>OZ035874.1:79475308-80729320 GCA_964034865.1 Eristalis intricaria
CATGCAGACACAGGCGTTCGCACTTAGACTCTGTTAGCGAAAACTATTCTCACCTCCACGTGATGAAATCTGGGAGTCGGGGAATCAATCCCCGCGCCATTGGTGGCTTCAAACGAGATAGGGGGAGACTGAATGTGAAACCAGAACTCATCTCTCTTTAGGGCGGTGGAGCTGATCATCAGATTCGCCATCGTCGACATCAAAACCTCTATCATCGGTAGGAGCTATCAGATGCGCACCCATTTTGGGGCCACTCCGAAATATTGAACATATTCAGAGCTCTGACGATGAGTTCGAGACCTTGGAGCAGCGCTGGAAGTGGAAAAAGCCTTACGGCACACAGCGACGCCCACACCTTCGGCGAGGCTACCGACACCCGCGGACGATATTGCTGTTGTAATCGTGGCGAAACGGCTTGAAGAAATCGAGTTGTATAGCAAAGCAGCAATAGCACTGATAAATAACTGGCTACGCGATATGAGTTTAAACCTCACGGATCACAAAACGGAGTCCGTTCTCATTACGAGTAGAAAAGTGCTAGAGACCATGACGATAAAAGTCAGAAAGCACACCATTATTTCCAGCCCATTTATAAGATACCTGGGAGTGATGATTGATGCTCGGCTAAATTTCAAGCATCACCTCGCATACGCTTGCAAGAAATCGTCAAAAGCGATATGCGCTCTTTCAAGACCCATGTCGAATATCGGCGGCCCGAAGCAAGGCAAACGATTAATGCTTGCGAGAGTTGTGGCTTCCATACAGCTGTATGGGGCACAAATATGATCTGACATTGCGAACAAGAAGACACGCATGAAGGAAATCAGATCTGTGTACAGACTCTGTGAACTGCGAGTTAGCAGTGCATTTCGAACGGTATCCCGCGCCGCGATACTGGTACTATCCTTTATGGTACCAATCGATATGCCACCTTTAGAAGCTAGACGGCTCTATGAGAATCGCGTGCAAGGCGGGCCAAACACAAATCATGCCAAGAAATTCGTAAAAAGTCGCAGTATTGAAGGGTGCCAACAATAATTGAACGAGTCCCAAAAAGGAGGATGGAGGTTGCGCCTAATCCCACGGATTGAAAGTTGGGTAAATCGAAAACACGGCGAACTGAACTATTATCTTACACACTTCTTGACTGGTCACTGAAACCGTGACTCGAGTCCGTCCTGTCCTCACTGCATAAACGCGATAGAGAACGTGGAACACGTTTTCTTCGAATGTCCTCGATATGCGGGACGCATTTGGTGAACCGCCAACACCAGAAACAATTGTCCAACATACGTTGAACTCTGAAGACCTTTGGTCTGCTGTGAACGATACAGCAGTACGAATAATGTGCGATCTAAGGAATTTAGAACGGCAGCGGAAAGCGAATTCGCTAAGCGACACGTGACGAAGCAAAAAGGCCGAATCCGTCCTTCGCGAAGTAATATCTAGCGGTAGCTACGCGAGGGAATAAACGGAAAGTTTCCACGGCAAGTGGTTTTAGCCAGTAAGAATCTGACACTACCAACGGACGTCGGACGATTGGTGCCTATTCAAAGTTTCCACCTACCCACGAAAAAAATAAAAAAAAGCTACCGACACCCGAAGCACCCGGAACCTTTGCCTGAATGTTAAAGGGAATGGTCCCTTCCCGCTTACGAATCACATTGTTCAGCGACAGCCAATTGCCGGTCGGAATCATGGAACTCATGTTAACGATGCCAGCAAACGGAAAAAACCCAATCGATAATAATTCTCGGTTCTGCACTTGGAATGAGCTACTTTAATAGACCACGTCCAGACTAGGAATTAGGGGCGGCCCTGCAGTGCTGCAAAACAGATGTCATCGAGATTCAGGAAGTGTGGTGGAATGGGACCGACAAAATGAAGGTGAGAAACTGCTACATCTACTACAGCAATTGTCACGGATAGGCGCGTTTATTTGGATGGGAATTTGTTATTCTAGGCAGATTAGGCAAAGGATTCTGTTTGTAAAATCGAATGCTTCATAACGATCCGCATCAAGATTAAGTTCGGCAACATCAGCCTCTGTACGCAGGACAAGTATGAAAACAACAAAGGTGACTTCGATCTCCTAGAAGAACATACGATCAATGTACCAGATTAGATACCATGATAGTTCTACGAGATTTCAATGCAGAGTTTGACAAGGGGAATGTGTTCTCAAAGGTCACCTTAACGGACTTGTGGCTAGTGGAGCTTGGCTCGTGAAAAATCCTCTCTGTCTCTGCCATGCGATTACCATATAAAGAACTCCTCCAGAGTTCAGCATGAACAGTACGTAGGCAGGTGGATGGGCACTCGCAGAGCAAATGTTGAATGGATTCCATTTCTTCCTCATCTCTGCACCTCCTGCAAAAGTCGTATATTCACGGCCACAGTAACTAGTAAGGACTTCTATTAACGCTTGCAACTCTTGCGTGTGCTTTGCTTAGGGTACCGTGTTCGTCAAGGACATCACAATGGCGCCTGATCTGCATAAGCTAACCACTTTCGACGTCAAGACGGCCGACACTTTGGCTTTAATTGCCACTGCCTGTAACTTGTTATGTTGAGTTCTCTCATCGTAAACAAGTAGTTACTCAGTCTTTTTATATAATACACTGAGCATCCCATTCCTGTTGTATAACGCAAGGGCATGGACAGCACCAAAAGCGGATGAAAAAGTCCTTGGTCCCTTTGAGAGAAAAGTTCTGGATGCGATATTTTGTCCTGCTTGGATTGACGGCATCTGGAGGAGAAGATACAATCACGAACTCTACGGGCTCTACAGCGCCATAAGCCTAGCCAGATGTCTACGGATTAAACGCCTAAGATGGCGTGGCCATGTGCCGATGGACAAGAGTGCTTTAGCCCGAAGAGTCTTCGACTCCGAACCCATGGAACAACGCAAAAGAGGACTCCTGCATTTAGGGTGGCAAAGCCAAGTGGAGAAGGACCTCAGCGTCTGAAACTGGACGCAGCTGGTCAGAAATCACGTTGGTTGCGAGCCAGGTACACCCTGACTCAGGGCCCCCAAAGAAAGTACGTCATACCCATACTACTCTATGGAGTTGCGAAATGGTGGAAAGCATGCGCATTTAAATTGTCTGCCAAAGCATTGCTGTTGTTTCACCTGATGTCTGTTGATCTGCAGGCTGCCTGTATCCCTATCCTTGTGCTCGGAGAATTCTCGGTTGAAATGTACTTTTCGCCTTTCATCCTCGCAGACAGGATGTGTCCATGTAGAAGAAACAGACATCCCGTCATGCATAACGTCCAGCTCTCGCCTCACAAACTAATTGGTCCTTCGAGCCATATTGTTGAGACAATCCGTAGAATCATCCAAATCACATAATTTTTGCCTCATTTTCTTAAAGCAATTTAAATGCTGAGAAAACGACTGACACTTCACTCAGTCCATTCCCCTTCACATAACCTTGTCCTTCATGCCATCACTCATCCCGTCCGAGACTAAACTAATTTTCAACTGAAATCAATGAAAATTTAATTATAACTCCTTAACTCGCTTAATATCTACGATTTCTTTGTCTGCGCCTGCTTGTGGGGTGAAGACACTTCAGCACAACTGACATAAAAAGTTCCCTTGTCAGCAGCGATGAAGGAGTGAGAGGTTATGTGCGTTTCGCTGGGAGAGCAAAACTTTCACAATTGTCTCGACTATGATAAATGAACACAGGACGTGATATTTTTTACAAGAGATAATTTTCTTTAAGTCGCTCCTTGAATCGGAGTGGCAGTCCATTATTGTTTTCCTTTTCGCTTCCGTGCCTCATTTGGATTTTGGTCACCCCGGGGTCCGTCGTCGGCTCCTATTGTATTCTGTTGTAGTGTAGTGTAGTGGAAGCAATCAGCGCAGCAGGAATGAATTTTGCGATCCTTTATGTGTCCTTATTACATTTCCGAGTTTATCACACAATTAAGAGCGCAAAACTTAGAGATTAAAGCTTCCCCCCCGAACGAACCGGGGGCTCTTTGTGATGATGACGGGTCATCTGTGCTCATGTGAGACATAAAAGTTTTATACACTCGCCCTGGAAAACTGTCCCGTATGCGAAACGCGTATTTTATTGTCACGAATAGCAATTAGATGGGAACGAAACAAAAGCAATGCTTTGAAGGAGTAAGTTGATTAGCCAAGGACGGGACTGGCTGCTGCTGCTGATGCGTCGTTGGCATTCAAGCGATATCGAATTCATGGCGAATCGAATAAATTTGATCCAATCATGACCGTGGGACGATCCGATTTGTGATTGGCTCCAAGTAATTACTGCAGTGTCTTAGTTTTATTGCAAACCAATTCGCTCGCTGATGGAGTTCGGCGAGCGGTGCTATAAAAATGTTTACTGCCAAGCATTACGGGCAATTATTGAAGCTGATACCGATTAATTCACTGCGACGTGGTCAATTCGGGGTTTTATAGAATTAAATTGGCGATGCTTCGGAAATGGGAAAGACTGGAACTCACTGAATGCGGAATGGTCCATTTCGGTTTATGGAACAACTGGCAGTGGGGTTTGAGGACGACGAATAGACATTCGTCTGCTTCATGTGCATGGTCAATTGGTCTGGAATGTATTTTTCGAGTATAGGCAGGGTTGTATCGGAAATGGAGTTCACGACAGAAATTACTACTTCTGTCGGGCATTTCACCCGAGTAAGGATTTTGACTTGTATTGTGTATTAAAGACCGGTGGAGAAGGGTCCGATCCTACGTTGGGTCATGATTCAATTGCTGAACGAAGATAACTCGTAATAATTCATCTCCATCAAGTAGCTGGCAGTACTCACGGATTATAATTGTCTCGGAAAAGCTTCTCAAACAGCAACGTTCGGAATCGCCATAAAACTGAAGGTCGCTTCTATTCGTGAGAGAACAATAGCAGACCGGCACAGGGACATAAGTCCACGAGTCATAAGTCCATAATTGAATTTTATGGACTTATGGCCCACCTGAGTGGGAGAAAAGTCCACAAATCCTGCCCTGAGCGGAGCAACGAAGTTGTTTAAGCCTTATTTGAAACAAGTTTTTCGAAATAAATACTAATTCCTTGCGATTGTACAGAGCTGGAAAAGCTGACTGTCGGCCTAACAGTACTCGGGTGGTCCTCTTCGCGGGTTTCAGGGATTTAATATCCTTTTCCGCATGCGGCAGGTCCCGGTCATGCAACAGTGTAGGTACTTTTCGCATGGTAGGCGCCTATAGCTGCGTTTATTTCAAGCGTATATACGCCTAAATTTCAATTTGCATGTAAAATACTGAAACAACAATTTCTATATCCGCTTAATTTACTCATCATATCTATCGCCGCTTAAGAAATAAGCGCGGATAAAAAAAAATGCTTCCAAACATTATTTTCTGTGTGTTCATTCCTGAATTCATTCGTTCATTGTTTAGGTTGCTGTATGTGGCTTACATCTGCAGGTTTGGTTGATGTATTAGATAAATTTTAATTTTGTTGGCATCCATAAGTATGCAATTTTTGGTATACTCTCTGCTATACATTCCGTTTTGGCTTCGTAAACGATTCTTTTTATTTCACGATTTATTTTTTATTTTATAATTATTAAGTGTTTTTGCTTTTAAATTGATGGTCATGCAACACAGTCACTAAACGAAGATTGTGATCATCAAAGATCAACCATCACCTTCTACGACTACGCCCCTGACTGGTTAGCAAATGTCATAAATGTCGTCGGTGCTGCCAAGATTTTATGATGAATCATTAAGCGCCGATGATAGTTTTTATGTGCACTTCAAAATTAAGCGTATATACGCTTGCAAAAAAACACAGCTTATATATTCACATTCTACCTCCAAAACGGGGTAAGATGGACTCCCCCTCCCAAAGTAAAAATTTGTGGTTCTGACATCCTACTTTGGCACCAAAGTGATCATATTCGGGCCGGCCCTGCGATCATTATTTTTTTTTTTCTTACTTTATGGACTTATGATCAACTTTGGTGAGTCATAAATCCGTGAGACCTGTATGCTAGTAGACAAAACTCATGGCCCTAGAATGTGATTGGACAATTTTTGTTCGAAAATGAAGCGTTTCGGCCAACAGTGGGTTTACAGAGCTATGTAACACTTCATGCATGGGTCCACAACAATTTTTGTGAACTTATGTCCTACCTAAGTGGGTCATAAGACCTTGCTCTAGCCCGTCCCACTAGTTATTTTTTTAAATCATATGATATTTTGATACTGGCAGCTGTTTTTCGTTTGAAATCTTGACAGGATGTCAGTGTCAAATCTCCGCTGAAGGAAATTAGTGCCTTTACCACTGAGCAACGTTGGAAAATATAGAGTTCTTATATCAAAAGTGAGGGCTGTGTGCGTTTTTTGAAAATAAATTTTGGCCGAAATGAAGCGTCTACCGCGACTGCTGCATGCAAGCTTGTGCAAAAAGTTCGTGAGACTTGTATACTAGTGGACAACACTCATGGCCCTAGAATTTCATTGGACAAATTTCCTCCGAAAATGAAGCTGGCAACAACTTTTCGGTCAACAGTGGGTTTACAGAGATATGTTAACCGACTTTTTTTTACCGATTGTGAAGACATCGATTTGACCGACATCTGGTTCATGCAACATGGCGCACAGCCAGAATCGATCTCTTGCGTACAAAATTCCCTAATCGTGTTATCAACGGTCTTGGCGATGCCGCCTCGAGGTGCAATTAGACCGCTTTGGATTTTTTTTTGTGGAACCAAGAAGGACCGATTTATGTCAACAATCTGGAAATGATTCAAGCAATTAAAGCCAATATCATCCAAGCAATCCGTGAGGTACCGCCCGAAACCATCAACAAGCTCTTGGAAAATTGGATTGACAGGATGCGCTTCTTTGATGTCAGCCGAGGTAGCCACTTGAATGACGGTGTTGTATTGTAAAAGGAAAAAAATAATAATAATTTGTTCATTTTATTGCATTTTTAAAAGAAACTTGTATGTGGCCCACACTTTATATTCGACAAATCATTATCCCTTGCATTTAAATTGACAGAACATTTTTCGGTCTTCGGACTTCTTGTAATGAAATGCATTCGATTTTTCCACCTACTCGCGACCTCGTCCGGGAGGGTGACTGACCAGCCGTGGAGAAAGGTCGTGGTCTTGTTACAGGTTTTAGTTATGTATGGGCACCAAGCGATTGACCTCCCGCATGATCCCCAACTTCTTGAAACGCCACAATAAGATGGTAGTCCCTTTTTTTAATTTTTGGTCACAATTTTATTTGCTTACAACTATACAATATTTGCTTAACCTAACATACAACTACATCCCATTCGGAAAAAAAATTCAGAACAAAAAAAAAACCACAAGCAATCGTGTTTCCGGGATTCAAACCCTCTTCCCACCGATCTGGTCTGAAACTTTCGCAGCCACCGACTTAATATATGACAAAATCTTCGATTTCTTTACCCGTAACGCAATTTGACCATAATAATAATAATATGGGTGGCGCGACAGTCCGAGGTGGACCTGGGCCTAGCTTCTCAGCAGCCACTTGTGTTGTGCGCGCTATTGTTTTTTCACGAGTGGAAGGGACCTACAGTTTAATGCCGACTCCGAACGGCGAATGTGAGAAGCTTTTTCTAGACAGGAGTACTCTTTGAGCATTGTCACTGACTCGAAAGAGGTGGAGCCGTGAATTATGATAGGTGGTAAATTCGGGTATCGAATCTGGCACCCTCTGCGTAGGAGTCGACGCACTTACCCACTTCGCCACGGCGACCACATTTGGAGGCAATTTGACCATACCTCCATACAATTTGACCATACGACTTACAGATCGACGTACACCAGAGGCACCCGATGGTCGACTTACATATCGACGTACACCAGAGGCACCCGATGATCGTGATGAATTTTGATAACAAGGTATTAGTAACCCGGTCTTAGATCTAGTTTTTTTTTTCAATCTGTGGACGCGTGTTGGGCTCATGCCACGTTTGACACCGCACTTGCCGTCCTCTTTGGACACCCCTCCCTTGGAAATGTTCCTCTGGGATGGCTTTTCAATGTTCTGGGTGCTGCGAATGCTACTCGATGTTCGCTATCTTCTTCACTCGGCCAAAATACGTAGGAAGGAAAAACCTCGAATCAGTTTCTTAACTCGTTCAACCAACTCATCAAGAAACAAATCTAAACTGCACTACTTCTCATTATTTTTTTTTTCTCGATGCACCAAGTATCACCCACGAAGTCAGAATCTGACTGAAGTGGTTCGGCCCAGCCGTCCTCTGCATCGGCTGATTCTTTTATTGGAGAGTTGTGGGTCTCCACAACATCATGCCATCTGCAGAGCCGCTAATTCCCAATTGACCACTTCGGCCAATTCAAGGCAGAAATAAAAAAAAGGAAAATATGCTACCCACAGGATTCGAACCTGAGTCCCGACAATCCGAGTAAGCGCTAGAACCATAGACCTGAGAATAGTTTGTGGCGTAACACTACGCCCCCTCCTCACTACACCCTCAACATAAATAAACACAAATCCTAATTTGAAGATAGGCGGAAATCGTTTAAAGCCCTTGGGCCTAATAAACTCCCTAGGAGAATTAGAAATTAATGCAATCATGGAAAGGAAACGGGGAATTTTTGAAGAGTGAAGGTTTCAACCTGGCAAGCAGATAAAGCCGCTAAGAAAATAAATAAAGCAACAACGACATGAGAAGTAAAATTGGTCCTGACTTTATTTTGGAGCTATATTTATGTCATTATGTACGTCATTCAATTGACCGCCTTGGTTTTGTTGGCAGTACTGCAAGCAGTCGGTCCAATTTTTGATGACCCATTATGGTTGGCTTTTTAAATCAGATTATGGACTTGACGTAGCGCCAGAGAAAATGATCTACTGGTGTCGGATGATAACGGAGGCCAATTGATAAAGTCGCCAAATTTCTCGCTTGTATTGCCTAAATCTAACGAATATAAGCCTACATCTAACCACAAGAAAAGATGTGTTGACTCTCTGGTTAACGCGATTCCTACTTCAGTTGATCGGCGATAAACCGACACTTGTAGGTCTAGTCCAAACGAGCGTACTCTCACTCAACCTTTTCACGGTACAACACTGAATCCATGGTGACGACCGACCTTATGACAAAATTCACATTCAATATTTACAACTGACACGGAAATTTAATAATCTTTTTTATTAATTTCGGCACGCTCGCCAAGAGTGAAAGGATGCATGATAAAATGGAAAAAACTTCTTGAATTTTATGATGACCCATTTGAAATTCTATTGATTGTCTTCAATCGCCTTCCCCAAAAAGCTGTAGAATTCATTGTCAATGCTCCAACTTTACTGGTTCTGGATTTAAACATCAGTTTTTCATTTCAACAAAAACAAACAAACAATTCTGCAAAGAATAACTAGCACCTATAACTGTGTCTTTGGGCACAAGGGATACTTGTAAAGTTTTTCGACAAATGTATCCGATTCAGTATAAGTCATTGATCTATCTAGTCTTTCTACATGCCGCTGGGAGGATGATTATACTATCGAAAATAGACAAATGTGGTCTTAGGCGAGCTGGCAGAAATTTCACCAGCACACGTTGACCTCAGACTACAACCACTGATAGTGAATCTCAGTATCGTTCTTCTTTATTTGGCGCTACAGTCCGGGGTGGAACCAGTCTGGGCCTCAACCAACAAGCCTCTCCAGCTAGCACGGTCTCTCGCTAGCTGTCTCCAGTGTCGCACGCCAAGTTGGTTAAGGTCCTTCTCCAGCTGCGCCACCTTAAACGCGGGCATCGTCTGTTGCGTTGTAACACGGGTTCGGAGTCGAAGACTCTTCCATACGCTTTACATGGCCTAGCCATCTTAGGCGTTGGATCCGAAGACGCCTGACTTGACTCATGTCGCTGTACAGCCCGTACAGTTCGTGGTTGAATCTTCTCCTCCAGAAACCGTCAACGCAAACAGGACCAAAGGTCGGTATCCAGTGTTGTTAATTTGATCCAAACGGCAAATGGTGACTGAACCAAATTTGAAACCCAAAAGAAAGCTAATTTACTTTGCTCTCACTGAGATTAAAACTGGGGACCGAACCCATTATCAAGTGGAGCCACTTAGCTAACTGCGCTAGGTAGTCGTAATCCAAAAGTTTAATCAGGCATTACAGAGAAAATTAGGCAAACAAAGAAAATCTGTGCCTCAACAAGTTAACTAGTTTTCTTAGTGACCAATACGACCTGAATTAACAAATAAAAATGTGCCTGTGTCGCCGTTGCCTGGAAGAGCATGTGAATGTCCGGCACTAATCTGGTTAAGGGATCGTTTAAGCCATGGGTAGATACTCACTTCAGTTGAACTTAAGAGATCCACTACGGGGGGGGGCCTGAACGCCCATGTTCTTACTATAAACAATTGGGAGAATTTTGAAGCAATACAATTTGTTGTATGACCCAGAGAGACTGGTGAACTGACTAGTCAGTGACTCCGCCTATCGAGTCAGGAGCCGTGAATTGTGGATGCACGTTTCGGAAATCGAAACTAGACCTCCGGTGAAATGCAAAACAATCAACTTTGCAAAGACTAATTATCACCAACAACTTTGTTATAGGCATAGTTTCACTTCAAAAAGGTTTTCGCAGATGTCGCCTGTCGAGTTCCGTGTTAGTGTGGCTCCTCCTATTCAGATGCTGGTCCTGATAGTAGCGTGTCAGCATAGCACTAAGGCGTTTGAGGGTTCGAGTCCATTTCAAGCAATATTCTTTCCGGGAACATACAGGAATGGGTAATCGGTAGCTTAGTTGGAGAAAATACGGGGATTAATCTCAACTGATATCCAGGATGGTGGGTTGGGAGAAAGTTGTGATTGATTGAGGAGATCAGTGGTTGGAGATCGAAATCACGGGTTAGACGATCGGTGCGTGGCGTTGAAGGGACCTTTGGAGCATAAAGGGAAAACGCCTGGTCGAGAAACGGTTCACGGGTGGTTCGCGAACGAGCAGTGAAAGTGGCAAATTAATACGGGAGTGGAATTGGGCTCAGTGTGCATGCAAAATGTGTGTTGTCGGTTTTTTTTTTCTTTTTTTTACTCTTCATGTCGAAGATAGTTCTAAGATAGTTCTCTTAAGCGAGAAATGCATTAAACGGAGAAATCGAATGGAAAAAAAAATAACGGATTACCGGACCCCAGAACGTGAACGCGTGTGTACGTCAAAGTCACAGCCGTGCGACAACCCAAGTGCCAATTTGAGCGCGGCGTGATCCCACAATGCTTTACCGCATTGAAAAAACCGGTTATCGACTTCCGCGAGTGCCACCTATGGGAGAGTTCCTCTTCGCAAGTGATAGTTTCAAGTGCATCCACGGGAGAGATCACCAGTCAGCAGTAACAGCGGAACCAGCTGCCGTATGGAGCGTTGCAGGGAGTCACCTTTCTTTTCATATTTCCAACGAATCGTAACACTCCTGATAGTCTATATGTTTGTTAACTCCTCCCCTCTGGAGGAGCCGTTATTACCTTTTTTTTATATATTGGATTAAGCTGCAAAAATTATAATTTAAATATTGTAAATTAGGCGGGTAAATTTTCGATCGTGGGTGTAGCCAATCGCGCTAAAGCGCTGATTTGGGAGGTTAAGAGCTCGGATTCGAATTTTAACACCAATGTTCGATCCCACTTGGTGAAGCTTTTTTTTTTGCTTTCTTTATCCTTTTTTTCCTTTTCTCACTTTTGTTATTTATTCTTCTTTTTTTTCTGGTACTGCATGAGTTTTAGTATATAGTGTAATTGGAAATTAGTTTTCAAACGAAATGTGAATAAAAGGATCTGTCCTATGATCCCTGAGTTTCAAGAAAGTTGGTGGTTCCCTTTGTGTCGGTTATCGGTCGCCCAGGGGGACGTAGCGGCTGCAACTGGTTGAACTGCCAAGGTAAGGTGGTAGAGACAAACGGGCTTTGTAGCTCGTCGCGGTTCGACGCTATAAGGCTTTCGAGGCATAGGGCTACTCGCGTGGTGCCCATTAATTTGTTTTTTTAACCCACGACTATTACTCCACAGACAAGTCGGCAACATTTGTCCTCGATTCCGCGGGGGATAAAACGACGGTAACAACTTGTGTCTTTGTGCACAAGACCTCCGGCGAAACGCATTTATAAACAGCCACTTCTAAAAATCTGTACAACCTGCAGACCCCTAATGCTGAGAGGTAAATAATTTATGCCACTCATTCCACGCCACTAGGCTAATTCATTTCAACGCAACACAATTGCTTCCAGATGAAAGAAAACAAAAAAAAAACTAAATAAATAAATGCATTCCGAACAATGCCAATTAATAAATAAAATGAATGACGTGCAGGTTTATATTAAAACCCACCCATGTATTGTGCAGAAGGACCCAAGGACAAACAATGTGTACAGATGTAGTTTATTTTGAAAACGAAGTGTTCTCCCACTCATCTGACAGGATTATTGCAGCATGCACACCTCGCTCTGGTCGTGCCATGCTGCTGCTAAGTCTCAGAACTGAAAGGAAAGAAATAAAACGAATGCATGCACAATTGTGAAAAATTCTCCCAATAATCAAGAAAACAATGCTGGAGAAACCCAATTTGATGTGTTCATTACAACAACACCAGCAGCGTGACCACACGAGCAGCTGCTGGCTGCTATCAAATGGAATTTTCTTTTACAATATTTTAACAGGATGCTCATTGTTCTGTAGATATGTACGAGTGCGGGTACTTCACAGTCCCGCCTTGCGAAACTCTCATCCATTTTGACCTCAATTAAGCGGGTTCTTTTTTTTCATGCCCAACCATTGCCTGCCTTCATCTTTGTTCATTGTTCGCCAGAACCTTCACCCTCTCAGTACATTCATAGATAAAACTTTATTAAAAAGGCGGTGGGTGGGGGAGAGGGCAAAGCAAAAAAAAAGGCACATTCAAGAGATGAATAAGTGCACTTTAGGAGAGTGTGTGTGTATTTACAACTGTGCAATACAAATCCTGGCAAGCGGTCAGCAACTAAAACAATTCAACCGGATATCTGAGCAATTTCCTTTCTTTTTTTGCTCTCTTTTGTTTCTTTTCGGAAGAATTCAAGGGGAATGAGGAATTTAAGGAAGTAACTACGTGTCCACATGGCACATGTGCAGCAGTAATTCTCCTCGATTTCAGTTCAAAAGTACAAGTCCGAAAGGTAGAAGGCCGCCTCCAACTCCTCGTGTGTTCTCCCACCACCCCACACAGGCACAAGCTGTCCTTTCCCAGGCGCAGCCGGCAAGGGTTTAGAAATGAAGCGATTATTACGTCCACATTATGCGAGAAACGTATCACCTCCCATTGCTGTAAGCAATACTCGTGCAATTCCGAGTCCCCCGACGTTTCGCTTGATTCGTTTGGGCTTTGGAATGCCATCCTCGGTTGGGGTATCCGCCAGGTGAGCGCGGCAGCGGAATGGAGTATAGCAGCGTTTCTCCATTTCATTATCGCCAATCATTTGCTTAATTAAATTTCCAAATATCCAAAAGTCAAACAGTCCCATATGCCGCCATGTGTGTGCGCTCCCACCGATGTGGCATATATTAAAACCCATCTCCAGGGGCAAATGACGACAGTTTGATTGAGCAAAGTTGGCTTATGTTTATTACAGCAGCTAGGAGCTCCCCCCGCCTCATCCGCGAAGCCCACATGCAAGGACGACGGATTTTTTACCGCCTCAGCGAATGCCGATGCGATATGATGAATCAATAATTTATTCATTCATTCGAAGGGATCTGCAAACGAATGGATTGGAGTTCAAATACACCAGAATTCTGTGCTAATGTGATTTCGCCTAACATCAAACCGCTAAGTGAATTAAGTGAACCTCGGATAATGCTAACCCACCCATGCCCCGGCGCAGCGCGCAGGCAAGGCGCGTGGGTCGCGAATGCCGGATAATAATTTAATTGTGTTCCCAAAAGCCGCATTTGTGCAACCTCATTTGGCGTAACCATTCGCATTGGTATTACATTTTCAATATATGGTCGCATTAAACGACGACGACGACAGCGGCGGATCCGCGATGCGTACCGCGTACGTAACTCTTCTGCGTTGTGTCGCGGCCAGAGAGCGCGTGACGATTGACAACCGCCTTTTATTGCGGATCGTTTGCTGGTTTATTGTGAGTTTCGTGCGGAATATTTCTTCGTGCCGTATTACATTGTCGTAAATCCGCATTAAAATTGGGCGATTTTAAATGAATCCACGCGTGCATGCTCATATGTGACTCGGCTTATGCTGTGTTCGCTGAGTGCTTCTCTTATGGATTACCGAATGGGCTTGAGGTTGCTCACAGCTGGGGAAGGGAGGAATTAAAGAGCAGGTCGTTTCGCTTAAAGACGCAACGCATTCGAATTTGAGATGAGGACAGTGTATGGAATATTTTTTCAGTCCTGCTATATGACAAGAAAACAGAGCTGATTCTTGGAGCCTTCGAATTAAGGTTGCTTCTTCGGATGCAAGATTCTGTCTGCGAGGAAGATGAATGCAGGAGAAGATATACAGGCGAAGAGCGCCCTCGTGGTTTGAGAAAGAGACTTTGACCGAACCTCTTCTTCTCCTTCTTCTAAGGGGCGCCACAGACCGACCCTGTCCCACCAAAGATGAACCGGCTCTTTCCATGGACTCAACTTTTTGTTTTAGAAAGCGTAATATGTTTTAAACTTGTTTGGCTTCGGCATACGAAATGGTACTCATCACCCGCATTTTCCGATACTTCTGCGGTTTGTTTTACCTTTTGCATGTGTCCCCTTACTCCTGCCGCAAAAGAGAAATTGCTTCATTATAGCAAGCGTCAGAGGGTGTAAAGCCCGAAAGAGTATTCACAGCATTGCCCGTTAGTACTAATTTTAATTAAATTTTCCGACCCCAGATATAGAGACCAGGAGATGAGAAACTATCCCAGAAGGGTATCCATTCATTGTAGTCACCGAAAAATCTTTTCAATTATGGGACTTTGGAGGCTGTGATGATGATCGAATACTGTAACCACTGGGAGTCGTTTCTAGTCAATGCTTTACCTTTTCTAGGCGAGTTTGTAACGGAGCAATCATTCCCACAGCAATATTCAACTATTTTGTCAGGGATTTTGTTTTCAAGCTGTTTTCCCTGAACGTCCTTATTGATTTGATTCAAGCAAGAGTTAGTCTTTGTTGTAAAACCAAAGCAAGATCTTCTTTAACAATTTCTAAAATGGACAAATCTGCCGTGTCGCGTGAACTATTCAATTTAAAATATTTTCTCGCTTCATTATTGTTTTTTAAAGTAATTTGAATACGAAAACCGGCATGTGTCTGCAACTCCATTTTCACCAGTGGCGGAAATAAAACGAAATGAAGTAAGAAAATGAAGAAACTAAAAAAGTACGTGAATAACTTATTAAATCTGTTATCCAGCCTTCCCGGGTTTCGGCACCATGAAATAAATGTCACCTCCGGAAAAAAAAAGAACACGTTTCTTCTTCTTTATTTGGCGCTACAGTCCGGGGTGGACCTGGGCCTAAACCAACAAGCCTCTCCAGCTAGCATGGTCTCTGGCTAGCTGTTTCCAGTTTCGCACGCCAAGTTGGTTGGGGTCTATCTCCACCTGGGTGCGCCACCTTAAACGCGGGCGTCCTCTGTTGCGTTGTCCCACGGGTTCGGAGTCGAAGACTCTTCGGGCCCTAGCTGATTTGTCCATACGCTCTACATGGTCTAGCCATCTTAGGCGTTGGATCCGAAGACGACTGGCTAGACTCTTGTCGTTCGTACAGTTCGTGGTTGAGTCTTCTCCTCCAGTAACCGTCAACGCAAGCAGAACCAAATATCGCAGAGCTTTTCTCCGCTTTTGAGATTGTTCATGCCTCCGCGCCGTACAGCAGGTCTGGGATGATCAAGGTCTTGTATAAAGTCAGCTTGGTCCTTCGAGAGATGGCTCTACTACTCAATTGCCTCTTGAGCCCATAGAAACAGCGGTTGGCAAGAGTTACTCTGCGTTTGATCTCGGTACTGATGTTGTTTGTACTATTTACTGCGGAGCCTAGGTAAGCGAAGTCCTTAACTACCTCGAAGTTATAGTTGCCCATTGTGACACTCTGTCCAAGGCGTCAATGTTGTGTGTCCTTCCTTGATGACAGTATATAAATTTACACGCAAATGTGACGGAAGGTGTGAGAACAGCCAGACAAAAAAAGGTGTGCAAACAGCCAGACGCTAGGTCAGCGTTTCAAGCCAAGCAAACCCTGAGTCCAGGCACAGCGATGCAAGCCAACACCACCGTGTGAGCGTCGCCGAACGTCCATCGTGGGACGCAATTGTGTCAAGGCCGTTGCTCATCGACATCGAGCAATTAGGATAGGTTAAGGAAAGTAGTTTAGTTTTAAGAAAGCAGTGATCGGAGCAAGATCGGATTTGAATTTAAATAAAGTCCCTCATAGAGGGAAAATAAATAAAAAAACGGTCTTTGTCTTAAATTGGCGCCCAACGTGGGGCTAGAACATATCAACCGGGTGAAAAGGTGTTTGTTAGGACTAATAAATGAAAAAGGAATAAGTTTACAAAATTGTTTGTTGAAAAAATTATTCAAAAAGCCCTTGGAACCACTGTTCTTATCGACAATAAAACAATCCCTACAAGTTAGATAGTTGTATCTTATGCAATTGTAGTAATTTTATTAATTACACAAATTTTATTATTAGTTTTAGAATCAGCTGTTGCTATAATTCAATCATATGTATTTGCTGTTCTAAGAACTTTATATTCTAGAGAAGTAATTTAATAAAAATGTCAACACACTCAAATCATCCATTTCATTTAGTAGATTATAGTTTGATTTCAGACTATTAGCTGCTTGGGCTAGAGGAGAAATGCAGATTCTTGATTTCTCCAATTCGCAGGTAGTGACCCTTGCTGCAGGAGTTGCCAAACTGCAAGACGGATGCTATAGACTTATTCATGTAGTAAACCTCGATAACTATAAAAAATTTATGCAAGATTCTAAGAGAATTATGCAAGAAGTTGTTGAAGAACACAACATATTGTACCCATTTTTAAAATTTGAAATTGAACAATGAGCCATTGAGAAATTAGAGATCCCTTGATTTTATAGGATCAGCATGGAAATGGATCGCTGGACCGGATCCGGACCATAATGATCTTATTCTAATTGAGAGAAAATTAACGTATACTTCCTTTTGCCCCCATTCACCGCTAGACCAATTTTAGCCGCTTCCGCCTCAATGCCAGCCAACGCTTCATTGACGGCTAGAAGAACACGTTTGCAATGCAATTTTAATAAGTTTTATTCAACACCATGGTGGGTCGCCGTGGCGTAGTGGGTTAGTGCGTCGACTAAATATTGTGCTTCGACATCTTCCCCCTGAAGCGGTAAAAGTCTACTCAACATGTTCAACAATGCCCTGAGTAATGCACATTACCCAGCACACTGGAAAACAGCTGTAGTTCAGCCGATCCCTAAGCGCGACAAAGACAAGTCCATTCCGACAAATCTTCGGTCGATCAGTCTTCTTCCTTGCATAAGCAAGGTTTTTGAAAAGATAGCCATTCGAGTTCTGAAACAATGGGTTGATGAAAATAAAATCATACCGGAAAACCAGTTCGGATTCAGGGCGGGGCATGAAACCATACATGCCGCGTCAAAACTGGTGTCCGACATTCAGTGGAATAAAGGCAAACAATAATGCACGGGTGCCTGTATGATTGACTTGGAGAAAGCGTTCGACACCGTTTGGTTAGAGGGCCTCTTCCTCAAGTTGGTCAGGCTTGGCATAAGTAAACCATTGCTATATATGATCCATGACATGATAACCGGTAGAAAGTTTGTCGTGAAAAATGGCGACGTAACTTCTAGCACGGTCTTTGATATTAAAAATGGTCTACAACAGGGGGCGGTTGGTTCGCCGATCTTGTTTTCAATATTCACTGCAGAGCTTGTAGGTTCCATGCCGCACTTAATAGCGTACGCCGACGATCTAGTTGCGTACAGAACAGGTCCGAAGATCGAGGTAATAAATATCTTGTTGCAGCGTGACTTCGATAAAATTCAGCGATTTTGCGACGACTGGAAGTTGGTTATCAACTTCCTGAAGTGTGAAACTACCCTGTTCAGGACCCCGTTGTACACGGCACCGAGGGATACGCGCCAAAACTGGCGCAAGTTCGGCATAGTTGACCCGCAAGGTCGGCCGTTAGCCGTGAAAAGTGTAGTTAGATATCTAGGCATTTGGCTGGATCAATATCTGTATTTTGACAAACACATAGATATTGCTCTGACGAAAGCCAGAAAAGCCTTTGCTGCGGCAAGAAGGTTGTTTTTCAGCAGCCAACTTGATACCAGAGTAAAGGTAATCTGCTACATGGCCCTCGTACGGCCAATTATGGCGTACGGTTGTCCATTGTGGTTCAACGTGAGTCCTTCCCAGATGGAAAAGATGAGGTTGTTCGAGAGGCAGTGTCTTAGGAGCTGTCTCCGTCTGTATCGTACACCCGAGTCTGAGTACAAGAAGTACTTTCCTAACGAGGTCCTGTACAACGAGGCAAACTTGAACAGGATAGATAATTTTATTATTAAGCTGATAAGAAGGCACATTGCACGCGCTATGACTTCTTCGAACAGTCTGATCTTTGGGGCTTACTACCCAAACGCTATGTACCATGAAAGAGTGCGCCTCAGCGGCCTTATTCCACCTGAAGCATTCCTCTATCTCGATCAAATTGGCCTAATACAAGATACGGATGGATGCCCGCTGATATTCCATGTCGTACGCCGAACAGTGGACAGGCGACTCCAATACGAGCCGGATGTCGCTCGCAGCCACGAGGATCTCCTCCGATTCAGTAGAGCGATCTCTACTCGGGACAGGAGAGAGTGTGCCAAAGAACGGCACTTTTATTGGTGGTTGCACCAGAATCGGTCTCCGCCGGCGTTGGCTCGTCCAAACGTCGATACAGTTGACCATAGTGGCCAACTTACATAGAATTAAGTTATTTTAAGAAAAAAACTACATAAAATCAAAAAAAGGTGCACCACGGCGTATAGATGTATATGTTATGCATATACATATCATATACGCCTAGGTGCACACGTCTGTCTCTTACGGACATATTTAAGGTAATTTTAAGGTTATGTTAGGTTAAGTTAGGTTAAGGTATTATTAAGTGAGTTTTAAGTTATTTTTTTTCATAGGTTAGCTAGGTTAAACCAAATTTTTCAAGTTTTCTTGGTAAATAAAATTAATAAAATATTGTCTCTAAAGACTAAAAAAACGTTTTTTAAGCCGAAAGGCACAAATAATTAAAAATTAGAATAGCTTAGAGTACTCGCATAGGGTCAGTAAGTTAGGATTAAATACAATATGTTATTTAAGATATTTAAGCTAGTTTTAAGTATATTTTCTACTACTTCTAGATGGGTAGCTTCTCTGACTACGTCTGATGCCACTATTTGGGATGAGTGTTTTATACCCAAATTCAAAGTCTACGACGGCCGCAATATAATCTGTGTGCTTTGGGATGTTCGCATTCTTGATTATTTCCATGTGACCTAATCTGTGCATTTTGCTCCAGCTGCTATGCTATTCTGCTTATCTTTCTAAGATTGAATGTATTTCGTAATGCTGGCCACCAAACAAGGATACCATATGTTAGAATTGGTCTGACGACTGCTGTATATACTCAGTGTGTCAGTTTCGGATTGAGCCCCATTTGGAACCGAGGATCCTCTTGCAAGAATACACAGCTCCTAAGTCCTTCTCCTTTCCTACGTCCATCTTCCACGATCCTGAATGTTTGGTATCCACCAAACATGGGTACAATGGCCTCAACACTTTGGTCTAAGTCAGCCGCTGCCAGTAGACCTTGAGGGCACTCAACTTACCCACATACCCATGGCGTTGGCAGAGTGGAGGTATTCTTTTATTTTTCTTTTTTATGGCCAATATCATTTTTTTGATGAAACATTTGATATTCTGTTTTCTGATGTACCTAGTTCATTTGCAGAGCACACAATGAAAACCATAAATCATTAAATTAGCATTAACTAATGAAATCCTTACTAATATTATAAATGCGAAAGTAACTCTGTCTGTGTGTCACCCTCTCACGTCTAAGCCAATGAACCGAATTTGATGAAATTTGGTAGAGAGATTTGATTGATTTGATTTGATTTGATCTTGGCGATGTGGGGGGGCCAAATGGGGTAAAAACAGCATTTTTTCAACCTTACCGATCCTGGCTCATTAATGGCTTATCGGATTGAAAAACTAAATAAAATGCCTTTTAGTAAATTAATCCCTTATTCATTTGAGCTATCAACCACCCTTTTGCATTGTCCTGAAGCTGAGCAATGCACAAGAGAATGCAACTAATTATCGTTTAAAAGCGTCCATCATTAGAGACCATCGGCAACAATCAACTAGCAGTGGCGACTATGGATGGTATGTGTGGTGTTACGCATGCAGTAGAAATATCGAAATGCCAGTGTGTTCTCTCTTTTAAATCGTAAAAAATACAGAAGTCACTCTTCTGCGAAATGCTCAAAAATGACACACACCATGTTAATGGTCGGTCGCCACTGCTGATTGATTGTTGACGATAGTCACCATGCGGCCTATACTAATTTAATTTACAATGACCCCTTAACAAAGGTTGAAGAGCAAGTGATAGCCATTACAGGAAACAATTTTTTTCTGTTTGTAACATTAGCAAATGACTGTGTATGACTGTTGGTTTGGTATGGATGTACGATGTCTCATAAAAGAGCAATCGAAGCGCTATATCGCACTATGAATGATATTAAGAGCAACCAGAGTATTGTGGGAGGTATGGTGGTACTTTTAGCTGGTGACTTTAGACAGACCCCGCCAGTGATTACTAGGGGCACACCAGCAGATGAAATAAATGCCTGTTTGAAAGCGTCTATTTATAAATATTATAAATATGCGAGTTCAGCTGCACAATGGTGCAGAATCAGGACAATATAAGAGTGCTCTTCTAAAAATCGGAGTTACGACATGATTACACTGAGCCGTGAATTCTGTCAAATTGTGGATAATACAGATGATTTGAAATATCTGCAAATAAATATGGGCAATCGAGAATGGTTGTGTGAAAGGACAATTTTAGCGCCGACAAATGAGGGTGTGTGGCAGGAAAACGAACAATTATGTCATACGTGGTGGGGGATGTTGTCGAGTATCTCTCGGTAGACAATAGCTGTGTTTTTTTGCAAGCGTATATACGCCTAATTTTGAAGTGCACAAAAAAACGATCATCGGTGCTTGATAATTCATCATAAAATCTTGGCAGCACCGACGACATTTATGACATTTGCTAAGCAGTCAGGGGTGTAGTCTTGGAAGGTGATGGTTGATCTTTGATGGTCACAATCTTCGTTTTGTGACTGTGTAGCATGACCATAATTTTAAAATCAATAATACTTAATAATTATAAAAAAAAAATATTTATCAAGTGAAAAGAATCGATTACGAAACATAAACGGAATGTATAGCAGAGACCCTGGATATACCAAAAATTGCATACTTATGGATGCCAAAAAATTGAAAAATGATCTAATACATCAACCAAACTTGCAGGTGTAAACCACATACAGCAACCTAAACAATGAATGAATGAATTCAGGAATGAACACACAGAAATTAATGATTGGAACCATTGTGTTTATCCGCGGCGATAGATATGATGAGTAAGTTAAGCGGATATAGGATTCGTTGTTAGTGTATTTTACATGCAAATCGAAATTTAAGCGTATATACGCTTGCAAAAAAAGCAGCTAATGTTATGGACACTGAACAAGTAACGTCGTACCCTTTAGAATTTTTGAATTCTTTAGAATTATCAGGAGTGCCTTCTCATAAATTGAGGTTGAAAGTTGGTGTTCCGGTCCTGTTAATTGACGCACCGGGGCTATGTAATGGTACACGGCTCCAGCTTACTCAATTGGGACGCAATATTATAAAAGCAATGATTATGACTGCAATGGCAAGAGAACACAATATTTGAATTCCCCGGATTCTAAAAATTCCGAATGATTTGCACTTTTAGTTTAAAAGAATGCACTCTCCCCTAAAAGCAGCATTTGCAATGACAGTAAATTAAGTTCAAGAACACACGCTTAAAGTAGCAGGTATACATTTAGAAAAAAAACCTGTTTTTTCCCATGGGCAACTCTATGTGGCGTGCTCACGAGTATAGTGAACGCAAAATCTTTATGTTTTATCAGAGGATGGAAAAACAAAAAATGCAGTTTAAAAAAATTTGTTAAAATAAGATATTTACAGTAAATCACAGTAGTATGCAGTTAGTACGTAATAATAATAATAATATTGGTGGCGCGACAGTCCGAGGCGGACCTTGGCCTAGCTTCTCAGCAATCACTCGTGTTGTGCGTGCTATTGTTCTTTCACTAGTGGAAGGGACCAACAGTTTAATGCCGACTCCGAACGGTGAATTTGAGAAGCCATTGACCATTGTCAGTGACTCGAAAGAGGTGGAAACCGTGAATTATGAAAGTTGGTAGATTGGGCATCCGAACCTGGCACCCTCTGCGTAGGAGTCGACGCACTTACCCACTACGCCACGGCGACTACAGCAGTTAGTATGTATTGTATTGTATTATTCGGAAAATTAGTTCTAAAAATGAAAAAGGCTACAAAAATGTAACTATTCCAAGCGGACGAAGTCGCGGGTAAAAGCTAGTTGATTATATGAATGCGTATGGTGCGTTGCATGGTGCGATGATATTGAAAGCAGTCGGAAGTAAGTACAAATTAATTAAATGAAGTGATTTTGTTTTGTTATGCATGCAACAGTTGGAATCTAAGAATATTCCCTTATCATCACAACAAAAAAAAATAACAAAACAAAACACCTTCATAAAGTTCTTTAAAGCCCCAGCCCATCCTCGCACTTGCACTACGAGGTGACACTTTTATACAGATGCCAGTCCTTGCTTTAAGCTCAAAAATCGATCTCGCTATCGCCGGAATAAGATACCTTAAGTTGTTCTCTCCAAACGAGGTATAACATGGAATTTAAGAAATTACCATCACAAATACCCTGCCAGACTCACTGTAATTCCAATGAATAGAGTAGCAGGATGCCGAGTGCATTTCCTCGTGTTTTATCTGTCCCTCCACAGGAAGTTAGATTCACTAAAGAACAAGTGCTTCGACGGTAAGCGACCCACCTTAATGTCGCAAGCGGTCAGACAAGTAATGAAATTCAATGCATTTCCAACTGCGTCTATTTTCCAGCATCGAATATCGACTTTTATCTTCTTCCTCGTCCAGTTACTGTCGTCGTTGCAAAATGAAAATTTCATTGAAACTCAGATGCTGTAGGATACTTCAATTGACTCATTGGATCCAACCTACATGCGATGCTGGCTTGTGTCTGTGCGGGGCACAGTGTGTGCTGTACAAGGGAAGTAGGGATTGTTTTAAACACCTATAAATGTAGAAACTCACCGGATTCATTTAGTGTAGACGTCTTCTGCATGTGCCGGCAAAAGGCTTCGTATTCCCCAGGTGCTGCGTCCGTCGGTGTTGCCTTCACTGCACTCATGTGCTTTGTAAATGCCCCAGCGATGGCTGCCATTCGATCGAATGCACTGACGTTGATGTGACCATTCGGTAACCTATGTTTGTGCAAAGAAAGAATGAAAAAAAAAACGAAACGTGAGGATATTGGTAAATAGATAGCAAGATACTGAGAGGAAATTGAAAAGTGCGCAAAGACAAGAAATGGAAAAGTTCGTCCTTAAACGATGGCACAGCCCGGAGCGGATATCCTCAAACGAGTGCTCCCACTGGACTGGACTTTAAGCGGAAAGTGTGCGAAATTATGAAAGACACTAAAATTGGATTTGACTTAAGGGCGAGACAGCGCGAAATTAACTTGTTTCGCTATAATGTTATGCGAAAATAGATTGTCTTCAAGTACAGCGAAGAAGAAGAATCGTCGTGGAATTTACCGCAAGAGGGAGCGAGGGAGAAGACTAAAACGTGACAGGATGTGATGCATTCTTTACTGCCTTTGGACCTGAGTGCTGATTGTATGTTTCATTCGAGGGCGACTCAATGCAGTGGCGGCTCCAGTCGCATCCTGAATAAATGAAACATGTGCACGGACACAGGGCTTATGGCATGTGTCCTTTGCAGGACGGTCAGATGGAGGTAACTCTGGAACGTGACCTGCACCATATGGAGCAGCTTTCCGAGGAAAATAAGTTAATTTGGCTTGGGAAAGTGAACATCAAAAAAAAGTTGTAACCTTAGGATGCAATTATCGGTTGATGTGACTTTGAAATCTAGTTTCAAGAACTTGGGAGAATCGCATTTGTTTGTGGACGTTGGGGTATGTTGAACGTGAGAACGTCTGCATTGCAAAGCTCCAAGAAAACGTTGCGACAAAATATAGGCCGGGGGGAGGTAATTGTCAATTGAATAGATACTACATGAGCTGAGGTTAGACGTCGAAATTTGTGTTGACAATCACCATGTCACGCTCGGGATAGCTTCAGCTTCTGATTACCGCGGTCCAATTTGTTTTCTGAATAAATGAAGATGAACAATTAGTTGATAGTTTCTAGATTTATATTAAGTTAAAGTGCAGTGGTCAAGTTAAAGGACAACAAATGTTACCCTTGGCATCTGCGTTTTAAGAGTTTTTTAAGCGTTTCTCGAATTTCTATAATTTCTACTTTAATGTTCAGGTGGAATTATAGACATACTCTCCTGTCTATAGTTTTCTCCGATTATTTAAACATGCACTTGAAGTACTTAGAACGTACGTACGAAGAACTAAAAGTTGCCATCTAAAACTCGAAGAAAAACAAATCGCCAGGAATTGACCGTATTCCTTTTGAGTACTACAAAAATTGTTCACCAGATTTCTTGTCAGCTCTTACAGTAGAATTCAGTAGAACATTTGCAACTGCTGATGTGTCCGAATTTTTTCAGAAAGCTATAATTTTTCCTCTCCATAAGAAAGGTGACTGTGATGATCCGGCAAACTATAGAGGATTATCTTTCTTAAATACATCTGCTTAGTTGTTTGCCAGTGTGCTCTTCAATAGAATCACGAAGTGGGTGGAAAATAGAAACATTTTAAAGTTGGTTTTCGTAGAAACTATTCTACCATAGACCAGATATTTCCGCTAGTAAATAATGCAGGGATATACAAAATGAAACGTACAAAATTATACGCTTTCTTCGTGGATTTTCGTGCGGCGTTTGACTCCATCCCGGGAGAAATGCTTTTTCTATAAATTATATAAGTACGGAATCTCGTCGCAAGTCATTAATAATAATAAATCATGTATCTGGGATGGTTGTCATTTATCTGAGGACTTTGAGGTCTCAATGGACGTCAAACAATGTTGCGTGTTTAGTACATAAACGATATAACGGATGAAGTCAGAGGTGGAATAAATCTCGGTGGAATCAATATTCCGGCACTAATGTTTGCAGATGATATAGTTTTTCTCGCCGACTCAATAGATATCATGCAGTTAATGATCAACAGGCTAGATACCTACTGCAAAATATGGAATTTACCTGTTACTTTAGAATAATCTAAGATGATGATCTTTAGAGATGGAGGAGGAAGGTACGCTCGAGGAGAAAAAGGGACATTTCTAGGCCAACAGATTGAGATAGTTAAGCAGTACAAGCATCTTGGCACTTTAAACTTAAACTTGTTGAAGCTAAGCGTGCGATCTGTACGGTTTGGGGAAACTGTATACAGAATAAAAATGTTTCGCATGAGTCAAAAGTTGAAGTATTCCGTGCCACAGCCTCTTCTATCCTATTGTATGCAGCACAAGTTTCGGGTTACAGCGCATTCGAAACTGTGGAAAAGTTCCTCTGGTATTTTCTTAGGCGGATTTTTAAGCTTCCTAGCAATTCATCCACTTACATGTTCCATTTAGAGACTGGAGTTACACCCCAGTTCTTGAACACTCTTAAAATACATATCGGCTACATTTATAAAGTCAATGCGATCAGTCAGGAAAAAATTCCGAGGTTGGTACTTGCGCAAATGCATAGATATAAAGTGAAGTGTGTCCAAGAATGGGAATCACTAGAATCAGAATGTGGTTATAGCTTCAACTTTACACCAAGCGAACAACAGGAATCTTTAAAACAAAAAATCAACACCTTACTTCAGAAAACTGGTCAAAGAATTTTTGACAAATTTGTAAATGAAGCCAAGTAATCCCAATTCGGAGCTTACTGCAGCAAAATGAACAACAACCTACAAGAAAGGACTTATTTCTTGAAGCTACTCAGTAGAAAAAATAAGTGTGATTTTTAAAATAAGAGGCGAACCTTGTAAGCTAAATTTCATACCGCATCACCCGGAGCTTCCAATCTAAAGCGACTTGTGCAGTCTTAGAGAAGGTGGGGGTGTGTTGCACTTCATCGCGAAATGCCCTATACTTAAGGAAATCCGCATTAATTTTTTCGGTGCTCAGACACTTGAGTTTGGACGAAGCAATAAATATCTTGTATGGTGGCAGAGGTTGGGACTTACTCTACAACTACACAGTCAACGCATTGCGCTACAGGAACTGCATAATTGATGAAATTTTTTTTAAGTAATTTGAGCATTATATAATGAAACAAACAGCATATATTTTTTGGTTTATATAAGTATTTAACGTATTTTTTCCTTTTAATGTCAATCTGGTAGACGGCCTCTAGGCCAAACCATATAGACGGTTATAATAGTGAAAATTGTAAACAATCACTTTCTTTTGAAGTAAAATAGTCTAATTAACTTAACTAACTTACTGGAGTACATGAAATGGGTGGGGTCGTTTGAAGTCCAAGCCTAAGGTTAGGGTTTTGAACTTTATTTTTATCAAACTCTAACTGTACCCGGTTCGAATTTTCGATAGTAACTCATCAATCATATAT
The DNA here is from genome assembly GCA_964034865.1 of Eristalis intricaria. Taxonomy (NCBI): domain Eukaryota; kingdom Metazoa; phylum Arthropoda; class Insecta; order Diptera; family Syrphidae; genus Eristalis; species Eristalis intricaria. Next base: position 79,502,279 of record OZ035874.1, read on the forward strand.
CCGATCAATATAATTTCTAACCATTTATAAAGTTTTGCGTGAAAAAAAGGTACCAAAACCTTTTTCACAAAATTCTGAACAATGTTGCCAAAGACATCAGTGTTCTATCTCTTACCGTCAATAAACAAACATTGATTTTTACATATAGAAATGTAACGAGATACTGTACGAATAACGACTGGATGGCGAAGTTAGTTAAGAGCCTGTCCTTGGTTATAGAGATCCCCGGTTCGAATCTGAGAGAAAGTAAAGCTAATACGCTTTTATCTGGTTTTCAAATCTGGTTCAGTCACTATTTGCCGCTGGGATCAAATTAATGGCCCTGTTACCGGAGTGGATGATCAGTTGTTGTAGTCTAACTGTATTAAAATGGACCAACATAGTCTAAATGTGCTGGTGAATTTTCTAGCAGCTCCTTTCCTCCCGTTCCAACTATGAGATGTTTGTTCTTAAGCAGAGAATCGAGTTTTTGATGTGAAACATACATTGACGTAGTCTGGAAGTAAAACTGACACTACGACGTGACGGCAAATGGCATGACGCTGTCACGCCACCATGTCTCTCTACCACAAGGGAGTCGAGCCACCGCTTCCTAGTGTGGGCGCGAGTGTATACTGTATACTCATCCTAAGTACTTATCCTTATAGAAATAAGGGCATCGTGTTAGGATTTTACTTTTTCTGACTTCTAAGTTTCTGAATGCATTTGGATGAAACCTGGAGCTGAAGTATTGAGTTTTTCTTAAGAAAGCCCGCACAACAAGTGCAAACAAAGCGCACCTCAACAATGTTGGTCAATTAAAAACCGGCAAATACCATTTTTGGGATGTATTCAAGCCGCCAGTCTGCTTCTTTGTGAGAATTGTTCTTGCGGAAGCAAAAATCTTCAATCATTTCTTGTTTCATTTCTTCACTCATCTTTTCGACGGGATTTTATTGAAGCACTAGGAGGGTTCACATGGCCCAAAATACCGGACATACATGTAGGATTTCGCTCCTCGAGAATAAAAAACGTGATAAATTCTATAACTTTATTTATTTCAAAGTACGTCGTTCCTCTTTGAACGTTTGATGACGATTCCTCGTCGTGCAGTTCGTTTTGTCTTGTCCTCTTTGGTCTGTCTGTCTGTATGTTCGCATGTGTGTATGTGCGTATACTGTCTGCGAATTTGAGTGGCGTGTGTCGTGTGAAGCTCTTTGTTCTCAGTAATATGTGTTCTGTTGGGTCGTTGTAACTGTCCTCTTCGTCGACGTGTGTGAATGTATTTGTCTACTTGCGTTGTTCTATTTGTACTCTGTCGTCGATCAGGCGATCGTGAACCGTTTGTCCTGTTGAGTGGTCTGTATGTTCTGCGTTATGTTTGTAGTGTATCGTCGGTTGGTCTGGCTCCAACTCCCACATACATGGTCTGACAGTCTCTATTTACATGGTGTGAATACTAGAAACGACGAAATTTCCAATACGGCTTATGGTTATCAAAATTTTATATTATTATATTTTTTATGGTTGGGCGGACAAATCTGAATGAGTGTTTAACTGACCTGATGAAATTTCGTGTTCGCAGAAAATTAAAGTCATATGACAAACCGGCAGTACCGGAGATTTGGAAGATAAAAAATGTGGAATATAGAGTAGATGGCTGCTCCGGCGTTGTAGGTCTGTGCGTCAACACCTACGCACTTGAACCTCGCTCCATTATTTCGAAAAAGACAATATTACCTTTCACGACCCTATCCGTTTCGGGTCGCTGGTAATGCTCAAAGAGTAATAACTGTTTTCACTTGCAAAACTAGATGTCACCCTGCACAGTCTCTAATTTCAACTAGACGCAACTTTACTATTAAGTTAGTTAAGCTCTTCATAAATTGAAAAAAACATGCGCCGAATGGTTAGCTATGAGTAAGGAACAAATCGAAATTTTCGCCAATTAGCGTTCGGTTTGATAGCCTTCAACGAATGCGCGTGGTTTTGAAACCCAAATATATGTATAGAAACCTCTTACTTCAGAGAAATTTGGTCAAACCTCCCGATTTCTTTTGGTGAAAACATAGCATAATATTATCAGTTTTGTAGCTCAGCTGCATTTTATGTCGCACTTGTTTCAAGTCAACTGATGTTCAATAATGGGACCCATTTTTTTAATTGAATTTGTTTGGATTCACATATCACAACTTTGTCCTTTCAGTGTCTTTTATCGTTTTCGTATATTCAAAATTTGACTAAATGTTATTTATTCCTCTTTTTTCACAGCGACTAGTTTGTTAAGATTTATTTAAATTTTTATTTTTATTATTATTATTATTATTTTTTTTTTTTTTTGACAGGCCAGAGTAAGGGCTGGAATTGTCCAAGAATTTAATTATGCAGGAAGTCCTGTGACAGCCATCTTTTTTTCAGAATTAGCCACAATATCTGGCGGTTAAGATAACAGAAGTCCTGTGGCAGAGATATCGATCAGAAGAACAAAGCAGAAGCCAATTATGCTGATGCAAGCTTGCACATATCGTCATACAACAGAATAGGCCGAAGAACGCCTAAGTATACACAATATGTATTCTGTGAAGACCTCTTTTTTTAATTCAAGTGAGTCGCGACTGTAAGACGCATGTAAAACAACCCACCCACCAATGTCTACTTTACGCGCAACGGATTATTCCCGCAATATTCCTCATCAATATTCATTATTTGCAAACGTTAATTGCGTCGGGCATCGAGTTCGTATGATAAAGTTACGTCAACATGATTATAATATCAAGAGTTCGAGACGATGCACTTATGCACCAAATTAAGCAGAGTGCACATTGAAATGGTGATTAACTTAGTTCAATTAGTTGATATTGATACAGGCGTTGGGGGCGAATCGATGGCATTCAATTCAACTAATCACCTTTCAGTCACCTCGTGTTCAGGCACTGCACTTCGACCCGTCCTACCAAGCACGTGCCAGTCTCTGTGGCACTCCTGAATGACTTATGACTTGTTGACATAATCACTCCCGATTATTGTGTAAGTGGCTATAAAATGCAATCACGGAAGCATTATTCTAATATTTGAGCATGCAAAGATTGATTCTGTTACCATTAAAGAAATTAATTAAATTTCTTTGAAATGAATCCGTCCGCATTAGTTTTTGAAATATCCTCTTTCTTTTTTTGTTATAAACACGTAACTAATTCCTTTATAAAACAGCATTCAAGATATTTTTTTGGAATGAATAAATGTGGACATAAGTTGAGGGTACAGTGCATGAGCTGTGGTTTGTCATAATAATAATAAAAGCTTAGTCTAGTTTCTGCACGACCCATTATTATGCTGACCCTGAGAGGTTGAGTTTGAGAAGCTTTTTCTATATAGGAATTTTTCATAAGCATTATTAGTCACTCGAAAGATGGGAGCCGTGTTGACTCGAAAGATTGGATCCGTGAATTATGAAAGTTAGTAAATTCGGGGATCCTGGTATCCTCTACGACTCAACAGAATACAAAGCCACGCCGTGTTGTTGTTCATACTTAGGTTGGATTCAGATGATCTTCACTGATCACCCGAACACTTTGCCGGATGATATCTCGCCCACTACTCGTTCAATATTTTTGAATTCCCAAAACGTAATAGGTTTTATTTTTATTTAAAAAATGATGAAACGTCCGTTGTTGAAATTGGCTGACCTAGATGCAGGGTTCTGTTCAGAGGGTGACAGCTCGGCCAAACCTGGCACTGGAGACTTCCTAGGATCCTCAGGGTCGTCTTCTTGATTTTTCTGGTCCCAAAATACACCAAGGCTTAATTTTGTCACTGGTCATGACTGTTGTGAACTTGCGACGTTTTCCTAAGGGGTTGACTTCTTCCAAAAGGTAGCGATCAAACCTCTGACATCGTTTCACTGTGTATGGTCCCTTGTACCGCGGTTCCAACACTTTTAGCCTGTAAGAGTTGTTGTTACAAATATTTGTCGATTGAGCCACAGCTTGTCGTCTTAATCTGTACTAAAGGGAAGTTGTTTCTCTTTGCTGTAGCTGACCTTCCGAGTGAGTTCATGTAACGTATTCAAAAAATATTCTTTGCGAAAATCAGTTCTTTGTTTTTGTGCAAACCTTCACAGCGTCAAAAGGCCGTCCATTGAACCGGTCTCGGTAAAAACTATGACCTGTTACATAGAAAATTAGTCAATTTGCTGACGTTCATTCTGCACGTGAAACTTTCCCATGATCACAGACGAGACAGATACCAAAGGTGTCGTCGAGAAGCTTTTAAAATTCAATCCAATATGTCGCCTAACTTCATTCTGTTCGGAATTGTATTTTCCTCCACTCCGACTGCACTCTTTTGTTCTAGTTACCTTTGCAACAGTTCCGCTTTCTCACATTCATCGCTCTTAATGAGCGTCGCAGTTATTTTCCGTGTTGATTTATAATTCTAGCACTCATGCTACATTGGAATCGAAGTCCTTGTGCTCCGCCAACACCTGTCGACATCCGTCGCTGAATGCAAACACCGGCACGCCGACAAAGTTCCATGCTCGCTCGCTGATTTCTCGCAACAAAAAAGCACACCGTCGCCGAGCATTCCTCCTATTAGTGAAAGTCCTGCGATTTGCAAAAGTGCACAACCGTGTTGTGATTATCGAAAAAGACTAAATAAGGAATTGCTCCGAGTCTGTTGTGCGATTCGAAATATACAAGAACAAAGAAGTTCGTCCTGTCGGGGAGCAAGTAACCTATTTACCGGCTAAAAGGCGGAACGAAAAATACAAGGAATGATGGATTTACATGGGTGCAAAGTTGTGCAAGGTCTCCGCTCGTAGGAAAATTCCATCATCACCCACCCACCATCGGCACACCCGCGTCGCTGAAGTGGAAGCTGCTGCAAGACGTATTTATCCACCAAACAAGGATACTTCTCCGGAACACGGCGAACGAAGAAAAAGTACGAGTACAAACTTATAATTAGTTAAGTTTTATGCAGAAACTAGAGAAGCACAAGCAAGAGTCCCGGGGCGCAGACAATGTGCTTAGCTCCCGGGGGTGTTAATGAGTTCATTAAAGTTGCGGCAAATATGTCTACACACATACATACGTGCAGGTGTTCCGGGCGCCGGCCGGTACGCCGAAGTTTTTTGCGAAAACGCAAAGATGTCCAAGTTTTGATCGGGCCAAGTCGAAACAGATTATGACTAAATGGATTATGTATGAGAAAGTTTGTGGAATATAGAAAGGCTTATTACTGCTAAATAGTTAACAGGCGCAGCCAATGTGTGAATGATGACCGTCTTGTTGTTGTTTAATGGAGACAGGGATTGTAAAGGGGATGATGTATGAGAGAAGGTCTTTTATAAGGCATGTCAAATCATCTTGTTCGGAGGACGCTTGATGACTAGTCGCCTTCAATTCGTTTGAAAATAAATTAAGCTAGACATGAATTCACGGTTTCAATATAGCCTCATTTTGGTGGTAAATTTTGCTTAAGAGAGGGGATTTGGATGACATCTATGAGATAGTATTTGATGTTAGTCCAGGGTGATTTAAATATCAAATTTGGCTGAGTTTGCTATTAAAAAAAGAAAGCGATGAAGGGACACTGGGCCTGTGCATCCAGGGCAAAGTTGTTGACTGCTCTCAACTTGGCGAGATGACAGCAACTATACCTGTCACAGGTCAAGTTGACATACAGCCTCCTCGCTGCGCCCTCTGGATAGCCTTTAAAGCAACCGCTTAGAGGTGAACTAATGTATGCAGCGGCCCCCTTGTCCAGGGGCTTAGACCAGGACCCGGTCCTCCGGGTTCGGGGGTTGCGCGTGGGGTTAACTTCCCCACCGGGTAAAAGAAAATAATAGTTGAGAAACGACGAGAAGCCTCGGATACGGATGACCCTACTGCTGACGACCATGGACCACGATTTTCGGTTCTGCACGTGGAATGTGAGGTCCCTGAACAGACCACGTGCAGCTAATCTTGCGGAAGCCCGCGAAGCTTATAAGGGTCAGGAGGCCGGGCAAAAAGAGTATGAAAAACTGCGATATTTACATCGGCGATTGCTACAAAGAGCGAAGGCAGCGGTTGTTCGGATGCGGGTTTGTTGTTCGAGGCAGACTTAGGCAAGAAATTGTTTGTTGTTCGAGGCAGACTTAGGCAAGAAATCTTAAGCTTTAAAAACATAAGCGTGCGCCTCATAACAATCCGCATCAAGGCTAAAATCGGTAACATCAGCCTAATTTTCGCCCACGCCCCAACGGAGGATAAAGATGATGACAGCAGAGATGACTTTTACGATCTTCTAGAAAGAACATGCGATCAATGCCCCAGCTACGACAATAAGATCGTTCTAGGAGATTTCAACGCAAAGCTGGGCAAAGAAGACATCTTTGCTAGAGTCATCGGAAAGCACAGCCTGCACAACAACACGTCCGAGAACGGATTCAGGCTTTTGGACTTCGTAACGGGGCGAAACCTCTTTGTAGCCAGTAAGCGGTTCCCTCAACTCAACATCCACAAAGGGACCTGGCGGTCTCCTGATCAATCAACCGTCAACCAGATTGATCACATTGCGATCAACGTCAGACACTCCTCCAGCATTCTCGATGTCCGAACATTCCGAGGAGCTAACATCGACTCGGATCACTTCCTTGTTGTAGCCAAGGTAAGAACACGGATATCGATAGGACAACGGAGGAGAGCAAGACCAAAACAGTTTGACGTCGATCAACTTCAGAGAGTCCAATCCTGCCAGGCGAAACAATCGACGAACAATGGAACCGTTGTCAAAAAGCCATCAGAGAAGCGGCATCTGATGTGCTGGGTTCCGCCACCCAAAAAAAAAAACCTGGTTAGACAACGAGTGCAGGCAATCACATTCAGCGAAGCAAGCAACCTACAAGGCGACGCTGGACAGAAGGACGAGAGCGGTTCGTGAGCTCTACGAACTTAAAAGAAGGGAAGAGCACCTCAAAAAGAAAAAGAAAGAGCATAAGAAGCGCGCGATCGAGGAAATGGAGAGGTGTTACGGCAGAAATGACGTCCGATACAAAATTCGGACAGAAGCCTGTCGTGACGCAGAGGGACAACATGTAGTAGATTCGCAGTCGATACTGAGAATCTGGAAAGATCATTTCTGTAGACTGTTAAACGGCGAGGAAGACTCCAATACCGCTGTCAGGCAGAATGTTCCACTCAACGCAATTGACGACGATCGACGAGAATTCCGTCCCCCCGACCTAGACGACGTCAAGATAGCGATATCGAGACTAAAGTCGAATAAAGCTGCTGGTGCAGACGGACTGTCTGCGGAACTGCTTAAGGCAGCTGGAGATGAGCTGGTGAGGCACCAACTCATCTGTAAGATAACGAGTGGTATCTCAGGTTCGTTTGCTCGATCCACAAGAAAGGAGACCCCATCAACTGCCCCAACTACCAAGAGATAAGTCGCCCCAACGCCGCCTATAAGATCCTCTCTGCCGTTTTGTGTGAGCGCCTGAAACCATTCGTCAACAACCTGATAGGTCTTTAACAGTGCGGTTTCAGGCGGGCAAGTCCACCATCGACCAAATCTTCACACTACGGCAGATCCTGGAAAAAACCCAAGAAATGCAGATCGGCACCCACCACCTATTCGTCGATTTCAAGGCCGCATATGACAGCGTGCATAGGGACGAGCTATACAACGCCATGTCTACTCTTCGGGCTGGAGCAGTGTTGTCCATGCGCTCTTCATGGCCCAGCCATCCTAGATGCCTGACTAGGCTCATGCCGCTGTACAGCCCGTATAGTTCGTGGTTGAATCTTCTTCTCCAATAACCATCAACACGGACATTGCCAAAGATTGAACGCAGAGCTTTTCTCTCGTGCCAAGTGACCAAGTGGTTTTGAGATTGTCCATGCCTCCGCACCATAGAGCAGGACAAGGATGATTAAGGTGCTATATAATATTAGCTTGGTCCTTCGAGAGAGGACTCTAGGACTACTCAATTGCCTCTTGAGCCCAAAGAAACAGCGATTGGCAAGAGTTACTCAGCATTAGATCTCGGTACTGTTGTTGTTCGTACTGTTCACTTGCGAACCAAGGTAGACGAAGTCCTTCACTGCCTCGAAGTTATGGCTGCCTATGGTGACGTATTGGCCAAGTCGTTTCGGCCGACTTCGCTTCAATACCAGCAAACGCCTCATTGACGGCTCACTGTGTTCTGTCAATCACGTCAATGTCATCCGCGTATGCTAGCAGTTGTACGGACTTCTGGAAGATCGTGCCTCTAGTGTTGGCGTGTGAGTCTTGCACGATCTTCTCCAGGATGATGTTAAAGAAATCACATGACCGCGCGGCACCTTGTCTAAATCCTTTTGACATTGAAGGTCTCGGTGAGTTCGTTACCGACCTTGATGGAGCAGCGAGAATTCTCCATCGTCATCCTGCACAACCTGACGAGTTTGGCAGGAATGTCAAAACTAGACATGGCGTTGTATAGCTCGTCCCTATGCACGCTGTCATATGCGGCCTTGAAATCGACAAAAAGGTGGTGGGTGTCGATTTGCATTTCTTGGGTCTTTTCCAGGATCTGCCGTAGTGTGAGAATCTGGTCGATGGTGGACTTCTCTGGCCTGAAGCCACACTGATAAGGACCTATCAGGTTATTTATAAACGGCTTCAAGCGAGTACACAAAACGGCAGAGAATATCTTGTAGGCGATGTTCAGGAGACTTATCCCTCTATAGTTGGCGCAGTGAAAGGGGTCTCCTTTCTTATGGATCGGGCAAACGTTACTGAGATTCCACTCATCGGGCATGCTCTCCTCCGACCATATCTTACAGATGAGCTGGTGCATACGCCCAATACGCAGATCATCTCCAGCTGCCTTAAAGATTTCAGCGGACAGTCCGTCCGCACCGGCAGCTTTGTTAGACTTCAGTCTTGATATTGCTATCTTGATCTCGTCTAAGTCGGGGGGATAGAATTCTCGTCGATCTTCGTCCATATTGAGTGGAGCATTCTGCCTGACAGCGGTATTGGAGTCATCATCGCCGTTTAGCAGTCTGCAGAAGTGGTTCTTCCAAATTCTCAGTATCGACTGCGACTCTACTACTAGTTGTCCCTGCTCGTCCCGGCAGGCTTCTGTCCGAACCTTATATCCACTGGATAACTGTTTCACCCTCTGGTAAAACTTTCGGACATCGTTCCTACCGTAGCACCTCTCCATCTCCTCGTTCGCGCGCTTCTCGTGCTCTTTCTTCTTTCTCCTGAGAAGCCGGGTCTCATCCCTTCGTCTCTGTTCGAAGAGCTCACGAACAGCTCTCGTCGTTCGTTGCAGCGTTGCTTTGTAGGCTTCCAGCTTCGCTGCATGTGCCAGCCTACACTCGTTGTCAAACCATGGGTTTTTTCTAGGTGGTGCCGTAAAACCCAGCACATCAGTGGCAGCATCTTTGATGGCTTCTTGACAACGCCTCCAAACTTCTTCGATTGGTTCCGCAGGTAGCGACGAACTTAAAGAGAGATTCCGGTACACTCGATCGGCAACAGATGTCGCAGTTTCTCATCCTCTTCTTGCCCGGCCCATTCCACCGCACTTCCTGGATTGCGGTGATGTCTGCTTTGTAGCAGTCCAGGGCCTCCGCGAGTTCTTCAGCTGCACGTGGTCTGTTAAGGGACCTAACATTCCACGTGCAGAACCGAAAATCGTTGTCCTTGTAACGTTTGTTGGAGTCGTCAACATTAATTCCGTCCGTATCCGAGGCAGTTGGTTGTCTCTGAACCATAATATTTTTACGTGGTGAGGGAGTTAACCCCACGCACAACCCCCAACTGGGAGGCCAGGCCCTATTCTTTAACCCTCGGGCGGAGGGTCCAGGTTTATCCGGAGTCGGTAACCTCGCTGAGGCTGTGAGCGCCGTCGTTGTCCCTAAAACTATAGGGATCTTCCGCCGCCATCTCAATGCCAAGGCCCCGACCTGGCCTTGAAAGAAGCCTTCTAGAACTGTGCTCCGAAAATGTCGAGGTAGCTCTAGAAGGACTGCGCACCAGGTAACTCCGTCTGACTGGATTTTTGGATGCCGCCGTTGGCCAGACAGTTTCCAGCTCCTCCGAAGCCATCCATTAAGAGAGATGAGCCTTGGTATAGGCACACTCTCCCCCCTCTCTCGTCGGCAGCCGCCAACGACGTCCCACGGGGGTTGGTTACCCCATCTTCGATCGAAGGTGCTCGGCTCCCAGATTTCACCACGTGGAGGTGAGAGTAGGAGTTCGCTAATAGAGGCTAAGTGCAGACGCTTGTGCCAGCATGAGACGCCATATCAACGCTTTGACGCGCAAGGCTGCTGATGATATTATTTCTGCTCCGTGGAACAGAACTTTATGCACTGTTGCTGGCATATAATACCAGGGATATAAATTTGTAGCCATTGTAGCGGTTTCCTGGGCATAAGCTCCAAACTTGTCGGGCTCACTCCAAAAATTGCTGCATATTGTCTCCAGGATAACACTGAATCTCTTTATGAGTTGCACATCTATTTCCGTTATTTCTGCCGTTGATAATGGATCTTCAAAAAATCTTCTAGATGTGTTCCCATCGTTGGTTGTGCCAAATCCTTGCTCTATTAAATCTACTTTAATACCCATTTTTTGTATGAACTTCTGCTGAATTTGACTCTTCCTTGCCTGGTGTATGGGCTGTGTCGTTTTTGTTGTTCTCCAAGCTTTAAACTCCAAATTGTAGGCTACATGTAGCAAGTATTCCATAAAACGGATGCGAGAGTGCAAGGGTGAAATTTCTAATCTTAGAGCTTCCTGATTTCTTGGTTTTGCTCTAAGTAACTTCAAGTCAAGTCAGTCTCTGATGGTTTCGCGCCACATATAACACATGAACTTGCAGAAGACGTGCTTGTCACAGCCTGTGCTACTTTGCCATCTATCATCGTAAAGTGCAATTCTTGCCTTACTTTAATAACGGTCGATTTTGACTCCCGCAAATTCTGAATTTCATTTTCAATTCTGGTTTTTTTTTTCTCGTATTAGGTACATATACTTTCTTTTTCAAGTTGTAGCTTCACTGGCCTACAGTAACGTATTGAGGAAGGTCGAGGATTTTTCCAAATTTCACTACTTTCATCCGATTCCGTCAACTGCAGCGGTACCAACGCTCTAATTACCCCCCTTTTTTTCCCCATTGCCACATGCATTTATGACATCGCAAACAAAACAAGATAAAAGCAATTAGTTTCATAATTACAACAATTTTATGACCCAAAGAATTCTAATTCACAACAATAAAAACATCCTCGGCATCTCGCATAGCGTTTGCACAATACATGCATTGCAAGGGAAATTGTTTGAAAATGCCGAAAATTGCACGACATTGCTCCACTTAAATGCCTCGTACTCCCAAAGTGGTCAAAAGTGGTCTCTAGTTTTTTCAGCATCGATAGACAATACTTTTAGCTTGCAGAAAAAGTTGGTCTCCTGTTGGAGACTCTTGGAGCATTTTTGTTATAGTCCATCAAACATTGAAATGCCCCTCTCAAAATGTGCCTTTACTTAAAAGCCTGGTTAAAAAAATTGGTAAGCAATATAAAAAAAACTGAAAACGCAGTTTGAAAGCAAGATGTGTGACCTTTATAAAACAGTTTTAAGAAATATGGCACATCAAATTTGCTTAAGAAATACGTAAATTTTTGTAATTTTCAAAGTCCCAACTTTGAGCTAACGGTACAGCCAAACGGATGATCCAAAGTCAACAAAATTTTGGCTTTCTAGGTTCTTATGCTTGTAGAATCGAAAAACATAAACCATTTGGCCGGGAAAAATATGTCACTTCGGGTATTTATTTCCACTGCGGGACCACCGTGCGTCGCCTTGTCTAAAAGCTTTTTTGACATTAAAGGTCTCGATGAGTTCGTTACCGACATTGATGGAGCAGCGAGAGTTCTCCATCGTCGTCCTGCACAACCTGACGAGTTTGGCAGGAATGTCAAAACTAGACATGGTGTTGTATAGCTCGTCCCTATAATTCGCCTTAAAATCGACGTATAGGTGGTGGCTGTCTATCTGCATTTCTTGGGGTTTTTTTTCCAGGATCTGCCATAACGTGAAGATTTGGTCGATGGTGGTGTTCCCCGGCCTGAAATCGCACTGTTAAATACCTATCAGGTTGTTGACGAATGGTTTCAGGCGCTCACACAAAATGGCAGAGAAAATCTTGTAAGCCTCTATAGTTGGGGCAGTCAAAGGGGTCTTCTTTCTTGTGGATTCTTTGTTAATGAGAGATTTTTCAATGGTGCTTACTAGTGAGTGAACTGCTGTTTCTGTAGAGAAACATACTCATGTTGGGAAGGTGATAAGAGTCTGAAGCTGATACTTTCCCTGATATGTACATCCACTATCCTTTCCAAGGCTTTTAAGAGAAAAGCGGAAAGGGTAGTACGGTATTTAGTTTGTAAGCAGCTTTGTAAAGTAGATTGAAAGCATTCTGAAGTGAGAATTTAAGCAGTGAGCAGTAACATGGGTGTTTGTTGTTTGGCAAGCCCGAATTCACACCTTGTTCACGGTTACAAGGACGTGCGTAGTTAATCCGGAGCAACTGTGTGGCGCCCAACTAACCTCTCGGCCAGTCTCACAGTTGGTCAGGCACTTTTCCGGTTAACGTAGCGAGTGTAGGTGTTACGACGATAACAAACACATCCATCATCCCGGAACTTTCGACAGACACTCTGCAATGTAATTCATAAGGATTCGATTGAAATGCCCATATACCTATGCTGGGCAACTTCAATACCAAGAATGGAATAGATGCGATGTTAGAGCAGCTTCGAGCCACCTGTCTCCACTGTTAACCACAAAGCCAAAGCAATTCCCAAAAATTCCTGCCTAACAGGCCAGCAACCAGCAAATCCGAGAGCAGTTTTTCGCAAAACAAGGTCGCGGTTATGCGTTGAAAATATTGCCCAAATGCGGAGTATAAACTGAACCGAGGAGGGAGTCCGACAGCCATTAAATCCTGCAACTAATCTCAGAGCATGCAGTGTGGATTCAAATGAAAATTGACCACTTCTCGCAAAAAAAGCGAAGTATTTTCCAAACGATTAAAATTACACCACTCATTGAAAAAATGGCTGTTCATTTGCACAAATCTCGTTTAGCGATACATTTCGATTCCGCTGAATTTCACATAAGCACCGATTCAGCAGATTGCATAATAATAAACTAATCCGCATCGATTTTGCGAATTAGGAAATCAAATCAAACTGCTATTCGATTTAAATCCGACAGTCGGCAAAACCACTGGCCGCAGTTCCAGGAAACGATTCCAACGTTTAGTCAGCAGTCAAATCGCTCGTTTGCATTAAATTGGACTTCAAACACGTGACCAAGCGAACAAAATCGACTAACGAGCCCGCGAGCCAGCAAAACCACAAACAGGAATAAACATCACTATCCGCGCCGAGTACATATCTTCGACGTCGAACTCAAACACAACCAGACACTGATGGACTCTGATTAGGTGATTTGTAATTATCTCCCGAATTATGTTCAGGTCACTAATTACATAATCATTCAATCCATCCGACATACAGCGCCCGCCCCAGTTCAGGGGGAATGCCGTCATCTGGTTATGAAAGTATGCCCATCTGTTATTAAATATAACCGCCCAGGCTTCATTAGCTGAGCGTAAAGATCAAGTGACGAGGAACAATGCTTTCAAACTAATGAAAGCGGTGTGGCTTTGTTGTGGTGGAGCCGCCTGCTACACAGGAGTGCACTGTCCTAGAACATTGGCTCTTTTGCGTCAAAACAAGGAGACGGGCGAATGTCTTCATGAAACCGTATCGCTCTCAAGGATCAATCAAAATCTAATTTTACAAAGTCTGCCCTCCAGCCATCACCAGTCGCAGTCGTGCCCGGCCGTCAGGATGAGTGTGGGCGTTGTGGCGACGACGACGTGGTGGCTCCGTACAGAACAGCAATTGCAACCCCATCCTTTGGGGGGCGCTGTACCTATGTGAGGTACAATTGTATTCAATATTTGCTCAATCGGACAAATGGAAGAAGCCAATCAAGCGTGTTGTTCGAGGTTCCTTTTGAGTGGGATCAGAGTACCAGAATGAAGGACATAAAATTTCCAATCCACCCCTGCCGCCCCATCGTTCCGAACCCATGCCTCCAGCCTCCAGCCTCTAGTCCTCTCACAAAGCGGCATACGGACGTTTGTTGTGGATAGAACAAAGGGGGAAATCTGTTGTACAATTGGTGTCCTTGTATTAAACCAGATGACGATGTTGTTATTTCGCTTTCCTCCGCTCCTTCCTCTTCGTCAAATTATGATAAAAAAAAGAGGAGAAGAAAAAAATGAAATGAAGAAATAAACATAAAAAATGAGATCCCTGAACAATTTCGATTGGAGCCAGTGGCCTGGGTCGGCTTTTACGATCCGATAATATGTCGTAAAAAGGCACGCAAAGGAACGCTGCCGGATGTGTGTGTGTGCTAAGAAGGGATCCGCGCTGCTGGTGGTGCTCATTAATGGAAGAGGCATAAAATTGAGGATTGCTTTGTGAAACATTACCACTAAAGGATTTACTATTGAACGGGTATTATTTTTTTTTAAGAGCTCAGTTATTGCACTTCAATTACGAAGAGGACAGGGAGCAGATGATTACAGGGAACAGCAACTCGAGTGTAGTTTGATCGGATTAAAGGGTGCAAGCACGGCGCGTTAATTTACACTCTGAGACGTTGTTCATCAATCAGTTTGCTTGAAGGATGGCAGAATCAGTGCGGAAGAGTGAGAGAAATTGGTTGGGACCTTAAAGCGAATGGGCCCAAGTCTGTGGGAACTGAAATTTATCGATCCCGCCGATGTAAGGCACACGGGGTGGCACTTTTTGTGTTATAGACGGTTTCGCAATATCAGACTTCATCAGAAATTTCAGGGCTCTTGTCAGTGATGAGACGTACTTGTGGCCTGATGAGATTTCAATAACCTGTCTGTTCTTCCAAAGAGATGATACAGATTTTCAAGAGAAAGCCCACTCCCCTGAAATTAAGCATCTAAATGGCTGCCAAGGTCGAGGGGACTTCTGTAGGTTATGGTTGCAAAAATGAAGTGGGTTAGTACATTGACTCTGAAGTCGATTGCATTTTAGGCAAGGTTAGATAAGGTGACAAGGTGGCTGATTGCTGTGCGGAGAGACAGCAGTCACACTTAGGCCAGGAGAAGCACATTGTGTCAACACAACTCGAACATTTTATGTCGATTATCCAGAACGCCGCATGGAAAAACACTCCAAAAAGAAAAGCTTACAAAGGAGAAGGAACATATTACCTTAACTTATTGGATAAAAAAGAAGAGCGCGCAGTTAATGGCAACATTTTCGATACCCCCAACATAAAGCATACCTAAATTTTGTATGCAATTTAAACTTAAGAAAGCAATTAAAAACTTGAAAAATCAAGAGACCTCGGTTTATCTTGAATGTTTAACAAACGATGAAAATTCAAATTATTTTCTTTGCAAAACAGTGAAAAATATAAAAAGCCTCACCTGCATTCGGCACCAATCCGGAAAAACAATGGCGAATGGGTAAAGAGTGACAAAGAAAAAACAGTTTAAGCCGTTTGATGGACAAATGTTGATAGATGATCCAACCGATATGCCTCCGATATCCGATAACTTCAGAATAAAACGGGTGCTGCTAACTGAGCACTGCCAGGCAATAAAAAACTTGAAAAGTAACTAGAAGCTATTGCTCTTTGACGAGTGGAAGGGATCTACAGTTTAATGCCGACGCCGAACGGCAAATTTGAGAAGCTTTTTCTAGACAGGAATACTCTTTGAGTATTGTCAGTGACTCGAAAGAAGTAGAGCCGTGAATTATCAAAGGTGGTAAATTCGGGTATCGAACCTGGCACCCGACGCACTTTTTTTTTTTTTTTCATGTAATTTTGTTTTTATTTAATTATGAAAAAATCTTACTTGCTAGACAAAATATACTTAAAACTAGCTTAAATATCTTAAATAACTTAATGTATTTAATCCTAACTTACTGACCCTATGCGAGTACTCTAAGCCATTCGAATTTTTAATTATTTGTGCCTTTCGGCTTAAAAAACGTTTTTTTAGTCTTTAGAGACAATATTTTATTAATTTTATTCACCAAGAAAACTTGAAAAATTTGGTTTAACCTAGCTAACCTATGAAAAAAAATAACTTAAAACTAACTTATTAATACCTTAACCTAACTTAACCTAACATAACCTTAAAATTACCTTAAATATGTCCGTAAGAGCCAGACGTGTGCACCTAGGCGTATATGATATGTATATGCATAACATAACACCTTTTTTTGATTTTATATAGTTTTTTTCTTAAAATAACTTAATTCTATGTAAGTTGGCCACCATGGTCAACTGTATCGACGTTTGGAAGAGCCAACGCCGGCGGAGACCGATTCTGGTGCAACCACCAATAAAAGTGCCGTTCTTTGGCACACTCTCTCCTGTCCCGAGTAGAGATCGCTCTACTGAATCGGAGGAGATCCTCGTGGCTGCGAGCGACATCCGGCTCGTATTGGAGTCGCCTGTCCACTGTTCGGCGTACGACATGGAAGATCAGAGGGCATCCATCTGTATCCTGTATTAGGCCAATTTGATCGAGATAAAGGAATGCTTCAGGTGGAATAAGGCCGCTGAGGCGCACTCTTTCATGGTACATAGCGTTTGGGTAGTAAGCCCCAAAGATCAGACTGTTTGAAGATGTCATAGCTCGTGCAATGTGCCTTCTAATCAGCTTAATAATAAAATTATCTATCCTGTTCAAGTTTGCCTCGTTGTACAGGACCTCGTTAGGAAAGTACTTCTTGTACTCAGACTCGGGTGTACGATACAGACGGAGACAGCTCCTAAGACACTGCCTCTCGAACAACCTCATCTTTTCCATCTGGGAAGGACTCACGTTGAACCACAATGGACAACCGTACGCCATAATTGGCCGTATGAGGGCCATGTAGCAGATTACCTTCACTCTGGTATCAAGTTGGCTGCTGGAAAACAACCTCCTTGACGCAGCAAAGGCTTTTCTGGCTTTCTTTTTTCACGGCTAACGGCCGACCTTGCGGGTCAACTATGCCGAACTTGCGCCAGTTTTGGCGCGTATCCCTCGGTGCCGTGTACAACGGGGTCCTGAACAGGGTAGTTTCACACTTCAGGAAGTTGATAACCAACTTCCAGTCGTCGCAAAATCGCTGAATTTTCTCGAAGTCACGCTGCAACAGTATATTTATTACCTCGATCTTCGGACCTGTTCTGTACGCAACTAGATCGTCGGCGTACGCTATTAAGTGCGGCATGGAACCTACAAGCTCTGCAGTGAATATTGAAAACAAGATCGGCGAACCAACCGCCCCCTGTTGTAGACCATTTTTAATATCAAAGACCGTGCTAGAAGTTACGTCGCCATTTTTCACGACAAACTTTCTACCGGTTATCATGTCATGGATCATGTATAGCAATGGTTTACTTATGCCAAGCCTGACCAGCTTGAGGAAGAGGCCCTCTAACCAAACGGTGTCGAACGCTTTCTCCAAGTCAATCATACAGGCACCCGTGCATTATTGTTTGCCTTTATTCCACTGAATGTCGGACACCAGTTTTGACGCGGCATGTATGGTTTCATGCCCCGCCCTGAATCCGAACTGGTTGTCCGGTATGATTTTATTTTCATCAACCCATTGTTTCAGAACTCGAATGACTATCTTTTCAAAAACCTTGCTTATGCAAGGAAGAAGACTGATCGACCGGAGATTTGTCGGAATGGACTTGTCTTTGTCGCGCTTAGGGATCGGCTGAACTACAGCTGTTTTCCAGTGTGCTGGGTAATGTGCATTACTCAGGGCATTGTTGAACAATGTTGAGTAGACTTTTACCGCTTCGGGGGGAAGATGTCGAAGCACAATATTCGGTACACCATCGATTCCGACAGACTTTTTCTTCTTCAGCGAGTTAAAGATACTCTGGAGATCTTCTTGAGAAATCAAGATATGATTTGCCTCGTTGGCGACGGCAAGATTTGCTATGTTAACGTCACTGAACCTGGTGAAACCTGGATTCTCAGATCGCCATTGACTTATCTCTTTGCGGAGATAGAAGTGGTTTAGCAAGGCTCTGTTCTCCAGATCGTGATTCGGGCTATTAACCTCGTTGACCGTATACACTCTCTGGAACACAGCACCTATAGCATTAACCTTCTCCTGGGGATCTTCAACCACGAAGAAGTCATTGTCTAGCACTGCCCATCTGGATCGATGCCAATTGAAGTCAGTAAGTGTTCGTTGTCTGTCGTCCTGGGAAGTCGAACGGTCAGAATGTCGTTTTGATCTTTCCTCCGGAATATTTTATTTACTTGCGGGAACATACCCGGGTTGTTGGATTGTACAGCCCGGATTTTATTGCCCCAGTGCAAGCTTTTAGCCAAGCTGTAATTAATTCTTATTATCTGTTGGAGGTTCTTGATCTCCGACTTCAGTGACCTGACTTCCGCGTTTTGTGGATCTGTAAAACGCCTGTGCAAGAGTTTGAGTCTTGACAGCAGCCTACTCTTGTGTACGTGAAGTGCATCGATGGTAGCATTTCGATAAAGGGCAGGGCAAATTGTACCCTGTTCACTGCTATGCGACTGATGGTCTACTGGAGAATCCAGTGAGATGATTGTGATGGTGTAGATGTCGTACGATGTTCGTGTAGCGGGAACCAGGAGGAAGACGTGATAATATTTTTGTTCCGTTGAGTGAGAAACAAATCAATGTGATGGTATGATCGATGGATGAATGAAGTCGGCCAGATTTACATACATGGATGCACCCATGTAGGTTAGATCTGTGCGAATTCCGGACTTCGTGGTGATACTGGATGACTATGAAAACCTCGTGATGGGTAGGGCAAGATTTGCGGGATCTTGATGATGCGATCTGATCCAGCTCGTTGGTGAATCAGGTGGACGCCTCGCGCTGCTTGATGATTGGAAATCTGGCGGACGCCACACTTTGCTTGAGGATAATAACAACAATATTTTATTGATCTGGCTCGTTTGGACCAAATGATGGGGTGTGGGAGACCCAGGCGCTGGTTCTGAATTTGTCTCGTGCAGTGAGGTATAAAAACACGTTGTGTGGGTTAATGGAGTTATATTTTTTGTTTCCACGTCTTACCTCGATGAAGTCTGGTTCCAGAAGAAGGACCAAGAAGACATGAGGGTTATAAAAATGGCTGAGTGGGTTCCGATTTTAGCAATTAAGCGACAAGAGAGACCTCTAGTTGTTGAACTTAAAAATAAAAATCTTTTTAGCAATCAGACCGATGTTAAGCTACGTTTACACCTAAACAGTGATAATGGTCCCGAAACCGGGTAAACCACCAAACGACAACAATTCATATAGACCGATACACTTTTACCTATGACATCAAAGCTATTCGAGAAACTTCTACTGAAACGAATACAACAACTAATAGAAGAAAGACGCCTTATCCCCGATCATCAATTTGGATTCAGGAAGAGTCATTCCGCAATTGACCAAGTATTTAGAATAACCAACAAAATCGAAAAAGCACTACAGGAGAAAAAAGGGGTGCTCCAGCGGTTTCCTCGGCGTATCCCAGGCCTTTGACAAGGTTTGGCACGACGGCTTGAAATTCAAGCTTAGTAGGATATTTCCGGAAAATCTATATTGCATTTAAGAATCCTACCTCAAGAGTAGGATATTTAGAGTTAAGCACGGAACGGAATACATGGAACTTAAAGACATCGCCGTCGGGGTCCCACAAGGGAGTGTTATTGGCCCTACTCTGTTTTTGTTATATACTCGGGACATACCCGAGGGCACAATAGTAGCTACGTTCGCAGACGATACGGCTATTCTGGCTACGGAAAGCACAATCGAGTCCGCTACCGTAAAACTGCAGCATGCTGTAAATAAAACTTGCCATTGGACAAAACTCTGGCGCATTGACATAAATGAAACCAAATCCACGCATATTAATTAAACCTACAAAAACCTAGACGATATACCCGTCTTCATTAACTCGGCACAAATACCGTACGCAAATGAAGCCAAATATCTCGGGATGACGTTGGATGCTAAGCTTAAGTGGAAGGCGCACGTAAAGAAAAACCGTGACGAACTTGAGAATCGATATCGAGAAATGTGATAGCTACTCGGACGACATTCCAAGTTAAGCGCGTATAACAAACTGCTTATATATAAGCAAGTGCTAAATCCTGTGTGGACCTACGGTGTACAACTTTGGGGTTGCATCACGCGGATCTCTTCATACCTATTCTGCAAATCAAAATAGTGCTTTTGATGAAGATGGCTGAATCGAACGTTGCTCAGTTCAGGCAGACTTTAAAAAGTGGGCCTCTCAGAAATCTGAATCTACAGGGTGAGAGAGCACTGCATCCTCGTTCCTGCAGCTTCTGCAGAAGTTGTTGTGAGGAAGGCCTAGGGTAGAGGCGTGAGTTCCGATGCCGCTAAGCCTTGTTATAACCGCAGACGGACATCTGGCACAGGATGCCTCATTACCAAACAACTCTGGCCTATGATCGATCCCAAACGATCGCTTAGCTTGGCCAAATCTCAGATATTTTATTGGCGTTTTAACAAGGCATTGTGCCATCGTTGCTGAGAAGCTAGGCCCTGGCCCTCTACGGGCTGTAGCGCCAACCATATTATTATTATTATTATTAATGAAATTTTTGATAGATTCTTTTTCATTTATTAACATTATTACGGCCAATAATACACCGCCCAATCATGAATATTTTTCTCTCGGATCAATTCAATAGCATTATAAATATGCCTAGTCGCTTGTGCTGTTCTCCATAACATGCCTGCAGCAACTGAAAACCAGAGATAATGGAGGGTAGAGATATGCAATCATTAGCTCTGCCGAAAACGAACATGAACAGCACGCACTGTAGATTCAAAGTAGAAAACGGCATTGTATGTGTGAGAATTGTCAAAAATAATCCCAGGGGAAATTTAAAAAAAGAAGGTTGGGCAACTTCTGGATTTTAAATTTCAGACTGTGAGTTGAAATAGTGAACAAAATCCATTTTCAACTCGCCGATTAAATAACGAGTTGAGACCAGGACAAAGGAGCAATTGTAATGTGCCATCTCAGCAACTGGAGAATCCAGTGAGATGATTGTGATGGTGTAGATGTCGTACGATGTTCGTGTAGCGGGAACCAGGAGGAAGACGTGATAATATTTTTGTTCCGTTGAGTGAGAAACAAATCAATGTGATGGTATGATCGATGGATGAATGAAGTCGGCCAGATTTACATACATGGATGCACCCATGTAGGTTAGATCTGTGCGAATTCCGGACTTCGTGGTGATACTGGATGACTATGAAAACCTCGTGATGGGTAGGGCAAGATTTGCGGGATCTTGATGATGCGATCTGATCCAGCTCGTTGGTGAATCAGGTGGACGCCTCGCGCTGCTTGATGATTGGAAATCTGGCGGACGCCACACTTTGCTTGAGGATAATAACAACAATATTTTATTGATCTGGCTCGTTTGGACCAAATGATGGGGTGTGGGAGACCCAGGCGCTGGTTCTGAATTTGTCTCGTGCAGTGAGGTATAAAAACACGTTGTGTGGGTTAATGGAGTTATATTTTTTGTTTCCACGTCTTACCTCGATGAAGTCTGGTTCCAGAAGAAGGACCAAGAAGACATGAGGGTTATAAAAATGGCTGAGTGGGTTCCGATTTTAGCAATTAAGCGACAAGAGAGACCTCTAGTTGTTGAACTTAAAAATAAAAATCTTTTTAGCAATCAGACCGATGTTAAGCTACGTTTACACCTAAACAGTGATAATGGTCCCGAAACCGGGTAAACCACCAAACGACAACAATTCATATAGACCGATACACTTTTACCTATGACATCAAAGCTATTCGAGAAACTTCTACTGAAACGAATACAACAACTAATAGAAGAAAGACGCCTTATCCCCGATCATCAATTTGGATTCAGGAAGAGTCATTCCGCAATTGACCAAGTATTTAGAATAACCAACAAAATCGAAAAAGCACTACAGGAGAAAAAAGGGGTGCTCCAGCGGTTTCCTCGGCGTATCCCAGGCCTTTGACAAGGTTTGGCACGACGGCTTGAAATTCAAGCTTAGTAGGATATTTCCGGAAAATCTATATTGCATTTAAGAATCCTACCTCAAGAGTAGGATATTTAGAGTTAAGCACGGAACGGAATACATGGAACTTAAAGACATCGCCGTCGGGGTCCCACAAGGGAGTGTTATTGGCCCTACTCTGTTTTTGTTATATACTCGGGACATACCCGAGGGCACAATAGTAGCTACGTTCGCAGACGATACGGCTATTCTGGCTACGGAAAGCACAATCGAGTCCGCTACCGTAAAACTGCAGCATGCTGTAAATAAAACTTGCCATTGGACAAAACTCTGGCGCATTGACATAAATGAAACCAAATCCACGCATATTAATTAAACCTACAAAAACCTAGACGATATACCCGTCTTCATTAACTCGGCACAAATACCGTACGCAAATGAAGCCAAATATCTCGGGATGACGTTGGATGCTAAGCTTAAGTGGAAGGCGCACGTAAAGAAAAACCGTGACGAACTTGAGAATCGATATCGAGAAATGTGATAGCTACTCGGACGACATTCCAAGTTAAGCGCGTATAACAAACTGCTTATATATAAGCAAGTGCTAAATCCTGTGTGGACCTACGGTGTACAACTTTGGGGTTGCATCACGCGGATCTCTTCATACCTATTCTGCAAATCAAAATAGTGCTTTTGATGAAGATGGCTGAATCGAACGTTGCTCAGTTCAGGCAGACTTTAAAAAGTGGGCCTCTCAGAAATCTGAATCTACAGGGTGAGAGAGCACTGCATCCTCGTTCCTGCAGCTTCTGCAGAAGTTGTTGTGAGGAAGGCCTAGGGTAGAGGCGTGAGTTCCGATGCCGCTAAGCCTTGTTATAACCGCAGACGGACATCTGGCACAGGATGCCTCATTACCAAACAACTCTGGCCTATGATCGATCCCAAACGATCGCTTAGCTTGGCCAAATCTCAGATATTTTATTGGCGTTTTAACAAGGCATTGTGCCATCGGAACCCACGTCTCTAGACGTGATTCTTCCTCAAACCTAAGGATGGGGAACACTTGCTATGTAATTGCAGTGCTCTCTCATCCCGCAGATTCAGACTTCTGGGGGCCCTTTTCATTGTTAATCTGGCTGAACTGAGCACCATCAAAAGCCGCCCTCTTCTTCGCGTTATCAAAAGCACAGATTGGTTTGTGGTAGTAATAGGTAGCCTGAGATCCGCGTGGTAACACAATGGGCCTATGTTTGGCCTAAGTGTGTCTGCTGCTCGTATGCGCTGCAGTCAGCCAATTCAACCTAACCTAACCTAAGCCCTGTTATGAGAGTTTTCAGATTAGGTCTGCTCAGTCTAATCAGGTTAAGCGATCGCATAAGTTCGAGCGTAGGCCAGAGTTATTTGGCAATGAGGCATCCTCTTCCAGTTGTCCATCTGCCATTCATTTGAGCGTTTCTAGCTTAAGCAGGTATTTTATTAGTATGGATCGCCACCCGGAATGAGTAAAGAGCTTGTACCCTTCCTTGCAAGTTCGTCGGCTTCGCAATTTTTTGGATGTGTCATGCCCGGCACCCGCAATGGTTAGGTTTTAAAATACTTGTCCATCTCGGGTGGGAAGTCTTGGAGTTGAAAGTGACTGATTTCAGAATTTTACCGCTGTCGGAACATATGCCTATATATGTACTAAATATTATATTGTTTTTCAGCCGTGACAGAACTTCCTTAATCGCTACAGATTCAGCCTTCAAGACGGTGATTCGGTACTCGGAAGATAACTGCAATTAAGAATGAAAAACAATAAATGTATGGCTTGAAAAAAAAGTACTACTTAAGTTTTGTTTTCTGTCATTTACGCAGTCTTCTTCAGAAATGAAGCCGACTACACAGCTGATTGCCCCCTATTCCATCGACGAATTTGAGTGCCTTTTTGACGGATATTCATGATTTTTTGACGGTTATCCACGAAATAACGTAAATGCCGTCTTCAGATTGGTCAATTTGGTTTATGAACACTTTATAAAAAATAGTTGTCAAAAATTTGAAGGCGAAAGAGAGGTAGAAGTCGGGCATCTCTGTAATACTTCATTTCTGGTCTTCTTTTAAAGTAAGTAAACGAGTAATCGATTACAATTGCTCCTTTGTCCTGGTCTCAACTCGTTATTTAATCGGCGAGTTGAAAATGGATTTTGTTCACTATTTCAACTCACAGTCTGAAATTTAAAATCCAGAAGTTGCCCAACCTTCTTTTTTTAAATTTCCCCTGGGATTATTTTTGACAATTCTCACACATACAATGCCGTTTTCTACTTTGAATCTACAGTGCGTGCTGTTCATGTTCGTTTTCGGCAGAGCTAATGATTGCATATCTCTACCCTCCATTATCTCTGGTTTTCAGTTGCTGCAGGCATGTTATGGAGAACAGCACAAGCGACTAGGCATATTTATAATGCTATTGAATTGATCCGAGAGAAAAATATTCATGATTGGGCGGTGTATTATTGGCCGTAATAATGTTAATAAATGAAAAAGAATCTATCAAAAATTTCATTAATAATAATAATAATAATATGGTTGGCGCTACAGCCCGTAGAGGGCCAGGGCCTAGCTTCTCAGCAACCACTCGTGTTGTGCATGCTATTCTTCTCTCAAGAGTAGAAGGGACCACAGTTTTATGTCGACTCCGAACGGACAAATTTGAGAACCTTTTTCTAGACAGTTTGATTACTTTTCGTACATTGCCATGTAACTGGAGCGGTGGGACCGTGACAATTATTTTTGGTCGTACCGGCCGGGGGAATCGAACCCAGGCAGCGAGGTTAAGTAACGTTTGGGTTCGACGCACATACCCACAAAACCAGGGCCACCACTTAAAATAGCTTAACAATTGAAAAAGAACTGAAACTTGCTTCGCCTTTTTCTTCGTTCTCACTCCCACTTTATATTCTTGGGACAGCTGCCTAATTGGGACAAAAGACGTAAGCCCAAAGTGTGCCGATAATTCGGAGTCCACGATACATAGATAATAGCTGTGTTTTTTTTGCAAGCGTATATACGATTCAATTATAAATGCACAAAAAAACGATCCCCGGCGCTTAATAATTCGTCATAAAATCTTACCAGCACCGAGGATATTTATGACAATTGTGACAGTCAGGGAGGTGGAATGGTGTAAGATGATAGTTGATCGTAAATGGACACAATCTTCGGCTTGCGATTGCGAGGCTTGCCCATCCCTTTAAAAGCAAAAACACTAAATAATTATAAAATAAAAACAATTTCCATCAAATGAAAAGAATCGATTACGAAACCTAAACGGAATATATAGCAGAGACACTCTAGGTATACCAAAAATTGCATACTTATGGATGCCAAAACATTTAAAAATGATCTAATACATCAACCACACCTATAAATGTGGTCCAAATTAACAAAATGGAGCAGGGGCTAATCTCGTAAACCACATACACCAACCTAATTAATAAATGAATAAATTCAGGAATGATTACACAGAAAATAATGATTGGAAGCTTTGTTTTATCCGCGCTTATTTCTTAAGCGGCGATAGATATGATGAGTAATTTAAGCGGATATAGGACTTGTTGTTAGTGTATTTTACATGCAAATCGAAATTTAAGCGGATATACGCTCGCAAAAAATAAACACACCTAATGTCTCCATAACTAGTGGACGTTCACTGCTTTAACTGATGCCAGTGCATTCATGTAAGAAAGTGTTGGCAGAGGCTAGCAATGCTGGGATATCCCGTACTGGTTCAAGATCTATGCAGTATGTCACAAGTTCTTAAATGACATTGAAGCCACCTGGCTGTATGCAGAAAAGATTGCAAGCAGTTGAGATCAGTAGATTTTTAAATAATAATAATACTATAATATGGGTGGCGCTACAGTCCGAGGGCCTAGCTTCTCAGCAACCACTCGTGTTGTGCATGCTATTGTTCTCTCATGAGTGGAAGGGACCTACAGTTTAATGCCGACTCCGAACGGCGTAGTTGAGAAGCTTTTTTTAGACAGAAATACTCTTTGAGCATTGTCAGTGACTCGAAAGAGGTGGAGCCGTGAAAATATGAATGGTGGTAAATTCGGGTATCGAATCTGGCACCCTCTGCGTAGGAGTCGACGCACTAACCCACTACGCCACGGCGACCCACAAAAAATTCATTACTTCGCATCAAATCGTTCCACGGCAATGAGTCCTTTATTAGTTGGAGCACCATTATTTTTGTCAGCATTGAGAGACGAAAAGGACTAATGACACACACAATCACCCCGATCTTGTATACAGACGTCAGCAGGCAACTACGGCAATGACAGAAAAAAGAGATAGAGAGGAGCGAAATCCCCGATTTCATTCCTTAACTTCTGCTATTTCTACGTGTTGAGAAAAGGACGAGTTGATAAACGCATGGGTAATCATTTGAAAGTTTAAACCATCTAATTTAAGTGAATGGAAGCAAATCCCGAAGTTTAAGAGAAAGGTCCCAATGTGATGTTTAACTTTTGGTGAACAAAATGTCCCTAAACGTCTTCCTTCCTACAAGCAGTTGTCTCGAACTCGAACTATGTAGGCAACGAAAACAATATTATTGCATTGAATTCGATGTTGTATCAAAAATACAAATAAAAACAAGAGAAGGGGAAATTAAATGACAGAACACTCTTGTAAAACTATTTAAAAAATTTATTTAAAAAGTAAGGAAAATAATGTTGACACTAGCTAGAACTTAACACACTGGAGTCGTGTGTCGAACTGGAGACTGCCATGACTGTTCTCTCAATCTCCATTGCATCCCTTTCATGATCAGTCGTTATCGCACTGTGCGCCTAAGTGGTTAGTCGCTTTTAATATCGCATACTATCCCATCCGAGCTCAAGTTGATTTACTATTTAACGATCGTTCCATATAGCGATCGTATGACCGCATCGTCATTTGACCCCCTTCTGGGTCATAGTCCCATGTCTCTCTTTTGGGGTTGATATATGAGTGAGTCCTGAGCCTGACATATCTGCAATAGCTGGCGTTGCCATGTATATGACTCCTGCGACAGCTGTTCGAAGTGGAAGATCTACATTAAATGTTTACAGGAATGTTATAAACAAAATGAAAAAAAAAAATGTTCATAAAATGGTATACCCAGACAATGGATCCCTACTTAAATTTTTCATATCCGAAGTACGCATTTTCCTCCCAAACTCACGCCCTACACCAAGCCTTTACCAACGGTTCATAAAATTTGATGCGACCCGTGACCTTGATTCAATGCCGCCTCGCTTTCAATCAAACCAACTCCGCATTGGGCAATCAAACTCGAATAATATCCATGGACATTAAATATCACAGCCTCAATTCCATCGGAATGACATAAAATTATAAAGCAATGAAACCAGTGTGCGCATTCGGCACCCGGTATTTTATTTTTTTTTGCTCATAGATTTCGCACACCGTTCGCTCCCAGGAACGTCCTGCGAATGACCGTTCACAGAGGGAAAAGTATAAAATACAATAAATCCGCACAGCAGCACCATTGCAATAAATCCCATCCCAAACTGATCACAATTCGCACCACTTTAGCGCACTCGTAAAGGAAATGCGCCATCAAATTGAAGTCCACCATCAAGAGTTACAATCTCAAACGTTCAATTTTCTTTGGTCATTCCCCGCACGGGATGACGGCAAGTCCTCGTTCGGGGTTCTTCGTTAGGTAAGGAAGACGCTGAAGAATAAAAACAGGGTTCCAACAAAACAAAAAAAAATCGAAGAAATCGAATCAAGGATACACAGAAAAACAAGGACAACAAAATATACTGTACACATGCACTTACCTCTGGAGGCAATCCTCACGTCCTGATATGGCGAGCTTAACAATATCCGCAAACACTGGTATGACCACCCAATCGTTTGGTTTCGTCGCCTTTCTTTCCGACGACAACGACGACGACGATGTGGTTGCCATCGCCGCCGCTGCTAGTGCTGGTGCTGCTGCTGCTGCCGCTGTTACTGTTGCTGTTGATGATGATGAGGCTGTTGATGTCGATGCTGATGTTGATGCTGTAGCAGTGGTAGATGTAGATGATACGACCACAACAACGGCCGCAGGATCAGTCTTTTGATTTTCATTTAAGACGATTGCTTGTTTTGTCCACAAATCCACGTATCCTTCGGCATGTCGCTGCATGCAATCCAATTGCTGGCATGTCGATGATAACTTACTCCACTGAACATAGCATCGTCATCGTGTGTCAATGGTGTACGCCAGGTTGGCGGTGAAGATTTCATTTCCGAGAAAAAAACAAACAGAAAAACAACCATACACATGTAGTAACAATACCCGTACACGTATGTATCAGCCATCGAGTGCGGGACAACGGGGGAGGGACATGCGATACAAAGACATCGCATAAACAAGTCTTGTTAGGACAGGAAGATGTGATTGGCGGCGGAAAGGTGGAAAGGAAACCGGTTGTTTTTCGGGAAAGCATTCGATTGATGAACGCAATCACAGGATGTAGAAGGGCTTTTTTTTTGTTTTCTTTATTTTTCGAATTTCCGCTGGGGATTCTGGCGCAAATAACGACATATGTACAATGGCGTTCTCCACGTCATCCGAGATTCGTGTCCCTCCGGGAGGAGATAGATCCCCCTTGGATGCTGGTTGATTGAGTGTCATAAATCCCTAATGGGTGTTGCTGCTCAGGTTTTATTTCATGTTAAGCATCACGAAATATATCCACATTGCCGCCTGAAGGGAAGACATTTCGGTGAAATTATGGATATTTCTACGATATGATGACCTTAATGAAAACCAGCTCGAATAATGGGCGCCGCATGAACGACAATAATCATGCGGACATTAGTCTATAAATGTCTTGAGGATGAGTGGATATTTATTAATTTGATACTTCCTACTGTGTTGTCGTTTTCACCAATTTCTTGAGTAGAAGGATGCGATGGTTTATGTTTCCGGTCGATTCCGGGGAGATTTTCATACATTTCTCCTAGCTCCATATGAGGATTCCTGTGCTACTGTTGTAAATGATCCAAGATTTATTTCTTTCTGCCGAAGAGTAGGACACAGACGGTTGAAAAGGGGACTGTTGAGATCACATTGCTCGGTACAGTGTGTCAACGGCAACACTGACGTCCATGGTCTAATACCAATGATGACAAGGTCAAGGCAGTTCGCGCTGAACCATCGTACCAATCGTGTCGCTTGTCTTCATGTAAAATTCAATGTTCGTTCGTATCGTAATAAATGTCGAAGTAAAGTTTCGGTCGCCGTGGCGTAGTGGGTAAGTGCGTCGACTCCTAATCAGAGGGTGCCAGGTTCGATACTCGAATTTACCACCTTTGATAATTCACACGGCTCCACCTCTTTCGAGTCACTGACAATGCTCAAAGAGTATTCCTGTCTAGAAAAAGCCTCTCAACTTCGCCGTTCGGAGTCGGCACAAAACTGTAGGTCCCTTCCACTCGTGAAAGAACAATAGCACGCACAACACGAGTGATTGCTGAGAAGCTAGGCCCTGGTCCGCCTCGGACTGTCGCGCCACCCATATTATTTTTATTATAAAGTTTCGGTCATTTTATTTAGCCTGACAAGTGTTTATATCTTTCTAGAAAATCGTACGACAGCATAAAAGCGGACCATTCAACAGTAGCCGCTCGATATTGTGAACATCGATATAATGAACACACAATATATTATACAGACTATTCTTAATAGTGAACCAATAAAATCTCGCTATACTCGATCAGCATGGCAGGAGACGACAGTTGGGGAGCCTAGAAAGGTCATTTGTAGAATGTACAACATTTGTTGAAATATATGGATAACGCACAAGTTTATGCAAAAATTGCGACAACAGACAAGCTGCATCCGCAGATTCCCAGCGCGAGGCAGTACATCAAGCCATCGTCATATTCCACACACTAGGCAGCATATCCAGCCAAAAAACAAAAGCTCACGTTACACCTGTGGAGCAACGATGGGAAGTGTCCGGTCACATGAGGCGAATTCCACACAAATTATTAGACTTAAGTTAGGTATCAAGTAAAGTAAGAAAAATTAATTTACTCAGTTAGAATCGAAGGCAAGAAATAAAGTTGTTTTTAAAAAACCCGGACTATTATTTAACTGGCGCCCGAGATGGGATCATTTTCTAAAATCGAGAAGAGCGGTTGAAGTGCGAAATCCGATAGTCAATTGATGCGCATAAAGTTAACAACGTCCTAGAAAAGCGGTGTGACTAAAATAAAAAGTTTAGTACTTCTGCGCGTACTTTTGCTTGAATGAACTAAGATTCCACCAAGCTCCGTTCAAAAGTGTGACAAGGCACCGGAGTCATCGCGGGAACCAGCGAACGAAACAGGAATTACCGAAGTCACCGAGTGGAATGCGAAGGAATTGGTCCAAATTATATGGGTTATTTGGACCATTTTCTTCGAGTTTTCTAAGTGAAACTTAAGAATCCAACTTGCTTTTAATACAGCACTGTCAAATTGTTGTAACCAATACTAAATCACATTTACAAAGAAATTATTGAGGGACCAATAATATAAGAGCCAATAAAGAAACAAAATAACATGTAAATCATTACATACTTATTTTAGTACATCTTCTAAAAATGTGTTAATTAAATAAGACGAGTGAAAATAAGTATAGAACATAACCAAAACAAAAAATCTTAATCAAATGAAACAATCAAATTCATATCTATTTCTAAGTCTAATTAAGTTACAAAATGTAAAACGAAAACGTTCCCGTCCCATATTCTTCGACCTCCTGTCCTTAACGCAGATCGTCCTAACACTACACCTTTTTTTTCTTATAATTTGCGCGTGCTCAAGGGATTGCTAATACCCTTATGTGTCCGGGGTCAAGACACAGCACGGGCCGATGGTATAGAGGGAGAAAGGGAGAGGAGGTACCTGTGCACATTGGTCTTAAATATCTGCGGGTTGTCGTCTGTGGGAAATATTAGGTTGGGAAGAGCATTCCATATTCGTGCAGTGTGACTGAAGAACGAGTCTCTGAATTTAACTGTGCGTCCGAAAGTATGCTATACCTGTGGGCATTCCTGGCGACACGAGTACTGCGAGTGAATTCATGGAGAGGAGGAATGCAGTTGGCTAGCTCACTTGAGCATCGTTTGTTAAAATAACGATAAAACACGGACAAAGAAGAGACGGAACGTCGATGTTCGAGCGAGTCTAAGACTCTGTGATTTTGTTGTCTCCTATAAGTTTTATCGCTCGCTTTTGGATTCTATCAAGTAGGTGCAGTGTGGTCTTGGGGGCACGAGACCAGATATGAGCGTTATACTCAAGCTTGGGGCGGTTATGAATTAAAGCCAAATAAGAAGGGGTGAAATATTTCTTGCATCGATTAAAAAAACCTAAACATTTCGCAACATTTTTGCGACCTCAAATATGTGATCGCTCCAACTAAGTGTTGTGTTGATACACATACCAAGGATGGAAAGTTTTCCGGTTTCATCAACACAAGTGCCATTCATGGATAATGGCTGATTATCAAGGGTTGAGTGACAGCAGACAGCATTGAGTTTTTGAAGCATTGAATTCCACTCTATTGTTTTTTCCCCAGTTAATTATGCTGTCAAGATCGGAATTCAATGTGCTTAACATACGCTGCCGTTCAAATTCTACGGCCGAAGGGCGGGCTCGTGGGTCTTAGAACAAATATGAAAAGCTAAGGGTTGTCATCAGCGAAGGAATGGATTGGATTCGAAGTAGCAGACAAGATATCATTTATAAAATTGAGAAAGAGTGTCGGAGACAGAACTGAGCCTTGGGGAACACCAGCATTTATTTGGTGGATATCAGACTTGAACCCATCAAACACAACTTGAATTGAACGGTTCGAAAGGTAATTTCTAATCCATAGAAGAAGAGATTCATCGATACCATAGGCACGCATTTTCGACTAAGAGAGCTTGATGCCAAACTCTGTCAAATGCTTTAGAAATATCAAGCGCAACGATCTTGCTTTCGCCTGCATTGTGCAAAGAGTGGTTCCACTTTTCGGTGAGATAAGCTATCAGATCACCAGTGGACCTGTCGCTGCGGAAACCATATTGTCGGTCATTAAGAAGCTTCCGCGATTCAAGATATTTCATAAGCTGACGAGAAAGAAGGGATGTAAGTGCTATGGGTCGGTACGAGGTGGGTGACGAAGATTCGCCCTTTTTGGGGACGGGCTGGACAAATGCTGTTTTCCATCTGCTCGGAAAGATACCTAAAGAGTCGGATAGATTAAAAAGCTTACGCAGTGGTTTTACCAGCGCAGAAGAACACCTCTTCAGAAGTATAGGGGGAATACCATCCGGGCCAGCGGATTTGTGCACGTCGAGATCTTTTAGAACTCTTGCAACTGTACGAGTGCGGAAGTGGATGTGTCCCATGGTGAAATCAACGCTCTCAAGTGCAGGTGGAGACATATTGGAATCTGGCAGTGTTGAGCTGGCTGCAAAATGAGCCGCAAGCAGATTAGCTTTGTCTAAAGAGCTGACAGCAGGAATGTCATTGTAAATGAGCGTGGGAATTGAAGACGAGGCGGAATTCTTTACGTTTTTTACAAATGACCAAAAGTTTTTGCTACCCTTGGGACATTGTAGCACTCTTTGCCTCAACTAATTCTCATAAGAGAATTTCACACGTCTGATAGTTGCATTGCAGTCATTTCTGGCCCGTTTAAGCTTCTTCCGGTTTGCCTCAGTGGGGTTGGCTTTATATGTCCGGAAATTCAACTCTCTGATCCTAATAGCGTCTTTACAGCTCGAGTCATACCATGCGTTTGCTTTGGGCTTGATACTCTTCACTCTGTGAGGAATGAAGGTTCTCATGCCCAGCAGAAGAATGTTTGTGATCATATCTGCAGCGAGGAAGCAAAGTGACCATTTAAAATTCCTAAAGAAGTTGCTAAGTTCGTTCCAATCGGCTTTCAAGTACAGCCATACTGTTCTTTTAGGAATTTGTTCTCTTACTGTGTGTGGTGATAACGAGAATTTTGCTGATGGTCCGACGAGCCTAGAGGTGACAGTATGTCAACAGAATATTTATCAGGATGAGAGGTGAGAAACAGGTCCAGGGTATTGGCGGAATGATCTGCAATGTCAGGTATTCGTGTGGGCTCGTTAACTAGCTGGGTCAGATTGTTTACCTCAGCAAAGATTTCGACGTACCTTCCTTCGGGTGTTATCTGGCCTGAATGTAGAAGCCAATTAGAATTGTGTACATTGAAATCGCCCGCAATGGCAATTTCAGTGCGAGGATACAGGGATACAATTGTTGAGATGAAACCGGATAGCGCATCAAATTCGCTAAAAGTTGAATTGCTATCCAAGCTTGGACTTCTATAAATAAAGCAGTAGTGGATTAAATGCTTATGGACATGGAGTTTTAACCCCAGAAAATTAAATTCCGGATTGGAACAGATGCCGTATTGTGGTTGAATTTGGTAAGCTACATCACTACGCACGTAAATGGCGAGACCGCGCGAGTGGCAACAAGCTTTATCCAGGCAGGTTATAATCCGATAATTCGGTACTCTCACATACCTGTGTTCTCACCCACAGCGCCAGGACAGCTGGTTTGTAACGGGATAGGTGGACATACACAGCGAAGTGATACGCTCTAAGCCCACGCACATTGCTCACATCAACCCTAAAACTTCCCATAAAGGACAAAACGAAGATGTGTTTTCAACCGACTCCGACTGCAAGTGGTGACACAGAAATGAGAAGTGCAAATTCAAAATTAGCTTCCCAACAACAATCGATGTAGGCGTTATGCCCATACATCGATTCGAGTTGGTCCACCAACAAATTCACACTTCTAAGGTATGCTATGTCAGATGCTACGCACTCTCAGTCCTTGCACCAGCCCGCCTGATGGAATCAAACGGGAGTTGCGACCGAGAATGCGCAACAGTGGCTTGTGAGGTAAAGGAGCGAGAGGGAGCGGACCGAACGCACCCGACACCGAAACACTTCTCAATAGCACTTTTTTTTATATTATTTTATCTCGCGGATCTTTTGAGAGTGGAGGGACCGCGGAGTTTAATTTTTTTTTTGATGTTGCACTCGCGTTATGCGTCGGAGAATGGCACAGAACAGAACAGAACTAATACCTCTCCTGAATTAGAGTCCCTAGAACTACTATTGTTTCTCGTTTCCTTCAAGGTGAAGGCAGACAAATAGTAAGTTCTATAGTAAACCCAAATTCAGATTGGATTAATCCAACTGATCAATGCATAAATCCAGGGCCTAACAATCAACTATCAGAGCTGGACAAAGCACCAGATGTGGTACGAGCACTTAGAGACTCTACCGGGGTTCCTATAGAATACAGCCCCTGGAGGAAAAGTGTTGAACGAATTTTGAAAATTTACGAACCTATAAGGGGAACTCCAAAATACTTCGGTAATTTGAGCGTAATCCTAAACAAAATAATAGGAAACGTAGATATTATTCTCGAATCCTATAATACACCCCTCAATTGGGAGGCGCTGCCTAACATTACATTACGCTGATAAGCGAGACTTAGGGACGCTCGGATATCAAATGACGTCCGTAATACAAGGAAACGACACGATACAAGGTTTCAGTCTTTGTACTCCCATTTATCATTGATTAATCAATAAGGTGTCTGCTATGCACTCATGAATCTATGTCCTTAGTAATTCAGTCTTATAGAGCAAGGCGCTCGACACTTTTGTGCGCAGTCTTAAAGGCGACTTGCCAAGATTGTTATGAATACGCGAGCCGGCCACAAGCGATTTGCCATAAGCTTTACACTTATGTTTAAAGCTTGAAAATCAAAACGTAGTACTCTTCTAAAATGGATTGAAATGTATTTGTCCGATAGGAAGCAAATAGTAAAGATTGACAATTGCACCTCAAGACCGATTGATGTTCCATCTGGAGGTCACCAAGGTCTCAGGTTAGGTGAAGTTCCCTCCACTTTAAATATTCAGCATTCTCAATTAAACCATGTAGGCTTATTGTGTTATCACGCGAACATATTCCAAGAACCAGTTCTAGAGATTAAGGTGGCAAGCTCAAATATTTATTAGTCCGGCAAAGTTAACGAAGCAATGAGTCCATACAGAGAAGATACGAAATGGTTTCCTCACTTCTGAAACTTCTCCAGAAGAAGGCTTTCGGTAACATCTGCAGACGATGTTGGTTGAGACGGTCTTCTCCAAGAGGAAGTTTGGTGAAGGAGATCGAGTCTCTAGTTATAGATCTAAATTTTGCCTAAAGCAGAGAACTGCGAACCCTTGCAAATTTGTAGTGAAGCTTAACCGCTGTTCTGGCAGGTAGCTTCTGCCGATTGTATGTATCGAGGGAATATTTAAGTGGCTGAGTTGTATGCCATCAACTTTCTGGTTAACTTGAACTTTCCGGTAACTTGAGGTTGCAGTTGATGTCACAGTCCACCAAATTCCGTATGGGACCATGTAAGGCTGTAGGTCCCACTTGCATCCTTTTGCCTTCTGCCAGTAAAACATGGTGAGACCCAAGATCTTAGAGCTAACATACAGCCTTAAATCAGTCCCGTACAATGAAGTGCAGTAAAAGGCTGGAGCTTTAATTTCCTTGTGTTCTCTTCACCTATATTTCTGTTTCATGTGAATTTAAGTCTAAGCCACAGTCTTTTGTGGATATGGATACGACAAACTATAGCATAGCTCCCCCAACCATCCAGGCTTGTAGTGTTCACTACAAAAGTCTAAAGACCAAGGAAACTACTAGTTCTGATCGCTCCCTTTTGGTATTTTCCTGCGTATTGTATGAATGTCTGAAGTTCTTCTGCGTACGAGGGAAATAACTCGTGGAACCACGCAAGGCATAGAAAGAGTGTTCGACGAATTGAAAAGCGGGTGAAAACAACTCTGTGTTGTCAGCCTGAAGCAGCGAGCTAGGGTCCTTCAAGAATTAACAACAAAAATGTAAGCTTGTTGCACCACTCAACAATGACATCAAAAATTCGAATTGCAATTGCCGACGGCAATTACATCGCTTAAATCGACGACGACCGTGTGGAAGACGAATCATCAAGTGAAGCAAAACGAAGAAAAAAAAACTGCACACACAAAAAAATCCTATGTTCTTTGGCCTAGTTACCTCACACGCACCAAAGGCGATGTTTTTCTATGTCGCTCCTCCCACTGAGCTTGTGTAGAAGAATGCATGAAGGAGACGGGAAGAATCAGCTGTAATCTGCTTAAGTCTAATGTGTTAAGTCAGCTGCATCAGCGGTGAAGACGATGGATCTCCCAGCGGTAGCAGCAACTGGACATCCGGCGGGATTTTGGGTCAGTGACCGGATCGCAGATTGAAGGCCAATTAACTATGGGTTTTCTTTCGGGAATAAAGTGGCATATAATTCATTCCCAATCAGACCAGCAGAGGAGACAAAGGTTTAATAAAGTCAAATATAATATTAAAAGAAATAACGCATCTTATTTTTTGAATTCTGTGTGTGCGCTTGAGAAAAGTTGATTCAACATTAACAGTGCTCATAGTTTTCCTTTTTTTGATTTAATTTTTGCTAGTTTCCGTTAGAAAAAAGCCCTTCAAGCTCAATGGGGTGCTGGGAGAAAATTAAGCAAATCTTAAGATTTCTGATAGTTTCGGTTACCGAGAAGTTGTGATGGAGTACGCCATGCACTAGGACCATCTTTACATATGACACGTTGTTTTGTAATGCCTAAGATCCATGTTCAATCTCTCGTAAGTGAACTTGAATATTTACGCTGTTCTAGAATTGATGCTTAACCTTCTAAAAGGCAACTCTGATTTTAGGCGGGGTTGTGGTAAGTCGCTAAAAATGACTATACTCCCAAATCTTTCAAACAAATTACAAAATAGTCCGTCAGAATTTTTTCATCAGAAAAGAAAGGAGAGTAGAAGCCCATTTCAAACTAAAAAGCTTCTCAAACTCTGCCATGCTTGAGTTCAAAACAGTCCGGCTGCAGCGCACTGGTGAGTGGAAAATAAACTACATTAGAGCAGGGTAGCTAAGCCCTGCTAGGTTATACACTCAATTCAACTGAATCGCAAAACAGGGGCGTACAAAAAAACTTGTGAACTATGTAAATAATTCCTCAAGGTAACTGCAGGCTGGCCGTGGCGTTGGTGCGTTGACCGCCTACACAGCTTATCGTAGCTGCCTGGATTCGATTCTCGGCCGGTACGACAAAAAATAATTGGGCCCACCTCTTTGGAGTCACTGACAATGCTTAACGAATAATGTCTGTCCAGTAAATGCTTCTCAAACTTGGTCGTTCAGAGTCGGTGTCAGACTGTAAGTCCTTTGCAGTCGCCTGAAAAAACAATAGCACGCACAACACCAGAGGTTGGTGTAGAAGCTAGGCCCCGGCCCTCTACGGGCGGTAGCGCCACCCATATTGTGTTACCAACCACAGCCAGTCTAATTATCTCGACGACATCTGTTGGCTGAACATTAACCTAACTCTGCTCCATGCGCCGCGCAATCACTGTAAAAAATCTCAGTCTCTCGAGCATCGACAAAGCGGGGGACGGATGTGTTTTATGTTAAACCACATAAAAACACGAATCACACATAATGACAGGAGACAGAAAAACCCAAACGAGTGTAGTGTACAACCGATCCATCTAACACCGATACTTTTTTACGCTTGTAATTGGCATTGTCCCACCGTGTCATGGGAGCCGCGCAGCGCTGGTTCTGGCCTTGTTCCTGCGGGAAATGAATATGGTATCGCGGCTCTAATTTCATTTTGTTTATCTCCCTCCCAGCGGAAGGTGTAATTTTCCGCCCCCGGTCCCGGCAGTATTTGTACCTTTGTCTGTAAATCGAATGGGATGTGTGGATTTATGACGGCATTCAGATGGACACGTATTTACATGTGTCGGCATCGGTGTCAGTGGAAAAAAAGCTTGTCCGTGTTTGTTTTCCTTTATGTATTAATTTAATTTTTCACTTCCCTCCCGGCGATGTGATGCATTGCTGGCTGAGGTTTTGAGGTATCATTTTCAATTACGCGGATCGATTTGCAATTTGCTAGACAATTTGTTAGAGAAATGGATGATGGAGACGTTTGGGCAGCGAGCACTCGTGTGAAGCCTTCAAAAAAGGGCCACGAAACAGGGGAAGACGACATTCATTTGCATTTCCTCTCGTCCGTTTATGCTTTTCCTTCGTTTCTCTTTATTTCGTTTTTATTCCGACGACATGCTTGTGAGTGTTGAGAGAATTGATTGAATCACGCCTCAGTGCATCCAATCCTCGTGCATTCATCGTCGGTCCGTCACAGTGATTCGATTAATTCTGTTCGGTAGACCTCCACGGATGGATGGACTTTCGCAGATGGGTATCAGTGAGGATATTGTTATCCTTGATTCGATTCGATTCGGGAAATAATTTCATTGGGATATGAGGGGATATTCGTTTAATCTTCTTACGAGGGGCAGGGACAATTAAGTCTGTCACGTTACACTTTGGTCGAGTGGGACAGGCGCTATCTTCAATCTGATCTGAATATTTGGTTGTTGAATTTGAATGTTTTGGTGCATTTGATTATGTGACTGTCCAAGGGGAGTCTAACCATTCCACGAGTGACGGAGGAGGTGAACAAGGTGTCTTCAATGTGATGTACTGCACAGCAAGACTTTGCATATTCTATAGACTTTTGTGGCAGAGAGACTGTAAAGTTAGTTAGAGAAGGGTAAGGATGCCAAAATATTACAAGGGTGGATCAGTAAGTACCAGTGCTTAAAAACAAGTAGCGTTGCTGACGTAAAATTCTTGAACAGGCATCTGTTAGATGACACCCTACAAAATGGCAGAATGAACCAGAGGCTTAATTTTTGTTTCGCTATCAGTTAAGACCGTTGAATTCATCTCGGATACTAACAGTGAGAGAGCACATTAGGTGATCTTCGATATCCCGAAACACGCATTACATGCATCCTAAAGTGAATATTTGGGTCGCCGTGGCATAGTGGGTAAGTGCGTCGACTCCTACGCAGAGGGTGCCAGGTTCGATACCCGAATTTACCACCTTTCATATTTCACGGCTCCACCTCTTTCGAGTCACTGACAATGCTCAAAGAGTATTCCTGTCTAGAAAAAGCTTCTCAAATTCGCCGTTCGGAGTCGGCATTAAAAACGGTAGGTCCCTTCCACTCGTGAAAGAACAATAGCACGCACAACACGAGTGGTTGCTGAGAAGCTAGGCCCAGGTCCGCCTCGGACTGTAGCGCCACCCATATTATACTATTATATTAAAGCGAATATTTATTTTCTTTTGTGCGTATCAAATTTTTGAATTATGATCGAACTACCAACATGCACGGATGTTCTTATGAGTTGACACTGTACTCACGCAGCCCTCGTGCGTAGTGTGAAGAGTAGTGCACAGAGAATTGAAAAGGGGACAGCTGAGACCACTTTGCTCGTTACAGTGTTCACATCTTTCTAGAAAATCGGACGACAGCATGAAAACGGACCATTTATCAGTGGACGCTCCAATAAAGTAAACATAAAATATTTTATACAGGCCATTCTTAATAGTGCACAAACATAATTTCGCTATACTCGATCAACATTTAAGGAACAGTTGAAACTCATGAACGGCATGAGGTCGCCAGTTGGGGAGCCTAGGAAGGTCATATGTAGAATGCACACCAGCTCAAAATATTGCTATATATGGACAATAGCAAGTTCCTCATGTGACGCATGTGCGAAACAAGCACCGAGGGAAACCAAGTTGGGGACAAGTAAAGAGGGATGCTTTAACCCATTTCGGACGACTGTTACCATACGTCCACACTGGTAGTGTTCTACTTACCGCTACTTACTAACCATTTGTAGTGAGATATCGCCACTTGCTATTATTCGTGCCACTGAGTATGCGTTCACCTATGTGCTGAGATATAATTTGAAACGTATTCGCATGTTGTTAGACATAGTAGCCGGTCGCATAACTTTGTATTTTTCAGGAACATTAAAAAAAGGTCAAATGGAGCGCCTTTTTAGGTAAGAATGTCCATAATAATAATAATATGGGTGGCTCGACAGTCCGAGGTGGACCTGGGCCTAGCTTCTCAGCAACCACTCGTGTTGTGCATGCTATTGTTCTCTCATGAGTGGAAGGGACCTACCGTTTTTAATGCCGACTCCGAACGGCGAATTTGAGAAGCTTTTTCTAGACAGGCATACTCTTTGAGCATTGTCAGTGACTCGAAAGAAGTGGAGCCGTGAATTATGATAGGTGGTAAATTCGGATATCGAACCTGGCACCCTCTGCGTAGGAGTCGACGCACTTACCCACTACGCCACGGGGATGTCCATACATGCCAGAATAACGATTTTGCTTGCGATTCGTGACTTTGGTCATTTGCACAGAGCATCAAAATATAAGAAAACATAATCGTATCTTGGCTTGAATCTAGCTGTTACCATATGGTCACAGTCGTACATACCGCATGCAAATAACATTTTGTTCAGCAATTTTTTTTAAATGTATTCTCTTATCGTTGGCTTGTGTGCACAATTTATTATATATGCAATTTTATATATATTGGTGTGAGAATTATAATACAGTATAGGTTATAATTCTTAGTAGATATAACAAATTTAACTACCGTTGATGGTCTGGAGTATTTGAAGGATATGGTGAATCCTTCAAATACTCTATCTCTTTATAGAGAAGCCGGATTCGGGCACATTGTCTGGAGAAGATGATGCTGAAGAAGATGAAGCAGGTACCGGTGATGACCTTCACCGTACACTGTTACTACAGCCATCCGAACTTCGGATGGAAAATGAGAAATGCGAAGATGATGATAACCTCCCGAACCTTAGTGACTAAGAGGATATCTCTGATGTTATTTCAAACCTGAGCAGTTTTTTCAATGTACGCCATTGACTTCTTACTTCTTCAAAATATGACTCATAGTAAAATGGTCTTGCTCTATAGGTTAAGATGTTAGAGAGAGCAGAAGTGTTGGAAGCTCCTCAACCCAAGCCTATGAAGAGGTTGGGATGCGTTGCGTCGGTCTCATCTCAGCGCCTGGCACATCTGCAGAATTCATTGGTGAAATAAACGAAAATGTGTCAACTGATCCTTCTTCAAGCAAAGTTCCAAAATAAATACCACATTTGGGCGACGCATTTCAATGGGAAGCGGATACCAAAGGAGCTACTACACCAATGTTTCCAGCTCCAGATTATAGAGATTGCAGACTTCCTGCCTGGGAGGACGATGAGATGTTAGAAATAATCGCCGAAAAAAGCAATGAATATGGAATTCTTCAGGAAAATTACAATCCAGAGATAACTCCAAATGAGTTGATGGTTTTCAATGCTATAATGTTAGTGACCGGATATTCGCAAGTTGGAGACACGAAGTCATATTGGTGCAAGGACGATGACTTGTATAATCAGATGATTGCGTCGGCAATGACCCGTGCAAAACTTTACCACAATCTCAATATGTATTCATTTTGCTTGTCCTACATCCATGAATCCCAAGGACAAAATGTGGAAATTACGACCAGTATCTGACCTTAAAACCTGGTAAATTTTGAGATACATCAAGGCAAAAACCCCCGCATGAACCTTGTTTTGGAAACCAAAT
Organism: Eristalis intricaria; assembly: GCA_964034865.1. Lineage (NCBI taxonomy): Eukaryota > Metazoa > Arthropoda > Insecta > Diptera > Syrphidae > Eristalis > Eristalis intricaria. The sequence continues at coordinate 79,544,075 of OZ035874.1, forward strand.
TCGGCTCCATTATTGGAAATGATTCACGCCATGCCCCGGAATTGAAGGCTCTACCATATTGCTTTTACTTCGATAATCTCTTTACTGGAATTCCTATTCTATCTTATTTGAAGCATTTGGGCTATGATGCTACAGGAACCATAAGAGAAAGAAGAGTCCCACTTAATTTTCCATTACCTAAAAATGATTAAGTGAAGAAAATGCCAAGGGGTACCCACTACTCCCACTAGATTATTTCGAAGTTGGACACTTCAATTCTGTGATGTGTGTTGCATCGACCATATGTGAAGCAAATCCTGTCGGATGAGCAAAACGTTATTCACGTGAGTCGTTCACCCACGTGACCGTTTCTAGACCTAACGTCCTGAAAGAATGTAAAAAAGCTATGGGTGGAACCGATAGGATGTACCAAAACATATCATAATCTCGTATATCTACCCGGAACAAGAATTGGTGGCGTTCCATTTTTACTTATTTTATTGATGTAGGTATTCGGAATGCTTGGATCCTCCATAGGAAAGGTAAAGAAAACCTTTCCCATAAACAATTTCGAAGAAATATTGCAACGCACTACTGCAACAAGTATGCCGATTTTACGCGCATTCAGAAGGCTAAGAAAAAATATAAAATTTCGGATGCTGATGTAAGATTCGACGGATTGAGTCATTATGTGGGACCTTCTTTTCCACATAAAACTGCCTTAGTTTGTAAAAAAGTGTGATGTGGGCCTTTGCCCACCATGTTTTGAGAATTTCAGCGAAGCAATAAGTATTTTACCTCGCAAATTGGTTTTTTATTTTATTATTATTTTTTATAGCATATATATGCTATGGACGACGGTGACCATATGGTAACAGACTCGATTGGCTAAATGATCAGCGGGCCGAATAAAAAAAATTTTAGAATTGTCTGCAAAGGTTATTAGTATTCACTCCCGAAAATTTTTTCCCAAAAAGTAAATCGTTCTCGTCCGAAATGGGTTGAAGAGTAATGTCGTTGCGGTGGGGGAGGGGGGGAGAGAGGTGGTTTCCGCGTGGCAGGCGCGTATATCAACAATTTTCTTACGTCACAGTACCTGCTATATATACTTCCGTTTTCTCAATAACTAGAGACATAAAATATATAGGTTGTTTTGTTTCAGAAATTTGTTCTAAACTTTATCTCTCCAACTTTTACTTTACATAAATAATTTGATTTAAATTAAGGGTTAACGAACAGGTTTCAGGCTTCATTGTAAGAGCTGCCTCTGTTTTTCATACATTTTTTTTCATTTTAACTAAATTTATTCTAATTTTGTCCCTAAATCCTAAACAGGACGAGATGGACCCTCTCTATAGTACAAACAGGCATGGTTTTGACTCCTCTACAAATTACTGTAACCAATAATCGGCGCCAAGGTTGTCGTACAACCTGAAAATGAGAACTGGTGTGTCCGAAATCGTCAAAGTATCTACGCACATTCCGCTACACGACGACTTTGCACTACGCCTAAGCAGTAAAAAGTTATGTCTTATACATAGGTGAGGTGGTGAAGTGCAATCGAACCAGGATAATAGCACATCAACCGTGCAAAGAAATATTGTGCAAATAAGCGGTTTGTGACTTTAATTGATAGCTGTGTTTTTTTGCAAGCGTATATACGCTTAATTTATGAGTGCACAAAAAAACGATCATCGGCGCTTAATGATTCATCATAAAATCTTGGCAGCACCGAAGGCATTTATGACATTAGCTAAGCAAGCGGTGTAGTTGTGGAAGGTGATGGTTGATCTTTGATGGTCACAAACTTTTTTTTGTGACCGTGTAGCGTGACTATCACTTTATAAGCAAAAGTACTTAATAATTATAAAATAAAAACAATTTCCATCAAATGAAAAGAATCGATTACGAAACCTTAACGGAATATATAGCAGAGACACTCTGGGTATACCAAAAATTGCATACTTATGGTTGCCAAAACATTTAAAAATGATCTAATACATCAACCACACCAGCAAGTGTAACCCACATACAGCAACCTAAACAATGAACACACAGAAAATAATGATTGGAAGCATGGTTTTTATCCGCGCTAGTTTCTTAAGCGGCGATAGATATGATGAGCAACTTAAGCGGATATAGGGCTTTTTGTTAGTGTATTTTACATGCAAATTGAAATTTAGGCGTATATACACTTGCAAAAAAAAGCAGCTAATCTAACATACAAATGCGAAAAATACAATACAGGAGTTGTTTCCTAAATTCCAGCAAGCTCGCATATATGTACACAAAAAAGATTGTATGTGAGAACTTTTTTTCCCCATGTTTTTATATGATATTAAGCAGTTTGTGCTATTAAGCGATGTGATATTAAAGGGTTGCGCCAGTAAAAATTGTACGAAAAAGACAACTGCCATTACGATAGTGTGCCATTAAACGGCTTTTAAACCGTCTGCCAAACTCCAGTTGAGCATCCAAAATGCAGGCATCTATATCAGTACGGTTCTCTCGAAGAGACCAAAGACTTCTTCATTCGATATTGAATTTTTTTATTCCGCTGTGCCATAGGGCGGGATTGGGATAATCAATGTTTAGTATAAAGTTAGTTTTGTTATTCAAGAGAGGGTATATAACTTTCAAGCCCATTTCAAGCTACTTGAGTCAAAAAAATGACCTCGTTAATATGCAAACTCATTTTAGCCACGGTCATAATACCTGCAGAGACATAATCTGAGTATGATTACAACTGAATGTACTTCTAGAAGACCAATCTTGCCGAAGTCAAGTCTTCCCTTACCTTATCTCTAGCGTTTATTCGCCAACACCACCAGGTACAACTTGACGAGTTTCGAAGCAATGTGACATGGTGGTGTATAGCTAGTTTTTACAGACACTCTCACTAGGCGATACTGAAATTGGCTTATGTGTCCCCTTTTATTAATTGGGTCTTTTCACAATTTGTCGTAGCGTGAAGATCTGTGGTCTACACCGATTACGTGCCATTTGATTTTTCAACTTCATTAAATGGAAGTGATGGTGTTGAACAGAGCCTTATTCCAGGAGCAGACAAATGATTGTTTCTGTGCATCGGACAAACGATAATCAGTATCCACTAGTAGAGCATGTTTTACTTCGGCTCTACCAGATAAGTTGGTGCATGAGCCGACCTAGATAACACCTATGTGCTTTAGAAATCTCTCTTCAGAGGTAACGAACTTGTTTCTCAAAGGCATCCCCACAGATTAGTGAGTCATTCAGAATGTCTTGGTAAAAACGGTCAACCCAACCTGTCAAAATTTTACTGATTGCGAAAACGGAGGTGATTGGAAAAACTGAGGAAAATGTTTCTAGTGGCGACCAGACCATTTATGTTATATATATATATTTTTTTCTTAATAATAATAATAATAATAATATAATATGGGTGGCGCTACAGTGAGAGGCGGACCTGGGCCTAGCTTCTCAGAAACCACTCGTGTTGTGCGTGCCATTCTTCTCTCACGAGTGGAAGGGACCTACAGTTTGACGCCGACTCCGAACGGCGAAGTTGAGGAAGTTTTTTCTAGACAGGAATACTCTTTGAGCATTGTCAGTGACTCGAAAGAGGTGGAGCCGTGAATTATTACAGGTGGTAAATTCGGGTATCGAACCTGCGTAGGAGTCGACGCACTTACCCACTACGCCACGGCGACCCATTTTTTTTAGAAGTGAGAAATGTGGTGCGTACTTAGTTGCAATGTATAATTTTCTGAACACGCGAAGATGTTCCTGCTTCTATCCTTTTTTTTAGGAATTTACGGTTTTGTATTTGTAAGCTTACTTACATGTTGAATCACTGGCTGTGTACAATACAGCACGACTAAATCAATAAATATATTTATAATATAAATATATATTTATAAATAAATTCCATCCAACTTAGTGGGCGGAGGAATCTCCAATTTATATTTTCCGACAGAGACGAATGAACGAATGAAAAAGAGAACAAAATAAAAGTGGTGAAATCAATTAAAATATACGATGTCTTTAGGAAGTTGTGTTAAATGTGGTAATCTCTTTCGTTAACAGTATCTAGGATGTTAAGAATGTCAGTGCTGCAATTATCGAGAAATCGCGTGTTACGAGGGTTGCGTTGAGCAAGGTCGTACTGTAAGTAATTAAACGGCCTCTGCAGACCCTCATTGGATGACGACAATTGAAGAGCATGTTCACCATCTTCTACTTCTGCCCTGAACTATTCGGTTACTTCATGGAAGTGCCTTAATTTTACTGGTTTGGATCAAAAAGAATCCACTTTCGCAGTATAACGCTGTCCGACGGTGTATATAGAGTCCGAAAGGTTGGATAATCTACGAAATGTGGCATGTTAATGGGTATGTCCCCGCGCTCCAAGTTGGTTGAGGCTCATCTCCAATCATGAGTATGTTTTAACCGTCGAAGTCCCCCGGTATTTCATCATATATAGATGGTGGACCAGTTTAGACTCAGTTTGTTGTATATGCAGGTGTTATGGTCTTCTCATCGTCATCAAATCCAAATGATCAAAGCTCGCACTCAGAACTGTTCTCTCGAAAATATCATTCGCCCGGATTCTATAGCGTCCATGCTCTTCTGCTGGCACCATCACAATATTTTTTAAAGTCAACTTGCCTAAGAATGTCAACCTGCCACTCGTTGTCTTTGAGCTTATAGCGGAGCTCAAGTAGATGATTTACCAGACTTCCTAAAACATTGAACCATCTATTGCGAGCGTCAGGCTTTTGTTGCCTGTTTCCATAGTCGATTCATCGACGAAGAAACTAAACAAATGATTAATTGAATAATTTGTCCCTATACCCATCGCGTTCCCTACGACCAACAAATTGAATGTAATGAGTAATGACCATCAAATTCAGCTCATTTTGCTTTATGACACTAATCTCGCACAAAACGACAATTACTGCGGAATATAACTCACATCCTGTCGTGCAACATCCACATAAGTCAAGCTACGAATGAAATTCAATTTCACCAGCACACGTGGCGTATACGTAACATTTTCCCCTTGCGATTTGAATCGTTAACTGAAACCATACGTGAGCAGTGTAATTTTCAAAATTGCAGTTGATGTTTTACTTGATTCGATTACGATGACTTAGATGTGCATGCATCTACGTCGTGCGCTGTGAAATGATGCCAATGCGGGACCAAGCGCCCTTGTTATGTGTGAAACTCCATGTGAATCTATGACGGTTTAAGTGCAATTTGTGCCGTCACGTCACGCGGATATCCAGATTGTAGAAAGCAATTTTTCGATAGGGCAGCCATCTCGACTTTTCACAGGAATTCGATTTTCTAGATGCCACTAGCCCATCCTCATCAATTCCGGCGCTGTCCATCAGATGCATCAAAAGATTTGACCAGGTTTTTTTCACATGCATATTTTTTCCCATGCACACCCCCTCGGCACGTCAATACAGTTACAGAATGGACATGGTGATTTTTAAATCCACAGTCTCCATATGCTCCGGCATGGTTTTGTATCCATCTATCCGCTAAACTAGCGTTGGCATTTTTCCCTTCGCTGTCAAATTTTTTTTCCCAACTTCCACTTTACAATCATAACTCGGTATGCACACATTTGAGGCGAAAAATAAAAATCGCGAAATCCTCTTTTTGTTCGAACGCAGACACTTTTTCCAAATCAATAGAACTTCAATTAACGATTTCGGATTGGTGCAGTCATTTCGCTGCGCGTTGTATTTGCGATTTCATGTTGAAACTGTGGATGCTATTTTTTTTTGGAATCAAACGTGGACTCGCGATAAAATGTTGCAGTTTCTTCAAATAAAATGGACAGAGATTAATTGGATTAGTGGTTTTTGAAGTTGAAACGGCTTGGATTGTTTCATTTTTCAAAAGTGGAACATCCTCCACTCCGCTCGTATTCGTGCATTTGAAAGCATTGTGTGATCATGCATACGGATTCGTATCGACTGATGGGAGACGCCAGTAGTCCCAATCAAGTAATGTAAGAGTTTGTTGCAGTTTTTTTGTTGGCTTTTGTTTATTCGACTCATTTTGGGAATGAATGCGAAGAATTGAATCAAACAAAGAGAAAATCAATCAAAAATGCATTTTTGTTGAATCGGGCTACTAGAAGTAGCAATTAAATTTCGTTGCCCTGATGCTTAGAACAAATTAAGCACGCAAGAGATGAGAACACTGTGACCTTAAGTTTCAGCTTCGTTAAGTTTCGTTAAGTCAGTTTGACTTTAGCTTACTTCACTGGGAGCGAACCAGTGATAGGACTTGGGAAACGAATAATGGTGGTAGATAAGCAGAAAAAAAGGTGTTAGAAAAATGGTAGCAAAGACAAAAAAGGTTTCCAATTCACTTATTTATTTGATGATGATATATGAATATGAATGAATATGTCCAGTTACGGACAAATAGAGCCGTGGTATGTCCATTCGTTGCCTATTGGGATTGTGTTACTCTTCGGCTATGTGACAGATTTGACGCAAAGATCTTGGACTAAAACTTTACAAAATACATACTCATTCAAGAACTGCTGCTTAAGTCCACATGGTATAATTTTTGGTGTGCATTGCTTGGAGGAAGATTCGCTTTTACATCCAAAAGTTGTCGTCAGTACCAAAGCCAAAGCTGGTTGAAGAGATACATAAATAAAAAAGAACTGCAGTATTTATTCCGGAGAGCAACATCAGCCAATACAAGAGCAATGATTTGGAACCAATTTTGTCCAGAATCCACGAGGTTCGGAGACCTGCCTTGAATGCGATTCCCTTCGACCTTATAGCAGAACCAACGCGAGGTGTTTGGATTAAGTCCAAGAACTTTCCTGGTTCCGCTTGGGCATAACTCCTGATTAGTTAGAGTCAACGATGGAGGACCGAATGGCCTGAGGTTACCTTGTACGTGTGTTGCGAGTTGGGAGCGGCTCGTGTACTACAACAATTAAAAAAATTTTATTCAATAATTCTTGACTTTGGAAATACGTCTGTCTTCTTATACATATACCGCCTGATCGCACTGCAGCACCCACTCATATGTCAAATTTGCCTATCTGCGATGCATGAATCGTTCGTGAACTTCATTATAGTCAGTCTTTTGTGACAATATTCTACCAGAAAATTACAGAGCCATCTCTCTTCTCCGTGCTTTTAGGAAATTTTTCACTCAACTTTCATAGCATAGGTTAACTATGCTCCATGCTCTTACATACTCCACCCGTTCATTTTGCTGCATACACTAATGCCCGATTTCACAGTGCAACCTTATCTGCTGGTTTAGCTAAGTGTAAGATTGAACTTAAACTTCACCCAAGAATGTTTCGTTTCCACACTCAATATTTAAGAGTGGCTTAGTTAAATCATGGATTGACTGGCATTATGAACTATTGAATCCACCAACCATGTGAACCATGAACAAAATAGTGATTGTGATTGAACACGAACAGCACCCGTTCTAAATTGACCACCTTGGGTCCGTGGGTCGCCGTGGCGTAGTGGGTTAGTCCCCCGACTGCTACGCAGAGGGTGTCAGGTTCGACACCTGAATTTACCACCTTTCATACTTTCACGGCTAGAAAATGCTTCTCAACTACGCCGTTCGGAGTAGGCATTAAACTGTGGGTCCCTTCCACTCGTGAGATAACAATAGCATGCACAACACGAGCGGTTGCTGAGAAGCTAGGGCCCTGGCCCTCTATGGGCTGTAGCGCCACCCATATTATATTATTATAATTGACCATCTTAGTTGCTTTCTGAAAAACCGATGTTAGGGCGGATCTCCTTATGTGAATTTCATGATCCACACTTATATTTGAGATGTGAATTTTGTTTCATTTTTGGGTTTATGACTCCCTGTGCCTATAGTTTTTGCTTTATGTACGTTAGTAACTACCTTAGAAAACTCCATTCAAGATTTTTTTCTTGGAGTCCCGCTTTTGCGATTTTATTGCACTGTCTTGTTCTTCGAATTCATTCCAATGAAATGCTAGATCGTGCAATCGTTCTTGAACGAATGCTCGCGTTCTTTTGACATTTGGCTCTTAGGTCTACCGTTTGCCTTTGCTTTTCAACTAAGTTGTCAGTCAAGGCTTTCAATTTCGAATCGTTTTTTTTTCATCTAGTTGTCGTTGTTCTTGAAATGCTTGCCATGCTCTCTATGATCGTCTCCAAATATTATTTACTCGTCTTTTCGTTAAAATACTTCACTTCACTGATTCTCTACTTATTTCTATACTCGAAGAGACAAAATGTTAGGCTTGAACTATGACCTCCTTACCACTGGTAGGGGGATAGCAATAGAACAAGACAAAATTGAATAAAACACGTATTTATTCCTTGAGTTCGTTGTTCGAACTCTCTCATATTTTAGTTGCTTCGTCTTCTTGTACTGATTCATGATTACAAATTAATGCTGACCCAGTGCCTTTAGTCAATAGCTGGGTTTTTTTGCAAGCGTATATACGCTTAAATTTCAATTGTAAAATACAGTAACAACAAATCCTATATCCGCTTAAGTTACTCATCATATCTATCGCCGCTTAAGAAATAAGCGCGGATAAAAACAATGCTTCCAAACATTATTTTCTATGTTCTATGTTCATTCTGAATTTATTCATTCATTGTTAAGGTGCTGTATGTGGCATACGGTATTAGTCCCTGAACGCTTTTGCTCACGGTGTGGTTGATGTATTAGATAATTTTTAAGTGTTTTTGCATTCACAAGTATGTAATTTATGGTATACCCAGAGTGTCTTTGCTATACGTTCCGTTTAAGTTTCGTAATCGATTCTTTTCATTTGATGAAAATTGTTTTTATTTTATAATTATTAAGTACTTGTGCTTATAAAGTGATAGTCACGCTACACAGTTACAAAACAAAGATTGTGACCATCAAAGATCAACCATCACCTTCCACAACTACACCGCTGACTGCTTAGCTAATGTCATAAATGCCGTCGGTGCTGCCAAGATTTTATGATGCCGATTAAGCGCCGATGATCGTTTTTTTGTGCACTTATAAATTAAGCGTATATACGCTTGCAAAAAACACAGCCGAAACGTACGCAAGTCTAAGTAAATGGCAAAATTGTGGACACTACAGAAACCATTGCATGTACAATTCGTATAGCCAGTATTTGTAGTTGTGAACTTAGGGACCCACTGTACACCCACTTTTAACGTTGACTGTATATTCTGCCTCGAAATATATATAAGACAAATTCAATCAATGCAAACATTTGTTTTTCCTTATCTTTTGCCTACTAAGCTACATTTAACAGGCAGATGGACATAAGTATAAGCTTATGTCCATCTTCCTGTTAACTGTAGCTTAGTGGGTATTGCAACCTACTTAATGTTTGCAGCAACACCGGTGTTAAAGGAGGCAAATGTACTTGTGCAAGGATCAACCATGAACGAAGAAAACAGTCAATGAGGCTCAGGTGCCACACCTTATAACAACATAAGCTGCTGCTTAAGCATGCAGCGCCAGAACTATTCGTTGAAATTCGTCATGTTAATGGGTATATATTCGTCATGTTATTGTTATTCGAGTATATAGAGCTCTTTTGTGCTTAAACTCAAATGTTGAATACAGTGAAACTTCTCTAGAGCGGACAGCTGCGAGATCATCATGACTGTCCATTTTGTAGGGGTGTCCATTCGAGGGGGTTATTCATTATTTATGGAACGCTTTTACATTTTGTTTTAAAGTGATGTGTTGCGCATATTTTGAATAACCTTTAGAATAGAAACGTGCATAAACTGAACTTCATAACACTCAAAAAGTGTCAATTCAGTTCCGAAACAGATACAAGTCGATTGCTCACTCATCTTTTGAAATGTAGAACAAGAACTTTTATACAAGCACAGTCGAATCCTTGTATTGGCCGTGGCTTCTGTAAAGAGGGGTGTCCGTAAAGTTTCACTCTAATTCAGTAACATCCGTCTGCTTTGGAGCGGGATGATGAACCAGAGAAAAATTCTGAGTCGATAATTTGATCCTGTTTGCAAAGGACGATATATCAGACCCGCGAACTGTATCATCTGTACAATTAAATGGTTTTGTTAGGAAGACAAAAGGTGTGGTTTTTGCAAGCGTATATCCGCTTAAATTTCAATTTGCATGTAGAATACACTATCAACAAGTCCTATATCCGCTTAAGTTACACATCATATCCATAGCCGCTTATGAAATAAGCGCGGATAAAAACAATGCTTCCAATCATTAATTTCTGTGTGATCATTCCTGAATTTATTCATTCATTAATTAGGTTGGTGTATGTGGCTTACGTTAGTAGCCCCTGATCGCTTTTGTTCACGCATTTGTAGGTGTGGTTGATGTATTAGATAATTTTGAAATGTTCTTGCGTCCATAAGTATGCAATTTTTGGTATACCCAGAGTGTCTTTGCTATACATTCCGTTTAGGTTTCGTAATCGATTCATTTCATTTGATGAAAATTGTTTTTATTTTATAATTATTAAGTGCTTTTGCCTTTAAAGGGATGGTCACGCTACGCAATCGCAAATCGAAGATTGTGCCCATTAACAATCAACTATCACCTCACACGGTTCCACCCCCTGACTGTCATAATTGTCATAAATATCGTTGGTGCTGCCAAGATTTTTTGATGAATTATTAAGCTCCGAAGATCGTTTTTGTGCACTTATAATTTAAGCGTAGATACGCTTGCAAAAAAACACAGCTAAAGTTCTTTCTTTTAATTACAGCTTAGTGACTATTGAACCACCCAATCCTCATAGTTCGAGACGGAGATTAAAACCGAACGGGGTAAAGATCAAGTGATTACAACGCAAGACAAAGTGGTGTTGATGACCGTAAGCAGCTCGGGTTGGAAGGCTGTTCCTGGGTTGCTGCACTGAGAAGTGAGTTGATTATTGCGTGTTAAACAAAATAATGTTCAACATCGGAGCCAACAAGACGAGCAAGGAGTGGTGGAAAAGCAGTAGATGCCAGAAATGCTTTTTTCTGTCGCGAATGCGTCAATTCAGTCCCTTGTCTTGGCTTTTAAGCCACCGACCTTCGAATAAGAGGAAGCCAAATTTAATTGCACCACCCTTCCCCGCTCGCCCCATGACCTTCATTCAAGGACCTGGGGTCCTTTGGTTTTGAACGCATAAAAATATTACGTTTCCAGCATCGGCATTACTTTCCTCTTAAGAAGGAAGCACTCAACTCGGTTTTAATCTCTTTAAGTTCGAAACCATTTACCATTAAATTCTGATTTAAATTTATCTCATCCACCCCGCCGTTGCGCCGCCTCACCGAAAGGAGGCAATCTCGCCACCATAAACAGCGCAAACAATGCTGACACTTAAAAAGTTTCACACACACACACAAAAAAAGCGGAAGACTTTTTGGGGAAACTTTTATTTTTTGAAACCCGCTTATCACCCCGCAGCTAACCTGTTTATTGCATTTTTAATTAAATGCATTCAATCCTGTAATGACGCCGTAAAGCGGTGTTATGTGTTCGGAAATAAATCGTCTGCACTACGTGATGCCGTGTTATCTCAATCTAACTTCCATCCACGCTCTTGGAAATTATGTTTCATTCGTTTATTTGAAAAATAATTTCAGATTTTCGTTACGTGCTCGGAAAGCTGAAACGAAGTACCTTCATAAAGTTCGCAAATTTATATAGTTTCCCGTCACCTCGCACAGAGCCGAAGAGCCAAAGAGCCAAAGGCACCGACGCAAACTTTAAGCCGCGCCAAACCGAGAATATACTTCCTCCGTTGGCGAAGCTGGGCGAAAAGCGGGTGAGAAAAATTGATATATTTTCGCCGCAAATTTAAATCAGCTCCCTTGCGAACGCACAAGAGCTTCGAGGGGCGATATCACCTGCGAGAGGTTGCAAATGTTATGCTAACGGATATCACAGTGAGGGATTATTTTTCGTGACCCCGCACGGGGGCAGTGTGCGAATTGAGCGCTCAAACCCTTTCGCACTTCTATGCTTGGCTTAATGAAAAATAATAACTCCTCCATGGGTGCGGTGGGACGCAGGAGGGCGAGGCGTAAAGTGGCATGAAGTCGATAGAGTTTCACCAAATGTTTCGCAAATTGTGTTATCACGAAAAATGTTCACGTTCCACGACACAAAGGGAATTCCCTCTAAAGCATATTTGTGTGCAGGAGGATCCTGCGGGAGGAATTTTCATTTCGCATTCATTTGGCATTCTCCGGGGCGGTGCGGGGTAGCAATGAATTTGTTTTCAGTCAAACAATTACAAATCGATGAGTGTTGACGGTGTAATGAGGGAACGACACCACAGGGGTCGTTGGGGGGAGAATTCTCATTCTCATTGTAATCAACGAGGCCACATACATAGTTAGCATGGGGATGTGCTAGGAACTCAGCGTTGTACTGCGATGAGGTTATGTCGGTGTACATCGTGTCAGCTTTGAGTTAAGTAATCCGAAATGGAACTATTTACTAGACGGTTGCGATTCCTTTAAGGAGGCAAGTCAAAAGGGTTTGCTTCAATTATGGGCTGGATATCATTTTCTTAGGTGGCGGTCGTGGTTAAAAGGGTATGTGTGCGTCTAGGTTCTATAGTCGACACAAAAAAAACTTCATTACCGCTCTCGAGCCACTGGAAATGCGCACAGAGTAGGTTCTCAAACTTCGTCCTTACAGTGCCGGTTCGTCATAAGAGTCTATGTCCTCTTTGCTGAGGAGAGAATAGCAGAACGCTCTAAGGGATCTTGTGGTGTAGAATCTCTGATCCACGGCGAACTATAGGTTAGGTTAGGTAGGGCGACTGCTAGTGCATTCACCAGCACACTAAGACCATATTGGTCCGTTGTGATACCCCTAGTCAGACTACTGCCACTGACTGCTTACTCCAGTGATAGTGCCGTTAATTTGATCCCAACAGCTAACGGTGACTGGACCAGATTCGAAAACCAGATAAAAGCGTATTAACTTTGCTTTCTACCAAAAAACTGTACGAAGTTAGAAGCGTATTGGAATTCAGAATGAATGAAGAATGTAGGTTTTGTCGAACCTTTACTGCTATCGTGGCCAGAGTGGGAACAGGGTTGCCACACTATGAGCAGAGATAAATTCGAGATAACATCACTACATCAAGTCATTTTATGGTGGTTGTTGGCCATCCTGAGCGGCTAGTTTCGTCACCTCTACTTTTAATTTTAGGGCACAATTCGAACTAATCTACTAAAAGTTGTTGTGGTTATGAATGTCCCTCTTTAGGGGATGCCATGTTTTCGGAGACGATTTTGAAATATGGTATAACCCAGACAGAATTCTGGGCGGTCAAAAGTGACAACTGGTCTTTTTACCGCCGGTCCCAAAATTGCACTTGAATGTAAAAATGTACCGCATATTCTCAGAGTTTTCAAAAGAGTGAGGATGGTGGAATATCATTCTCAATCGGCTGGATATGTTTAAGCGACCAACATTTTTTGTCACGAGTCGTGATAGGCGCATTAAGGTATCACATAGGATTTCCCAAGTTAAGATGGATAAGTATTTGTTCTTGTGCATTGTGTTGCGCTAAAGTACGTATTTTGCTGAGACCGGCGCACTTTGCATATTTGACCCCAAGACATGGCATAAACCAACATTTTTTATGCAACTTAAGACTTCAAATAAAATACCGTAGCTAGCAGAAAAACAAGCAACAACACCAAGTCAGTCCGTCAAATCAGCTAGCCACATTGAGATTGCAAAAATGAAATTTTTTCGTAGATGCAGTTTGCTTGAACAACAATATAAAACATTTGAGAGTTGATTTGAGGTTTGAAATGGAATTGGTTTCAGTTATCACGATCGACGTCCCACACTCGCAACAGCCATCACCTTGAAATCATACATGCGCAAGTGCATAATACGAAGATCATCGGAAACACCCAGACGCATCGCTTGCATTTTCGGCAATGCATGACCGAACCAGCGTGGCAACAAGAAAACCTTGATAGATCAGTGCAAGCTTGGATTTTAAGTAAAGAAATATTGTACCAGTTAATTGCGGAGCCTACGATAGTTGAGTCAGAAAATAAAATATTCCTTATAACGTCTAAAATAGTTCTTTCAATTCCGTACAGTGGACACGGATGTAATCCGTGCAGTTCAATATTTGTATGGTCAGGTTTACCCTACAGTTCGTAACTGTTTCTAAAGGTTTGTTCTGAACAAATTAGAATAATACAATACTGCACGATGTGTGTTATTGTGTTTTCACTAACAAAGTTTATGGCTCCTCTGCAGCAGCTGTTTTTCTCCTTAACCTCGAAATAAAAGTGGAGATTTGTTTATATTCCCGAGCAGTTCCAGATCTATTTTGGTCTATTTTATTTTATATATTTTCTAATTTGTTCTTTAAGGTCTCTTCTAATCGGGTCAACAATTTATCACCCTATTTTGGATGCTTCTTAGTTATTTGAATTATTTAAAACTTTATTTATAACGGAATCCTACATATTGAAAACGAAAAAAAAAATGAAGTTGATTGCCTACTTAACGAAACTTAACGAGATTTAAAGAGTCTTAGGGTTATAAATGGAAGCTAAACGAAGCTACAGTTTATCCTTTTAGTAGAGCTGCGTCAATCGTGATTGATTCGTTCGTTTTGACCCGTTCACTCAAAAGTATTGGTGATTGCAATCTCACAACTACATACCAATCAATCATATAGTCAATAATCATAGGGATTCATTCGGAGCTGTATGGACGAACGAAACGATATCAGCGACCGGAATGTAATGACTGACGGAAACAATGTGAACAAACGAAACCATTCAATACTTTTGTTCCGTTCGTTCTATACGTTTCGGTCGAGCTCTTTTGAAGATATCGTTCCTTTTTAATTGTTTCGTTCGTTTAAATTGTTCCGAGCGAAATTAGCGTCGTCACTTCCTTCGTTCAATGTATAAGTAATAGTATACTTGTTTCGCAATCCCTGTTAATTTGATCAAGAGAGGGCCGATGGGCATGCACACATTAGTACATACTATGTTTAGTTCTTATTTTTGTATGTTGCGAAAATTATTTGTGCGGCCAAGAACATTTTTGGTCTATGGGCATTCAAACAATCTTGTAGCATATTAGCGCTTTCGTATATTAATACAATGAATCTATATCTGTTGTCCAAAAAACGATCGATTGATTGGATTGGAACCATTTATTGTTGCAGTTTTTAGTATTAAACGAATGTAACACAACGGACTCAATCTTTGAATGACATATTGAAGTGAAAAAACACTTTTTTTTTAGCCAATTCTTGAAT
Organism: Eristalis intricaria; assembly: GCA_964034865.1. Taxonomy (NCBI): domain Eukaryota; kingdom Metazoa; phylum Arthropoda; class Insecta; order Diptera; family Syrphidae; genus Eristalis; species Eristalis intricaria. Next base: position 79,559,346 of record OZ035874.1, read on the forward strand.
GATTCGTTCTTTGGACTTGAACGATTGACTCAGCTCTACATTTTAGTCTATTCACTCGATTATTCGAAGTTGAATTGAAGATTAACTTCTACATCTAACTACAGTCGAACATCGATAACACGAACCACAACTTTTCACAAAAAACTTCGAGTTATCAAATAAAATACAAAATTGATATAAACAGTGTTTTAATAGGACTGGATTTTTCTTAGGTTTTCCAAGAAATTCTTCAATGGAATTTAAAACACTGTAGGCAATCGTTCACTCGACTGTTCGAAGTTGATTGAAGATTAATTTGTAACCAGGCGAGCTTATGGACTTGGTCCAACCATCTCATCCTGGGTCTGCCAAGTGGTCGCCTACCTGATGGAATCGCATTCAAGAGGCGCTTCGGAAGTTGTGATGGTGGGGCATTCGTGCTACGTGACCAAACCAACGAACCATAGCTCTTTCCGTTCGGAGAAGCAGCTACTCAACGTTGAGTTCCTAGCGCACTATCGTGTTTTTACCCTATCCCGGCGAGTAATTCCCATAACAGCAGAAATCTTATCTCAGCAGCTTGTATTCGTGATCTTATTCCTTCGGTCATTGTGCAAATTTGCATAATATTCATGACCATAGGTGAGAGTTGGAACAAATACTGAGTTGAAAACTGCTAACTTGGCTTTCATACTAAGCTCGGCCTTCCTGATTACAGATCTCCCCTTGACCAATCCTACAAGAAAGTTCAGTATTGGTCACTCATGAAGAAGACCCCGAGATACTTAAACTTATCCACCTGCTTCAATGGGACTCCACATTGCAGGCGTTCTGGAAATTACCATAACCGTTTACCACGTTAACCTCCATCCCAGAGTCAGCACATACGGCCACAAACCTCCGGAGTACGCCCTGGAGTTCCGTCTGGGAATGGGATGATGACGCCCTTAACTCTCCCAATGTGAAACATTCCTCGCCGCGGCTGCGCTGCCACATCCAATCCATATAAACAATGAAAAGCACCCTTGACGAAGTCCAACGCCCATGGTGAAGGGTGTCGATTTTGCACGGTTACCCGAACACAACTGCTACAGTTTGTGTATAGAGATTGAATGGCCCTGAAAAGCGGACCATCCATCCCATACTCCTGCAGAAAACTCCAGAGTTTACCTCGAGCCCATATACGCCCGCTGTTCCCAAACGAGGCCCTTGTTGTCCTCTTAACTCATTGTGGCCGAATCCATTTTAATATCAGCAAACGCTTCATTGATGGCTCGCTGTGGTGGATCAATCACGTCAATATCATCTGCGTATGCTATCAGTTGTATGAACTTTTGGAAGAACGTGCCTCTTGTGTTAGCACGAGTTCTGCACGACCTTCTCAAGAATGATGTTCAAAAACTCATATGACAGCGCGTCGCCTTGTCGAAAACTTTTTTTGACATTCAAGGGTGAGTTCACTTCCGACCTTGGTGGAGCAGCGAGAATTCTCCATCGTGGTCCTGCACAACTTGAGGAGTTTGTCAGCAGTGTCAAAACTAGACATGACGTTGTATAGCTCGTTTCTACGCATGCTGTCATAAGCGGCCTTGAAAATGACTAATGGGTGGTGGGTGTTGACCTGCATCTCTTGGGTTTCTTTTTTCCAGGATCTACAGTATTGTGAAGATTTGGTCGATTGACGTATGATTTCTGGCGCTTACACAAAATGGGAGAGAAGATCATGTAAGCGATGTCTTGGAGACCTATCCCTCGGTTTCCTGTCGCAAACCGAATATCCAAAGCTACGTCAGAATTCGGTTGTTGTCCACAATATGGAGAAGCAATGCTATTAGCTTTAACACCAAGCTAAGACTGTTCCGCTCCAAAGTTGAGTCCGTTCTGTTATATGGGTGCAGCACTTGGAAAGTGACCGCCACTATCGCAAGAAGACAGACGTTTGTGAACCGATGCCTACGAAACATACGGACGATTTTCTCAAACGAACAGCTTCCTCAGGGAACCGGCCAGGAACCTATAGGCACCACTGTTCAACGGCGCAAAGGGCAGTAGATTGGTCATACCCTTCGAAAAGGCGACAGTTCCATAGCAAAACATGTAATGCAGTGGAACCCGCTAACCCAAGGCGGCAGAAGAGAGTGTCGACCAAGAAGCACATGGCGCAGAACAATAGAGGAGGAGTCCCGACGGCTGGGGAAGAGCTGGAGGGAGCTGAAACTCATTGCGAGAAACCGCACACGGTGGCGCGTAGGAGCAGTAGAGGCCCTAGGCTCCGTGAGGCGATAAAGGATTTAAGCAAGCAAGCATCCCTCTGTAGTTGGCGTAGTTGAAGGGGCCTAATAAACCCAATTTTGTACTACTCGTCGGGCATGCTTTCCTCCGACTAAATCTTACAAATGATCTGGTGAATGTACCCTACCAGCTTTTTTAGTACAGATGTACGCCTAGCTCACGAAATTTACTGCATGCTTTAAAAAATGTGTGTCGCCGTGGCGTAGTGGGTAAGTGCGTCGACTCCTACGGACAGGGTGCCAGTTTCGATACCCGAATTTACCACCCTTGATAATTCACGGCTCCACCTCTTTCGAGTAACTGACAATGCTCAAAGAGGATTCCTGTCTAGAAAAAGCCCGTCCATTCTTGAAAATGCAACACGAGTGGTTGCTGAGAAGCTAGGCCCAGGTCAGCCTCGGACTGTTGCGCCACCCATATTATATTATTATTATTATTTAAAAATCTACTGATCTCAACTGCCTGTAATCTTTTCTGCATACAGCCATGTGGCTTCAATGTTATTTAAGAACTTGTGACATACTGCATAGAGCTTGAACTAGTACGGGATCTCCCGACATTGCTAGTCAACACTTTCTTACATGAATGCACTGGCATCAGTTAAAGTAGTGAACGTCCACTAGTAATGGAGACATTAGGTGTGTTTATTTTTTGCGAGCGTATATCCGCTTAAATTTCAATTTGCATGTAAAATACACTAACAACAAGTCCTTTATCCGCTTAAATTACTCATCATATCTATCGCCGCTTAAGAAATAAGCGCGGATAAAAACAATACTTCCAATCATTCATTTCTGTGTGATCATTCCCGAATTTATTCATTTATTAATTAGGTTGGTGTATGTGGTTTTCGAGATTAGCCCCTACTCCATTTTGTTAATGCATTTGTAGGTGTGGTTGATGTATTAGATAATTTTGAAATGTTCTTGCGTCCATAAGTATGCAACTTTTGGTATACCCAGAGTGTCTCTGCTATACATTCCCTTTATGTTTCGTAATCGAATCTTTCCATTTGATGAAAATTGTTTTTATTTTATAATTATTAAGTGTTTTTGCATTTAAAGGGATGGGCAAGCCTCGCAATCGCAAGCCGAAGATTGTGTCCATTAACGATCAACTATCACCTTACACCATTCCACCTCCCTGACTGTCACAATTGTCATAAATATCCTCGGTGCTGGTAAGATTTTATGACGAATTATTAAGCGGCGGGGATCGTTTTTTTGTGCACTTATAATTGAATCGTATATACGCTTGCAAAAAAACACAGCTATTATCTATGTATCGTGGACTCCGAGTTATTGGCACACTTTGGGCTTACGTCTTTTGTCCCAATTAGGCAGCTGTCCCAAGAATATAAAGTGGGAGTGAGAACGAAGAAAAAGGCGAAGCAAGTTTCAGTTCTTTTTCAATTGTTAAGCTATTTTAAGTGGTGGCCCTGGCTTTGTGGGTATGTGCGTCGAACCCAAACGTTACTAAACCTCGCTGCCTGGGTTCGATTCCCCCGGCCGGTACGAATGAAAATAATTGTCACGGTCCCACCGCTCCAGTTACATGGCAATGTACGAAAAGTAATCAAACTGTCTAGAAAAAGGTTCTCAAATTTGTCCGTTTGGAGTCGACTTAAAACTCCTTTCTACTCTTGAGAGAACAATAGCATGCACAACACGAGTGATTGCTGAGAATCTAGGCCCTGGCCCTCTGCGGGCTATAGCGCCTCCTATATTATGATTATAAGCTTTTTTTGGGTTAAGTGTTTTCCCGATAAAGCGATGTCCCAATAAACTGGAATTCAGTGTTCATCATGAGTTCATATTTTATCAGATCATCAAATTGTCTATGGCACATCATCGCTAGTCATATTAGTTTAGTTTAGTCTAGTTAAGTTTAGTTTATTATTTCATGAACCAATGTCGCAATGTTTTTATTGAACTCCTTCCATCACCTTCGCTCTTCTGTTGGCGTTGACTGTACTGCGTCGTCAATTCGTAAATCTTTAATGGAGCACTCAGCAAGAATGCTCCACCCCTTATGATGTCTTCAGTCTTCTTTGTCAAATGCTTGACTTTGACAATGATTGGCTTGACAGGAGGCCGCGTTTAAGCAGTTCATTGAACCAAGTCAACAAATGAATCGCTGTTGCTCCTCTCTCCTTGACGGGTTCCTTGTACTCGTCGGCAGCAACAAGTGACAACGACTTATCCAAATTGGCAGACGGGTAGAATGTCGTCTGTTACCTTATTTGAATTTCGCCGACTCCTTCTGCGCACTTGATCTAAGCGCCTTTGAAGTGAAGGGCTGGCAATAAATTAGAACAAGTGTCCCATTTTTGGAATGGATGAAGTACAGTGCTTGTGACGAAAACACCCTAAATGGCACTGAATTTAAATGCCACCTTCTTATGGTCTCTGTGCATCTTTTGACCCCGCTGCAAGTCAATGACTTCGGAAATATCTTGCATAGAAATGCCAATCCCACACGATGGACACATATTTATGCACAACCCCTACGGGTGCTACAGATGTAGCCTCAAAATGGAGGTGTTGATGCATACCCCAATCGATTCACAGTCTCATAAAGGCACACCTCCACTCCACCGCACTTCCCTCGCCAGAGCCGAGAGCAACGTGATTTGTATGCAGTGTACTCAGTCCTCTATAAAGACTAATTGCCAAAAGTGCAATCCAATTTGGTATTCACCAAAAAATATTTACCATCACTCTAAATCAGTCCGACACGACTTCACAGGTTCCTTGCCACATTACATCGATGCCGGAAATACCACTCAGTCTGGTCACGGTGAGTGTGGCAATAAATTCCCCAACGGCCCAGCGGACATCGGTAACTTACACTTTGGCTTGTGAGTTGCCGCTCAGGCCAAATGTCGGCCGGGCCCGAATGGGTCGGGATGCAGGTTACGACAGACACCAGAGCTATGTCATAAATCAATATAGACTATATCGAGTTATGGGCCCGAGTGCAAGCAGGCGGCGATGCGGAGTCTTGCAAACAAAAAACACAAAACTGAATTTCCTCCTGTCGGTAGGAGTTCCTTGCCGTGGTGTACTTTCAACATCTCTGCCAGGGAAGATACTCGTATTTCCTCCGAATTTAGTAGACGAAAATTCACTTTATTCGGTTTATGCGGCAGACGGAGGGATAAGGGGCTCCACGGAGTGGGCGTGGGTGATTCGAAACAAACGAGTGCAGCGTGCGCTGTGTGCTCCACACGCATATCGATTAAAAGGGCAACAGATAACGGGGGAATTTAAAGAAGAGGAATGGCTGGAATATTTTGTCTGAAGGAGCATCCTACGTGCAAGGATACTCCAGGGAGGGAGGGGGGATGGAGGACAGAGGGCCGAGTGTGTTATACTTACCGTAACTTTGAGTCGAGCTATCGGTGGTGATTCGAGAGTTTCCAAAATTGCTGTTGCACTATTGTAGTTACCGACTAAAAGGCAATACTGAGCGACTCCACTCCACAGTTCGACGACTTTCTTGCGCTCCCGGATGCTGTTACACTGTAGTGATGTCATTTTGTTTTTTTTTTGTTTCCAGAGAGTGTGGAATCCATCGCATCGCAGAGGAAGCACAGCCAGGCAGCGTGTAATGGCAATGGAAAGAAAGAAAAAGAGAATATGCACAAAGAAGAGCTTTATATTTACAAATTTAGATCAGTAGACTGTTTAAGGAGCAATATACAGTTTCGGGATTCGTTTCAAATGGAAGGATAAAGGCGGAGGAAGGATACGATGGAGCTGGCAATTTAAATAGTTTTACGGTGGGAGGAAGTTTCGTTTTTATCTTTTGTGAGCTCACATAAAAGTTTAAGGGCACCCGAGAGACGTGTCCGGGGAGTGATTTGTGGCTCTGTGGATGTGGCTATCATTAGCAGGGGTTCGAGATGGGATTATCGCTTGAGAGGATAGCGACCAGAGTGAGTCTTGTGCATTGTGTTCTTATCCGTACGAATTAGGGGGCTTAAACTTGCGAAAACCTGTGTCTGTGTGTCATTTTCTGAGCGATGTGCAGTGCCGGATTGTTAAAATCCAGCTCATGAACAGGCTTTGTCTACCTTTTCGACCAACGGATTAATGGTCATATGGGATGAGGAAGTTTCCGGTGCTGAACATGACATTAATACTCTCGAGGCATTGTCTGTTTGGAGAAATGCGAAGTGAATGCTGGCTATTGCTCCGGTCGGAGTTGGTGCAGTCGTGTACGGACTCATGCATTAGAGCAGTGAATCGTTTAACCAGGGGTAAGCTGTATTTTATGTGACGCTAAGAAGAAAGGAACTTTGCACTGAAGATGGGATAGCCAACCCTTGTGGGCGTCATGAGGGGGATGCGAGCCAATGGATGGCCCAGTTGCAGTGAGTGCCTTTGGTTAGTGGGGTCCCCGGTTCGAATCACATTGAAAGCAAAGTTTTCTTTTTCATCCGGTTTTTGGATCTGGTGCCATTGGGTTCAAATTAACGTCATCACTGGAGTGGTCTATCAGTGGTAGTAGTCTGTCTGTGGGTATCACAATGGGGCAACATGATCTGAGAAAAGCTTCTACAGTGCTATTGTTCTCTCACAAGTCGAAAGGAACTACAGTCGTATGGCGACTACAAACAGATAAATTTAAGAATAATTTCTAGACAGTTTTCACTGCCTGAGCATTGTCAGTGACGCGAAAGAGTCGGGGCGGTGGAACTTATCTTGGTCCCCGGGATTCGAACCCAGGCAGCGAAGTTCAGTTGCGTAGGAGGCAACGCACAGATCCCCATTGGCACGGCCGCCCCTTTTAAAGCTACTGTGACGTAATTGGAGCTCAGGCCAGGTCGGTACCTTGGAGTAGAATTGGCAGCGAATGAGCCATATCCTCCTAGGATCAATGACGGGGTTCATGTCTTGAGTGAAATCACAGACTTGGTCTGTTCACCCGGATGAGCGCATTAAAATGGGCCTGACATAAGAGTTTGGGTTGTTCGTTAAAAAAAATGTATTCAAAGACAATTACCAGCCTCGGATATTGACTGACATACTGTTGACGACCCCAGCGTAGGAAGGACAACGATTTTTGTCCTCAACGTGAAACGAGAGGTCCCTTAACAGACCACACGCAGCCTAAGAACTAGCGAAAATCTGCCACCTCTGCTGTGGTAATTGAAACAGAGAGCAGTGATTTTTTGTTGTTCGAGGTAGATCTAGGCCATGTACGCCTAGGACACTTTGGGCTGGAGCTGAGTTGCCATGCGTATGGTCAACACAGCTCCGGCCCAAAGAGTCTTAGACTCCAAGCCCGTGGGACAACGTTACAGTCGCGTCTAAGGTAGAGCCCCCAGGTGGAGAAGGACCTCAATCAACTTGGCGTGCGACACTGGATATAGCTAGTCAGAGACCGTTCTAGCTGGAGAGCTTGTTGGTTGAGGCCCAGGTCCACCCCGGTCTGTAGCGCCAAATACGAAAGAAAGATAGATCATAAGCCTTGTTTGTAAAAGCGATCGCCTCAATCTGGATCGAGGCTTGATCTTTTTGTGAACTTCAGCCTGATCCGAGAGCTCCGAGAGGTGATAAGGCAAATAGCTAGAGATCGCGTTAGTTGGACCGAGGTCCGGAGAGCTCCGAGAGGTGATAAGGCAAATAGCTAGAGATCGCGTCAGTTGGACCGAGGTCCGGGGACTTGTTGGTCGCCCTGTAAGTCTTCCCAGACGGTAGAAGAAAAGTAAGAAGAACGAATAAAGAAACACCGTAGTCTGAAAGATTTGACGTACGTTTTTAAAAATTTAAAGAACGATGATTAACAACGGCCCTACGGTGACAACCAGAGTAGAAGGGTGGCTAAATCCCTTCTTTTTGAAGCTTCTTTACGAGAAGAATAATGTCAGTGAACCCGGGACTAAAAGCATTCTATAAACAGTGACTTGTGACTGAGGTGGCGTCGTTGCGTGGATTCCAAAACTTGCTGTCTGGGTTCAATTCCCGATACGACCAAAATAAGTTTTATCGCCCCAACTCTTTCGCGTCACTGACAATGCTCAAGGAGTGATAACTGTCTAGAAATAGATTCTTAAATTTAGCTGTTTGTAGTCGCCATAAGACTGTAGGTCCTTTCGACTTGTGAGAGAACAATAGCACGAGTGGTTACTGTAGAAGCACGAAAATGGTTAGATAAAGTTAGGTTGCAGTTCGAGGAAGTCCAGTGATCAGACTTAAAGTACGATTTTGACACGATGCTAGTTAGTAAGCTCTGCACATAAAGACATTGGCGCAATCTGAAAAATCAGTGGTCGGAGAATGATTTAAGAGTGATCGAGAATAGTGAAGTGACCAGAACTGATAGTTGCCCACATCAGTGTCAAAAGACTAGCCGCTCAGCTCAAATGTAAGATAACTCTTGTCATTCACTGAAAGAAAGCCTTCTCTTTTGAGAAATCAGATATTTTTATATAAAATCTTAATCCCCAATCACTCTTGTCGGACTACATCAATATCATGGATTCGGCGACACTTCAAGGCCCGAGGTCTCACCAGGACTTAGATTCGACAACCACTCATGATGTGCATTTTGTTGCTCTATCGATTTTGTGCGACTTCGAAGTGCGACGTTTGAAAAGCTTTTTCTAGACAGGAATACAATTTGAGCTCGAAAGAGGAGGAGCCACAAATTATGACGGTTGATTAATTCGGGGATTGAACGTGGTACCCTCGGCGTACCCCACGGCAACCACCATGCTCGTCGCATTATATGAATCGGAAAAGTGAATTATTTTTAATTTTAAAGATTTTTTATTTATAAAGAGAATGCGGCAACCAGTGATGGGACATACAATTCCTTAATAACGGTAGATCCAGAATGAGAGAAGTTGTCGAATTGAAAAAATGGTTGATCTGGTGTACTAAACCTCCGCGTGATGGAAACCTCGACGTGGTGTGGGAACTTTAGCCGGCCCACAAGTCTGCGGAAGGGATGACTCTACCAGGGTGAGCTTTCTTCCTGGCAGAGGCGCCCCAATCAGAAGGATGGGGTGTCCGGTGAATTAAGTAAATCAACCCCAAAATTTAGTGGTGGTGTGAGCAAATAGCAAACCGTGCCGATCGGTTGAATGTTTGAGGGGCGAGTCAACCGCGAACGAACTCGCTGGCCAGCGCCTATCGTCATAGTAGGCCCGGTTATGCTATGGCGCCTACTCTACATACCGGTGGGACTCACAAATGAACACAAACAATAACAACAAAAAATAACAAAACAACAACCAAAAACAAACGAAACAAACAATGACAAAGCAAAGACCTATAATAATAATAATATGGGTGGCGCTACAGTCCGAGGTTGACTTGGACCTAGCTTCTCAGCAACCACGTGTGTTGTGCGTGCTATTGTTCTTTCACGAGTGGAAGGGACCTACAGTTTAATGCCGACTCCGAACGGCCAAGTTTGAGAAGCTTTTTCTAGACAGGAAATACTCTTTGAGCATTGTCAGTGACTCGAAAGAGGTGAAGCCGTGAAATATGAAAGGTGGTAAATTCGGGTATCGAACCTGGCACCCTCTGCGTAGGAGTCGACGCACTAACCAACTACGCCACGGCGACCCACAAGCAAAAGCAAAAGCAAAGACCTATAAACAGCAAAAAAACGATACCAGACGCGACGGAAATAGCAACGGAAGACATACTTGACTACAGGGATGCCTCCGTGGATCTGATTTCAGATCAGGCTGCAGCTCTACTGCAGAAATTGAGGCCTCAACGGCCAAAAGACGGACGCTATGCGTCAAAAACCGACGATCCATCAGGAGTGCCAAATTCCAGCTCAATCGGATTCTTAAGAAACACGACGACAGCTGGACAAACAGAGACGGAGACAATTTTCACTGGGCGAGCACTCTCTTGGCGGGAGCTAACAGCCTGTAACAGGTGTGCCCGCACCCAACCAGGAGAAGGCTAGTAACCCTCATAGGGCTACTATCGGAAGGAAGGGAAGGTCGACTGATGACCCGGATGCAAGGACGCCTAGAAGGACCTAGTACGAGTCGCTCAGTAAGAGGACCTACTGACATTACGATCGGCTAATGAACTCGCAAACATGATACAGGTACGCAAGTTCCAGCAGCCCGAAAGAACTGTACGTTCAAGAGACCGAGATCCCGGGACGAAGCCCATAAGATACGGCACGTTAGCTGCCGATTACTGACATCACAATGGATCCAATGAGTATCTAAGGAGTATCTAGGCCAGAACTGCTTCAATTGTGGCAATCACATTAACCTAACCTAACCTAACCTGGTGTGCTAAAAAGTCTCATAAAGGAACTGAAATAGGTACTCATTCTGCTTCCTGTTCACATAAACAGTGACAGACAGTCGTTTGCGTTCACTAATGTTGTGAGAAGCAGTTGAGCATCCCAAAGCTAAAATAACTGGCGTAAAGAGAAGTAACTCCAGTACGTTTAATTTTCATCTACACTTTCAGCGCTTAACGTGGTGAGGTCTTGAAAGGCTACCGGTCAGGTTTCCAGAGTCTCCTAAGGTGATAGTGTCGGAGATAAGTTTCCACCAGCTAGAAGGGAGGAGCTGGATATAACAGGAATAAAGCTGCTTGCAGAAGCATGTTTATCGATCCCGTCCGGAAGAAAAGGTATGCTGTATAGCCCTGTAAAGACTGTGTAAAGTCCTGTGTATCTACATATTTTAACCTCCTCATCAGTGGACCACATGATGCACTAAGCGGCTTAAAGGAAATACGACTGATCTCCTGACAAGTCGATCATTTGCCCTCGACTCTTAGGTTAGGGGGATTCTAGTGAATCCACCAGCACACTTACACAGGCACATTGGTCCATTGTGATACCCACAATCAGACTATTACCACTGATTGACCATTGGCCCTTTTTGATTCCACCGGCAAATGGTGACTGGACCAGATTTGAAAACCAGATAAACTTTGCTTTCACTGGGATTCGAACCGGGGACCCTACTAGGCACTTTGTCCGCTTGGCAAACCAAGGGCGAGGTGGTGGGGCAAGTCCAAAAACTCGCCTGGTAGCGCTTGGGCATTGAGTCCACGAGAAAGGACTGGATGTTGCAGTAGGTTTGCCTTAACCTGGATTAATTCCCCAGTATTAAGCGAGTTTTTGGACTTGCACCATCTCGTCCTAGGGTTGACAAGCGGACCGCTAACCGATGGAACACATTTAAGGAACGTCTGATGAGGACATTCGTGCCACGTGACTAAACCATTGACGCTTTGCACTTTCCCTTCGGAGAAGCAGTTGCTCAATATTGAGTTCCTCGCGTCGCGTACCTACAGCCGTTTCTTGCACATCCTGCCAAGTAACTCCCACAACTTTCCAAGCGGAAATAATGGCCATCAGCGAAGCCCTGTCCTGGCTGAGGTGGGACGTGATATCCGACCGTGATATCTGCATCTTTACGGATAGCTGGCAGGAATCAAATCGCTAACATCGTTCTCTATAAACTCATAAGCTGTCGCACATCTCTTAGCAAGATAACCGAACTGTTTCGAATTCGCCTGTGTTGGGTCCAGGGCCATAGAGACATTATGGGAAACTGCGAAGCTGACAAACTCAAACGCAAAAATCGCCACAATACTGCCAGATGACGGATCCTTCTGTAACTTAGGTACTCCTCTAGCTTCCTTTAAGCTACCACTCACTAACCAAAGCATACTATAGGTCAATGCTAGATGGAACACAGGCAATACGTGCCAAATTACCAAACAAATGTGGGCCCAGTCTTGACCCCAAAAGATCTGTTCGTTTTATATCATTAAAAAGACCTAAACAGTAGTCACCGGCCACTGCGTTTTGGGATTACACGCGAAAAGACTAAGACTATTTTCTAAGGATTTCTGCAGAAGTTGTCGAGACGAGGAAGGAGAGGAAAGTGTACAACACCTTCTCTGCAACTGCCCTGCACTTGCCTCAGCTAGGAAAGCTACTGTATGCTCCTACTTCTTCGATAAGCTAAGCGAACTGAGAGAGACATCAATAAAATCGCCATAAGACTTAATTGACAGATCTGGCTGGCTGTCGGTTTGGTTATTAACCACGCCGGCCCTTCCCCTCTCTTTTTAGACAAACAAGTACAACGGGCCTACTTTGGCCTAAGGGCATCTAAGCCACTAACTACCTACCTACCTAAACCCCACAACAGCACGAAGAAATTTCATCTCGGCAGCTTGTTTTTACGATCCTAATCTTTCACTAATTTCCCAAGTTTCAATACCGTTATACAGAGTTGGAACAAACAGTGCTTAGAAAACTTGGCTTTGACACCAAGCCATCATTTTTGTACAGTGTTAAGGGGGGAAGGCAAATGTCCATATTTTGCACACTTAGCAGCAAATTGGCATCTGCTCTTACCACCAGTTCGGTTTAAGAAGCAAGCATGCAACTATTGACCAAGTACATCGAATAACTGATGTCATAGAAAAATCGTTTGAACAAAAGCAAGTCTGCTCAGCTGTATTTCTCGATGTTTCTCAAGCCTTTGACAAGGTTTGGCACGAAGACTTGAAACACAAGCCTCAACAATTCCTCCCGAGAAAACTTTGCACAATTTTATCGAACTATCTATCGGATAGAATCTTCCGTGTCAAATATGGGAAAGAATACTCCCTATTTAAATCTATACAGGCTGGAGTACCACAAGGAAGTGTTATTGGTCCCCTCATTTACTTATTGTATAGCAGCGATATACCGCAGGACGTAGTATAGTGTTAGGCATAATTGCTGACGACACCGCCATTTTGGGAACTGCCAAAACGGTCGAAGAATCAAGTAGAAAATTGCAATGTGCTTTAGAACGGATCCACGAATGGACGAACAGTCAGCAAATTGAGCTTAACGAAGCTAAATCCGTTCATATAAATTTTACGTATAAGAACGTGAATAACTTGCCTGTTTTTATGAATAATGTTCAAATACCCTTCGGCCATAAAGCGAAATACCTCGGAATGACTCTCGATGTAAAGCTTAAATGAAAGGAGCACGTCGAAAAGAAACGTGAGGAGCTCCAATTAAGATACAAAGACATGTACTGACTTATTGGAAAATATTCCAAGCTAAGTACTGACAACAAATTGATTATATACAAGCAAGTGCTAACACCCGTCTGGACGTATGGTATACAACTATGAGGTTGTACCAAAGAAAGTAATAGAAACAAACTACAAACTTTTCGAAATAAAGTGCTAAGGGCCATCGTCAACGCACCCTGCTATATACGAAACAACGATATACCCACAGATCTTGGATTTTCATCAGTACAAGATGATGTTACGAATTTTGCTCGTAAGCATAAGCGTCGCCTGGAAGAGCACGTAAGCTCTGCTGTCCTTCCAATTCTCGACGAAAGAAACTCTTTTCGCCGTCTTCAAAGGACTTAGCCCCTTGACTTAGCACGGTGAATTCAAACCGAATTCAAACCAGAATATCTTGCCAAATTCGTCTAAACCATGAAAGAAACACTGCTGGATAAGTGTAAAACTTGCTTGAGGTGTTTTACTGGGTAAAAATCCCTTTCGCTGTGGGAACAGTCCCCATAGTGTCCTTTGAAGACATTCATCTACCCTCGCAAAAAAAAAATTTGCTCTTACAGCTTTAGTTAAATGGCCGGAGATTTTGAATCTTCTTCTTCTATATTTGGCGCTACAGTCCGGGGAGAACTAGGCCTCAACCAACAAGCTTCTCCAGCTAGCACGGTCTCTGGCTAGCTGTCTCCAGTGTCGCACGTAAGTTGGCTGCGGTCCTTCTCCACATGGGTGCGCCACCGTAAACGCGGGCGTCCTCTGTTACGGCTTGGAGTCAAAGACTCTTCGGGCTGGAGCTTAGTTGTCCATACGCTCTACATGGCCTAGCCATATTAGGCGTTGGATCCAAAGACGCCTGACTAGACTCATGTCACTGTACAGGCCGTACAGTTTGTGGTCGAATCTTCTCCTCCAGAAACCGTCGACGCAAACAGGACCAAAGATCGCACGCACAGCTTTTCTCTCGAAGATACCAAGGACTTCCTCATCCGCTTTTGAGATTGTCCATGCCTCCGCGCGGTACAGCAGGTCTGGGATGATCAAGGTACTGTATAATGTCAGCTTGGTCCTTCGAGAGATGGCTCTACTACTCAATTGCGACTTGAGCCCATAGAAACATCGGTTGGCAAGAGTTACTCTTCGTTTGATCTCGGTACTGATGTTGATTGTACTGTTTACTGCGGAGCCGATGTAGACGAAGTCCTTAAGCACCTCAAAGTTATAGCTGCCCATTGTGATGCTTTGTCCAAGACGTCGATGTTGTGTGTCTTTTCTTGATGACAGCATATACTTCGGAGATGTTGATTAAATATGTTTAATCCTAGAATCTTCTCTCAATAACCGACTCACTTTAAACTAAGTGTCTCTATTTTGTGCATGAACTTGATGATCGCTTAAGAAGTCGAGGTGTCAAGCATTGCTACAGGACGAACTAATCCAACAGAAACTAGATATTTTGACAAGCATAGCTGTCAGGCAAAGCTCACCTTCATCTGTTTTTCTCACACCATGACTTTCAATACGCTTTACGAAACGACTTAACCTTAAGTTGATTCAATTTCCGAAAGATGATCCTTGTCAAGAGCAATATTTTGCCAAGAGTTAATTGATTCAGTGCATTCTCCTCTCAAATGTCAAACACACACGCATCGATTAGATCAAGTGCAAACAGCAAATAACCCCTAAAAGCATGTGTCCTCGTTATGTTGATGCTTCGCAATACGAATTGGGGCATCTCTGCATCTTTGTGTGAATAATTAGCAACTAAGTGACAAAGATTTCAGTTCCAAGGCCTCTCCTTAATTGAACACAATGCAGACGCCATCAAATGGACAAATTCACTCCATCCCTCTCTTACACACTCTCTCTCAACCATTCAATTTCAATTTTCGCCTGGTTGCATGTAATCCAATCAATTTGTGTATCTTCCTTAGATGTTCTTATTTCGGCAGCCGACCAAGTCTAAGACACTGGCCAAGATTTGTGCACACAGCACATTTATTGAGAGCATCATTTTAATCAGGCATGAATACACACACTCGATGCAGGCACTCGTGTGTGTGTCTAGCAAGTCTATGGCAAAAAGGTTAATCCACAAACAACCGCACATGCCTGTCAACAACAATGTGGGATGTGCAGTCCGCAACTCTAACCAAACACCGAGCTCTGGCACACAAACAGAGAGGAGCCATGAATGTTTGCCAAGACAGCCGCCTGCGGCATGGAAGAGGACGGATGTTGGTGAGTTGTCAGATATTTCACTCAAGTTTGGCAGACGACGAGCATCAACCAAGATGACCAACTGGTTGAGCTGAACATATGCATGTTTAATAGCCACGTCCAGGGGCTGGATTTGGAACGTAAGCAGTGATGGACTTATGATTCAGGGATTCAGGACCAGGATGTTATCTTTTGTGGAGGGAATGAGTTTCCTCACAGTCCTCCACACCTACCTGAAGAATTTCGTTGCATACAAATAACCGCAAACGAGCGGACCACTCCAGATAGGTCTCCAGGTTGCACGTCTTCTTCGGATCCTGCACACCGGGCGGACCACCTGACGTTGATGGTTGGTCCCATTTTTTTGACTGAAAATACAAAGAAAATGTGTTTTACATTATTTTGTGCACACGCATGCTGCTGGAATACAAAACTTAAGAAAAATTAAAGCAAACGAGTCTCGTTCTCTAACGATGGCATCCCGGAAAGCAGACTGCCATGAATTATTTAATAAGCTGCATTTATGTATCAACTATTCCAGCACACACGATTCAGTCTGTTTATCGGTGTGCACATAAATTTATTCTGGATAAACTTCGCCGTGAGCGCACCGACCAGAACGAGGCAGGCGAACAACTGCAGATGAAAACACACACAGCTGGCTTCTGCGACTACACCTTTCAGCGAGCTTGCGACGGATGAAGGACGCAGCAAAAATGAAGACAAACGATACAGACACAGAAGAGGATACGTTTCAGGAACGCGGAGCTCTGTCTTAGAAAATGACTCCTACTTTCGTGAATAGCTCAGCCATTATCCTCGAATGATTTGCAGCACATGCATTACCTTTGCTACGCGTCATATTCTCCGGTTGAGGAGCGGAGGACGATTTAATTAAATCCTTGAATGCAGGATATTTCGTCCTTAGTTCGGCATGCACTAGGACTTGACAGATGATCGACGAAGAAATTCGCTGTTAACTTTTGATTTGAGTTAATCTTGGAATGAGAACTTACGTTTGAATCCAAGAGGACTGAAATAGTGCGTTGGAATTCGTGGATTCTTAGCGAAGGTTCATGGATCTTGGTGCGTTTTGTTATTTTGTTCTGGGCCTTTTCCCTACTTTTCGAGGAAGAGTCCTAGCTCGCATTTTGTATTTGTTTTACTTTGCATTTGGCACGACAGTCAAAACAGTGACTCGAAAGAGGTGGAGTGTCAATGTTGGTCAATTCGGGGTTTGAACTTGACACATCGGGCGTAGTTAATCAAACTAAGCTACCCTTTTTAAAAATGAAAGCATTTTTTTAGCCTTTTACGTCTTAATAGTTGGAAAACAACTAAGAAACTTGACTCCAAATTAGTACATCAGCTCCAAGTGATTTGCGAGGACTCTGACGAATTCAATCTGCCTTTGTCGCACCTCGAGCGATTCTACAGGGTGGGCCAAATAAGACCAACCTTCGTTAATTAACAAAAATAAATGTTGCCTAATATTATGTTGTCTTTTTTATTTGTTTTTTCCAGGTTAAAATTAAGTTCCTTTGGGACCAAGCTGAGAGACGATTGGATGGTGCGGTTGGTTGAGTTAGAGGCTCCTCAACTTGAATCCCACTGAAAGCAAAGTACCACATCGAAGAAATGGAAAACACCGCCGAAGACCAAAGTCATCGGTAGCGTGCCCACTAAAAGTAATAGAAGTAAAATCACCCTGATTCCCTGTATCGTGAAAGACAAAAAACGACAACGAAATCGGGATTCTGTGTATCGTCGTTTTACAGTCGTTGGTTAAGAGCTGGTTAAGCTAGGTTTTTGATTCCATTTATGTAAACCACCTTCATCCAGCCCGAGGTTGTTGCAGAAAATTAAGAGACATCTTTACCATCGTTATGTCGCCTGGAAATAGTCAGCATTGCTTCGATTTTTGTTATCAACATAATCGTTTATTTCAGGAGTGATGATCCTAATATGTGTAACATCTGCTGTTGCTCAGACTAATTTTTTCAAAGGCCTATCTATGGACTCGATCTCAAACAGGGGCATATTCTTCACATTTTTCATCGGGCGAGGGGCCAATCTTAAGAGTTGTCTTTCATGGCCACGGTGACGTATATGTTAAATTTTTTATCGGGCTAGGGAGCACTATTTAGAGCTGTCTTGTGTGGCAACGGTGGCGTATACGTTCGATTTTTTATCGGGCGAGGGGGCAATATTAAGAACTGCCTTGCCTGGCCACTGTGGCGTATACGTAACACTTTTCATCGGGCGAAGGGGCATTCTTGAGTGTTGCCTCCCGTGGCTACGGTGGCGTATACGTAACATTTTTCATCGGGCTAGGGGTCACTATTAAGAGCTGTCTCGCTTGACCATGGTGGCGTATACGTAACATTTTTCATCGGGCGAGTGGTAATCCTAAGAGTTGTCTTGCATGGCCACGGTGGCGTATACTTAAAATGTTTCATCGGGCGAGGGGCCAGTCTTTAAAGTTGTTTTGCATGGCCACGGTGGCGTATACTTAAAATTTTTCATCGGGCGAGGGGCCAGTTTTTAAAGTTGTTTTGCATGGCCACGGTGGAGTATACGTAAAGTTTTTCATCGGGATAGGGGGCACTCTTGAGAGCAGTCTGGTGTGGCCACGGTGGCGCATACGTAAGATTTTTCATCGGGCTAGGGGGTAATCTCAAGAGTTGTGTCCCATTTTGCCCTGAGAAGAGAAGGCCGTCTTAAGAGCAGTTTTTCTCGGCCACAGTGTACTTACTATTTTTCATTGGGCTAGCTACACTCTTAAGAGCTGTCTTGCATGGCCACTGTGACGTTTACGTAACATTTTCATAGGGCTAGGGATAAATATTAGGAGTTGTCTTGCATAGCCATGGTGGCGTATACGTAACTTTTTTCATTAGGCGATGGGCGAATGTTAAGAGTTGTTTGCATAGCCACGGTGGTGTATACGAAACTTTTTTCATCGGGCGATTGGCAATCTTATCTGTTGGCTTTCATGGCCACGGCGACGTATACGCAACTTTTTTCATGGGAAAGTCTTGCTTCGATAGCTAAAAATGACGCATGAGCTTTATGAAAAATAAAACATTTTAAGAGATATTTAACAATTAGAATTTCCTGGGCTCTCATCGCGTAACTTTTCAGACGACTATCGTAATTTTCATTCTCCTCGATGATATTACTACCGTCACGTCTATCGTTCTAGTTTGAGTGGTCTGGAAATAATAACTCTCATGTAAAAATGACATCCGTGCTTTCATTCCTCTCAAACTTCATTTTCATTTCAGTTTGCGAACAAAACTAATACAAATGCGACCTATCTAAAAATGTATCCAAAGTGTAGAACAAGATATGTATACACAATTTGTTCTCATTTATTAGGAGACGATACTGAAATAGGTATAGCCAAGAATCAATCTGCGAGACGATAGTTAATGACAGTTTTCAGTCTACGCGAAGCAGGCAAAAAGATATCTCTCAGACGCTATTGTTTTTTTTTATGTTTATATGAAGCGAAACTATAGTCGAAACGCTAGCGCGAGACGATTGTCGCCTTGCGCAATTAGAGCCCTGCATGTGCCTTAAATTAAGCAAATTAAATGGATTGTTTGCTATCTTGCATTCCTCTAAATGGTAAGGCCTTATTAACTAAGTGTTATATCCTTTAGAGGCTCCCCGGATGGTCTTTTCCACTCAAAGTCCGAAGCCGGGTTGCTCGTGTCAGTTTTGTCATTATTCTCAATATTACAGTAGACTAGGTTTTCGACTACTTCGTCTGTTATTGCATCTACCTTATCGAGAAGTTGTATCGGGTTTTCATAACCCGCTGATAGTGGTTCTTGAAGCTGCTCTGTTGGCGCAGCTGCTTGAGAAGTTGACGCCATTGAACCAGTAAGTGGTTGTTTAACTTTTCTCGCTGCAGGTTTATAATCTGATTTGGAATCCAAAGTGGAAATCCAGTAAGTATTCGTCTGATGAGCCATTTCTTCAAAACCAACATTCTCCAATTTCTTTACCGATAACAATTTTTGAGTCATTGCTTTCAAGTGCCTTCTTAATTTCCCCATATTTGCAAATTCCCTTTGATTGCTACATTTCTTGCTGCAACCGGGAAACTTAACTCACACTGTCTTACACATCAGCACATGCACAAACTGAATCCTAAAGTTTTTCAGATTGCATGGCAGTCAACATGTTAATTATCGAATTTGACCAGTCACCTAAGTCACGGATGCCAATGAAACGACAGAAAACAACGGCAGCCGTCTAAAAAGATAATCGACATGCATTGGGATTCCTGAATAGGCGGGTATCAAGAACTCTAATGAAAACATAAAAACACGTTAAAACAATTTATCAGTTTTGTTTATGCATGTCAACGATCACTCGTTGTGCCTGAACGAATATATAGCCAATATTTTGATTCAATATAAGATCCCACAATTTTTCATGATTAGGAGTGGGATAGCCCGTTCTGAGGAGCAGGCCTTACAGGCCGATATTTCATTGACAATGGACGCGTTAATAAACAACATAATTTTTAGCATCTAAAGAAGAATTTTTGAGGTGAAATACGGAGCTTGCCAAATTAGGACAACACACTAAAAAGTGTCAATGTCTGCATCGACCAAAATGGTGGATGTTGTTTGAAGGCTTATCTATACATAGTGCACAGAATCCTCCATAAGAAGTATTTAACTCGTGAGCCAACTCCCTATTACCCAGCTATGAATTAGGAATCATAAGCGAAATGTTTTTATTTATTCAAACTAAAATCGAAACGAGCTTTAAATAAGAAAAAAAGCGAATTAAGTAAACAAAATATAAATAATAGTTGGTTAGGCTTATAATTTTGACCAAGTAATCGAATGATCAACCCCCAACATACCGGGGTATGCATAGAGTAAATTACAAAACATACACTTGTTAAACGGGTTTCTAACCAAAAAATTAATATTTATTATTTGCTTTCATTCTCCCTTTTTGTTGCTCTTCTCTGTGATCAACGGAGGTATAGTGCGAAATGCGACAAATCCGTCTCAGTAGTAAAATCTTTTTCTCCTTAGAGTAAAAGTACGACTCAAGGGTAGCTCAGTGCTGAGGTGGATTGTCGTTTAAACTATTCATGGGTACGTTCGCAGCACCGATTTTTCTCAAGGTGAGGTTCCTTTATAATTTTGTTATTCGCTTCAGGAACCTTTTTTAAACAATAAAAGAGCTTGTGGCTTCTTCTAAATGAAGTCAAGATAGAGAACTTATAAACAGAACGCAATAAACAGTAGTTCGATACACTGGTTACGAATAGTATGATTAGTGGAATATTTATCACAAACTTTGTACACTTCTCTCACACACTTTTCTGGCAGGACGTCGTTTTTCGCGTTTGAACTTGTTGGTTAAAAAAAAATCGTTCGTTGTCCATAAAAAATGTATTTGCATGCTCGGGTATCTTTGGTGTTTGTCATCTGCGACCCGATTTGGGTCTTGGAATAAGGGTTAATACATACAAAAAACAGAATGATTTTGAATGAATATTACATGCGTTGTACGTCTTCCATATTGGTAGATCTTCTTTGCTTGCTTGACACGCTCCAGGCGTTTTCTATCATCTGTTAAACATACTCGTACATATGTTCATGCTTAGCGTACAATAATGCGGCGAGTTGTACGAGAAATGACAAAAATACAAAAAAAAACTCTGAATTTACAAGGAAAGTGTGAGGAGAACGCACTCGCCAGAGTGCTATAATTTTCCTCAAGACGTAAGTAGTACCAGCATTTTGAGAGATGTCTCTGTATTATTAGGATGGATGTGAAATCTCACTCGACTGTATCACAAACGCAGCAGTGAGATTTAGGAATTACCTTCGATTTAGGTGTACCCCAAGGCTCTGTCCTGTGGCCTGTATTATTCCCTAAACACCTCTACTCTGCTTTAATCTTCATTGCAAATTTGCGCAAACTGGCTTTGCAGATAATTTTGGCCTTGCAAATGGGTTAGACAGTAGGCTTAGCTTGGATAATCACGTTTTTCCCCGCCTTACATTTGGAATATATCATTTTTTCAATTTAAATCAGGCATTGTATATTTTTAACCAAATTCGTGGAAATAGCTAAATTCTTGTTAGTGAACTCTGAACAGTGAACAAGACTATTGCGCGTGAAAGTGACCACGTCAGTGATAGAATAGAGAGCGAGACAGTAAGAATGAAATGACCGAAAGCCAAACAGGAGACTTTTTACGGAAGATTCTTCCCTCTGTGTACATCTCTTGCCACGCGAATAACAGCACACAGGAAAACATATGCGAGACGTAGTGAATAGTTATGTTTACGCTGTAGGTACTGTAGTGGTCTTGCTGACTCTTTCTCTCTCTCTATCTTTTTCTTTTCACCTGTGTATCGCTTTCATAAAGGTTTTGATCACAGCGCTACTTATTAATCGACATATTACATGCCTTTGGGAATACATTTATTTAAAGTGGAAATTATAATTTTAAACACGAAATAAATTTGTTAAAATGTCTGTAATAAACGACATATTAATCACAAAATTAATAAGTTTTTTAAATCGGGCTGGTAGTTCGTGTGAAATTGGTGTTTCCCCTTTAAAACCCCCTTTTAAACAAATACACTCTTCCGCTTTATATATTAGTATAGATTGCTGCCGTATAGATTGTCAAAGCGCAAACTGTTGATTTTCAAAACGCGTATTCGTCAAGTTATACACTTGTCGAAAAGTCATAAAATTGCCTTGTCAGTATCGAGAACCTCGATAGCTCTTATTTGAATGATGCTTTTGATCGTCAATATTGGACAATTATGTGCTGTTTGATCGTAGAAGGGTCGTCCGTTTGGATCGTACATCCGCTAAGAGCGAGGGTGGAGAGTTGCCTGAAGGTTTGGATGGAGTTCGACTTGGACCCTGACCAAATGGCGAATCCCTGAAGGTGGTTGCACTCAAGTTGCTAAGTGGTGAGGTGGTGAGGAGAGCACTTCGTCAAGGGGAAGACATGAATGGAGGTGGAAATCCAACGGAGCGCAGCCGCAGTTAACATCGAGGATTCAGCCGCGAAAGAGGGAGATGTTCGATCGAGAACGAGCCAGCGGCTACAGACCTGTCGCAGAAGCTGGAACCAAGCGGTTGTACGAGCTCCCAGGCGATGGGTACGACAAGGAACCCGCCAACGAAAAGGGTTCCGATCTCCAGATCGAATATAGGACGGCCGAGTTGTAACCTAAAATTCACGCAGGTATATAAACCCGCGTCACAAACTGCTCGGGAACAGTGCAGCCGTCATTGTCGGTGCGTTCACAGTGACAGTGGAGGACAAGGAATTGGTCAATAAAACAAATTGAACTCGTATTTCTACTTGACTTTACACGATACCCTGTCCCATAGTCTAAGAGTCGACAGTTGATGTACTAAGGCAAAGAAACGACCGACGAGTTGCATATGAAATGAAAGCTTATCCAAGACGTATGCAAAACTTTCCGGAATTTTTTTCCGGACACACCTTAACCTTAAAGGAATAATTTGAAACAAGAACTTCAACATAAACCAAATCTAAATCATTATTTATATTTACTATCGGATGTAAAAAGTGATTGAATTCAAGTTTCACGTGTGCAAAACCTGACGAAGAAATTCTGTTGCTAAGCCGGTAATGGTTGCAAAACATTGACTGAGAAAACTTTCAAACCAGAGAAAAGACAATACCGTCTTCATCCATCAATGCCATTCTGACAGAGAACTATACCAATGAATATCAAACACAATTTGAATTTCCAGAACTCGGTTGTCCGTTTGCCAGACAAAAGCACTCGATGTCTGTGCCTTTCATCAGTTTTAAATTCTCGCATTTGCAAGAGCAAAACTTCTGTGAAAACTTCAACAGAGTCGGTCGATTTCCATCGTTAAAAAGGACCAGTTGACGTCTGGACTGCAGCCATCATTGATATGAATGAACATGTTCACGAAATCGTACTGGATATCATCGGCCTCAAGAGGGTAAGCCGAGGATACTCGTACATGCGTTTGGGTATATCTAATGACTGCAGCGCTTGAGTGAATATTTCCAAAGCGTTGCTGGAGTGGTTTAAGAGGAACGTATGGGATTATGTGATCATTTGCACGATTATGCTTGATTTCACGGCTGAGAGAATATTCGGAAGCCTCTCATCCTTTGTTAGTCGCAATGGCGTAGTGGGTAAGTGAGTCGACTCCTACGTAGAGGGTGGCAGGTTCGATACCCGAATTTACCAGCTTTGATTATTCAAGGCTCCACCTCTTTCGAGTCACTGACAATGCTCAAAGAGTATTCCTGTCTGGAAAAATCTTCTCAGGTAGGTCCTTTCCACTCGCCAAAGATTAATATCACGCACAACACGATTGGTTGTAATATATTATTATTTACCTTAATTTTTATTTATTTAATTATTTTTATTGTATATATTTTATATTTTTTATTATTATTTTATCTCATCTCTTTTACTACCTCATCCTTTGACACCATCGAGCCCTATCTCTCGCAGATCCATATATCTGTGGATTCTGCCAAAAGAGAACGAGAAAGAGCGTTAAACATGTATGGATGACAAGAAGCAACTTGGTAAAAAAATGGGCCTAAGTAAGTTTCAGACATTAAATTAACGAGATTTGCCATTTTTTCATCCGAAAAATAGTTCGCCATGGACACTTGGTGCCAGGTCCGGCTATCAAGACACTGTGCATGCGCGTGGCTTGTCCTGGAAATTCTGTGCATGAAATGTTTGCGTTAACTCGTACAGCATTCATATATCGAGCTTCTTTTTGTATCCATCCTCAACCAATGGGTTCGAGATGTAACCAAGATAATATAGATGACGTAAGAGTCTGAGATAGACCTGGGCGAAGCTTCTACAGCATCTTGCGAAAAAGCCATTTCCAAACTGCGTAAGGAAACTTGTTGATATCATATTTGGAGAGATTTGCAAGCAAATTGTAAGAAAACTCAAAAGAATTTTAAAATTGACCTTTATAACTTACAATTTATTTGGAAATGATATTTCACCTGCTGATGCCTTTGAGGGAATGAAAATAAAGGAAGACAAAATATTTCAAAAGAAACAGAGCGGCCAGCCAAGTCGACAGAGTTGCATGGATGGCGTTGACAAAAAATTGGCTGGGAAAGAAGATTGCCAGACGTTCTCTGACCTCAAAAACGTGGAAGTTATATCATAACAATCTTCATAAGATCGTAGACGAGCAGCTCTGAGCAGCAATCATTTCCCAATTAACAAACGATTAACACGATTCAGAAAGTTCGCACTCAGACGAGAAAATGCAGGGCGAAGGTGAGTTTTTGAACAATTTATCTGATGCAGTCAACTGCTCTCTTTGACTGGAACCTTCATAATAAAATAAATATATTGTGCTATGACGCAACAGCTTCATATACTGGCCGTTTCTGTGCAGCTTGTGCTGTTTTGGAGCAGACTTAAGAAAGAGAATTTTTACTTTTCGCTTGTCTTCATCATGTTTATGAAATGTTCATAGCCAAGTTTTTTCAAAATCAAGTTAAAGCCAACTACACACTAGTAGCCCAGCTATTCGGATCTTCAAAAAGTTCACAGGCAAAGCGAAAAACATCGATTCCAGTGACAGAAAACAATTTCATTGTATGATTATCCTCGCCTCGAATGCACAGTTGCGTTCAACGCACTTAACCAAGGCTTGTGCTTCTTGAGGGAGTTAACAAAATGTATGAACAAAATTACGCAACAATTTCTAAAGCTTTTAAGCTAATTTAGCCACCAGATAGCAATCTTTTACGTTCCAATGATAAAGCTTAAGTTAGTATTCTTCTTCTTTATTTGGCGCAACAGTGCGGGGGAACTAGGCCTCAACCAACAAGCTTCTCCAGCTAGCACGGTCTCTGGCTAGCTGTCTCCAGTGTCGCACGCAAGTTGGCTGCGGTCCTTCTCCACCTGGGTGCGTCACCGTAAACGCGGGCGTCCTCTGTTACGGCTTGGAGTCAAAGACTCTTCGATCAGAAACAGCGGTTGGCAAGAGTTACTCTGCGTTTGATCTCGGTACTGATGTTGTTTGTACTGTTTACTGCGGAGCCGAGGTAGACGAAGTCCTTGACTACCTCGAAGTTATAGCTGCCCATTGTGACGCTCGGTCCAAGACGGCGATGTTGTGTGTCCTTTCTTGATGACAGCATATACTTCGTTTTGCCCTCATTCACCGCTAAACCCATTTTGGCCGCCTCCGCTTCAATACCAGCAAACGGTTCATTGACGGCTCGCTGTGTTCTGCCAACCACGTCATGTCATCCGCGTATGCTAACAGTTGAACGGGCTTCTGGAAGATCGTGCCTCTAGTGTTGGCCTGTGAGTCTTGCACGATCTTCTCCAGGATAATGTTAAAGAAATCACATAACAGCGCGTCGTCTTGTCTAAATCCTTTTTTGACATTGAAGGTCTCGGTGAGTTCGTTACCGACCTTGATGGAGCAGCGAGAATTCTCCATCGTCATCCTGCACAACCTGACGAGTTTGGCAGGAATGTCAAAACTAGAGATGGCGTTGTATAGCTCCTCCCTATGCACGCTGTCATATGCGGCCTTGAAATCGACAAAAAGGTGGTGGGTGTCGATTTGCATTTCTTGGGCTTTTTTCCAGGATCTGCCGGCATGTGCAAATCTGGTCGATGGTGGACTTCCTTGGCCTGAAGCCACACTGATAAGGACCTATCAGGTTATTTATAAACGGCTTCAGGCGAGTACACAAAAGGGCAGAGAAGATCTTGTAGGCGATGTTCAGGAGACTTATCCCTCGATAGTTGGCGCAGTCAAAGGGGTCTCCTTTCTTATGGATCGGGCAAACGTTACTGAGATTCCACTCATCGGGCATGCTCTCCTCCGACCATATCTTACAGATGAGCTGGTGCATACGCCCAACCAGATCATCTCCAGCTGCCTTAAAGATTTCAGCGGACAGTCCGTCCGCACCGGCAGCTTTGTTAGACTTCAGTCTTGATATTGCTATCTTGACCTCGTCTAAGTCGGGGGGGACGGAATTCTCGTCGATCATCGTCCATATTGAGTGGAACATTCTGCCTGACAGCGGTATTGGTGTCATCATCGCCGTTTAGCAGTCTGCAGAAATGGTTCTTCCAAAATCTCAGTATCGACTGCGACTCTACTAGTTGTCCATTCTCGTCCCGGCAGGCTTCTGTCCGAACCTTATATCCACTGGATAACTGTTTCACCCTCTGGTAAAACTTTCGGACATCGTTCCCACCGTAGCACCTCTCCATCTCCTCGATCGCGCGCTTCTTGTGTTCTTTCTTCTTTCTCCTGAGAAGCCGGGTCTCGTAGAGCTCACGAACAGCTCTCGTCGTTCGTTGCAGCGTTGCTTTGTAGGCTTCCAGCTTCGCTGCATGTGCCAGCCTACACTCGTTGTCAAACCATGGGTTTTTTCTAGGTGGTGCCGTAAAACCCAGCACATCAGTGGCAGCATCTTTGATGGCTTCTTGACAACGCCTCCAAACTTCTTCGATTGTTTGCGCAGGTGGCGACGAACTTAGAGAGAGATTCCGGGACACTCGATCGGCAAAGATCCTAGCAGTCCGTTGCGATTGTAGCTTTCCGACGTCAAACCGCGGTGTCCTTTCTCGACTCCGTTGATCTCTTGATATCCGAGTTCTTAACTTGGCTACAACAAGGAAATGGTCCGAGTCGATGTTGGCTCCTCGGAACGTTCGGACATCAAGAATGCTGGAGGAGTGTCTGACGTCGATCGCAACATGATCAATCTGGTTGACGGTTGATTGATCAGGGGACCGCCAGGTCCCTTTATGGATGTTGAGGTGTGGGAACCGCGTGCTAGCTACAGAGAGATTACGTCCCGTGACAAAGTCCACCAGCCTGAGTCCGTTATCGGATGTAGTGTCGTGCAGGCTGTGCTTTCCGATGACTTTGGCAAAGATGTCTTCCTTACCCAGCTTTGCATTGAAATCTCCTAGAACGATCTTGGTGTCGAAGCTGGGGCACTGATCGTAAGTCCTTTCTAGGAGAACAGAGAAGTCATCCTTGCTGTTGTCATCTTTGTTCTCTGTCGGGGCGTGGGCGCAAATCAGGCTGATGTTCCCGAATTTAGCCTTGATGCGGATTGTTATGAGGCGTTCGCTTTTACAGACAAAGCTTAAGACTTTTTGCCTAAGTCTGCCTCGAACAACAAATCCACATCCAAATAAGCGCCTCTCCCTGTTGCAATCACCGTAGTAGATGTCGCAGTTTCTCATCCACATAAATGATTGGATTGCCAAAAATGAAACCAATCTGGAACCGACTTGCAGCAACTTGGGCGAAGAAGAAATTGAAAGTGATGACGAAAATGCAGTTAAAGAATCCCCACTGCCAAAAATCAAAGCAGGGGCTGCAATCCAAGTTCTAAACATTTGCCTTCAATGGGCTGAAGAGAATGATGCTTCACTGAATAATATTATAGCTCTGCAAAACTTACGAGAGTCAGCTGTGGAAAAGAGTTCAGGATCTAAAAAGACGCAATCAAAAATTTCTCAATTTTTTAAATACAGGTAAAATGTTAATGTTTTATTTTTAATATGAATTAAGAAATCAGTTTTGGTCTGTTTACCAGTGCAAAACACGTTTTTTTTTACTATTTTGGAGGAGTTTAACTCATTTTCGGCACCTTCCATTTTTTGACTCAAAACGAGTGCCCACATTTCTATTAGTTACTTTTATTGAGGTCGCACTGTAATATCATTTTTACAAACTATTGATTTAATTGTTATTCTAATCTTTCTAATAAAGTATTATGTATACGCTACTACTGCGCGTCTTTGATTAAAAACGCCATAATTCTAAAGCCACTCTCAAATCAATCCAAAGTGAAAAGTAAAGAATAGGAATCGTCTGAGGAAAAGAAAACATCATTCGCCTTGATGTCCTCTATAAACTCCAGGCACCTAACGAGTATTCACTACTGTTGACAGGAATAGCAAAGCATACATATATTAGGTTCCACAAATACGGCATTCGTGACTTTATTTTCGCATGTGTACAATTAAATACACAAACCTCTCGGCGAATTCAATTACGGCTCTTTGAGTTTTGTTTGCTCCTGAAGCACGTTAACAAATGAAAAACTCAGTCAAACAAACGACATGACATCTTACTCTGTTTTTATTTCAACAGATAAAATTGAATACCAACAATCCTCTCCTATTCAATGGAAAAATACAAAAAAAAAAGAGAGAATACAATCCATTGTTGAGATGACTCAACTAGGCCGTTCTATTATTGTAACACAATACAACACAGTCCCACTTCACCCGATTTCAAGTGACAAATCTCAATTCTCAATTCTCCACCACCGATGCTCCAAATTCCTTGAGGGCAATTGATACTGTCATGTTTATGCACTCCCCCTTGCCCTCTCACCACCCACACAACCTTCGCATGACGAATAAATAACAATAAACAAACAAATTAGACAAACATGCACGTAACAAGAAGGCTTCGCGTTCGAATCCGCACTTCTGAACATTCACACGCATATACACGGCTAGACGCACACAATCACGCGTGTTCCCTTTTAAGCACTCTCCATTGTTAACGAGCTTTTTCTCCGAAGCTTCAATTCCATTCCGTTGCTTTTGTTAGACAAACAAAACCGAACCAGGCCAACGAATTGGAGGAAAAAAAGATTTAAATTCTATTAAAAATTCCATTTCAGGATAATGGGTGGCACGGCACCGGTTACGGCGGCGGCGACAGCGGCCACCCGACGTCACTCGGTTTCTGCTCAATCTGCCGGGAGGCCTACGTGTGTGCGGTGTGCGGGGCTTTTGGGGATGTTAACATCTCAGCGCATTACACGAATTTGTCAAGAAACCCGCCTCGGGTGGGAATCTTCAATCAGATTCCACAGCCTCCCACAGCACACGGGATAAAACCAATACAAAGGAATTAATTTCGTTGTTTTGTCTGTCGGAGCACAATAAAATGCGAAAGCCATGCGAGCGTACGTGCGAGTGTGTCCGCGTGTACATGCGGAGAATCAACCGAATGTGTACTACATCGGTTTCAACTTACAGCTAGCTGCTGCGGCGGTGGAGGCGGCGGCACTAGGCAGGCACAGGATGGTAAGTGTGTGCCACTGCCGATTCAATTCCGCTCCACTTTGGCAGCCGCACCAGTTCTGCGCTCGCCTGTAGGTCGTCGTCACAACTGTTTATGTAAGCAAAACCATCGTACCAGCAGTAGCACAACACACCCGCGCCCATCCCACCCGCAGCGACAAATTACATTTCCCGACGAAGGCGAATAACATTGTAAGTCTGGGAAATGATTTTCACTTCCTATCTGAAGTCGAATTACATTAAATTAAAGTCGAAAGGGGATCAATTGCATGTGGGTGCTGCCGTCACCGCCCGCGGGGCCTGTTTGTATGGCTGTCCTAAGTAGGCACTTATAATGAGGAGTGATCCAGTCGGTGCTGGCGTCAGGCGTGGAGCCTGAGGTGAGGTGGCGTTTCCACTCGACGAGCTGTCGATGTCATTTTTAGGGGCCATGGTGAATTGCCGCCACTTACTGCGTGTTGGGAAATGAAGGGTCGCGGAAATATTTGCCAGACATGATTTTCTGTTTATTCGCAAGGACTAAATTGAAATGTTCTGCAACGCAAAGCGTGGCACGTGCGACGCGTGTAGATGAAGCGTTTTTGGAAATTAATATCATTATTGTTGCGTGCATAGTCCTCTAGCGCCGCTGCCGGTGGGGGAAGGGTGTCGAATGTATGGCGACTTGTGATCCCCATTGTAGACAAGTGAATGAATGTTATTATTTTGTTTGCCTCATCTTTGACGACCTGATTTCGCTGATAACCCAAATGTTCACAATTTAGCTAAACGATGTAATGTCATTCTAATGAGATAATTGAGTCGACTCTGAAATGGAGAAGTTTTCGGATTTCGACTCTGGGGCGTTCACATTTCGTGTTTGGCTTGGATTTGGGGTTTGGTTTGTTTTGTGTAAGCTATGCGTCCTGTGCGCCGCTCAATTAAAATATTATATCGTGCCGAAAAGCGATGTCTGATGAGTGCGTGAGATGGTTGCAGATGATTTTTGTTGGGGGCACTCGAGCGTGTGCGCGTCACTCCCCTTCCAAGGCGGGTTGTGGACAGTGCTTGAAGTAGAAATATTTGGGACACGTTGTCTTGCTCCGATACGGTCTATGACATTGAGTGAAAGCAGCACGTCGAGTGGGAGCGTTGAATTAGAAGGATGGACAATGGAAATGAGACATTTAACACCCCTACAACGCGTGGCTTAATTACACAAAAAATGAGTTTTACCCATTTTAGGCAGGATAGGCTCTGGATATGGATGGAGACCAGACTGAAAGGTCCTTGGAAAATGTGGTTAGGGTAATGTTTTTCATTTCAAAGTGAATCCGGGACAGAAATCGCGCCTGAAAGTTGTAGAAATAGTCTTAGTACAGATCTGAAGTACTGACTACAGCAGGTATCAATCCAGATAATGCCGTACTTGACAATAACTTCTTTGTGGTCGAAGATCCGCAAGAAAAAGTGGAGGTACTAGGCGCGGTCTTTCAGGAAGTGTATAAGGTGAACGAGAGTGTTCGCCCAAATCACGACTTGGATAACCGCGTAATGGCTAGCAACTCGCAACTTCGAGAAGACATGCAACAACGGCGATCTGAGAACACTGGCTTTGTCGTGTTCAATGATGATAACATGGCAGTTAATGCCATCGCCGACGAAGGGGTTCATCCCCCGTTCATATCGAAGGCAGAGCTGCAAGCGGTCTTCGAATCACTAAAGAGGAAAAAGTCAGTTGGAGTAGACGGGATCTCCAACATTGTGCTAAGACACCTCCCCCTGGAAGTGGTTAACCCGTACACAATCCTTTTTAACAATGCTCTGAATAACGCACATTATCCGGAGCATTGGAAAACTTGGATTGTGCAACCCATATCCAAAAGAGGAAAAGATTCTTCGAATCCTTGCAACCTCCGGTCAATTAGTCTCCCTCCGAACATCAGTAAGGTATTCGAGAAGGTGATCAATAGAACTCTGATCAGATGGACTAAAGACAAAAATATAATTCCGGATAACCAATTCGGTTTCAAAGCGGGGCATGACACTATTCACGCTGCGTCGAAACTGGTGTCAGATATCCAATGGAACCAGAGCCAGAAACAATGTACGTGTGCCTGCTTGATTGACCTGGAGAAGGCCTTTGACACCGTATGGTTAGAATGTTTTTTCTACAAGCTCAATCGGCTAGGCATTAGCAAACCACTGCTGTACCTACTGTGTAACATGCTTACCGGTAGACGGTTCGTAGTCAAGAATGGCAACGTGACCTCCACAGGTATATTTGAGGTAAAAAATGGTCTCCAACAGGGTGCCGTTAATTCGCCGATCCTGTTCAACATTTACTTGAGCGATCTGATAAGTTCTCTTCCTCACGTAATTGCGTACGCCGATGATTTGATCGTGTACAGATCAGGCAAAAAGATCGAAGAAATCACTACCCTCACGCAGGGTGACTTCGATTCATTCATGAGAAGTTGCGATGACTGGAAGTTGAGTATTAACTTCCGGAAATCGGAAACCATTCTGTTCAGGACGCCGTTGTATAAGGCCTCGGCGGACACGAAAAACAATTGGCGAAAATTCTCAATCGTTGGAAGAGACGGGCAACCACTGGCGCAAAAGACTGTAGTCAGATACCGGGGGAACTGGCTAGATCAGTATCTATATTTTAACAAACATGTAGATGCTGCTCTGGCCAGGGCCCGAGGCACTTTTGCCCTTACAAAGAGACTGTTTTACAACAGCCAACTCGATGCGAGGGTGAAGGTTATCTGCTACATGGCTCTCATCCGGCCAATGCTCACCTATAGCTGTCCCGTGTGGTTCAACGTGAGTGCAAGCTTGATGGAAAAGATTCGGTTGTTTGAGAGGGCTTGTCTTAGGGTTTGCCTTCGCCTATATCGAACTCCAGAGTCCCAGTACATAAAATACTATTCCAATGAGGTCTTATACAACAGGGCAAACCTGATAAGAGTGGACAATTTCCTGGTGAAGTTGATTCGAGGTCACACTGCTAGAGCGATGAACTCGGTCAATAACTTGATCTCGGGGGCTTACTACACCAATCCAGAATACCACGAAAGGGTACGTCACAACGGCTTCATCCCCCCAGAAGCATTTCTCCATCTAGATAAGCACAGTCTGATACAAGATGTAAATGCGGTGCCGCTCATCTACCACGTCGCCAGATCAACCGTGGATGGGCGACTCAACCACGACCGTTCCGTCGCACAACGAGCTGAGGAGGGTCTCCTCCGGTTCAGTACGGCGGTATCCAGGCGGGACATTCGAGAAGTTGCAATGCAGCACCATAAGTTCTGGTGGCTGGGAAGCGAGGGAACTCCCTCCTCGAATCCTTTAGACCCCGGTTAGAAAGGTTTTAGTTCAGACCCCCGCATGGGGAGCAGTCGGTTTCATGTCTTGCAGTGTATTGAATATAAATATTCATATTATTAGCTGCAACCTATGGCCGACGTACTTAGAATAGGGTAGTATATTTTAAGGTAGAGTAAGGTGTAAAAAAAAAAAAAAAGAATGTATATGTGTATACATGACGATACATGTATACATTGTGTATAATAAGGATATATGCGTATAAACATGTGCATATGGGTATATACATGTGTATATGCATATATACGTAGGTTAGCGTAGTTAGTAAGTTTATTTAAGGTAGAATGTAAGGTAGTTTGTAAGTTTTTATAAAAACCGTCCAGTCATTAAGTTTTCCAATTTTTTCTTAATAGTAAGTTGTTCTTTTTAAATTTCCATTTGCATTTCACTCTTTTAGGTTAGGTCGAAAGACATAGATTAAGGTTAAGTTTAGCTTAGAGTGCCCGCCTAGGGCCAGTAAGTTAGAAATAAAAACATTGTTCGTCTAACTAGTTTTAAGCATTTTTGTCTAGTATGTAAGTTTATTATGAATTAAATAATAAAAATGTAATAAAAAAAAAAAAGAAAAACAGATCTGAAGTAGGATGGACCTAAAGTGAGTTCATTGCTGTCTAAGCTGTCTAAGGTTGTAGGTTAGGTTAGGTTTAGGCGATTGCACCATTGTAGCAGTTGTGGCCCCCTTAGATCCTGGTTGGATCCTTGGTGCTATCGCCACCCGCTGATTTCCACCGGCTCCTTTTAAAATGGACTGCACTAACGAAAATGAAATAAACCTAGAGACTTCCTAATGGTGTTCTAGTGGCCACCAGCCCACTCCTGTGCTGATTTACAGCCATTTAGTTTTCCTGATAAACTTGGCTGTGTCTTGCATCCTTAACTGTGACATTTCCTCTAGGTTTCTGCAAAAGTAGTTGCCTAGTACATCTTTTCTAGTTTTTGAAAGGGCTGGACAAGTGCCGAGGAGATGAAGGGTATTTTCTTCCTCCTCCTCGACTCTACAGCTTCTTCAGTAGTCGTTGTGGAGGGCTCCCATTCTTCTGGCGTAGATATAGAGAAGGCAGTGGCCGGTGATACTGGCCACTACGTTCCTTATTACATTCCTGTTTAGTTTTGGATTGTATTTGTTTTGTTTGGATTTAATGAGGGCCGAATACGACTCGAAGTCCTAACATGTATCCATCCATCTCCGATTAGCGGAGTAGAAGGCATCTATAAGTAGCATGATGTTAATTACTTGGAGTGAGTGTTGTGGGGGTTCCTGATTATTTCCCAGTGGCAGTCCCACCCCTAATCTTGCTAACTCGTCGGCCCTTTTGTTGCCTGGAAAACCACTATGCCCAGGTGCCGAGCACGGAGTTAGGTTACATCGAACCGCTATCTGCCTGAGAGATAGACGGCAAAGTTGTACCATATTCGATTTATTTGATGGTGTATCGAGAGCCTTTATGGCCGCCTGACTATCTATGTAAATGACGATAGATAGCCCGTCCGACGAGGTTGGCCGTGCAACCGCAAGCGTGCCGCCGTCCTCCTCCTTGACACTGAAGCTACCCGCTTAGCCTGATGCAACAAAATGGCAGGGGGACGTATCCTTGTTCGACGATATCGCAAATACTCCTAGTCTGGTGCCCTCGTCTGTTTTTGAGCCATTTGCGTAGATTTCAAGGTAGTCTGCCTTTCTTACCAGATCTTCTCTGTCTGGGATAATTGGTTTGAACCCAAACTCGAAGTCTAAAGCGGGTGTTATATAATCTGTATGTATATAGTGTTCTTCGACAGTAAGAGGGCAGCCTCTTGGATAGCTTTAACTTCTGCCTGGAATACACTACAATGCTTGAGCAGTCAAAGAGACAGGGAACAGGGAGGCTATCTCCCATCAAATTCGCCAAGGGAGGTAGCAAAGGTTATGTCGATTAACATGAGGGGCGTGCTGGCGGACTAATGCCAACAACAGCAGTCACCCTCGGGTTCTTTACGAACCTTGATCGCCAAATGACGCTGGAAGGGCGTTGACTCGGTTTAGGACTGAGCTAGTTTTAAGTTAGACTAGGCCTAGATAAGTTTTAGATTTAAGCTTAGGTAGGTTAGTGTAGGCATAGATTAGGATAGATAGCTTAGCTCCGCGAGCCCTCTTCCGGTCTTTTTTGGTGGTAGAGGCATAGGCTTTGAAAACACTTTCCTCTTCGACTTTCCTAACTTTTCGACTTCTTCTCTATCCAATTTTTAACCGTCCGTCCGTGGTCTGCTTTAGGGTTTTAGGCTTACTCTGTGTTTCTTTATTTTTCTTTCTCACTTCTATTGTAGCAAGCTACAGGCACGAGATTTTTTTGTTTGCAAATGGGTGGTGCACGAGGGAGGGGACAAAAACCACCCCGTCCGACGAGCTTGGCCGTGCAACCGTAAGTGTGCCGCCGTCCTCCACCTCGACACTAAAGCTACCCGCTTAGCATGATGCAACAAAATGGCAGGGGGACATATCCTTGTCCGATGATATCGCAAATACTCCTAGTTCCTTGCCCTGTTTTTGAGCTATATGCATGGATTTCAAGGTAGTCTGCTTTTCTTACCAAATCTTTTTACCAATCTTCTCTGTCTACCCTTACCAAATGTAAAGTTTGTGAGTAATATTCGGCTTAGGGAGAGTTCGACTAACCGAGAGTCAACAGTAGTTGGAATCTTGTTTTACGTATAAGTCTAGACGTGGACTATGACACATACTTTTTAAAGATTTACTATGGTTAAGTGTAACTCGTACAAAAATATAGACATAAGCTCTGTATCAGAAACTGAGAAAAGGAAAATTGATGAAAAATCGACGGAAGGTTTGAAATCGGCGACCTCGAATTAAGAAACAGTTGAAAACATCATGCAACAGAGAAAAAAGTGTGATAATTGTTCAGGATGTCGAAATAAATCATAGGTCGTTATCGGAAGCATGTAAGGGCGCCCCTAACCAGCACACTTATCCGCGTACTTTGGTATGTAGATCGGTGTTACTTCCCGCCACGTACGCGGACTAAGCCATTCACATTATACTTTTAAAACCCTTTCATATGCGATGCATATGTGTTAATATGTAGTTATTTTGTAAATATGTAGTTATTTTCGATTTGATTTATTAATTTTTGCCACAAATTAAATGTGATATGAAACGAACAATTTTTTTTTTATTAAATCCGCGGAAAACTATTAATTCGGGCATAAAAATGTTAAGTGTCCCATACACAGCACACTTCTGCCGGTGTCTGTTAGACCACAAATTGTGCACAATGAACATGTCTTAATTTTGTGAATCGGTGTTCCTTAATTTTTGATGTGTGTGGCTTATTCCGCTCACTCTTATGCAAAATATCGCTCGTATTCCGATCGTTGTAGCTAACGAACTTTAGAAGATATAGGTAGTGTGAGAGGGATTTATATGATGCCGGATTATAAGTTTATAGTTTATTTCTGTGCATAAATAACTTTCACCCTATTACTCCGTCTTCGTTAAAGTTCAATGAAGAACGAACATGTACAAATCTGTGGGACGTATGTGGCAAAAAACGACATCCATTTCCACAGCAAAGTGGGCCAATAAGGGTACTTTGTTTAGTCCGCTTAAGAGACAAAGACATTAGACCACCTCTAAGTGGTTTGAACCCAAACTCGAAGTCTAAGGCGGGTGTTGTATAATCTATATGCGTTGGTAGTCTTGCGTTTCTGATTATTTCTGTATGACCTAAGCTGTGTGAACTGCTCCAGCGGTTGCACTCCCGTAGCCTTAACGCTTCCTTGGTGGCTACCAGCTTCTCTTTGATGTCCATGGGAAGAAACTGTCGCAATGTTTCCATGGCGGCTGTGGGGATGGATCGCAATGCCCCTGTGATGCAGATACACGCTGATCTTGGAATACTGCTTATCAATTTAAGATTGGATTTGTTATTCAGTGCTGGCCACCAAAACAGGATACCGTATGTCAAGATGGGTCTTACAACAGACGTATACACTCAATGAGCCATTCTTGGTTTACTTCCCCATGTGGGGCCAAGGATCCTCTTATACGTGTAAGTGCTTACGGGCATGGAGTCTTAACCACAGAAAA
This sequence comes from Eristalis intricaria, assembly GCA_964034865.1. NCBI lineage: Eukaryota > Metazoa > Arthropoda > Insecta > Diptera > Syrphidae > Eristalis > Eristalis intricaria. The sequence continues at coordinate 79,596,491 of OZ035874.1, forward strand.
TTAAATTCCGGATTGGAACAGAGGCCGTATTGTGGTTGAATTTGGTAAGATACATCACTACGCACGTAAATGGCGTGACCGCGGTGTAAAAAGAAGAGCGGCACCAAGCTATATCCAGGCAGGTTCAAATCCGATAATTCGGTATTCTCACCTACCTGTGTTTCACTCAGCGCCAAGACAGCTGGTTTGTAACGGGATAGGTGGACATACACAGCGAAGAGATTCGCTCTAGGCCCACGCACATTGTTCAACCACTTCCCATAAAGGACAAAACGAAGATATAAAAAACCGACTCCGACTGCGAGTGGTGAAGCAGAAATGAGAAGTGCAAATCTCAGAAACAACAATCGATGTAGGTGTTATGCCCATACAACATGCAACGATTCGAGTTGGTCCACCAACAAATTCGCACTTCTAAGATGCGTCACTCACACTTTTAATTTCTATATGAGATGCTTCGCACTCTCAGTTATTGCATCAGCCCGCCTGATGAAATTAAACGGGAGTTGCGACCGAGAATGCGCAACAGTGGCTGGTGTGGGAAAGGGGCGAGAGGGAGCAGACTGGACGCACTCGACACCGAAACACTTCTCACTAGCACTTGCACTTTTTTATTTTATTTAAATATTTTTTTCGGGCACACGCGGAGCTTTTGTGGGTGGAGGGACCGCGGGGTTTTATTTTTTTAGATGATGCACTCGCGTAATGCAAGGTTTGGTTTCCACCTCAACTTGCTGTCTAAGGTTGTAAGGAGACCTACAATTTTATACTGACTCCTAACGGTGAGGTGTGTAGGTAGGTACATTGCACTGATATTATTCGACCCCCCTCCCCCGCACCATCTCCCCACCACTCCCCCTCCAAACAGGCGTTCCCAGAATCAGTACTGGAAAAAACCCAAGAAATGCAGATCGACAACCACCACCTATTCGTCGATTTCCAGGCCGCATAGAAGAGCTATACAACGCCATGTCTAGTTTTGACATTCCTGCCAAACTCGTCAGGTTGTGCAGGATGACGATGGAGAATTCTCGGTGCTCCATCAAGGTCGGCAACGAACTCACCGAGACCTTCAATGTAAAAAAAAGGATTTAGACAAGGCGACGCGCTGTCAAGTGATTTCTTTAACATCATCCTGGAGAAGATCGTGCAAGACTCACACGCCAACACTAGAGGCACGATCTTCCAGAAGTCCGTACAACTGCTAGCATACGCGGATGACATTGACGTGATTGGCAGAACACAGTGAGCCGTCAATGAAGCGTTTGCTGGTATTGAAGCGGAGGCGGCCAAAATGGGTTTAGCGGTGAACGAGGGCAAAACGAAATATATGCTGTCATCAAAAAAGGACGCACAACATCGACGACTTGGCGAGAACGTCACCATAGGCAGCTACGGCTGCGATGTAGTGAAGGACTTCGTCTACCTCGGTTCGCAAGTGAACAATACGAACAACACCAGTACCGAGATCAAACGCAGAATTACTCTTGCCAATCGCTGTTTCCTTGGACTCAAGTGTAGTAGAGTCCTCTCTCGAAGGACCACGCTAACATTATGTACCACCTTGATCATCCCTGTCCTGCTCTATGGTGCGGAGGCATGGACAATCTTAAAAGCGGATGAAGAAGCACTTAGTCTTTTCGAGAGAAAAGTTCTGTGTTCAATCTTTGGTCCTGTTTGCGTTGATGGTTATTGGAGAAGAAGATTCAACCACGAACTGTTCGGGTTCAACGCCTAAGATAGCTGGGCCGTGTGGAGCGCAAGCCTAACACTGCTCCAGCCCGAAGAGTTTTCGACTCCGAATCAGTGGTACATTGCAATAGAGGACGTGCAAGGAACCAATGGCGCACCCAGGTGGACCTCAATTGACTTGGTGTGTGCAGTTGGAGACAGCTGGCTAAGGATAGTGTCGGCTGAAAAGGCCTACTGGTTGAGGCCCAGGACTGTAGCGCCACCAGAAGAACAAGAAGCAGTACATACGGCCACAAGCTTATCGAGTGCGCGCTAGAGTTCCGTCTGGGAAGAGAGAATTCAAAAAGTCATCTGCAAAAAGAAGATGCCTTATCGTCAACTCTCCCAATGTGAAAAGTTCCTCGCCTCTGCTGAGCTGCAACATCCAATCCATATAGGGTAAACTGCCCAGTAGCGTGCCACGTTATGTAAAGTTTTATGAAGGTTAACATGAACAAGTCAGGGATTATGGTCGTTTCCAGAACGCCTGTTCAATGCACTCCACATGTTACTGGAGTCCCATTGAAGCAGGTGCTGACGTTTAAGTATCTCGGGGTGATGGAAGGAGTAATGCTGAGCTTTCCTTCAGCTTTCCTGTGGGGCGCGAGGAACTCAAAATTGAGCAGCTGCTTCTACGAACGGAAAGAGCTATGCTTTAATGGTTTGGTCAAGTCGCACGAATGTCCCCACCATCAGGTGAAACGAATGCTATTCACCAGGTAGCGACCAATTGGCAGACGCAGGATGTGGTGGTTGGCCCAAGTTCATAAACTTGCCTGCCTAAGCTTGGCATAACTGCGGATGAGTTGGAGTCGATGGGGACGATCGAGTTTGCCGGGACATCTCTCGTGCGAAATACGTAATGTTACGTTGAGCCGTTTAAGAAAAAAACGAATAAAACACACCGTACTCTTAAGAGGAATAAAAAGTAATTATCAAAACTAGACTGAATTAAAACTTCTTAAGCGAAACTTCGCTTCCCTTCAAATTATTTCTCAATGCAGACTGTGCATTATCGGTAAAATGTTATTTAATGGAAGTTGCGAAATTGCATTTCGTACAATTTATTAAGTAGAGCAATGTTGTTTACCGGAGGAAAACAGGAAATGATTAATATGCAGTAGATGAAGAGTTTAAAGGGAATCGAACTGTGGTCAATACTTTATGGGGGATACTTAAAGTAAACAGATTTGTTAAGCGGAAGTTTAAGCGGATGTGTTGGTTCAGGTTGCGTCCGGGACTTAACATGCGTGAGACCTTACCCTCGCAGCTCCTTTAGTGGATCATGCAGGCCAGAAGATGATGATGAATACTTTTTTAGAAATTTGTCTTTCAACTTGACATTTGTCATTTTTTTTTTGCTTCTCAGCTAATAACATGTAATTTGCTCATCTCCACAACTACTACAGGGGTTATTATAGTGCACCAAGTCTCTTTGTTCGATTTCGTTTTTCGTAGTTCTAACATCCTTTCTAGGGGATTCAAAACATTGCTCATAGGGATCCTACTAGCTAGATTGTTTTTCTATAGGTGCTTCAAAGAACCTTCTTGTACAGACTTTTCGAAATACAATTTTGTTTGACAAGACGACATGTAATTCATCGGCAGTCGACACATTTTTCTGTATTGTCTTGGTAAGATTAGATGTTTCCGTATTGTCTTGGTAAGATTAGGTGTCCGATCAGAAAAGGCAATATATGAGGCATTAACTTGGTTGAAAATGAGAAATTTACAAGATACCGCGTCAGAAGGTCAGAAGGAAGTATACAATGATAAAGCTAAAGGCGCTGTTAAAATCATTGTAATCCGAGTGTGCGTCTAAGCACCACGAAATTTGTTGCTGACGGCTATGAATGACACCTTCGAGCTAACTCTAGATCAGTTTCTCAGGACCGAAAGCAAACATGCAAACGTGGCGTAAAGTTCTTTCCCACACGATATGGTCACATCGGAATAAGTTTTTCTTTTCTCAAAACACACAAATGAGATAAACAAGCAAATCTGACTGTCCTGTCTCATTGCGCCTCACTCGGTTTATTACGGAATCACACTCGAATGCTTGTCGGTCACAGAAAATATGCATTCGCTGTGGCCTCACCTGGATCTATCTTGACTTTCACGTAATCTAGTAGATTCACCTCAAATATGTACATAAATCGTAAACTGTACAAAGCAGATGTAGGAGAACATTTTAAGGACTACAGACATTCTACATGTACTCTTAAGATCCGAAGATTGTTGGGGTGACTGTTTACTACATGGCAACAAGTCACAAATTCAAATGCATTAAAAGTCATTTTAAGAGATGAACTTCCACAGGAAGCATATCAAAAAAAGGACACACTGTTTCAACACATTTGTACATACAACTTACTTGTTTATCCAGAAGTACATTATTGCTACATTGTAGAAATTCCTCGGGTCCAACGTGTTTCGCTAGTTTCCTCTCGATGCGACATAAAATTTGTGCGTATTGTGATGCAGTTGGGCAGTCTATAATTTCTGTCTGAAAAATGAAACAAAAGTTACACACATCATCATCATCATCATCATCGCTTCACATTCAACTAACCTTGTCGGTATTAGTTTGACAAGCGCGTAAATCTCCCTCGTGTTTCTCTAATTCAGTCAGGCGTTTCAACAAGGCACTCAATATTTCCGAAACTAACTCCTCTAATCCTGTATTAGAACATCTGTGCGTGCGTGGAATTCAAACAGTTTGTCTGGCTGTAGATTAATTCACTGTGGATATATAGATGTGAACTTACCTCGAAACGATATGTTTAACATGACTCATGATCCGTTCATCGCGAAAATCATATGGGAACCGATGTGTCCATTCGGCTAGTAATGCGACTAACGTGTCTAAGGACTCACTATCAGGTACAGAGGACAACAGTTTACCCAATAAATCGTGCGGACGCAGGAACAGACGTGACGACAATAAAAACGAGAAAACGAACTCCTGCAAAGAGAAAAAGGAGAGGATATCAATTCAATTCTCGACGCACTCGTGTGTGTGTGGGGGGATGGGTGTATGACAATATAAATTAGATTAACCCACTTCGGGAGACAATCGGTTCGATGACGCCTCCCGTAGATGGATTTGGGCGATGAAATAATAATCTTATCGCTTAATAAGGGATGACTGTCGAAACGGTTCCAACTGATTTCCTCTGACCATGAGAGCTGCTCGTGCAGCCAGATGAAAATGATAACAAGCGCTGTGCGCTCATTAAAGTCGTCCCCGAGACCCACTGGCTGTCGGCGAACACAGCTCCGGCCGGCGTGGGCGGTTTGGGAGTGGTGTCACTTTGAAGATCCAACGAAGCGACGAGCACATTCGCTCGCAACCGCTGTCGACGTTCTCTGAAGATTCATTATCATTAAGTAGAAAATGGATTTTTCTGTGCACCTCGACGGGACCAGAGAGGGAAGCCAGCGAGTCGGTCTGCTCGCGCTGCTGTCTGTCCCTGATTGTTAATGATGGTGCAATCGGATGATTCCTAATTTCGTATCTCGCAAATCTGCTTTAGTGTTCCCTTGAGTTTGAGCTTAATTTCGGTTCTTCGGTTTTTCCTTTTGTCAAATTCGTGCTGTAAGTAGGCGCCGTGAGAGGTTTCTAGGTGCTCTCAATTGGTGGGTCAAGTCCTCGATAATGCTGAGGTTTGCAGGTGAAAGTATTTACGGTTTAATTTTTCCTCTCACTGTTGCTGGGCAAACCCGACTTAATGAGTTCCTGATTTATCTTAACGATTGGCGGTGTGTTCTGCCAACGCAAACGACCAAGGATTAGTGAGATCTGAATCTGTCGAGATTCGTGGGTGTGTCTCTATGGACGACATTTTGATTGAATACTTGAGAGGCCATGCCGACCGTTCTTTGATTGGGTGCGCTCTTTTGTGAATTATGTCGGGGTCTATTTGTTTCGCAGTGTGGGTGTGGGTACACGAGCTAGTGGTTTGGATTCTGAACATAAAAACTTTCATTTTGATGTCACAGCATGTCTAGGGAGGCACAATTATCACTAGAGTCACAATATTATGTTTCAGATTTGAAACTAAGGGGCCAACAGTCTTACGAAAATCAAAGCCAAGACTTAATGAGTGTTTTCTACACTGAACACTTATAGATTTGTTAATGTAACTTAAGTTCAAGGTTCCAAGGTTAGCGTAGACTTCAAGGACGACTTTTTTTAAGCGTCTCGATTACACATCAACTAAGCGTAGATCCATCACATGGATGCTATATGTTTTTCAATTGTGGATGTCCTTTGTGATGGGCTGTTGATGATGACACGCAGCTGGCAAAGTCAAACATGCACTTGAAGAACGTTTACAACTTAATGATTTTTATTACTGAAATGCGTGGGCTGTGATAAGAGTTTTGAGTGAACTTCGTCGTTGTAATTGACGTGCTCAACAGGGAATGCAAGCTAAGGCATACTGAATAAATTGTACACTTGAATGAATATGAATGAAAATGAAATGAATATGTGCTACTGCGTTTTTTGTATTGCGGACTCTGAATAAAGATATTGCTGCACGTGACATGCACGCCCAAGGCACACTGAACGACTGGATGACGAAGTTAGCAGCGCATAGGCTAAACTTAAAGACTGTGTGTCCAGTACAGACCCTGATTTAAAAGGCTTACTTTATCTGTCATTTTCATAGGTGCACTATTTGTACTCGATTTTGATGCAACCGAAGGTAGGTCTGTGCCTGTAAGATAATTCTAGTCACTGCTTCATCGATTTCACTACAGTCTTGTCACTCAAACAGGACCGCCGTTTCTGCTCCCTCACACTCGTTTAAATGAGTTGCAAGGAGAATATTTTAGTAAAATTATTAAATAGTTTAAAAAAGTAAAAAAAAAATACGCTTTGAGTTAGTTCTCACTTGGAGTCGTTAAGAAAATCCTAAAAGCCTGATTCTGTCGTTTTGTGAAACTTAATCGATAACGGTAATACCGTCAAGAGTTGGAGAAAACTTGCGTTACACAGAACAAAAATGACTATCGTCGCTTGAGTGATGTGAAACGGTGCAGGATCATAAGTCTAAAGGCTATAATTCCACAATGGACACATGATCCACCTGGGTGGGCAAATGACCCACCTGGGTGGGTTATAAGTCCACAGTTGGATCCACACGAAATTTCTGTGGACTTATGACCCTTGAATTATGAAATCCTGGCCGACAAAAGTCGGCTTTCGATAGACCATAATGGAGCCAACAGAAATTTGACTAAACCGGAAATGATGCCAAATTTTACAAAATTTTTAAAATGCATATAGTTTTGTGCAGTAAAAGATGAATAGGTAGGTGACGTCAAATAAAACCCAATGAAATAAAGCAAATAATGAACAATTATAGAATAACTCTAAGTTACCGAATTCGCGGCTGAAAACGAAATAAGATCAATCTGGCTTTATTTCGTTTTGTAGTTTCAAAACCTTCCAATGATTGTCACTTCTACCGTACGTGTACAAGTTGTTACAAGCCGTCAAAAAGTTTCAAAGTTATAAGTAACTCAGATCTAGGCGACTGCCAGACAGTTGTTGAGCGACGAAATCGCGTTAGCGGGTTAAACCCTGCGGAAAAACTAAAAAAAAGAAGCTTTAAATAAACCAGACCTCTTAAAAAAAATCATTTGCACTTAGGCCGAAGTTGATTTGAAAAAAGGCCAAATTCAAGATTTTGCCTATAAGAAGATCTGGTGTATTTAAAGTACGGGATGGATGGCTTACTTCGCTCGGGACAAAGTTCGGCATGTTTTGAAACTTCTCCAAATTTCATTTAATTTTGATCCTTCTTTAAAGTTGTAAGAATAAATGTGGACTTATTACCCACTTCGTTTTATCATTTGTGGAATTATTTTTCAAAAGATTGTAGACTAATGACTCACCTAAGTGGGTTATAAGTCCACAATTGATGGGTAGTCTCTCTCACCCAGTCATTTATTGACATGTCGTTAAACGACAAGCGGAATAGCAACTCCTTCGGCAGATTTAAAAAATTATCTGAACAGACCGAATACCGAATAGAAGCTGAATATTCGTTGGATCTCTAATCTAAATGGCAAGGCAAATCATGATACCCAATCAAGTTCCGGGCTTACAATGGCAGTCACTACGAACAGTGCTGCCAAGTCGAACAAGACGAGTGGATGGCGCAGTTGGTTAAGTGCCTGCCCCTGGTTAGCGGGGTCCCCGGTTCGAATCCTAGTTAAAGCAAAGTTAATACGCTTTTATCTAGTTTTCAAATCTGGTTCAGTCACCATTTGCGGTTGGGATCAAATTAACGGCACTATCACTGCAGTAGTCAATCAGTGCTAGTAGTCTGACTATGTATGTGTATCACAATGGACCAATGTGTCTGTGTCACTACCAAAAAACATCGATGTTGAGTACAAAAATATTGATGTTTTGAAGTCGATGTTCAAGTTCTTAAAACATCGCATAATCGATGTTAGGCACAAAACATCGGCCTTCCTTGTTAGCAAAAGAAAACTAATAATTGTAAATTTTGAAAAATTTTCTGGAATTTCATCATAATGACGTAAGCATTTCGTAGAAAGACCACAGATCTTCTTCTGGTGGCACTACAGTCCGGGGTGGACCTGGGCCTCAACCAGTAGGCCTTTTCAGCCGGCACGACCCTTAGTCAGCTGTCTCCAACTGCACACACCAAGTCGATTGAGGTCCTTCTCCACCTGAGTGCGCCATCGGTTCCTTGCACGTCCTCTATTGCAATGTACCACTGATTCGGAGTCGAAAACTCTTCGGGCTGGAGCAGTGTTATCCATGCGCTCCACACGGCCCAGCCATCTTAGGCGTTGAACCCGAACAGTTCGTGGTTGAATCTTCTTCTCCAATAACCATCAACGCAAACAGGACCAAAGATTAAACGCAGAACTTTTCTCTCGAAAAGACCAAGTGCTTCTTCATCCGCTTTTGAGATTGTCCATGCCTCCGCACCATAGAGCAGGACAGGGATGATCAAGGTGGTACATAATGTTAGCTTGGTCCTTCGAGAGAGGACTCTACTACACTTGAGTCCAAGGAAACAGCGATTGGCAAGAGTAATTCTGCGTTTGATCGCGGTACTGGTGTTGTTCGTACTGTTCACTTGGGAACCGAGGTAGACGAGGTCCTTGACTAACTCGAAGTTATAGCTGCCTATGGTGACGTTCTGGCCAAGTCGTCGAGGTTGTGCGTCCTTTCTTGATGACAGCGTATACTTCGATCACCGCTAAACCCATTTTGGCCGCCTCCGCTTCAATACCAGCAAACGCTTCATTGACGGCTTGCTGTGTTCTGCCAATCACGTTATGTCATCCGCGTATGCTAACAGTTGTACGGACTTCTGGAAGATCGTGCCTCTAGTATTGGCGTGTAAGTCTTCCATGATCTTCTCCAGGATGATGTTAAAGAAATCACATGACAGCGCATCGCCTTGTCTAAATCCTTTTTTGACATTGATGGTCTCGGTGAGTTAGTTACCGACCTTAATGGAGCAGCGAGAATTCTCCATCGTCATCCTGCACTACCTGACGAGTTTGGCAGGAATGTCAAAACTAGACATGGCGTTGTATAGCTCGTCCCTATGCACGCTGTCATATGCGGCCTTGAAATCGACGAATAGGTGGTGGGTGTCGATCTGCATTTCTTGGGGTTTTACCAGGATCTGCCGTAGTGTGAAGATATGGTCGATGGTGGACTTCCCCGGCCTGAAACCGCACTGATAAGGACCTACAAGGTTGTTGACGAATGGTTTCAGGCGCTCACACAAAACGGCAGAGAGGGTCTTATAGGCGGCGTTGAGGAGACTTATCTCTCGGTAGTTGGCACAGTTGAAGGTGTCTCCTTTCTTGTGGATCGGGCAAACGATACTGAGATTCCACTCGTCGGGCATGCAGAACAAGAGGACTACCACTTAAATAAAGACCTTCCCAATGTACACTTATTAAAATCCCAAAAGCCATCCAGACATGACTTCTGCTCAACTTTCGAATACAATAACACAGCTGCACCCGTACCTAAAACGAGTGTACAGGTACATCTGAATGATCAAAGATAGGGATAGGTTAGGTTAGGTAGGCGGGCTGCTAGTGCATTCACCAGCCCACTTAGACCACATTGGTCCATTGTGATACCCATACATAGTCAGACTACTACCACTGATGATACTACTGTAGTGATAGTGCCGTTAATTTGATCCCAATGGCAAATAGTGACTGCGCAAGATTTGAAAATCAGATAAAAGCGTATTAACTTTGCTTTCGCAGGGATTCGAACCGGGGACCCCGATTACCATGGGCAGGCACTCTACCAACTGTGCCATCCAGTCGTCTAACGATTGGGATAAGATTCTAACCTTATTACGTCCAGGGAAAGTCCTCGTAGTCCTGTTAATGCTACACCGACAGTAAACCTAGGCCGAAAATGTTCCTCAAACCCTTACGTTCGGATTACATCCCCTTCACACCAAAAGAGAGACACCAACAGGACGCATAATACTAGAAGTTGGGGTCACGCAAGGCTCCAGATTATGGCTGCCACACGTCACAACATCATTTCTAATTCCTTGTCTCTGTTTAATAAATTTAAATCTTGTTAAAAAGTTTTGTGTAATTAATTGAGTGCTACTGAGTCAGTTAATCGGATCAGTCAATAGGGGGACGAGACGTGGAGTGACCCCAAAAAAGTTATTGCCGCTCAACAATGAGATTAAAATTCGTTAAGAAAACATGAACAAGTGCTCGTTAGTTGCTAACTTTTACCAATTAACAGCTCTTCCTCGTTATCGATTCGCGCTGCGAGTTTGTGCCCAAAAAAAGCAGCTCGTAAAACAATGTGTTGGGATGCCATACTTGTATCTACGTTTTTTCCCTCTCACCGGTGGTAGAACATCGGAAACATTGTTTAACATGTTGGACATGTTTCACTGGTTAGCTTTTTTTTGAAAACCCATCCTTTTGAATAAAAAAAGATACATTTCAATGAAATTCATACGAAATTCCCCCTTGTGCTGGGAAAACTATTAACTGCTGTAAACGCGAGTGGGTTTTTATTTGCGGATGTACCTCCGTGTATTGTTGCAGTTTCAGCTAGTGTCCCCTTTAAGGGCTTAAAGTGTGTACGCGTGTCGACCATGTGCCAATTATAAATTTTTGAAATGAATGCGTGGTACACTCATGATGAGGATTTTAAATTAAAATCCAATTAAAAGTGAACCCCTGCAGATGAAAGCCCTTTAAGGTCACCTTTGGACGTCCAACTACACCCGAAAAAAGGCACACTAGTCTTGTTTTTGAATCACCAAATGTCCCGATGTGTGTCCCTTTTTGGGGATTACAAATTTCCCATCATTGGACACCGGCTTTGAACAAGGCCAGCAAAAAAAGGGCATCATATCAAAGTAATAGGATTAAAAAGTATCCCCATGCAGGTAGCACAGGGTGATGAGCCGTCTCGTGTGCGTGTGGAAAAAAATGTAAACCTTCTTTCGGAGGGAAGACCACTCCATTCGATTAAGTTCACAGTATGTCATTTAGAATTCGATTAGGATTTCGGGTTGATTTGCAGCAAGACACTGTAAGTGAGGAATCAACGGGGACATGGCCACGGTAAAGATCAAATGGAAAATTCATTGGCAAAGTAAATTACAATCCGAGAGGAGATTGTGTTTGATTTTGAAAATTGAAAAAAAAAAGGTGAGAGAACGAGAGGCTGGACGGGATTGAAAATGAATCGTGGGGGATTATTTATGAGACTGTTAGTGAAGGGTCTATGAATGTTTTCCGAATTAAATTGCTCTCACGTAAGAAGGGCAAGTGGCAAGGTGAATCCGATTGTTTATTTAGATTCGAACGACCAGCACGTGTAATTGTTGAAACTTGACAAATTCTTCTATGTGACAACCACAAAGTGGATTACATTATACAGAAATTCTTTTTGATTACTTAAAGTGAGGATGAAGGCAAATGTGTAATGTATTCGGGTCTCAATCATTCGCAGTATTTTTCGTTTGACTGACCATCCGAAACGGGGATGTGTTTATCTCTGTAAGGGTATGTCCAAGACCAAAAAGAATGACTGCGAATGGCTCTGAACAAGGAATTTTTGGTGAGAAAGAACTAAAAATGTGAAAGTAGGTTAAGAAGGCTAGGAGAAAGCAAATACAATCCACAACAAAAGTAGGCCCAATCAGCTTCGCCAACTACCAAGGGATACGTCTCCTTAACATCGCATCTTCTCTGATGTTTTGTGTGACACCCTGACAATATCCGTCTTACACTCACGCTACGGTGGACCCTGGAAGCAACCAATGAAATGCAAGTTGGCGCCCACTAACGGCAGTGTTTTAAATTGTTGATGGAGTGGACGTCTCTCTCTCCTCTACGTCCAGCTATACTAAGCAAAAAGTGTGTAAGCCGAAACATAACAGATTCAAACTGTTTAGTCGGTAGCAGTAATAGAACCAGTGCCGTGTAGCGGATTTTGACAAACGTTTTCCATCACAAGTCCAGGAAATATAAGACTTTCTTGTGCTCATCGATACTGCTGACATATTTTGTGTTCTTGCTGTTTTCACTTCGAACAAATAGTGTCTGTGCTTGAAAATGTCTGCACCAAACCTACGTTCCAGGCTAAGGCCAGCTATCTGCACGAGCAGCAAAGCAACCGAATGGTGACAATGCTCCTCTCACGATCAAAGTCTTAGAGGATCACCTAACTAAACAACGATTTGAAGAACTACACAATAAAATCACAGGCATAGCATACGGATTCGTTTTGTTAAACTTGTCTTACCACTAATTGCTTCCCATATTACCAACGTAATAAATTTGTGCATAATCACGTCCACCTCTCCGCAAGCTTGGAGAGTGGGCAAAGTTTTTTCCGATCGCAAAGAGAACTTCCCCAATGTCCTCAGCCGATTTTCGTCCAATAAGTATTCTGCGTCCAATAAGTGGTCGCCATGGCGTAGTGGGTAAGTGCGTCGACTCCTACGCAGAGGGTGCCAGGTTAGATACCCGAATTTAACACCTTTGATAATTTACGGCTCCACCTCTTTCGAGTCACTGACAATGCTTAAAGAGTATTCCTGTCTAGAAAAAGCTTCTCAAATTCGCCGTTCGAAGTCGGCATTAAACTGTAGGTCCCTTCCACTCGTGAAAGAACAATAGCACGCACAACACGAGTGGTTGCTGAGAAGCTAGGCCCAGGTCCACCTCGGACTGTCGCGCCACCCATATTATTATTAAGTATTCTGCCCTGGTTGCTTAAGATCTTCGACAAAATAATAGCAAAACAGATAACCAAACCCCTATCCGTCAATAACCTGCTGTACTCTCAACTATGGCTATGGTAAATCTGCTTGAAGGGATACGCCAATCCATCGACGAAAACAAACTGTCTCTTCTCTGCGCGCTTGATTTCTCGAAGGCCTTCGATAAGGTATACCATGATTTCTTATGTTGGAAATTAAGGAACAGTTTCGGTTTAAGTAAGAGGACGGTTCGCTTGTTGAGAAGTTTTCCTTCCGGTAGGTCACAAAGGGTATATGTGGGATAACATTGTTCTTCCTCTTTGGATGTTCACTTAGGCGTTCCGCAGGGGACAATTCTGGGACCAATACTGTTCTGCATGTTTATGAATGATCTTCCTTCTGCAAACATTTCTCGGTACATCTATTAGGTAGTCGAAAAAGGCTTTTCGTATTTTGTCTATAGATGTCGTTGGAGTCGTCTATATCCAGTGCTACCAATCACATTGTGTCATACCATATGGTGTTGGAAAGGTGACATTTTAATCTTCATTTAACCAAAAAAATTAAATTCGTTACAGATGTTCAAAAATGAGTGAAAATAATGAAGAAATTCGCTATGTTTTGAAATGTTTGTATAAAAAAGGGAAGAATGCCACGCTAGCCACCAATGCAGTTTGTGAAGTTTACGGAGACGATGCTGCATCAGTTCGTGTAGCACAACAATGGTTCGCTAGCTTCCGTTCTGGAAATTTCCTTGTGAAAGATGCACCTCGCTCTGGTCGACCTATAGTTGAAAAAGTCGATCAAATTATGGAAAAGATTGACTAGGACCGTCACATCGCCAAGGAACTAAACATTCACCATCAAACGGTCTTGAACCATTTAAAAAAGGCTGGCTACAAAAAGAAGCTCGATATTTGGGTACCACATGTATTGCCTGTCAAAAAGTTTAATTAAAAATACGAAAAGAATTTTTCGACTACCCATTATATGCTGACGACGTCCAGCTACTAGTTTCCAAACCGTTTTATGATCTACATGAACTTGCTTATCTTATGACTGATGACCTAAAGCGGGTATACTCTTGGTCAATCAAAAATGGATTGCTATTAAGCCCAACAAAATCGCAAGTTATTCCAATCTCAAAAAAACATTTTAATCTCTATATTTTACCTGACTAACAAATTAAGGCAGTCGAGTCTACTACCAGCCTTGGATATGTCGTAAGTCGTGATCTCTCTGGTTACAAGCACACAAACATGGTCATTGGCCGTATTTATGGCTATTTGGGAAAACTGTGGCTCTCTGCTTATTTTACTCCGCTAGCGACACGTAAGTAGTTTGTACTCTCCTTAATGCCGTAGTAGTATATAGAAGCATTGACTCACTATCTCAAGCTTTCAATGATGCAGTGCGTTATACTATGGGTTATCTCGATACGAACAGATTTCTGTGTACTCTCGTGATCTGCTGGGCTGTGGTATGCAGCATTACATAAACAAAAGGAATTGTATGTTTTTACACAAAATAATTAATAATCGCAGTCCGCCGTATTTACGTAACAGACTTAATTTCACTCGGTCTCTTCGAACCACTAACATTATCCCTTATGCTCCTCGCGCTTATTTTTCATTGACACTGTTAGACTGTGGAATTCTTTGCCATCCCACATAAGATCAATTTCAAACCCGCACATTTTTTTTTTTCCTTTTTTTTTATCCTTCACCACTTTGCTACACATCAACAATGAACCTCAATTCCAATCCTTATAAATACACATATATATTGTGTACTAGTTTTAAGTTTAATTTAAAATTTATTAAAATAATATACTAAGTAAAAATAAAGATGAATGTCTTAATGTACGTTCCTATGAATAAATCAATGAAAATGAAATAACTATTTGCCGATTCTAAGGCCCCATATGGCAGGGTGCATAGAGACGAGCTTGAGAACGCCATGACTAGGTTTGACATTCCTGGTCTGGTTTCGAAGGATGGGGTATCGGCCAGAAACAAACCAACTGGAACATCAATGTCAAAAAAGATTCAGAAGAGCCACGTTGTCATCTGACTTTTTCAATATTATTATCCGCAGGGAACTCTGTTGCAAAAAGCTAACCGGGAAGCTTCAGTGAGGGAGAATGGTGGCACGCTTCAGCTCGCGGGACGGGATTAGCCAACACCAAGACGCAAGACCCTCCAAAAGTTCTTGCAATTACTTTGCATACGCTGACGACATTGACGTTCTTGGGCGAACACAGCAAGCCGTGACGCGGAATTACTGTCACCAATCGATATTTCCATGGACTCAGGCTACTACTAAATTGGTAGACTCATCTCCGGAAGAACCAAGCTAGTAAGCCTTGATCATCCCTGTCTTTCTCTTTGGGACGGAAACATGGATAAGCTTAAGAGCAGGTGACGAAGTCCTTGGTCTTTTCGAGAGAAGAGTTCTGCGTTCAATCTTTGGTCGTGCTTGCAACCTTTGCTAAGGTCTGTATGGGCTATACAGCGACTTGAGTCTAGCTAGCAGTCAACGGATTAAACGCCTAAGATGCTCAGCCGTGTAGAGTGGATGGGCAACTCTGTTCTAGCCCGCAGACTCTTCGACTCCGAACAACAACTGCGACAACGCAATAAAGGACGCCCACGAAACCGCATGTGTGCACCATGCAGAGAAAGACTTCAATTGGAATAAAGATCGTGCCAGCTGGAGAGGCTTGTTGACTGATACCCAGATCCACCGCGGACTGTAGCGCTTCAAGAAGAAGATAGCAACATACAATGGCATTATATTTTACTCCGAACTCATGTGAAAGGTGAAACACGTATAAGAGTACCTTCGGTACAACCTGGGGTCTTCCACTTTTGAACACAGGACAAAGATTAACCTTTGATAGAGTTATTCAAAAAATTGAAAGTGGCTAAAGTGGTTTGTTCTTTTTGGATGCTCAAGGAGGCACTGGCAAAACCTTTCTTTTAAATTTACTATTATCACAAGTCCCGAATAAAATGAAATAGCTTCCTCTGGAATAGCTGCTTCGCTCCTCAATGGGGGACGAACGGTGCACTCAGTTCTTAAATTGCCTTTGGACTTAGCTCATGAGGAAATGCCAGTTTGTAACATTAGCAAAAACAGTGAGCGTGAAGGAATGTGGCAAGAGTGTATGACTGTTGATTTGGGATGAATGTAAGTTGTCTCATAAAAGAGCAATCGAAGCACGAGATCGCACTATCAAAGATATTAAGAGCAACCAGAGTATTATGGGAGGGATGGTGGTACTTTTAGCCGGTGACTTTAGACATACCCTGCCACTAGGGGCACCCCAGCAGATGAAATAAATGCCTGTTTGAAAGCGTCTATATTATGGGTACAAGTAAAAGAGTGCCGTTTGACTATAAATATGCGAGTTCAGCTGCACTATGATGCACAATCAGGGCAACATGAGACTGTTGTTCTAAAATCGGAGAAGATCGTGTGGCGACAGACAGTTACGGCATGATTACACTGAACCGTGATTTCTATCAAATTGTGGATAATACAGATGATTTGAAAAATAATAGCTGTGTTTTTTGCAAGCGCATATACGCTTAATTTTCAATTTGCATGTTAAATACACTAACACGAAGTCCGCTTAAGTTACTCATCATATCTATCGCCGCTTAAGAAATAAGCGCGGATAAAAACAATGCTTCCTATCATTATTTTCTGTGTGGTCATTCCTAAATTCATTGATTCATTGTTTAGGTTGCTGCATGTGGCTTACATTTGCAGGTGTGGTTGATGTTTTAGATAATTTTTAATTCTTTTGGCATCCATAAGTATGCAATTTTTGGAATACCTAGAGTGTCTCTTCTATACATTCCCTTTATGTTTCGTACTCGATTCTTTTCATTTCACGATTTTTTTTTTATTTTATAATTATTAAGTATTACTGATTTTAAAATTATGGTCACGCAAAACGAAGATTGTGACCATCAAAAATCAACCATCACTTTCCATGACTACACACCTGACTGCTTAGCAAATGTCATAAATGTCGTCGGTGCTGCCACGATTTTATGATGAATCATTAAGCGCCGATGATCGTTTTTTTGTGCATAAATTAAGCGTATACACGCTTGCAAAAAAACGCAGCTAATGTCTATCCCGATCAGCAAATAAATATGGACAATCGAGAATGGTTGTGTGAAAGGGCAATTTTAGCGCCGACAATTGAGGGAGTGTGGCAGGAAAACGAATGCCATACGTGGAGGGGGATGTTGTCGAGTATCTCTCGGTAGACAATGTTATGGATACTGAACAAGTAACATCGTACTCTTTAGAAGTTTTTGAGTTCTTTTGAATTATTAGGAGTGCCTTCTTATAAGTTGAGGTTAGATGTTGGTGTTCCGGTCCTGTTAATGAGAAACCTTAACGCACCGAGGCTATGTAATGGTACACGGCTACAAGTTACTCAATAGGGACGCAATATTATAAAAGCAATAATTATGACTGGAATGTCAAAAGGAGAAAATGTTTTGATTCCCTGTATTCCAATAATTCCGACTGATTTGCCTTTTCAGTTTAAAAGAGTGCAGTTTCCCCTAAAAGCAGCATTTGCAATGACGATAAATAAAGCTCAAGGACAAACACTTAAAGTAGGGCAACTCTATGTGGCGAGCTCACGTGTATCGTGCCCGCAAAATCTTTATGTTTTGGCAAAAGATGGAAAAAAGTTTATAAGAATGTGTTAAAATAAGATATTTCCGGTAAATCAATGTAGTTGTAGTGGTCGCCGTGGCGTAGTGGGTAAGTGCGTCGACTCCTACGCAGAGGGTGCCAGTTTCGATACCCGAATTTGCCACCTATCATTATTCACGGCTCCACCTCTTTCAAGTCACTGACAATGCTCAAAGAGTCGGCATTAATCTGTTGGTCCCTTCCCCTCGTGAAAGAAAAATAGCACGCACAACACGAGTGGTTGCTGAGAAGCTAGGCCCAGGTCCACCTCGGACTGTCGCGCCACCCATATTATTATTACAATATAGTTTGCCGTTAGTATGTATTGTATTGTATTATTCGGAAAATTAGTATCCTAAAAATGAAGAGGGATACCCAAAGTAACTATGGCACCCGGACGAAGTCGCGGATAGAAGCTAATATTTTATAAAAAAAAAAGAATTGAGTCGAATGAGGAAATAAGGTATTAGAGTGTTGAGCTGTGTTGAACTGAGAAACCTAAGGTTCATGTGCAAATCTGGGTGGTTTTAGAAATATAGTAGGACTCAAGGAAGAAAAGTACAAGTTAAGCTTTTATTAGTTAATTTAATAAAAAAAATATTTTTTATTTTGAGGAGAGGCCTCTTAATTTATTCATCGTCTTGAAAAAACTGCCTAACAAATTTTAGACTCTAATCCTAATGCCCTGCCGTCACTGGTCAGTTTTGCTACATCAGCAAAATTATGGTTCTTTTTGTTCTGCTGTTGCCGGGAGTAATTTTGCGAAATATTCTTGATCAAGCTGGTGGTCCATTTATTGTCAGAATGAGAGATGATTGTTTATTGGAGGGAGAATGATTTTCTTGGAATCCTTGAGCATCCGTATGAGTCGTTGTTATTCAAAATCGGTATATTTGTCGTCAACTTACACTCTATGAGGTACACACTAAGTGAGCCACCGTCAGGACGGCCATTTGCCTACTTACCTAAGAGAGGCGCAATTGATTGTACTCACCGGCAATCGAGGTACTGCAGCGCAGTAATTTATCTATTTAAAGGTATTTAAGAAATAAAAACGCAAATAATTAATTTTCACGAACAATCTTTCCCACACTCAGTTGAAATTCACGTTAAATTAAGTCAATGAGTAGGTGTCACGTACTATTTCACGCACATGATATGCTCACGTAAGACAAGTGATCGCAGAGCATATCCTTTGAATGATGTACTGGCACGCATTAGAAGATTGCGTACTGAAGTGAATCTTGCATTTTTGCAGTTTTGAGAGTATTGAAGAAAATCCATTTATCTATTCGGTGCTGTTCACAAAATCTTGGTCTATGTCCACCAACCTTATGGCTAATTGCACTCATACGTCTTGGGTAGATTAGATCCATATCGTGAAAAAAGTTCGTCTGATGCAATCCACTATGTTTTCTTTAAAAACTTTTTCAATTGCCGTCAGCGATGTTGGCGATAATTCATCATATTTTGATGGAAAGATGGAGCTACGTGTCTTTGTGTAATCGTGACTATCTTATGGGAGACCAACGGCTATAAATAAAAAAGCGCACTTCATACTCTATTGAAATGACACACGGCAGCATCGCCATGTTTTTCAGAGCTCATCGCAACTCCACTCAAACAAAAAATAAATTTCCCAGCTGATAAATGGAATGCCATTGCAAGTGTGAATTCCAAATTGGCAGCAGTGTGAGCATCTGCTATATTATTCAGTTTTACTGCCACTCTGTTTCAAATTGAAAATTGTTATTAAAAGGGTTATGTCCTCTGCACCAGACATAACATTTCAAGCCAACCACGCTCTGTGTGCGTATTGGAAAAAATAAAGCCTTCCCATTAATCCCCAGAGCACGGCTACCATCTTGTAGAATGTGCGAGTGGAGAGCAGGCAGTGGCAAGTTAGTTTAACAATCAAAATCATACATTACGCCGGCAGTAAATCAACCCACAGCAACACCTGCGTGTTTCTAAAATTACATTTTCAAATACCCAGAAATGTAATTATGAACCCTACCAGGGAGTGACTGAGCCTTCGAAGGGGTTTCATTAATTTCACAGGAGCTCTTCATTTGGGAATAGTAAATCTTGAGCACAAAAGCTAGAGTGTCTCTTCTATACATTCCCTTTATGTTTCGTACTCGATTCTTTTCATTTCACGATTTTTTTTTTATTTTATAATTATTAAGTATTACTGATTTTAAAATTATGGTCACGCAAAACGAAGATTGTGACCATCAAAAATCAACCATCACTTTCCATGACTACACACCTGACTGCTTAGCAAATGTCATAAATGTCGTCGGTGCTGCCACGATTTTATGATGAATCATTAAGCGCCGATGATCGTTTTTTTGTGCATAAATTAAGCGTATACACGCTTGCAAAAAAACGCAGCTAATGTCTATCCCGATCAGCAAATAAATATGGACAATCGAGAATGGTTGTGTGAAAGGGCAATTTTAGCGCCGACAATTGAGGGAGTGTGGCAGGAAAACGAATGCCATACGTGGAGGGGGATGTTGTCGAGTATCTCTCGGTAGACAATGTTATGGATACTGAACAAGTAACATCGTACTCTTTAGAAGTTTTTGAGTTCTTTTGAATTATTAGGAGTGCCTTCTTATAAGTTGAGGTTAGATGTTGGTGTTCCGGTCCTGTTAATGAGAAACCTTAACGCACCGAGGCTATGTAATGGTACACGGCTACAAGTTACTCAATAGGGACGCAATATTATAAAAGCAATAATTATGACTGGAATGTCAAAAGGAGAAAATGTTTTGATTCCCTGTATTCCAATAATTCCGACTGATTTGCCTTTTCAGTTTAAAAGAGTGCAGTTTCCCCTAAAAGCAGCATTTGCAATGACGATAAATAAAGCTCAAGGACAAACACTTAAAGTAGGGCAACTCTATGTGGCGAGCTCACGTGTATCGTGCCCGCAAAATCTTTATGTTTTGGCAAAAGATGGAAAAAAGTTTATAAGAATGTGTTAAAATAAGATATTTCCGGTAAATCAATGTAGTTGTAGTGGTCGCCGTGGCGTAGTGGGTAAGTGCGTCGACTCCTACGCAGAGGGTGCCAGTTTCGATACCCGAATTTGCCACCTATCATTATTCACGGCTCCACCTCTTTCAAGTCACTGACAATGCTCAAAGAGTCGGCATTAATCTGTTGGTCCCTTCCCCTCGTGAAAGAAAAATAGCACGCACAACACGAGTGGTTGCTGAGAAGCTAGGCCCAGGTCCACCTCGGACTGTCGCGCCACCCATATTATTATTACAATATAGTTTGCCGTTAGTATGTATTGTATTGTATTATTCGGAAAATTAGTATCCTAAAAATGAAGAGGGATACCCAAAGTAACTATGGCACCCGGACGAAGTCGCGGATAGAAGCTAATATTTTATAAAAAAAAAAGAATTGAGTCGAATGAGGAAATAAGGTATTAGAGTGTTGAGCTGTGTTGAACTGAGAAACCTAAGGTTCATGTGCAAATCTGGGTGGTTTTAGAAATATAGTAGGACTCAAGGAAGAAAAGTACAAGTTAAGCTTTTATTAGTTAATTTAATAAAAAAAATATTTTTTATTTTGAGGAGAGGCCTCTTAATTTATTCATCGTCTTGAAAAAACTGCCTAACAAATTTTAGACTCTAATCCTAATGCCCTGCCGTCACTGGTCAGTTTTGCTACATCAGCAAAATTATGGTTCTTTTTGTTCTGCTGTTGCCGGGAGTAATTTTGCGAAATATTCTTGATCAAGCTGGTGGTCCATTTATTGTCAGAATGAGAGATGATTGTTTATTGGAGGGAGAATGATTTTCTTGGAATCCTTGAGCATCCGTATGAGTCGTTGTTATTCAAAATCGGTATATTTGTCGTCAACTTACACTCTATGAGGTACACACTAAGTGAGCCACCGTCAGGACGGCCATTTGCCTACTTACCTAAGAGAGGCGCAATTGATTGTACTCACCGGCAATCGAGGTACTGCAGCGCAGTAATTTATCTATTTAAAGGTATTTAAGAAATAAAAACGCAAATAATTAATTTTCACGAACAATCTTTCCCACACTCAGTTGAAATTCACGTTAAATTAAGTCAATGAGTAGGTGTCACGTACTATTTCACGCACATGATATGCTCACGTAAGACAAGTGATCGCAGAGCATATCCTTTGAATGATGTACTGGCACGCATTAGAAGATTGCGTACTGAAGTGAATCTTGCATTTTTGCAGTTTTGAGAGTATTGAAGAAAATCCATTTATCTATTCGGTGCTGTTCACAAAATCTTGGTCTATGTCCACCAACCTTATGGCTAATTGCACTCATACGTCTTGGGTAGATTAGATCCATATCGTGAAAAAAGTTCGTCTGATGCAATCCACTATGTTTTCTTTAAAAACTTTTTCAATTGCCGTCAGCGATGTTGGCGATAATTCATCATATTTTGATGGAAAGATGGAGCTACGTGTCTTTGTGTAATCGTGACTATCTTATGGGAGACCAACGGCTATAAATAAAAAAGCGCACTTCATACTCTATTGAAATGACACACGGCAGCATCGCCATGTTTTTCAGAGCTCATCGCAACTCCACTCAAACAAAAAATAAATTTCCCAGCTGATAAATGGAATGCCATTGCAAGTGTGAATTCCAAATTGGCAGCAGTGTGAGCATCTGCTATATTATTCAGTTTTACTGCCACTCTGTTTCAAATTGAAAATTGTTATTAAAAGGGTTATGTCCTCTGCACCAGACATAACATTTCAAGCCAACCACGCTCTGTGTGCGTATTGGAAAAAATAAAGCCTTCCCATTAATCCCCAGAGCACGGCTACCATCTTGTAGAATGTGCGAGTGGAGAGCAGGCAGTGGCAAGTTAGTTTAACAATCAAAATCATACATTACGCCGGCAGTAAATCAACCCACAGCAACACCTGCGTGTTTCTAAAATTACATTTTCAAATACCCAGAAATGTAATTATGAACCCTACCAGGGAGTGACTGAGCCTTCGAAGGGGTTTCATTAATTTCACAGGAGCTCTTCATTTGGGAATAGTAAATCTTGAGCACAAAAGCAGAGTGTTCCCTTTGCGCCCACACACACGCAGTCTAAAACACAAACACCGACAGAAGTAAAGGATTAACTCAAAGATGCCTTACCTTATCCAGCTCGTCGACATTCTTCGGCAGTAGTATATCCACCAGGGATTCCAGGGGTCCAGAAACAATTTTCCCATCCACGTACATAATGCCACCTGAACCGAGCACCGAATTCTGAAACAAGACAACAAAAAGAAATAAATACAGTACGAGATACAAAGAGCAACAATGATGACGAGGCAGGGGAGCAAGATGCGTGCTCGAAATGAAAAACTTAAAATCCTGTCATTAACAGATACCTTGTCAATGACTGTGCCCCAAGCAACCCCCAGTGCAGCATCAACAACAACCCACGCCTACGCCCACTCTGTGCACACAAAAGGTGGATAACGATGCCGTACCCTTTAACCAGTAATCACTGATGAAGGTCTACGTTAAATAATTACAGAACAGCGAATATGACAAGCATCTCATGTGTGAATGGCTGCAGGGCGTGGGTGGTTGCGCGGCGTGGGAATGTAGTTAGAGAAGGAATGAGATTGAATTGAATGACATTGAACGGATATGCAGGCATCAACCCCAACCTCTGTTGTAATCCCATTCTGCCAAAACACAATGTCACATGAAAGACCTTTTGGTTGCATGAAATTGAGAAATATCTCCCACGGCGTTCAGGCGGCGCTTTTAATGAGGTAAACCTACCCAAAGCTTTATGTTTGTAAGACCATTCTCTGACAGCTCTCTGTGAAATGAGAATGGGATTGCATCGCCTTCCGGTGAACGAGGAAATGGTTGAAGGAATTAAGTGCTTTCCGTGGGAATTGTGATGTTTTTGGTTTAATATGACGTTCAGTCGCATGGCTAAATAAGATTGTGTGTTCGGGATATGCGGAAGATTTTTGAAGTCCACACACTTATACGCTTAACTTATAAGTGCACAAAAAAACGACCATCGGCGCTTAATGATTCATCATAAAATCGTGGCAGCACCGACGACATTTATGACATTTGCTAAGCAGTCAGGGGTGTAATCGTGGAAGGTGATGGTTGGACGTTGATGGTCACTATCTTCGTTTTGTGACTGTGTAGCGTGACCATAATTTTAAAATCAGTAATACTTAATAATTATAAAATAAAAAAAAAATCGTGAAATGAAAAGCATCGTTTACGAAGCCAAAACGGAATGTATAGCAGAGACACTCTGGGTATACCAAAAATTGCATACTTATGGATGCCAACAAAATTGAAAATGATCTAATGCATCAACCACACCACCAAGTGTAACCCACATACAGCAACCTAAACAATGAACACACAGAAAATAATGATTGGAAGCATTGTTTTATCCGCGTTTATTTCTTAAGCGGCGATAGATATGATGAGTAAGTTAAGCGGATATAGGACTCGTTGTTAGTGGATTTTACATGCAAATTGAAAGTTAGGCGTATATACGCTTGCAAAATAGCGCAGCTATTGTTTCCTTTTCGCTCGGTGACTCAGTCATTCGTTCGTACATGTTCGTTTGCAAGATCGATTGAGACATAAAACAAAAAAAAAAAAACAAAACAAAAAACAGGGTTGCAGTATGAAAAAGTTGTGGGTATAACGAAGTTACAGCACACTGAAGGATGGTCTCCATCTATGACCACACAGCTTGAAATGGTTTGATGCAAAGATCAATTGTTGGGAATTTTTTAAACTCTATTATCTGTGGTTCGCCATGTCTAGTTTTGACATTCCTGCCAAACTCGTCAGGTTGTGCAGGATGACGATGGAGAATTCTCGCTGCTCCATCAAGGTCGGTAACGAACTCACCGAGACCTTCAATGTCAAAAAAGGTTTTAGACAAGGCGACGCGCTGTCATGTGATTTCTTTAACATCATCCTGGAGAAGATCGTGCAAGACTCACACGCTAACCCTAGAGGCACCATCATCCAGAAGTCCGTACAACTGCTAGCATACGCGGATGGCATTGACGTGATTGGCAGAATATAGCGAGCCGTCAATGAACCGTTTGCTGGTATTGAAGCGGAAGCGGCCAAAATGGGTTTAGCGGTGAACGAGGGCAAAACGAAATATATGCTGTCATCAAGAAAGGACGTACAACCTCGACGACTTGGCCAGAACGTCATCATAGGCAGCTATGACTGCGAGGTAGTCAAGGACTTCGTCTACCTCGGATGGCAACAGTCCGAACAACACCAGTACCGAGATCAAACGCAGAATTACTCTTGCCAATCACTGTTTCCTTGGACTCAAGTGTAGTAGAGTCCTCTCTCGAAGGACCAAGCTAACATTATATAACACCTTGATCATCCCTGTCCTGCTCTATGGTGCGGAAGCAATCACAAAAACGGATGAAGGAGCACTTGGTCTTTTCGAGAGAAAAGTTCTGCGTTCAATCTTTGGACCTGTCTGCGTCGATGGTTATTGGAGAAGAAGATTCAACCACGAACTGTACGGGCTGTACAGCGGCATGAGCCTAGTCAGGCGTCTACGGATTCAACGTCTAACATGGCTGGGCCATGTAGAGCGCATGGACAACACTGCTCCAGGCCGAAGAGTCTACGACTCCGAACCAGTGGGACAACGCAATAGAGGACGCCCACGGAACCAATGGCGCACCCAGGTGGAGAAGGATCTCAATCAACTTGGTGTGAGCAGTTGGAGACAGCTGGCAAAAGATCGTGCCGGCTGGAGAGGCTTACTGTTTGAGGCCCAGGTCCACCCCGGACTGTTGCGCCACCAGAAGAAGGAGATTATCTGTGGTTCTACTCAACCGCTTGCAAAAAAAAATGTATTTCCAGTAGTGTGAGAGTCATGTCATTCGGTTGAGTTAAACGCTGTATATGAGTACGACAAAAATGGGCAGCACCAATTTATAAAATTAATTTTCATATTGTTTCCGCAGGTCCGGTAGGCTTGAAATGAGGCACGACGAAATGGGAACCCATATTGAATACTTTGACCGCAGGATCTTATTGGTAACCTTGACAGTTTCTTGAAATATAACGCTTGGAGAAACTTCCACAGCTATCTGATTACCCCTTAAATAACAATCCTTAAGATGTTTCCACAACTTTAACGACCACACCCAAAAACAATTCATAGTTTACCCCGACCCAAATCATTTAAAATTTCAGCGGAGTTCCTGAACCTATTTGCGTCAAAGTAAACGTAAGCGATACTTTGCAGATAATGAAATTCATAAATAAAGTGCCGCCGAGTTCAAAGAAACCGATACTTCGGAGATAATGAACACGAATGAGAGATGCTTTTAGTTCAAAGTAATTTTATTGTTACTTCAACTTCGCAAAGACTGGGGGGACCTCCCCGCACATCAGAGAAAGTGAAACTGCGTGATAGGTTTCATTTATTTTAAGGCAGGAAATGTCATTCCAGTCATTGGCTTGGAAGCAATATCCACTTACTTCCTCGCACTCAAGCGCTAAGGACAATTTCGGTTTTTATGGTGGACTTTTAAAGTTTTCATGACGGACTTTAATCTGTGTTGAGGCAAGGGACAGATGGTTTCCTTTGGTTGGTAAGGAGGTGGACTTTAAGCGTTCGAAGGAATCTTCGATGAGTGTTCAATATCGTGACTCCTGTGAAGGTAACTTTAAGGTGGCGATGGTTAGGTTGGGTTAGGTTAGGTAGTGGGGCTGCTAGTCCATTCACTAGCATACTTAGACCATATTGGTCCATTGTGATACCCATGGTCAGACTTCTACCACTGATTGACTACTGCAGTGATTTGAAAGTGCAGCAGATTTGAAAACCAGATAAAAGCTTATTAACTTTGCTTTCACTGGGATTCGAACAGGACCCCGCTAACAAGGGGCAGGCACTCTACCAACTTCGTCATCCAGTCGTGGCGATGGGGAAATGTATGAATTGGCAGTCGAAGGCGAGCAGACAATCGAGCAATGAGAATAAAATATGACGGAGAATGTCGCGGTGGAGACTTCGGCAGATGAATTGTCTAAGCAGTGTTCTTTGAGATTGTGTAGAGGAAGTCAAATTTTGGCTTTGAAAAATCAAAAGGGAGCACTCCACATCCTCATCAATAATAGCGTATTCAAACGTTGTCGACTTCATCAGAAACTCCGATTCATTTTGACAAGACACCGTCAATCACGGGCGAACGGGCAGCAATTCTTCCTTTGTTGCGAGTTAATGTGAGAAGAACAACGCTCATGGTGACTTTCTTGACATGGATGCCGGAAGCGTTGGATCATCCAAGTCGTGATCCGGATTTGATGTCCATATTTTAATGAAACGAATGCACGGATGGCATGCATTATATAATTCGTTATATTGGACGTCCACTGTATTGGGACTTTTCTATATATAATTTAAATTCTAGTATAGTGCTTGAATTTAATATAATAAAGTGCATCTATGGGGTAATGTGGAGAACACCCAAACGGGTGAAGTGAAATAGTACGCCATATTTTGCCGCCTTTTTGTATTACTACAAACATTTTTACACTATATGAAATCCAAAAAAATGTGTGTTATTGCATAAAAATGCAGAAAAGGATTGGTTTTAAACTTCTTGAAAAGATGATCTGAGAGTTCGAATGCAAGAAGGTAGTTCAATCGATGGATCGAAAGGCTTAAGCCGAGAGGAAGCATAAGCTAGGTTTTACACAATTAGGAGAGGTGTATTAAAATAACTTCCCAGGGTGCGGGATATGGAATGCAGATGATACCGGTCTTGTTCAGTTTTCTTATACTAAGCAAATTCATACTTCATTTAATTTACGTCTGGTTATGCTCTACATTAACCGCACTATGGGCCCATTTATTTTTTCCGACTGGAGGAAGAACCGAATAATTAAGTTTTTCAAATCACTCAGGATACGCAGTTTTCTCATTAGACTCTGTTTGTATTTGAGTCGTACATTCCCTTAGGATTTATCACATTTATCATATCTAATAATTGCGGTGACTTTGCCGGGCTGAAGGTATTCGATTTAATCTTGTGGATTTACTTTGGGTTTCTGTTCCTCCATTCGGTACAGATGTGCAATCGAACCTGTTTAATGTATTCCCTTCAAATTTTCAACATTTTTGTGTTTGCATACTTTGTTTAACCTATTTTTGATTGGAGCTTTCCTGTTTTTTTTATAAGGGATGCTCTTGAGATAGCGTAAATCACAGATCTTAGAAACACGTCTGGTGTTAATAATAATAATATGGGTGGCGCGACAGTCCGTGGCGGACCAGGGCCTAGCTTCTCAGCAACAACTCGTGTTGTGCGTGCTATTGTTCTTTCACGAGTGGAAGGGACCTACAGTTTACTGCCGACTCCGAACGGCGAAGTTGAGAAGCTTTTTCTAGACAGGAATACTCTTCGAGCATTGTCAGTGACTCGAAAGAGGCGGAGCAGTGAATTATCAACGTCTGGTGTTACTTCTGAAATTAATGCTTTGCCTTAAAGAATCAGTAATGCTCCAAGATAACCGGGGAGAAGAGTTCTTATGACATCAACCGGAATATCATTCTCCCCCGGAACCTTCATATTTTTTATCCTTCCCACTAGTTTAATTGGTTCGCATCTGGGATTAGTAACTGTTTGTGGATTATTTGCCAATATTCCAGTACCTTAAGCAGAAGTTGCCACTGAATAAAGTCCACTTAACAATTGTTTTGTTGCTTAAAGAGTTCGAGTAATTGGAATCCTTGCAGGCCTCCAATTTATAAGCCAGTTTTTTATGGTACTGTATTTTTTACGTTTATCTGCGGTGGGCGTGGCGTTGTTGTTATGAGCGTTGACCCCTGCGCAACTTAACCACGCTACTTGGGTTCAATTTCCGACGAATAAATAATTTTTGACGGTCCCACCTCTTTCGAGTCACTGACTATGGTCGAAGAGTACTAACTGTCAACATAAAGCTTCTAAAAAAAGTTGCCCTTCGGAGTCGAAGGTTGTCAGAGAACAATAGCGCGCACAACACGAGTGGTTGTTGAGAAGCTAGGCCCTGGCCTTCTACTGGCTGTAGCGTCACTCATATTGTTCTTATAAATCTATCTGCATTTCTCATGTGCCTCTATGTGCAATAGCCTGAACACTTTAAAGCTGGTTCTTCTAAATGAGGTCTGAAGTGAGACTCAGGCTCAATTCTTAATTTTCTGTACAACCTACACACAAAGGATTGCTCATTCAATCGTGATGGCTTGATGAAGGGTGTCGGGGAGTGTTAAGTATGGAAGATGGTCCGTGAGTCGCTACCTTCGTTGTATCATAATTATCTCTACGATATATGCCTTTAGACGATGGCGCTGAGGTTTAAAATATCTCTTGTTGGATGTCACAGCAGTAAGCAGTAAGTAGTAACATTCATGCAATCAGTTCCAAAAAGACCGCGCTTAACCATGTTTCCTATTTCACAGAAAGCCCTGAGATCTGAATTTAATTAGAATAATAACAAATTAAGCTTTGAATGAATAATTTTACTTCGAATAAGTTTCCATTAAGCAAAGTAGATTTCCATCAGCAAGGATGGTCCCAAGAACAGGACAACTGTAGTCAATTAATCTGAAATCCATATCACTTGATTTTATTCAACAGCCATCAACAGTATCTCGGTGAACTAACAAACCTTGAAGAAAACTTTGCTTTAGATAAAAGAAGTGGAAGTACACAGTCTAGAGCACAGCTTTTCAACAGAAATGAAACAAACAGGATGACCAAAGACAAAAGCATTCATCATCTCTTTGTTTCCCCAAAGCAAACACACACACCCCCACTCGTCCTATATCATCTTCAAGATGAGGAGCACCGCTGCACAGAGAGCACTTGAATGCGTCTTTGAAAAAAATCCTTTTAGACACACCGAAATATAATCATCGGTTGCGGCACATTTCAACCACACTCAGCCACATGCACAATGTGTTTGGCCTAAATAATCATAGGCCACTCCACCGCCGCAGACGGATTTTACACTTCTACGGATACATTCATTCGTTTCATCGTTCATCTCTACGTTTTATCGAGTTCAACTGCAATCGCAGGTCTTAATTAGAGTCTGCTTGGCAGCATTAATTAAGTCATCAAAACGACTGGACACATTTTCGTTTTTCGGTCGGCAAAAGACTACTGAGTGAGAATTGCTTTAATTCAAGGAAAATATGTCTCGGTAGTTATTGACATCTGCACAAGGGGCGGGAGATGTGCGAGACAGCCACTAAAACAGATGTTGACATTAAGGCCGACCGACTGGTCTAAGAGGCAATAACAACTGAGAGTTTTGTGGTTGCTCGTTTTTCGTTGATTCCCTCGGTAAGCCGGCGGACTCAGACAGACGCGGGTGCTTCGGACATTTTATAGTTTCCGCAAAATTTATGACTTGAGTTCGGGATTAAATTTAAGCTGTGTTCCCTTTCGCAGGGCAGTGTCATTAAACTGGTTTTTCAGGAAACATTTTATTAGCTCAAGCAATTTGAATACTTAAGCCGTTTTGACTTTATTAAGGAAAGTTGTCTCAAATTGTCCATCATACGAGCGTAGTCCCAGAAGGACTACAAGGGCTTAGGAAGGAAATATATTTATTTGTCGACATAGTCGCCTTTTAGATCACAGTGACTTCGGCCACGTGTTCCTTTTTTCTGGCTGTGAACAAAGGAAATTGAAATAGATCCGAGTATAGGATAGACATTAAATGCGCTGCAGATCTGAGAATCGATTCCGAATACAACAACTTTCATATTCACGGCAAAGTGTCTCCTAAGTCGCTGACATTACTGAAAGTAAATATGTGCATACATGGCAAGAAACAATTTCGGGAGTAAGAGAACAATGACTCGTACGTTGAAGGGAGGTGGAAATGTTCAAGCACCCAATTGGTGCGGCGCTGTTCGGCTGCATATATTCCGTATATCTGGAGTGAGTTGAAGTTCTTGTGTAGTTGGACAAATCCAAATATTGTGGTTAAATTTGGATGTTCTTCAGCACTGTCATTGAGCAGTTATGTTCTCCATACAGATTTTTGTTCAGTATTTCGTTTGGCATTTATGTCGATCATCTGCTCTTAATGCGGGGAGCGGGCTTATGGTAGAATTTCTATATTTTTTTAAGCAAATGTTCACAGTTCGGTTGAAACAGGTATGTCCAAGCCATGGAGTCAAGGTGATCGGTTTTGCCGACGACATCGCCGTCGTGACAGTAGCCAAAAACATCCACGAGGTGGAAGCAGCCACAAACGAAGCGATCGCCAGGATCAAGGATTGGATGGAATCCGCCGACCTAGATAGAACTAGCTGACCACAAGAGAGGATGGCTCTGAAATACCTAGGGGTAATGCTCGACAACCAGTTTAACTTTAAGACTCACGTCGAGTACTGCAGCAAAAAAGCAGCAAGGATACAGGCAGCGCTCTCAGGAATGCTGCCCAACATCGGAGGACCTGGATTCGAAAGAAGGATCCTGCTTTCCACAGTGGTAAGCTCAATCTTTCTATACGCTGCACCAGTATGGGCGGGGGCCCTGGCGAACTCGGAAGCAGCAAGGAAGCTCTCGACATCATACAGGCTCTGCGTGATAAGAGCAATCAGCGGTTTCCGAACAATTTGGTACGAAGCAGCCTGCGTCATTGCGGGTATGGTCCCGATCGACATTCTCGCCACCGAAATGCGAAGGATCTACGGATCTACGGAGATCTGCAAATCACTCAGAGACTAGCGCAAGAGGTCTAAAAAAGGAAGAAAGGGCTACATCAATGGCACTGTGGCAAACCAGGTGGGAGACCACAGCCAAAGGCAGGACCCATAAATTGATACCCAGAACAGAAGCCTGGACAACGAGAGCTCACGGGAACTGCAACTACCACCTCACGCAGTTCATGTCGGGCCATGGGGGTTACCGAAAATACCTCCACAGATTCGGTCACGATAACTCACCCACTTGTCCAGAATGCACGCGCGAAGATGAAGACGCAGAGCACGTAATATTCCAGCGCAGACGCTTTGCCGTGGCGAGAGGAAGTCTACCAACTCCCGAGCTCCTAGTTAGCCATATGATGGAGTCAGCTGACAAATGGCTGGTGACCTGTTCCTTTATTACAAGGGTGCAGATCGAGCTAAGAAGGCTGGAAAGAGAAAGAAAGGACGAATTGGCAAATATAGATCACATAGCGTGATATGCTAACCAGTCCCGCCAAGTAATACCTAAAGGCAGTTCCGCGGGGAAAGTGGTAGAAGTGTGCAGAGGTGTGATTTAGGACGTAAGCGCGAGGAAAAAGGAGAATAATATCCCGTGAATCGTTCATGTTGGTAACACGGGTTACCAGTATCTTGGAAAAAAAAGGTATGTCTACGCCAGTCAAAGAGAAAGATGGAGATGGGGAACCAAAAAATACTCTGAGGTAATCACGCTGAACAGAGGGGCGGGGTCTGTGCACACAGGCCAAAGTTATTGATAGCTCCCAACCTGGCGGGATGCCAGCAACGATCCTTGTCGATGCACAGATCATACAGCCTCCTCGCGGGGCACCCTGCATAGCCTTCACAACACCCGTTGTGAGGTGGTGAACCAATGTATGCAGTAATTCCCTTGTGGTTGTGCGGAGGGCTAACAACTCTCCCACATTCAAAAATAAACCCTTATGAGAGAGCAAGCTGCCTCGGATATACGGACGGACATATAACGACAACACGGCGATTTGCGAGTGTGCTCCTGGAATTTAAGAACAGTCTACACTCCTGGGGCGCTAATAAACAGTAAAAGATTCTCACGCAGTACAAGCCGGATATAACTGCGATCCAGCAGAAAACGTTGGATAGGACAAGGGATAGTTAAAAATGTAGAGTGCGACGTATATTACAGCTGTCATAGATGGGGATTCGTTGTGAGAAAACGGTTAAGTCAAAGGCCTTTAAACCGATAAGTGATCGCCTGGCTGTGATCCACATCCAAGCCAGATTTTACAACGTCAGTCTCATATGTGCACACTCCCCTACCGACGAAGCTGAATACTCTGTCAAAGAGGATTATTATGACTTCATGGACGGTGCCTACTGAGCCTATCCGGAGTACGACGTAAAAATCGTGCTCGGAGACTTCAATGCCAAAGTCGGCAAGGAAAACATCTTCGGCGGAGTGATCGAAAAGCACAGATAACAGGTTCGGGGTCACTACCTTTGTGACGTTATATGGTCATCACAAGCAGCACGAGGTACCCTCACAAAAGAATCCACTCGGCAATCTGGCGATCTCCGGACGGTCAAACCGGAAATCAAATCGACCATGTGTTCATTGAAGCAAGGCATGCGTCAAAAATCCTGGATGTGCGAACATTCAGGGGGGCAAGCATCGACTCTGACCATTTCTTCGTAATAGCAAGATTAAGAGCTCGACTTTCCAAAGCTGCACCAGTCATCAAAGAGGAGCTTCGATGCATGACCGTACCGGAGATTCCCAGAGCCCAGGAAGACCAAAGGCAGGAAGTGAGTCGCCGTGGCGTAGTGGGTTAGTGCGTCGACTCCTACGCAGAGGGTGCCAGGTTCGAATCCCCATTCTACCAACTTTGATAATTTACGGCTTTCAGCTCTTTCGAGTCACTGACAATGCTCAAAGAGTATTCTCAAACTTCCGTTCGGAGTCGGAATAAAACTGTAGGTCCCTTCCACTCGTGAAAAAAAATAGCACGCACAACAAGAGTGGCTGCTGAGAAGCTTGGCCCAGGTTCGCCTCAGACTGTCCAAGCTGACCAAATTAGTGAGAGACTCTCCGATATGCCTACGTCGAACACAAACGCCAACGATATGTGGTTGTACTGCCGCTCGGCCATCAACGAGGTAGCTGAAACCACTTTAGGCTACCTGTCACCTCCGGCGAGAAACCCGCGGTATGATGGTGCGGGTTAGCAGAAGAAACGTGCAACCGATGAGGCACGCCAAAAATTGTGCAACGGAAAACAAAAGCAACTCAAGAGAGACTACAGGGCTAGAAGACGGGAGCCTGAAGAAAAAGTCTCTCGCAGCCTCTCAACTCATAGATATCGAAAAGTCTAGAGAAAAGTAAAAAATACGAGCCTTCTTCAAAAAAACTAAAAGCCTTCAGGAAAGGCACCAGGACTCTTTGAAACTGTCACGGTAACCTTGTTACTGACCCGCAGGGAATAGTGGATGAGTTTAAGAAGCACTTCCAACTGCTGCTTAGGGGGCCTAACCAGGAGAGAGTGGTAGGGAATCAAGAAATCCCAACTCCAGCCGATGAAGTAGTCTTCCCACCTGGCTTTGAAGAAAACTGCACAGACATTAAAGGACTGAAGAACAACAAAGCAGCAGGGTCTGTTGGCTTACAACCGGAGCTATTCAAGGATGGTGGGGAAGTTCTGGTAAAGAGCATGCACCAGATCATATGCAGAATTTGGGAGGACGAAAGCATGTCCGACGACTGGAATATCAGCTACATATGCCCCATCCACAAAAAAGGCGATTCTACCTTGTGCAACAACTACAGAGATATATCTATAGATTCTGTCCAACATGCTGTGTAAACGTCTAAAGCCATTTTCCATCGTAGTAATCAGCAAGACGATACGCAAAACTGCAGAGTTGATTCTTGGTGCATTCGAAAGAAAAATTCAGTCCGGTAGGCAATAATCCGTCGACTGCACTGGCTCGGCCACATCGAGCGCATGGACAACAATGCTCGAGCTAAGAGGGTCTTCCAATCCGAGCCTCCTGATTCGAGAAGGAGAGGAAGACCGAATCCAAAGTAATGGTGGATGCAAGACAGCTTGGTCTTGATGACTGGAACCAGCGTGTCCAGGATCCATAAGCGAAGGAAAGCACCTGCTGCTCAGGCTCGAACCCTGTATTGGTCGCTAGCCTGATAAGTAAGTAAATAACGCCGAGGTAGACGAAGTCCTTGATTACCCCGAAGTTATAGCTGCCCATTGTGACGCTCTATCCAAGACGTCGATGTCTTGTGTCCTTTCTTGATGGCAGCATATACTTCGTTTTGCCCTCGTTCACCTCTACGCCTATTTTAACCGCTTCCGCCTCAATACCAGCAAATGCCTCATTGACGGCTCGCTGTGTTCTGCCAATCAAGTCAATGTCGTCCGCATATGCTAACAGTTATACGGACTTCTGGAAGATCGTGCCTCTAGTGTTGGCGTGTGAGTCTTACACGATCTTCTCCAGGAGGATGTTAAAGAAATCACATGACAGCGCGTCGCCTTGTCGTAATCGTTATTGACATTTAAGGTCTCGGTGAGTTCGTTACTGACATTGATGGAGCAGCGAGAATTCTCCATAGTCATCCTGCACAATCTGAGAAGTTTGGCAGGAATGTCAAAACTAGACATGGTGTTGTACAGTTCGTCCCTATGCACGCCGTCATATGCGGCCTTGAATTCGACAAAAAGGTGGTGGGTGTCGATTTGCATTTCTTGGGTCTTTTCCAGGATCTGCCGTAGTGTGAAAATCTGGTCGATGGTGGACTTCCCTGGCCTGAAGCCACACTGATATGGACCTATCAGGTTATTTATAAACGGCTTCAGGCGAGTACACAAAACGGTAGAGAAGATGTTGTAGGCGATGTTCAGGAGACTTATCCCTCTATAGTTGGCGCGGTCAAAGGGGTCTCCTTTCTTGTGGATCGGGCAAACGATACTGAGATTCCACTCATCGGGCATGCTCTCCTCCGACAATATCTTACAGATGAGCTGGTGCATACGCCCAACCAGATCATCTCCAGCTGCCTTAAAGATTTCAGCGCACAGTCCGTCCGCACCGGCAGCTTTGTTAGACTTCAGTCTTGATATTGCTATCTTCACCTCGTCTAAGTCCGGGGGACGGAATTCTCGTCGATCATCGTCCATATTGAGTGGAACATTCTGCCTGACAGCGGTATTGTTGTCACCATCGCCGTTTTGCAGTCTGCAGAAATGGTTCTTCCCAATTCTCAGTATCGACTGCGACTCTACTACTAGTTGTCCATCTATATATCCCTACTCCGGCGAAAAGTGACTGATGAATATTATTTTTTAATTCATTAGTCTACACAATGAAACGTCCACAAACGTCCGATCTGGGAAGTGACTGAGCCGAAGACGTAAGCTGTCTCCCATCGATGTACAGCTTCGGTTCTAGACGTGTAGCTTTCAGTATGAAGACCATGACGATGACTAGGGACTTGTACGTGGTTTTCTTTTTCAAGTTATCTCTAAAATCTCTTGGCTGTGCACATAGTCCTAGAAAATCGGATAAGATCCTTAAGTCTTGGGTAACAAAGGTGAATGCATTGAAGATCGGGTTTCCAGTTCTGAACACAACCACTTTCACCTTAAGGGGAACGTCTCCGTAGATTCGTTGACCGTGTTGAAAGAATATGTGCAGTACCAGTTGTGAAGCAGCACGTTTTCGGTGCTCGACGTGTGCGGACGTCTTATTCATCGCTCCAAATAAATAGATTATTTAATTTTTGACTCAAATTTTGTATCTCCCTTCACAGACTTTTTCTCGGACCCTACATATAATAGTAGCCAGTTTTTCAAACTGAAGCAGTAGAGCCATACTATTGAGATGGATCACGTTGGAACAAATGCTTGAAAACCTAACGTTTTCCAGTGAATTGAAATTAAATATAATTAACGAGAGCACATTTTCCACTCAAAAGAAATTCTCTTATTCAAATTTAAAACAAGTTCAAAGTTAACTACACAATGAGTAACATTTCCGTCGACCGTCGGAAACAAATAAGTGCTTTGGTGCTCGTTACTAAAATGATTTCCCATTATTTCACACACACGATACATACCTCGTAATTGACAATCTGCGCCTGGGGATAAGTTATTTTTGGCCGGTCGTATTGCACAACCTCATCTGCATTTATATCGCTGCAGCTTTTCACTGTTTTAAAAGTTGAAACCTGCAATGGAAGAGTTACGATTAAATCGAAAGCAAATACTCTGCTTAAGGACAAATTTATGGAAATGAGTGTGTCAATGGAGAGTCGAGTGTACAGAATCGAGAAGAAAATTCAATTTCAGTGCTATCCCATGGATTGGGGGTCAAATGTTATAGTTGCTCGGGTGATTTCTGCTGGTGTTCGCTGTGTGCGGACGTGTGAAGGGGAATCAATTGATATTCTGGTGCAGACATTAGATTTAATTTTATGTGAAATTATTGAAAATGATTTTTCGGTTTGGAGACAATCGTTCTGGTTGAACTATGAAAGTTTCGGAAAATCATTTCCGAATAGTTTTAGTGGTAGACTCTTGAAAGATGGGTGTGAAGGGTTTGAAAAAACTATTACAGTGACTTCGAGGATTACAGGTGGTGAGGGCAAGAGAGACGGAGATGGAGAGAAGGAAAGAGAGAGAGAGATAGAGATAGAGGGAGATAGAGATAGAGAGGGAGAGAGATAGAGAGAGGGAGTGAATCCATCGCTGGTTTGGAGATTGACTTGTTATTGGCGGCATGCAGGTTGCTGATGTACTGGAAAGTTCGGACTTATTACAAAAGTGGACTTCTACGATTTCTCAATGCAGATGGACCACATCTAACTTGGCGTAATTGGAGGCACATCAGTAGAGACAGTTCACTTCGGACTCTAACGCGATTAGAAGAAGAATAAGGAGAATACGACCAATACATTAGAACTTTATATCCTTTACATAAATCATTGCCTCAGCTATTACAGAAGCTTGTAAGCTCCAACTCCAGTAAACACCTTTTTTCGCTAAGTATGGATCAAGTTGCAACCTTAGTCGAATAGTGGCATTCTCTGTCGAGAAAGAGAATATGCTTTGTTTCCATTGCAAAAGGTCGAAACGAACTTTCAAAAACCCGAAGAAGGTTTGACTCGAACTTAAAATCAGTCGATTAAGATGCCGAAGGTTGATGTTTTCAGATAGTGTCCTATTCGAAGGCAACAGAACCCTAACACCAGAGTCAAGAAAAAAATAAGTTTTAATGGCAGCCTCCACCTTTTGGCTTAGGGCCAATGTAATACCTCTGCTACTTTAGGGGTTGCAATGTCCTCAGCATCACGACTTCCGAGATGGGTGTGGAATGCGATTCCATCAGGAAGGGGTATGTTCGGAGGAGTTGGGTTGACAAAGTCAGAAAAACACGACTAATTACGTTCGTGAATAACTCCTGATGAGTTAGAGTCAATGGCGACTGGTAGATGACTGGATGGCGCAGTTGGTTGAGTGCCTGCCTCTGGTTAGGATCCCCGGTTCGAATCCCAATGAAACCATTGTTATCACAATCACTGTAGTGGTCAATCAGTGGTAGTAGCCTGAGGTTCACAGTCTGGTGTTATTTGTAGTGCAAATACAAAGTTCGTGACCCTGTTATTAACTTGTATGGGACATGGCACAAAAAAGCAGCTTCAGTCATTGCGGAATGCTGGGAAATGTCCATTTGCTTGAAGAAGAGCTGAAATACGATTTAAGGATGAATTTGATGTGATTAATCGGGACATGCGGCGGCTGATTTGAATAATATGAACGAAGATCATGTGTATTGAAGAAGACGTAAACAAATGTGAAAAAAAAAACTAGTCTATGTGGTCAAACAGTGTCTTCTATAAATTCTGTTCAACAATTTGAGAAAGGACTTGAATGCGTAACTAATTTATACATTGTTAGAATTACACGTACGCTTGTTTTGGGTGTTTTTTTGGTATATTCAGGGAAACGTCAAACTAAGATGGTTAACTGTTGAAGTACAGCTTAAATTTGTTATATATTTGTTCGAAGTACATGTAATGTATTGTTATTGTTGGGCTATATTTTCTCTTACGGATGAGTTGGTTTGGCTTGTTTTTTTAATAAATGTAAACAAAAATTCTAATTATATTCTGATCGCCGGGGCGTAGTGGGTAAGTGCGTCGACTCCAACGCAGAGGGTGCCAGGGTCGATACCCGAATTTACCACCTTTGATAATTCACGGCTCCGCCTCTTTCGAGTCACTGACAATGCTCAAAGAGTATTCCTGTCTAGAAAAAGCTTCTCAACTTCAGCGGTCGGGAGTCGGCACTAAACTGTAGGTCACTACCACGCGTGAAAGAACAATAGCACACACAGCACGAGTGGTTGCTGAGAAGCTAGGCCCTGGTCCGCCTCGGACTGTCGCGCCACCCATATTATTATATTACTTAAAAACATAGGTTCAGGAGTCAAGAAGTCAACCCTCGCCACAGTGAACAACAATGCTCCAGCGAACAAGGCCGGATTTAATTGGTTCACTTAATCGAGCGTCTTCTGTATTCTTTGTCTTAAACCGGTGTCCCAACGTTTGGGTAAGTGTCAACAGTGTATATTTGAAATTGAATTGGAGAAATTGGCTATTCGCCGATATGCATGTCTTATATAGACATTGCTGGTAAAAAGGCATTGAAAGTCCCCTCAAGTAGCTGTTAGGGAATATAGGCCTAAGGTCTGCGAAGGAAGCGTCCTTCCGTCATACAATCTTTTGCACTCATTGCATCCGATCCTTCTTTCCTGCGAAGTGTCTCCCTAGGCATTCTTTAGATATAGCAAGTCGGCTACCTTCATTTGACGACAAACCTCAGTAAAATTGGCCACGCTGTATCCTAAAGCAAGACATTTTTGTAAGCTCTACGAATAGTAAGCAATAGAACATTGCCTTCGTGGAACAAAATTTTTAGTCTCTGCATGTCTGGCAGATGTGAAATATTAAGACTTATAAGCTTTAATTTTCCTTTGTATATTGTTAAAATGGTTCAAACGTTCTTATATTCCCGTACTTTCAAGGTATCCATCAATCAAAGTCTTTCAGACAATCATTCGATTAATGCAGGTGTTTCACAAGGATCTGTACTTGCTCCAGTCCTCTTTAACATTTATACTTCCGATTTCCCCAACTTGACAAACTGTAATATTGCCTTATTTGCTGACGATACTTGCATTTATTCTTCAGATGCCATTGGTTTCAATATTGAACCCAATTTGCAATCTTGTCGTGATTAGAAAATAAACATTAATACTTCTTAGACTCAGGCTATCTTTTTCACTCGTAAAAGAAAAGCCTGTTTCCTTCCAAGCAACAACCTTCAAATCAACGGTACAAAAGTTGAGTGGAAATCGCATGTTAAATATCATGGCATATACTTGGATAAGATCGACTAATATTCAATCTTCATGTTCAAGAAGTAATAAAAAAAGGTTAATTTGACGACAAGAGTTCTCCACCCATTTATATGTCGAAATTCAAAATTGAGCGACGCCAACAAATTCACAATTTTTAAAGCAATATTCCAAGCAATAATGTTCTATGGATCCCCTGTTTGGGGTAATTGTACAAAAAGCTATCTTCTTAAACTCCAAATAACTCAAGACAAAACAAAGAGGAACTTCACAAAATGGCTAATATTGAAATGGTTTCAGATAGAATTGAAAAACTAAACCATCAACATAACATCTCTTGTTCTTTGTCGGACAACGACTTGATTTCAAACTTAGTCTCATAATGAGTGCAAAATAAATTATTTATTTTTGTTTTTATATATCCTTATTTATTTACAAACATAGTTATTATTATTTTTTTTATATATTTATTTAGTTATTTATTTATTTATTTATTCAATTATTTATTTATTTATTTATTTGTTTTATAGTTGTTTTTTTTGTGTCCTTTATATTTCTACCTGTAAATTATTTTATTTCGTATCTTCTCACTCAATAATATATTTATACGCTGAAATCAAGTGTTGAAACCGCTTCTCTCTTCCCCCAGCGGATTTTGTTTCAATGTAGGTTTTTAGTGGCTCTTCCTTCAAAATGTATATGAATCTGTGGTATAATATTTAATAAAAATGCTACAAATATTTTAGTAGTAAGGTATCAAACCAAATCTCTGTATCCCTAAAATGTATTTAGAAAATAAAAAAATGTTGGGTGCCTCAAATAAAAATAATAAAAAAATATAAAAAAAAGAAAAAGCAATCCTACACGCTTTAGCATGCAAACCGTGAGCGGTGTCTAGACTCCATTGCAGTAGAGGGGGCATGATGACGTGATATCGTCATGTCATTTGCCGTCACGGCATACGGAGGGGTACTCCCGAGAAGCGCCAAATGATATATGTTTCACATTATAATTTAGAATTTGTGTATATGAAACGTAAGAACATGGTGTTATACTGGTAGCAGAATGCAGGTTAGTACATAGCGAAGAGCGCCAATGCGCCAAAATTGCAAATTTCAATGCAAACGATGGTCAGCTTCAACTTTCGTTCGAACTGATGTCAATCCTTTCAAAACTGGACCGAAGCCGTGGGGACTGTAGGGATATTATATTCTCTGCAGTACGCAACATCTGCGTTCGTCTTTGTTCCTCTGAATTCTGTAGAGTTAATTTTCTGTTGAAACAGCTTGAGAAGCAAGGGCAAGTATAAACAAAATGGCACTGAAATTTTGCTATCCCAAGATTACAGATATTCCCGAAATTAGTACTGGGTTACAACTTACCCCTTAGCAAAGGGAACAAGGGTACTTATACTTATACACTAATTTCATATGAAAATGTCACATCACGTCTGCTTGCTTTAATTGAATTCAGAGTTGTGTGCCTGCAAACGTTTCCCGGCAAATATTTGTCATTTAAAAAAGTTTGCAACCCCGGACACGGACATCTGAGGTCGTGTCACGAAACCTCACATAAAGTCACTCATATTAAACAATCTATGCCACAATCAATTAACCCTCGTCAAAAATGCATTGCCGCACAAGTAGACTGCTATCTCTCACGGATGTGACTTCGACCGGACCACGCCTACCATAGGCATCCGCCGGACTCTTCCACCCGCACAGAGGTCCGCCTGGTTGCGAGGTTTTCCTTGCACGAGCTTTTATTCATCCGGCCATGGGATCAGTCTCATTCTGAGCGGTTCCAACGATATACACCGCCCAGGGGGAATATATGTGAGTTATGACGGCAGAAAAGGAAAAGTTCACTTGTTCTAATCCACTCCAGTGGATTTTTTTTTGTTCGTTTCCCAAAACCAGTTGACCGTCCGCCCGAAGTCCAAGCCCATACCCACACACAGCAATCCAGCCACGATTACATCGGGAAAA
This sequence comes from Eristalis intricaria, assembly GCA_964034865.1. Lineage (NCBI taxonomy): Eukaryota > Metazoa > Arthropoda > Insecta > Diptera > Syrphidae > Eristalis > Eristalis intricaria. The sequence continues at coordinate 79,638,396 of OZ035874.1, forward strand.
AAGGATGAGACATGAGCAGCGTATAGCTCATACTGCATTATTACTTTGTACAGATCCAAATTCAAACTTCCAGCTGGAGGGCATTCGTGCCGTGCCTGGGTGGAGGAAGTTACATTGTTATTTGAATAGCAAACATGTTATGCGCTTGTAGCGCACAATTATAGTTGGAGGGTTCATTCTTCACAAACTCACAGCACTCGTAGGCATTCGCATTCGCCTCATCTTACGTACAGAGGGTGGGCGGTGTAGGGACTGCATGTGGATATTTGTGCCAAGTTTTTGTTTTTTTGGCAGAGCTGTGTACTCTATGGTTTTTACATGGCTTACATTTCCGGAGAAAGCTCCGGCGAAAAAAAAATTAAAAAATGGAGAGGAGGACTAAAACGAAAAATCCCCCTTCCCCGTCGACCATGGTGGAGTATCTTAGTGCGCTTTGAGTGGAAGTAATTATTTAAAAACGCTTGCTCTTGGTTTTTGCTTTTTTTTTCTGGGTTTTTTGCTCGTCCTCTTCTTTCAGTCAGCTGTTGAGTGCTGTTTGTTTTTTAAATGGGTCCCTAAGAGCAGGCGAATTGGGATTTAATTAAATTTTTAATCTCGTTAGTATATCTTGTGCTTGTGCGAAGGCATGGTTTTTGTGGAATAAGTAGACACATATACTTTTTGCTTTGTTTCTATTTGTGGGCGCAAAAATGATTTCGTTATTTGAAAGTGAAGGCGCGGTTTTGTATGTTTGTAGATTGAGGTATACCTTTGGTGAAGGCAGTGCAGGGCATGTACACGACGGTCGGATGCAGTCTAATACGGCAGCGAGGGTATCCCATAAAATGAAAAAGGTGACGGGTTTACTGGATTGGTGTTGATTTTGTTATGACCACGGGGCAGTTTGATCTACGATTTTAAGTACTCGCGTCGAGGCTGCTAACTCTGGGACGGCCTTGGGGCATGTGGACCATCTACACTGATATTAGAAGAACCAACCCAATTTCTGTTTACAAGCAGGATGAAAATGAGCATTCTCATTGGAGTCAGACAACATTACCCATTCAGAAGAATTTCCTTGCAAGTTCCTTGCAACGACTTCTTCAAGCTAGCTACCCTCACTCTTCACATAATAGTGCAAGGAAACACAACTGTACCCACTTTCACAGTGCAAGTTCAAACTCCAGCTAAACGATTTATTTGGTTTTACAATTTTGTTTAACCGGACGCTCAATTCGTAGTTTAAGTTAAGAGTTAAAAAAGTAAAAGTGTGCTCTCGTTTAAAGCTCAGTTCAGCAACACAACTCTTTTGAGAGCCAGAGCATTTTAGAGCACTTTACTCTCAATACAACTGATGATTGATAATGGGGTCCATCCCTTCTTCATTTTTCCTTTTTCGCTGTGCATGACTAGGTAGTTTATTGCTTCCTTTTTTATTTGTCTTTTACTGGTGAGACTTAGGGATGAATTGTCTGAATTGATTTTGTATGTTTGTTTTCTTTATTAGTTATCGAACCCCTTTTTCCGATAACAGCACCGACAAGGCACAAAAGTTCCAAAGGACTGTATGTTACGAAATAGACTTGTAACAAGTGAAAATAATTAAACTAAATTCAAAGAACCCTACAACTCAAAGATTAATTTTATTTCAAAACCAAATAAACGAATGAAATAGAACAAAAGAGTATTTTATATATTACATAGATTGAAGTGAATTTGTATAGTGGCCATCCGTCTCCTGACACGGCCAAAAATCAAGTGACCGAGAAACACAAATTCTGTTTGCATGTACACACACTGTACTTGATCAGATACAGATCCTATGCATCATACGATCCTACTGTGATTTTTTTTCTCTTATATTTGTTATGCAAAACATTTTCAAGGACATTTGATTTATGTACAGTGATACAGCAAATTTGTACTTATATACAGTGACAAACAACGTAATTTATACAATGGCAAATACATACGTCATGAGTACTGAACAATTACTTTACATGGATTAACAAGTCAATTTAATTACAAACAATCTCAATAAAACTCATTCTCAAACAACATAAATAATCAAATAAGAATTGCAACAAGTACTCGAACCAATTTTTCTTCACGAATTTCAACTGAACTGAAGCTTAGATTTCATTGTGAAATCGGACGAGTTAAAAATTTGAACTCGTTATAAGGTCCAGCTGAACTTAAGTTTAAGCCTTCACTGTGAAACTGAGCAAAAGTCTTGCTTCTTGTGGCATCAAATTGTATTAATTTTTCACTAATTTTTTACTCACTTAAAGTCTCCCCCAATTTTTCTTCAACAGCTCTATTTTAGTACAAAATATGGTCAATAGCTGTGTATCAAAAATATTGGCCCTATTTTTGTACTTATTATCTCAACTTCATGATACTGGGCTGTTATTTAAAAAGTATTTTTTCTTCTTATACTATTGAGGTATATACATTCACAAATTGTAGAATACATGTGGCAGAGTGAGTAAAACAGATGTTTTTAGTACTTTTGATTTTTTTGGACACCCGATTCAAGTAGCAGATACCACACTACAGTAAATATGTAACGAGACTGTTGTTCCTATGTCGATTTAAGTTGATTTAACAAATTAATTTCTCAAATACACATGCTTTAAGTCGTCCTAAGTGTTGACAAGAAAAAATTGATTTCCTAAAATGTTATGAGTCAAAAAGTATTAACTTATTCACGTAATTAATCAATCTATCTACAAAAAAATATTTGTACTATTTTCTTTAATAAATAGACTATATAATCCAGAAAGAATTTTTTATTTCCAACCCCTTCCTTTTTTCAATTGACTATCATTGACCAAAGTTTAAAACTGCTCTCCTGATAAAGGTACAAAATTCGATCGAAGAAACACCACAACAAAACAACACATGTTTAATTATTAAGGAGAAACATAAAAAAATAGGTTCTAATCAGCGGGTATGTCTACAGCGTTCACGATCCCGATCACAAGTAAAGTTGTTCTGCCACAGCCATCAGTCATCAACTCATAGTACCGGTATCTTCATTTCACTGGGCATATGGGACAGCATTGCGGCAGTCTGTTTAGCAAAAAAAAAAAAAAAAAGAAACCAACAAAATCAATATAAAAAAAAAAAACATGGTACGAACGGTGGCCCGACAATTCGTGTGATACATGACCCGATCGCCTGCTACATAAGCTATTAAGTATTAATCTACCAATGTATCTTATAAAGATCATACAGTCATTTCTTTCAGCTCGAAGTTTTAAAGTCTGTATCAATAAGCACTTTTCAGAAGAAGTACAAATTAACGCAGGCGTTCCACAAGGATCTGTCCTTGCCCCAGTCCTTTTCATCTTATATACCTGTGATCTGCCAAGATTTTCTAACTGTGATATTGCCTTATTTGCCGACGATACGTGTATTTACTCTTCCGATTCAACTGGTTTCAGTATTGAAACTAACTTGCAATCGGTCTTGAATATATTCGAAGGATATTGTAATAGCTGGAAAATTAAAATTAATGAGTCGAAGACCCAAGCCATTTTCTTTACTCGCAAAAGAAAAGCTTGTCTTCTTCCTAGCAAAAACCTTCTACTCTACGGGGTTCAGATTGAGTGGAACTCCAGTGTAAAGTATATAGGCATCTATTTAGATAAACGCTTAACTTTCAATCGACATGTCCAAGAAACTATCAAAAAAGTGTATGTCGCCGCGAGGATTCTTTATCCATTTACTTGCAGAAACTCCCACTTGGATATTCAAAACAAGTTATTAATTTTTAAAGCTATTTTCCAAGCCATAATTTTCTATGGGTCACCAGTTTGGGGCAATTGTGCAAAGAGTCATGTGCGCAGACTTCAGATATCCCAAAACAAAGTTTTGAAAATGATTTTCAATTTACCATGGTTCTTCTCTACTGAGGTACTTCATGAAATATCCAACGTAGAAATGATTATATATAGAATTGAAAAACTAAGCCATAAATATAATATATCATGCTTAACATCTGAAAATAACTTGATTTCAAATCTTGTTTCGTAATAGTGCAATATGCATTTTTTTTATCTTAACTTATTTATCCAACTATATATATTCATTTAATTATTTATTTATTTAATTACATATATATTTGCTTATTTATTTATTGATTGTTTGTCTATTTATTAATTCATAGCTTTATTATTTATTTATTTACTCATACTTACTTATTTATTTATTTATCTATATATTTACTTATAATTTTTTTATGTTATTTATTTATTTATTTATTGATTTACTTATAATTCATTTATGTTATTTATTTATTTATTTACTTATAATTTATTTATGTTATTCATTTATTTATCAATTTATTTATTTACTTATAATTTATTTATGTTATTTATTTATTTATTTATTTATTATTCCTCCTTGACTTATGTGATACTTGTTTTTAACTTTTGAAATCAAGTTATAAACTCACCTTTCTCTTCCCTCTAGTGACACTGAGTTTTTTTATGAAGGTTCTTGGTGGCTTTTCCTTCAAATTACATATGTGATATATTATTTAAGAAATTTTATTTGTATTTTAGTAGTAAGGCAAATAAGCCGAATCTCTGAAAGCATAAATGAAATGTAAAGCCATTGTAAAATTACTGCCACAATAAATAAACAATAAACAACAAATAAACCCGATCGTGGAGGACATTGCACCCAAGCCTGTAGTTAGTCCACTAGCATATATCATTTTTTTGTTCCTAGACAGTCGTGGCCAGAGAAAATGCACAAGCTAAAACAGGTATTATCAAAATATTCGGTCTTATCACTGGAATAATGGTGTACTACTGTCGCAACATGCCTTGTAAAACAAGTCAAGAAAGATAAACTTATGCTAGGAATTTGTATTTTTATGCACTGGTTATTTTTAATATTTTTTTAAATAAAATATTTTTAATCATCTCAAAAACTTGAGCTGATACTAACAAAATTTACTCATTTTATTTGCATTTTATTGATACAATTTATAAATTAATATTAATAATGAATACAACAATTCAATAAGGCGACTTAATATTATATATCGCCCAACATTTGAAATAATGATAATTTATATAGATAATAATACTAATTTATACAGATACTTATTAGGTACTAACTATCTAAAATAAATATCTGATAAGCTCAACAAGTTATTTTTTTTTGTTGTCCGACTTAATTTAACTAAACTGCAAGTTACAAACAATTTTCTTAAATTTAATAGAAAATGACAACCTTTGGTTTTAAAATTGTCTTAGTTGTATATTCGTTTCTTAGGTTACGTTAGGAAGTTATAGTGCCGGTAATTTGATCCCAACGGCAAATTGTGAATGGACCATATAAAAGCTCTATCTGGGATTCGAACCGGGGACCCCACTGACCAAGGGCAGACACTTAACCCACTGCACCACCCAGTCGTTCCTAACATACATCAACATACATGGCCCTCATCCGGCCAATGCTCACCTATGGCTGTCCTGTGTGGTTCAATGTGAGTGCAAGCTTGATGGAAAAGATTCGGTTGTTTAAGAGGGCTTGTCTTAGGGCTTGTCTTAGGGCTTGCCATCGTCTTTATCGAACTCCAGAGTCCCAGTACATAAAATTCTATTCCAACAGAGCAAACCTGACAAGTGTGGACAATTTTCAGTTGAAGTTGATTCGAGTTCATACTGCTAGAGCGATGAACTCGTCCAATAACTTGATCTCAGGGGCTTACTACACCAATCCAGAATACCACGAAAGGGTACGGCACAATGGCTTCGTTCCCCCAGAAGCCTTTCTCCATTTAGACAAGAACGCACTGTTACAAAATCTAAATGCGGTACCGCTCATCTTCCACACAGCCCATTCTACTGTGAATGGGCGACTCAACCACGACCGTTCAGTCGTACAACGAGTTGAGGAGGGTCTCCTCCGATTCAGTACGGCGGTATCAAGGAGAGACGTTCGGGATGTTGCATTGCAACATCGAAAATTCTGGTGGGTGAGTAGAGAGGGAACTCCCTCGTCGAACCCCTTAGACACGGGATAGAAAGGGTAGTACGTATCCCCGAATGGGGGACCAGCCGGTCACTGCCTTGCAGCAAATAGATGCAAATTTATAAGCTGCAACCTACGGCCGGCCTACATAGCCTAGGGTAGTTTTTAAGGTAGTTGTAAGATGTAAGATGTTCACATGCGTACACCACTGTGTACCTATGCGTATACACTGTATATATTTAGTACATCTATATACATGTGTCTATACATTCATATATACATATGTATATGTATGTAGTTTAGCTTAAGTTAGTTTGAGTTGAGTTAAGCATATAAGCTTTAAGTAAATACAGTTCACTAATCAAGTTTTTTGCTTCAATTTTTCTTAATATTAAGTTGTACAGATAAAGTAGTTATTCTTTAAATGCATGGATTTTTAGTTTAAGTCGAAAGACATAGGATAAGAGTAAGTTTAGCTTAGAGTGCCCGCCGAGGGCCAGTAATTTATATGTATAGTAATACTGTTCGTCCAACTAGTTTTAAGCATTTTTGTCTAGTATGTAAGTTTGTTATGAATTTGAAATAAAAATTAATTAAAAAAACAAAACATACATCAACAAGATAGTATATTAATAAACGTATATAATATTAGTCAAAATATTGAATGCAACAAAATTGCTGTCCACTTGTGTTATTGATGACAATGCATGAACACAAGATGATGCTTAAAATATTCCTTTCAACTTTATTTCTTATTACACATAACACATAACATCATTAAAGACCACTGATGTTCATTAAAAGTCATTGTAACAACGTCAGATTACCCAGAAAAATGTTGAAAAGCTTAGCAGGTGCTTGTTGCGTAAGCCCAGATCTCCCCCTGGTATGTAACTATTTGCAAGGAAAATAATCATACATTGCCACATGTAAACTATAAAATATCATACAAAATCCATTTCAGTTCAAGTTGATCCCTGCTTCAGAACAATGAGAAATGCTTCAACTTTTTGTTTCCTTTTTCATCACATACGAGTACGCATAAGTTTCTGTGTTACGTCAAGTGATGCATGAAACGTACTTAATTATTACATAAATTGAATACATTTTTTCTGACCCAGTGAAACTCAATCCAATTAAATTTACAACAAACTAAGGTTCAAAAATTGTATTGTTTTACTGCGAGTATAAAGCAATTATTGCTGTTCCACTGATGGCATACTCATGCCCACCACTCAAATTGTATATTTTTATACAAATCGAGCACCATCGTTGAAGCGCTGTAAAATAAAATCGAGGCACTAGCAGTGAAATCAAATAGTTCATTCTTAATTTAGTTGGTATTTACTTGACCATAAAAAGCGCAGCAAACAGAAAAAAAAAGAGAAGTATAGCCCTACTTTTGAACAAAGATAATGCAGGCTGAAAAATTGATTAATGCCTTTGAAAAATATCCATGCGTAGTTACATGCACTGGACAGTTCTCTTAATCCAATTTCACGAATCGATGAGTCCATTCTTTTTGGAACACGAGAAAATTTGTTGTCATATCCACAAACATACTATGGATATGTATACCTACATTAAAAAAAATATATTCGATGTTACTGTTCATATTAGATTCAATGGATTTGTATAATGAAATGTAGATTGCATTTTTATCGAATGGATGGAGAATCGAATAAAAACCAAATTCGTACCTTATTCATTTTTTGCGTTGGCATAGTAAAAGTGGACAATTTTCTATTTTTATGGTTTAATCTTCGTTTTACACGGAACTCAAATTGATAAATTAAAATAATCTATTTTAATATTTGGGTGCATGTGGGTGTTCTGCGTTCTCAGTAATAATTTAATTCAAACCGTACTCCAAAGAAAAAACTGTTAAGTGCACTTTTTTTTAGCAAGCAATTAAATAGATATGTACTTAACCAACAAAATATGGGGGTATCATAAAAACTATAATAAAGGCGGGTCATAGATTCATCAAATGTATAATGAAATTAAGATCACCCATAAAACTATGCCATGCAAACGCTGATGCTCTTGAGATTGTTTACATTACCAAAACCATCAGTTTTTGATTAGCACTTCATTTGGCCATTTTTTCGAGATTGTCTCATATTTTCCTCATCCTCATATTTTTTTGCTTTAAGTAATGTAATTGCTTGACAAAACTTTATTCAAAACTTTTGCTTGGAGTCTAGATGGCTTAGGAACCTTTACTTTTGGAACTGACTGTATATGCTTATTTCTACCTCTTCGAAATTAGTACTTACTAAACATGAAATGTAAGATTATTCCTTTTTTAAATTTGTATTATTTCCCACAATTGTAAAATCTCTATTCTGTTAGTAAAATATGTATATTTATTCTGAAGGTGTAAAGCTTATCGACCTAAATTAAAGTACTAACAGTTGTTCCAATTGTTGTTCTGTCTCCGACACTCTTTCTCATTTTTATAAATTATCTCTTGTCTGCTACTTCGAATCCAATCCATTCCTTCGATGATGACAGCACCCTTAGCTTTTCATATTCGTTCCTAGACTCACGACCCCGCCCTTCGGCCGTAGAATTGGAACGGCAGCGTATGTTAAGCACTTTGAATTCCGATCTTGACAGCATAATTAACCGGGGAAAAAACAATAGAGTGGAATTCAATGCTTCAAAAACTCAATGCTGTCTGCTGTCACTCAAGCGAACCCTTGATAATCAGCCATTATCCATGAATGGCGCTTGTGTCGATGAAACCGGAAAACTTTCCATCCTTGGTATGTGTATCAACACAACTCTTAGTTGGAGCGATCACATATTTGAGGTCGCCAAAAATGCTGCGAAATGTTTAGGTTTTCTTAATCGATGCAAGAAATATTTCACCCCTTCTGATTTGGCTTTAATTTATAAGGCGGATGTACGCCCCAAGATTGAGTATAACGCTCATATCTGGTCTGGTGCCCCCAAGACCACACTGGACCTACTTGATAGAATTCAAAAGCGAGCGATACAACTTATAGGAGACAACAATATCGCAGAGTCATGAGACTCGCTCGAACATCGACGTTCCGTCTCTTCTTTGTCTGTGTTTTATCGTTATTTTAACAAACGATGCTCAAGTGAGCTAGCCAACTGCATTTCTCCTCTCCATGAATTCACTCGCCATACTCGTCTCGCCAGGAATGCCCATCAGTATACCCTTAAGCCTACTTTCGGACGCACAGTTAAATTCAGAGACTCGTTTTTCAGCCGCACTGCACGAATATGGAATGCTCTTCCCAACCTAATATTTCCCACAGACTACAACCCGCAGATATTTAAAACCAATGTGCACAGGTACCTCCTCTCCCTCTATACCTTCGGCCCGTGCTGTGTCTTGACCCCGGACACATAAGGGTATTAGCAATCCCTTGAGCACGCGCAAATTATAAAAAAAAAAATAATAATAAAAAAAAAAAAAACTTTCTTTGGCCAAAGCTGGGCAAAATCGATAGATTCAATCTGCGATTCCAACCAAGCGGCCCTATATGCGAAACAAGCGACGGAAAGCTCAAAATTGTGACGGACAATTCTTTTCGTTTTTTTTTATTATTTTTGAAAGTATCATCTCACGGCGAGCGTTTATAAATCGGCCTAGGGAACATGGAATTCCACACCACTGGGTTAATTTCTCAGAGTCTACTGTTAGCCCTTAGCCTATGCTTGCAACCTAACTTTTCTGAATGAGCTCGAAACGCTATTGGTGGAATAAAGCCGTACGTGGATCGAGTTAAACAAAAAATCAGCCGACTAGTTGAATCCTGCAGGCAATGCCGAGGCGGCCATTTGAGTGATGTGATATTACATTTATGGCATGAACGTAGCTTTAAAATTATTCCAGAATCAATTTTCACATCGTTGTTTTGTAATTTAAATTAATTTTCCTATCCTGGTCACCCTGTATTATAATAATTATAAGTGCAGCATTTATAGAGATTTAAGAATTCACAGAACGTATTTTTTAATACGGACATCAGTGTTGCAGCTCTTCTTACGTGCGGCACTTCACGGAACTTAAAGGTATTCTCATTCCATTGCGTCTACTAAATAAACACCGAACTCCATAAGAAACTTCTTTAAATACATATTTCTATATTGAATTGAATAAGACATGTAACTGTATTCAAAGACTTGCTAGGAGCACAATACACCGTTGAAGAAGACATCAGGTCAACGCATGTGTTTATTTGCAACATTTCTTGACGTTTCCCAAAAAAATGTGGCACGAAGGCATAAAACGTCAAATGTTTGATGTTTGTATACACTTTTTCCATGAAATCGTGATTGTGAATCATCTCTCAGACAAGATATTTTGCCTTACGCATGCTAACGAATACTCTGGCTGGAGTACCACAAGGGAGTGTTCTTGGTCGTCTAATTTATTTACTGTATATGTACGAAAATCGAAGGAACCATACAAAGTATATTTAATGTTGATACCCGAATTTTGGTATTTTTTTTTATACAGTCGAAAAGTCGGCAATGAAATAAGACCTTGCAGGGATGGAACAAAATTCAAGTACCCATAAATTTTAATAACAAAAAAACTAGTCTGCCTCTTGTTCTTAGAAATGGGTTTTAAATACACTTTGGAAATGAGGAAAAATACATCGAGATGAGTTCCGACGTGAAATTAAAGTTTTAGGAAAACGTATAAAAAAAACATGATGAGCTTGAAAATACATAGATATAGAGATATGTACGTACATGTTAATTTTACATATCTTATTTTATGTAAGCAAGTGCTAAAACCTATCTGGACGCCAGCAATTTTGGGACAGCCTCTTTTTGCGGAAAATACGATGCAGTCAGTAAAGGAAAATAAACTACTCTAGGTAGTCTAGGTGCATTTCACTTAATTGAATAACTTGGGGAGTGTCATAAAAATAAAGATCTATTGTACCCCTGGGTGCGACCATGAAGCTACACAATTGGGAAAAATATAATCTCAATTTATATAGAAATTGAGCCTCAAATGTATGTTGCCGATTCACGCCTTAACGAATTTACCGATATCAACCAAACTTTCAGACATCTTTGGTATTGGTTTATATATGGTTTGTGTGAAGTTAAGCCAAGACCGGTAAACATGTTTGTGTGTTGTACGTGCGATAAAGATACATGTCCGTACATTTTGTTTTTTTTTTCCAAACATTAGCCGTGTGTTTTGTGTCAATATGTGTATAGATATGTCACAAGATTTCAAAAAAGCGTATGCACGTACATACAATCAATCAAACTCATATTCGTACAGTAGGAAAATCATAACTCTTTTTTGATGATGATTCAATGTCATTTTTTTGTAAGATCAAAGATCTTTTGAACATCTATTGTCAAACACAAAATAAACGCGATCGTTCAACACAAATAGAACATTTAATAACAAAAACCAAAAAAAAAACAATTAACAGACAACAAATTCATATTCATACAAATACCTTTGTTTGATACGAAACAAGAAATTTAACAGATTTTAATATTTTGTGGCATATCCATTGTTTTTAATTACATGCTTAAGCTTATTTGGCATGGATTGGACAAGTTTTTTGGTACTTTCAACCGAAATTTCAGTTTTGTTGCATTTCTAATTGGTAATTTTCTTATTTGCTGGTCTAAATGGTTCCATAAATTTTCGGTGCGGTTGATATCCGGTGACTGGGGTGGAGTGTCCATCACTTTAGGAAAATTGCATTCGAATCACATCCGGGCATTGTAAGCATAATGCTTTGGATCATTGTCTTGGTAAAAAGTGAAATCGTTGTGCAGACCCAATTTTCGTGCGCTTTCTGCCAAATTTGGCTTTAAAATATCAATATATTGCCTGTGGTCCATTATTCCGTCAATAATATGGAGTTTTCCCACCCTAGCTGCCGAGAAACAATCCCAAACCATCACCGATCCGCCACCATGTTTTACTGTTGCGACGGTATTTTCAGGTAGAAGCTCGGTATTTGGTTTTCGCCATACCATTTGCAGTCCATCCGATCCCGAGACATTAAATTTGGATTCATCTGTAAAAGTTGCAGCTTTACAAAATTCAAAATCCTTGGATTGGTGCTCTTTTGCAAAGTTGACGTCTGTCTCTATTTTATTATTTCAAACCTACTGTACGAATATGAAGTTGATTGACTGTACATATATGAAAATAAGCTTTTATTTGTACAAATCGCGTTCAGAGTGAAAGTTATTGGAATCGAAACCTACCGAAAAAATATCCGTTTTCATTCTATGTAGTGTATATCGTAAACGTAAAGTCCCATGGAATCCATGGCATGAGTTGCGTCCTGTCAACAAATTGACAACTCGTAAGACCTTATAAGAGGGAGAGAGGCAGCGAATCCAGCCCACAAGTGAAATTCACCACGACTAATGGAATTGGGTAACTTTTAATGTTCTGTGCGCTTGACAGATGTTTCCATGGAAATTCATTTGGATGCTCTTCTATGTAATTGTTCTTACGATGTTTTATGAATGAAATAATACTTTCTGTTTTATTTTACACCCCTATTCTGGTTATGATGTGGTCACAACGCAGGAATGTCAGTGAGGCGAAAATTATGATGCCCACCTTGTGAGGTTTCAGCTATTTGGTATTCTGGCGAAAATCTCACAAAAAAACACACGAGAATAGTCACCATGGTGAGGTGAATTCGTTGCCATGTCAAAAATTGTTTTTTTGACAATTATTATATTCGCGCTTTTTTTTCTTACCGAGCGGTCTACTAATACTTGATTTTGGAAAAGTAATATCTGCAAAATAATATCAGAACGTAGCGAACATGGCAATATTGTGCATATAAATGAAATATGTATAAGTATTTATTAATAATGAATATTTTGCAGGAACAAGAAAATATCAGCGTTCATCCCAGGAGCAGTTGGACCATTATACGAATTTCTTGCAGATGAACCCCGATTTTCTGGGCAAAAATGATCCAACTGACCGGAATAGGATGCAAAATTATTGGGCCGCATTCGCAGATAAAATAAAATCAACATCTGTTTATTTTTCCTTGTGTGTGACAGTTCTTTTGTTGCTATTTTTCCTTGTGATGTGCTCATGAGAACATCACAATTTTGACGGTTCTTGTGATGCTCACAAGTTGTGAGGTTTTGCTCAGAATACGAAAACCTCACAATTTGTGACTCACCATACTCTTGTGAGGTAGTTTGTGACTTAAAACACATCACTGAGGTTTGCCAGAATATGGGGTGTAAAACTGTTTTTGAATAATTCCCATTAATTCGGGCACTTTAAAATTTCGAATTTCTTAGATTTATACAAGATTGGATTGCGCACGCAGCGTATGTCATTGGGCTCATCCTTGCAATCCGGCATCTATAATTTTTGCGGATTCCAAACGATTTGCAAATTATTCCATGGATTTGGGCATTAAAAGTTTTCAATGTAAAACTCCCAGCTTGTGGTGGTGGTAAGGTGAAATAACCCGTTTTGACTCATCCTAATATTTCCTGTCGAATAGACAAATAATTAACAGACGCTTTCAAATGACGTCATTTGGAGCCGAATTTGTTGATCAACCCGGCCACAATCCGATTAACAAGGTAATGGTGTCTCCTAATTATAGAAAAGAACAATTCTTCTTTTTCGAAATTGATTCCAAGCATTCAGATTTTCAGAGGCAGAGTTTATCTGAAGGCTTTAAATTGAGGCTAGACGAAGTTCACCGGGCCCGCAAGTAATTTACAGGAAAATGTATCTTTTAGAATTGTTTGAAAACTATCAATACCAAAAAAATGGAAAATACTGCTTGGACTTATGTGGTGTGCATTGTCCCTACGATATATCTACTTTAGTGATAGTCCTTACTACTAGCTTGCAGAAGTATTTTTACTTAACAAGGCAGAATGCATAGTGGCCAGGACGTAGACATAACATTAAAGAACAAATAAAATATAGACAGAAAAATTACGTGTCGCTCAGCTAAGAGCATTAAAATTAAAACCCATTTGATTGCAAAATAACGTTAGTCCATTGAAAAGCAGCACTCTGAAGGGTTATGATTCAATTTTGTTTGGGTCGCGCAATCAGTCGTCTTGATACCTAAATGAGGACTCTGTGCATGTTCCCTAACCCTGGAAGGACATGCTTGTTCTTCATACGTAAAGAACATGCTTCGCCGAAACGACGACGTCAATAAAAAAGTTCGCCCTACATACGACACATCTACTGAATGTTTAAAAATATAATTGCTTTTAATTGTTTATTTCATGAGGCATAGATAAAAACATAATTAGACGTTTTATCACGAATGGCGCAATTCGAAAAACGATGACCAAACAAAAACCGATTAGATGTCAAGTTGCGTCGTCGACTCGACGAAGCATGAGCTTCCAGGGTTAATTCTACTCCATTTTCCGCAGGAGTCATATACATGTAAACGCCAGTGATATCGGATATGACATGACCAAGGGTTTTCTCATACTCACACCTCAACAGATGAGGCTATAATAGTCTCAAATGATGTTGCGGTCATACGATCGATAAATGGAACGATCGTTCAATAAATAGTATATCCACTTGAGCTCGGGCGACAATAAAAGGGACTAACCACTTGAGTTCAAAGTGCGATAATGATCGATCATGAAAGGGATGCAAGGGACACTGAGAGAAGAATCGTGGCAGTCTCCAGTTTGACGAGAACGTGTCAAGTTCTCCCAGCTAGTGCTTAAGATTCTTTCCTTTTGTTTAAATAAATGTTTTAAATATTGTTACAAGTGTGCTCTTTTATTTAACTACACTCCTTTGGTTTTTATTTGTAATTCGGATCCAACTTCCAATTGAATATGAATATGAATACATATGTACTTCAGGCGACATTGTCGTTCCGATTAAGTGTGCGCCAAATTTTGCTAGGAAGCCGCTTATGTGAAAATATCTGAAGGGTATCAATTACTATTTAAATTTACCTCGTTTGCAAAGGCCAAATTTAAAAATCGATCACCGCTAACAGAAAGAGATTTTTTTTTTTAATTTAACAGTTTCTGTTTATTTTTATGCACATATTTTCCTGCTTTTTTTTGAAAGACGATCTAATCATGGGTGCCCAGTTTGCATTTGATTGTGAAGCACTGTAGCTTGGCGGATGTTGTGTAACAAGTTGTACAATTTACAAATTTAGGCGACTCCTTTTAACATTGCTTCAGATTTAGTGGCTTACACAGAGATGAAAGCCGCCTCAATTCTGAGGAAACACACATCCGATCTTTGAAGAGATACTGTAACCAACAAAATTAAATGAAGCCCATATTTTACCCTCATAGAAGCGAGCACCATTCATACATTCGACGCATTATTCTACGTCTGTAGACACATTCATATGCAAAAGCTATTCCATCAATCATCCGTACACAAGCTTGAGCCCAGTCGGAGACTGCGAAATGAAATACAAGACCGTTCCCAGCTAAATGGAAATGTCATGTAATGAACAGACAAATCTCCAACTATAAACTACTTTCTTATCCGCAATTCAAATGCCCCATCCATCTGGTCTGTTTAACAACACATTCACATCGTGCGTCGGTCGTCGTGCCGAGCTGCGAGGGAAAATCTTGAAATATCCCCTGCACTTTGTGGTAGTTAAGAAAACTGTCAGTACTATGACAAGTATGTCGAAACTCTGGTCGCCTCTACGTAGCGGCAGCAGACAACATGAAGATTATCCTTTGTCTTCGTTGGACCATTCTCCGTTCGTTCCATTTGGCTGTCTTGCTTCGTACTAATGGCTGGATATATGACATAAATTTATGGGTTAGATACACGTTTATAATATTCGTTCATTCTTCAAATCCAAACATGAGTTTGAGGATATATGTGTGTCTCGTCGTGACGGTACCAGAAACTAGTGTCACTGCAGTTGCTGGTGCTGCTGGCTGCTATGAGCGGAGTAAGCGCATGGTGTTTGACATGTCAGAAAAGTTTACTGTTTCATTGTTCATGGGAGATTAAAAGTTTACAGCTGAAAGATGAAGGACTGATTGTGTATCCTTAGATCCTAGCATCAAAATGAAACTAAGGAGAAATTAAATTCTGCAACAATTACTTTCGTCCTCCGAGCCGAAAATAATATCCTTGGAATTACACCGCGACTTCTATTGAATTTTTCAGGGCTTTCGAAGATTCAGTAAATTTCGAGACAACTTCTCATAAATGTGATTGATATTTCAGGAAGGAATTTGTTATCATCTGCATGCTCTCAAATGGCTTGTGCAGAAAGGCGTCCTGTTGCAACCACATGTCGATGCTCCTTAAATTATGATTTTAAGGCCGCAGTAAGTTGTTTATGATACTATAGATCTGCAATGACGAATTCATTTTTAAAGAAAGTACAGGTTTATGATACCCTTAGATCATATCGTGACCAAACAGTGACTTAATCGGAATGTAATACCGCCTTCATAGATAGTAAAGAAGCCATGAAGCTCTCGGTTGTGTTTGTTGATCAGCTATTCGCTGGTGATAATTGACATATAATATAAAGACAGTCTTGGCGACTGTTAAACAGTTAAGCTATACAGGCCTGCAACAACTTTATCCCATCACTTCACTGAGCTAAATTCATAAACATAGCTTTTTCGGGACTAATGCCTAACTACATCAAAGACCCGCCGAGAAGCAAGTGTGGCGTCTCAACGACGACGTTCAACTTAAGTTCCAATGACAGGCTCTGGTCGCGATCCATTTTGGTGACATGATGATGAATGAATGTATTCATTTTTTATTTCAAAGATTTTATTCAATCAGTAGATATTGCGTATAGTAATAGAGTTGGTCAAATGCGAGTAGTAGTTGCATTTCGAAGCTCCGTACCAAACAAATATTTTGGAAAAGAAGCAATTTTAAGGTGAAGCCATTAAAAAAATACAATTTTCATGTTTGGATGCGTCAAGCATTGAGTCGAGGCAACATTTTAATGTCACCCCAACTTCACGTAAAAAACACTCACGTGAAACAATAATAATAATAATAATAATAATACGGGTGGCGCTACCGTCCGAGGCGGACCAGGGCCTAGCTTCTCAGCAACCACTCGTGTTGTGCGTGCTATTGTTCTTTCGCGAGTGGAAGGGACCTACAGTTTAATGCCGACTCCAAACGGCGAAGTTGAGAAGCTTTTTCTAAACAGGAATACTCTTTGAGAATTGTCAGTGACTCGAAAAAGGTGGAGCCGTGAATTATGAAAGGTGGTAAATTCGGGTATCGAACCTGGCACCCTGTGGGTAGGAGTCGACGCACTTACCCACTACCCCACGGCGACCCACCACGTGAAACAAATCTATTCTTAAATATTGTAAAGTGTCAAAGGCATGACGGACAGACAGTCGTTTATTATGAAACCTGCTGGTCAAGTGCATGTCGTATTTCAATAGTTCCGTACCGTAAAAATATTTAAAAAAATTTGTATTCTATACATGTACTTTCAAGTTAGGTTTACTGAATTAAGTCAATAATTCAGTATTATTGACTTAATTCTAATTCTTATGTCAACAATTCAGTCCACCTAATGCATTCCAGGTGGACATAAGTAAACACTGACGCTGATATTTATTGGAAATTGTTAATAATACTCAACTAGGTGGGGTGAAAAGTTATCGCCTTGGACGCCAGAATGCGTTGCTACTGCAAAATGGTACCTTGAGGAATCCGTTCACATTTAGACGGACATGAAAAATTTCAGTGCGATACTGTGTTTAGTTTTGATTTGACAGCTGATTGTTGTTTTCACCCCACCTAGTAGGTACCAAGATTACAAAAAAAAATGTTTACCAAAGATCTGTTCTTTCAGGAAAAAAACATATCCAACATAGTCATTCATTTCATTTTTATTCTGGAATTCATAGCAACTTATATACTAGACAAAAATGCTTTAGATTAGAACGAACATTGTTAGTTACTTATTTGTTCTAGCTTACTGACCCTTGGCGGGTACTCTAAGCTAAACTTAAGCTTATTCTATGTCTTTCGACTTAACCTAACATTATTATGTAAAAGAAAATTTCACCATGACTAATATGTATTAAGAAAAAATTAAATAACTTAATGAGAGTACATTTTTTTTAAAAGAAACTACAAGCTAACTTACATTCTACCTTAAAATATAACTTACAAACTATCTTAAGCTAATCTACGTATACATAGATATACACATTTGTATAGCTACATACACATGCGTATACGCATATATCCTTCTATACATAATTCAAATATACATCGCTTTGCCTATACATATATACATTCTTCCTTTTTTTATTTAATTTACTTATATATACAGCTTACTCACTACCTTACTACCTTACACCGGCCATAGGTTACAGCTGATATATGAATGCATAGCAACATCCAGCACATCCCGCCTAGATACCGCAGTACAGAACCGGAGAAGACCCTCCTCAGCTCGTTGCGCGACGGAGCGGTCGTGGTTGAGTCGCCCATCCACAGTTGATCTGGCGATGTGATAGATGAGCGGTACCTCATTCATATTTTGTATCAGACCTTGCTTGTCCAAATGGAGGAATGCTTATGCGGGGACGAAGCCGTTGTGACGTACCCCTTCGTGGAATTGAGAGTTGGGGTAGTAAGCCCCAGAGATCAGATTGTTGACCTGGTTCATCGCTCTAGCAGTATGACCTCGACCCAACTTCACCAGTAAATTGTCCACACTTTCAGGTTTGCCCTGTTGGAATATAATTTTATGTACTGGGACTCTGGAGTTCGATAAAGACGAAAACAAGCCCTAAGACAAGCCCTCTCGAACAACCGAATCTTTTCCATTAAGCTTGCACTCACGTTGAACCACACGGGACAGCCATTGGTTAGCATTCGCCGGATGATTTCATTATTGATTTCATTCTTGACGACGAACCGTCTACCGGTAAGCATGTTACACAGTAGGTACAGCAGTGGTTTGCTAATGCCTAGTCGATTGAGCTTGTAGAAAAGTCCTTCTAACCATACGGTGTCAAAGGCCTTCTCCAGGTCAATCAAGCAGGCACCCGTACATTGTTTCTGGCTTTTGTTGAATTGGATATCCGACACCAGTTTCGACGCGGCATGAATGGTGTCATGCCCCGCTTTGAAACCGAATTGGTTACCCGGAATATCCAACGTTGTGTAATGAAAGAAGTTCATTTGCACACATTTGTTAGTTTCAATTGCTTGACCACATCTATAGCATCTAGAATGTTGAAGCATTATTGTATTTAATGTTGGACATATGAATTTAATTTTTTTTTATTTTTACTGTGAAGAAAATGTTCTTCGGATATTTTCCTGTAATCGTAAAGTAATCCAATGAAATACTATCCGTTTTGGAGAATTATAAAGTTGGGTAGAGTGAACTAAATAAATGCACCCGGATGCTTAGGCAAAACGCCATACTACAATGTTTTTTCTAAATTTTCTAAGATCGAGCTTCTTCAGGAATGCATTAAAGAGGCGAAAGAGGAAAACTCAACTGTTTTCAGAATGTTTGAACAATATTCGACTGAGTATAATGTGTCAGAAGAAGTTATAAGAAACATTTTATCGAGAATTGTTATTATTCATTCATTTAAACTTAAATTTATTTAATTTAAATTAAAAGTTAAAATATGAATTGAATTATGTAAAAAGTCAATCACTTAAAAAATAAAGTAAGTTGGCAATATAATAAGCAATTTATATTAAAATATAATAACTCTTGCAATGCTTTGAAAAATAAGGCTGCTTCTTCGAAAGGAAAGATTTATGCTTCCATGGTTTGGTCACGTAGCACAAATATCCCCACCATCACGACTTCCGAGGGGGGCCTTGAATGCGATTCCACCAGATAGGCGACCACTTGGCAGACCCAGGATGAGATGGTTGGACTAAGTCCATAAGCTCGCCTGGTTACGCTTGGGCATAACTCCTGATGAGTTAGAGTCGATGGCGGAGGATCGAGTTGCCTGTAGATGTCTTGTGTGTGGTTTATCCTCGCGATGACTTTGGTGAATCTTGCGGATCAAAAGATGGTGATGATGATGATAAAAACAAAGCTAAGGGGGCTATCGTATATAATGCTTTCCGGAAATGAGGCTGATTTCTATTAAACCCGGCAGCTAAAGATTTCAATAACCCTTAATACCCAATACCCGATCTTCAATCTTCCGATCAGGAGCACTCTTAATAGGCAATATCAATCAATAAAGCCCCAAGCCCAAAGAATCCTTTGCATGCGTTACTCCGCTGTCAAAAAAACTGATAACTCGTAAGGCGTTATGAGAGGGAGATAGGCAGCGAATCCAGCCCAGAAGTGAAATTCACCACGACTAATGGAATTGGGCAACTTTTAACATTCGTTGCGTTTGACAGATGATTCCATGAAAATTCATTTGGGTACTCCTCTATGTAATTGTTCTTACAATATTTTATGAATGAAATAATACTTTATGCTTTATTAAGGATTGTTTTTGTATAATTCCTATTAATTCAGGAACTGTAAAATATTAAATATTGCTATTTCTCTTAAGTTGGTCATCCCTAATGGCTGGTATTTCCTACTAGTTCAAGGTGACCATAGATTAGAAAGGAGGTAAGTTTAAAAATGAGTTTCCCCGATTCGTCGATGGATTTGAGTGTGTGTAAAATAAAGGTAACCGAGCAGGGCTAAAAGTAAGAGCAGGTCATCTCAAGGAGGATAAGAAAATTTAAGTGCCAGGGTTTATGTGCTTAATGAAGATGCAACCTTAGAATAAGAGATTGAGCGAGGTTTTTTTTTTAATCTTATGATTATATATAATTTTATTAATTATGTGATTATTTTTATATTATATTTAATTCCCATGACAACTTATACTAAACAAAAATGACATAAAAATCTATCTAAATAGCTAAAAATTCATGTCCTTAATTTTATCTTACTGACTCTTCGCGGGTACTCTAAAATAATCGAATCCAACTTACTATTTGCTTTTCGGCATCTTTTATTTGTTTTCCTATGTCCCACTAGGTAAGTGGGCCGTTATAACAACTGAACGGTTTATGATATAAGCAGGGGCGGCGAAGGCGGAGACTGGTTCTGGTGTAACCGTCAGAAGAAATGCCACTCCTTATCACTCTCTCTCTCCTGTCTCGAGCAGGGATCGATCTACTGAACCGGAGAAGATCTTCGTGTTCGCGGACGACATCCGATTCGTAGAGAAGTCGCCTGTCAACTGTTCGGCGCACCGCGTGCTAGATTACAGGACATCCTTCCGTGTTCTGGATCAAGCCCATCGAATCAAAAAAACGACTCAGGTGGAACAAAGCCGTTGTGGCGCACCCTCTCATGGTGCATGTAATTGGTATAGTAAGCCCCGAAGACTGTTGGTAGAAGTCATAATTCTTGCAATGTGACTTCTTATTAATTTGATGACAAAATTGTCTATCCGTACAGCACCTCGTTAGGATAGTACTTCTTGTACTCAGACTCGGGTACAACCGGAGACAAGTCTCAGTCACCGACACCGTCTCTCGAACACTCTCATCATTTCCATCTAGGATTGAGCGAAGACTCTGTACGATGGGTGGCCATTTACTGCAAATGTCTGTATTTCATTCATTCGTCTTCAAAATTACACTTTACATTGAATTGAATTTCAAAATTGAAGCGCCCACAAATTCAAGTTCAGATTTTGTACCTGCCGATGCTTAAATTATTCAATGAAAGCAGCCCTATCTATGACATCATATGCCCCTCCAAAATATTCTAAACTATTTAGGTGAAGGCTCATTTGTTCAATGGATGGCGCGGCGCCTCTGCAATCCGTCGTGATCCTGCATCTGAGCTAGATTATTTCATTCGACCATCGGTCGCTGTCCTACAAAGACATTCACCACTGAACAGTATTTAAAAAATTAACAGACGAGTATTTAAAAAAAGAGGGATTTTCTGGCGTCTCTATTGATTGTCCCCTTAATTGAATAAGGCAGGTCGATGTCGGAAATGAGGACGATTCGAACTTAGCGAACCGATTACAATTATCAGGAATGGAGAAGGAAATCAATAAAAGTATACCCACGCCATAAGCATTGATGGTGGGGAACCATTCTGTTTAGTCGTGGATTGCATCCTGAATCCATTATAATCAATCCACTCTTCGAACTCCTTACAAAGAAATACAAAAGTTTGAAAAGATAAAACGCTGAGAAACTATTCAGCACTTCATCGCTGGCATTCTGCTTCTGATGTTTCACAAAATATTGCATAGACTGTGATACAAGAGAAACCAAAAGCATCAATTTCAATCAACAGATCCATCAGCGTCGAAACTATGCGCGCAAAGTCTTCCTCTTAAAAGTTTATCCTTAAGGCTGCATCCATAAACTGAGTGGAAATGGAAAATTGAATTCGAACAAAAAAAAAAAGGGTTCAATAATGAGCCCTGGATTTATATTTATGAACTGTCGATTTCACCAAATTCTGAAAGGAAGGAAAAATTATGGTAAAAGATATACGCAAGCCCCACACTCTGCCTCCCGTTCCATAAATCTTCTCGCAAGACTATGAATTTCAATTACCCCATCTGAATGTGAAACTCGTGGTAATCATATTCAAATATGCTCATCCAACATCCCACAGTAGGTCTTCAGAGCATTCGTGGTATCTCACATTCTTCCCGATAGCATGAGGAAGTGGTGGTTGTTTGTTTCTCCGAAGTTTATTAAAAAGCTCTCACATGCCGATCGGGACGAGACAAACGGCAGCTAAAGAGGCCTTAAACTATTTTGATTAATGTATCAAATACGAAACTCGGTACACACATGCACGGATGAGAATATCCTTAGGCATCTCATAAGAATGGTGCTCAATTATTCCGCATTGTGATTTCCCACGCGGTTCCATTTTTATTACGTCGGAGTTGGGAGAAGTTTATTTGGTTCGAGAACTTGCTCGTGTCTAGGAGGAAGAGAAATTGTTGTAGCTACTGTACGGCATGCATCATCAATTGCAATTTGTCAAAATGTCAGAATATTCAGAACAATGGCGAGGGTATCTGTTTACACGGTTGTGTGTCGCTGACGAGGATGTGAATGGGTGGGACACGATTTTAATGCGTTCCAACGGTTTCCGGAATGAAAAATGATAAGGACGGGTAAACAATTATTAATGATTCATCATTCCTTGAATATTCGTATATCTTACATGATTAAGTATCGCCGTGGACTTGAGTAGTCTCACTGTGAGATGCGGAAGACAAAAGGGTTTCGAACTCGTGAGGTTATCGAACTGGGAATTTTGCGCGCAAGAACAAGTGTTATGACTTGCATTTGCTTTCGCAATTTGTTAACTAGTAATGGTGGTGATTAAGGAATGGATGGTTATCCAAAAATATCCGGAAGGGCTACCAATTTGATGGTATTGTTGTATGACCCTTAGCTGGGAAGAATCAATATTCAAAGAACCTGTTGTTCCGGATGTTTGTCCAGTTCATAATATGTCATCACGGTCTTATATGTATTTTTGGAAAATTGGTAATAATTTTCATATTGGCTTCCATTACAGATTCATTACCAATCCGACTTTTAACTGCAAATTATGGGCTGGTAATCCGAGCAATTACTTCGAATTTTAAATGTGTGTCCGCGTGATAGTTGACAACATCATCTTGATTAGAAACGGAATCAACCTATTTGCACATCCTTAATTCGCCAACTATCTTATTTTTAATCTGAAAATTTATATAGTTGACATAAACGTATTTTGAAGTCCAAATAACACGTTCGGCAAAAATAACATAATTTTTCTACATTTAAGCAATGCTTGGAAACACCATCTCGTGTTCAGTCATTGATTTTGTCGGAGAGTGTTATGAAGAACGATGATGTGTCAACGGTCATGTCGAGTAATTGTTTGGAAAACTCTTTTCAGATTAGTTGTTCTGCAACTCGACTAGTATTCTTGATCATTCGACGCGGCAAAATGAGTGACAAATGCGTCAAAAACTAAGCAACAATATCCCATGAAGCAATTGCAAGTGCAATTCCATTTCGCTATCGAATAAGTTGTAATATCATTGATAATGCCAGTTTATCCAGTTCCACCTTGAGAATCAAAGAAAAAAATTCCTTCACTTCCATCGTTCATCACTTTCATTTAACTTTCACTTAACTATCGTCTTCATATTTTTTTGGATTTACGTCTCTTTGAACGATTTCTCTCAATGTCACGAAATCGTGTTGGATATCGCGTCTCAACCCTTGATTAAATGCGTCATCATTTCTAACTGTCTTAATCCTTCATTCATAAAGATCAAAACATGTACTAACCAGTTACAGTAAGCAGATGTTGCGCTATGAACATGTAAACGAAAATAAAAACACTTGTGTTTAAAAATGTAAATTCACATTTATTTCAATATAAAGATCTGTGGTGGCTTATTGGTAAACATTCCAACAAACTGCTGGTATACCAGCAAATCCTAAGACCTGTTTGGACGTATGGCATACAACTTTGGGGTTGTACCAAAGCAAGTAATTTGAACATAATACAGACTTTTCAAAATAAGATGCTTAGAACCATCGTTAATGCACCATGGTGTATCAGAAACGATGATATCCACAGAAATCTTGGAATATTACCACTCCAAGATGAAGTTAAGAACTTTGCTTATAAACATAAGCGCCGCCTAGAAGAGCGCATAAAATCTGCAGTTTACCCGATCCTTGAGGAAACTAATGTCTTGCGCCGACTACAAAGGACTAGACCCCTTGATCTCGAGTCTACACTCGCGCATGGTTTTAACACCGCAACCATGCGCGAGTATAGACTATCGCACGAGAACTTTCATTGGACAGTATTGGAATGGAAAACAAACTCCTGGTTAAGTGCTCCTGGTTAAGTGCTTCACTTAGTTGTAGTCTTAATAAATTCAGGAAGGTGGTTTAAGTGAGTAAAAATCTTACACTTCTGTGTGCGAACGTTCGCCATAGAGTCTTGTCGAAGATTTCCACCTACCCACAGGAAAAAACAAAATTTGCGTATGACAAATGTCATTCGAAGTTAAAATATTTATTAAGCTTTCTTTCATTACTCTAACACTTCAATGGCAACCATTTCAAGACACAAACTAAAAAGGTAATGCTTAGGCATACCATTACCAAACGTATTCTGAACAGATCTATGGTGCAAGCAAAAGCAAAAAGAGCATCGGAAAATGTGGAGATGCAAAAGTTATGTGAATCTAATTCGAATTGACTCCAAAATGGAAGAATCTTCTTCGTCGTATGGGGACATATCGTGTGGATTCTTCGAAAAGCAAATGGGCGTAAAAGAATGTAATAGTTTCATCGAAGTTGTTTACTTTCCATCATCAAAAGATGTTTTGTTAAGGGTTTCTACCCAATACATAATATAAAATAATTGTGAAAATTAAGTTTTTCCACATATACAACTTATGTCGCTTCATTTACTTTGAATTTTGTGTCTAAAAGTAAATGCATCATAAAGACATTCTACATATTTTACCTACTTATCAGGCTGACGACCCATGCAGGATCCCAGCCTGAGCGATAGCTGCTTTCCATTCTTGACGGCTTGACGGTCCTAGGCACGCTGCTTCCAGTCATCAAGACTAAGCTATATTTCATCCGCGATGACTTGGTCTTTATACCGGAGATTCGGTCTTCCTCTCCCTCTCGAACCAGGAGACTCGGATTCGAAGACCTATTAGCTGGGGCATTGTTGTCCATTCGCTCGATGTGGCCGAGCCAGCGCAGTCGACGGATCTTTGCCTTCCGGACTGCATCCACATCCTGGTACAGCTCCTAGAGTTCGCGGTTGTGCTTTCTCCTCCATTCGCCTTCCTCGCAGACGGGACCATACATCCGGCGTAAATGCTTTCGGCTCCATATAGCAGGACTGGCAAAATAATAATTCGAGTCAGGAGAGTTGACGGCAGTTGTTTTGTAAAGTAACACCGGTTGCCAAAAGCGGTTCTATGTCGGATCTACACAGTGATGTCGTTTGCGGAGTTAAAGACATTCTAAGGCGTTTAATTTACAAAAGCAACATGGAATGTACTTTCTATGCAAAAGCATAACTTAATTTGTATCATTGCAATTTCATCACCACTTTTGCCCAACATTTTTAACGTTTTGGAAAATGCCTTTTATGGAATCTTTTGTATGCAATTCTTAATATTTCTTTCTGTAAGAACCTTCTGCAAACTATTAGAAAACATACAAACCAAAGATGGCTGAAATCGGAAAGGTATTTCCAAAGTTATAGCGTAACCAAGGGAAATAGGAATTCATTTTTATATGCATACATGTGTATATTAAAAGTATCACAATTTTGTTCGCTATACCCATTTTTTACTAAAACGAAGTGAAACTGATCACTAAAAAATGTCCATTAAGCTATTAACAAGGCATTATGGGGTCTTGGCGATTTTTTAAGTTGCTATAACAGCGTTAGCAATGATATCGATTTAGCTATTAACAAAATCGACCAGTTGCGTTAATCAAGAACGTTCTCTACTTGAATTTCTTCAAAATAGATTTTTTTTCAAAAGTAGTCTCCTTTCAGCGCCATATACTTTTCTCAACCATACGAGTTTTCCTACTTTTTTAACCCTTTCAGCAAATTTGATTTCCCAAGGTTTTTCAACGGATATTTTGCCGCTACATTTTCGTTGTAATGTGTTCAATGTTCTTGATTTGAAATCTTCACAAAAAATCCGTCTTTTGGGCAAACGACAGCTACCATCTTAGCCATAATTTTATGTCTGTGACGAACCTTATACAGTGGACTCTCCCTAAGTCGAATTCTCCTTAAGTCGAAACTCTCCCTTACTCGAACTTTTTCGCCATATTTTACATACATTTCCCTCAACTTTCCATACAAAAACCTTTCTCTAAGTCAAACTCTCTCTAACTCGAACAAATTTTGGTATCCCGTGACAATTCGACTTAGGGGGAGTCCACTGTATGTCGAAACATATTCACGACATTAGGGAATTCACATTTTTTTTAGTCAGCCTTCAGACTTTTTTATACCTTCACCGCTCGAAAAGAGGTCCCATCTTGCATCAAAGTTACTATTTTATGGGTAAGTCTCCACATAGAAATAAAGCATAGAGAAAGCCAGTATACGTTACGTATATAACACTGGAATTGCGCTGGTTGATAACATCACGCGGCTTTGCTTGTTGTTGACCTAGCCTCCACTGTCATTTACAGGAATGGCATTAAGTTAGCGGTAATTGATACTTGGTTACAACTCTGTTTTTCTCAAGCTCTGACAAAAATTAACTCCCCTATTACTAGTGTCCAGTATCAATCAGTTGACGATTGATAAATTTGTCGATCAGAAAGGATTCCGGTATTGTGAAACTCAGTTGATAAAATTGTTGACTATAGTGAATAAAGTGACCGGTGTGACTGACAGTTAAAAACAACATACAATTTCATTTGTTTTCTTTTCTCTTGTGTCGAAAATTGTTTCAGTTGCACTAGCTATGATAGACGATGATGAAGATTTTGATGCATGCGATTTTAAGGAGACGAATGCTGTTAATCCTTCTGATTCTCTAGAACTAGATGAAAATTTGTAGGTATGTATACACGTAGCTCCGTCATCAAAATATATTCTTACGGGTCAATCTTGTCAGTTTTGTGAAGAACTATCAAATCAGAAAGGTTCAACCGTCGAGTAGCTAGGAAAAAGACCTTTATCAAATTGCGCAACTGTAATATGCCAAGTGTAATATTCGCCAAAAATTTGCTAAAGATTACCAAGAAAAAGATCCAGTGTCGTGGGAAGATGTAATTTTCGCAGATGAGAGCAAGTTCAACCTTTTCGGTTCTGATGGAAGGGTTATGGTGTGGCGCAAGAAGAATAAACAACTAAAAAGCAATTATTTGAAGGCAACTGTGAAGCATTTTTTCATTGGGAGGTCATGTTATGGTGTGGGGGAGCATATCGGCTAAAGGCGTTTGCAATTTTGTCTTTATAGATGGGATCATGAATAAGGAGCACTATTTAAGTATTCTGAGAGAATATTTGAAAGAATGCGCTAAAAAATGGGAATTTCCAGGCCTTTCAAATTTTATCAGGATAATGATCCTAAACATAAAGCCCACATTGTCCGCGAATGGCTGCTATACAACTGTCCAAAAGTTATAGCACCAACCGCTCAATCACCTGACCTTAACCCCATCGAACGTTTGTGGGCCGAATTGGATCGGCGAGTGCGAGGGAACCCTGTTTCTTCCGTAAACGCTCTGAAGGTTAGGTTGAAGGAAGAATGGATTAATATAAGTGCGGAATGTATAAAATTATATATAAATTATAGCAAACATGCCAAATTGATTATCCCAAGTTTTGGAGAATAAAGGATAATAATAATAATAATATGGGTGGCTTGACAATCCGAGGCGGACCTGGGCCTAGCTTCTCAGCAGCCACTCGTGTTGTGCGTGCTATTGTTCTCTCACGCGTGGAAGGGACCTACAGTTTAATGCCGACACCGAACGGCGAAGTTGAGAAGCTTTTTCTAGACAGGAATACTCTTTGAGCATTGTCAGTGACTCGAAAGAGGCGGAGCCGTGAATTACCAAAGGTGGTAAATTCGGGTATCGAACCTGGCACCCTGTCCGTAGGAGTCGACGCACTTACCCACTACGCCACGGCGACCACGGAGAATAAAGGATACGCTACAAAAAATTGAATAATTTTCTTTTTTTGGGATCATTTTAATTTTTATGATGTAAATTAAATAAGATATTTAATTTAGAAAAACCGAATATTAATGAAGGTACTTTTTCCTTAGTTTTTCGTGTAAATTCAATATCTTGTGGTAATGGCAAGAGTTTTTTACTCAAAATATTGCTAATCTCGAAGAAAATTAAGGAACTTACCGAGCAGGAAAAGATTGGGTTAAGAACCATTTGGTTTCAAACTGTAACTACAATTTTTCACACATTCGAATAAAAAACCGAATATTAATGACACCCACTGTATATATCTGTATTGTAATGACCATTTTCTTTCGAAATCTCTGCATTTGTCGTCCTCAAAAATCCGATTGACTAAGAAATTCAAATTTATCAAACAAATTTGTCTGAATTGACACTCACAATACCACTTTGGCTCCATTCACAATCGAAAAATTGATAACTACCAATCGTTGACGATCGCAATACCAATGAGTCAAATTTATTAATAAGTATCGATCATCGTTTATTTTTTGACACTCACAATAGGGGCCTAAGTGTCAGAAAAAAAAGATCGTCCATGTTAACCGAGCGGGTGGCCGTGGCTTTTGTTGGAATGTGCGTAGACGCATACACAACTTAACCTCGCTGCCTGGATTCGCTTCCGGGTGGTATGACTAAAATATTATATTTCACGATACCAGCTCTTTCAAGTCACTGACAATACTGTAATAACTGTCTGAACGGCTTCTCAAACTTGGCCGTTCAGAGTCGGCATTATACTGTAGGTCTCTTCCATTCGTAAATGAGAGCAATAGCACGCACAACACGAGTGGTTGCTCTAAAAGCTAGGCCCTGTTCCTCTGTGGGCTGTAGCGCCACTCATATTATACACATGTTATCTGTGCTTTCAAAATTGCTCAGCACCACTCATATCTCCTTTTTCTGAATAAATATAGCAACGTTTCTTTGAAAAAATTAATTAAGATCATTATAAAATCCAGTCAAACTTCAGACAGCGCAAAGGGATTTTTTCCAATGGTATGGCGGTTTTCTCTTGAAATTCCCAAAACAAATAAGAAGACCTAAGTAAAGTCAATGCTCTCAATTCCATAGAACGAAATTGTAATTGTAAAAGGCAAACACCTCATTAAGGATGACCTTTGAACAAAGCGATATCTTCAACCCTTTTTTTTTCTACCTTTCCCAAAGTACGACTTTCTGATAGAAAACCAAAGAGAATACCTCAGATTCGCCGAAAAAGTGCTCACATTTCATTTTTTTTTCGCATAATAAGCATTAATGCTGCTCTTTCATTGAATAAAAATGGCTGTCATTAAAATGAAGAGTGAACCTTTTCACCGTTTATCGCTTGTCTGCAAAAAAAAAGCATCTTCGCTCCAGTCATGAGAACGGTCAATAAAACTTACTTCATCCGATTATGTGCGAAATTAAATAAAATTAGGTTCCCCTGTTGATGGCATTGGGAGTATAACACAGTCCTAGTAAGCCGCTTAGGAAGTTTTTACGGCGAGTGGAGAACACAAAAACAAACGAGTTGGAAAATGAGCTATCAACAAGTCAATACACACATTGAACAGGTTCAACTTGAAGGACAAGCCAAACGAACATCTGAAGTGACGGGAAATTGAAAAGTCATTCTAGGTTGACGAATGTGGCGCCTGGCCACAACTCTGGGCACTTAGCTGATACATAAGCTTGTCAAAGTTATTGTGAACATTCGAAACTCGAGAAATTAAAATAAAAATCGTATACCACGGATCCTAGAGTTGATGTCGGATGTAGATATCGTCCATAGGAACCCCATATGGGAAGCCTGTATGAGGCGAAGTCGTAAAATTGTAGCTTGTATGGGCAGGATCATTCGTAGACCCATGTGCATCTAGGGCAAAGTTGTTGATTGCTATCAGCTTGGCGAGATGTCAGCAACGATTCCTATAAATACTCATGGTCAAGACATACAGCCTTCTCGCGGTGCCCTCTGGATAGCATTTACAATTACCGTTTAGAGGTGAACTAATGTATGCAGCGAACACTTTGTACAGGGGTTTTAATCAGGACTCCCATGTTCGGGGGTTGCGCGTGGGAGTGTAAAAAAGTTTTAACGACAAGCCTCGGATACGGATGACCTTACTGCTGATGACCATGGACAACTGAAAAAGGACAACGATTTCCAGTTTTCTAAGTGGAATGTGTGGTCCCTCAACAGATCAAGTGCGGACGCCCAAGAAGCCGATAAGGCAGATATCACCGCCGTCCAGGATGTGCGGTGGGATGGGCCGGGCAAAAAGAGGATGAAAAACTGCGACATATACTTCGGCGCTTGCTACAGAGAGCGAAGGCAGCGGTTATATTGATGTGGATTTGTTGTTCGAGGCAGAATTAGGCAGGGAATCTTAAGTCTTCTTCTTCTTCATTTGGCGCTACTGTCCGGGGTGGACCTGGGCCTCAACCAACAAACCGCTCCAACTAGCACGGTCTCTGGCTAGCTGTCTCCAGTGTCGCACGCCCTTCTCCACCTGGGTGCGCCACCTTAAACGCGGGCGTCCTCTGTTGCGTTTTTCCACGGGTTGGGAGTCAAAGACTCCGCCTTATAACATAACAATCAACACACACTCGGCAACATCAGCCTTGCGCCCATGTCCCAAACGGAGGATAAAGATGACGACAGCAAAGATGACTTTCATGATCTACTAGAAAGGACATACGATCAATTCCGATTCAACGCAAAGCTGGTCAGGGAAAATATCTTTGCTAGAGTTCTCGGGAATGACAAGCCTGCAGGACAACACGTCCGAGAACGGACTTAGGCTATTGGACTTCGAAACGGGCAGAAACCTATCTGTAGACAGTAACCGGTTCCCTCACCTCAACATCCGCAAAGGGACCTGTCGGTCTCCTGATCACACATTGCGATCGACATCAGACATTCCTCCAATATTCTCGATGTCCCAGCATTCCGAGGAGCCAACATCGACTCGGATCATTTCTTTGTTGTAGTCAAGGTAAGACCAAGGATTTCGATAGGACAACCGAGTAGAGCAAGACAAAATTAGTTTAACGTCGGATAGCTACAATCGCAATTGACCGCTAGGAACTTTTCCGATCGAGTCTGCCTGAAGTTCTCAGAGAGTTCAACACTGACAGCCGAAATAATCGTTTAACCGTTATCAAAACGCCATCAGAGAATCTGCGTTTTGAACGCTGGGTCTTAAAACGCCGTCCAGGAAAAAACCCCTGGTTTGACAACGAGTGCTGGCGGGCATATTCAAGGAAGTAAGCAGCACATACAGCACCTTGATCATTCCTGTCCTGCTCTATGGCGCGGAAGCCTGGACAATGTCAAATGCAGATGAAGAAGCCCTTTGTCTTTTCGAGAGAAAAGTACTGCGTTCAATCTTTGGTCATGTTTGCGTTGAGCTTTTTGAGAAGAAGATTCAAAGGGCTGCACAGTGCCATGACCCTAGTCAGGCGACTACGGATTCAACGCATTTGTTGGAGAAGAACATTAACCAGCTTGTTGTACGGAATTAGAGACAGCTGGCTAATGATCGTCGTGGCAGCTGGGGAGGTTTGTTGGCAGATGAAGAAGAAGAAGAAGAAGAAGTATGGGCAGGATCATCTGCAGAATCGTAAGAGCTCTTAATGAACACCCATTTCCCCGGATGACGAGACATCATGTCTGAGACTATCGACTCTCTATGCCGGCATCTGGAATCTTGGAAAAAGATTACATCCGTCATTAGATGCTATACAGTAGTTAATGGCCCATGTACGTCAACAGCTTCGCTCCGCTTAAAGTGAGTATTCTTCCCATTCGAGCTCTTGCTAGAGCCAGACAGCTAGCGCTTGGTAGCCCCTCTTTCAACTTACTTGATGAGATTTCTGCGAAAGATATTAAAGAAATAATGTCCTTCTTGAACACCTACACTTTCCTTGTTTATAGGTAACTGAGCTGTAGCATTAAAACGGCACATAGTGCTGATTAGGTTCTCAACGAACCTCCACTTCTACCTACCTAAACATGTGCATCCATAATTTTAAAAGGAACAAAACAAGTGTAAATGTCGGTTAATTTTCCACTTTTCTAACCCATAAAAACCGATCAATTAGCCCCGCTCTTACAGCCCTCAAATTCCACAAAGTTATTTTTGCGGTAGTCGTAGTTCCAAAACTAAAAAAAAAATGTCGTTATCACCGTGCTAAGGACGCAATAGTTTGTTCTCTTATCGTAATCAACTATTTCCCGACTTCTAATAATTTCTATACGAATGTCCACATCTTCCACAAGGTCGTTGGCCTTTATGACGGTTTTTACGAGTTTGGCTCATTTTTTCTTTGTTGCCATTCAATAGTTCCTCACAAAACCGAGCATAATTTACGACAAGCCATCTACAGGATACATGAATATTGAGCAGAAGCAGTACTATCACTGAGCACGTTCGTAATTCGCGCAACACTTCAACTTGCCACAGACAGCCATGCAACCTTTACGACCTCGACTATGCGGGGTTCATAAAATTTGGATTGCATCCATAAAAGAAAACTTTGACAATAAAATGGCGCTTATATTTTAGATTTGCTTCTCTAATCTTCCATTATGTGTTTCACATAAAACTGATTTTTTACACTCTCTATTCAACATTTTCGAGATTGTTTCGAGCGATGGCTGTTAAATTAAGTTTGCGAGTACTATTCAGCGGTTTTGTGTTTTGACGGAGTATCAAAATGGCTTACTATAGTAGCGCGGGATTTGGCAGAGTGGTTAGCTTAAAGTTTCGACAGTTGCTTGGGACTGAAAATCTTTTTTATTATTCGACGGAATATGAAGAGATTAGGGTAGTTTTTGGAAGAGTTTTGCAATAGATTTGTTTGGAAGCAAAATGAAAGAACAGGAACTTCCCACGTTATGAGCACTTGTGTCGGAGAGGATATTGGAGTTTCGAAAACTCGGTCAGGTTTCGGAAGATTCCGCATTTCAAAGGGAAAACTTATGATGTTTGTAATACTCTTACAGCTGACGCTGATGAGGCGCCATTTTGGAATACGAAACCTTGGGTCTCGGTAACTTAACTAGAAAGCAGAAGGATTGTGTGACCGTAAAAGGTTCCGAAACTACACGTCGCAGAGCTCTGACAAAAATCTCTGAAAAAAAATCATTCTAAAATTAAGATGCTGAATGTGACAATTTTTAAGTCGGCACGACATTCGGTTCGGAAGTTGCGAGCATTTTTTAAACAGGAAAAAAATTCTCAAAATAAGGGTGGTTGCATCAAACCGGTATGAAACCATTTCAAGTTGCGTAATCGTGGATATCAACCACCCCCCACACATTTTTCATATTTTGCTATGGTGCAACCATTCATTTTTTTTTTCTACGTCTCCATCGAACAAATACGAACGACTGCCTGAGTCACCAAACGAAAAGGAAACAATAAACATTTTTGCGCCTTTCTTATTTTATATCTATGGATGTACATTTACACAGCTACACACAAATCATTCAATTTTGCTGAAATTGTGAATATTGAACTTCTGAACGGATAGCTAGACTAATTACATAATGTGTTACAAGATAATTTGTTCATGGTTCATGAAGTTTGACTTCAATTTGCACAACAAGTGAACATCAGGTACATAGATGGGATTCCCAAGATCTTTTTTTTATGAATCGCTTGATATCCCTCCACGTTGTGTGTAAATGGTTGAGAAAAAACCGTAATTTCCGTCCGTTTTGCTGCAGCACACATTGATAATTCAAACTTCAACGTGTCAACGAATTGTACTCATTATGAGAGGAGATGTGAATGAGAGATTGGGATAGGCATCAATGACAACAGAAAATTCAAGCAGTCGTATTATTGTTTTAAATTAAAAAGTGCGGTAATAATGCATGTAAAGTACCGGTTGAAGAAACAAACCCGGTCAAAGCCGGGTACGAAATCTAGTCAATGTATAAACATTCATATTTCAAATTGGGGATACGTGAAGTTGAGATGCAATTGAATGGCTATACATATAATGAATGAAACAGAGAAACAGTGAACATTGGGAAACCTGAACCCTCCAAAATGTAACGTCAACACTGTGTTTTTTACATTTACTGCTCTAATACCTCAACAGAAATTATTTCAACATTTCTACATAAAAATATACTGTATTAATTTCTAAGCCTTCGGGGGATCCCCTAATATTGACTATGCGTACCTACATCGTATGTTTGTGTTGGAGACTACTAGTATTGCTCTGATCCCTCATCCAGTTACAGTTTTTCTCATGCATAATTTTGGGTTTTATTTCAAAAGCAATAGTAAAACAATATATAAGATTTAAAAACATGAACAATCTCAAAGCCATGAGCTCCCTCGATTTTAATAAGTTCACGTTTTAAAATGTAAGCTGTATAACGTATCGCAAATATTCGAATTCGAGAAAAATTAATCCTTCATCGCTATTCTACATTCTATTCGAATAAAATAAAGCTTCCATGAAACGCTTCGGATCTAAGTGGGCCACAACTGCTATAGTTGTGGCAGTCACCCTTACCTAACCTAACCTAACGTTTCTTATTCACAGAGATATTATATATCAAAGTGGATAGCAGTCGAACCTCTCTTATTGCTAAAGGTTCTTAAAATCTGAAAAAATCCTGCTATAGAGAGCACATTAATTTGAAATAATTTTGAAGAAACGAAAAAGATGTGAACAATAAGAAACAATAAGTGTCAAAAGAGGGATTTCTAATAGCTGAAACACAATAGTGCGTTACGACGGCCGAGCTTATGTTACGGAGAGATGCGATTCAGCACTGCGTTCTCAGTTTTTTTCTCTCTCTCTCTCTCTCTCATTTAGTATTTTGTGCATCGCCATTGAATTGTGTGCGTTGAAAGACAAAACCAGCGCAAACTCATAAAGTCAGAATTATCATAAAATGTAGAGTCACATTAAATACTCATAAAATCAAAAGTATAAGGCAGCACATTGAGGTATATGAGAATATATTGTAATCAATAAGCCTGCTATAATTTTTTTAAATGGAGCAGAGCATTGGTTCATTATTATATAACACAAAAGTAACTAGCTTGAGGCCCTGTAGAAAGAACAAGCGGAGGTGACAAGATTCTCCAGAAGTAGTAAGACCAAGCCAATGCTCACAAATGTAGGTAAGAAATCTGCGACATTCTTGTTATCTCTTGATAGAAAAGACTGCTGAGACAGCTTATCGGCTTAGTAATGGGCTATTATACCTTCGGGCTGCAAACACCTAAAGGTTGGCCGCATCGCTGAAAATTTCTGTGACGCCTACGAACAGGACGACGAAGTTCCAGAGCACGTCCTGTGCTACTTTCCCACTCTAATCAGGTGACATTTATTATGTACAGATGATGTGAGAGCTGCACTCTCACTGGATCGCCTGCTAAATATTAGCTTGCCACCAGTTACTACAGTTGTCGAGTTTTTGAGTCTGAGAGGGCGTGTGTTGTCTTGTGTTAATAGTGTTAAGTCTCTTTTTTATTTTTTTTTTTGATTTCGGCACACCGCTGCGTATTCTCGTGGTCTGATCCGATGTTGGTCAAATATCAATGTTGCAAACAACGATCGGTTATCGCACGCAAAACATCGATTTTCGTTAACATATAGATTTATAGAATGCTGTAATAATTTAAAAAAATAAACAAACAAACTAATAAACTGAATTCTGATGTTTGATGTGGAATGAACGCAGTTAGTACTATATGCACCAGTAAAAGGTAATTTAACATAGCCTTACTCACTATACTCAATTGTATTCCTTAATCTCTCATATGTATGTATTATAAACGCAAAGAATGGTGTCATTGATTTCAAAAAAAAAATAATATTAAAAATTCACTGCTCAAAAAAATACAGTGGACTCCCCCTAAGTCGAATTGTCACGGGATACCAAAATTTGTTCGAGTTAGAGAGAGTTTGACTTAGAGAAAGGTTTTTGTATGGAAAGTTGAGGGAAATGTATGTAAAATATGGCGAAAAAGTTCGAGTAAGGGAGAGTTTCGACTTAAGGAGAGTTCGACTTAGGGAGAGTCCACTGTAATATAAAAAAGTCACTGCTAAATAGTAGATGTTAATACATCGATCTCTCAACAATGTAATAGTGAACATGAATCATGCCTATTCTCGTGTGTCGGTGTAAACTTTATAAATAACGCTGTTAAATATTTTTTAGGACAGGAATGGTAAAAATCATTTATAGCCCGAGGCAATAGAAACCAACGCATGCTTGCTGTCAAACTAATGACAGGTCATAAGCTCGCATGGTGTGTTAGACAGCTTGTCAAAGCCAAGACATGTTTTTTGTTTTGTGACGTCACTCAGAGTCCGTTTTGTCATTAAACAGATGAAAAATGATGTATACAAAAAATAATTGAATTCAAAATTGATGTGAAAATGAAAGAATTTAATTTATTCATTAATGGTGGTATATTGGACAAGGCCATTACGTGTAGTAAATTGTTGCAGAAGCTTTAATTAGTAGGAAAATATTGAAAAGCAATCCCTTTTCTTAAGTGTGTGGATTTTGGATTTGTTTCCAACTTTAAGTTTCTGTTGACATGCAGATTCCGGCGGAGACGTCACGCAGGGAGTCAAGAGAACTGTCCAGCACACCTTATAATCCTTAAGCCACTATAAGCTCCTACAAGATGTAGAGAGACACCCAATGCGGCCTACAAGTGGAATGCATCTTGACGGATGAAGAATCGTCACTTTTATGTTTTGGCGCCCTTATTTGAATTCACAGAAAACACCGAAAGACTGCTGTCAAATTTCAGAATTGACTGATGCTCTGTGAATGAATGCCTCCAGATACATATTTTTCCAAGTAACATCAATATTTATACATTCTTATACATTCTCCGACGTAAAGCTCCCTTCATCTCGGAACAAGAGGCATCTTATTGATAGAGACGCCCAAGTATACTAGAGATTCTTCAGCACTTACACGCACCATATAACGTGGCACATTCCCACCAGGAAACTCCACCACATCACAACCACACCACGCAGGACCAACATTTTGTGTGTAGGCAATGCCTGCTAACCTTTCCCAACAGCAACCACAAACTATACCCCAAAACCTTAACTACCGAGCATTGTTTGGGGGTGGCTTGGAAACTTTCAAGTGCATACTTTAATACTGGTATTAGAGTAGGGAAATTCTTCAATGGCTCCTGTCGAGTCCTGTGCACACAGAAGCTCCGCTCGCATTTCTCCTGAACACTTCAAAGTGAATTTATTAACAAGTGCAACGGATATAAAAACAAACTTTCCACGGCAGTTCCATGGACTTTTCGAAACTTCATCGCAAACCAAAATATTGCACTCCCTCTCAAAAATAGTCAAGGTAACAGCGGGCGTTTTTTTTTTCCTCTTTTCCTTGAAGACGTGCTCAATTTTCGTGCGCCATTCGTCAAAAGTTTGATTAAGCGAACGAGTTGCTGGGGGTGAAGAATGGAATTAAATATTTATCGTACTTTTCGTCTTGATTTGAGTCACAAAGTGTCATCCATCCATTCGTCGAGAATTGCCTTTCTCCGATGCGATGAAAGCTGAAAGCGTTCGGTGAGTGGCCCGAAAGTGGTATTTCGAGGCAATAGAAGACAATCCATTCTAAGATTGTTGAATGAATTCAAATGTAATTGGCACGTAGCGCTCGGTGGGAGGGAATAGAGGACGCTTCTGTGAGACACAAGTGATTCACTGAATATAAATGGATTCGAAACGAATCGAGAAGAAAATGAGTTTATTGAATGGAAAGTGTTTGTTCTCGAGGCTGGCAAGGAACAAAGCTTGTTGATTCTATTTCTCGCATTCAGCTTAAGCAGGGGTCCTCCTTTGCTTCGATTTTAAATAAAAGTTTTCTACTTGAACGATTGAATGAAACTATTTTGGATTTCTGTGAGGAAATGGAAGCATTCAGGACTAATCGTGTTAAGAACAAAAAGGGGAATTCCTTCTTTGCTGAAAGTTTCTTCGTGGAACAATTTGCTTTAGTGTTGGGTTGAAGAGAAGTGCATGATAATGAATCTTAAGTGCGGGTAGAATATAAAAGGAGTGTTAGTCGTTCGACTAGGGTGCCCTCTTTAGTTTACGTAAAACTTTGGGAACTTATATGTTTTTCATTGTTCATAGAATTGGGCAAACAATGTGGTGAATATTTTTAAGCCCCACTGTATGTATACCAATAGCATACAAGAATATACACACAAGGTATACACACTCATGCTCACACAATTAATCCACATATGCGATAATGAAGTACCCGCTGTCTCACTCCGCCGTTCGCTTTATTCACTTTGTTAGGGTTATTATAAATTATACTGACCTCTGTTGGACATATCGATAAACTATTTTCTTGCTAAAGTTTTAATATATTTTAGGTTCATTCATTGCAACAGAAGAAATTGCTGCGGCAAGTACTTCCTTATCACATATGTGGCTTAATTGTATGAGTATGAGTGAATATCAAGTGTCAGTAAGCAATAAATTCTTCTTTTTTCAGCAGCCAGCCAGAACAGTTTTCTTTTAACAGGTTATGGGCCCAGGGATAATCTATCCCATTTAGATATTAAGTAATTTCTTGAATTTGTCGTCAAATAAATTTCGTAAATAAATAACAAGTATAGTTTATTTCGGACGCGGTTTTCTTTTTTAAACTCGATGAAAGCTCAAGAATTGAGAAATATACATTGGTCGGAATAGTCGAATTTATGGAAATTCCCGATACAAATTTTGCTGAACGCTGGGGACTTACTAGAGGTGGTGACTGGAGAAATGGAGGAACCAATGGCTGGAAACGGTGAAGATGTTGCAGCGGTCCTGAGGCACAAAGATTGAAAGCTAAAAGACATTTTATAAAGCATTGTGGAAGGTCATGTGACATGTGATCAAAACTGTGTTCGGTTTGAGATCAAAAATCAACCGAAAGTATTAATCTACTTCAACAAAATTTGTATATTTATCAAAAACATCCAAGTAAAAACATTGTTACGCACATAAGTAAAATAAAAGGTCTTGTAGAGCAACTAAAAGATGTCGTAGAAGTAATATTGCCTTCGATGCTTAGAGCACGTGAACTATTGGGTGTTAGATTCTGGAGCAAGCGAGCACATAACGTACCATCGCGAGTGGTTCGATTTTTTAAAGAGTTAGATTGTACAGTTTTAATCACCATCGAAAATGGAATTTAAAAATAGAAAAAAATAACATTAATCAACGTTTGCTATATGCCTGAAATTAAAATGTATTTATTTTCCGCTGGGAATTTGTCAGTTGTCGTCGACCAATAAACTGTGTAAAATCAGCTGATCAAGTTGTTGCTGTTGGCAAACGTGGCATGGAAATGAAGACATACAGTTAATCAAATTAATATTCATACGGTAGGTGCGAAATTATCTTAACACTGTTTTTAACCAGAACTAAATTTTTTCCCTTTTTTTTTGAGTCACCAATTATTCTTAATCATAAACTAAATTTAATCAATTTATTCAAAATTAGATAAATAATGTCTCACCGGCATTATGTGTCATCTGATTATAATTGTCTGCAAAATCAAATCAAATTCATATTCGTACAGTGTTTTTTTTATTCTAAAAATCATGTGCAATTAACTGCTACAAAACATGTCAAATACGTTTTTGGCCTACAAGGGTTTGCATAATTCGGTTGCGTGTTTGAATTTAAAAATAAAACGTACAAAATGGGATGAAAACAGCGCGAAACATCGGTTGAGCTTCGAAAGCACCATAACGATGGTAAGTCACTACAAGAAATTTCAGACCTAATTGGCAGACCGCGATCAACTGTCCAGTCAATTGCTAAAAGATTTTGAATTTTTTTTATTAAATGTTCAGTTTTTGTTGAATGATGGCGTTTATTTTGTTTTTGACAATAGATGTTCAGCAGATCTTTGATTTTACAAACAAATGACATTGGAAGTTTTAGAGGTTCTTGCATAAATCGAAAAAGAGTTATTTTTTGCCTAGTGTATGAATATGAGTTGGATTGACTGTATGTGCGTTGGTCAGGTTAGGAATATTCTGAACTCAAATCCAGTACATTATATCCATGACACAAATTTCTTCTGCAATGCATGCGCTTACAGAAAAATGCACCGCCTACCTTTTCCATTAAGTAAGTCTCGAGCAAAGCGACCAGGTGATTTAGTGCATTCAGACCTTGGTGATCGAATGCAGATTCCTTCTGAAGGGACGAAATACTCAATCTTGTTCAGGGATGATAGGTCTAATTTTCGTGTGGTTTATGAATGAAAAATCCGAAACTAGGGGAAACTGGGATGGTTGGGAGTAATGTATTGAGTAACCTTAAATTAAGGGGAAATTAATCTACTACCTATCCACCGGTCTTTGCAGAATTACGGTTAAGATTTAGATGTTAAGGCTAGTAAAGATTTCATAGACCGTTGATGGTGGAATACGAAATGACGCATTGTCACACGTCCACTTCGAAGAACCGACTTATGTCGATATTATACCTTGATCGTCCAAGTTTTGGTGTATAACTCAGAACCATAAGCATTATCAAGAGCAGAAAGACATTTTTGGTTGCTTTGAGAGATAAGAACTTCGAGTACTTGGTGTTTGGAGTAGGAGACTTAACGACGAACCTTAGATCTTGTGGAGCGAGTGGCGAACAGTTATCCGGCTCGGAAAATTGTATAAGTATGTCCAGCTGGGAAACAACCTTTGTGACGAAACTAAAGATGCCTAGCATAAAACTGTTCTAGTTGCAGAGTCATGTTGATAGAGGCTTCACTTTCCCCCGTAGAAAAAGAAGAATATATTGAAGTAAGCTAACCTCTACAGCAACCTCTAGTGTGTGTGCTACTCTTCTCTCCCGAGTGGAAGGGACCTACAGTTTTATGCCAACTCCGAGCGGTCAAAATTGAGAACCTTTTTTCTAGACGGTAACAGTAAAAGATCCCATAGGCGGACAGTGAAGATCGCAGTACTTTTTGCACGGCTAAGCGAGTTGTCCCTCTATGGGAAAGCATTCCTGAAAAAATTATTTCATATGTCGTCCAAGAACTTTACAAACTATGAACTATGAACAAGAAGACAAAATAACCAACAACAACATATCACAACTGCAGAAATTAAATCCGATGTCTAATGGAGTGGAGACAACGATTTGATGGGGCGGGCATGAGACACACCCTGTGCTGTTGCAATTTTGTTGTTTTCCTTATAATGTCATTTATTTTGTCTTTATCGTTCGCATACCATGCAACAAAAAAGTAGCTGGAAAGAAAAAAAATGTTCGCCTATGAGAATAGAATTTAAAAAATTGCGGCTGACGTTCGAGTGCGGTGTAGGAGGTGTGCGCCAAAAGGAATATACAATTTATGGAGAATCATTTTAAGATCCACGGTCGTGAGAAATTGTCCGATCAAAGGGAATCTGTCCGTCTAAGGAATCTGTCCGTAATTTGTTTGACCATCACAAGGCACAGACAAAACACTATGTTCTCTTCGTGTATGCCCCCAGTAGCGTTTTCTGCTCGACTAAGGATCATCTATTGATGTAGCATCTCAGAGAATACTTCAAGAAAGAAAAATATTATTAATCTGAAGTCAATGAAAAACCACAATTTTAAAATTCCAAAGGAGCTTTTACTGTATTCCTCTTAAATCATTGCAAGTGACTGGAAGAATTTGGAGCCATGAAACATTTTTTTATGTTTCCTTCCGCCAATCGAACATGTCCAGCGAGGATCAAATGC
The DNA here is from genome assembly GCA_964034865.1 of Eristalis intricaria. Taxonomy (NCBI): domain Eukaryota; kingdom Metazoa; phylum Arthropoda; class Insecta; order Diptera; family Syrphidae; genus Eristalis; species Eristalis intricaria. Next base: position 79,680,880 of record OZ035874.1, read on the forward strand.
GTAAGAGTCAACGCACAGACCACGGTCGCCTAAGTATCTTAATGATGTACGTATTTTTAGCACCACCCATACAACCAGGGCTGTGCTTGAACCTGGCTTCTACAGAAACCACCCGTATTGTGTCATGTGTGTTCTATTGTTCTCTTAAGAGTGCTGGGGACCTTCGGTTTTGTGCCGACAGCAAACGACAATGTTTAAAAAGTTAACTTCTCTTTACGGACACCCCTCTATTATGGACACCTCTTTTTGAACACAGTTCATCATGATCTCAGCATGAAGATATTCTTCGGAACGAATAATTTACATAACGGTAATTCATGATTGTCCTGCTGCTGTCCCCTTTACAGAAGTCTGTATTATGCAAATACGTGATAATCGAGCTTCTGCTTAAAAGAGGGAAGAGATTCCTTATTTGCGTTCACTGTTCTCTTTTGTTGATCTTATCTATGATCAACGGAAGGATTGTGTGAAATGCGGGAATACCGTCTCTGTGGCAGTATCTTCCTCTCCTTTGAGTAAATAAAGGGCTTAAGGGCGGCTCGGTGTTGTGGTGGGTTGTCAATTTAGTTAAGGACTCTCCTTCGAACTATTCACGAGGGTGGCCACAATGTCCAGTCGCTCAACTCTATCCCTGTAATCGATTAAATATAAAAAAAACCAATTCGTTTTTTGATCAAAATCCGTCGCAATGTTGGGCGCTATTCAAATTCACACTTCTTACTGAATGATCTTATAGGTATCTTGGGCGGAATGCGTTATGCATTCGCATTCTAGCCGCTCTAATGGACTGAATTCGTATCCGGCATGGTTTCTCATTACACGCCCAAAATCCGACTGATTTGAATATAGTTGGAAGAGCAAAGGAGACAAAATCCCCCAGCCGTACCTTGAATTTATTCATTTATGGAAATGCAATCCCTTCCTGTCCTGGCCTGTCACATAAATTTATCCCTCCCTAACCATTTCTCCTCTTTTCGTCCCATATAATGATGTCGACTATGACCTCTGAAGAAGAAAATCCGAATCTCAACCTCTACCAGCAGCACTCTGTGACAGGAAAAACCTCAAATTTACACTACACTGGCCAGGATTAATCCCCTAAACTAAGACTAAAACCACAAGCGCCCGCCCTCCAAACAGAGAACTATTGACCTATTTCACAACCCCTTTGCTCATTCAAAACATCTGCCTCGCATAATGGCGCTTTTAAAATTGCTAAAAAAAATCCGTCCATCTCCACGGCAATTCGTTCACGAAAATTCACAGTACTATCTGCGGAACCAACAAAGCAAGCCTTCACCAGCCGAGTTTGCATAGACGAGATCAAAAGGATCCACCGCTTCGCCGCCCCCTCTGCCAAATCCGTTTAAGGACGAACGCGTGCTATTCCATCTCATCCTTCCCGCCGACTAACCGCACTTCAGTAAATTGTGCTTTAAGCACTATCGCCCAGACCACAGCACCTGCCAACAGTTCAACTCGAGTCCATTATAAGACCTGTAGTCAAGGTAACGGCAGAAGAAAAAACCGAAACTCACAAATGAGAGGAAGAAAAAAATCATGTAAAATATTTCCCCGAGTCGCAGCAAACATAAGCAAAAAGGGAATCAAGTCGAGGACTGAAATAAACTAAATGAGAGTTACCAGCCACCAACCACCAGCTCCCAGTCACCCTGCCCAAGTTCGCCCTGGCGAGGGACTCCAATTCGACGTCACTGAGTCGGAAAAGAATGTACACAACGGAAGTTTAAATTATTGTGAGGCACGTCGAAATTAAAGCAGGGTTTTCAAAGAGACTTTACAGGAAGCCCGCACGACCACAATCTAAAGTGCATAAAATCGAAGCTGTTCATAAAGCGAGTAGGGAAAAATTGGAAAATGTTTGTGGCACGGCAGACACGTCGCAGAGTCCAGTCCGTCTACGTACACCTGAGAGAGATGAAGCAAAAATCGATATCTCATTGAAATTCTGTTCCGATGTCAAATAGTCGTTATACACCACTTGCTGCTTCTTTTAACGTGAGTAGCAAAGCAACCAACGACCAGATCCCTGGGTGAGCTCGTCCCTAAATGGATGTCGCTCTGCCCTTTTGCCGAGTCCATTCGCCTTTGATGGCAAGAGCACAGGGTGTGCCCGCTGGAACAATGGAAACATCAGAGAGTCCCAATATATAAATTGATTTTGCATTCAAAAAGTAAATATGTTCTGTGTTTGCTTAAAATTTCAAACTGCACTAGAATGCATATTCATCAGGACGAGGGTATGGATGCCTGCATGGGATTCAACTTGTACTCCATTACATTTGAAACTCTTGCGGGTCGGTGGTAGATATACAAGAGTGTATTATGCTCTTGTTTTTATTTTTGTATTTTTAACGCTTTTTAAGTGTACAACGGTGTTGAGTTCCTTCAGAGAATTATTGGGAATAAATGGAAGCAATTGGCGTTGAAAATTTAAATTCTTCTTTTTCTTCTGGTAGTGCTACAGTCCGGGGTGGACTTGGGCCTCAACCAATAAGCCTCTCCAGCCGGCACGAGCGTTAGCCAGCTGTCTCCAACTGCGCCACCAAGCTGATTGAGGTCATTTTCCACCTGGGTGCGTCATCGGTTCCGTGGACGTCCTCTATTGCGTTGTCCCACTGGTTCGGGGTGGGATTTGACGGAAGGTCTTAGACGTTGAATCCGTAGCACCTGACTGGGCTCATGCCGCTGTACAGCCCGTACAGTTCGTGGTTGAATCTTCTTCTCCAATAACCATCAACGCAGACAGGACCAAAGAGTGTTCATCATCCGCTTTTGAGATTGTCCATGCTTCCGCACCTTAGAGCAGGACAGGGATGATCAAGGTGTTATATAATGTTAGCTTGGTCCTTCGAGAGAGGACTCTACTACTCAATTGCTTCTTGAGCCCAAAGAAATAGCGATTGGCAAGAGTAATTCTCCGTTTAATCTCGCTACTGGTGTTGCATTTTGAGGCAGCCTCAAGGGAGTGAAGCCAAAAGGCACACGGTCTGGTTAAAAAAGATAGCCAAACTGATCAAAAACATCTTTGAAGTTTTGGGGGATTACTGCGAGAAATTATGTAATTCACGAAGCCTAAAATGATGCATTGCAGTTTCGTTGATTCCGTTTAAAGAAAAATTAGGGGACTGATTGAGTGAGGGACCTGTACTGGGCATGCAGTAACAAAACACACATCCCTGTTTATTTTAGAAAATTAACAGTCCATCATGCCGAGAGGAAAACTTAAGCAGATTTGATGATCATCTGCTAAACAGAATCCTTTTGGAAAATAGTCAATGAATATTGAAAAGAACTGCGGTCAAAGAATATAACCTTGGGTAAGCCATTCCTTTAACATAAGGTTTAGGTTAGGTTGAATGTGATTGCCACAACGGGAGCAGTTCTGGTCCACTTAGATCCTGATTGGATCCCTTGTGAAATAACTAATCGGCTGCTAACGTGTTCGGTTCCTCTTTGGGTACTAATTAAATAAAAATCCTGAAGATACGTACTGGTATGATAGTGGGATATCCTGGATTATGCACTCCTTTGCTAAGTTTAAGCCAATAAAAGTATAATTTCTTCTTCCTCTTCCTCCCTACAGCTCCTACAAAAGTCATTGTAGGGGGTTCCCATTCTTCTTGCGAGTAGGCAATGACCAGTAATAACGTCAGCTACATTGCTGATTTCCTTTCTCTTTAGATTTAGGAGTGTGCTTGTTTTCTTGCGATTCATTGAAGGCCATATTAGCCTTAAAGTCCTACAATTAACTAATTCCATTCACCTCCGATTGGCGACGTTGATGGCATCTGTAAGTTACAAACTGTTTATTTCTTGAAGAGAGGGTTATGGGGTGTCCTGATTACTTTCCATTGGCAAACTCACCCCTGTTCTAGCTAGCTTGTCAGCCATTTCGTTGCCTGAAATACCACTATGCCCAGGGACCTAGCATAGGGTAAGGTTGCATCTAACCACTATCTCCCTAACAGATTGACGACAACGTTTTACCATCTTTGTTTTGATTGATGGCGTATCCAGAGCCTTGATGCCCGCCTGACTGTTTATATATATAACGATAGATAGTCCGGCTATCGGGTTCATTGACAGTAAGCGGACAGCCTCTTGGGTAGCTTTTACTTCTGCCTGGAATCAGTGGTTGGACAATCGACGGGACAGAGACAGATCGAAGGCAATATTCTTTATATTGCCATCGATGACGCAAATAATCCTAGTCCGGTGCCTTCTTCCGTTTTGTATCCGTCCGTGTATACTTCCAGATGGGTAGCTTCTCTGACTACGTCTTCTCTATTTGGGATGAGTGTTTTATACCCATATTCAAAGTCTACAACGGGCGCGATACAATCTGTATGCTTTCGCATGTTCGCATTCTTGATTATTTCCATGTGACCTTAACTGCGCATTTTGCTCTAGCGATTGCCTTCCCTCAACCTGATCGCTGCCTTGGTAGCCGCCAACTTCAAGTAAATATCCATGGCTTTAGCACTGTTTCCATGGCGGCTGAAGGTGTGGAGCGAAGTGCACCCGTAATGCAAATGCACGCAGATCTTGGTAAACTGCTTATCTTTATAAGATTGAATGTATTACGTAATGTTGGCCAGAATTGGTTCAAATTCCTTTAACATACTTATATTCAAATATTTCCACCAGCAAGTTTCTTGGCCTACTTCATGCCATGAGCGTTGTTCCAGGAATCTATCCGGTTCTGTCTTGTTGCCTGAAGTCTTTCCTGAAAACATGGTGCGCTAAATCGCTGAATGATTCGGGGCCTATGAAAGGTTCCGATCCCCCTTGCCCAGCGATCGCGTCAGCCATTGTCTTCTATTTTTGTATGGCCAGGTATCCAGCATAGTTTTACTCTTTTTCTCCTGCTCATCTTCTTAAGCCTCCGTAGATATTCCTAAACAAGCTTGGGATTTGATGATAGATGATTCTAGTGCCAAAATACCAGCGCGTCCGATATTATTGGAGTTGGCATAGTTCCTGTCAAGATTGATTTGAAAGCATCTGTCTATGCCATAGGCTTCTACTTGAAAAATTCTGGTGCGTTTGCCCATTGGTTCGAAGTACTTCGTCCAGTGTCGAAATACTTCTGCCACTGTTCAGCTCCTCAGCTCCTTCCAATTTACCGTATTGCTGTTCAGTCTGTGGACTATGTGGCATTTATTGCTCCAGTGCTATTTGCTTAATAGTCTCTCATCCCTGTCCTGCTCTATGTAGCTGAAGTATGGACTCTAAAAAGCAGATGAAGACGTACTCGGTATTTGTGGAAGAATATTTCTGCGTCCAATCCTGTTGCGTTGATGGTTCTTGGAGAAGAATTTTCATTCCAGAACTGAAGAACTGAACCGCCACTTGAGTCTATATAAGAGTCTATGAATTAAACGCCTAAAATGTTTGTAGATTGTAGAACATATCGGCAACACTGTCGGAAGTCGGAAGAGTCTTTGACTCCGGGACAACGCAATAGAGGACGTCGACGAAACCTATGACTCACACAAGTGGAGTGTGTAGAGCACACAGAGTGCGAAACTGGAGGCAGCTGGCTAAATGTCTTGCTAGCTGGACATGCTGAGTAACAGCTCCACTCCGGACTGTAGCGCCACTGGAAGAAAAAGATGAACCACCACTAAGGTAAAGATGTACCATTCAATAAATTTAAGCCGGGGCTCTCTTGTTTACAAAATACGTTTGTCTGCTGTAATATCAGTAGCCTAGATTTCTGGTTGAAGTCAACTTAAATATTATAAATCATATATAAAAAAAGTCAGCAAAAATTCTGATCACAAAAGTACTCAGATAAGGGTCGACGACGAAGATAAATTACAATAATAAGAATTCATACCACTAAAAAAACTACATAGATTACATCCAGCTTGCCATGAAGAGAACTTGTTCCTTTACTTTCATAAATGCATATGTTTTTTCATACACAACTCACTACATAGGGTAAACTGCCCTAATTCGAGACCCCCTCCAATAGCGAGCCCCCTTCATTAATTTGGTTCAAAAGCTAAGCCCCTGCTTTTCAGACAATAACAGTATTTTAACAGAAGAAATCTGTCGTATCTTTTCTTTGTGTCGTATAATTCATTTTCAGGTAATTCGTCCTCAGTTGGTATGCAACATTCAAAGTGTTCAGTTGTGTTTCGTAAGTGAGAAAAAAATCTGTGTAATTTGTGAAATTTCGTAAGAAACTAGAAACTTCGACTAAAAAGGTAAGTGATTTTCATAAATTGTTAGTTAACTAATTAAGACTTAATGTAACAATAATAATGTATATTTTAGTATTTCAAAGCGAAAGAAAGAGAAAAAATATTTGTTTATTAAAATATATCGGGATGAAAAAAATGAGGCAATCCAATAACGAGGGGGGGATGTGGGGGGGGGGGGGGGTCTCGTTATTAGGTTAACAAAAAATAGTTAGTGATAGAAGTAATAGAACAAGGCTAATTTTCAACCAAAAATTAAAACACGGCATTTTATGTAGATTGACTTTTTTACTAATTGCATTTCTTATTAATGGTTCTATGCAATATGTGATAAGTATTTAAGTATATTAATCCCAAGCTTTGCTATAAAATTTGTAACATATAGAAACAATGCCACGTGAATTGTAAGTGTCCGATTAGGTATGTTTTCACAAACAAGACAATGCAATTTTAGTCCGACCGTCCTATATTGATCGTCTTACATTGAAGATCAAATTAGATACTTATGAAACAAGTCAACGGGCACACAAACTTTTAATATTTACATATGAATACCTTTATGTTTTCAAATTTTAATTATCCTATTTGTTGTTGTTAGTATCGTATAGAACAAGCTACTAATTTTTTGGATACTTTATAGTTATGTTGTATGTTATATCTTTTTAACATAAGTATAAATATTTTCATAATTAATATTTCAAATAAAATTATATTTTGGAGCTATAACTTTTCCATTCCTTCCATTTGTTATTCATTCAAAACCCATTGAAATATTAACGAGAAAAGAATGGACACAAGAAGGAAATATAGCGTTATTAATGTTTTTTGTTATATTTTTATGTTTTTGACTACTTTTAATTTTTGTCATGAATTTATTAAATAACATTTTTTCCTTCTTTCACCTTTTAAATTTACTCAAAAATAACGATGATTTCATTTTTGCGCTATGATTTAAATGAGAGGCAACGAGCCTCTGGAACGCTAAAGACTCCCAACTCCCAAAGATAAAGAATTCTCAAAAAAGTGCGCTACCAAATCCCCATACAATCTATATATTTGTGTTTGACCATATATTTAGGGATAGCCCAGCTAAGTATACGCAAGTGAACATGGCACATCAGTCCATATCACAACTTCAAAGTACGGTGCAAATGAGAAGTGTGTTTGTGGCTTTCTGTGTGTTCTCGGAAATGGATGTACGTGTGCAAACTCCACTGGTGAACTGTTGATTGCAATGATCTACTCATACTGTAAAATATGTAAATCTTAATAAATACATATTTGCTTATTACTTCTGCCTTAAAAATCGACTGATACATCAATCTCTTAAAGAATAACGTTGTGGTGGTTGAGCGGAGTAAAGAAAAGATGATCGGATAATATAATGCTCACGTTTTATTTATTTAATTAAATTTCAAAGAACAATATTTCGCGAGCTGGCGGGGAGCCGACGGACTGTATCGAGCGTCAAGTGAAAACTGTGTCTATTGCTGTAGCGCTTACAAAAAGTAACGTAGTCAAAAATGTAATAGAATAAGTACTAAGCAATAATTTCATTATAGTTAAAGTATCGTTAAATATGCAGATAATGTAAGTCTTGAGATAGATATTTTATGTCGCCACAAAGTCATATTCAAATCTGTTCAGGCATTTTGTAGTAATATCTTATATAAGTGATCTATCTTTCATCATTTAAGAGTCCATAAAGCCCAAACAAACATTGATTTTTATATATAGAAGAAGGTAGGGTGTTAATTCAACAATGCCCGTCTGCATGCCATCACTAACGCAATTGCATTGCATCGTACTGAAGACTTGCCATCATTAAAAGGCTTAATTGATCAAACATTGCCGAAAGTACCAGGAAAACGCTGCTCGCGCCTTATGTCGCCCAATGAGTCACAAATGGGGTCTATAACCTTAGGTATCCGACTGGATCTGAACCCCATAGTGAGACCCATTTTGTTGTATCCGGAATGGTCTTATATTACGCAATAGAAAAACACGTGCACGAAAAACATGACGCTCTCATGGACGTGATGCTTTCTTGCCTGAATTCATATTCAAATATTGATGCAACAAAATGACATTTCACATAAATTAAAGTTTAAAGTTATAAAAAATCCTTTTCAGAGTTTTATTTAAATTAAAAATTATTCTTCCGTCGTTAAAAAAACTTTAACTTTTGTTTCATCAATCGAATGTGTAAACAATAGGCTTGTAGCTTTGACACATCATGCATGTAGAATAAGTTTTTAAAAAACTTGTGGCTAATATGGCCTAACTGGTGTTAAATATGGCCTGGTAATAAATTTTGGGTTTAACTGCATCAAAACTCACATACATTGTTGCTCGTAGCCCCTACAGTCTTCTTGTACCCACATTGAGCATATAACGCCTTATGCACAAGCTGGAGCAATAGATGCAGCTGGCAAGGATCCTGTGTTAAATATGGCCTACTATTCGATATTGCAGGTACATGGGGTAGGCCATATTACACACAATGTTGATTTTTTTTTTTACTAATATTAAATTTAATCACGTTTCATAAACTTGTTTCTTAACTTTGATATGGCTGAAAATAAGAACACATTGAGTGCCTTAAAAAACTATCATGAAATCAGCAAGCAGTCGCTTTGAAAACTCTTATTAAATCATACCGAGAAATTACAACGAAAACAGAAAAAACACAATTATGCAGAAATGTGGCACATTTCTCGCACCAGGCCACGAGAACAGGTTCGGGGAGAAACGATTTTAATAAGTTTGTTGTGAAATTAAGTTTAACTTTGTGCGTTTCCGCTTTATATATTCTATAACATATTTCCTATAAGGTTGGGCCATATTAATCACGTGGGCTTTATTTGCCGCACTTATCATTTTAAATCATGTATACAATTTGAGAATGATCATTGGGATATATCCCGACTATTTGTAAAGACTTTTATTGCCCGAAAGTAAGACCTTAAACATAGTTTCTAGTCACAACATCCTGGTATCCCTAAATGTGCAATTTGCACCCCACTAGACCCCACCGTCTCAGACATCGCTACAATCTATCACAAGTGCTGTAATTTGTTGAACAAAAGAAGGTTAATTCGAAGCACCTCTTTACGAGTTTTCGAAATTCACTTTTCAACAGTCATTTGAGAATACCTCAAGCAAAGTGTGTGTTTCATTGGTGGCCTTGCATAAATCTGGCACGCAAATTGCTTTGTTAAGCACATCCCTTCCTCGGCTCGTCCTAACGATCGTAAGTTATCTTGATTGCTTCCCACCACGAATCCACTCGGGGCCCAGACAACGGATGTGCTCCTGAAAGTGTTCCAATAGCATCGCCACCATTTATATGCTAATCACTTCTGCTCTCATAAAATATTTCACATCACATGAACACGTGTGCGCGCGTGTGTGTGTGTGTGTGTCGGCCGGTCTAACCCAAGAGATGATGCTATCAAATAATTATCCTTATACATAGATAAACACTGTGTACACACGTGAGTACAAACCGAATTAACTATGTGCCGGATTGTCTCCGAGCGGTTTCACACTGCAGCCTGTCTGCATTCGTTTGAGGACAAGGCTTGTTCGAGGAAATTTTCCGGCAAATCCGAAAAATTCCTGTCCGCACATGCAAGCATCAACGTGCCCAGGCTGGATTTATTTAGAGCAACAACGGAGCGAACACACAAAAAGACAATCCTGGCTCACATCCAGATATCCTTAACGGGCGTCAGCTTGGTCCGTCCGGCAGCTAAAGGCGCACCACATGGTGTTTTAATTTCAAATTAGGAATGCAATCCACCAGTGCTTTGTGTCTGATTGGGTGCTACTTAAAAACAGAAAGTGCAGCGGGAAATCCCGACCGAAGGACATCCACGTGCCGGCAGCCAGCAACACAGTCGGCTGGTGACTTTGTGAAAGTGAAATTGTATGTGAAAATATGCTCGGAGTCTTTTGCGATTCCATTTTGGTTTGTTTGCGCCTCGCAATCACAAATATTTATCTGGTTGTTGATGCAAATAAGAGTTGGAAAAAGAGAATACAGAAATGGAAATAAGGACACGGGTGTGTTCTTGGGATTTTTCTTACGGTCTCCTTGGATTCTTTGCTCCCGTCCTCGGTTGATATCATCGTAATAAGCCACTAAGGTGGGTACGGAATGTGAAAGACAGAAAGTTTGGTTGTATCCTTTCAGTGGAAGCAGGTGGTGGGAGGTGCATGGAGGGCAGCCCAGCGTGGGTATTGTTTGTACTCCTTTGCCAGGTAATTGATCAAAGGCACTGATATCTAAAATTGATACGCCCAAATTTTAGGGTAACTGATGATTCCGTCAAAAATTGATTAAGTACTGACTAAATAAATAAATAATTTAATAAGAGGTACATGAAGGGGCACTCTCATTTGTGGTACATACTGTTTTAAGGCTTGGTCATGTCTGCACAGCCTTATAGAGATATGCTCGGAAGCAGAAAACAGGCTCGTAATGATCCTTTCATAAGGACGTTAGAAAGCATATAACGTCTAGAAGCTGAACGTACGATGAATATGGTTTTCGAAAATGTTTTCGAATTCAATTCGTTTTTTCTACTTCTTCTACGGTGGCATATTGAATTCTGTTGCTTAGTGGTTTAATGAGATGTAAGAGCAAAGTAAACATTTTTGATTACAAGACAAGACAAAATTATTCAACAAGATTTTATAAATTTGAATTTACACCCCTATTCTGGTTGTGATGTGGTCACAACGCACGAATGTCAGTGAGGCGAAAATTATGATGCCTACCTTGTGAGGTTTCAGCTATTTGGTATTCTGGCGAAAACGTCACAAGAAAACACACAAGAATAGTAGAATACCACGGTGAGGTGAATTCGTTGCCATGTCAAAAATTGTTTTTTTTTTACAATTATTATATTCGCGCTTTTTTTCTTACCGAGCGGTCTACTAATACTTGATTTTGGAAAAGTAATATCTACAAAATAATGGCAGAACGTAGCGAACATGGTAATATTGTGTATATTAATGAAATTTGTATAAGTGTTTATTAATAATGAATATTTTGCAGCAACAAGAAAATATCAGCGTACATCCCAGGAGCAGTTGGACCATTATACGAATTTCTTGCATATGAATCCTGATTTTCTTCTGGGCAAAAATGATCCAACTGACCCGAATAGGATGCAGAATTATTGGGCCGCATTCGCAGATAAAATAAAATCAACATCTGTTTATTTTTCCTTGTGTGTGACAGTTCGTTTGTTGCTATTTTTCCTTGTGATGTGCTCATGAGAACATCACAATTTTGACGGTTCTTGTGATGCTGACAAGCTGTGAGGTTTTTCTCAGAATACGAAAACCTCACAATTTGTGACTCACCATGCTCTTGTGAGGTAGTTGTGACTTAAAACACATCACTGAGGCTTGCCAGAATAGGGGTGTTAATTTAAATCATGCAGGCTAAATTGTGGGTACATTGTGAATTCGCTTATTTTTTGGTTGTGTGATTATCTTGGAGCAACAGGCTGAAAATCGAACTTTTGACTGTTTCGGTGTGACAACAATCCCGCCACAATCGACTCAATTATAAAGTTATGAGGATCCGTTTGAAATATTCGACTGTCCGAAAAATCACTCAGACTACTACGAGAACTAGGAGGCAATTCTGCGCTACAAATGATATTTGACTGCAAGCTGAAAATTTATTTCAAAAGAGCGATGATTTGATAAATGCCTGAAATACTTTGCGTTAGTCAAAAATGAGAGAATTAAGAGATCCGTAAAAAACGTAAAAGGCAAAATTTGAGTACATTTAGTTAAGCATATATGGATTTGAGAGATGGGAAAATGGAAAATATGGGAAAAAATCCAATATTAGTTGTAAACCGTGTGTCCATTTATATGTTGCAGAGAAAGATTTTGTACTTTTATCCGAATTTCAGTTTATTGCCAATATTTTATGTGCTGTTTCTTCACTATACTTGTCTTTTATTTTACTTATTACCTGAAGTTTTATCTATGATGTGGCGAAACTACCGAAAGGATATTCCTTACCATTCCTTAGAAAACTTTTATATGCTAATCCCAAACGGAGCAAGGTACAAGACGTGAATGTATCTTGGTCCGAAAATATTATTGAATTTTTTCATATAGTGTAAAGGTGAAAACGTTAATTTCTTGCAATAAAATACTTCTTATAGGAACCATTATTATTTTATTTCAGAAAGGAGGAAACCAGATAATTATCTTAAGGTTTTTGTGCTGAATTTAAATTGTTTTATTTCAACAAAATGTTTCAAATAGAAAATCTCGCCCTAACTAAAGAGACAACTTAACAAAGGGCTTCAATATTATTTTAAAACTTACTCAAAGAAACTACATAGAAGTAAAAAATATTTGTGTTATATATATATTACTTTGTTACGGTCAAATTAAAGAGCGTGGTGATATTGAAAGAAGAGGCACGATCACCCTCAAAATCCTCTTCGGACTTGCCGTTAGGTCCATTTTTACACCTAATTTGCTCATTGGGATATTTTCCTGAAACATATATAATAAATAATAAACTAATAACGTTTGAATTGGACCGGAACAAGGTACACGCGTTATCCCAGAATACACTTAGCATTATCCAGATAGCCAAAAATAATAAATTTTTAAGTGGTACATATTTAAAGTATATACATACGACAGTGAAAACTAATAGGAAATACACTTACGTAAGTTCGAATCCCAGTGAAAGCAAATTTAAAACGCTTTTATCTGGTTTTCAAATCTGGTCTAGTCACCATTTGTCGTTGGGTAGTAGTTTGTCAGTGGTAGTAATCTGACTTTTTGTATCACAATGGAGCAATATCGTCTTAGTATGCTGGTGAATGCACTAGCAGCCCATTGCCTAACCTAACCTAACCCTTCTTCTTCTTTTTTTAGCGCTACAGTCCGGGGTGGACCTGAGCCTCAACCAACAAGCCTCTCCAGCTATCGCGGTCTCTGTCTAGCTGTCTCCAGTGTGGCACGCCAAGTTGGTTGAAGTCCTTCTCCACCTGGGTGCGCCACTTTAAACGCGGCCGTCCTGCGTTGTCGCATGGGTTCGGACTCGAAGACTGTTCGGGCCAGAGCTGAGTTGTCCATACGCTCTACATGGCGTAGCCATCATAGGCGTTGGAACCTAAGACGCCTGACTAGACTCATGTCGCTGTACAGCCCGAGGTTGAATCTTCTTCTCCAGAAACCGTCAACGCAAACAGGACCAAAGATAGCACGCAGAGCTTTTCTCTCGAAAAGACCAAGTGCTTCTTCATCCGCTTTTGTCCATGCCTCCGCACCATAGAGCAGGATGATCAAGGTGTTATATAATGTTAGCTTGGTGCTTCGAGAGAGGACTCTACTACTCAATTGCCGCTTGAGAGCAAAGAAACAGTTGTTGGCAAGAGTAGCTCGGCGTTTAATCTCGGTACTGGTGTTGTTCGTACTGTAGTAGTAGACGAAGTCCTTCACTACCTCGAAGTTATAGCTGCCCATTGTGACACTCTGTCCAAGACGTCGATGTTGTGCGTCCTTTCTTGATGACAGCATATACTTCGTTTTTCCCTCATTCACCGCTAGGCCCATTTTGCCGCTTCCGCCTCAATGCCAGCAAATGCCTCATTGACGGCTCGCTGTGTTCTGCCAATCAAGTCAATGTCGTCCGCGTATGCTAACAGTTGTACGGACTTCTGGAAGATCGTGCCTCTAGTGTTGGCGTGTGAGTCTTACACGATCTTCTCCAGGATGATGTTAAAGAAATCACATGACAGCGCGTCGCCTTGTCTAAAACCTCTTTTTTACATTGAAGGTCTCGGTGAGTTCGTTACCGACCTTGATGGAGCAGCGAGAATTCTCCATCGTCATCCTGCACAATCTGACAAGTTTGGCAGGAATGTCAAAACTAGACATGGTGTTGTACAGTTCGTCCCTATGCACGCTGTCATATGCGGCCTTAGAATTGACAAATAGGTGGTGGGTGTCGATCTGCATTTCTTGGGTTTTTTCCAGGATCTGCCGGAACGTGAAAATCCTTGTGGATGGTGGACTTCCCTGGCCTGAAGCCTACTTGACCTTACCCTACCAAAATTTATTAAACTTAAAGAAAGAGACTGAAAATAAAGCTTCAGAAAAAATATTAAAACAAGCTTCTTACGAAAACATAGGCACTGATTTTAAAAAGTGTTGTTATTTCTTCATTTTCTTTCATGTTCATTAGCACTTAGCAGGCATTGGAAGTGCGACTTCAATTCATACACTATTGCCCGAGGTAACCATCCAAATTTCGAAGTCCGTCATTTGTTGCCTTCTTTAAAGCTTTCGGTCAGACTTAGACGCCTTACTATCCTTTAGCTGACAGGCAGCTAGAGACCTTTTCTGTATTCGGGAAACTTTTCCCCGTCTCCTAGCTCAATACTCTTCTTGCTGGTGCGCTTGTCTGACATTTGCTTTATCCCGTCAGTTGCATGTTTCATCAGATAGAGCTCACATACATAGTGCAATGTAGCCGCTCTCTGTTTGAAGTCTGAAGTGCAGTGTGAACATATACTGCTTGTGTTAGACATATGTCTGTTGGACTATTTCTTCCTTGGTTGGTCCTCGTAGAGTCACACAATCTCAAGTGCGTTCAGGTGTCACTTTGTGGGCTCGTGTAGTTCTCTGAGACTGTACATGCATATCTCTACGGCAACACTGATGTCGATGGTCTAACACCAATGATGGCAAGGTCAAAGCCGTTCGAGCTGAGCCATCGTACCAATCGTGTCGTTTGTCTTCATGTTAAACTCAATGTTTGTTCGTATAGAAATCAATGGTGAAGTAAAGTTTCGGTCGTTTTATTTAGCCTGACACATATTTCTTAATGGAGCTGATAAGAGTAAATGTTCAAATTCGACTTTCGCTGTTTTTTGCATTGTACTTGCATTTGTTCGTCTGTATTGACACATTCACACCAATGTGCATAGATATGATATTATTCGGTGGGTCTTGATTATAATAATGATATGGGTGGCGCGACAGTCAGAGGCGGACCTAGACCTAGCTTCCCAGTGCGTGCTATTGTTCTTTCACGAGTGGAAGGGACCTACAGCTTATAGCCGACTCTGAACGGCGAAGTTGTGAAGCTTTTTCTAGACAGGATTACTCTTTCAGCATTGTCAGTGACTCGAAAGAGGTGGAGCCGTGAATTATCAAAGGTGGGAAATTCGGGTATCGAACCTGAGACCCTCTGCGTAGGAGTCGACTCACTTAACCACTACGCCACGGCGATCGACGGTTCTTGATTAACTGTCAAAAAATGCATGAAGCCGTAAAAAATGTTGATTATAGGAATGTCATATACATCGAGGGACTAGGTGACAGTCAGCTGTGAAGTCGGGTATTTCTCACGTACTTGATATCCGATTCAAAGAAACGGTCCAATCACGATTAATCCATAAAAGTGTACCCCCTTCGTCTTCATCGAACACGCAAAACATGAGTAATTTCGTGCCACACAAAGCGTCCCAGTAGCAATTCGAGTTTTGTTACGTATACGCCACCCCTGACTTGAGAGTAATTGCTTCACCCGGCAATTTGCCATTCGGAGAGAAAGGGTAATGTATCGTCGTCTACAAGCCGTTTTATATCGACATAAATTTAAAATGGAATGCCTTCATAATGTGCTTGAAAAGGGTCCTTAACCATCGCCTTCATGAGGTAACAATGTCGTTGTACTTGAATTATTTATTACCCCGAAGAAGAACAAATCCATTAACATGGGCGCACACAAATCAAATACTGAGTAATTTCAATAAATCCCACAATACCCCGAGTGCCCACAACCCAATTAATTATGCAATCGTCGGTGCAGAGTTGACATAACATAAATCCACTATTTATTCAACCGCTTAAAAAGAACAGTGTTTCCCTTCGATAAACCGTCCAACCCTAATCTAACCTCGAAAAAACAAAAACAAAAAAAAAACAGTGTTCACATTAATTCGCCGTCTACCGCTGCAGCTTAATTACACCATAATGAATTAATGGGACCTAAAATGTCACCATAATTTCCCCACCGGAAATGATTTATTATTTTATAATACTCACAACGTTTTGCTTGTTTGGCGTTGTTCCCTCTGTTGCTTATGGTTTGTGTTGTTTTTTTTTTTTGCTTTTGAACTGTCTATCCGCGCAGTCGGCCACTGTGACCGCTAATTGCATTGAGTCCAAAATGCAATATGTTCACTTAAACTACTTAACGGCTTTGTTCTGCATGCGGTAGTTCACACTGTCATTGCATTCGTACACGCGCGGCTCGGGTGGTGCGAGTGCGTGAGCTCTTTAAGAGGCCATTTATCGGAAACTTCCAAATGCGCAATAAATTTTCTACAAGCAATCAACAGCTCTTAACTGTGCTGTGCGGTCGTTCATTTAAACTCAAACCAACAAAATAAATAAATGAAAAAAGAACGCTGATGTAACCATACACCGCCATCGACCGCGTATTGAAAATTCAATTTACTATTGTGGTGGCGCGACCGATGTCAGTGCGATGCGAAAATGAAAGGACACTCAAATAAACTCAAATAAATGGCGTACTGCATTGCAGCGAGCCAATTAAAAGTTTTAAATAAAACAAATTATGTTGCATTTCAACAATTTATGAGAAGAAGTTAAGCAAATTATTTATTCTGCGAGTGCGATGTGATGTTGGACTTTGGCGAAAGGGGAGACCATTTTTTTTTGTGCTCTTTTTGTGTGCGGAGGGATGCGAAAATTGACTCCTTTCGAAGTAAATATTTTTTGCCTCCGCCCGGCAAGAGTTACAGACTTCCGCTTTCTGTCTGCTCTTTGCATGGAAATTCAATTAATTCCCCTCGCAGGAAGGAACGAGAGAAAAAAAATTTAATAAGCCGTTAATAAAGGACGGGTGGGTGTGGAATTCATTGCAGAACTTAATTGCTTGTAGCCAAAGTTGCAGACTAAAACACCCGAGCAAAAAAATGACGAGTTCTAGTCTGAAAATTGAAATAAAAATTTAATCCATTGAATAAATACTTTTGAATTTAGTTTCTTTGTCGGGAGTGAGGAAGTTTTGCGACCACCCTTTTTGCATATTCCTCAGAGAATAGTTTTGAAAAGTTCGTTGCAGCAGCGGTTGCGCTAAGTGCACATGCACGATTTCATTATGCAGAGATTCCGGCGGGCTTGCTGGACGTCCTTGTTCCAGGAAAATGGCAAGTTGTCGGTGATTATTTCTTTAAGCACAGCCATTTAAAGTCGAAGTGGCCTACGGTGAAATTAAACAGTCATTTGATTATGAGCCACGTACTCGTTCAAGGGTTGACCCATTTCAAGAGACTGCGCCGAATGACTGGTTAATCTGAAGTGAAACCACTGAAGTGAGCATTTCGAACGCGTACTCATGTTTATTGACAGCAAATATCTGAACATGATGCAATCGTTCATGTCATCAGTGTGTTGCGTTGCGTGCGGTAGTGATCCGCCGTCAAAGGAAAAGCACTCACTGTTAAAGATTGATAAATAATTCACATTCCTGTCTGCGACACATGATGTACTCTTATCGCTGATGCAAAATTGAAAGGGGGCACTGGCAGCAACACGGTTTTATCTCAGTCAAGAGTATTCAACTGCATGAGCAATCACAATGTGAACCTGAGAGAGTCTTTCGTGGGGACACACGTTTTCAATCAAGTTCGCTGGGCTTTATGCGAAGGGCGAGTTGAGGCTGCAGAATTACCCAATTGCTGGCTTAAACGTCGGAGTATAATAGAAGAACATGCTTTGAGTTTAAAGAGGAGTCATTTGGGTAAGAACCTCAAGGTTGCTGGTTGCCTGAGAAGGAGTCGAGAGCCAGACAGGTCTACCGCAGCCGGGTATAATCTCCACCGTGGGTACGACAATATAAACGATTTATTAACGGCTGAGTGGTTTAAATGGAGGATTGGCGAACCTTGAAACCTGATGGAGCAGAACCAAATTAAATAAAAAAGAGTTTTGGAATTTTAATATTGTAAATTGTGTATACTTATCAGACAGCCACAGAGCCGCCAAGTGGTATGTCAAGACACACATTCTTTTGTGTAGTCGATGCAGGGAATTCACGGGATATACAAAGTCCCGCTGCAACTGAAAACCAGTCAACACAAATTTTTCCTTAGATTTCTGACCCTCGGTAAGAGCGTTGACCATTTTATCGCTGATTCTGTGCAAGTATCGGATATCTATCTTTCAAAAAGTTGTGGAATACTTTGCAAATGCTGTTCACTGATGGATTAAACAAGTTAAAGTGAGCATTTACTACACTTATCTTCTCTCGTTTTATAGTCCAAATATTAATAGCCTTCCGTATTATATTTCGATCCTTGGTAGAGACGAAATATGAATACGGATTTTAATGTACATCCATGACCTACGTCATTCTATTTTAAGATATGTCTTTTGATCCCTTTCAAGTGGTCACCAACATTCCTAGTAGATAAGATAATGACGATCGATGACATGTGTTGCATCGATGCCTCATCCTTAGGTTAAGTGTTTAGAAATAATTTTGTATGTAGCTAGTTCGAAAATAAAGTTGAACGAGAGCGGACGTGTTCCGTTACTCACAACCTAGCGAACTCAACTGTGTTTTAATTAGCATAGTTGTTCGTCGATTTCACACAAACAATCTTATGTATTAGATACCAGTGGAGTGCACACAAGCTATTAAGAGGGTGGGCCATGTTTTTCTTCTTTTTTTTAACCATAGGTTATTTTGACACTGACAGCAGTTTCCCGCTCAGAATCTTGGCAGAAAGTCCGTATCATACCTTCGCGAAACAAAATGTGTACTTCGTGCTTGTACAACTTTACAAAGTGAGTGATGTCCATCCCAAACAGTGATTTTTTGAAAAACGTTCGTGCGGCTGTTAAGCTTCTGAACAACATATCTGTTGACCAGGTTCGTACTGTCATGGCGTTGTCAACTATTCTGATCGGGCAACGTTAAGTTACCTCAGGTGTCATCGATTCTAGTGTTGGAAAGAAAAGATAACTTTAAGTATCGAGGGCGTCGTCCCAAAGGGATGCAAGCCCTTAGGTCCTTTCCACTCATGAGAGAACAATGCTTGATATAATTGTTGTTAAAGCTAGACCCTGTCTCTCTTTAAGGTGTAGCGCCACCCATGTTGGGTGGCATGAATACAAATTGAGTGTGAGTATTTTCTCACCATTTTGGTGGGTACACTCCATTTGGTTTGAATAAAAGTAAATTTCTTTTTTTATTTTGCTTACCTTCACAAGGCAAAGACAAAACACTACTTTCTCTTAGTGAATGCTCTCAGTAGCGCCTTACACAACAGATGTTTGCTGCACGACTTAGGATCATCTACCGATTTTGCATCTCATAGGTTAAATCAAATAAAAAATATTAATTAATGAAGAGTGTATTTATAAATTTTTTAAACTCCAATCGAGACAAGCTAAAATCAATTTCGTTGCAAGGTTCTTTAAAACTTCTTATTCACCTTGTAATGTGTTCATTACAGCCGTAGTTGGTTCTATGCCTCTTATCGTAGAGTAAATTTCTCACCCGAAGAGATCTCTGGAAAGCATATATATTCACGAGAAAAAGTAATTCTGGTGAGTTTACGCGATAATTAATAATGTCGCGGATAAACATGGTTAACGTTGCCTTACGCCTGTAACTCAATGTTTGCAAGCCTATTGTTTTACATCTGTCGTCATATATAGGGAGTTCTTGGAAAGTATATAACTTACGTGAAATTTTGTGCACTCTTTGAATCTGAGCTCTTGTGTATTACATGGGGAATCCCAATTTATAGAAGAGTATTTTAACTAACGAGCAAGAGATGGACTTAAGACTAGTTATTTCCTGAAAACCTTTACTATTTCTTTTCAGAAAACCAAACATTGCATTAGACTTCGCAATTGTATAATCAAAATGTAATGAAGAATTTTGTTAAGCATAAAAAATTACGCCGATATCTTTAACTTCTCCTAAGCCATTAAGTCTGTGATAATTTATGAAATAATCATAGACAATCGGGGATGTAATTCGATGTGCAGTAAAGATATTACGTTTTTGAATATTCAGCTCTAATCCATTTTCCTTACACCAATGCACCAGTCTATGGTCCACCCAAAAACGCAAACCATTTTTCATTATATAATTATTTTTATTTTTGGACATAACCTTTTATTTTATATGTTCCAATGCAATAACTTTTTTTCCAAAATTAAATAAATGTTTTAAATATACTGTTGTGTTATAGAGTAAACGCATTATTTTTAATTTGTTAAAGATAAGTTGTTTTAAGGTAAATGATTCTATAGTGGGATTGCCTTAATCTTTTTATTAAAATTTGACCATCGCAAACGTGAACTCCTTTGGTTTTTAATTGTTCACGTTATTGAGTGTTTACTGTTTTTTATAGCTCCAGCAAATTTAGTGGAGGCTCACAGCTTTAACCGGCCTCTCGAATATGTTTGATTTTGGATTATACCTTGTAGGTGCAGTGATGGAGACACCATACCATATTTGAGGATGGAAAGTTTTCAGATTCGTGATGACAAGCGCTCATGGATAGTCGCTCATTATCGAAGCAATAAATTCGACTCTATTGATTTTAAACCCTATTCAGTACTCTGTCAAGTTCGGAGGGTACGCTGACCTTAAAATTCTTCGGCTGATGGGCACGAGCCTGAGTTTTGGAACGCTTATGAAAGACAGAGGGCATTGGCATCAACAAAAGGGTGTATTCGATGAGAAGTAGCAGATAGGATTGTTTACAAAAATGAGAAAGAGTGTTGGGAACCGAACCCAGCTTTGACGAACACCAGCGCTTGTTTGGGGAATATCAGGCGTGAACCCGTCTAGAAAAAACTTGAATCTCAAGGGAAACTTCAAATCCAAAGATGAAGCGATTTTGCGACAAGCTGCGTCGGAAAAGTCGGTATAACAAAAGCATTGCAAGTCATAAGCGGCATTTAAATAAATTCCACTTCATTTTAACAATTTGCCGGAAGCCTCCAGCATTTTCTTGTTTGGTCGTCTCTGACAGCCCATAACGTCGGACACAGAATAATGCATCGTCTCTTCCAAAGCCCATGCAAACTGACACGAATATTTCGATTAATTTCTCGACCAGCCACGACTGTCCGTTGCTGACAATGAAGTGCAATGTTCCACCAATTTACTTCGAAAGCGAAAAAACACAATCACTTACCCACGATCTACTTAGCGATTGCATTCTGCAGCAGTTAATGTCATTCGAGGCACATTTACCAAGGAATTTACTTTAATATTTTTTCACAGGGAATCATTTTTCACACTTTTCCGTGCGTCAGCTGTTTCATAATTTGCGTGTCAACGCCTCAAAGTAAACACAATCAGAGCCGTAATTAAATTTTTTCACGATACACAATATTTTTCTTCCATTTTATTAATGCGCAACAATAACTACTCGCTAATGTGGTTCGGTTAATGGAACAGCCATCTGACTCTGTCACATCTGATAGTTGCAATCATTTACAGTTGTTTTTTTTCTTGTCCGCGTTTTCTGTTTCCGCATTAATGTCATATAATTCTGTTGTCAATGGGAAATTGAATTAAATTTTTTAATACCGTTATTCATACATAATTGAATTTCTTTTTTTGTCTTTTGAGTTGGAATTTATTAATAGAATAACGTGTGTATTGTTCGTTGTGCAAATGGCCGTGTGTTTCAAGGGGAATAATTGAGTTGTGAGCAGCTTTTAATCGTTAGGTGGGTAATGGAGTTTTTTAAAAGTTCAATTAGAATCAGTGTGAAGGGGTCGTGAGATGGCTGGTGGAAGACTTCGATCTGCGTTTTGTCTAGATTATTTGAATGGTGCTGTCGTGACTATTCTACGGAAATTAAACTATTCCAAAATATTGTCTACGAACTTTTAATTGTGGTTGAACTGTAAAGGCCTGAGTTGATGCTGATACTAATCCATGATCTAAATCCATCGAACTGCAAGCTGCGTCGGTAAAGTGGGTATAACAAAAGTATTGCAAGTCATAAGCGGCGTTCACACTCAACAATTTATTGTTCGCTCAAGAAATGGGCCAGTCGATTTTCCGCCTCGTTTTTGCGACTTAATGTAGCTTGTCTATTTTCGGTGGGCTGCCTTAAGTCATTGGTTTATGCCAACAAACCGAGAACGTTGGCAGTACTCAGAGTCAACGTTGAACGCGAAATAGCGGCCGTTTTGGCCGAAATCTGTGCCCGAGTCGGTAAAAACGCAAAAGTGCCCGCGGTGGCCATATGAACGAAGCCGAGTTCCATTCATACATTTTTTGATTGTACTTCTAACCGAAATGAGCTCTTTTTATCTCAAATGGATTGCCTTTTATTAAAAAAAAAGCTGTCAAGTTATTATTTTTTAGTATTGTATAGTCCGTATATAGATTTGGAAAACAATTTACAAACACATTCTTACCGCCATAGGAGCGTTGACAAAGCAGAAGGACTTATGCAATTTGAATTAAATAGAGTCAATGCTTGGTGTCATGACAATCGATTAATTATCAACGCACGTAAGACAAGGGTAATGCACATTCGTCCGCCGCATATTCCCAGAACAAAACTTAAGATTAAGATGCACGACGTTGATTGTTTGCACAGAAATAGATGTGACGGTATACAAGAAGATGATGACTGCACCGCAGTTATAGAGAACGTGTCGACATACAAATACCTAGGACTAACGATAGACTACAATTTCAAATGGAGCTACCGTATCGACAACTTGAAGAAAAAGATGCGTCAATCCGCGTACGGACTCTTCCACCTTAGCAACCTCAGCACACCTGCAGTAATCAAACAATGTTATTTCGGATTGGTGGAATCGCACCTAAGATACGGAATACTTGCTTGGGGACGAGCGTCTCAAATGCAGACTCTACATTAAGCTCATGCAAAGCTTCAAAAGATGGTACAAAAAGTTGGACGTAGCAGCGATTTGCAAGTTATTAAGCATCTCCCAGCTATATAATTTGGAAGTACTGGCGAACTTTGGCAACGACAACAACTACAGAATGCGGACGCAGCAGACAAGTGTTAAACTATATTGAAAATACACACAAGTTCGTTCAATAATTTTTATTCACTTTTAATTTCTACGATCGTATCTTTTCGAGAGCAAAATGCGACTGACTGCTCCTGCTTTTATACCGCCGATCTACATCACTCACGCAGTAGACATCGTGCTGTTGAGCTGTTGTATTTGTGCTGATGTACCCTCGCCGACATCAAGGGTCCCGTCGTATTGTCGCCACTGGGTTTCGGCAACAAGCGACACGTCGGCGGCAGAGATCACACTCTTACACAAGCGACACGTCGGCGGCAGAGATCACACTCTTACACAAGGAACACCAGAAGCCGACAGAAGCAGCTCTATGAAGTTCCAAGATACTGGAACGAGTACGGTCGAAGAACTTTTAAGGTAACAGTTCCGATGGTGCTCAATGAACTCCCAAAGGATCTCCGCAATTTACCGAAAAACCCAATGTTAAAAAAGTAAAAGAAATGTATTTATCGTAACATAAGAAAAAAGAAAAAGTAAAATCGTAACTAATTGTAACTGTAATGTGTAACTTCTTAAACATTATGTAAATTATATTCGAAATCTTATACCTCAACGTACCATTATTTATGAATTGTGAATACTTGAATTTCAAAATTTTTATAATCAAATAATTTTGTCAATAGTCTTCTGAACACAAGCCCTTCCGGCTTTGCAGATAAAAATATGTACTCAAATTTAAACTGAAAATAAAAATTCCTTGAAATTGAGAAAAAAAAATTGAGAAATTGAGATTGCTAAATGAGACTGAGTCGCTTGTTTTCAAGGCTTGAGACCTAAGAATCAGGTTGACGCATAGCCACTTGTTTTTTCGGATAAATCTGATGATGTTGTCGGCAGCCACTGTTCAGAAGCTAACAGCTTGAAGACTGATGTCAATTTTCTCGTTTCATCAGCATGCTATTCATGTGGTTGCTAATAGCCTCCGAGATATTAATTACTAGGTGTGACGGAAACAATTTGGTAGAAAACATCAATATACGCTTCAGCAATAGAATTTTAAATGAGAGCAATTTATCCAGTTTTCAATGCGTAAATAATGGCCGTACTTATTAGCGTTGTGGGAAAGTAATTAGCGACATAATATTTCATTCTTGTGTCTGAATTGATTTAACAATACAAACGATTAACCGATAATATTCTGTATTGTGTCTTACCCTAAGACGAAGCAGTTCAAGCACCCCAGAGCCTATAGCACATTTTTGGTGTGATGGATAACCAAAATAGATTTTTATGAATCTTAAGTACTGCACGATGTTATTCTAGAATCGAAAGTTTTGCTGAATTTTTTTGTCCCTAAGGTACAATAATAGAAACGTAAAAACTTGAATTTTGCTGAAACTACTTGAATCCTCTTTTAAATGACCGAATTCGTTAGTACGATTGCAAAAATGTGACCGAATTCATAAACGTCTCCCGCCAAATTTGCGTTCATAAATGTAAATAAACTGCATTGACTATGCATGACAGCAGTCGACAACTGCGTTCATTTAAGCAATGTGACAGTCAAACTGCTACCAACTTTGCAGTGATTTGTATTTTGTCGCAACCTACCTTTTCAAGCAAAAACCGTCCTTCTCTACAACCGAAGAAATGGGCAACAAATTTCAAGATAGTGTGTTGGACCTTCGCCGAGTCAAGGTTCGTGAGGTAGCTGATATTTTCGCCACGTGAAATATTCAGAATAATTCAAGTGCATTCTTACTGCATTGCAATTTATGTATCCTGGGTGCAATTATACACACATATAAATGATATGAAGAAACAATGGAGGCAGTGAACTTCTGCGGGGTTGCCCATACCAGAAATGGCAAAAATGACGCAACAATGACAGAGTTAGGTAAGGTTAGGCAGGGGGGCTGCTAGCGCATTCACCAGCACACTCAGACCATATTGGTCCATTGTGATACTCAGACTACAACCACTGATTGACTAATCCAGTTAATGGTGACTGGACCAGATTTGGAAATCAGATGAAAGCGTATTAACTTTGCTGTCACTGGGATTCGAACCGGGGACCCCGCTAACCAGAGGCAGGCGCTCTACCAACTGCGCCATCCAGTCGTCAATGACAGGGTTAAAGAACTCTTTTTTGCTTGGAGGGTTAAAAAAGTTAGAATACTCGTATGTTTGGGAAATATGAAAGTATTTAAATTCAAAGTCACTGACTTAGCGAACAGTTCTCGATTTTATGGGCTTCGGAAATGCACTAAGACCTCAAGTGAAAGGCTCCAGAGAGCTCTCAATTTAGTTAAATTCGGTTAATTGAACTAGTTTGTTCTTCTAGTTCATTTAGTTCCACGTCAGTAAGTTTCATATTATTCATATTATCTTTATATATATAATAATAATATGGGTGGCGCGACAGTCCGAGGTGGACCTGGGCCTAGTTTCTCAGTAACCACTCGTGTTGTGCGTGCTATTGTTCTTTCACGAGTGGAAGGGACCTACAGTTTACTGCCGACTCCGAACGGGGAAGTTGAGAAGCTTTTTCTAGACAGGAATGCTCTTTGAGCATTGTCAGTGACTCGAAAGAGGCGGAGCCGTGAATTATGATAGGTGGTAAATTCGGGTACCGAACCTGGCACCCTCTGCGTTGGAGTCGGAGTACTTACCTACTACGTCACGGCGACCCATCTTTATATATATAACTCACTTAATACAGACAAATTAAATGTTTATTTATCTCTAATAGTTAAGTTAGGCTAAGTAGTTCCAGGAGGCATGGCGATTTCATAAGGTATGCGTTAGACATATCCGCGGAATTATGTAGCTCCATGTGACATGCTTTATATGTAGGAACGTTTGGTAGTTATGTGTGGAGTATGCGTGGGTAATCCTCACACCAATGGTTGTTTCTGAATGAACTACGAACAAACCTACAGATTTGAAAACAAAACGATCGGTCTTTGATAAACTACATGCACACATGCATATGTGAACTACGTATACGAAATTCGCTTAGTGGAATATAGGTCCGGATTCCGGAACTACCGAACTCTAAAATATACGCACACACATTTCCCTTCATAAACACAACCGGCAACGCAACTATGCTCGATGTATCTGTGCTGCGGTAGTTAAACAAAAACAACCATGATCGCACAATGGCGAAGTACACATACAAAGCAAAGCCCTCAATTTAGTTCAATTTAGTTAGATCGGGTTCAGTTAATACTTTGCACACATGTATTCACCTGAGCAGGGTAAGGTATTCTTGAGTTCGTCGAAGTACTGACCTAATTGACCTAAAATAAAATTATATTGGGAACTAGTTCAAATAGTTCACATGTAAGAGGTGTTTTTTGAACTAGTTCCTTCGCGAATTCCACAACAAAACTACTACAAAGGTTGCACGTAATGTGGGATGATACCAATACAAGCAGTTTATCTCCTGATATGACAAAGTCATTGCTAGAGAAATTGTGATAAAGTAGGCTGGCGAGCTCCAAGTACAACAGCCTTGCACATGGCTCATAGGAATTCAGGTCAACGTCCGGAGATAACTCTTGAGCAAAATGATGATATTCTCGCATTAGATTGAAGATAAATATAACTTATCCTACGTGATAGAATTTCAAAGAAGTGTAAAAATTCCAGATAAGTCTCACACATACGGATGTGTGACTGTTTAGTAAATTCACACACGTTCGAGTTCATTGTTGACAGAAGAATGCTTGCTGTTATTTAATGGCCATTAATTCCGGCAGTTAAAGGAAACTGCCGCTTCCTCCAATAACCTTAGGTATGTGTTTATTGATAAATGCTAAATGTATGTTCAACAAGCATGCAAGAAACAAACTCACTCACCTCTTGACAATTGAAGTCCATGTCAATCGAATTCTCGTTATCGCGGATGTATCCAAATGCGTCGAATTTGTCGCGATCTCGCTGTCCTCTGGACTTCTGCAGCACAGTCTGCTTGCATCGTGTCCCGCAGGCAATTGCCGATATCTTACTAGCATAATAGTACATAGCCATGTGTCACGATTTTTTTGTAATCCTGCTCATTTGTTAGTGTAGACAGTTGGTTATCTAATAGATTCAAGCAGCATCTTCCTCTATCAGTCTCAGTCACTGTGTGCTAAGAGGCCGATCCACCACCTGCACCGTTAACAGTTTTTCGTCGATTTTCGATGGAGATGCGGACGAGAAACAAAAACCGAAGGACTATGCCGTGTACACCTGGCAGCACGGATCGTTGGGCAGCAGCTGCACCGATGACACTCGAAACTTCCCTAATCGACAAGTAACTGCCTCAGATTATCCGTATCTTTTCGATTTGCCTTTCTTTGGTCGTGAAACGTTTTGTCATAATGACATTTTCGTTTATCTATGTCGACTTTGTTTTCTTTTTTTTTTGTATTTTATCTCGGTTAGCCAAATTCCTTGTGTGTGTAGGAGCGTGTGGATTCAGTTATGATTTAACGCCTCGAATAGTGTATATGTGGCAACATTATCCCAAGCGATAACTATCTCTAATGGCAGCTCGTTCGACGACATCGATTTAGACTGGCTATACGA
The DNA here is from genome assembly GCA_964034865.1 of Eristalis intricaria. Taxonomy (NCBI): domain Eukaryota; kingdom Metazoa; phylum Arthropoda; class Insecta; order Diptera; family Syrphidae; genus Eristalis; species Eristalis intricaria. The sequence continues at coordinate 79,708,773 of OZ035874.1, forward strand.
CTGTTGCAGGTCGGTTCCTCATCACTCTGGGTTGTGGTTGGGGTGGCGGGCCTGTGAAGAGGAAGGAAACAAGAAAAAAGAAACCAAGTCAGAATGAGATCCAGAAGAGTGAACATGTTCGAGAGGACGTGAGCATTTCAGATGGAGCTTGGAGCTGGCGAAAGGACAGTGAGAGTGAGACAGGCAGAGCGGGTATCCTTTTGCACAGAGCTATTGCAATAAATCACACCGAACGAATAGCACCACTGGGAGCAATTTTCTAGTCCATAATAGAGGTAGTTCTATTGGGTTAAATTGGGCATTTAATAGAACAATGTACAATGGTATTTCAGGAGCAGAGACCGGCCGTTATGTGAGCATTTGCCTTCTTCCGTTTCGGTTTTGTTCAGGCTCGTCCTTGCTTGCAAATCAGAGCTACTGCTGATTCAAGAAGTGTCATGGTGAAAAGACGAAAGAGAGAGAGAGAGAGTGAGGGTTGCCTGGGATTTATGAATTCAGCCAGAGGGTGTGATGTAAATAAAAGATCGAAGGAAGAACCCTTTTTGCTGGCCATTATCCTTTCAGAGATGGTGGCGGCGGCAGCATCGTCGACGTGAATGTTGCGCCTTAATGTATGCCATTCACGTTTCTCTCGGGGTGGGTGGACAGAAACGAGTTATCTATTAGATTTCACCGATCGACGCCGAAACAAATGGAATTCGAAAGAATTATTTGAAGAAAGCAAAAAGAAAAAGAAAGTGTGAAAGAAAAGTTTCTGTGTGTGAGGGGTTGGGATAAGCTATGACCCAGAGATGTTGTAAATATGACATCTAATCGAGTGGAAAGGTCCTTAAGATTGGAGCTGCGTTTGATATTTATTATGACGGGATTTGCTTCTTCGTTCTTGCCTTCATCGATGATGGGGATGGCAAAGAGAAACAATAAGGGGTATGTAAGCAAAATCGAATTGTGTCTCAGAAACAGAAAATGATTAAAATTAACACAACAAGGCGACATTTTGTTGAGCCAATTAAATGTTCAGTTAAAGTCCACATAATGACATTGACCCAAGTGAAACTTTATTTATTACTTTTGAGTACTGTGTACTCACAATAGAATCGGATGTTGATTGATGACAACTAAGTCTCCCGATTCAGTAGTTTAAGCTTTTTCGATTCATTCTTCAACATTTCCACCACCATGTTGCATTGTTTTGATGGGATCGAGTGGTATATTTATAAGGGTGCATAAAGTGTCACCCAAAAGTCCAAAATTTGACATTTGATTACCACAGTCTGTTGTGCCAAATCAGGATGGACGGACTAGCGTTCATCAACATTTGTACTTCGTTCTGTTCTGGCAAAGTTCCCCAAGCTTCGCCCATTTTATAGTCCCCATAATCATCCTACCGATTAGGATGAAGGGGTATGCCATCAAACAAAATTGTAAAATTTGAGATGATACCAGTCCATATGAGAGTGCATCTTGAAAAAGGCACTGTTGGGTGTTTAAGTATTTTGGGCTGGCGCCGGCATCACTATCAACAACGAGGATTACAGGTCGACTTCTTTTGGCCAGAATTGGATGATATGCATATCAACGACATGTGGCTTCAATATAACGTTGCGGCTCAACGTATAAAATAACGCCACAAATTCGGGACTAGCAATTCAAGAGCATGTCCATTTCACGTGGTTCATGTGAACTGGCCACCGTGATCGACATTTGATTCGTGTTTGGTTCTCTGAAGCCGCAGGTCTCTGCGAGTAAGCCACATACCACAGCTGCCCCCAAAGTCAATATAACCCATGTCTTCGGTCAAATTGAGACTGATGACCCGTCAGAGTCATTGAAAATTTGAATTTCTTCTGATTCGACCTAAAGTAGCCACATTTGCACGATGTTCCATACATAATGACATCGATAAGCCTTCCAAGCGAATAGAAAATTAAACGACACACTAGCTGTGTTTTTTTCATCGCTATCGATAGTGAAGTTAAGTAAGATTATGAAAAACGATTCGCAGTGGCCTTAATTTTTATCTGTCAAAATATATAAAAAAAAAATTTATTTGTTCGAAATTGATGTAAAATGTATGAAAAAAAAATTCGAAGTCGCACTTTTATAGGCAGTCATTTTTCACTGCCGATATTATAGTTATAGGCAGTATGTTGTTGTATGTGCCTTAAGTGTACAATCCTACTTCACTATTTATAAATTTTTCAAAAAAACACGGCTGCTATGTTTTATTTCAATAAATAGGATACGTTTAATGAATAGGGCTGTAAAAGTAACGACAAATTGAATGCTCCTACGTAGTCTTTTGTTTTTATCTGAATACTCGTTACTCTAATAACGCTGCTAGTTACTTTCGTTACTTTCCTTAACTCTGCTACTTTTATATTGAAAACTTTACTTTCAATTTTAGAACCTCAATTTTTCTTATTTTTTTCCACTTGTACAAGCCATGCTGCGAAGGTAACGACACAGCGACCAGTGTAGATCTATTGTATCGAAGGGTTGGAGTTAAGACAAAAGACAAACCCCTTCCTTCATGACAGATAGTAAATCTTTTGTAGTGGAATGTTTAAATTCCACTGAAGTGAGTATCACCCTATGGAAGATACGTTTTCTTAACCAGATTATTGCCGGGCATACACACAAGCTGTGCTCGGAAGTCTTATCCTTTTCGAGGCAAAACTGACAAACCGTCTATATAGAATCTCAAATATGAGCTTTGTGTACAATTGAACTGACAATTTATTCAGTACTTTGATTTGTATCTCGCACTCTTTAACTAAACGAGTGGGAAAGTGGAGACGTACACACATATATGATCATATGAATTACATAATTCATTCAAAAATTAACCATACAACTGGAGTAAGCCATACAACACTCAAAAAACAATGCAGTTATTCTATTTAATCAAAACACATGTCCACAAATATTCGAGTTTTAAAGTAACGTAACCACCAAACACATAGTATAGAAACGTTGCTATACCGCATAGATATTTATTGATGCAATACCAATAAATATATTCTACACAACTATACAAGCCCAAACATACCTAAACGAAGATATTAGATACGCCTTCAAGGCATCGCTCCATACACAACATTCTAAATACTCTTTGCGCATTGAAGAGAGACATACTGATACGATGCACGGACAGAATGGAAAGGGTATGCCATCGAACCAAACCGTGATGCGTGATGTGGCACACCTAAATACCAGGAATCTGTAATCTACACATCAAAACAGTATACAGAAAAGGTCAACTAAGAGAGAAGAGCATGGTATGAGTACAATAGCGCCTTGTATGTCCATGCGTGCATACCATACCTTGTGAGAGTGAACGTACTGATGTCGGTTGTCTATAGTGCATGTAGCCAAAAACGCACTAACGATATTGATTGTAGAGTAACGTTTCGTTACATTTTGCTTTACTGAATATTCGTTACTCAGTAACGAATACATACATTTTGCTACAGTCCCATTTATGCATCCAAATTCCAATCGGCATTTTATATTTGCTTTTCAGCATCTATGCAAAAGCTACCTGCGAACATAAAGGGTGGGTATGGCACCATAACGTTCTTATTACGGTTGGCGAATCAAACCTTCAATGTGTGATGTTCTCATTGGCGATTTAACGCATTCGATATGTTCGACCTTAACAATTCGAAATCTTGCTCAAATTTCGAACAAATTTTGATATTTAAGTCGATTAATAGGTAATCAACTGACCGTAGTTCCAATTTCTCACACTCCGACGTGCAAGGGACGCATTTCAGTGACAAATGGTGAAACAAATAAGCGCATAATAGCGCATACATAAGCTGTATAAAGGCACAAACTGTCAATAATCTCTGTTCATCAGATTCTCCTCATCTTCTTATCTCTATAGTGATTTTCAAGTTCTTTAATGTTTTTGCGTCTAGGCTCATCTCCAAATATTTAGGTGAACTTACATGTACATAAGCATATGGTACCCATTTAATAAGACGTAGTCTTCACTATACATCAACCATGCCCGGTTCATGAACATCATGTGAAAAAACCTAGCGGGGGCACATAAATCCATGTCCACATATGCATCGTATCCGAGAATATAGATTTTACAGCATGGCATGAGCTCTGTTCAAAAGTTGAACATAAGATTTGACGTTTTCGTACACGTGCAATTTTGTTTGACTTGAGTGGAGGAAATTGAACTGAAAATAGAGTAATTTTTTGGCACTCTATTTTGTACGATCTTCGCCGTTGGTTGGTTATTGGTTGCCCGCTTTTAGATGTTGACTCTCTCGCAGCCAACGCTGAAGTGAAGCCACATGCTTTACCTTGTCCATGAAAAAAAAGAGAGTGGACTTCTGTGATGGTGGGTAGCAATATGTCTAGTGGAGTCAGTTAGGTACGGTCAGGAAGATTGTGTACTTTCCTGAAACCAAATTAATACGCATTGTCACTTGTTCAGTTAAAAACTTAATTTAAATCTCCTTGCAGTTATTCTTAAATCTTCTTTTCCAAGACTGCCGTATCATACACAAACAAAGCCACTAACGTGCCTTCAGCTTGGGTTCCCTAGTAAAACACAGAAATAAAAAAAGGACCAATGGCATTGCCTTGTGGGACTCCGGTAGCAATATTTTTAAATTCAAAGTGTTCATTCCCGTGTTTGTTTCAGCTTGTTGAAGGCGTGAGAGACGTCAAAGAAAGCTCTAACTTCTCCTTCTGGATTAAATAGAGATAGATAGAGATTTTTTCAATTTGATCAAATTTTATTCTCTAAGTCTAGTCTCTCTCTAAGTCTAGCCAACTGTGGAGTACTACGTGTGGAGCCACATTTAAGACGTTTTACTTCGGTTGGATATATTTCACTAGATGTCACTGGAATATCATTATACACTATTTTTTAGTAAAATTTGTCAGATTTGTCTTGCTTCTTCTTCCTCCTAGTACCCTTTCCGCCAAGTCTGGAAAGTAAATTAGTTAAGGCAAAGCGGTAACTAAATATGCAAGTTATTATATTATCTTTTTAAAGTGAATTAATACACGAGCTGCCAAAATTCATGGAAACACAGGTCAACGTTATTTTCCGAACGTTCCCCCTGACATCATTCAGGACAAAGTCCATTGCCCTTTGGTTGTCGTGTCTCCAGCATAGCAGGTAACAATGGAATTCCGGAGAAGATTTTTGTTCGAAATGCAAAGGAAATAAAACCAACTTGTGAAAATTGTTTGAATTACATTCAAAACAGAATTCTCCCATTTACTCGCCTTCACCGCCAACCGTCCACAACGTGAGCAAAAATACGAGTATTTGTGCTGAAAGTCACAAATTCGAATGTCAGCAAATTGAATAAATAAAGCCAAGTACGAGACCTTACCAATGCAAATAGGATTGTATTGTCCTCAAATCAAATGGAATTTCGATGTTACACGCTCATGTGTGTGTGCTTGGTTTTGAAAGCATTCAAGAACTGCTGCTTACACGATGTGACTCCTGAACTAGTTGGAATTTTGTTGAAAATTAAGTGAAGGCACATGGAAGGCTTATCCATGGTGTTGTGGCAAACAGTCTATGAATATCAGATGGGAGCAAATGGTTTGGAAATATTATAAATAAGACTGAAATCCTTAATAGCTTTTACCAAAGGGACTTTCCTGCACGAGTAGAGACTGTTTATGCATGGGCTTGTGTGAATGTGTGTGGTAACAGGGTCGTCAGCAGGACGGGCGTGAGGAGATGCATATCGGCCGGTGATGGATACTGAAAACGCGATAAGCGTACACATTTTGAATTGACAAGTTAATTTACTTTCTCAAAAGAGCTTAAATTGATTTATGCGATATAAAAGCACCCGACGTGATAAGTAAATTGATTTTCTTTGACGAATGAAAAGCAAAATCAGAGGGCACAAAATACAAAAGGAATTAACTTGTGTGAAGTCCATTGAGTCTTTTTTTTTCTGCCGTATTTTTATATAGAAACAAATGATATTATCTATTTTTTTGTTGAGTCTTATTACATGTTTAAAGGAGCAATGGCAGGGACGGGGGCTAGTTGCCCTTCGACATTGACGTGATTGGTTGAACGCAGAGAGGTCTTTAGGAAGTGTTTATTGGTATTGATTACGAGGTAGCCGAAATGGGTGGCAATGATTTATTTGATGTCTTCGATGAAGGATACACACAATCGATGATTTGGCCACAATGTCATTATAGGCAAGGACTTTCTATACCTTGACTCCTCTCAAGAAAGTATAACGAACACCATCGGTAAGGAGATAAAACGCAGACTATATCTTGCCAATGTGTGCTTTTTTGGGCTTAAGAGACAATTGGGTAGAGTATTATTTCTCAAAACGAAGCTGATAACACCTTGATCATACCTGTCCTGCTCTAGGCGAGAGGATATGGACAGTTTCAAGAGCGACATCAGCCTAGTCGTTTAGAGCCTCAGTGGTCCCAGTCAACTTGGCGTTCGGAATTGGAGGCAGTTAGCAACAGATCGTGCCAGCTGGAGAGACATGTTTGTGTTTGCAAAAAAGCTTATTTTAAGTATCCGAAAAATTTGAAGCTTAAAGAATACATCCAATCATTGTAATATCTTTATCTAGAATAAAACCTGCGTTTAACACATGACATTGGACTGACCTGTAAGTGCTGCATGTAGCTATCATAAGATCTGAAATCTTAATAATCTGCGTAATATTTGAAGCGTCTACACATCCAGTGGTCAGATACGCCGTACGTATTAATTGCAGCATACACAACATTTTCAGTAATTTTTGACATTATTCCACCGGATCATTTGAATCAAGATGTATTCAGAGTGAAAACCCCTTTGGTAGTGGGGCACTGGTAACAGTTAAGGATTGATGAATCCTGAGATCTCAAATATTTGTCCTTCAAAGATTGGAACATTTCAACATGATCTGCCCCCTTGTCGCAACTTAAAAAGTGAAGCTGTCCGTGATGGAAAAACCGATTTGAAGGAGTTGGAATGTCCTGGGAACTCACCTAATTTTAGGCCAAATAATATAAAAATTATAATAATCTAATAATATGAGCATTACAGGCCGAAGAGAGGACCTAGCTTCTGCAGCAACTAGACTCGTTGTGCGAGCTATTGTTCTCCATGAGTTGAAGGGACCTACAGCTTAATGCCGACTACGAGCAGCCAAGCTTGAGAAGTTTTTCGTAGACAGTTAATGCTCGTTGAGCATTGTCATTGACTGGCAAGGGGTGGGGCTTTCAAACTGATTTTAATCGTACCGAGAATCGAAGCCATGCGCGAGTTTAATTTGCGTACTAGACAACCCCTTAAGGCACACTCCTCTCTACTTTGTAAAATGTTACGTATACGCCCCGAGGCCTCAATGGTCTACTCTGAAGAAGTACTCCCCGCCAATTTCTTAAATGTTACGTATACGCCCAGTGGCAGTACTAGACTACTCGGAAAGTTATGTTTTCTCCACTTTGCAAAATATTGCGTATACACCCTGTGTTTCGGTCTCATTGGTTTACTCTGAAGACTCACTCCTCGCCAATTTAAAATTTTATGTAATGCCCCGTGGCGATACCAGTCTACCCGTGAGACTCTCTCCTCGCCACTTTGTATGAATTGGCCTACTCACCCGAAATCTTATGTGGAATTTGAAAGAGAACTGTTGCACAGAATCAAAAATTAAAAGTAGGGTAAACGAAAGTTCAGAAAAAAGAAATGTGGCGGCGAAGACGAAAGCTACACCACGTAACACAGAAATCGATGGATGTTAGCCGAAATTGATAACCCTAACCTTAAAAGATACATAATGTGATTAATGCACGGAAAAGTGACGTAAAATTGGATACTTGCTTAGGGAATTTTGTTAAAAAAATATGAGCGTCCCAAGAAAAAGCAGTGCTTATAAATTGTGCCGCTTACAAGCGACCTTAAACTTATTCGAGAATCAGTGCCAAACCCTAACATTCAACCTTCGCTGATTTAAAAGAAAAATCGATTGTCTGCTTTTTCACTTTGTGCTTCTAACCATCTAAAAACGTGTCTTTGAAAAACTCAACAAAAGGCCATCAAGGACTGATATCTCAACCTTGGTAGATGTAAGTGGCAAATATGCAGACATATCAACTTCAAAGTGTTGATTCTGTGTCCCCTGCCGTCACATGCGTCTGCACTTAGTCTCTGTCAACGAACTCTACTTCCGTCCTTCACGTGGTCTACTCGAGGGTTACTCATTCCCGCCGAACGTCGTTGGCTACTGCAAATCAGAGACGATGCCTGGGCTTTTCTTCCTTTACGGCTGGCAACAGCGGAACTGATTAACTGATTGATCAAATCCGGGATCTAGAGCTCCAATAAGCTAGAGGCGCTAGCTGGTGTGATCTAACTAAAGGACGACACAGTGGAATAGAGTCAGCGATACACGGGTGCTTTTCTTAGGGCCAACGGATACCGAGGCTTCACCTGGAACAATTTTCACGAACAGCCATGAAACGATAGCGATACACAACGGATATAGACGGCTTTTCTCCTGAGTTTATTCTCAATGATATTGACGTGATAAGTAGAACACGGAGGGGGACTAGCGAAGCGTTGGCTACCGGCATTGGTGGCAAAAGTGGTAAATGTGGATGGAGCGAAATATATCCTGTCTTCGAGAATGGATGCGCAATATCGATAACTTCGCCAGAGTGTTATAATGGCGATATAGTAGTGATAACATCAGAACCGAGAGATCGATTGAATTGAAGAACTTGGGATGTGTCATAGCGGACACTGGTACAGCGACTATCAAGATCTATTGTACCAACTTCTCTTGGTCTATTATTTAAGCGCTGCTTTCAGAAATCTTCCAGTTCTGGGATTTTGTGGAAGTCTTTCCCCGTTTTGAGTCTTTCTTGGGCAAGTCTATTACTAATTCATAGTTTCCTGCGCCTGGACGCAGTGCCTACAGATTTCTGTACTGGTGAGGCCCATTTTATTATATTATTTAAGTACAGTCCGTATTGTTGAATCCATAAAATCAGGAAAGCCCAGTAAATGTTATCTAATCACCTGCCTTGGTTTGTATATCAGCCTTTTCATTACCTGCTCGATTTTCATTACACACAGAGAGAGAGGGAGCGAGAGAGAGCTAGAGAGAGCTAGAGAGAGAGAGAGACAGATAGAGAGAGAGAGAGACAGAGAGAGAGGGAGAGAGCTAGAGATAGAGACGGAGGGAGAGAGAGGGAGACAGAGACAAAAACAGCGACAACAATTAAACGAGTAATTGACCCATCTCCCGCATGAGAAAGACATTGATCAGCTGTACGAATCGAAGGAATGGACAATTTCAAAAGCGTATACTGGAGGGACAAAAGCCTAAGCAGGCGACCACAGATCCAACGCGCAAGGTATCTGGGCCATGTACAATTTAAGGCGATTTGACTTTGCTACGAAGAGTCATTGAGTCCAAACACTTTCAACAACGCACCAGAGCTTAAGGTATGGCAAAAAAGTATAGACAGACATCAACCAAGAACTGACAACTTCCAGCTTGTTCTGCTGGAGGAGACAGATGACCTCCTCCGATTGATGCGCCACCCAAATAATAAGAAAGTGTACGTGAGCTTTGTTAGCGTTTAGGAGAAACAGAATTTGTTCATACAGTCAATGGCAAAATTATTTGCAATTCATTCTTCATAATATGGACGCTGGATTAAAGCCCTACGATTTGCCTCTCTCTTTGTAGTGAATTTTGAAGAGTTTGATTTTTTTGGTTTTTGGTATTCTGTTAAGAAAATATGAGAGATTAATAGTAAAAAAAGCATTAAAACGTATTTTGAATTTTAAAGAAGTCGCAGCCATTAAATAATTAAGAATACATTGTACAAATAATTTTGCCAATGACTGTACTTCGAAATGGTTTTCGATTTTAAGCATTTACCTTTTTAATTCTTAAAACAAACACAGTAAAGGCAGACTGCAGAGACACTTGAATCATCGCTATCAAAGGCTTAGACTATTTGTTACATCCCATTAAGAAATTAAGCGCAAGATAAAGCAGTGCGGTCACGAATGCGACCACGAATTCTCGATGCCTCTCGTCATACATAAACACGTCACAACCGCAAAGCATCGCGGGCCGAATGCGAACTTGTTAAACCAATGGAAATTATTTACCATCTTTCTTACTGAGCAGTTGTTATTCTACGCGATGGAACAATTACTTATTAAATGGAGCTTGTCAGTGGACATTCCTTTATAGAAATTGTTCAATGCAAGACCATCATCTCATGAGTATACATATCGACAAAGGAGTATGAACATGATGTGTGTACACGCCTCACAAAAGTTCACAAATATGTGACAAAGATATTCTCACTCTGCAATTGCTTTACAATTTTAAGCAGCTAAAACCTACACATAAATGGAACAATGCGATACCCTTCTTAAGTGTCGCTCGCTTTTCGTTCCAAATGTCTATTTTCGGATAAGCACTTGTAAGATGAAACTTTGCTGACTACTCTCATTCGCCCCCGCCTCGCCCGGAATAACGACAGCACCCAAAAATTCCCCCGATCAGTTTTTGAATTCGAAATTACTCCTAAACAAATATTATGCATTAAAATATCCCAAAGGTCCGTCACTCAGTGGGCACGATGATCATAATAATCTTAATAAAATTGACATTCCATTGAATTGAAATTCAAATCATGGGATGATTACTTCGATTTGGTTGGCATTCGAATCACGTCAAGATGAGACGGATCCTTCTGTTGCTTGGCGCGTCTTTGAGGAAACGCCGAGAAAAGAGATGGATTTGTGTGTTTTTCTTTTGGGACTCTTTGTGTGTGTGTAACACGACCGGTATGTGCCCACACGTTAAGGGAACGTGATTGAAAATCGATGTCCTGGCAACAACTGTCCGAGACATTCGATTTGTCCGATTACACTGAATTATAGGACCTATTTTTCGTGCCCTGCCCTCGTTGTGTAATATATTTCGGTATTCTTTCTCCTTTGAGGGGCGCAATGATTATGACATGTGTTCGGATTTGTTTTTCTGCAAAACGAAAATCTCTTTCATGAATGAAGTGTTGGGATAGGTTCAGTTGAGGGGAGGGAGGTCTTTGTTCTCTCGGCCGTGTGCGTACGTGGGTAACATAGTTCGCTTGGTTATGGGTCTAGGCCTGGTTTAATGCTGTTGTTTTGCTTGGCAACGCAAGGGCATAAAACATAATTGACACCACAGGTTCGACCAGTCAATAAAAGCAAGTGATTCAATTTGATGGTTATGCTTTATGGATCCCTTTGGGATGATGGCATAATTCCGCTGGAGTACATGCTAGATTGTAATTGCTGGGTGGTAAATAAACTTCCGATTATGCCTTTCATAGATACATAAAAATTGACGCTGCCGCCGAAGCCGGAAAACAAGATAATAAGAAAATCGCTTGCAGACGAAAACATATAAATTTATGGGGGTGGTCTTTAATAAAATAAATTTAATATTTTGAAGGAAGTCTTATGATTGAATGGCTCATGTTTATGTTGGACGAGATGCTTAGAAGTAAAACATGAAACAAACTACAACTTTGGTAAAGCTCTAGACGCCGACACTTGTATTCAATGCGTCTCATCCATTGTATACCAGTTAATTTTAGTCGTTGTGTTTATTTTGAAATGTCTAATATATAAAGTAGAGAGCAATTAGAAACCATTAGTTTAGATGAGAAGTAAATACGTACTGAAGACGTTATCATGAACTCCTAAATTATCCGTGCCTATTAACTGAGTAATTAAATGACATGTCCACATGATAGAACCAAATATATTGACACTCTGTCCGCTTAAGTAGACGACTTTCGTGGGCGAGTGTCTATCTTGCAGAACATGATACGGCAAGCAATCCATCGGTCATCAAATTATCCGTGAATGCTTGTCGATTCGTTGACACTTTTGCCTCATCGTCTGTTTTCGCGTGTCCGTTGGTTGCTTATCGCTTCCAAGTAAACTAAAGTGTCTGTCTCTGCACATTTTGACCAGCCTGTGGTCGCACTGTATTTTCATGGGCCAGATTCTCGTCTCAGTCGACGTGCAGGAATATGCGTGCAATGTTTTTTCTTAAGTTCTTCTGGAAAACGCCGATATAATGAAACTGATGCAATATATCCTCCTGCAAAACTCAACAGGCTTATTTGCGAAATCTTTGGCAAAAGGCCAGTTGAGCAATATATGCGAAATTGTTTATACAAGTCTTGGTATTGAGAGATGAATTCAGAATTTTTCGAACGAGCGAACCAACGACCGTACCATTTCACAATCCAAAAACGATTGCCAATGCATGTCCTCTCTGATTCACCCGATCATTGGAAACCCTCTCTTTCACTCAAGATGGTAGTTTATGTAGCTGATTGAGGAAAGGAATCATTTTTATTCTTCGTCTATTCTTCTTATATATCGCTCAACGGAAGTATGTTAAATAGTCACTCCAGAATGGTGGCCAGCCCAATCCTCGAATTAACCAACTTTCATAATTTACGGCTCCACTTCTGTCGAATGATTGACAATACTCAAAAAGTAGTCTAAAATGATGTACAAAAATATGTTTAAAAGGTAAAACAGATGGCTAAGGAAATTATTTCAATCCTGCTGAGCAAGGTTTATGTTTTTTATTAAAACCACTATGAAAACAATGTGGTCGCCGTGGCGTAGTGGGTAAGTGCGTCGACTCCTACGCAGAGGGTGCCAGGTTCGATACCCAAATTAACCACCTTTCAGATTTTATGGCTCCACCTATTTCGAGTCACTGACAATTCTCAAAGAGTATTCCTACAGCATTAAACTGTAGGTCCCTTCCACGCGTGAGAGAACAATAGCACGCACAGCACGAGTGTTTGCTGAGAAGCTAGGCCCCGATCCACCTCGGACTGTCACGCCGCCCATATATTATGTATTATAATATGAAAACAATAATTGTTTTTAAGCTAAATTGATGGTATTATTTGCCACCACAGACGTGATTGGTCGAACACAGAGGTTAAGCTGTTGTAACGATTCCAACTCAAGAACGGAAGTCAATCACCACTCATTCCCTATCTGTACATGTCATCTCTGCGAATACCATCCCTGTACAGTCTAGAAAAGAGAGAGAGAACTCTTTCTTCTTTCTTTTTCTATTTTGGACTGTGGAATTAGCGGTATCGGCACGCAAGAAAATTCATGAAACCTTATATTGTATAATTTGATAAGTAATAAATGAATGCAAGTATTAATAAATATTACAAATTGCCTCATTAACAAATAACTTTTTTCATTACGAAGCCGCTTATATATATGAAGCCTCAATACAATGAATGAGGTCGAAACGAGTCGTTTCTGTCTTCCAGGAAGGTGCCTTTCTACACTATTGACGACTTCGAAATAACACAAACATTCTCAGGAGCAAATGAAGGAGCCCCGGGTCTTTATAATAATAAAAATATATAATATGCGTGGCGCGAAAGTCCGAGGCGGACATGGGCCTAGCTTCTCAGCAACCACTCGTGTTGTGCGACCTATTGTTCTTTCACGAGTGGAAGCGACGTTCAGTTTAATGCCGACTCCGACCGGCAAAGTTGAGAAGCTTTTCCTAGGCAGGAGTACTCTTTGAGCATTGTCAGTGACTCGAAAGAGGTGAAGCCGGGAACTATGAACGATGGCAAATTCGGGTATCGAACCTGGGACCCTCTGCGTAGGAGACTTAGGATGCACTTACCCACTACTCCACGGCGACCTGGCTCTGGGTCTTTAGGAGAGAAAAATTCAGCTTCCAATCCTTAGAAGATCAAAGAGTCTGCCACGAGTCTAGTCAGGCGTCTATGTATTCAACGCGTTTGATAAATAACTCATGTACTTATAGACAACAGTGCTCTAGCCCGATGTATCTTCAACTCCGCATGAATGGGACAACGTAATAAGAGCTGTCCACGAAACCGATGCGCCACAAACGTGGAGGACAACCAAATTTTGGCGTGTGTGATTAGGCATTTGAGCGAAGATCAAGGGATTTAGGGGGACTTACTAGTTGAGGCTAGCTCCATTCCAGACTAAAGGGCCATAAGAAGAAAAGAAGTATGAAAAAGACGCAACCCAATTCACATCCTTTTCCTTATTGTCACAGAATTATTTATGTTCACTATTATGGGAAGCGCAAGTACGAGTGGATGGCGCAGTTGGAAAGGACAGAACCTTAGTTAGTTTCTATTACGGACTCTGAATAAAGATAATGTTTCCAAGGCTTAAACACTGAATGACTGGGTGCCTGCCCTGGTTAGCGGCGTCCCCGGTTCGAATCCCAGTGAAAGCAAAGTTAATACGATTTTATCTGGTTTTCAACTCTGGTCCAGTCTCCATTTGCCGTTGGAATCAAACGGAACTCCCACTCACTGGAGTGGTCAGTCAGTGGTAGTAGTCTGACTGTGCGTATCACAATGGACCAACATGGTCTAAAAGTAGAAACAAGCGCAAAAAAAATGAAACAAGAACACTGTTGTTTTAACTCCAGCTAGTGAAATTTAAGACCCGATGTAAAGTACAGTGCAATGGATCACAGACAACCACAATCTTCTACTAGAGGCATTTTAAGTATGGACAGTATTACTATCCAAAGAGGCAGTGGAAGGGTATCCCTAATCCTTCTGTTCGCACTAAAAGGGTCATGTGCCAAAGAGATTTACAAAGTTCCCTTAATTTTAGTTATCAGAGTATGTACATTTGAATCAGCATTTTCCAATTCTTTAGAAATCAAAACCAGATAACCTTCCTTTTCAAAAGATTAAAGTCACTGTCGCTTCTTTAAAACAAACGATGAGGCGATTCCTCGAGATCAATGTCGACAAAGTCATTTCGTTCCAAGCAATTTCCGACACCCAATTCAAATGTTCATGCCCAACAAAACTTACGAAGTACTTCGAAACTCTTAATCACTTAATCGTTTATGTAGCAAATTATAAGCATCCCATAACAAATACTCGCTGTCAACTCGATTGCTAATCCCCCTCAGCAACTTTCATCTTGCCATCGATAAAGAACAATCGACAATGACGAGCTTAATAAAACCAGCGTACAATAAACCACTTCAGATGCTTTTGTTCTCCGCGCCCGCCCTCCTCTCCATGGCACTGATCTGACAGCATCTCACCCCAAGTCCAATGCCGAAAGTTGATTTCCTTTTCCGCAGACAAAATAAAAACGAAAACTTTTCTGTTGACATTCGCACTCCACTCCTCGATGGCGATGCTGCTGGTGGGAAGAACTTAATTTGCGTCGGGATTCTGTGTGTGTTATCCCCAAGTGAGAATCGCTAAGAAGATACAAAACGAAGGACAACAGACCTCAGAGAGCCTGAAATACGAATGGTATCTGCACACATCCGGCCGACTTTAATCTGAAATACAAACCCTTGTATGGCAGCCAATGACATGCAAATAAACACGACAAAATAAATGGATAACATGTGTCACACCCAGGATATCGATTTTCATCTCATCGATAAATTATAATGAGGTACAGCATCGAAAAGTACGCAAGGGATAATGTCATACAGAGCAGGAGCGGAAGCAGCAGCAGGAGCAGTGACAAAATTCCGTTCAAACGACAATGATGATTTCCATGTCGACAATGTGTCACAAGTGCCAATATCAACGTCAACATTGCCATAAGCCGGAAGCAGTAAGACTGGCGCAGGGAACACCCCCAAGACCGAAAGACATTCTGGTGTCCCCTCGTGCTGTGCCCGTGATGGGTGTACTCGTACACCACTTGTACTGCCGATAAAAATGGGGTTTTATTGCCAAGGTGGCGGTGGAGGATGATTTGAAGGACGCCCAGTTTTCAAGGTTTTATGAAATTGTGTATTAATCCTCGACTGGAGTCGAGGGAGTGACAGCCATCAATTGACTTTTGGATTTCCCTGATCGGTGACTTCCGACGTCACTTTAATGACGACGGCATTAGCTGAACGTTTTTCGGTCTTCTTACCTAGTCGTGTCGTGTTGTTTTGTTTTGTTTCGGGCAGCACCTTGCCGCCGGCATCGGTTCGATTTGGGCCAAGTTTATCTCTTTCATTATGTCGGAAAATTGATTGGCAAATAAATACACAGGGCGATTACGGATTAGTGAGATGCGAGGATAATGTGTGGCCGTATCTGTGATGAGGGGGATATAAATGATTAGCGTTGATGAGACAGCCCTTATCAAGTGGACATGTTGTGGCGCCAGGCTAAATGACGGCCTGAACGGAGGGATGTAAAATGAGTGTTTTATGTCATTGTCGTGTAATGGTGGCTCTCATTTTCTATTCGGATTGATTGAGGTCCATGTCCGACATGTCCTGTAGCACCACACAAAGGAGGGGGAAATTACATTTGTCTGGCAGCAAAATTGCATGACCGGCCAACTGAAATTAGCCAAGGACACAAGTTAAGATATGAGGGTAGTGTGATTCGCCATGTCATGACAACTGCCATCACACTCATTAGACTTCCGCACAAGTTTTGAGCAAGCAGCCGTATTTAGTTTGACAGCCATAACATCAGTGTGACCACTTCAAAGGAGTGATTGGATAAGCCCAGCGTCCATCTGAAAGCGAGCACGAAACATGGACCTATCGCAACAAATCAAGACTGTGGGCATCGAAGAAGACCGTTGTGGGTTTGTCGGCCAACAAGGTCGTGGTCATATTTTTTGGAATGCGCGCGGTCTTATTTGCATCGATACTAATTTAAATAGGTCACCGGCTAATATTTTTCTGATGTTTTGGGGATATTCGATTTGAAGCAGAAAAACAACTGCCTTTATTGAAATTTTGTCGCCATGGCCATAATCTATACATACTGCCACCTCTTTCAGTAAATCCTCCAGATCTAAACCCTGCGACTATTGCATGATTCTAAACCGAGAAAATGCTGGGCGGTAAAGGAGAAGTGAATTCACCGAGAAACTGTAGGTAAGTGGAAACAGCTAACATTCTTCTGTCTAATAATAATAATATGGGTGGCGCTACAGCCCGTAGAGGGCCAGGGACTAGCTTCTCAGCAACCAATCGTGTTGTGCGTGCTATTGTTCTCTCACGCGTGGAAGGGACCTACAGTTTAATGCCGACTCCGAACGGCAAAGTTGAGAAGCTTTTTCTAGACAGGAATACTCTTTGACCATTGTCAGTGACTCGAAATAGGTGGAGCCGTGAAATATGAAAGGTGGTTCATTCGGGTATCGAACCTGGCACCCTCTGCGTAGGAGTCGACACACTTACCCACTACGACACGGCGACCCACATTCATCCCACCCAACATTCTTCTGTCTATGATGTGAAAAATGCTAACTGGAACTTATTTAAGAGTTTAATAAGTTCGAAGCTAGATAACTGCTTGGTTCAAAATAACAG
This sequence comes from Eristalis intricaria, assembly GCA_964034865.1. NCBI lineage: Eukaryota > Metazoa > Arthropoda > Insecta > Diptera > Syrphidae > Eristalis > Eristalis intricaria. Next base: position 79,726,172 of record OZ035874.1, read on the forward strand.
CCAAACCCATATAGATCAAAACGTAAGAACGTTTACAAATGCTGTGCCTAAGAGAACGAATTCAAGACAGGCATCTAATGTTCTACCGCACATCATTCTTCAATTTATTAAGCTGAGAAACATCTGCAGATCCAGATGGAGACGAACAAGGAATGATGTCTACCTCATCTTATTTAAAAAAAATTAACTCTTTAGTTAAATATGCTATTGGAAACTTCAGAAATCAATCATGGAACGACAGACTCCAAAATTTAGAGAAAGGCAGTAAACCATTTTGGAATTTTGTGAAGGTAATAAAAAGAAAAAACATACCTACATTCCTCCACTAAAGATAAACAACTCTGTGATACTCTCTTGTACTGAAAAAACCAATGCGCTTGCTAACCACTTTTCTATAAGTCATTCGATAACCAACAACATTATCCCACCCACGGACATTAAATCTTCCGTCGAGCAATCTATTCATTTTCTTAATTCACAAACAATAATCGGCGATTTCAATCGTATTTCTGTCACTGTACTGAAACATGTTATAGACAGCTTAAAAGTTAGGAAATCCTCTGGCTTTGATGGTGTTAGAAATGTGTGTCTGAAAAATTTGCCACATTTTGCTCTCACTAAGTTGACAGACCTGTTTAATCGTTGTCTTACCTTGGGATATTTTCCAACCCATTGGAAAACTGCCAAGGTAATTCCAATCTTGAAGCCTGGCAAGGACCCTAGACCAATCAGTCTGCTGAGTTCTCTTAGTAAGTGCCTTGAAAAGATCATAAAGAATAGAGTTGTGTCTTTCATTGAGAGTAATTCTGTTATACCCTCTGAGCAATTCGGTCTTAGGTCTATAAACAGTACCACACACCAAGTGCATCGTATCACAGGTGATATCAAAAATAATTTAACAATTGGAAAAAAGTACTGGCATGGTTATTTTAGATGATGAAAAGGCTTTTGAGACTGTTTGGCATGATGGATTGATTCATAAGTTAGTAAGTGTTAATCTTCTGTTGTATCTTGTCAAAGTCATCCAGTGATTTTTGTCTCACCGAAGTTTTAATGTTTCCATAAATGGATATTCTTCTGTAAGTAAACTGATAAATGCAGGAGTTCCACAAGGGTCCGTCCTTAGTCCAGTTTTATATAACATTTATCCATCCGATTTCCCTAACTTGACGCCCTTTACGCTGACGATACTTGCATTTAAACTAATCTACAATCTGAAAGCGATCGAAACATATTGCATTAACTGGAAATTAAATTTAATGCTTCTAAGACACAAGCTATCTTTTTTACTCGTAAAAGAAAAGCTTATTTACTTCCTAGCAACAGACTTATTTGCAATGGAATTGCAGTGGAATGGAAACCGAATGTAAAATATCTTGGTTTTTATTTAGACAAGCGCTTAAAATTCAATCTTCATGTGCAAGAAACAATTAATAAGGTTAACACAACTACGCGAATACTGTATCCATTTATATGTAGACTTTCAAAACTCAATGTTGCGAACAAACTACTAATTTTCAAAGCTATTTGTCAATCTATTATATTTGATGGGTCTCCTGTCTGGGGTAAATGTGCAAACGTTCACTTACGCAAGCTGCAGATAGCTCAAAATAAACTGCTTAAAATGATTCTGCCTTTTCCATGGTTTTTTCCCAACAAAAGAATTACATGAAATGGCCAACATTGAAATGGTAGCACAAAGGATTGAAAAAATTCTTTTAAAATACAATATTTCGTGTTTATCTTCTCTAATTTGGCTTTATAATTTATGTATATTTATTGTATTTATTTATATATTTATGTATTTGTTTATTATTATTATTTTTCTTATTTATTTATTTATTTATTTGTTGATTTAATCACTTATTTATTTATTGATTTATCTATATATTTAATGACTTATTTATTCACTTATTTATTTAGTTACTTACTTATTCATTTATTTTTATTTATTTATTTATTTATTTAATCACTCATTTATTTATTTATTTATCTATTTATTTAATCACTTATTAATCACTCCTCATTTATTTATTTAGTTACTTATTTATTTATTTATTTTTTTTATTTATATCATTTATTTATATTATTTATCACTTAATTATTTATTTATTTATTTATTAATTTATTTAATCACTTATTTACTTGTGTATTTATTCATTTATTTATTTATTTATTATTTATTGTAATAGCTACACAAATCACTTCAATACCATTCAATAATAGAAGCATTGTTTCTGAGTTTCGCAACTACTTCTCTGTAGCACCACGCAAAGAAGGAGGCTGAGTTGACTGAGTTTCGCAACTACTTCTTCTCTTCCCAACCATATATGTATTACTTTCTCTTTATTCTTTTTTATTTTCTCGTTTTAATGAAGGTTTTTAGTGGCTTTTCTTTCTAAAATTGAAAAATTATGTGATATTATTTTAATCAATTGTATTTACATTATAGTAGTAAGGTACTTTTACCATATCTCTGTAATTCAAAAATTTTAAATTATATGTTTTGTAGGTTTTATGCCACAATAAAAGAAATGTTAAATGTTAAATTGTTCTCTAATAAGAGAGGGGGGCTCAGAGGTGCATGATTCAACTCCGAATTTATTTATTTATTTAATCACTGTTAGCGTCTTCTAAAAATAAAGCGCTTTGTCTGTAAGAATGTAGGTATGTCACAGCTACCTACAGAAGAGAAAACTCTGAAACCAATGTGGTTCTTTGGCGGAGTGGGATGGTGCGTTGTGACTTCGAGAAAATTCACCGATTTTGCGACGACTGGAAGTTGCTTATAAACTTCCAGAAGGGCGAAACTAGTCTTTGCCGGACCACGTCGGCCGTTAGCGGAAAAAAGGGTAGTAAGATATCTAGGCTGTACGAAAGTTTTACCAGAGGGTGAAACAGTTATCCAGTGGATATAAGGTTCGGACAGAAGCCTGCCGGGACGAGAATGGACAACTGGTAGTAGAGTCGCAGTCGGTACTGACAATTTGGAAGAACCACTTCTGCAGACTGCTAAACGGCGATGATGACACCAATACCGCTGTCAGGCAGAATGTTCCACTCAATATGGACGATGATTGACGAGAATTCCGTCCCCCTGACTTAGGCGAGGTCAAGATAGCAATATCAAGACTGAAGTCTAACAAAGCTGCCGGTGCGGACGGACTGTCCGCTGAAATCCTTAAAGCAGCTGGAGATGATCTGGTTGGGCATATGCACCAGCTCATCTGTAAGATATGGTCGGAGGAGAGCATGCCCGATGAGTGGAATCGCAGTATCGTTTGCCCGATCCATAAGAAAGGAGACCCCTTTGACTGCGCCAACTATAGAGGGATAAGTCTCCTGAACATCGCCTACAAGATCTTCTCTGCCGTTTTGTGTACTCGCCTGAAGCCGTTTATAAATAACCTGATAGGTCCTTATCAGTGTGGCTTCAGGCCAGGGAAGTCCACCATCGACCAGATTTTTACACTACGGCAGATCCTGGAAAAGACCCAAGAAATGCAAATCGACACCCACCACCTTTTTGTCGATTTCAAGGCCGCATATGACAGCGTGCATAGGGACGAGCTATACAACGCCATGTCTAGTTTTGACATTCCTGCCAAACTCGTCAGGTTGTGCAGGATGACGATGGAGAATTCTCATCAAGGTCGGTAACGAACTCACCGATACCTTCAATGTCAAAAAAGGATTTAGACAAGGTGACGCGCTGTCATGTGATTTCTTTAACATCATCCTGGAGAAGATCGTGCAAGACTCACACGCCAACACTAGAGGCACGATCTTCCAGAAATCCGTACAACTGTTAGCAAACGCGGCCAATCAACTGACGTGATTGGCAGAATACAACGAGCGGTCAATGAGGCGTTTACTGGCATTGAGGCGGAAGTGCCAAAAATGGGTCTAGCGGTGAATGAGGGCAGAACGAAGTATATGCTGTCATCAAGAAAGGACACACAACATCGACGTCTTGGAAAGAGAGTCACAATGGGCAGCTATAACTTCGAGGTAGTCAAGGACTTCGTCTACCTCGGCTCCGCAGTAAACAGTAGAAACAACATCAGTACCGAGATCAAACGCAGAGTAGCTCTTGCCAACCGCTGTTTCTATGCGCTCAAGAGGCAATTGAGTAGTAGAGCCATCTCTCGAAGGACCAAGTTGACCTTATACAAGACCTTGATCATCCCAGTCCTGCTGTACGGCGCGGAGGCATGGACAATCTCAAAAGCGGATGAGGAAGTCCTTGGTATTTTCGAGAGAAAAGCTCTGCGTGCGATCTTTGGTCCTGTTTGCGTTGACGGTTTCTGGAGGAGAAGATTCAACCACGAACTGTACGGGCTGTACAGCGACATGAGTCTAGTCAGGCGTCTTCGGATCCAACGCCTAAGATGGCTAGGCCATTTAGAGCGTATGGACAACTCAGCTCCGGCCCGGAGAGTCTTCGACTCCGAACCCGTGGGACAACGCAACAGAGGACGCCCGCGTTTAAGGTGGCGCACCCAGGTGGAGAAGGATCTCAACCAACTTGGCGTGCGACACTGGAGACAGCTAGCCAGAGACCGTGCTAGCTGGAGAGGCTTGTTGGTTGAGGCCACGGTCCACCCCGGACTGTAGCGCCAAACGAAGAAGAAGAAAATATCTAGACATTTGGCTGGATCAATATCTGTTTTTTGCCAAACATATAGATATTGCTCTGACGAAAGCCAGAAAAGCCTTTGCTGCGGCAAGGAGGTTCTGTTTTCAGCAGCCAACTTGATACCAGAGTGAAGGTAATCTGCTACATTGCCCTAGTACGGCCAATTATGGTGTACGGTTGTCCATTGTGGTTCAACGTGAGTCCTTCCCAGATGGAAAAGATGAGAGTGTTCGAGAGGCAGTGTCTTAGGAGCTGTCTTCGTTTGTATCGCACACCCGAGTCTGAGTACAAGAAGTACTACCCTAACGAGGTCCTGTACAACGAGCCAAACGTGAACAGGGTTTTTAATTTTATTATTAAGCTGATCAGAAGGCACGAGGTATGACCTCTTCCAACGGCTGGACATTGATTGGCAATAATGCACATCGCTCCTCTACCCGCTTGCCATGCCAAACAAACATTTACTCAAAATACGCGGTGCCGAATGCGGAGAAGAAGGCCACTGTCCTTCGGAGAGCACACAGAAAAGCTCTTTCTCTACAACAACGGGCTCAAAAAGAATAGGCAGTCCAAAATTAAAAATTTGCAATTTCGCACAAAATTCACAATGTCGTGAACATTAAGTGTCCTAAAGTCTAAGGTCAGCAAGTACGTCACTGGTTGAAACGCTCAGAGAAAACAATTTCAAACAGAATGCGGAATGAACAGCTGAGGAAGTCTATGTGACATTTGGCAACAAAACAACGGACAAGAATTGTGCAAACCTCTAGTTGCGCACAAGGACTGACGTTAGCAGGTTTATTCTAAGTTAAAGCCAAGCAAACATTAAAAACTCCGTAAAAACCTTGGGGATTCAGTCCAGCAATACACAGCAAAGCGATACGAAGTTTAATTGCATACATTCTAGGTCACACAAAGCACTCGCAGCGCTGTTATTTCAGTAGTGCAGTGTGTGTGCACATCACATGGACGGTTATAAAGTCCACCGAGCAATGACATCTTGGAGTTCCACTTGTTTCGTTACCAGACAATGCAAACAAAGCACAGCAATCCTCTGCAGGATCACCATGCAATCCATGTTACTTTGAGCTCTTTTCGGACGTCCAGCAGTATGTTGGGAACTTATAATCACGATTATACCGAAACCACACGTTCTCGTGCATCATTCCCAGGAAGGGTTCACTCCGTTACTGGACTGAAGAGTGCATGCACATATTTTAACAAATATTCCATACAACTTTCGGTCTTTTATTCATATCCACTCCCCACGTGTGTATCTGGTTTACGAATGCAGAGCAAAAACACAAAATATTTCAACTACTTGAGACGTGTACGGATTAATTTTTGGTCGGATTTTGTGGAGCGAAGCTTGTTTTCCTTTCTGGAATATTTAGCCCTCTCCCTATTGCCGAGTGCAAACGTTTGCACGCAGGAATGCAGGTATGCACATATGCGAAATGGTTTCGCTTATGAATTCGAAATTTTAAGCACTTACCATGCGAAGGTATTTTGTAGTTTAAACACGGGAAGATTGAGTGTTGTTCTTGTGCATTCAATGGGGTCAACGTTTTTATTACTTTCGGCAGGAATGCGTCTGTGGAAAATTAATTGCGAGTGCAGAAGTGGATATGTGAGTGAGTGCGGTTCCACACCGAAAATTATTTTGTGGACTAGACACTTGACTACGTATGTTTAATTTTCAGCCCCCTTTGAAGAATTCTTGGCTCCCATCTCAAAAGCGAATCTCCTCGAGTTAAAACGCAATACGTTCGTTTCTACAGTAACGTAAACCATGTTGGATGGTGATCCTCAGAGACATTGAGATGCTGTATACGTGAGCTATGTCGATTTGAGTGAGATAACAACTTTTCAATAAAACACGTCTGACTACATTTTGACCTTCACAAATTAGATGCTCCAGCATTTTACTAGAATTCTTGACCACGGAATATATCCCTAGATAATTACTAAGGACTCTTAGAAAAACCTAGCCTAATCGAAAGGGATAGTTTAATTTAAGTCAGAAGAGCTGAGTGTTCCTACAAGATTAGACGATACACTTGTTTAGGTGTTTAAGTTAACTTTTACGTCTTTGTTTGGAGTATGTGCTCCTCTGGGGTATTCATTGGGATTGTTTGTCTTAATCTGGAATATAGGGAGCCATGTGAGGACTATAGATCTAGAAATTACATTATAATCCTTACTAGACCTTGATCAAGTTTTCAGGCCATTTTTGTTCCTTCTCCATCGTGGAATGAGTAGGAGGTTTCTATATCATCCAGGCGGTTTATAGCTATAACATTCGTTAACATTGTTTATGCCTGAGGTGACTGCATCGATAACATAATAAGAATTAAGCTACTTTGAATGCCATCATCCGCCAACACGTCTGCAATATTATCCAGCATTCCTTCAATGGGTATGAGTGGTATCTGAAATAACAAGTAGTGGATAAATTTGTCTGTACATTTCCATGTCATTTTATCATTTGCAATATCTCATATCTCATCATATCATATTTTTCAAAAGAAGAGACTTAAAGTTTTAAGGCAAGACTATGCTCCAATTTAAGGACAAATGGATCGTAAACGGAAGCTTAATTTGTTTTGATGATTAACCAAGTGCGTACTCGACAGCCTTGCCTCAAAATCCGACATTCCAGAATAAGTATTTGGCAGAAAGTGTCAGGACATGGTTTAAGGAAAACATCATGTGACATCTTACGAAAATCGTCATCTTTTTATTTTATGAACTCACTAGATTTCGTAACCGGCTTTGCCCGGGTTTGTTTCTTCAACCGGTACTTTACCTATAGTGAAAGTATAGTTTTTTCAAAATATCCTGAAGAAATGTGTTTCAAATAGTTAAACGCCAAGAAAATTAAATTTTCTATTATTTTTTATTATAAAACTTGTTTGTAGACTACATTTTTTGTTTCAGAAACATCATCAGCGACAATGTATGCCCTGGATCCTTTGCCCTCGACATTGCAATGCACAATTGGCCGTATGAGAAGCATGCACTGCTTGCTGAGGATCAAAAACAGCTTTCCTTTTCCTCGATATTTTTTCGGTTTTTTTTATTATTAAGAAAAATGTGGAGAAAAGTGGTCCGTTGGAGATGCACTGAAGACGATTTTGAATAAATTTTTACTCCGCACTTTTTAATTCAAAACCAATAATAAGACTGCTCGAACCAGAACTCAGAGACGAATTTGAATTTTCTTTTGTCATTGATGCCTATCCCAATGTCTCATTCACATCCCTACTCATAATGACTGTGTGCATACACGTTGAAGTTTGAATTATCAATGTGTGCTGCAGCAAAGCGGACGGAAATTACGATTTTTCTCAACCATTTACGCACAACGTGGAGGGATATCAAGCGATTCATAAAAAAAAAAGATCTTGGGAATCACATCTATGTACCATCTATGTTGTTGTGCAAATTGAAGTCAAACATCATGATCTATGAAAAAAATTAGCCAAATTTTATCTAAATCGGCCAATCCGTTCAGAAGTTCAATATTCACAATTTCAGCAAAATTGAATGATTTGTGTGTAGCTGTGTAAATGTACATCCATAGATATAAAATAAGAAAGGCGCGAAAATGTTAATTGCTTCCTTTTCGTTTGGTGACTCAGGCAGTCGTTCGTATATGTTCGATTGAGACGTAGAAAAAAAATGAATGATTGCACCAAAGCAAAATATGAAAAATGTGAGTGGGGTGGTTGATATCCACGACTACGCAACTTGAAATGGTTTCATACCGAATTGATGCAACCACCCTTATTTTGAGAATTTTATTCGCGTTGAAAAAGTGCTCGTAACTTCCGAACCGTATGTCGTACCGACTTAAAAATTGTCACATTCAGTATCTGAATTTTAGAATGATTTAGAATGAACGTGTAGTTTCGGAGCCTTTGTCGGTCAGACACACAAACTTTCTGCTTTATAGTTCGGATTAAATGTCTGTTTTTGACACTCTAACGATTTCTAATTGCAGGTCTAAGAGACCAAAGACCAAAGAAAAAATGATGTCCCAAAAGGTTATGGTTATAGATCTCTTAGTAATGGGTTGACCAGAAACATAACTCAGACAATTTCCATGATTTTTATCTGATGATTTTTAATATAAAAAAAAATCCTTAAAAACATTATTGTTTTCAGCCTCTAGAGTGGCCTAAAAAAGTATACACATCTTAACGTGTTATTTCATTACCGTATATTGATGACTCATCAGTCTGGTGATTTAAAGTACGGATATAAGAACGATAGATACTGTTCCAAGCTCACAAGCACTCTGGTGCAATATCAAAAGCATACAGCATACATTATATATTACTGAGAACGCAGAAGCATATGGTTGCTGTATTCACACGTTGCTACTGACTGTGTGATAACACGCAGCACCTTTAAAGAACACAAACTCACAAGCAATTACCTGCGAGGATGGAAAACCTGCGAAAATGGAAATCAATATTAAGCTTTGTTATATTTAACTTAAAGTTTATATTTAACACAGTGCATCTACTGTGTACAACATAGCAAATATCGACACAAAATTTCAAGAGGTTACACAGTCGGATGTCGTACCAAGATCGTCATCACAGGCCGTAAAAACGTAGTAAAAACGTTGAAGAAACAAGGAATCCAAGTAGATTAGAAAAGGATTCGTCCGCAAAAAAGACAACTGAGGTACCCAAAGATTCTTCAACAGACTACACTTCTTCTTCGAACGGAAAAGGCTATGCTTAGATGGTTTGGTCACGAAGCACGAATTTTCGCACCATCACGACATCCGAGTCGGGCCTCGAATGCGATTCCATCAGGTAAGGGACCACTTGGCAGATCCAGGATGAGGTTGTTTGATCAAGTCCATAAGCTCGCCTGGTTACGCTTGGGCATAACCCCTGATGAGCTAGAGTCGATGGCGGAGGATCTAGTTGCCTTGAAGTCTCTCGTGCGTTGTTTACCTGCTCTACACATTTAGTGGACCATGCGAGTCAGAAGATGATGATGATGATGAGACTGCTCTGAACTGTTTACTCAAAAGCCATGTCAACAAACAGGCAGGTATAGCATTTTTCGAATCCATTGCAAGCTCCATTGGCAACTCACATTCAGCGCCTTTGGCCACCCGCGCCCCTGCCTTACGTTTGTAGACCTGAACCGACAGCGTATATTAAGTACCTTAAGTTCGTTCCTTGACAAGTGGAAATTAATTGTCCCATAAGGAAATTCCATCTAGTGACCAGTGGTACTTCAATATGCAGACAATTTGCATTGAATGTCTTTCCAGCCCTTACGGGAAACTAATGGGAACAAATGATATTGCGAAGTCGTTTTATTCGACAGCACATCGTCGTTTTATCTCGACTACAATTTCATTGCGAATTCAGTTCTTTAGTTGTATTCCTAATCTTTAAGACGTTAATCGCCATCGCGTTAATGTCATGCTAGGAATAGTCACCAATTTAGTCCTCGGACTGTTTGTTGGAGAGAAAGTCTTATGACACTCATTGTACTAGCCAAAACTGTGGTAGTTATAGTAAATTTCTCAAACTGTGTCTCATAGGATTGGGGTTGAACACCACCAGGAGATGCTATCAACGTTCACAAGTCCCACACAGATTGCAGCTCCTAGGAATAAAAATGATGTTGACTGTCTCATAAACCCGACGAGGACGGATCTGAAAAATGCAAATTTTATTTCTCCACATTTACTGCTTGGAACAAATTTGAAACCAACCCAAAGCCGAAATCGGAAATTGTCAACGCAAACAGCACATATTCGTGCATATGTGCGAATAAAGATGTCTGCGAAAGATACACAAAGGCGATGACATTTTGAATTTTTCAAACTATCTTTGGCATCATGCATAAACCCTTTTCCTTTTTACTGAATATCCAATTCCCCCCAATATCGTATGACTACTCCCATCGAGTTTTCGTTTCTCGTTCGAAATTAATTTCCGCAGCGCGCATTTCCTTAATCCGCCGATGCTAGGGAATCCATTAGAACCAGACACCATTATTCGATTATCATTACTCACAATTGTGTCTTCAACTGCAGCGCCCCACACTCGATACACTTTTCGCATGTTGGCGGTTCACATGAAAGAAGCGGCTTACGTATGGGTACATGCCCGCATAAGCACACACACATCATCAAATAGAGTGTTGCGAAAGATCGGTATATGCAGCGGCGCCTCGGGTTTTGAAACTCGTTAAAAAATAAATAACGATTATCCTTAGGGAAGGGAGATTAAAATGGAATCAGGGTAAGTGAGAGAAGGATTCCTCTGCGCCAAGATTTAATTTTCCCCGTCCAACTTTCGGATATTTTTTCTCCTGCACGCTCTGAAAGATGAAAGGAAACGAAAAGCGAAAAGCTCTTGATCTTCATCCTAGCGTTGGTGTGCGTTGGATAGTTAATTTTTCGGTTCATTAGGTTTTGATAAAAATTCTATAGGTTTGTGTATGATGTTCGGAACTTCACATGATGTTGCCTCGAAGTTCTATTATTCGATGCTGCCGAGATGGTAGTTTTTCGATTTTTGCTGATGTTCCTGATGTTTGGTGCTTTTTGCACTCTCACTCCAGCGGTAGGAAACTCTCATGATTTTTTGATAAGACTTTTTACTTGAGAAGTTGAGTTGGAAACATTTTCACTTAATGATGTTGGAATTTCTTCGTTCCTTACGTTTCGTTTTTTAATTTGATTGAATGTGCCCTAATGGGAGTGGATGCTGTGTGTACGAGAACATACACGCTTTTATTCCCATTCTATGGGAACGGAGAAATGTTCGTTTTGAAGACATGTGAAAGGTCATCGAAGAAATGTTTGTGCGGTCGGAGGGGGGAATATTTGTTGAAACGAGGGGATGGCTTGTAAGTTAGTTGATTCAATGTTTCGATTGACACATTTTGAATGCGCTTCATACTGAATCAGGATTAATAGAGGGGCTTGGAAATAAATTTGGAAAGAGATTAAATCGATGGACGAAAAGCAGACGAAGTTATAAACAATGTCTTTTTTGTCGAATTTTGAAAATATGTCGAAATTTGGCAGAATTTATCATAGAGCTGGAAAAGCAGAAACCTACGAGTCTTGTTTTGAAGGAGCGCATTTCCACTATGAGCTCCAAACTAATCTTTTTCTGGCTTTCTTTTTAGTTTTTCATTTGAGTAAATGAAAACTATTTTTTTTAAATTGTAGTTTATTAAATTTAAATCAAACCTTGTACTTTTGGCTTATATACGGGCTTCATAAACCTTTTTTTTCCGAAATCTGCATAGACGTCCAGCAGTGGTGCTGGAAGCAACTCTTCAAAGGGACCCGTATTGTTACACGTATTTAATTTTTGTATAGTTGAGAACTGTCTTGTCAGCTTAGGTGAAATCACCTGGCGCTTTAAACGAACGAAGCGTTTCTTCGGCGTACCGATAACAGTATATCAAAAACTGTCAGGAAGGCGCCTGTAAGACAATCTGGTCTATTTAACTCGGCGAGCATAAGTGAAGGTACATATGTCATATCCAGGCAGTTTTAAAAAGTTGTATATAATCTAAAATGTTCCTCCTAACATCGACGTTGCCGGAGGCAATTGTATGCGTGGTGGAATAGTGTCGTGAACGCAGTAAGCGTGCGACGTCTGTTAGAATATTCGCGCGTAAACTGCTGTCGGGTATGTCATGGAATAGTGTCGTGAACGCAGTAAGCGTGCGACGTCTGTCAGAATATTCGCGCGTAAACTGCTGTCGGGTATGTCATGGAATAGTGTCGTGAACGCAGTAAGCGTGCGACGTCTGTCAGAATATTCGCGCGTAAGCTGCTGTCGGGCATGTCATGGAATAGTGTCGTGAACGCAGTAAGCGTGCGACGTCTGTCAGAATATTCGCGCGTAAACTACTGACGGGTATGTCATGGAATAGTGTCGTGAACGCAGTAAGCGTGCGACGTCTGTTAGAATATTCGCGCGTAAACTGCTGTCGGGTATGTCATGGAATAGTGTCGTGAACGCAGTAAGCGTGCGACGTCTGTCAGAATATTCGCGCGTAAACTGCTGTCGGGTATGTCATGGAATAGTGTCGTGAACGCAGTAAGCGTGCGACGTCTGTCAGAATATTCGCGCGTAAGCTGCTGTCGGGCATGTCATGGAATAGTGTCGTGAACGCAGTAAGCGTGCGACGTCTGTCAGAATATTCGCGCGTAAACTACTGACGGGTATGTCATGGAATAGTGTCGTGAACGCAGTAAGCGTGCGACGTCTGTTAGAATATTCGCGCGTAAACTGCTGTCGGGTATGTCATGGAATAGTGTCGTGAACGCAGTAAGCGTGCGACGTCTGTCAGAATATTCGCGCGTAAACTACTGACGGGTATGGCACAACCTGCCATATACAACACAATTTGTATGGGATTGATGGTTTTTACCTTTAATTTCTTATTCCTAAAATTACATTGTTAATGAAGTTTATAAATAAATGACTATTACTTCTTACTTATTTACATAACTGGCACTACAGTTGGGGGGAGACCTGTAATTACCTACGCCAACTCATGCCAATAGCAAACAGCATCAATCTCTTGAAGGTGGCATGTGTACATAGCAACAATGTGTTTGTGGAGTCAAGCGTCCAAAACCCAAGCATGTTTTGTGCAGCCGCACAAATGTAGTAAACAAGCTACATTGGCTCACCCCCGCCAAACCTCCAAAAACTTCCCATTGATCATTGCAATAACAAGAATCCACACCTTCGATGCTGCTGTGCTAAGCTTTGATGCGCTCTTACTTACTCTCCCTCTCTTAACAGAGTACAGTAGCCAATCATGCAACACATCCATTTACACTATCGGCATAATATGATCTCTTGGGCGCTTTCATATTATGGTCTCATTACCAATGTAAGATGTAAGCACAATTAGACTTAAGCATTCATTCTTGTGTTAGACGTACGATAAAGAACATTAAAGCAAAATGGGTTAAGATAAAATTCTTTTGTTTTTTTTATAACTCATTAATCTGGGCGTCAACCAACAAGCGTCTCCAGCCAGCTCGATCTTTATCGAGCTGTCATATTTAGCCACATACAACCCACAGTGGGCCAGGGGCTAGGTTCTCAGTAACCACTCGTGTTGCGCGTGCTATTGTTCTCTCGCGAGTTGAAGGGACCTATAGTTTTCTGCCGACTCCAAACTGCCAAGTTTGACAACCTTTTTCTAGACAGTTATTAGTCTTTTAGCATTGTCATTGAATCGAAAGAGGTGGGACCGCGAAAATTATTATACAGGCACCGAAATTAGTTGCGTAGGGACCGACGCACATACCCCCAACCTCACGGCCACCACTGCTCCATTATTATCAGTCGTCAAATTGTTTTTTTCTTTGCGTGGGTTGCCAACAATTTACTCCACAAAAGGCGGATTCAAATCTTGAGTTCACTTTGGGACAACCTTTGTATTAAATCAAATGGAAAAGGTAAACAGAAATATATTGGTTTAGCTATTTTAAATCGAGATAGAGCCCTAACCGGCGGCTCATGGGCTGAGCGTGCTAATCATCAAAACGAGCAACTTTCATAATCAACGGCTGCACCTCTTTCCAGTCGTTTCTCATGTTCAAAGTGTATACAGAGTACCCCCTCGCAGTTAAAAAGACCGGGCCGGCTGCATAGGACAGTTGGTAGAGAGCCTGCCCCTGGTTAGCGGGGACACCGGTTCGAATTCCAGTGAAAGCAAATTTAATACGTTTTAATCTGATTTTCAAAGCTGGTCCAAGATGCGATTCCAACGATTGGACCATAAACTCTATTTATGTGTCTCATTTAACAAAGGCATTCTTACCTCTAGTAACAATATAGAGGTGTATCCCTGCTCGTGACAGTGTACTGTGCGATCGTTAAAAGGCGGTGGGCAACACACCAATTGGCACTTATCAATGTGGATTCTGATCCGTCGAAATGGCTGTAAATTAATTTGAGACTAGGGAAAGTCCTTGAGAAAATAAGCGAGTTTCAGATCGATATATTTTATAGATTTAAGCCGCATATCTGGGCATTGGGCAGCACAAACTACGCCTATTGCGTTCTATTACTGGCCTTAACTTTCCCAGCTTTTCCCCAACTGCCGAGCATCATTCACCACCATTCTGCTCAAAGTTTTCTCCGAACCATTCAGGTCTGCCGGTGTCCTGTGTTAAGTGGATTCATTGGGTAGCTTGTTTAGCTGTTACCCTTTCTAAGTGAGTGCTCAATCCAAAGTCATTCCTATTGTTTTCTTTTACGTTCTGTAGTAAGGATATTCATTAGGCACACAATATGCCAGTAATGATCACAAAGAACTTCTTCAGGCTGTGCCGAACGACGCCAACAAATTCCTTACCCACCTTGAAGTTTGGTTGGGGGTGGCGCCGAAGTGATTGAGACCTGCTAGAGATTTAGCCAAGCAAATGCATCGGTATCTGTGATAGAAATAAGGTAGTTGCTAACATGGATGCCACTTTCACTTAAAAATCAGTTCAACTGATGCGTTACGCAAAAGAAATCGATATCGTCGCTGATTTTAAAAGTGTCGTAGTGCAAGTTTTCGCGATAATTGAAAAACAGGCGAAGTTGACTATACCCGACAATCCGAGCGTCTATGACTTCCAGACCGAAAATAATAGAGAGCAGAATTCTTCTTCTTCTTCTGGTGGCGATACCGTTCGGGGTGGACCTGGGCCTCAACCAGTAAGCCTCTCCAGCCGGCACGATCTTTAGCCAGCTGTCTCCAACTGCGCACACCACGTTGGTTGAGGTCCTTCTCCACCTGGGTGCGCCATCGGTTCCGTGGGCGTCCTCTATTGCGTTGTCCCTCTGGTTCGGAGTCGAAGACTCTTCGGGGTGGAGTAGTGTTGTCCATGCGCTATACATGGCCCAGCCATCTCAGCTATACATGGTTTCAGGCGCTCACACAAAACGGCAGAGAGGATCTTATAGGCGATGTTAAGGAGACTTATCCCTCGGTAGTTGGCGCAGTTGAAGGGGTCTCGTTTCTTTTGGATCGTGTTGGCGTGTTCAAAACTTCTCTGGGACTCAATCCTTCGTCTGAAAGCTCTTTAGTTAATTGTCTCTTGAGGCAATGGAAACAACAGATGTCAAATGTAATTTTGATTTGTCGAAGACGTCGATGTTGTGGGTTCTCTCTTGAGGAGAGACTCCAGCTTCCTCCTATTCAAGTTCATTCGTCATTTTCTTCAATTTATTTCACACTGACTTATCACAATCGTTGATTTTTGAATTCTAGCCCGTAGATTGTTCATCATTGTGGAGTCCCTCAATTCCTTTCGAACATAATTCTCACGGACGGCAGAGCGAACATCCGGTAACCACAAAACCCTCCGCCCACACAAGTGACTGATTGCTCATCCACTCCGGCATATCCACCGACCACATGTGTGTCTAATAAAATCCATCCAGTATGACACTTTACGCAGAATGCTTTCAATTAAATGTTCGAGTTGTCATTTCAACTGACCCGCTCTAAGCCCCACGTCCGCTCTTGACACATCCATTTCTGGCTTCACACAAAACTTCTGCTCATGGCACTGAATCGCATTCTAATTAAGAGTCAAATTAATCCCAAATGAGCATCAACGTGAAACCAATAACTCTCGGTGTCCCCCTAGACTCGCAATATTCGGCAGAGCGAATATCAATTATCTGTCAACACTTGAATACTGAGTGTGTGTTTGTTTTAAAGTCGCGCCACCAAAACAAAATTAATCACCGCCGACAGCGCCGCGCCGCACTGGTTCGGCTCAAACTGCGAGTGTGAGGTACCCAAACACACATGCACTTTTCAATGCAATTTTGTTAGCCGCCACAACTCTGACTAATAACACTCTTTGTCACCCCAGCCGAGCCGAACAAAGAGAAGTGGCAGATATGCAAAAAGAGCGAGCGCCTGCATGTCACCACACTTCAAATTATCGGATACCAAGAGTAACTGACATCGGTTTCCATGTTAACAGGACTCGAAACAAAAAACCAACGCTCCAGCGACAAAGAAACAAATATTCATTCCCAACTTGTTTTAGTTTTTGGCATAAGTTAACACGCTGGCTGCAAACGCCATGACAGGGCCCAACACACCCCCGAGGGCTGACAGAGAATCGCTACAGAAAAACTATTGCACTAGAGTGGATGCTGGATGGTGGATGGAGACGGGGTAAAAATGGGTTGGCCTCCCAGTACGAAACTTCTCCGATTTTCTTTTTTGGCTCTTTATTGTTTAGAGGCGTTGTAAAGAGTAAATGCCGACTCAATGGAGGGCGGGTGATGTGAGGCCAAAAAAAATCTCCACCCCCTCTCCTCACGGCTGCTGTATCGACTGGCTGACAGCAAACTCTGCATGTAACAGTCTTTTTCCCTAGATTTTAGGTCCCTCTAATGTCTGTGTGTAGCATCCGGTGTTATGTATCCGTAATAGAACCCTAGTTGATGTTTAACGCCCTCGTGGTAGCAGTTTGACTCCCCCGGCACGGGCAGATGTGATGTGGTGCGAATGAGATGGTTAAGCGGTTGGGTGGACAGAGGGTAAGTGGGGCACGGTTGGCTGACTGTTTGAATGCTTTTTAAACTTTGTGTGTATCCCTCGTTGGATGGCGAAGGAGAGGGAAAATTAATGTCAGTTCGCATTTGTTGATCTGATCCAAATGTGGACGTTTTTGTGTGTGCTACCACCCTCTCTGTACACATCCTCGTACGCGGCGGTGGCGACGTTCTCATTGACTCTGTCAGAAATTTCAAGCGATCCCTGGCACATGGACGCCGTATGGGAGGCAGCAAGAGGAACGAAGACAAGGGCCCACGATGACAGTGGAGAAGAAGCTCCATTGTCAGAACAGATGTTGATTTAAATGAATCCGAGTGACAAGTCCTTCAAGTCGAAAGGGTGGCTGGGTGTGGCGATGAGTTGTCATCAATTACCGAAAGGGAAATGAGTTGTACGGCATTCACAGACAGCGACAGGCAGGGCAGGGCTTAGATGGTCGCTTTAAATCACTTTAATGTCTGTCAAATGGGAAGCGAAATTTAAACTTGGCCGCTGGAAGTGCGGACTCGCTTGATGGCGGTATTAAATCAAACCTTGTGACATGCCGACAAATCGCTGGTATCCGACTTTTTAACAATGTTTATGGAGTAATCAAATTGAAACGCTTGTCGTCGACAGTGGAGGATCTTTAAGATTTCAATGTAATCATCCTTGTAAGTACAACCACAGGGAATACAAGGGATGGCTTGGGCGCTTTGGATCCACAGGCAGGCGGCAAGGGTTCCATGAAAAATTGAGATGAGGGTTCCTTCTTCGACATGAAGGAAAACTACTCCGTTAAATATGCCGACATGACGATGGATGGGGAATGGTTGAGCAACCAAGGTCGTGTGATGTTGAATTTGTTGAATTGGGACCAAACATCAGAGCCATGTGAGAAGAGAGCTGTCTGTTTACATGCAACTTTGTTTCGATTGAGGAAGTTTTGAAATTTTAAATAGAACCTACAGAATCGTAAATAACCTGTTAAATTGTTAGATCTATGCTATTTTTACTCGTTTTTCCTCCTGACAGGAAGGTATCCTTACGTTCTCCTGCAATGTAAGCAAATCCTTTCACTCCGTGTTCTGCCTCGGCAGGCATTTCCAACTCGACAGAGGTCGACCTTCGATGTGAGAATAGTATGAAGTTCACGGTCCGTACATTTTTTCTATACACAGTGACGTAGGATGTAGAAATTGACTTTCGAATTTGAAATTTTTTCAAATACACACGTCTTAGCAAATGTTGGTTGTTATTCAGAATACTGCCCTAATTTGTTATCTGTTTTCACAAAAAAAAAAAAAAAACAATATTTATTAGTCCCAAGTGGACTAATACTCTGTAGGAGGCCAACTAACAAAGCGAATATGAGTCTTCTTCTTCTTCTTCTTCTGGTGGCGCTACAGTCCGGGGTGGAGTCCCACTGGTTCGGAGTCGAAGACTCTCCGGGCCGGAGCTGAGTTGTACATACGCTCAACATGGCCTAGCCATCTTAGGCGTTGGATCCGAAGACGCCTAACTAGACTCATGTCGCTGTACAGCCCATACAGTTCGTGGTTGAAGACAAGACCAACGATTGAACGCAGAGTTTTTCTCTCGAAAATACCAAGTGCTTCTTCATCCGCTTTTGGGATTGTCCATGCTTCCGCACCATAGAGCAGGATGATCAAGGTGTTATATAATGTTAGCTTGGTCCTTCAAGAGAGGACTCTACTACTCAATTGCCTCTTGAGCCCAAAGAAACAAGAGTAGTGTGCGCTTAATCTCGGTACTGGTGTTGTTCGTACTGTAGTTGTAGACGAAGTCATTGACTACCTCGAAGTTATAACTGCCTATGGTGACATGTTGGCCAAGTTGTCGATGTTGTGTGTCCTTTCTCGATGACAGTATATACTTCGTTTTGCCCTCGTTCACCGCTAAACCCATTTTGGCCGCCTCCGCCTCAATGCCAGCAAACGCCTCATTGACGGCTCGCTGTGTTCTGCCAATCACGTCAATGTCATCCGCATATGCTAGCAGTTGTACGGACTTCCGGAAGATCGTGCCTCTAGTGTTGTCGTGTGAGTCTTGCACGATCTTCTCCAGGATGATGTTAAAGAAATCACATGACAGCGTGTCGCCTTGTCTAAATCCTTTTTTGACATTGAAGGTCTCGAAGAGTTTGTTACCGACCTTGATGGAGCAGCGAGAGGTCTCCATCGTCATCCTGCACAACCTGACGAGTTTGGCAGGAATGTCAAAACTAGACATGGCGTTGTATAGCTCGTCCCTATGCACGCTGTCATATGCGGCCTTGAAATCGACAAAAAGGTGGTGGGTGTGGATTTGCATTAGTTGGGTCTTTTCCAGGATTTGCCGTAATGTGAAGATTTGGTCGTTGGTGGACTTCTCCGGCCTGTAACCGAACTGATAAGGACCTATCAGGTTGTTAACGAATGGTTTCACGCGCTCACACAAAACGGCAGAGAGGATCTTATAGGCGACGTTAAGGGGACTTATCCCTCTATAGTTGGTGCAGCCAAAGGGGTCTCCTTTCTGGTGGATCGGGCAAACGATACTGAGATTCCACTCGTTGGGCATGCTTTCCTCCGACCATATCTTACAGATGAGTTGGTGCATTACCTTACCAGCTTATCTCCAGCTGCCTCAAACAGTTCCGCAGACAGTCCGTCTGCACTAGCAGCTTTATTCGATTTTAGTCTCGATATCGCTATCTTGACTTCGTCTAGGTCGGGAGGATGGAATCCTCGTCGATCATCGTCGATGTTGAGTGGGCAATCTTCCTATTACATTGAAAAACAAGAAACAATCAAAGGCATGGCACCAGCAGGGGTTTCTTCATGAATATCGGAAAGGGAATGAATACTTAACCATTCCGTGTTATCAAGCTCGAATAAATACGCGTTCTTGAAACTATCCCCTGTGTCCCCGAAAGGACATGAGTTATAATTCCTTGTTCTTCGCGTTTGTCTGTTTAAAAACGTTATTGCATATACAGTGGACTCTCTCTAAGTTGAACTCTCCTTAAGTCGAATCTCTCCCTTACTCGAACTTTTTCGCCATATTTTACACACATTTCCCTCAACTTTCCATATAAAAACCTCTCTCTAAGTCAAACTCTCTAACTCGAAAAAATTTTGGCATCCCGTGACAATTCGACTTAGGGGGAGTCCACTGTATTTTGCACCCACCTTTAACCGACTTTGCACTCACCCTTAAATGCCATGAAGCATAGTTTTCAAACGTCAACTAAAGGGAGGCAATTTTTTATTCACACCAAATTGCGTATTTCCTTTAACGAACATACTCGACTCATGTGTTTTACTCGGAGTGTTTTCTCAGTTTTTATTCACACCACTCAATATCAGGACCACAAATACCTACTGTTCACATTTTGATCCACCTGCCTTGAGTTTTCAGATTTACAAAAGAGTTACTGTGAAATATAGCGAAAAATACGCTCTTTGCTTGTGGCTACTCGAGAGGGCCGCTCAAACAAAACAGCGTAAAAAAATTCACAAAACTGTCGGAGAAGTTATCTTCAGTACGAAATCTCATCTTCCTGTCGCCACTTAGAGTACGTCCCTATACAACGCGAGTTACAGATTTCTGCTCTAGTCCACCTCCATTTTGGAGGAGAGGACCAGAAGCTGGTCGCAGCACGCCTCACGTATTCACAGAAAAGCACGATGTATAAAAAATTCCAAGAACACGAGACGAAGAAGTCGAAAATTTCTTTTGGTTGACTTCTTGTCCAACTCAGACTGTGGCGCCATCGTTAAGTGTGAATGGCGAACAAAAATCAACGTCGTTTTCCATGACTTTTTAATCGTCAATGGTATTTAATTCCAGTTCTCAGAACACTAATTATTTAAGTGAAAAAAGTCCAAAGCGATATCCAACCGCTCCAAAGCCAAGTCACGTGCCGTAATGGCCGGTTCATAATGGACCCTCTGAATCAGCAACTGTACCCTTTAATCGCATGCCGCATGGCAAGAGGAAATATTAAGCTGTGAAAACTTCCGTTTGACTCATTCTAGGAAAATGAATGGGGAAAATGTATTACAAAGACCAGGAAGCAATCCGGAAATGTCATGTGTCATGCGAATACGATCCCTCCCACCTACACCGAACAGCAGCGTGCCGAAATTGAATGGAGACTCTTTTCATTCCTAGGAATCTTAAGTCTTATGATGTCTGACAGTAATTGAATTTAATGAAGTTAGGCGAAGGGGAATAGCATGGAGTCTGAACTTATAATGAGACATGACCAGTGGGAACTGATACAGGCACAGACGCGCCGAAGTTCATTTGGCTTTTTATAGAATTTAAATCTCCGACTGCATGCCGTCGACTTGCATTATGTCTTGGCGAACATTAATCCCATTTACACGAGCCAGCTGTGCTTTCACAGATTAAGAATTATATTCGGTACATGTGCAAACCGCCCCCCAATCAACCACAGTGCGGCTGTTCCCCGACGCATACTTGGGCACACACAAACTTTCCCCTGTAATCCAAAAGAGAAAATTAATTTCATCACATTCCCACCGAACATGTGCGCTTTGAGGGGATTATCCGCCATTCCGCAATGATCGCTAATTAAAATTTAATAAAACTCAACAAAAAATATGACGACCCACAAAGACGGAGCGAAATACCTTAAAGCGATCTTAATCCGCGGAGTAAAAGAGGAAACGAGCCAAAAGAAAAAAACCAACCCACAATGTAGAGTTTCGCGTTCAGTTGACAGAAATTACACTGAAATATGCATGAGTTTCGGTGAAATTCAAGTGCAAATTTTATAACCGTACGAACGGCAGGGGGTGAATGCGCCATCATCTAGCAAAAGTTTTCCGCGACAAAAGTCCCTGCGAGTGAACAAAAAAAAAATATGAAATTCAAAACATCAACTTTTGGGAGAGAGAGAGAGATGACTCAGCCAAGTTTGAATAGGACGCGCCCATGCGAAAATTGAGATAAAAAATAAATGTACACGCAAATGAATGGAACAAAACAACGCAAATGAATGCATCATGTGTGGAGAATTGAATAAAAACTCGAAACCACTTGTTCGGTGGGACTGGTGCGCTGTGCCGTCACGTTGACCACCTTCTTTTTGCACCTGCAAATTAAAAAGTTATGCGACCGCTTTTGCTTGGCATCACCAAAAATGTTGCCATGGACGAAATCGATGGTGGAACTATTTTTTTGGCATTCTGTATGTGGGGCGTGTGCACACCTGATGTGATTTATTTTATGCATTTTTGATGAAGGCGAGTTAAGGGTTGTGTATATTTATTTTAAAGGTTCCCTTCAGCTGATTTCCCATGTTACTGTTTGTGCTTCAGGGAAACATTGGATTCTGGGGTGGTGGTTTCTCTTAGTGATTCCACATGCCAACGAGGCGCATGTACATTTCTGGCGTCAGCAAAGCGGGCAATCAACTACTTCCATGATGATATCTATATTTGATCCACACAGCCAAAGGTACAGCAGTGGTTCTGATGTCCTTAGGGAAAATTCCCTGTTTATCATTTAAATAAATTTTGGATCACCAGTACAGGTGCCAGCAAACAGCGCCAATTAGGCACGACATGCCGGTGAATGGGGACCAAATGCACATATCAGCATATCTCCTTTATGAGAACATTAGTAGCAAACGAATCATAAAACCAGGACTCATTTTATTTTGAAACCCCTCTTACAGCAGTAATGGTTCAGAACCATTTTTCTGCACTCGAAGAAAAATCCAGAGCATCTGCTCTGTTGGCTCCTCAAGAGGAGTAAGCTGTGGATGATGGTTGATATCTCAAAATTATGAGACTACGGCATCAAATTCGTTATCCACGAAAGAGTTTTGGCAATCCTTAGTTGCATCAAAAATTCAAATTTTGAGACAATGAATGCTACATTCTGGCCAAGGTCCGACAAAATGTACTCTTTATTGGCACTTCTCAAGCTTAATAGTCACCGTATACATGATTCTTCTTTCCCAGTTGTTTTCACAGTAGTTGGAAACGATAAAGAGTCCATCCATAAAGAAAGCATTTAATAACCTGTGCTCATGTTCTCTAATAATTTAAATACTGTCTGAGGAGACTGTGCCTAACTTCTTCAGCAATTACTAGTGTTGAGAGATATTGTTCTTCTTCTTCTTCAGGTGGCGCTACAGTCCGGGGTGGACCTGGGCCTCAACCAGTAAGCCTCTCCAGCCGGCACGATCTCTTGCCAGCTGTCTCCAACTGCGCACACCAAGTTGGTTGAGGTCCTTCTCCACCTGGGTGCGCCACCTTAAACGCGGACGCCCTCTGTTGCGTTGTCCCTCGGGTTCGGAGCCGAAGACTTAAAACTAGTTTGTTTTATATTTACATGAGGTGTGCCATATGAATGTCATTTCCTTGTTGCAGCCAAGGTAGGAACATGGAAATCGATAGTGTAGAGTACTAGCAACACAACAGTAAAGCATGAAAGCGTGGAAGGTATATGACATAATACTCACGACATGCATCTTCGCTCTTATCTTTGTTGTCTTGTATGCAATATCAATAAGTGCACAAAAAAACGATCATCGGCTCTTAATGATTCTTCATAAAATCTTGGCAGCACCGATGATATATATGGCAATTGTGACAGTCAGGGGTCATCATCATAGTTCGTTAATGGGCACAATATTTGGTTTGCAATTGTGTAGCGTGACCATCAATTTAAAAGCGACTTAATATTTATAAAATAAAATTAATTTTCATCAAATGAAAAGAAGCGATTACGAAACCTAAGCGGAATGTATAGCAGAGACACTCTGGGTATACCAAAAGTTGCATACTTATGGATGCAAAAACATTTAAAAATGATCTAATACATCAACCACACCTGCAAATGTAAGCCACATACAGAAACCTAAAAATGAACGAATAAATTCAGAAATGAACAAACGGAAAATAATGATTGGAAGCCTTGTTTTTATCCGCGCTTATTTCTTAAGCGGCGATAGATATGATGAGTAACTTAAGCGGATATAGGATTTGTTGTTAATGAATTTTACATGCAAATTGAAATTTAAGCGTATACACGCTTGCAAAAGAACACAGCTCTAATCTCAGAGCAGTAGCGATCTGACCACCGACGAGTTCGGAAGTGCGTGGTGAGACGGCACTACAGATAGGACAATGAAGTACAGCAAGATCACAATTGGTTGGCGTTGGAAAGATATAATCGCAATCGATCTCTAGGAACTTTGCCGATTGAGTCTTCCTGAAGCTCTCAGAGAGTCCAACCCTGCCAGATGAAACAATAGAAGAACAATGGAACCGTTGTCAAAACGCCATCAGAGAAGCTGTCTCCGATGTGTTGGGACTTGAAGCAGCACCCAGAAAAAACCTCTGGCTTGACAACGAGTGTAGGCAGGCGCATTCAGTGAAGCAAGCTGAATACAAGGCGACGCTGGACAGAAGTACGAGAGCGGTTCGTGAGCTCTACGAACTTAAAAAATGTGAAGAGCAAAGGCCGCCGTGGAGTAGTGGTTAGTGCGTCGACTTGCTGGGTTCGATACCCGAACTTACCACCTATCATAATTTACGGCACCACCTCTTTCGAGTCACTGACAATGCTCAAAGAGTATTCCTGTCTAGAAAAAGCTTCTCAAATTCGCCGTTCGGAGTCGGCATTAAACTGCAGGTCCCTTCCACGCGTGAAAGAACAATAGCACGTACAACACAAGGTGGTTGCTGAGAAGCTAGGCCCAGGTCCGTCTCGGACTGTCGCGCCACCCATATTATATATTTTATATATATAAGAGCAAAGGCTTCTTAAAAAGAAATTGAGAGATGTTACAGCAGGAGCGACGTCCGAATGTTGTACCAACGGGTAAAACAACTATCCAATGGGTATAAACTTGTGACAGAAGCCTTCAGTGATGGAGAGGGACAACTTTCGTAGATTCGCAGTTAATCCTGAGAATCTGGAATGATCACTTCTGTAGACTGTTAGTGTTAACAGTGAGGAAGACCCCAATAACGCTGTCAGTCAGAATGTTCCACTCAACACAATAGGCCAAGTTAAAATAGCTATATCGAGACTAAAGTCTGTAAGTGGTCTGCTGGTGCATACGGACTGTCGGCAGAACTCTTGAAGGCAACTGGAGATGAGCTGGTAGGCTACATGTAATAATTTATCTATAAGATATGAGTTACATCGTTTACCCCATTCACAAATATGGAGACCCCTTCAACTGCCCCCGAGGGATAAGTCCTCTAAGCATCGCTTATGTAAAAGGTCTTATCTGCCGTTTTGTAAGAGCGCCTGAAACCATTCGTGAAAAACGACTGGATGGCGCATTTGTTAGCGTGCCTGCCCTGGTTAGCGGGGTCCCCGGTTCGAATCCCAGTGAAAGCAAAGTTAATACGCTTTTATCTGGTTTTCAACTCTGGTCCAGTCACCATTTGCCGTCGGGATCAAATTAACGGCACTATCACTGGAGTTCTCCCTCAGTGATAGTAGTTTGACTGTGGGTATCACAATGGACCAATATGGTCTAACTATGCTGGTGAATTCACTAGCAGCCCCCCTACCTAACCTAACCATTCGTGAATAACCCGATAGGTCCTTATCAGTGAGGTTTCAGGCCGGGGGAGTCGACAATCGACCAAATGTTCTAACTAGTGAAAAAATGGAAATCAGCACACAACACCTGTTTGTCGATTTCAAGGCCGCATATGACAGAGTGCATAGAGACGAGCTCTAGAACTCATTTACATCCTGCCAACTCATCAGACTGAGGAGGTTAACGATGGAGAACTCTCACTGCTCCATTAACGATGGTAACGAATTCACCGAGAAATTCAATTGAAAAAAAAAGGTTTTAGACAAGGAGATTCCCTGTTATGTGACATTTTTAGTATCATCCTTGAGAATATAGTTCAAGACTGACACCTCAAGTCTAGACTTCTTCCAGATCTAATCTAATTAGCAGAACACAGCGATCTCTCTATTAAGCGTTTGCTGGCATTGAGACGAAAGCGACTTATGTGGGCCAAGTGGTGAACGAGGCCAAAACGAAGTAGCAGCTATAACTTCGAGGTAGTGAACGACTTCGCCTACCTCGGATCCACGGTAAACAGTACCAAAATCAATCACAATATAACTCTACCCAACTACTGTTTTTTTGGACTCTAAAGGGAATTAAACCTTGATGATGAGGCTCTTAGAGAGAGAACTTTTCCGCACGATGTTTGGGTCTGATAGAATTTTGAGAAGAAGATTCAAACATGAATTCTATGGGCAGTACTGCGACATGAGTCTAGCCAGGCGTCTACGGTTCCAACGACTAAGATGGTTAGCCCAAGTAGAATGTATGGACAACTTATCATCGGCCCGAAATATCTTCGACCTTGAGAGTGTGAGCCAACGCAATATAGGGCGTCCACGGTAAGAGGTGTGCTAAACAGTTCCGGAACTGGTTCCCGGAGACATATCCGCGGAACTATGTAGTACCAAGCGTTTAACATGTGCTCGGAACTATGTGCATAGTTCCATTCATATTTTTACGAAAAGAAGTGATAGATTGAGGGCTACGTTGGTATGAATGTGAATACATGTATGGACGTATGATACAAGATAGTTCCGACTTAGGTATGAACAAAAATGTGTGCAAAATTTTGTGTGTCGTTTGTCATATTGTGCGTGCTTGTGTAGCATATTTGTATACACTTTCTGGACTTGTTGGGTGGCCTTAGACATGTTTAGGTTGAGTTTATGGAACGATATGAAATGTTTCCGACAGAAGACATAGATCCGGAAGCCATACATGTGCGGAACGAACACACGACTCTACTCCACGTACATGGTGGCGCACAGAAGCCGAGGGGGCCCTCAAACCGCTGGTTGTGCAAAACTTGTGAAAGCTTTTTTTGAAAATTGCTTCAACATATCTCTTCAGCCGGGACAGATTGTAACGCCATAAGAAGGAGGAGAAGAAGAGGCAGAAATAGCCAAATTTTTGTCCTTCTGTGTTGGGCATTTTGTATGAAATTTTTGTGCGGCCGATTATTTTAAAGACAATGAAAACATACAATAATAATATGGGTAGCGCGACAGTCCGAGACGGACCTGGGCCTAGCTTCTCAGCAACCACTCGTGTTGTGCGTGCTATTGTTTTTTCATGGGTGGAAGGGACCTACAGTTTAATGCCGACTCCGAACGGAGAAGTTGAGAAGCTTTTTCTAGACAGGAATACTCTTTTGAGCATTGTCAGTAACTCGAAAAGAGGCGGAGCCGTGAATTATCAGAGGTGTTAAATTCGGGTATCAAACCTGCCACCCTCTGCGTAGGAGTCGACGCACTTACCCACTACGCCACGGCGGCCCAAACTATATATTAATAATGAAAACACGTTATTAAATGGTGTGACGCTCCCATTATAGGTTAGGTGGGGGGCTGCTAGTGCATTCACCAGCCGACTTAGAACATGTTGGTTCATTGTGATACCCGCAGTCGGTCTACTACCATTGATTGACTACTCTAGTGATAGTGACGTTAATTCAATATCGACGGCAAAAGGTGGTTTGACCAGATTTGAAAACCAGATAAAAGCTTTAGCTGGGATTCGAACCGAGGACCCCGCTAACCATGGGCAGGCACATAACCAACTGCGCCATCCAGGCCTCTTTACACAAGGCACAAACCAGGCAATGATTCTTAAAAGGTTGAGATTTGCCTCTCTTGCTGTATACACCAAACAAGACAAGAGATTTTGTCACAAACGCTGTGGCTTGTTTGCAAGTAGTAATGTTTCTGGAATTGAGAGAACAATAGCACGCACAACACGAGTGGCTGCTGAGAAGGTAGGTCCTGGCCCTCTACTGACTGTAGCCCCACCTATAATGTCAATATAATGTGTTTGGAATAGCAGTTCTCATAATTCGTTCGTTTATGTTGTCTCAAATGTCTTCTTCTGACTTCTCTAACGTTAGATTGAAAAACTTTCCACCAAATAAACCAAGCTAATTTGTCGCCTCCATATCGACGAACGACAGTGATCGAATTGTTCTTTTCCATTTTCGCTCTACTTTCATTAATATTCAATTTTATCTCCGAATTTGTTCTCATTATTCACGCCATTCATTTAAGATATCAAATTGAAAATATTTTTTAATGTTTATTTCGAACCAACAAGACAACAGCCACTGAAGAGACAATTGGTTTTGTTCTTCTAATTTACTGAGAGAATCATTATTATAGTCGACGTTTATCGAAAAATTATTCAAAAAGTCGCCTCTACACTTTGTCGCCATTATTTGATTGATCAAAAAAGAAAAGGCCAAGAAAATACAGAAAAAAGCCCACCACACCGCCATCAACAAAATGGCGTAAAATACACTCGAAGAAATTTTTTTGATAATAAATTTATGAAAATGGTCGTAAAGGAAGAGAGGAACCAAGCAAGGAAAAAAAAAACATCGTCAGAGAATAATTACCGAAATTGGAAAACAATTTTTACGCTCGAGCGTTGAAATTTTAAAATGGTTCGCGAAATTGTTTTGCTGAGAGTTTCAACTTCATGTTTACGCACTTTCTCACCCTTCATTGAACATCGTAGAATGGAATTGGTTGATGAAGAACTTGGTGATGGGTTCTAATGCCAGTTAAGTGTTTTCAGTTTTTTCTTTCGTCATCCTTGCCTTAGGAAGTTTTGTTAAATTGATTTTTGTCCGAGAGGAAAAGTTTTCTTTGGGGTATCAATTGTGGTTGTCGAATATAAATTAATTGAGAGAAAAAGTTTTTAAAAACGGATTTTTCGATGGAAAATATTTTAACTAGATATAATTCTAAGGATACACAGTTGTCTGAAAGTCAACGGCTGCTGCGTGATTTGGACAAGAAGCTGTGAAAATTGGATAATCGGTGTGCAGAAGCGGTATAGAATTCATCCAAACGTTTGAATCCAAAGGCTCAGAACTTTGTTCTTGCTTACCTTGTCGAATCATCATGACTGTGGTCCGTGTTTTAACTACACACGTTACACACATAAAGAACTATCCTTTAAGGCTATTGCCAAGACTGTACAAGATCAACCATAGTTTAACAATAACTAAGCGTGAAAAAATTGCGAAAACTTACTAAAGGGTGGTCGAACGATAATCCACGATGTTAATTGTGAGTTACACCTTAACGTCAAGTTTTCTTATTCAACTTAATTTGACATTTCTTTGTTTCAGTGTTTGGCAAATTCAACCATGGAGAGGTATACAATTGAGCAGCGCGTTAATATCGTTGAAGACATTTACGAAAATGGGAGCTCAAATCAAAATGCATTGCCTGCACTTCGTGATGCGGTTAATGGGCTGGCGGCGTCATCGGGCCCTACTTCTTCGAAAATGAGGTCGGCCATGCAGTTACCGTGACCCGTACGAGACTGGCCATAACTTTAGGATATGGGCCTGGACGACATGATTGTGCCACTTGCCACACAGCCAACGAAATAATGACTCTTTTTCGCGAAAAATTGAATTTGAATGGCCGTGTTATCTCGCGTTGAGGCGATGTTAATTGGCCGCCACGATAATGTGATTTGACACCGTTGGATATTTAAGAAAAAATTTTACGTCAATAAGCCAAGAACAATTCAAGAGCTAAAGGATGAGATAATTCGGGCAGAGTCATTGAAAATATTTTCTTGTACATAATTGTCATAGATTCTTCTATCATAATAAGCAATTTGAAGATAATCTCCGAAAACTTTTTGTTTTATTTACAATTATCATAGGGCGTTTCGTTTGACCACCTTTATCAACAATTGTGATTTAGAAGTAGGTACGTATATGAGATTGCGAGCAGATTATAATCGCCATCTGAGGGTGGTATTGGTAAAACTGTTTAAAACTATCTAAGATTGTATCTATTACCCACTCCATAGGGATATATAGAACGCAGATATCTTTGCAACCTCGATCACTGCGCCGATATGACATTCCCTTTCAGCCAAGCTGCTGGCCTCCCTAATCTCCACCTGAATATAGACATCTGAAAGCGTCTGTCTCGAGACTTTTATTTGATTTCATAGAGTAAAAATTGTGACCTACTCTCTTTCTTCGAGCCGGCCTCGTAGTAGCTTATGACCTTCTAAAGAAGGTGTGATACTTATTCCGGAAAATGCCCGGACACAGAGAGTTGAAATAAGTCTTGCGATAGAAACAAAGATTCGCGTGGTAAAAATTATTGATTTCCAGTTTTATTCTACTTGGTATAGTGAAGTGAGCATAGGTAGTACATAATTGCGAGAGTGATAACACTACTGCTCTTTGTTCCCTGAAATGATCGAGGGGTGTGAGCTGCACGGCAAGTGTTCAATGGTTTCTTCCTCGTCTTCGTTCATGCAGTTTCTGCAGAAATCATTGCAAGGAAGACATAGTC
The DNA here is from genome assembly GCA_964034865.1 of Eristalis intricaria. Classification (NCBI taxonomy): domain Eukaryota; kingdom Metazoa; phylum Arthropoda; class Insecta; order Diptera; family Syrphidae; genus Eristalis; species Eristalis intricaria. The sequence goes on from OZ035874.1 coordinate 79,756,803, forward strand.
TATAGGCGTGAGTTCCGATGTGAATAAGAGATCTGAGATTTGTCCTGCTTAATCCGATCAAGATAAGCAATCGTTTGGGATCGATCATAGGCCAGAGTTGTTTGGTAATGAGGCATGCTCCGCCTAATGTAATCCGCAGTTTCCTTGAGCAAGAGTTTCAACTTTAAGCAGATGTCTTATAGTAGCGATAGGCGCAGAGGTTGGATCTCCACCCGGAAAGAGTACAGAATTTGTGACAGATAAAGGTTAGGCGCTGTTACTGCTACCGCTCTTTACCGTGCCACAGTACATTCTAACCATGGCTACGAAGGTCCAGTGGTTCATGCATTTGTGCATACTCCAATTTCTGCATATGGACATCCTACCCGGCTATGGCCTTCCCACTATTGTGGCTTTATTAGCCTTCTCCTCGAGATTTAGTTCCCAGCACAGTTTCCTTTACAACTGCATCCCTTGTTGATTATTTGCCGTGAGTGTGTGAGATATGCGAAGTCTTGTATTTCCTGGGAAATGGCCCTCTTTCCGGTCTAGCTTTCAGAGTCTTGTACATTGGCATTTAATCTGCAATTTTAATTGTTAAGTTTGTGTTGTAAGTTGAGATCACTGAAGATAGAAGAGTGCTTACTAGAGACCTCTCTAGTATTATCATTACCTTGGATCCCTGCTGTGTGGAGATTATGGAGGACAGCTGAAATTGGCTGAAATTGAATGTCATATCAGCTGGTGATATCTGTTGATTCATAGACAGAGACAAGTCGCTGGATATTGGAAGTTGTCATCTCTCGCCTTTCAATTCGAACATCGTCCGTGGTGGCTACCAGGTCATTGAGATAATCCATACATACATCTGACGTACTTGCCAGTTGTGCACCGACTCTAACTCTTTTCACTGCAGAAAAGTATATGGGGATCCAGCGACAGCAAATGTTGGAGACAGTAATACTCACGTTTATGATGTTCAGAAGGTGGGGAACATAACTTGGGGCAATATGTTGAGAGAGCATCCCAGAAGAGTAGTCGATTTTACCAATGATTTTAAAGCACACCCTCGGAATCGAAAGCACGCTCTACAGAAAATGTTTGTTACCATAAGAGAACGTGTTGAAGAGGGTTTATCGATTGCACACTATAGTGTATTTTACTTTTCATTTTCCATGTATACAACCACAACATTCAGCTCACTCAAGAATTGAAGCCAGCTAATCATAAAATGTATAAAACATACGCCGTCTGAAACTTCAGCTTAGAGGATCATGTGGGATAAGAAGAAGTCCCCAATATCCTCAAAGGCCACTGTATCGTGTGCAATTCGGTTCGATGGTGGTATTGGTTTATGGTTAGCCTAAGTTTAAATTCTCAAATGTCAATCCATTTTTTCCTCTTGGCATCTAATCGAAGATATGGATATGGAAGATATATATTCAAAAAGACAGAACCAGATTTTGCCCAACCCTACCACATTTGGACAAATTCCCTTGACAAGTTATTTCGCATTTTAATGATAGTAGTGTAATTTGTTGACGTTCGATTTATTTCTTCCAAAACGTCGTCCTTGTGCGCACAATTCGCGAACTCTCGACGCCTTAAAAACGAAAATTCAATTCTTAGCCGAGCTATTGCCCGATATGTTTCAAAAAATAATCGACATTCGAATCATACTCCGATGATAAATGCAAGATATAAACAACATACTAAAACACACATTTAATAGAATTGTAAATCATAAATCGGCTTTACCTTCGAGTCAAAAAATGGATGACCTAATTATCATATCCACTTCCTCAGATATAGCATGGCTCGATTTCTATCGAACCCCATATTAAATCATTTACTTCTTGATGTTGAATTACTTAAAAGCTTGTAAAAGATATCTTTGAATCTATTTAAGTGTGTCAAAGCACACCACACACACGCCACCAAACCCCTTAAGGGGATATTCGTACAAAAACGTCGGTCGTAAGCATGTCTGCTCTCCACATTTCAGCAGAGTCGTCTGCAAATGCTCAAGAACCTTCTTCAATTTTAAAAATCAATAACATTTCAGACTTCAGGGTTGTAATTGCGTAAGTAATTCTTGATTAATCGCATTAAAGCATATGAGTTCGAGAGTAATCCGTTAAAAGGAACTCGGAGAAATAAATCCAATCCTGACGGCATAATTGAATTGATGCGTTTCGAGGAAAATGCTTCCTCTTTTCTCTTGTGCCACATATGTGTTGAGATAAAAATTGTAATTGTGAACACGTGGAAATATTTTACTGTAGTTAATTAATGGCAAGAGGAGTCAATTAGCAGAGCGTTTGATATATTTCCGTGCAGCAGAATCAATTGCGATTGCAAGTGACTTTAAGGGCGAATACTTAAAAACCTTTGGAAGTGGTAGATGTACGAGAAGAAGGACAGAACTTTATTTAATTCTACTTTGGGCGTAGTTGTATAATACCTACCTTGCTCTCAGAAAAGACTAATAACTACTAAAAAGATAACAACCCTTAGCTATGGACATTGTCCAGATTTGTCTCCTTAATATCATTCACAACATCTATTCTGTCGTTTTGTACGCTCAACGGAAGCCATTTGTTGAACAATCTAGTAGATCCACATAATCAGAGGGGTCTTAGGCACGGGATGGCTATAAAAAAAACTGCCAATGATGTGAAGATCGACGCACACGGCGTATTGGTCGATGGAGACGATTTGTAAATCAAGTAAACAGATTGTGCAGCGTGACGATGAAGGAATCTAATAGCTCCTAGTAACAACGACAGGTTTACTGGACATTACTTTGATAATGCAGAACTAAGCGATCATCAATTCTATTTTCTGTCTATTAACATCTTCAGACCAATAAATAGTTAAAGCCCAACATATTCACATATACAGCGTATGAAAAAGTTGACTGGGTTATAAATAGCTTTAAACCACACAAAGCACGGTTGTAATCGTTCCAGTACCTATAAAACATTCCCCAAAGAGTTAAAGGCGGTTCTATTTAAACTAAACATCGTGGAGAATGGTTAGGGTAATATTTGTACCACACGGCGGTAACAAAACACCTGGAAACTATAGTTCTTGATACCCCCATACCTGGGAACCCATTCGGGTGCTCCGCATTTCGGGTACCAAATTACCGCGTACCTATTTGCTTGTGGGTACCCTTAACATTTCGGCTTCCCCCAGTTTTTCAGGTACCAGTGAATAAGGACGAATTTAATTTGCTACTTACATTAAATTTAAATGGAATTCGTTCTTGATGTATGTTAAAAAGAAATCATACTTCTATTATTTTACGGGGTACTCCAGCGACGACTTCTGTTGTTCTACAATGTTTACTACAAATGCTACAAATGTTTTCCCTTTCGCCGCTGTGGTCTAATATTCACCTAGAAAGGTGTATTTTTATAAATTTCTGTATTGAGTAAGTGTAATTGTTGCCGTTGGTACCCGTTACCTGATAATGACAGATACGCGTTAATTTGGGTACACCCCGCATAACCTGGGTACCCGCATAATTTAGATTTTTTTTTAGATTTAGATTGATTTTATTATTTTGAATACTGTTCCTTTTACAAAAAAATTTAACAAAATCAAAATCAACATGGCTTCGCCGTCTGAAAAATCGGATAAGAAGATATTGAGAACCCGATGTTCTAGGACAATTTAGCATTTTTTATTAAAAATTACAGAGAAGCTGATAGAACTGGTCATAAGAAAGCGTAACTTTACCTGGTTCAATTCGCATATCTACCATAACCGCCTTTCATAAGGAGATGGTAGGAAAATCTCTGTAAGCAATATGGGTTCGGTAATACTCGCCGCCTTCCATTAACAATGCTCTTGGTAGAAAAATGGTTGATTACATTATTGTAGAATGAATTCCCGTGATGCTAAAAGAACGATATATAAAGCCAAATTAAGCACTTCAGAGATAGGCATAAAAATCATTGCAGGATGCCCTCATGGGCAGTCTTTGCCTACTTATTTGGCCAATTTCAGTATAAGAACCTCTGTACTATGCACTTAATAGTAATGGCTTCACTGCTATCGAATATGCTGATGATCAGTGTTTCCACTTAATTTTTACTAAATTGCTGTGAATAGTTCTAAAAATACGTAGAGTTTCACAATAAATTGAAGTGAAAAGAAAATATTTATTTTCAGTGGCATATGACCTGAATTACTTAATCAATTGGGTAAGTATTTCAGTACCAATTAATGCTATATCTTTTTTGTACTATATCTTTTTTTTACAAAATTTGTCATCAATTATAAATCGGTATTGGCTAACAAAAAAAATATTAATTTTGATGGTAAGTTAATCTTTTACACTTAAACTGTTTCTTAGTTTAGTTATTACGTTGTTAACATCGTCTCTCGTCAACTTCTCTCGACTACTGCATTTTTATGCGGTCATATTGATAAATTTTCAAAAGGCCTTCTTTTGAGCTTGTATGCTAAGTGGCTCTTAAAGAACCTCCACTTTGCACTTAAGTTGTGAAAACATCAACTGTTGCATCATCAATGCATGATACACCTTATTGGCCAAAATCATTTTGTATTTCTTTTGGATTGATATACCATAAAACTTCTAATTTGGCTTGATTTGAAAGGACAAAACAATTTTTTATTTGTCTAAGTAAGCTAATGGGTCGCCGCGGGATAGTGGGTTATTGTGTCGAGTCCTACGCAGAGGCTGCCAAGTTCGAATCACCAACTTACCAAATTTCTCAAACCTGGCCGATCTGAGTAGGCATATAACTGTAGGTTCCTTCCACTCGTGAAAGAACAATAGCACGCACAACACAAGAGATTGCTGAGAAGCTAAGCTCAGGTCCACCTCGGACAATCGCGCCACCCACATATGTATAATAATTTTATTTAATTATTTCTGAAACAAGTTCTAACAATAATCTTTTTAGCGTCAGAAAACGATTTTTGTGTGTCGAGTTGAATAAATTCTTCAGTAATAAATATAAAATAAAATATGCAATCAAGCGGAAGATGACAATCGGCATCTTCAAAATTGCATCTATTATTACTTAATTAGGTCGAACAAAATAACCTATAATGTACAAGAAGTGACTTCGTAAAATATACGAAAGTAGACGGATAAATCATTTCAGATGCTTGTAACTTTTGTCAACCATTGTACTTGTATTTTTTAATATTTTTTGATATCATTTAAAATCGTTGAGTCTTGGATTTTTTCGTATTGGAGTAGTTTTGTTAAGAAGCGGAAAAGGTGAAGTGAAACATTATATTTGTAGAATATGTGGGGATGCTGCTGACGATATATGCTTGATGCTCCAAATATAGGGAGAGCTCTAGAAATAACCTGGAACTAGCTAGCGCTATCATGTGACTTCTTCAACATTATTCTTGAGAAGATCGTGCATAACTCGAACGCTAACACAAGAGCTACGATCCTCCAAAAGTCCGTACAACAGCTAGCATACGCAGATGACATTCACGTAATTGGTCGATCACAGCGAGCCATCAATGAAGCGTTTGCTGGTATTGAAGCGGAGGCGGCCAAAATGGGTTTAGCGGTGATCGAGGGCAAAACGAAGTATATGCTGTCATCAAGAAAGGACGGACAACATCGACGACTTGGCCAAAACGTCACCATAGGCAGCTATAATTTCGAGGTAGTGAAGGACTTCGTCTACCTCGGTTCGCAAGTGAACAGTACGAACAACACCAGTACCGAGATTGAACGCAGATTTACTCTTGCCAATCGCTGTTTCTTTGGGCTCAAGAGGCAATTGAGTAGTAGAGCCCTCTCTCAAAGGACCAAGCTAACATTATATAACACTTTGATGATCCTTGTCCTTCTCTATGGTGCGGAGGCATGAACAATATCAAAAGCGGATGAAGAAGCACTTGGTCTTTTCGAGAGAAAAGTTCTGCGTTCAACCTCTAGTCCTGTCTGCGTTGATGGTTATTGGAGAATAAAATTCATGAGGCTGTACAGCGACATGAACCTGGTCAGGTGCGGATTCAACGCCTAAGATGGCTGGGCCATGTGGAGCGCATGGAAAACACTGCTCCAGCCCGAAGAGGCTTCGACTCCGAAGCAGTGTGATTACGCAATAGACGACGCCCACGGAACCGATGGCGCACCCAGGTGGAGAAGGACCTCAATCAACTTGGTGTGCTCAGTTGGAGACAGCTGGCTAAAGATCGTGCCAGCTGGAAAGGCTTACTGGTTGAGGCCCAGGTCCAACCCGGACTGTAGCGCCAACAGAAGAGGAAGAAGAAGTTGGATGAAGAAGACTCTCCATAAAACTCTCCAGCAAAACAAGTATGTATAATTTGATTAACAGAATGAATAAGAAATAAGCTTCTTTCCCAAAGAAACCAGTATTACACTAACAGAAGAGATAACATTTATGTTCATGACATTGGTTCAGAAACTCTCTTGGAATTCACAATCAACATAAACATAAAAATAATAATATGGGTGGCACGACAGGACCTACAGCAAAATATGCATAAATTCTATTAAAGCCCTCTGGTCCCTAAAGCAGTTCGTAGGCAAGACATCAGGATTAAACCCAAAATAGAGTCCGTGGATGTGTAATCAAATAACTTAACCAACCATGGTCCATGACGATGCTGCACTTGACTTGTGGAACTTGCACTAAATAGTGCCATAAGCAAACTCATCAAAATACTAAGGCTAGTGTGTCTAAAGTAATTAGTATGGAATTGATCACAGGGCTACAAGAGTTCACTGCAACAAATTGCATCATCTAACGACATAAACTTGAATCCTTGCGCGAAACTTCCCACAACACCAGGCTAGCTCTTTGGCACCGTGTAGATTTCCAAAATTTGAATCCAACACGTATACACACTTTAATTTGCAGTTCCATCTAGTTGACTTTAGCGGCATCTTCTCGGTAACTTGGAGTAGTAACAAACAACACAGTAAACGTCCTGCGAAAACTTTCCGAAGTATTGGATATAGACAAGTCCATTGATTGATTATGTTCTCCATTAATGTGTCCCTCCGCTCGTTAAACTTTTTGTCGCAAACAAAACTTATCTCGAAAATGTTTCGAAACTATTCTGAAGGAAAACTTTTACACGCAACTTTAAAGAGATACCTTGAAACTCATCCTCATCCTATATGCACAGGCTTATACACTTTTGTCACCAAAAAAATAAAAAAAAACGATCGAAAGTCTATCATTTCTCATACATACACAATTGGTTCGCTTAAGTGAGTTCTGCCAAACTCCATTGACATTACAGCACGAAAAAAGGCAAACCTTGATTTCACACACGAAGGGCAATCAAGTGCTGCATAATTGATTGCCCGCAGTTGGATTTAATTAAAAAAAAGAAAAACAGTGGCTGAACCAATAAAACCTTCACCCCATTAGCCGGCGCTCAAACCAAATGCATTCGCAAGTGTCCCCTCAATCGATTGAATTGCATCGTTCTTGTTTTAGTTCATCACATTTTTTTTTTTGCTCAGTAAAACTCAGCAGCAAATTCGCTGAACGATTCGAAGGCAAAAAGAGCAATCACAACAATGGATGTTTTTTTTCATGCTGAAAGCATTTCCTTTTATCAGAGTAATTGCTGAAGCTTTTTAAAGCAGAAAAAAGGAATGCCCGGAAGACTCTAAGTCAGTAAATTCTCTTCTCAGTTCGCTTTGTGCGCTAAATGTGAAAATATAAATCGGGGGAGAAATAACTACATAAAACATCACAAGGACAATGCAAGTAAACCTTAAGTGGAACCGTGAGGCGACTAGGGGTGGGTTTATTGTGGTTCCCCGGAGCAAAGCATTTGGTCTGTCCTCGGCTAGTGTCAGCAATAAAAGCCGGTCAATACGGTTGGAGTCTGAATGGGGAGTGCCGACATGATGTGTGCAATCGTTCATACCTGGTCGTTATCGTCGATCCTAATTTTAACCATCTTGTCGAGAGGCTGCTTCATGCCCCATCACATTTTATGGTTCCATAAAATTCGTCTGCTACCGCAGAGATAATAATTGCCCCAGACTGGCGGTTGTTCGCTGGATGATTTCAAGGTGAAGTTAAATTCGTAATGAGCTTCAGACCGAACGAAATGGCATTGTCCCATAAAATTGTAGGTCATTAGCACCACCTAACAATTTACAGCTTCGCGCGACTGTTAATGACAATTATCCACTTTTATCGCGATGCTAAAGTTTGAAGGTAGCCCACCCAACACCCTATCGAGTCCACGGGAAAAAAACACATTGACACCGGTTTGTTGTGGCTGTTACGTCAGGCACACCATGTCCTTGGGCACTAAATAACCACCAACCCGTGGCAATTTGGTTATGTTTTGCCATTGTTTCCTTGTTCATTCTCAAGCTGATTATTTATAGTGTTTGTTATTTTTTTTTTCTGCTGATTTCACAAAGCTAACCCACACTAAATATCGATTTGGAAAATCTGTAGCATTCATAAATCAATCGTACAACTCCCGTCCGGGGTTTTGATTTTTCGGTTCGCCCCAAAAATGTTGGGGCTGGGGCGATTTATGTGCTAGCGAGGGTACAAAGGAATCTCGCTACACGCAGAAAAACGCTCCGCCTAAACGTTATTAATGGAATTTGTCTAGCGGAGCTGGTGATGGGGGCGAACGAAGGGCGTCAAGCGTGCACCAAGCAAAAAGTGAAAAGAGTTTACATAAACGATCAAAACTCGTTTTGCCAGCGGTCAATGATTAATGAGGTTCGCTAAGAGTGAAATGTGACATTCAATCGGGCAGAGACTTGAAATGAATTATTATTCGTGGATGCACAGTTTCGCAATATATTTAATTGATTGGATGGATATGATTAAATTTGCTCGTGGACGTGCTTTGAAAATATTTGCTTTTTTTTTTGCCTGCTTTAACTTTAATTAAATAGCTTAATGATGTATAATAGGGGGATTTGTGTGGATTTCGAAATCACAATTATTCGGCCACAAATTGATGGTTGTTAATTAATTAGCCGTTATTTGCTATTTGAGTTATATTATTCGATAAATGCCAGAGGATAAATTGAAATGGTTGACAAGAGTTAATGGTTATTTGTATTTTTTTTAAATTAATTCGGAGGCCTCTGGGATGGTTTTGAATATTTTTCAAATACCTCAACTTTAAATTGAAACGCCTGGGGAACACAAAATGGACACGGAATTATTTGTAAATATCGCGCCAGGAGTTATATGCAGCCCTATTATGGTGTGATAGATAACTACACTTCGCTTCAACGGAAGGCTGGGATAGAGTCTTAGGTTAGTACAGCCCGTACCACAGAACGTCCAAAAAAGGGCTCGGACTGATGGACTTTGTTAGATGACGTAATCTCTCTGTAACTAGCACGCGTTTCCCACACGGCCGTACAGTGGCCCCGTTGTATGGGAGAGTCGGAAATAAATATCCAAGTGCTACGAGTTCTTATTGTGGCCCAAAAAGGTTGATGAAGCTTGGACAGATTACACATAAACGGAGCTAACTTTAGTTAAAAAAATTAAATTTTTAAATACATAACATAATTATTTTTTACTGTCAATTACTCTAAATTATTACTTTAATTAAATCTATTGTGACCATAGCTAAATAATAATAAATAAATAACATAAATAAATTAAATTTTATATGAATTGACGTCATATATTTGCTTAATAATAAGAAATTAAGCAAATTAGTATAATAAGACTTGCGCTTCATTACTTAATGGAAGCGAGTCTTTTGTTTTCAGCTCAGGCCTTAAATACGGAATCCAGGGATCAGATGATAACAACATTTGATGAATAACATCTTTGTTCGTTGTTGTGTACGAGAAAATTGTCTACTATTATTAATTCGATAATACTTTTAATCTTTATCCCGACTTCCCTGAGACTCCTTTAAAAAGGGTCCAAAGCTGATATAAAAATAATTAGTTTCACAATTATAACAATTTCATGACCTCAAGTTTTCAAATAAAAATTTCTTCCGCCTCTGACATATCACTTGCACAATACATGCATTGCAAGGGAAATCGCTTGAAACTGCTGAAAACTTCACGAGATTACTCCATTTAATCGCCTCGTTTTCCCAAAGTACAAAAAGTGCACTTTAGTTGTTGCACCATCGATAGACAATACTTTAAGCTTTCAGAAAAAGTTGAATTTTCAATGAAGGCTCTTGGAGCATTTTTGTTACATCCAAAAAACCGATGATAAAAGTTGGTAAGGCTTTTTGAAAAATACGGTTTGAAAGCCAAATGTATACCATGTAAAAAAAATAACTTAAGGTTCTAGGTGCCTAGTTTTAGGGAATATGTCACAGCGAATTGCTTTAAATATACGTCAATTTTTGTAAATTTCAAAGTCCCAAATTTGAGCTAACGGTACAGCCAAAGAGATCATCAAAAGTCCACAAAGTTTTGGTTTTTTACGTTTTCATGTTTGTAGAATTGAAGAACCTATACCATTCGGCAGAGAAAATATGTCACTTCGGGTTTACTTTCGCGAGTACTGCGCGGCGGTCTCCTGATCAATCAACCATCAAGTAGATAGATCACGTTGCGATCGACGTCAAGCACTCCTCCAGCATATTCAATTTCTGAGTAGGCAATATCGACTCGGACCATATCCTTGTTGTAGCCAAGGTAACAACTCGTGTATCAAGAGAATAGCGAAGTCCACAAAGAGCACCACGGTTTGATGACGGAAAGCTACAACCGCAAAGGACTCCTTGAGACTTTGACGGTCGAGTCTGCCAGAATATCTCTCTGAGTTCGACGCCGCCTCCAAGAAGATGAGTGGCCTTTTTTTTAATTGAATGCTCTCCTATTAGCTGATGTTATAGGCGATTTTTTTTACCACACTTCATGTATTTCCCGTAAGAATTTTCGTTTCTTAAATACGAATGGACAACATTAAGACTTCGTATAATTTTTTTGGCTATAGCATGCCCCTCTCGTTTCTCTCATTTTAGCCTTTTCCACTGCACTAAGAGTTCCTGGTCCACAAATGTTTGTTCGAATTAAGATTAATATGAATTTTGAGATTGATCTTTATTCAAAGTACCTTAAGAATTCATCAAACGAAGAATATTTTGGACCTGTATCTATTCGGTTGACGGAAGTAAAAAGGGCTATTTTTGGAAAGCATTGCCTTGCAAGAGTAGCAGAGCGTTTTTGATTTTTTGTTTTTTTTTTCCAAATTATTTTCTTAACGTCAGTTGAAATCATAACATGATAAATCCATGCACGATAATGTCAAACATTGAACCATATCCACTTGAAAATGTTGTACCCATTCAGTTGAAACGGAGTTTATTTGGATAGTCAGTAATAATATAAATAATTGCATAATTTTTGCCACTACTAGGTACTCAACCCTATTAGTAACGAGAAGGTTATTCCACAGTTCAGACTACCATTCATAGGGGTCACATATTTTAGGCATATAACTGGATAAGAAATGGAATTGGAAGTTCAATGTCAATGAGGGAGCCACAAGATTCTCCTATGTTCTATATTTCAAAATCAAGATTTTTGACAGGAGATGGATACTTGATCCTATGACAAATGGGTACACAGTGATAGTCAAACCGTTGCTGGCCTATCACAGCATAGTCTGAAAGCTGAAACAGATTACAGGGGCAATTAGCGCTGTAAGGATGAAAGATATTTTGGTTGCATAACCAGGAGAAAAGATTGATTAACCTTCTGCAAAGGGCGTTTTTCGAAAAAAAGATAAAAAACAAGGAGATTGGTATAAGTTCTAGAATCAGTGACAGACCCTTTGTTTGCTATAATTTACACTCATTTATAGATTATGAAAGTACTGCTAGTGGAGAGTTATCAGTAGAATCAGCCGATCGGATAGCGCAATCCATAGACTATGTTATTCACATGAACATAAACAACATAAGAATCGACATTTATATGTACTTGCAGTAGCGTACAAAAGCAAAAATGATTTAAATTTAATTAGTTCTACTATTTCCATTAATAATACCACCAGACATGTTCGAACGGTTGTATAGGTGTATTTTTAACCATTAAGTCTACAGCCAGTCATCACTATCTATAGGATCCATTCCAGGCAATCATATGGATCGAACCACTTTTTGGTTACAATGTGATCCTAAATTCGGTAACCAGAAGGGGATGTGGTCTAACCAGATGTAGAATCGTTCTAAATTTAATCTACCGAAATCTGTCAGTCGGAAAAGTAATTGGCTCCTTCAGTGACATGGTAATTGGTCACAAGCATCTGAAATATTATGGGCCAATATGCCAACGACTACAATGGGATGAAACAATAAACTGGAGCTATCTCTGCCACGCTCTAGTCTCTGTAAGTCTAGTATGAAGTATAGAACGGTGGGGAAATCCTTCTTCTATAACTTTCAAGATACAGTCATTATTTGTTTACTCCCGTACTCTTCGTAAGAATCGTTTAAAACATCGGGACATCTGACACCGCTTGTGACTAACTGGTACAACGAGATCATGTAGGAAGGCAGAACCTACGTAAAACTTGGCGAATATATGTTTATATATACAAAAAAGTATACCTACACTTTTAATGAGTTATCAACGTTAGAAGTTCCTTTATGCAGACAAATAATCCATTATTCCAGGCCATTAAAGTGCAAATCTATGATGTTAAGATTACCATCAAAATACGACTTTAAAAAATCCCTCTGAAGGGCCTAGTTGTCATACATGTAACCTTAAAGCAAGGGCTGTCTGTCGTACCGTAATGGATATGTGATGTTGTTGGGAATAAGACGTCCCTTAAGGACGGTTAGTTCGAACTAAGAAGAAATAACGCGACAGCAGTTAAGCTAATTTTAAGTATTTTCGTCTTGTAAGTTGACAAAAAAGAACAATAATGGTCACTACTTCCCGTCTTTGGGATTTGTCATAAGCTTTAAAAATCCTCTTAAAGCAATTAGCTCGTAGTTCCCACAAACTTGGAGTCTGTAGTAAGCAGAATACAAGGGGCTGCTACAGAAGCTGAAAACGTTTGACAAAATGTTGCGACGTTTCCACAACGTAAGATACGTTGTCAGACTTCACTTAAAAAACAATTTCCGAGGTGGTGGTCAGCAACGCTTGTAATTTATAGGGCTTCTGGAATTTCATCCATGACTTTTGAAAAATGGGACGAATTTAATTGTAAGAAATGACGGAGGAACGAAAAAAGTTAAAACATATTCAGATGCGAAAGTTTGAAGTCATTTGTAGGCATTCCTATCAACTTTCTCCGAAACTGCCAAACACAAAAGCAGATCCATTGTTATGCCGACATTGGATAGGATATAGGAGAAACACAAAACCAATGCTTTAATTGCAAATGTTGAATTAAACATGAACCCCTATTATTGAGCAAAATCCCTTGATAGCCCTAGCTTTAGTTTAATCTGCTATTTCGAATTGAAGAGGACTTTTTTTTTCAATTTGGAAGAGAAGAGGAAGTCCTTGCGATCAAATTTATTGCATCCATTGTTCTCCCTGCCAGAGGGCCCATGGCGGATTTTCAAGTGCATGTCAGGTAGACCTTGTAGTTCATACCCACTTGATTTGATACCGATGACAGTATTTATCGTTAGAGTTAAAAACTCGCACAAAACTGCATTTGTCTGTATTTTATTTGGTTTTACGCTCCCCTCCTATGAGCACTTACTGCGTTTATCACTACGTTTCTTATGGCCTTACTTAATAATAATAATATGGGTGGCGCGACAATCCGAGGCGGACCTGGACCTAGCTTCTCAGCAACCACTCGTGTTGTCCGTGCTATTGTTCTTTCACGAGTGGAAGGGACTTACAGTTTATTGCCGACTCCGAACGGCGAATTTGAGAAGCTTTTTGGCCTTACTTACTGCGAGCATTATTTTTTTCAAATAGACAAGCTTTTGCAGGGTTATGAGACTTTTTTGTGAACGTATAATGTTCCAAGCTCCAAGATTCTCCCCATTTTTTTTTATATACACGAGGCGTCTGTTTCATTTAATATCGGGAAATACTGTCGCATTATTATCTTACACTCCAATTTGGAAGGGACGGCATCATAACTTATTTATCCTAATGCCAACTTAAAGTACAATTCTATCTATTGCAAAATTGGTGGGATATTTTGGGAGACAAGGATTTAATTGGGACCTATTATAATTTATGTTGAACATTTTTTTGTGCGGAATAGTCCTTCGCGGTATACGAAAAATGAGTTTTTGCATCCTGAATGATCGGAGTCAGGGATACCTGTGAAGTTGTCATTGAAGGAGTTGGAGTTGGCACTCAACATAGTACAAAAGGAAGACGAATATTGTCTACATTCCCCCGGCTCTTCCAACTTGCGTGAAGTTTATAAAATGACCTAGAGTGAAACGCAAAACCTCGCCCAAAATTATTCCAGTGTCTTTCTTGCCCATTAAAATAAGTCGTAAAAATTGCACTGATTCGATTCCTGTGTATCAATGACAGTAAGGGAAACGCACATGCGTTTTTTCAATTCCTACAATGAAACTCCATGATTCCATGCAGTGCCATGGGATATTCCCAAACGCATGGTTGCTCCTCGCCTCACTTCCATTTCTGTTTTATAGCAATCATTACATCTTAGTACTCACTACCTAGGTCTGGTAATCATAGAGTGTTAAGAGTGCCTTTCATTTTTTAAACTCTTCTTGAATCTGCCACTGCAAATGCGTTTGTGAAGCTTAGCAGACTTGTGAGTTCACTAAGGTCTGTTTTTACACGGTTGATACGCTCCAGAAAAAACATGAAGTACATACAAAAAAAGAGGAATTGGTTTCACATGCTTCAACCACGTTAAAAACACCTAAAATAAATTATTAATATAAAAGAGAGTATATTTTAGAGTTGAAAGAACCCTTACTAAATTTTTAAAATAGATTCGAACTCTCCCTTAGTCGGAATTTGAGTTAGAGAGACTAACTCAAATTTTTCGCCATATTTTTCCCTCAATCTTTCATACAAACACCTCTCTCTAAGTTAAACTATCTCAACCTCGAACAAAATTTTGAGATCCCGTGAGAGTTCGATTAAGTGAGTGTCCACTGCATGTATCACGATTGACAAAAATATGTTTCTCTAAAATTTCAACCAACTACCATTTTTAATCTAAAAACATAATTTTTGTTTTTTCCAAACCGTATTATTTCAAAACCGTATAAAAACAGAATTGGGTGTACTTGGCCAGTCATAGGCAGTGCCCCAAGGTGTGGCAAAATGTCCAGAAATTGGAAAAAAACAATCTCATTCGATTCAAGGACAACAAGAATAAAAAAAAAAATTGATTATGTAGCTGTCTTTAAGAATAAAGCTCACTCATAAAGAATATATATTTAATGCAGAAGTAAGGTAAAATTCATTGGGACATCATGCAAATTTGCAGCTTAATGAAGTGTCAACCATATCATTTCCAATTCTGCAAGCATTTTCTTCATGTTTGGCTTATTCAGTTTTAAAAGTAACAAGCTTTGAGGTGAGCACGGTGGAGCTTTATTTATGGAAGCTTAGTCTATACAACCAAAGTCTTTCTCTAAAATACTTTAAGGTTGACAATTGGAGATGTCTTTATTTTTCCAAATTTCCTTAGTATTTTAACTGAAAACCTGGGTATTTTCATAGTTTTAACTTAAGGAACAAAGGAGAGAAAAAAACAGTAGACTCCATGTATAAAAAGGGACGATTTTTGGGTGCAACAGCAAGTTCTAACTTCGAGTGTCACTAATGAGCATATAATGATAACGAACGAACCAGAACTGTTTTCCTCAACAAATTATGAAAACAAATAAGCAAACACTATAGCTCCGGCTACCTTGAAACAAACGTTACAAGTAGGTATGAAAAAGCTTATAGCATAATGCAATCACAATTCGATAGATTAACTTCAAATCTGAAAAGCGCCCTTCCATGTTTGTTTATTGAAAATTAGCACAAATGTCGATCTTTAATCAGATTTCAGCCGCCAACTAAATCAGCTTTATTCTTTACTGAGGGGTACACAAATATCAACAAAGTTTACAAATTCATTGTGATGAACATTTCTTATACTGGTGTACGACATTAAACAAGTTATATTCTTAACAAACGTCAACACATGCAACACACGGCTCAAATGTTATCCCTCCACAAGGTCTTCATTTTCATCACGAACGCATCGTGAGCAGATGCAAGGACTGCAACCGACACCGCAACCCATCCACTGTGGTAGCCCACGTCTACATCGTAACCAACGACCATCCACTGTGAAAGCCCATTTGGATATCGACACCACCAACCATCCAGCGTGGGAGCGAACGCAGGCAGAAGGCCACAACCCACTGAACCTTGTGCCACTAGAATAAGTTTTGAGTAAGTTTGTTCTTAACAGGATTTCAAGTATCTCGCCGTTTAAATTTACTTTTATAAATGTCTCAAAAAAGGAATTCCAAACTAAGTAACAGCGTGTTTAATTTAGATTTAAAAATTAAATTTACTTGTTGGTCTTCATTAAATGCTGGGAATGTCTGTGAGGTCAGTTAAGTTTTTCATTTACTAGCATTTGAAATTATATTTCTTGGTGTACAGAGAATAAGATTGGCTGGACAATTTTTTTTCCGGGGGATCATTGTCACATGGGTTCAGTGTCAAAATTGAAACCGAATAAGGTCACAAAATAAAAATACGACGACAGGCTTTCTTTCACCATCCATCTAAGCAAACATATCTTTTTGATTCACTGATTTCACAATTCGTTGTCATTCTTCCAACGCCGCAAATAGGCAGTATACTTATAGCCCTATGCCCACTTCAATGGTCGAAATAGAAGGACACGCATTTCGGACCATTCTAAATATAGATCTCCATGATGTCACGTCTCCAACTTTTAACGCCCATGGGTCGGCAAACTAAAGGTCATGGCATTCAATGGCGTTGATGTTGATTGGTTTTTGCTAATCAATAATATATGACGGACCAGTTTTCCATGGAAGAATTCAATGTTTTAGGTTAATCTGCTTTCGTATTCAACAATTTATGAACAAATTTCCGACATCAACCACAACTACTTTCGAATAATTAACGAAATTTCCAGCTTCAGTAATTATCTTAGGAGAAAGTAAATAATTAAATTCTTAACATCCACGGGCCTACCCCAAGGGCCATTGACCTTTTTTTTCGTATGAATAAGGAGTGAGTAACGATATTTCGCTCAGATACTGGGATGATTCTCTGGAAATAGACGCCACTTGGAGTCACAAATTGATAATTTGGTAAAAACTAGTAATTATTTAGTCTAAAGGCTCTTAGTCGTTCAAAGAATGTAATGAAGAATGGTGGTTGCCGCTCAGCAAAACTGGCAAGGCTATGGCAATGTACCTATAATCAAATCAATTTCTTTAAATTTTTCTCTTTTTTATTTTCCAAAAATAAATAGTCGAAGCTGGACTCCGGTTCCTAGTCCTTAGGAGCGAGGGTATGGGTTCCTTGAATAATGCTGAGCTCGAACTCATGGGTTGACCTCATTCGTCACTAAATTCTCTAGGATATGTCAGTCCGGAAAAAAACTTCTCAGAGTTGGACGTTCTGATTAGGCTTTAAATTGTATTACTATGGTCCTCGTGAGCTATATAAAGAGCAAGACGAATAGTAGATTTTAAATCAAAGGTCTGGGGTCGAATCAACCCATCCGTGAACGGATTGTCCATTACACGAACAGAAATTACGTTACTCGTCATACGAACGAACGTATTGGAATCATCTCATACGAATGCTGACGGAACGTAATTATTCTGTGTAAGAAATATTGTAATAGAGTAGAACGTAATAAATGCAATAGTTAAAAGTCAAATATGTGTCATTTGTGCAATTATTTAAGCGATTCAAGCGATGGATTCTATTTTGCAATTTTACTTTAGTTCCTCTGATTCAGAAGATATATTTTTATTATAGAAAGATTGGTCAGCAGGTAGTTAAGAGATAAATGTAAACTTATGGAGCAATCAACCAAAACGAGACAATGATTTGGAGCACAATAGTACGAATATATTAGACTTCGATTTTCATAAGAATAAGAAGGCTTAATGCCTTGTGTTCTCTTCATACTTGAACAGCAGTCACATTTTTTATTGCACTACCTCTCTGCTGAAATTAGTATCGACACTTTCGCTGTCCCCATCGACTATTTAATTGACAAATGGCGCTTTTTTAAAGGGAGTTATTTTGTTCCAGTTTGTCTCAAAAAAATGTAGTCATTGCATTTTATGTATGTGTTATTAATATTACTTATTATTTTAATGATTCGTAATTTACTATTCAAATCAATACGTTCACTATCTACTGATCGAATGACGTTAACGTTTTGTGTGATCCCGAATTACGTTCACGTGTCCTGAATCCCAAATAAATGATTTTCGATAGCGATTCACTCGTTCACGGTTGTGGTGATTGGACCGCTGGTCTAGCAAGAACAGTGGCACGATTTACTTGCACATATTATTAATGTTAATTAGTCGCGGCTTCCGTGTAGAACTAGCGCGAAATCTGCAGAAACAGCTGTGCCTTTTCTAGTAATCGAAATAGAGAAAAATAAACCAACTTCAGGGTATACACGTAAGCTTGGAATATAGATCAATTCCACTTCTATGAAATCATAACGAAAACAGATGTGTCTGGTAAACACTTGAGTAAACAGCCACATAATTACTACACGGAAAAGACCTATAGCTTACAAGGTCGCCCATGTGTAAACACTGGCTGCAAATGATATAAGATAGATGTGCACCGCCTGTTGTTGTCAGAGAGTGGTGTAAGTTATGAGCGCTCTCGAAGAGAGAGGATGACTAGTCTGAAGCAAAGAAGACAAAATCGTGGCGGAAGAATGGACCGATATGTCTGAGTACAGTGAAACTTGTCTTTGGGGACAACTTTTCATTGTCCCAGAATGACTGGATTCGTGTATTTCAAACCCTTCAGAGCGGACACCCCTAAATAGGGGACAATAATGATGTTCTCGCTAATGGCCGCTATAGATAAATTTCACTTTAATCCACCACTGCCTGCCTACTTAAAACCCCAGAAAACAGGAACTCGTTTTGAATGGATTTCCCAGGCCGTGCCCAAATTTTAAAAGTAGATCATTTTGAATAATCCCCTTTCATTACCTGTACGACTGAATACTTGACAGGGACTGGTCCTGTGCATACAGGGCAAGGCAGCAGCAGCTGTTCACCTCGGTGTAATTTAGAACTTTACAAATGACGCGCTGGTGGAGATCCGACGTAGAATTGTCCTTCGCAATCGGTGCTGCATCGGTTTGTAGATGTCAAGTCTTATGACTTACACAACAAAAACCATGCTCTACAGCACGTTTCTTTTGAGCAGGACGATAAATGAAGTAATTGTTTTGAGTAGAGTACATTGAAATGTAAAATTAATGAAATTTATTCTTCTTCTTACTTATCTGGCTCTACAAACCGCGGAGTCCTGGACCTCAACCAATAACCCTCATCAATTAGTTCCATCTCTGGCTAGCTCCAATCGGTTTCACCGTCCAACACGGTTGTGGACCTATTCCAACATAGACGCGTGTTTGGACTCTAAGAGTCTTTGAGCCGGAGATAAGTTGGATACTAAGGCGTTGGAAACGTGTCCGCCTGTCTTTTCCCTGACGGGAACAGGATTAAGGATTGAAGGCTAAGCTTTTCTCTCTATAGCGCCAAGGGCTTCTTCATCTGCTCTTGCGATTGTCCATGTTAACTCGCCATAGGACAGGACAGCGATGATCAGCGTAGGCTTGGCCCTTCCAGAGTGGGCAGTTCTTCTCAATTGCCTGCATGATACTAAATAAAAAGCAAGGATTTGTGTTTTAGTACTGTTTACTTGAGAGCCGTGATTGAGGTTCCCTAGCCTAGCCGCTTTCATCTCAACGCCAGATCAACTTCAGGAGTTGTTGAAAATGTCACACGAGTGCGTCGCCTTATCTAAGTCAATTTTGACATCGGCGTTCGTGAGTTCGTTTCCCACCTTGAGCAGCATTAATTTTACATCATTATTCTGCACCACCTGACTAGTTTGGGAGGAATGGCTAAAATAGACTTTCCGTTGTATAGGTCGTCTCGATGCATGCTGTCATATGCATCCGTGGAATCGAATAGATGGTGGGTGTCGATGTGAACTTCTTGGGTTAAGTATATACTGCTTTTAGATACGAAAAGTGAATCGGTGTACGCTGAATCTGCAGACCCCCATTCTCGTCTCCTGTTACAACTCGTCGTCACTATTCGACGAAAAATCGTCACTACTTAAATTTTAACACTACACATTGACATTGAAGTCGATCGTCCATTAAAATAAATTAAATTATGACATTATTCCTTTTTGGCACACGTATCTTCACACAAATACAAGGGGTCGACAACGACACAAAATGACAAAAAACCAATTAATTTTATTCAAAAAAAAAAATAAATACTACATAATAGTACCCAATTAAAAAAAAAATGTGTGCTCAGATTCAGAAAATTCCAATAGCTTATTCTGCTGATAGGAATACGAAAGATGTGAAGTTCTATTTGAAAGTGAAAAAAAACACGCAAATTTAAGATTTCGATGCAAAAGAAAAATCGCCAATAGCTCAAAATATCTCCCGTTTTATTATGGGGCGATATACCGATTTTTGTGTCACCAAATGAAATGTTACACCGCAAGTTTGACGATAAATCACCACATTTGACAACACTGGTAACAACGAGAGAAAAAACTGCTCCAGGGAGAAAAATAGAGAGCCAAATTAACACATGTTTAGCGTGTGGTAATCAGCCTTATTCTGAGATCCTCCCGAACAGAATTCTGCGTCAAAAAATTTCTATTTCCCCTTTTCCACTCTATTCGAGTGAAATTATCTGTAATTGACGACTGAAATTTTTCACATAATTTTTAGAAGCGAACAGGAAGAAACCTTGAAGAAAAACCTTGAAAGTCCCTTTTAAAAGCCCAGCCTCTCCAAAGAACCGATAACAAGAAGCCAGTTTAACGAACGGTGGAGACAGGGTATTCGTGAGCACATTTTAAAGAAACTTAAATATAGGTTTGTTAACCCTTTAATAGTGGTGAAAGCCATATTAAACTAAGATAAATCAAGGAAAAAAGTTTATATTCTTACAATGGTTCACTCCATTCAAGGGCTTATAATCGTCTCTTAAATCACGCCTTGCAGCTCGTTCTTGAATAAATTCTTCGCCCGCCAGTAACAAAAGCAATGCAATGTCAATCGTTTTTACAAGCCTTACCAATACACGAATTATGTGATATATGATATTTCAATTTATATTTGGTTGAACACATTTTTACATTACAGAAGGAAAATTTGGTAATTGATCAGCTGATTAAATAAGCATATTTTTTGGTCTGCCAAGTCCTAATTGAAATTGTAAAAATAAAGTTTGTTCGTGCGAAACTCCGGATAAATTTTAAGATTCTGCGAAAAGTCGTCCGAGCGAAACTCGCAATAGGGTTGAATGCTACAGGTCACCACAAAAGTAACCACTTGTCAAAAGTAAATCTCAGAAGCCTCGTTTGCTTAAGAATATAGTCCTGCCTTTAAATTAAAATAATGCCTAGTCGACCTGAATAACCTCAGCAATTTTGTATGACTGGTTTCATGAAACTCGTCATTTTCTCCACAAAAACGAGTTAAGGCTTTGTTAATTCTGGACAATGTTCCCAGCCATCCTTCAAAAAATGATCTTCAAACTCCAGATGATAGCATTTCAATAACTTACATCCTTCCCTATGCAACACCTTTAAGTCAAACTACGGGTCATAAGGCCATCAGCCTGACAAAACTTGATTACAGAAAAAAATTTGCTACTATCAATTGTTGCTCCTATAAAGAGAACTACGTCCTTGACACATATATTTAAACAGTTTCTTGAATGTCAAATGTACATTCTGATGGAATTTGTGCACGCTCATTACAATTAACTCGCTCCAGTGAACACGCCCGGTTTTTTTTTTTTTTTTTTTTAATTCGCTACATCGAGCGTCTACTCTGCATCGGTGTCGAATACGTAACATTTCTCCTCCAAGTAAATAGCAGCCACCCTATGCACGAATACTACTTCCTTCCCCAATGAGTACAATTAGAACCAACTCCC
The DNA here is from genome assembly GCA_964034865.1 of Eristalis intricaria. Lineage (NCBI taxonomy): Eukaryota > Metazoa > Arthropoda > Insecta > Diptera > Syrphidae > Eristalis > Eristalis intricaria. The sequence goes on from OZ035874.1 coordinate 79,778,946, forward strand.
TTCCAACTGAAATGCTTCCCAATGAACCGTCGTCCCATTAAGTTCAGTACAAATATACATTCGTCGCGCATAACAAAATTAGCAACACACATCATTTACCTGCACGTATCGTAAAACAATCGACAGCAGCTTCACTTCATAAATCATCCGATTAATCTGCAAGGACGAGCGTGAAAACGATTTAACAGGGTGTAACCATCAAAAAGGTCAGCACACTACTCGCGCACTCACCGCACACACCGCACTCACAAAAAAAAAAAAGAGACCATATCACGATTTATCATTTAACTGAACACTCAATTACCGCAAAGCACTCAGCCGCCGCCGATACAAATTTGTGTACACTCACTGTACTATTAATGATTTGCACACACTTTTTTTCTGATTCGATTTTGCATAGGATTCGCGCAGCAGTCGCTTGTTAATAAATTCAAAACAGCGTGACGACAGCCACTTGAATCGAGATAGAGTGAGTTTCTCTATTGAATTGCACTTTCGAACCCCTCGTCGATGGCACGAAGACACGGCACACAACGTACGACCGCAAGAGCGTGCGAGTAAAATTTCTCTCTTCACTTCCCTTCACAAGTGAGTTGGGACTTCATTTCACTTAAACTGCACACACGCACACATCAGAAAAGAAAACGAATATTTTTTGAAAAATTTTTGTTGATTTTCCATTTGGGACAGGGCAATCAAAAACAAAAACAAAAACCACACACAAGGATTCTGCTTCGCGTATCCTTCACTTTTTCATTTTTCCATTTTTTGAGTATGCATCCATTTGGAACACTGAGAATGCGAAACCTTGAGGAAAAAGTTTCGACGGATTTTTTTCCCATATCACATTCCCACATCATAATCATCCCCCGAGCTCAAACGTCATCATGAATTTCGTTACGTCCCCGTCCCTGGCTGCCTCGCACAGGAAGAAGGACGATGTGTAATCGAGAAACGACGGCACAGAGAGAACGAATGTTAACCAAACGCGGATACGAAATCCAGATAACGATGCTTATGATGGAAAAGCCAAAAAAATTAAAAGTATCTCATCGCAGAGCCGACGAGCAGTATCACAAGACACGACACAACACGAGGAATTCCGATATCCTGAGTGGTTGGCGATCTGGTTAGAAATCCACTCCACTGGCACGCATTACCGATCGAATTGAACACTCGAAAAGGACTGACAAGTCTGCCTTATCAAATCGATGGTGTTCAAAGGCACACACTTGACGAGATACACTCAGGGGTAGAGGATGCCTGGGATGAACTGTGGATCGCATTGACATGCGCCCGCGAACGAGGATGTTTCGCAACATCCCCAGAATGCTGCCCCGGTGCTTACAATGATTTACGTGCAAGTGTGCCACCTTCGCCTTCGAGGTATTCTCGTAGCCATTAAGTGGGGGGAATTGTTTTCATTTTCTTTGCGTATTTTTTGTTCGGCTTCTTCCGGGTGCCCTCAACAGCGACCAACAATAACAATAAATGCCGAGCAAATCGCAGTCTTCCGTCCGTTTCATTAAAGAATTAACTTAATAACACGCCTGTGTTGAGATTGCGGGCGGCATAGGCGTTAGCCTGGCCTAACCACGAGATGAGGGGAGGCTGTTGAGCGCTGGCAAACAAACTGAAAGAAAAGAAATTATATTTGCGGCCGCAAAGAAGTGAATGAATTTCTCACAGAGAGATTATGGCGGCTTTCAGAACGACACACACCTTATTTGTCTTGTGTCGCGGGAGGCAACCGACGCGAGTATGGTTACACAAGGCAGTGCGCCTGTTTGATAGTGTCAGGTGCTAAGATCTACTCAGCTGTGGATATGTTTTATTGCTTCGCCTCCTCCTTTGTGTGGTTCCATTCAGAGGTATTAATTTTTTTCTGCTTTCATCTATTTACCCATTCGGAGGGGCTTTCGTATCCACGGGCGTTATTAGGGCAGCTGTTGGTGGCTTGGCAAATGGCACAATTTACAGCCACCCGACGACTCTCGGTGGCAACGAGGTCGTTAAGCTATTTTTACAAAGTGCGAATGTCTGAGATGCAAGTCATGTTTTCCTGTGAAATGTTTGTATTTAAGCATTTAAACTTGGAGTGTTAAGACTTACTTGGTAGCATACGAGGAGACTGCACACATTTCAATGAAATCGGGCTCGTAAATGGTATATGGTTTCCCACAGTCTTTCAGCTATGAAATGCCATTCTTTTAAGTGAAGAGCGCCCTTTTTACGACTGAAAGCAAATCCGAGAGATACCTCCCGCGAGCTTGAACAAAAATAAGCACTCATTTTGAATGAGAAACCTATTAGACCGGAGAACGTATCAGAAGCGTAAAAATGATGCAGGCCTGTTAAAGTAATTTACTTGTTGATTGAATATGGGACAAGGTCTGTAATGCACTGCATTATTGTCGAACTTCTGCTCATTATGAGAGAAAGACGATGACAAATGGCACCTTTACTAAAATAAGCTAAAGTGGCTGCCATGGCATAGATCTAAATGCATCGACGGCTACGAAGAAACTCTATTTCCGATTAGTATCGATTAAATGCCCCTCTTTAGAACATAGTAAGAATTTCATATTTCATATTTATTTATTGCAAACTTACTTACAATAGCAAGATTTAGTAAGTAATCGTATAAAATAATTCCAAGCCCAAATTAAAAACTTAGCGGAGTGAAAGACATTCATTTATACAGAGTTCTTACAAATTACAACTAAATTGGAAGTTCTTCTTCTTCTTCAGGTGGCGCTACATTCCGGGGTGGACCTGGACCTCAACCAGTAAGCCTCTCCAGCCGGCACGATCTTAAGCCAGCTGTCTCCAACTGCGCACACCAAGTTGGTTGAGGTCCTTCTCTACCTGGGTGCGCCATCGGTTCAGTGGGCGTCCTCTATTGCGTTGTCCCACTGGTTCGGAGTCGAAGACTCTTCGGGCCGGAGCAGTGTTGTCCATGCGCTCTACATGGCCCAGCCATCTTAGGCGCTGAATCCGTAGACGACTGACTACGCACAGCCCGTACAGTTCGTGGTTGAATCTTCTTCTCGAATAACCATCAACGCAAACAGGACCAAAGATTGAACGCAGAACTTTTCTCTCGAAAAGACCATGTGCTTCTTCATCCGCTTTTGAGATTGTACATGCTTCCGCACCTTAGAGCAGGACAGGGAAGATCAAAGTGTTATATAATGATAACTTGGTCCTTCGAGAGAGGACTCTACTACTCAATTGCCTGAGCCCAAAGAAACAGCGATTGGCAAGAGTAATTCTGCGTTTAATCTCGGTACTGGTGTTGTTCGTTCTGTAGTTGTAGACGAAGTCCTTCGCTACCTCGGAGTTATAGCTGCCTATGGTGACATGTTGGCCAAGTCGTCGATGTTGTCCGTCCTTTCCTGATGACAACATATCTTCGTTTTGCCCTCGTTCACCGCTTAACCCATTTTGGCCGCCTCCGCTTCAATACCAGCAAAAGCTTCATCGACGGCTCGCTGTGTTCTGCCAATCACGTCAATGTCATCCGCTTATGCTAGCAATTGTACGGACTTCTGGAAGATCGTGCATCTAGTGTTGGCGTGTGAGTCTTGCACGATATTTTCCAGAAAGAAATCACATGACAGCGCGAGTTACACTCTCACGAAAACAAGCGTCCCAAGCCAAACACCACGCTTGTTTTCGCGATCGGTGTAAACAACAACACGCATGCCATGCATGATTAACGAATCAGCAAACACGTGCACAAAGGGCAAGCCAAGCCCATAGCGCATGTGTTTGGTGACAAAAAGAGCTCTCTCGCTGTAAACAGCTCGAGAGAAACCACCAACCAACCAATAAAGGGACGGAGGGAGGAAGGCAATCGAGGCGTTAAGAAGAAACTGAAGAAATAGAGGACTCACTCCTATTGAAGACACTGAAGTAGAAGCTACACCAAAAATAATAAAATTGTAAAAGTAGCACAGTTGGTATAGATATACATAGTTGTAATAAAGGTTAATTGAATAAATACTATAATTTGACAAATAATATAAAAATTGTTATTCGCGTCGTCTTGTCTAAAACCTTTTTTGACATTTTAGGTCCCGGTGAGTTCGTTACCGATGGAACAGCGAGAATTCTCCATCGTCATTCTGCACAACCTGACGAGTTTGGCAGGAATGTCAAAACTAGACATGGCGTTGCATAGCTCGTCCCTATGCACGCTGTCATATGCGGCCATGAAATCGACGATTAGGTGGTGGGTGTCGATCTGCATTTCTTGGGTTTTTTCCAGGATTTGCCGTAATGTGAAGATTTGGTCGATGGTGGACTTCTCCGGCCTGAAACCGCACTTTCACGCGCTCACACATAACGGCAGAGAGGATCTTATAGGCGATGTTAAGGAAACTAATCCCTCTATAGTTGGTGCAGTCAAAGGGGTCTCCTTTCTTGTGGATCGGGCAAACGATACTGAGATTCCACTCGTCGGGCATGCTTTCCTAAGACCAAATCTTACAGATGAGTTGGTGCATTACCATACCAGCTTATCTCCAGCTGCCTCAAACAGTTCCGCAGACAGTCCGTCTGCACTTGCAGCTTTATTCGACTTTAGTCTCGATATCGCTATCTTGACTTCGTCTAGGTCGGGGGGATGGAATTTTTGTTGATCATCGTCCATTGCGTTGAGTGGAACATTCTGCCTGACAGCGGTATTGGAGTCTTCCTCGCCGTATTGGAGTCCTACTGCCTACAGATAGGTCTCTGCCCGTTACGAAGTCCAAAAGCCTGAGTCCGTTCTCGGACGTCTTATTGTGCAGGCTGTGCTTCCCGATGACTCTAGCAAAGATGTCTTCCTTGCCCAGCTTTTCGTTGAAATCTCCTAGAACGATCTTGGTGTCGTAGCTGGGGCATTGATCGTATGTTCTTTCTAGGAGATCGTAAAAGTCGTCTTTGCTGTCGTCATCCTTATCCTCAGTTGGGGCGATGGCGCATATCAGGCTGATGTTGCTGCATATAGCCTTGATGTGGATGGTTATGAGGCGCTGGCTTATGTATTTAAAGCTTAAGGCTTCATGTCTAAGTCTGCCACGAACAGCAGTTTCGTTTGTAGCAATCGCCGAAGTAAATATCGCAGTTTTTCATCCTCTTTTTGTCAGGCCCATGCCACCGCACCTCCTGAATGGCGGTGATATCTGCCTTATAAGCTTTGAGGGCTTCGGCAAGTTCATCGGCTGCACCTGGTCTATTCAGGGACCTCACATTCCACGTGCAGAACCGAAAATCGTTGTCCTTATTTCGTTGTCCATGGTCGTCAGCAGTAGGGTCATCCTTATCCGAGGCTTCTCGTCGTTTCTGAACTATAATTTTTCACACGGTGGGGAAGTTAACCCCACGCGCAACCCCCGAACCTGGAGGACCGGGTCCTGGTTTAAACCCTTCGACAAGGGGGCCGCTGCATACATTAGTTCACCTCTAAGCGGTTGCTTTAAAGGCTATCCAGTGGGCGCCGCGAGGAGGCTGTATGTCAACTTGACCGGTGCATTTAACAGGGATCGTTGCTGGCATCTCGCCAAGTTGAGAGCAGTCAACAACTTTGCCCTGGATGTACAGTCCCAAACAGGCATGGGCCTGTTTCTTCTTTTCTTTTAAAACAATATCGACATTAATAACAAAAAGAGAACCAAACAGAAGTGCTAGGCTGTGCACATCAGAACAAAAGAAAGTGTACGATATAAGACATTATAGATGGGCTCGATTGTAGCTTGACTGTGCATCCTTTATTTAACGCAAACCAACATTACACAAGTTTTTAGGATTGGAAGCATATTTGGATAATAACAAAGACTACCAAGTGCAGTCTGCATTGAACGCCGATCGTAGGCCATGTGACTCCCAGTGCACTTTTCTGTCCATTAGGAACATAGTTAAGATAATTTAAGATTTATGTTAGACTAAGTCAGTTCTAAAATAATCTAACTTAAGTTCTAAGATCCATTGAACTTCGGCGATGAAGTTCGGTGATCCCATTTCCCAGCAAAGTTGAAAACACGATTCCCACATGATGTCAACAATTAAAGCAATTTAATAAGTGACGGACTATAGAAAGCTTGTGAAGCTAGTTAGGTGTGTTGTATTTCTAAATTCTAACGTTGTGCTGCTCGCAGGGCAACTAAATGAATTCAATATCAATTCAGTTCTCCATATTAAGACAAGGAATGACTTTTTTTCCTGGAAGAGGACGAGACATCTGAATCCATTTTATGTGAGGGCCCACTATTACTCTGTTTAGGGAAACGTATTTTGCAAAGCGATACTCACTTTAGTGGAACTAAAGTCATACCATCTTTTATAAGAGAAGCAGTACGTCCTTCGGATTAACTCCCACCCTTTCAGATAGTAGTCTTTAGGTCGCGGTGTCCTTGCAATCAGGGCATGGATTGTACAAGAAGAAAAAACCTTTAGTTTGAATTGGAGTCGCCTCATTCAGACTTCTTCGTGATTCGAAAATGTTGACCATCGGAATCTAAGGCACACACGTAACCATTTACTTTTACCCTCGTTAATCCCAAATCACTGGCTTTCACTTGTGTGCTTTACTTCATTGAATTTCTCCACTAATGATAGTGTCATTAGCTTTTCATGAATGCTCTAGGATTTGGAAGCTTGTTCATCGGCTGTGTTGAACACATTCGCAACGTAATTGATTGAGGGTGGTGTTCCAACGGCAGAGTGTAAATGAAAACGCTTCCAAAACATAATACCGCATTATCTCGCTTAAGCATGCCATTATTAATGGCTGCTACTTGCTAAGTTAATCCTACTTCCGATTAGAGTATTAATAACACGCTTCGAGTCACCGGTGGAGATCTCAGGTTTTTCCTCCATTCCTTTCTCTGTGACTATAGAAGCCGGTGTATGGCATAGAAGGCTTTAGTCCCCCAAAGCGGAAGGAGAAGGTTCATGTATTGCCAGGTGCTTCCGAGAAATTCCTTGCGATGTTTGCACATGCTTTGAAACTGTCATGGAAACATCGGAATCCATGACACACCGTCATCGTGTCGCCTCCCGGCGGCGGCGTGTCAAGTCAGTCATGTGAGTTTTTTTTTGCTTCCAGTCGGGAATACTTTAAGTCTTTAAAAATATACTCCAATCGACAGGACGGAGTTCGGTTGGGAAAATTGTAAAATTTAATTTCATGCTGTCAATCTCAACCACAACCAACAAGAACTTAATTTTAATTTCCATCATAAGCGGGTCTGATGTTTTCATCAAACAACCCTTAGACCTTTAATCAACTTAAAATTATTGTAATCTAAGAGGCAATTTGAGAAGATAAACACAAAGCAGTTGCCGTTGATAACTTGACAACCAGCGACCGCCGCATCGCAGCGAAGTTTAATATCCCTCACTGTAGACACTATCAAGCCAGGACTTCATATTGTGCGGTTAATACGATTACCACAAGGTAATTGATTAAGTTTACAAGAGTTTTCACAAACATCCGGTCGAATGTCCGGCCGAGGATGATACAACCGGATTTCTGAGAACGGACGGATGTCTGATGCGGACCGATTAGGGGAAGTTGAATTCTTCAAATATTTTCTTACATCGGTTTTCGAGTCGTATTCTCTCACTCTGGATTACATGCTGTGGACTGGAAAAATCTGGGAGAGAGAAATATTGTGCAGTGCAGCTTTCCGTGGTAATCTTTTATCCTGCAGTTCCGGGTTTCGAGTGCTGGTTTGCGTTTTCATGCAAACACCTGCATGCATTCTTCTCGAGTAACAATCAGCAAGCAGTGTTGGTAAGTTACGTGAGACTTACAAATTTTAATTAGTGACGAACGCAACAGATCCTACTTTTTGACAGTTCTTCACAAAAATTCACTTCAGACTAAACATAATTGGAAGCAATAAGCTTATGCACTAGCGTCATACTACTTGCATTATTCCTATACTAATGATTTTTTTTATAATTTCCGCGAGTTCAAGGGATTGCTAATACCCTTATGTGTCAAGACACAGCACGGGTCGATGGTATAGAGGAAAACGGGAGGGGAGGTGCCTGTGAACATTGCTCCCTTTTACGCCCGACGTTGCCAATAGGCAACATCTTGAAATTGTGATACATTTTAAGACCCTGCTGTAAATATGTAGTTATTTTCGTTTCGTTTTATTAATTTTTGTAGCAAATTAAGTGTGATATGACACGAACTATTCTTTTTTTATAAGAGCTTACAGCTTCACACTTTTGCAAAATTTTCGCGGTAAACCAGTGCTTCAAAAATTACACAAATTAATTCGGACAATAAAGGGTTAAATATCTGCAGATTGTAGTCTGTCTGAAGAGCATTCCCTATTCGTGTAGTGCGACTGAAGAACGAGTCTCTGAATTTAACGTCCGAAAGTCGGCTTAAGGGTATACTGATGGGCATTCCTGGCGAGACGGGTATTGCGGGTGAATTCATGGAGAGAAGGAATGTAGTTGGCTAGCTCACTTGAGCATCGTTTGTTGAAATACCGATAAAAAAAAATTAGTTAACAATCATCTTTTTCAGAATGTTATGAATCCAAAATTGTTTCCGCAGACAGCTGATATATATATATATCATAGTCTTTCGAAAGTTGGCTTATCTGCAAAAATTTATCGTAAGTTTCAAAACGCTCAATAATTCACACTTACTTGAGGAATCGGTTAACCTACGTCCGTTCAAAAATGTATGTGTCTGTATGGCCGTATGGTACTTTAAGAATGGAAGATACAAATATATCTTTTGAGGACTTCTACAAATAAAATTTATTGCATACCTTCGTATTTTAACTCGTTATGTTCTTCTTCTTTTTCTGGTGGCGCTACAGTCTGGGGTGGACCTGGGCCTCACCCAGTAAGATTCTCCAGCCGGCACGATCTTTTGCCAGCTGTCTCCAACTGCGCACACCAAGTCGATTGAGGTCGGTTCCGTGGGAGTTACATATATGTGAGCTCCCGAAACTGTGCACATGCCAATGCCAGCAACGGAAGACAAATTTGACCTCTTCATCCGGCCGATTACAAAATAGCTGCACATAAATTATTCTTAAGAAATGCACTTGTGCAACAAATTGTGAAATCGCTGACACCATGTCTGCGATTATAATGCACTGAATAAAGATATGATAAATAAAGGTGAAGCACAGGATTGGTGTGCAGTAGTACTCGGTAATTCTTGAATTGAATACACAGATCACTTAAAATCAAGTATAACTTGTGTTTTTTTATTACCCCGTATCGACCAGAGTATACAATTTGGGCGTCCTCTATTGTGTTGTCCCATTGGTTAGGAGTCGAAGACAATTTGTTATGTTCTATCTTTGTTTAAAGTTTTTTTTTATAGAATAAAAATATCTGTTACATATGAATTTCTTGGTGTATTATGCTTATCATTTAAATATTCAGTCAACTATTGCTTATTCATATTAGTGACATAAGTTCTGTGGTCACAAACCATAGCCGCCTAAGTCGAGTTAAGGCAAAAATAAGTTATGAGTATCATTGTGTTCAGCGTGGTGCACTAAAGCTGTCCAGCACACCTTGTCTTCTAAGTTTTTTATGTTTGTATTCTTCTTTAAACAGAAGTTATTAAAACTCTAAACGCCTCTCCTGAAAAATCATAAAAACCGACTTAGCAGATTATGACCGGTAACCACAGAGTTAGCTACATTAGTTATATGAAAAAATGAGACGTAAGTGATTATAATTAGTTACGCGTATCTATGTACATATATGCGTAACTTGCTCGGAGTGATATACGTTGCCAACACTGGCAGCAAGTAGTTGAACATACTTTTTGCCTCGTTTCCAGCGAACGAAACCACAAGGTTTGAATTAGTTTTGACTTTTATTTTCGATAAATATTTTACAATTTTTAAGAATAACCTAAGTCATTAATGGCTTGGCCTAGGGCCGTGTAACAGGTTGACAGAATAATACGTAAAATGAATATTCCGCGTATTCCGTGTGCCAACGTGTGGTCGTTGCGTTCTTAGATGCTGATGAAATATGTCAGGGTACCATCACTTCGATTGTTGAAATTGTTCGTTGTGTCGGGAATTCAACCTAGACATCAATCACTATTCTCGAGGTACTTTTTTTGTAATTTCTATCGATAAGTTTCGATAAGTTTCGTTCAATTTAATTAAGTTTCGTTAAGTTTCATTGCCGTTTATTTGCTGAAGTTGAATTGAATTTATTCAAATTCCTGAATAAATTTTGCCTCGCCCTGCAAGGTAAAATTTCTCAAAACACGTTCATGCTTTCGATCCATACCTCACGGGGTCTGTAGATCCTTCATCGATTTTGATAGACTTTTCTTTCCATTCTTATAATATCTATTTCATACAATTTCTAATTTCCTTTTGAATTTGCAGGAGTCCGTTGGGTCAAAATGACTGCCGGCGATCCACTGCCTGTGGGTACGGTGTACTTCCCGAAAAATAACGACTTCGTTGGCAGAGCGCCTCACTTTAATGATATCGTACCGGCAGAAGTGATCAAGAATTCAACTGTCAGTTAAGGTGTGTTATAAGAAATTAACCAAGCTCAACCGTGAAGTTCTGAAATCACAAAAACCTTGTTCCTGGATGCGTTTGCAACGGAAGGAGTATTTATCAGAAGACCTTCTTCTAGTGGGACACGAAAATGACTACAAGCCCCGTTTCCTTGGAGCTGGTTTATTACAAAATTCATACCCAGAAATTCAGAGTCTTCCCTTGGACCCCATCGAGATAAACAACGTGATAATAAATGTTTTGGGTTGCCAGTCAAAGAGAACGTGACTTGATGCTTCGGCAAATGCAGTTCCGAATAATGCAGTTGCTGCTGGAAAATCGACGAAGAACACGTAGCGTTTGTTGCGCGACTTATATCAATTTTTTCCAATCCTAATACTACGCACAGGGTGCCAGGTTCGATACCCGAATTCACCACCTTTGATAATTCACAGCTCCATCTCGTTCGAGTCACTGACAATGCTCTCAACTTCGCCGTTCGGATTCGGCATTAAACAGTAGGTCCCTTCTACTAGTGAAAGAACAATAGCATGCACAAGGCGAGTGGTTGCTAAGAAGCTAGGCCCAGGTCCGCCTCGGACTGTCGCGCCATCAATATTATATATACAATATAATAGGTTCTGTCATATATTTTCATGGTCTGCAAAACCCGCGGTTTCTGATAAGACCAGTTGCAGCCCTTTTCAATTCTTCCGTCCGGAAGAGGTTGTCTAACCGATCAAGCCCATAGCGTGCATTTCAGTTTTTTTTTCTTCATTTTCACATTGTATCTCTCTCTGTTTTCTCGTGTTCCAGTCAACAGGCAGCTGGTCTGGCAGCCATTAGAAAATTGAGAGCGAGTGACATTTGCTTTGGCAGGCACCAGTGACAAAAATCGAATTTTCTAGTGAACGCTGGACAGGACATCCAAAAGACTTTGTTTCGGTCTGAAGTTGATCGAAATAAGATGTACCAATCCACTTATATGGTGAAGTGACTTGGACAAATGTGTGGTGATCAAATAAAAACTCAACACTTCCTTAATACGTTATAATTTATTGCCTTTATTAAATGGAACTTCCTTTCTCCTTAGAATTAGATTGGCGAATGAATCTTAGTTAAAAGTAAACTCCTTCAACCCCCTTCAAACAGCTGTTTCTATTACATTATGTAATGTAGATCATTGATCCTAAGTTCTATGTTACCCCAACTTTAGGCTTATGACTTCACATATACATAAATTAAGTAATATCAATCAAAACAATAGGAAATGCAAAAGCTTTCGATTAATGCCCCCCTTACTAGAGAAAAAGAGGGAGAGAGATATAGTGCATGATCTCCTCTAACCCTGATTCTATGCCTTTTCTTTGACGTTTATCATACAATTGAATTTCTCGACGTCGCAAGCCGCAGTCAATTCCATTTGCATTTAAATTGTTGATGTCTGAAATTTGTGAAGTCTTTGTTGACTCCCAACAGACTTACAAGAGACTTGAATCATCCCAATGCAAAAAAAGCTTTTACTACCACCTAATACAACGTCTATCATTTAACCTTTAGACCAAAGCATAATATCATCAAAGTGTATTCTATTCGGCAAACATTTCAACACATTGCTAATAAAATTAATTCTTATGCTGACATGATCACGGCTCCACCTCTTTCGAGCCACTGACAATGCTCAAAGAGTATTGCTGTCTAGAATTAGCTTCACAACTTCGCGGTTCGGACTCGGCATTAAACTGTAGGTCCCATCCAATCGTGAAAGAACAATAGCATGCACAACACGAGTGGTTGCTGTAGAAGCTAGGCCAAGGTCCGTCTCGGACTGTCGCGCCGCCTACATTATTATTATATTAATGCTGACATGACGGTTACAGAATTGTGGCAAACATTTTCAATTTTAAACTGTATTGAAGTAGTAGTGAAATCCAGCATTTGGAAATTAGCTGGATATTAAGTGCGGTCCACCGTTTTAGTGGAGGAGGTTTTGATGATATGACCGAAGATGATATTAATGAAATAATATATCAAACTGAAGATTTCAACGAAGAAGAGTTGGTTCTATTAGCAACTGGATTCCAACTCTTCCAAATATCGCACATAAAAATGAAGACATCGTTTTTGAGAAAGATATCTGTGAATAAATTCCAGATTTCACCCTAAAGCGCATACAAGACGGCTTTAATTTGGCTGAGAGAATGAACTCTTTTTTTTTTCCAGATAATGATCCGTCAATGGAGAGATAGAGCAAATTCAAGAGGCAGATAGAGACGAATCTAGCGCCTTACTACGAAATCGAAAAAACAGCTAAATAAAAGCAAACAAAGGCTGATAACTGATTTCACAATCGCACAACCACTGGGAGAGCTTCCAACAATTTATTTCTTATCAAATGACGAAAACTTTGCCGAGGAAATTTGTTCTGATGAAGTTATACGCACAAAGCGCTCACTATCTCGACGAAATATGATGTTCGAAGACAGTGACACAGACTAGCGAAAGCACAAAAGTGAAGTTTGTTAATGAATAATATTTATGTTTTCCGATTGTTTTTTTCATTATGTTTTTTAATTTTTTAAATGAGGTATGAATTTTGATTCCGAGTTGTAAACGTACACAAATCTTGAATTTAGTACCTATTTTATTTTGGAATAAGCTTTTTGGAGCGGGTCGCCGTGGCGTAGTGAGTAAGTGCGTCGACTTCTACGCAGAGGGTATCAGGTTCGATACCAGAATTTACCACCTTTGATAATTCACGGCCCCGCCTCTTTCGAGTCACTGACAATGCTCAAAGAGTATTCCTGTCTAGAAAAAGCTTCTCAACTTCGCCGTTCGGATTTGGCATAAAACTGTATGTCCCTTCCACTCGTGAAGAGAACAATAGCATGCACAGCAAGAGTAGTTGCTGAGAAGCTAGGCCTTGGACCTATACGGGCTGTAGCGTCACCCATATATATAAGCTTATTGGAGCATAACCCTCAAATTTATATGAAAGCTATGTCTTCATAACGCGGAATTCTCCTGGAAATTAACCACCGAATTATATAGACTATGCACACACAGTTAACGTTTATTCATTAACAAAGAACTAAACAAAAAACAACAACAATTAATTTTTGTAAATATTAAGGTAATAAAGCAAATAAAGCTGAAGAAAGCACGAACGGATGCCTGTATCACGGTAATAAACTAAATAATATTGGTTGTAATAATATTGGTTGTTTAACATTAATTAAGTTTTACTCTTACAAGTTATTCTTTTTGAAGAGGTTTGTTTGTCATATTTTTATTCACAAGACCGTCAACGGTGATAACATTGATTTTTAAAAAGACTTCTATCACTGCACGCGTACAATCTTCGGAATTGATTTCCTAATTGAGTTTTTATTATATTTTCTTATAAAAAAATTCATTCAACGCTTGCTGAACAATGAGGACAGCAAAAGGCACCCTGAATAGTTCGATGAATATTTTGAAGCTTTACATTATTTTTTTAATAGAACAATTTAAGCTCACAATTCCGGTATAGATTCATTTCACAGTTTCTTTATACATACATATATTAGCAGTCAGCTAGAGTTTGTTGTTTATAGCTTCAATGTTTTTGTGGCCGTTAGGAAAAAAACTTTAAAGCCAATAGGACGATATGGTCAACTTGACCAATGCGCTTTGTGAGGAATTTTGAAGTGCGTTCAAGAAAACGTCATCGAAATAGAATCTTTGTCTAACGTCTTGCAGAAAAGTTATGTAAAATATGTAAGCATCATTTTTTAATTAAAATAATTAATAAAGTAATATATAATAAAATATTAAAATATTTTTTTTGATATTAATTAATTGAGCCATCATTCCCATTATTCGCATCGCACATAATTTTTTAAGTAAGATAAGTAAGGTAATAAAGATAAGAAAAAATTAACTAAAGGAATAAATCAATCGAGTAGAAAGTATTAAAAAATTTACTGAAAGTGGCAAAGATGTACTTAAGTACTGAGAAAATTAAATTGTACTGAAAGCCTCTTTCCATCAGTGGCGGACATTTATAAATTTACATTGCTATCGAGTGACATACAAATTGAGAGCAAAACCACTTCAATCTCGGTGGCAACGACCTGTTGAGGTTTTAGTAAAAGTTCATCCGAACCTCCCGCTTTCGATTCGGTGAAAACATAGCATTTAATGGTTTTATATCCCATTTTACCAAAACATTTGTCACAATGCCTTTAGCAGTGTTTCAGCTTAATTTTTTAAATGCTTTTTCGGAGAGGAGATGTTTTGCGTCAAGAGTTTAACTCTTTCGGTTTAACGAAACTGATATTTGAATAGAATTGCTGTGCAGCCGCAAGCATTGTGTAAGGAAATCAGGATGGGCTTGACAGCTTGTTAAACAGCAATATTTTTTTTTATTCTCATTCAGGATCTGCTGAGGCTCTTCATACACTTACATCACATTTAAATTTCTTATATAAGTGATAAATGGAAAACAAGAATGCAAATTTCAAATGCATGTAAATGAAATGATTTAATTGATTTATTTATGTTATTATGGAAAGAAATGCCAAAACTTGGAGTGAATGTTGCTGAAGCCAAAAGGTGTCTCAAAATAAACGCTTTATTTGAATTAAACAAAAAGCTTTTTGATTGTTGTTTTTTTTTCGAATAATAAAGTGGATAGGGTAAGTTATGGTATAAAACATTGGGCAGATGGATAAGTAATGAATCTCACTCACTCTCAAATTTACTTTCGTGTGGTACATTCCCGTAGATGGCTACTGTCAAAATCTCTGTCGAATTGGACTCGGCTCTTAACCCCATGTAGAAAAGGGCACGTCCGCGGATTTTCGAAAAATTAAAAAAAAAAACAATGTCGGTCAGTCTTTCGATTTTTGTTCTTGGAAGAGAAATCAAACAGCTCTTGGATGCTGTTGGTGACTCTTTTGCTTCGGTAGCGACCATCACAAATTTTTTAACTTGTTTCAACGTGGTTGCACGTGGTTTTTGATAATACACACCCATGTGCGCCGAAAACGGCTACCACGGAAAATAACGTGACAAAAATCCATGATCTCATATTGGCAGATCGTCATTTGAAAGTGCGCGAGTTAGACAGTAGTTATGTAAGGAACATAATGCATTTCAAATGTTATATAAATTATTCATCCCTTGATCCATACACTTAAGCTTTCGTTTAGTTTGTCGTTCACCGAACGCTTCATATTGAAAAGAATCTACTATGTGTGTATGTATGTTAAACGCTAATCGAACCACTTTACCGATGTTTAGAATTAAGAAAGTACAGCCAATAAGTTTGTTAAAGACCAGCCTAAAAGGACAGTTGTAATAAAGCGCTCGAAGAGAAAACATCGTCTCCTTTTTTTATTCTTTGCCTGTTCCAGATAACCCTTACAACTAATCAGAAGTGGGATTACTGTACCCAAAAGTGTTAACTAATGTTTTGTCAGTTTAAGTTTTCACTGTCTTGCTAAACTTTGTCTTGTGAATTGAAAATTGTGTGATTTAGTGTATACCACACAAATTTGATTAAAGTCTCTGTGCTGCAGACAATTGTGGTTAATTTTGTGTAATATGGCAGCGCGTGTCACGAGGTTTTTGCAGATGGCAACTGTACCTCAATTAAAGGACAAATTAGCGGAAATGAATTTGCCTACAAATGGTCTTAAACCAGCGCTAAAAATTAGATTGGAACAGGCAATCGAACAACTCTCCGACGCGGAAGTAGAAGATAACTTCCCAGCCAGCATTCTTGATGGTGTTATTGTCGACGAAAGCTCATCCGAGCTCGAAGGCGAGAACAGACAGGTGACGCAGCAATTGGAAACCCTGCGCGAAATGGTGAGACGAAAAGAAGAGATTCGTCATCTGCAGCAGCGACTCCTTGAATTGGATGGACCGCTAGAAACGAGAACAAGAAGTGAAGTCGTAAGCTTCAGGGATATTGAAGAATCCCTACCAACGTTCTCGGGTGATGACAACTTTCCCGTTATCAGATGGATAAAGGCATTCGATGACTCAAAATATTTGTACAAACTTGAGGAATCGAAATGTCACATTTACGCTCAACGGCTTCTCAGAGGAACGGCCAAACTATTTCTGCGATCAACGCCGTGCCAATCATGGGAGGAATTGAAAACAGCCCTTCTCAGCGAATTTCATCAGCACTCTTCAGCTTCAGACGTGCACAATGCATTGCGCAATAGAAAAAAACATAGAGAGGAGAACCATCAGCAATACGTACTTAGCATGCAGGAAATCGCCAGCGCAGCCGACATTGATGAACTCGACGTCATCAATTACATCATCAAAGGTATACCCGATTCGATGGTTAATAAACAACTTCTACTTACAGCCAACACCTTATCTGAGTTAAAAATTGCACTCAGAAAATACGAGAAGATGAAACTTGAGCTCCAGTTCACACCAAATAACTTGAAGCCATCAGCGCATCCATCAACCCCACACACCCGCTACAAATCTCCCACAATCAAGTGTTACAATTGCAGCGACATTGGACACCTCTCCACCAGTTGTCCAAAGCCGCGGAGGGACAGAGGGACTTGTTTTCGTTGTGGAAAAACGGGGCATCTCATCAAAGATTGCCCAAAATCAACCGCAGTGATGATGCTTCAACAAAATGAGCCAGTCAACACACAACCATCATTCCTAGAAGACTTCAGTGGGACCTTCGAGTATGAATTCGAGAGCAACGGAATTGGACTTGCTGCTTTAACGATGAGAGCGATGACCTTAGTAGATACTGGTAGCCCAATAAGCTTCGTCCAGCAGAAATATGTTCCAGCGTGTTTTGTGACATCCATAGACAACTGTTCGCAAGAATTCAGTGGAATTAATAACAGCAAATTAATTGTTTATGGTAAGATAGCCTGTAAAGTTAAGTTTGATAATGTGCATGCAAATTTAAGTTTATTTGTTGTTAAGGATGATAGCATGAAGAATGTAATTGTTTTAGGTCGTGATTTTTTACAAAAAACAAATATTAAATTGACGCTTAAGAATGACAGTCATGTGGACAAGGAATATTCGCCTAATAATTGTGAAGAAAATGAAATTTTCAATATCGATGTGTGTAGTAAAGAATATTATAATTTACAAATCAATGAGAACTTGAAACATGAAGATAAAGTGAAAGTGGAGGATTTAGTGACCAGGAGTGTTTCAAATATTGATTGCCTAAACGCAAAAGGTTTGGATTGTGTTGTGTCGAGCGATTTTTCTAATTATGAAATGGTAATAAGAGTAACTGATACAAATAAAATTTTCAATTGTGCACCACGTCGGTTGCCCTACGCACATAAGCAAGAGTTGCAACAAATTTTAGATGACCTACTTAACAATAAAATAATTCGTGAGAGCGATTCTCCTTATGCCTCACCGATCGTTTTAGTCAGAAAAAAATCCGGCGACTTACGTTTGTGTATAGATTTCCGACAGCTGAATAGTATAACTTTAAAAGACAATTTCCCACTACCTTTAATAGAGGATCACTTGGACACTTTGCGTGGCAAGAAGTATTTTTCCCTTCTGGATTTGAAGAGTGCTTTTCATCACGTGAAAATGTCTTCAGAGTCCATCAAGTATACAGCTTTCGTGACAACTTTAGGGCAATTTGAGTTTTTGTGCATGCCCTTCGGGCTCAAAAATGCATCCGCTGTATTCCAAAGATATATCAACCTAGTTTTCAAAGATCTTATAAAGTCGGGAAAGCTCTTAATATACATTGATGATCTCTTCATTGCCTCAGTGACAAAAGAGGAACATTTTTTAATTTTGGAGGAAGTCTTAGAGAAAGTAAGAACTCATAAATTACAGCTGCGTTTGGACAAGTGCTTGTTCATGGTGCAAACAATTACTTACCTCGGGTATGAAGTGTCAGCAGGTGGTATAGGTCCGAATACAGACGGGTTACGGGCAGTAAGAGAGTTTCCAATTCCTACAAATTCGAAGTCATTACATTCATTCCTGGGTCTGTGCTCGTACTTTCGCAAATTTATGAAAGATTTCTCTATAGTTTCAAAACCTTTGCAAGACTTATTGAAAAAGAATGCGGAGTTTGTGTTTGGGGAAAAGGAATTGCTAGTTTTCGAAACCCTCAAGAAAATACTCTTAGAAGCACCATTGCTCAGAATATACAATCCAAATGCGGAAACAGAGCTTCACTGTGATGCTAGTAGTTTGGGATTTGGTGCAGTTTTACTGCAGCGTCAAGAGGACAAACTCTTACATCCGATTTTTTTCTTTTCAAGACGCGCCACGGCTCAAGAGTCAAGATATCACTCTTACGAACTTGAGACGTTGGCTATAGTGTGTGCTCTCAGAAGATTCAGGATTTACTTAGCAGGTATTAAATTCAAAATCATTACAGATTGCAAGTCATTAACCTTGACGTTAAGCAAAAAACTTCTGAATCCCCGAATTTCTCGATGGGCATTAGAGCTGCAAGATTTTGAGTACATCATAGAACACAGGGATGGGAAACGAATGACTCATGTAGATGCACTCAGTAGATGCCACAATATTTTCCTAATTGAACCTGATTCTTTTGAAAATGCACTTGCAGCTTCACAGCAAAAGGATGTAGTGATAAAGCGATTAGTCACCATGCTTGAAGAAAGAGAGAGCGCTTGTTATGAGCTGATAAACGGCCTTGTGTATCGGAAGATTAATAACAAAGTCTTATTTTACGTCCCAACACAAATGGAAAGGAATGTTATACAGACTCACCATGATGCTCTGTGCCACGTTGGTGTCGAGAAGTGCTACGATTTCTTAAGGAAAACGTATTGGTTTCCATTCATGAAAAATAAAATACAACATTACATAAGCAGTTGCCTGCGATGTATACATTTCTCGCCACAGACGGGTAGCAAGGAGGGGGTTCTGTATAATATTCCTAAAGGCAATAAGCCTTTTGAGACCATACACATTGACCACTATGGTCCTTTACCTTCATCAATCCGAAATCTAAAAAAATATATTTTGTTAGTTGTCGACGGTTTCTCCAAATTTACAAAACTTTATAGCGTAAAAAATACAAGTACTAAAGAAGTCCTGAAATGTTTAGAGTCGTACTTTTCCAATTACAGCAAGCCAACTCGGATAGTGTCTGATAGAGGGAGCTGTTTTACCTCAGAAGAGTTCTCTAGTTTTTGCAAAGAATATAACGTACAGCATATTAAAATCGCCACAAGTTCTCCTCAGTCCAACGGACAAGTAGAGAGAGTAAATAGGACCATTACTCCAATGATATCTAAGGAAAGCGAAATTGAGCCAGGAGATTGGGCAAAGTGTTTAAGCAAAGTTGAGTTCGCTCTTAACAACGTTGACAGCAAGAGCACTGGATTTAGTCCAAGCGTACTGTTGTTTGGGGTTCGCCAAAAGGGCGTAGTTTTTGATAAAATTAGAGAGTATCTGGAAGATAGTGTTATTGTAGAGGAACCAACAAATTTAGAGACAATTCGACAGATGGCACAAGAAAAAATTATTCGAGGTCAACAACTTAATAAGGAAAAATTTGATAAACGACACAAAACCCCATACCCATACCAGGTCGGTGACTTTGTCATGGTCAAGAATATTTTAAACACTCCTGGTATAAATAAAAAACTCTTACCCAAATATAAAGGACCTTATCAAATTGTTAAATGTCTCAGTAATGATAGGTTTGTCATTAAGGACATAGAAAACCTTCAAATTTCAAGAATCGCTTACGAGGGAGTTGCGTCTCCAGAAAACATGAAACCATATGACATTTCTTTACGTAACATTGCCTGATCTTGTATGTAAACATATCGATGTTGTTAACTTTCATCTTTCTAAACGGCACTAATGACATAATCTAAATAACATTGAATATTTGTAACTTTTCGAAATCGTATTATAATGCTTATTGTAATCAAGTTAAGATAAATGTTTAATTTAAGTGACCATGTAACTTTATCATCAGTATTGTTCAATATGGAAGTAATTAAATGTATTTGCACTCCACAAATCGAGGACGATTTGTTCTTAGGCCAGTCGAGTTGTAAGGAACATAATGCATTTCAAATGTTATATAATTATTCATCCCTTGATCCATACACTTAAGCTTTCGTTTAGTTTGTCGTTCACCGAACGCTTCATATTGAAAAGAATCTACTATGTGTGTATGTATGTTAAACGCTAATCGAACCACTTTACCGATGTTTAGAATTAAGAAAGTACAGCCAATAAGTTTGTTAAAGACCAGCCTAAAAGGACAGTTGTAATAAAGCGCTCGAAGAGAAAACATCGTCTCCTTTTTTTATTCTTTGCCTGTTCCAGATAACCCTTACAGGTATCTGGTGTGCAATAGGTGCCGTGTTTATACACTCCGGAAACAAACGCAGCAGTGAGACCTCCGCCTTCGCCACGAACAAATTGTGCCAAATGAATAAGGCTGTGAACTGCTGCACCATCCACAGTAAATCCACATTTGGCCCCATGCAACTTACATTTCTTCACAAACTTAAAAAAGTCATTCGCGGGGCTGATATTTAGGCCGAATGAGGTTATCCCCGCCACCTAGACCTTCTTTGCAGACCTTTAGTTATTAATTTATTTTAACGAAAACGACTTCCAAAAAGTGTTCGTTTGTAGGCTAAGTATTTATCGGACCAGTCTCGTATATTCAACTTTTATCAAAATTCTGCTGAATTTTACTGATAGAGCACTCGGCATTCAACGGACTATCCTCGGCTTGCATGCTCCTTAGACTTCAGTCGTTATGTTAAATGAAAGGAAACACATACCATTCGTAAATATACACTATAGAGAGTTTTTTGAAACTTGAAAACTCTCCTGTACGGCCGAATTTATGTTCAGGGATTTTCACCAGCATTCTCTCACGCACTGATTTCATTTGGCATTTTGACTGCTTGTTCTAGGACGATCAGTATGCGGCTGCATGTGAGTATTATCATGGTGTGCGACTGATTAACGCCATTGGACAGATACAGGTTGTTTTTGCCACTATTTCTGTGGTGGCCATTGTGGGTCGATGCACTGACTCCTCCTTATGATGCCTGGGTTCGATTCCTGGTAAGGCAAAAATGATTTTCAAAGTCAAAGAGTAACAACTGTTTTGAAAAAGCCCCTCAAACTTGGCCGTTTCGATTCGGTATAGAATTGTTAGTCCTTTCCACTCGTGGGAGAAAAATAGCACGTATAATACGCATTTTTGCTGAAGAAGCGAGTTCGTGGCTACCAACGGCCGTAGTGCCGCCCATATCAGTATTAAACTATTTGCACAAAATTAAACTATATGCACAGTGTAAGATTCCTTCAGTTGATATTGCGTTTGGTTTAAAGTTTAATGTTTGCCCCTCTCCTAGCATTGATTTCTTAACTAGGGTTTGTTGAGATAATAATAATAAAACGCCTTCTTCTGTAAATGCCGTAAGCCAACAATTTCGTTTTTTTCGGTGTGATATGAATGAAAACATTTATAATTTAAAACTTATTTTAGCCTTATCTACTTCGAAATAAAAGTTCTTCTTATAAGATCCAACCTCGTAAAATTATTGAAATCATATACAACAAATTAATCCATAGTTCAAACACAGATACACAGACTCAAACTCTTTCAAATTCCAAGTTATTTTTCATTACTTAACTCCTTCTTAACTCATTCAATTTCCAGCTAACGCATCGCTGAATATTGAATCCATGTACTCCGATGTAATAAGTTTTGTCAGGCGCTCGTAGTGTTCGTTTTCTTGGTATTGTTTAACACAACATGCCGTCATGTGTGTTCAATGCCATATCACATTTGCATTATTGAAGTAAGCAAGCGAAATCGAATCTTCCACCCGCGATTTCTGTAGCTCAAGTATTTTCTGTCATTTTTCAGTGGCATTGTTTATTCAATTTCTATCTGCTTACATGGTTTATACTATGTACTCATGTTTACTCAATTTACATGGGATTTGATATTAATATGTTCCTTTGAATGTTTGAGCGTAGATGAACATTGGATTTATTGTTTGACTTAAGAAATTTAATAAGATAAACTCATCTCCGATGTGTTTATAGATTAGCTGAAAATAATTTCATGCCATAATTCCAGGGTAAATGATATTTACATTGATCTTACTAAGATCAGTTTGGAATGGAACTAACATTGCAATGAAGACTATGAGTTTCGTTGAGATTACTCCTAAAGTCCAAAAATGTTATCAAAAATAGAAGCAGATGTCTCTAACTAGAGTTTTCTGTCTTTAAGATACTATCAAGTTCGTCACTTAAGGTACACATATTTTTCCATCCCTGCTTATGGTGTTAGCCATATTGTTGCTCATTCAACGTCGATCAGGTTAGATTTGCGATCGGTGGAGTTTTGTAACTTTTTTGTTTTATATTTTTGGTCTCCCACTCCAATCGAAAGCTAAGTGAGTTGTTCTTTTTTTTAATTTTATTGCTTGTGTAAGATTATTATAATTTTATTGCCTGTGCAAGATGTAACACTATTCCGGGGTAAGTTGTCAGAGGGCGCGATAAAGAAAGAAGAACATTACTAGAAAATGAAAAAAATCAGCTATATTATTAGACACCACGGAGAAGGAAGCACTCTCAGTTAGGTAAGGTTAGGTTAGGTACGTGGGTTGGCGCGGTGGGGCCGCTCCACACTGAGGTCCTATTGGACCCATTGTGATGCCCACGGGGTAAATGTTTCTGTCTTCTTACTCGTTGGTGTTATGCTGAAAACTCATGTCTCCAATGTGCTGTTGGTTGCTGTCCTCCTTCTAGCCATCGAGAGATCCTTATAAACCTGCAAAGATATTTTAGTGGGATATCTGATATATCATGGAGGTCATGGAGGAAAAACTCTCCCAGGGTTCTGTGGCTCAATTTGCATATACTGGGGCATTGACAAAGATAGTGGGATGTATCTTCAATCTCCTCTTCGTCCACACAGCCTCTACGAATGGTGTCATGGGTAAGTCCCATTTTATGTTCGTGGTATCTCAGATGCTTATGACCAATAATAGCTCCGACCATCATACTCAGCCGTTTTCTGCTGCTTCTGAAAGCACTCTTAGATGAATAAGCCTTATCCAAAAACCATAGTAAAACCGAAAAATGGGCTTAGATTCCTTCTCCGAGGGCGAACATGAGCCACTTTCGAGCCTCTTCTGTTGCGGAGCAATTTTCTCGAAGTTTACGAGATGAAAATGGATGCCGTGTACATCATACAAGTGCACAAAAGGATCCATACGTTTATATGTATGCATTAACTGCTGAATGACGAATCTTAATACAGTGAAACCTGACTAATTGGACCACCCTTGGGACCGAAGAAAAGTCGTTCGATTAGGAGGTGGTTCCATTATAGAGGCACGTTATTAATTGGACTGGTCCACTTACAAAATTTTTCTCCATCTCCATGTATATAAAAAATCTACTGTCAGTGCATCTACATTTAAATTTAAAGAAAATATACTTGAATTTAACTTCGATTAAGAACTAAAAGGACAGAGAATTGTTGTATATAATACGTATATTTTTTTGTTAATCGATTTTTGATTATATGTTTATTTACTACATTAGATACATCTTTAGGTGTATTATTTTCTTTATTTTAAATCTGTCTTATGCTATGTTCATTTCACACTTGGTTCAACTTTTTCTGGAACCTCAGTAAGCCCACCGAGTTTGAGACGTTTTCATTTGTACGTCGTTAGCTCTCAGTTTTGATGCGGTCGGCAAGAAAGCTGTTTGTTGACAGGAATTCATATTTTTGAGAACAGCAGAAAAGAGAGAGGAAAATTAGCACCAAAACAAACTGAAGTTCATGGTAGGCTTGTTCGGTTTGATAACCTCTCACGGAGAGATGAGCTCAATGGTTTGAAGATGCCTCAAGATGGAGCCTCAAGGTTTCATCCGGTGTTAACATGGCACTAGCAAACAAATCTGCAATTTTTTTCTGAACCCTAGCTTTATCCTCGATATTTGTCAATGTCAATGTCTGCATGAAAAATCGTTCAAATCATTTCGATTCAAAAAAGCCTATTTGTATAAGAGAGATCTTAAAAGAAAAGATCTGAAAATGCTGCAATTTCTTCCTGTGAAAATGAACCGGATCAATTCTGCATCAAAAAAATCATTTTCCTTGTTTTGCGACCAGCAATTAGATATGTGCGCCAAAATGTTCGTCCACAGTCAAATAATCTTGGTCGGTACCACCAATTCGAAAAATCACGAAATTCGATGCATACATATTTATATTTCGTATTTCTTACACGTGTTCCAATTAGACAGTTAAATACATTAAGCAACACACACAATGTTACACTAGTGGTACATGATCCGATTAGCAGTTCTCCCGATTATAGAGGGAATTTTATTTTAAGAAGCAAGACGTGCGGTCCGAATGTGAGGTGGTCTGATTATAGAGAGCCCAGATTAGCAGGTTTCACTGTACATTTAAATTTGTACTCCTTTAACTTTTCTACCTACATTTACTTTGCCAATCAATTGTGACAATTTTTATTTTCCTTTAAATATTTAATTTATTCATGCTTTTTACTTGTTTTAAAAACTACCAGTTAGTGTTGTTTCAACAAAATATTTTAAATTGGTTTTAGTTCTTGCTGCAACGTACCCCGCTCTAAGTCACAAAAGCCAGCAAACAGCAAGATATTTTTTGTATCCTGAGATATTTTTAACATATTTCGCTTTTATTTTTACATAAATTTAAGATCGGTTTTTAGCTAAGAAAAATGGTGTTACCTCCAACATTGTAGGTAAAGCATCGGTTTTTATAAAAGCTATTGCTTTTAGCCTATCTCTCCTATATAGATAGCTTATACCACTTTGTTATAAAGTATTAAAAACTGTCTAATCTAAAAATATCAAATGCAGTGGAAATTAGAAAAATAAAAATTAGACTTAGAGATAATTCGATTGAGAAGAGTACACTGTAGTTACGAGAAACAGAGCATAAAGGTGCCGTAAAACTGGGATATGCATCATAAGCGTTGTATTAGTCCTTTCTTTATGTTCCGCTAACCAAAGTCTTAACAATTGAAGAAGAAGGATATACAAATTATTGACATTAGCTGCGTTTTTTTGCAAGCGGGTGTAAAATACACTAACAACGAATCCTTTATCCGCTTATCTTACTCATCATATCTATCACCGCTTACGCAATAAGCGCGGATAAAAACAGTGCTTCCAAACATTATTTTCTGTGTGTTCATTCCTGAATTTATTCATTCCTTGTTTAGGTTGCTGTATGTGGCTTACATCTGCAAGTGTGGTTGATGTATTAGACTTGTGTGGTTGATGTATTAGATCATTTTTAATTCTTTAGCATCCATAAGTATACAATTTTTGGTATACCCAGAGTGTCTCTGCTGTACATTCCGTTTTGGCTTCGTAAACGATTCTTTTCATTTGATGAACCGTTTTTTTTATTTTATAATTATTAAGTGTTTTTGCTTTTAAAGTGTTGGTCGGGCTACACAGTTACAAAACGAAGATTGTGACCATCAATGATTAACCATCACCTTCCAAGACTACACCCCTGACTGATGTCATAAATGTCGTCGGTGCTGCCAAGATTTTATGATGAATCATTAAGCGCCGATGATCGGTTTTTTGTTCACTTCTAAATTAAGCGTATATACGTTTGCAAAAAAACACAGCTATTGTACACGCAAGTGAAGATATCAGCCAAAGCTTTATGCTTACTTACAGTTCCCGGTTCGAATCCTACTGAAAGCAACGTTAATACGATTTTATCTAGTTTTCAAATCTGGTTCAGTCACCATAGTTATCAAATTAACGACACTCTCACTGGAGTGGTCAATCAGTGGTAGTAGTGGGTATCACAATGGACCAATATGGTCAAAGTGTGCTGGTGAATGCACAAGCAGCCCCCCTACCTTACCTAACCTACTTAAAAAGAAATACCGAACAGTGAGTTCATATGTATTTAAACTTAAATGGCGATTTATCTGTCTAAAAGGTGCAAATTGCTTAATCGGTGTATCGATTGGCATACACCCGGAACTCGGTAATTGATCTGGCATATTGAAGTGCATCCATGTTATCGAATCAGAAAATGGCTTTAGTCCTTACATCGCAATTTTTCTACGAATTCTGTAAAATACTAGAACTTCACTAATTGTAAGCCGATATTGTATGCGTTCATATTGAGCATAGAAAACTTCATTCATTCCACGAAACAAAGAGTTCAGTTCAGCTCAGTTGGGTTTTAGTAATCCAAACATTCAGTTAGATAAATCTGAATGAAACTGTGGATAATGTTTTTATATACATACGTTATATGCATATGCACGATACTCTAGTGTTTTGCTACCATCCTAATTGACTGCGACGGATGAAAATGAATCTACTGATTTGAATCGAGAATTGATTAAACGGTTAAGTATTGTACCAATGAGGGAGAGGTTGATCCATGGACGATGTGGTGGTATTTTGTTGAAGTTTGCTTAGCTTTTGGCGTGTGTTGAATGAAAACGAGCAATTTTCAGACGGGTTTTTGAAGTCAAACAAGTAGCCACGCTTAGTCCATTCCGGTAATTTGTTAAATCACTCTTGTAAACAGTATCACCGTGAATAGCTCTTAGGTGATTTAAGTATAAACATTAGTATAAACAATACATTTGCTAACAATCATTTTATGGAATATAGGCTCGCGGTATATGCTTTGTGAAGAAAACGTGGCTATTCACTGCCAGGTTTAGTTTTGAAATACTTGCCAAACTCGTCAGGTTGTGCATGGTTGTCTTGATGACCGTGGAGAATTCTCGCTGCTTCATCAAGGTCGGTAAGTCACCGAGGCTTTCAATGTGAAAAATGGATTAAGACTAAGCGACGTGTTGTCATGTCGTCCTTCTTGAGAAAGTCGTGCAAAATTTACGGGACCACAACAGAGACACGATCCTCCTAAGGTCCGTAAGATTGCTGACATATGCGAATGACATTGATATGATTGGTCGAATATGGTGAGCCGGTATTTTCATTGAGATGAAAGCGGTTTAAATGAGCTGTGGAAGAGGTCAAAACGAAATATATGCCGTCCTCAAGGAAGGAGAAACAACATGAACGACTTCTAAGGAGCGACACTGTAGGCAGCTTTATCTTCTTCGTGATAATGAAGGACGTCGTCTATTTCGGATTTGTGATAAACAGAACAAACATCACCAGTACTGATATTAAACGCAGAATAACTCTTGCCAACCGTTGTTTCTGTCTGGATTTCGTTTGATGCACCGTTTATTTTCCTCTTGTAATTCAACAAAAAGAAATCTAATGATCTCCAATCATTTGATCTAGGGTATCAATTCTGTTAACCAAAATGAGAGAGTACTCGTCTGGAAATTTCCCTTGCATTAATTGAATTGTTTCACGGCATGTGGTTAGATAAAGATGCAGATATTCCATTTCACACAAAGAAATTTGCAGATGTGTGCGATGGAACTTGCATGCGATTCGTCGACGTGTGATGGAGGCTCTACAAAAACCTCAATTTGCGGTTCTGCTATATGGGGTCGAAGTCTTGAAGATACCGACAATAAGCAGAGCTGAGTCCATATAATCCATGTCCGCGAGAAAGGTGAGTAGATGGGAAGACAATCCCAAAGTGCCAAGTCGCTACACTAGCTCGTACACATTTGTTGTGCATGAGCAATACTGCTCCAGCTAAGAACAGTTCCTTCTCCTGCTTGAAGATGAGAGGAAGATATATTAAGATATGAAAACGAATTAATGGTGGACTCGAGATATTTTAACCAACCCCAATGGTCAACCATGGCTTAAGGTGGCCGGGCCGTGCAGATATCGGGAAGAACTTAACTCCAGACCAACTTCACTCCGAACTTGTGGGACAATGCAGCGGAGAACACTCGCGTCTCAGGTGCCACATGCTAGTGGGAAAGGATCTTAACCAACTAGGTAAATACATTTAGAAACATCTACTACACATCGTTTTGGCAGGCCTCAGTCTACCCAGCGGCAACAAAACTCAAGTTTATAGTGTGTCTAGCTGGTATAGCAACAACTCCCTTAGCCTCGAGATAAATTACATAGAACAAGTAAAATTTCGATAATTTGTAAACCCAACTGGTGGAGCTTCGACCACAACCAATACAAGTCAATGTAGGGCATAGACATCCACGAAACTTCGTCTGCCATGCTGTACTGTCATGACATATGACACTTGGTTTCGCTTAATATAATGATTGCAAGAAAATGGCGAGCTAATGAGAACCGAAGGATGCACAAGAAGATGTCTAACGAAGTTCACAAGGTAATTATATTTTGCTTAGGTATTTGACTCTTGACTGTGCAAACCCACGTTCCTCATCCATTCTAAAATGTGACAACTTCTTCGAGGGTAAACATGTTCGAAGTTACTCAAAGATTATCTGCTTCAAACTTTCATGACTTAATTATATCGCTTCAGTGACGTCGCGTCGTCTGTTAACCGAAAACACGTTCCTCGTGCGTTCCCATCTGTCTCTTCGTTTTGGGGGGAATTCCTAGAGGTGCGTTGGGTTCTACAGCATTTGAAAAAATACAGACCCGCTGTATATTTCTCAACAGACACAGTAATCACATCCGAGACGATATATCACGAAAATCACTTGCTCGGCCTTAGGTTGCCTCACGAAGATAAATAAGGTTCATAAAGGAGATTTGCCAAGATGAGATACGGACACATATTTATTACCCCACCAAATCTCGGTTTATTGAATCAATCATGATGGATTTTCCTCTCGAAGACAGAGTGAGAACGAATTGACTGCACAACCCTTCAAGGGATGTACGTCTACACAGCTTGACTGCGACACTGATAAGTCATGTCATATTAACGTCATGTACTACACTAATCCCAATCTGGTACTAAGTACCTCTCCTCAGCCGGCTGCTGTCACATTTTTTGATCTCATTCCATCGGGCAGGCGGTTGGCAACATTTCCTGCCCGTCCACCTCCGGTCGGAGCCGCCGTAAAGTTCCATTTCCCTTTCAATTCCTTCGGGTCTAGGTAAATCTGTTGTTAATTTCCTTCCTACTTTTTACTCTCTCGCTCGAGATAAATCTCTTTATAATGACCACAGGACGATGCTTAAATAATAAAAAAAGGGTCAGCAAAAAAATAAAAAAAAATACAAGACTCCGCACAAACAAATGAAATGTTGACCTTTTTCCCCTCCCCCTGTCCTCCCAGGTCGTGTAGAGCAAATTCACTTTCGATTTTGTTTCCTTAGAATGCCCTATCCACGTGGGTGTGTGTGTGTGTATATTTGTAGGCATTTATATAACTTCATCGGATCAGCGGAGGGGGCGGGGGGACGACAGGGATATGAGATTGGGATCGACTATACCTGAAATGGGCAGATATCGTCGTCGCCGTCGTCGTTGTCGTCTTCGGTCGGATGTGCGTTTGTGGATTGGCACGGATGTGGGAAGGTTTTGTGTCCAAACGACAACCAAACACGAGACCCAATTGAAATCTCATCGACAACATCAACATGTTGTCAATTTTCCAGGCCGTAATTTATTTCTTTCGGTTTATATTAAAAAGAGATTTTCTCGGGACGATATTGATGATGACACAGGTTCACGTGCGGCACCGGGTGGATGTGGATTGTGTGTTTGAGTTTGGCACGTGAGTGAAGCGACTTGGGGTTGGCTTTTCGCCGAAGATTGAAAACATAAACAACGATTTTTTCGGGCTTCCTCAATGTGGCGGCAATTTCATGGTGAGTATTGACTTTCTGAAGGTTAAACATTGAAACCGTGACTTTTCAACTTTTTCTTCTTCTTTGTTCGATGCTTTGTGAAGTGGGATACGAATGTGGTCAAAATTATCTTTGGATTAGGCGGGGAAATAGTTGAGAAATGGGACGGGTTAGGGAGTAGTTTTGATTTTTTTTAACGAGGAAATGATAAGATCATTGAAAGATAGTTTGGGAGAAAGAAGGTGTTGATAAAAACACGGGTTTGAAATAAATCTATACAAATTATATTGTGACAATATATGGTGGAAACAGAGTTTACAAAATAATATCCAGGCCCAAAAAGTACAATTACAAGTTCAGAATTTTTCAGAATTCGGTATTTTTACTTGGCTGGTAGCGTCCTCAATTCATGGTGTCAAACTAATTGACCACATTTAGCCAATTTAGCCGCAAGAGCCTTTCCAAGTTAGCATTATGATGAAGTCTGGTGCACCTTAATTTTACCTTCGTAGCAAACCGCATCTTGTATTACAGCTCCTGAAGGATTGTATTTACGCAAAATAGAGTTGAATCAGTTTCAAAATATTTATTATTCCGAAGGTGCACGCACGATTGTGCACGGAGGACCTCAACGTTGAGTACCTGCTTCATCGAACGGAAAGAGCTATGCTTCGTTGGTTTGGTCACTTAGCACGAATGACCCCACCATCATCACTTCAAAGGTGGGCCTTAAATGCTATTCCATCAGGTAGGCGACCACTTGGCCGACCCAGGATGTGATGTCATATCACGTCTTCCAACTTTACATAATATTAATAATATGGGTGGCGCTACAGTCCGAGGCGGACCTGGGCCTAGCTTCTCAGCAACCACTCGTGTTGTGCGTGCTATTGTTCTCTCACGCGTATAAGGGACCTACAGTTGGCATTAAACTTTACTCTTTGAGCATTGTCAGTGACTCGAAAGAGGCGGAGCCGTGAATTATCAATGGTGGTAAATTCGGGTATCGAACCTGGCACCCTCTGCGTAGGAGTCGACGCACTAACCCACTTCGAGTCCAACATATTAATTATTAAATTGAGTTCAAGCGATTACATGAATCATAATTTAATAAAATACTACTTATAATTATTACATAGAGTTTACTGCATTATTTTGTTTATTTGTCCTAGCTGATCTCCTTGGTATGAAATATTCAGAATCATCTAAATCAGATCGCTTTCGTTTTTTTATACAAAGTATTTCAAAAGTTGCCTTTTCAGTAAAATTGATTTTTCGTATGCAACAAGGTGCAAATTTCGACGGTAGACAGCTAGTGTTCCTTCTTAATTGATTTGTTGTTCTATGGTAACCATCTACATTGATTAAATACATTACATTGATTTTATAACTGTTCTTAGCCACATAATAAAATTGAACATGCTTATTATTCCATTTAGATGTCGCGCCATGCGGCAATATGTTTCTGCACACCCAGTGTCCATTTAGATTTTGCGCCATATGGCAATATGTTTCTGGACACCTATTTATTATCATACCTTTTTCTATTCTTATAGCTATTCGATGAAAACTGCCGATCCTTCTCTTCCGAACATTCCCGAAATTGACCACGCTTCACCTGTGCTCTGTTCACCATTTGCTTATCGCTAGTTACAGCCATGTTCTTCATCTCCTGTTGAACCACTTCCATGTTTAACGCTATTTCGCTGCTCTCTTCGAAAGATGTAGGTGATGTATCAAAACCCATCAAGAAACGATCTCTTAGCGCTTCATCTAAGAATGTCTTATTAGAACACGTGTCTGCCAAACCTTTAATTGTCACAATATAGTCCGATTATGTATAAATCGGCACCGCCAACTTCAATTAAAAACGAAGTTTTATGTTCACTGTCTTCTATTTTATTCAGTCTTAAAAGATGCTTCATACGTTCGATGTATAAATCAAAATCGTCGCCCGTATTAAAATACTCTATTCGGCCAGTAAAATTTGTCATTTCCAATACGTCTTTTTGCTCTATTCCCATCATTCGTCGCCAATGATGTATATGAACACCCGAGAAGATGAAATGAAACGGCATGTTCACTGTACGGCTTAAGACGAACTCTTTATTTCTCAATTCTTATACAATAACACATTCTCTAAGCTTAATCTACGTTCTCTTATACTGCTCTCAGTAACAGTGTGGTGGGAAAGTGTGAATGCATATCACAAACGAAAATTGTTCTTATTTTAAAAAGATTTTTTTTTGTATATTTTATACCCTAAATTTTTCCTTTCGACTTTTCATTTTGCAGTTATCTGTATATAGAAATTAGAAATGCACTGAAGAAACTCTATACACAGAGATAGCGGCCAATTAATATTTCGTGTTAAATCTTGTTGGGATATATGTATGACTTAATTTTACCAGCTTGTTAATGACAGCGTATTTCCGACTTTCAATTGCGAGACTCCAATTTATTTTTCGACACAGTCTGGTGAGAATATAAATAGAGTTGATATTAAACAGATTTGGTAAATGTTATGGACAGAATTATCATCCCAATGGGATTATGAAGACCTTATACCACTTGTACAGTGACGGTAACACCTTGACTTCAATTGATCGCTTGTTGATATCCAGTCTACTTTACAAATTCAACAAAATGTGAATGAAGTTTACGAAGATGAAGTGAAGAAGATGACAATGTATGAAACGTAGTTGCGAACATTTCAAGCAATGAAGCAAAGAAAGCGTTTGCCAAGGGCTTTCAGTGGGCAGAACATGCATCTCGCACGAATATCCTTCTACTGAAGAAGTTACTCGAAAAAGCTGAAAAGATGTTTTTGAACTGCGTAAATTATGCATACACTTACTCATACAATAAAACGTATTAGAAAAGTTATCGGATGTCCACTTCATTTTATTTTTTGTCTATAGTCCGGAATTTTTGCTATTCCGGACAAACCCGAAACTTTTGTGCCCGGACTAGCGAGACGTTTTGCAACCCTGACGACACCATATAATTTATGCTATTTTTCGCTCAATATCACGCACACTTAATCTCTTATTCACTCAAGCGATATATGCGGCTGGATCATTTTTCGAACACTGATCATAAGAACTGACGACACCATATAATTTATGCTATTTTTCGCTCAATATCACGCACACTTAATCTCTTATTCACTCAAGCGATATATGCGGCTGGATCATTTTTCGAACACTGATCATAAGAATAATCAAAAGAGAGGCGCAAAATTACTTCGATGCCAGGTTTGATTCCCAGTCGGTACGACCAAAAATTTCGCAGTTCGATTCACAAGAAATGCTCAATGACTAATAACTTCTGAGGCCACATAAGATAAAAACCAACTTACTCTAGAACGTATCGCCTTAACAGAGTTTATTCAATATAATAATAATAATAATATGGATGGCGCTACAGTCCGAGCCGGATCTGGGCCTAGCTTCTCAGTAACCACTCGTGTTCTGCATGCTATTGTTCTTTCGCGAGTGGAAGGGACCTACAATTTAATGCCGACTCCGAATGGGAAAGTTGAGAAGCTTTTTCTAGGCAGGAATACTCTTTGAGCATTGTCAGTGACTCGAAAGAGGTGGAGCCGTGAATTATCAAAGGTGGTAAATTCGGGTATCCAACCTGGCACCGTCTGCGTAGGAGTCGACGCACTTACCCACTTCGCCACGGCGACCCAGTTTATTCAATAGAGAACGTTAATAACATCTATCAGCCTTTTCATAACATTCGTATAACAGTTTTATAACACAATGACTATGACATGAGAACATAAACTGATTGAGAGCATAATTGTACAGCATTATAGCAAGTTGATAACTGAATTGCAATGCATGTGTGAATGATTGTGCATGTGTATGAGGAAGCTTACAGGGTGACATGATATTTTTGTTTATTTTTTATAATAACGTAATAAATTGAACGCTTACAAACTGCCTAGGAAAACCTTCTCAAACTTGACCTTTTGGAGTCGGTATAAAACTATAGGTCCCTTCCCCTCGTGATAGAATAAAATCACCCACAACTCGTAGTAGTTGCTGTAGAAGCTAGGCTCTGGCCATCTACGAACTGTGGCGCAGCCCATATTATATTACTAGCTGTTCCGGGTGAATATGGTTGGATAAGTAATATTACTTTCGAACAAATTTGATTACCATAAAAAGGTTATCGTGAATCAATCGTTAAAAATAGACATATATGTTGCCACGGACTTTTTTATAGAACTTATGCCGAAAACGGAAACTCTCAAAAAGGAATTTTTTCTTCCGTTCTTGAAACATTGTCATTGATTCTTCGCTCCTATTGGTCGCAGCGTGATGTTATAAAGCCTTCTTCGATAAATTCGAAAAAACTATCCAGCACAAGCTTCAATTATCAGGGAGTACAAAGTTTCAAGTCAAACCAGTAGTTCCTGAGATTAGTGCGTTCAACCAAACAAACTCCTCAGCTTCAGAATTATAATATTATTATAGCACAGATTATAAAAGAGGAGATGAGCGAAAACTCTCTCGAAAGCAGGTACGATTTCCGCACTCATGGGACGCAGACCTTGCCCACAAATTTCGCATTTTATGCGACGAAATTTAATGACAATTACCTACGAAGGCGTGCCGTGCCCACTCAGCGCTTTCAAGACTCCCAAGCTTACGTCGCATGCATGTGATGTTTAAGTGGCCTGATAGCATTTGCTCGCCATCGACCAACACTCATCATGGCAATCATGGCAAGGACTGCGTCCACCCTCAGCAACTATCATCTAAGGACTTCAGAGAACTAAATTCAATCCATTTGAATTTTAATATTCAGAAAATAAAAGAAACAATAAACCTCTCCATTATATTGGAAAACCTCATAAGTATTAATTGAGGGACAATTACCTACGAAAGCGTGCCGTGCCCATTCAGCGCTTTCAAGACTCCCAAGCTTACGTCGCATGCATGTGATCCAATTTCTTTAATGAATGAAATTACTCATTGCGACAAACATGCTCGAGTAGTTGCCGGCTGTTTACAAATCCGGTATAATAGCACAAGTTATCAACGAATAATGCTTTGCCTGAAAATGAACGAAAGCAATTCCGTCCTGCCACACTCACACACTCACGCCGGACATAATAACCGGACCATAGTGGGGGCAAATAATTTCAAATGAAATAATAATAGAAGGATCGCATCCAAACATGGCATAAATCCGCTCATGTAATAAGAAACATTTATCCTTCCGGTCTGATGTGCATGTTGCCATGTCCTCAAACACACTGTGGCACATTCACTTACATCTGTATGTGGGGCCGGTCTCCCCTAAAGTTTGAAAGGATAAACTGTTTCTGCAATTTAACTCGAAATGAGTGACATATGTTTTCATGTCACGTCCCATTTTGTCGTCGACATAAACGAACGAATGCATGAGGATGAGAGTGATTTTCAAGCCTGCAAGACACAAAGTGTCCTGCGTCCGCTTCACGGGGTACGAGGAGAGGCATAAGTGTTATGTGAATGACCAGGGGTGTGCTGTGCTTCAATTCCATTACACATCTCGCAAGCGTAGGATATTCATTCAATCTCAGCTATCCGTCGTCGGTCCTTCGATGTGCCTGCCGTCCAACGGCAACCGAAATGTAAGTCCCATCCTTTGGCCGTCTTAAAGTTAATTGTTTACAAACTCAAGCAGTGTAGATTGCTTGTCCTTCCGTCAAATGATTACTATCGCTCTTAATTGGAGCATCTGTCAGAGTCCCTCTCGAAGCGCTGGATGTGTGTTCCAATTAAGGTAGGGCATATCCGAGTGACGTTTCGCTTGGGTGAGAGGGTGCGGTGACGGTGCTCCAACCGGATCTGCCGTTGATGATAAGGGCGCCCTTGAAATAATAAATAATCCTTCAACCCCTTCAAAGTGCTTGTACTTGTCGTGTAATACCCCGAAGTGCCCCATCCACCCACCACCAAACCCCATCGGGTGGTGTGTCATCCGAGTGTCATGAAAGTTAAAGTCAAAATCGAATTCAGAAAATTGAATCAAAATCATAAATCGTTCCACCCCTGCACAGTGGAACATTTATTCGATTAGAAAAATATCGAATTCACTGTGTGCTGCTTTGTGGATTTTATGATTTCATCATTTCACTTAGGGATTTGCTGATACCATCAGAAGCAGCGCTAAGCCGGGCCATGGGAACCAGTGGGTCGTGTGGAGTGAAGGTATCGATTTCGTTCGGTTTTATCTGTCCTCCGACATCAACCTTGAGGCGAAAGGGGGTTTGTAGTAAATTCCCGTCAATTGCCTGCGAGAGGGCGTACGAAGGTGTGAATGTATAATGATTTTTTGATGGGTATCTATAAATCTTATTATCTCTGTGAAGTACGACCTTTCATTCGGAGGTGCTTGTTGGATTGGATGTCAGTGTGGGACGCCATCCTAACGTCAACCTCATAAAAGCGACATTGAACGTAAAGGGCTTCAGTTTGAGTGAACTCGATACGCCAACGCTCGAACGGTCTTGAAAACAGATCGATGACGGGAAACAATAAACCCATAAATAGGCGGGGAGGGAGAGAGGTGAATTCAGCAAGTTTGTATTTTCTGGCTCTCGGAACTTTTATGTGGTTTCTTGATCGACGATTGATTGGTTCACCTACGGGAAAGAGGAACATCGTCATAATTGTTATTTGATACAGTTGAGTAATGAAGATTATTTTGTAATGTAATTTTTGAGAAGATTGTGCGTAGCTCCAACGCCAACACTAGACGTCTGATCTTAAACAAGACTCTGGTGTTGATGATATTGACATCATTTGAAACTTGTGTTCTTCAAATGATGTCAATATCATCAACACCAGAGTCTTGTTTAATCTCAATCTTCTCAAAAATTACATCACAAAATAATCTTCATTACTCAACTGTATCAAATAACAATTATGAGCTAGTCAGCGGGGTACTACTGAGCATCATACTGAGCTCTGTTCTAAGTCCCTTACTGTATTTAATATATATTAGCTCACTTTTGATCTAAAATTCAAAGGCTCTCTTAGCGCTTTTGCGGATGATGTTGGATGTTCCTATTCTTCAAGCAGTATGGTAGTTCAATCTTTGATATGAATTTTGACTTACATTTGTTTAGAAAATGGTTTTCAGAACATGGCCTAGTAATAAGTTCCAAAAATAAATGTATTTTTTTTTTTATCTCTCAACACAAGAAACCTGTCACTCTAACCTGGTCTCACATGACCTGAATGTAGAGTTCTTCATGTTCTTCATGTTAACCCAGGCAAACGTTCTGTCGATTCACTGACTTTTGCAATAAAAGTTTTCAAATTGAAAGAGTCGATTCGTTTATATATTTAGGACTTATCATTGATTCAAAGATGTCCTTCTTCAAGCACACTGAAGGTTTGAGACAATATTTCTACTCTACAATCACACAATTTTACTGTCTACATTTTTTGTTCTCGTAGTCTTTTAAAAATAATTTACTATGCAATTTTGACTCGAAATTGCAGTACTGCATTAGTTCTTGGAGCGGGGCATATTTTAACAAAATCAAGCCCTTATTGCTGCTTCAAAAACATATTATTAGAATTATATGCAAAAAACATAGTTTGCATCCTAGTTTTCCTTTATTTACACATTTGAAAAATCTTCCAGTTCGGCATTTATACTGCTAAAGATTTTTTGCAAAAGATCCGGTAATCTTAAATTCAGAATTCTTGACAATTATAATTTACATGTCAATTTGTTGCATCGTGTTTCTGTTCCCAACTTGCGTACAACAGCTTTTCGTAATTCGTTTACTGTAACAGTGTGCTGAATTGTCCATACGCCCTACATGGCCTAGCCATCTTAGGCGTTGGATCCGAAGACGCCTGACTAGACTCATGTCGCTGTACAGCCCGTACGGTTGAATCTTCTCCTCCAGAAACCGTCAACGCAAACAGGACCAAAGATCGCACGCAGAGCTTTTCTCTCGAAAATACCAAGGACTTCCTCATCCGCTTTTGAGATTGTCCATGCCTCCGCGCCGTACAGCAGGACTGGGATGATCAAGGTCTTGTATAGGGTCAGCTTGGTCCTTCGAGAGATGGCTCTACTACTCAATTGCCTCTTGAGCCCATAGAAACAGCGGTTGGCAAGAGTTACTCTGCGTTTGATCTCGGTACTGATGTTGTTTGTACTGTTGTCTGCGGAGCCGAGGTAGACGAAGTCCTTGACTACCTCAAAGTTATAGCTGCCCATTGTGACACTCTGTCCAAGACGTCGATGTTGTGTGTCCTTTCTTGATGACAGCATATACTTCGTTTTGCCCTCATTCACCTCTACGCCCATTTTAGCCGCCTCCGCCTCAATGCCAGCAAATGCCTCATTGACGGCTCGCTGTGTTCTGTCAATCGCATCATGTCATCCGCGTCTGCTAGCAATTTTACGGACTTCTGGAAGATCGTGCCTCTAATGTTGGCGTGTGAGTCTTGCACGATCTTCTCCAGGATGATGTTAAAGAAATCACATGACAGCGCGTCGCCTTGTCTAAAACCTTTTTTGACATTGTAGGTCTCGGTGAGTTAGTTACCGACCTTGATGGAGCAGCGAGAATTCTCCATCGTCATCCTGCACAACTTGACGAGAGGCAGGAATGTCAAATGTTGTGTTTTGTATAGCTCGCCCTATGAACGCTGTCACATATGACTCACATATGCCTTGAAATCGACAAAAAGGTGGTGGGTGTCGATCTGCATTTCTTGTGTCTTTTCCAGGATCTGTCGTAGTGTGAAAATCTGGTCGATGGTGGACTTCCCTGGACTGAAGCCCCACTGATAAGGACCTATCAGGTTATTTATAAACGGCTTCAGGCGAGAACACAAAACGGCAGAGAAGGTCTTATACGCGATGTTCAGGAGACTTATCAATCTATAGTTGGCGCAATCAAAGGGGTCTCCTTTCTTGTGGATCGGGCAAACGATACTCAGATTCCACTCGTCGGGCATGCATTCCCCCGACCATATCCTACAGATGAGCTGGTGCATGCGCCCAACCAGATCATCTACATCTGCCTTAAATATTTAAGCGGACAATCCGTCCGCACGGGCAGCTTTGTTAGACTTCAGTCTTGATATTGCTATCTTGACCTCGTCGTCGGGGCGGACGGAATTCTCGTCGATCATCGTCCATATTGAGTGGAGCATTCTGCCTGACGGCGGTATTGATGACATCATCGCCGTTTAGCAGTCTGCAGAAATGGTTCTTCCAAATTCTCAGTATCGACAGCGACTCTACTACTAGCTGTCCATTCTCGACCCGGCAGGCTTCTGTCCAAACCTTATATCCACTGGATAATTGTTTCACCCTCTGATAAAATTTTCGAACATCGTTCCTACCGTAGCACCTCTCCATCTCCTCGATCGCGCGCTTCTCGTGCTCTTTCTTCTTTGTTAGGTGACTAAGCTCGGCGAAAATCTAGACATAGCTACCTCAGATGCCGGAGTTCAGACTGACTAACTTTTCGACTAACCATTTTTCAAATTCATTCAAGACGGATTGTAGGTTGATTTATCCTTATAAATGCGAAAGTAACTCTGCCTGTTTGTCTGTTACCCTTTCACGTGAAACAAATGAACTGATTTTGATGAAATTAGGTAGACAGATAGATTTGATCTTGGAGATGTATTAGTCTACTTATGCCGGGTTTAAGGGAGAAATGGGGCAGAAAACGCATTTTTTTCATTTTGACACAGTCCTGGCTCATTAATGGCTTATCGGATTGAAAACCTAAAAAAAATGCTTTTTAGTGAATTTATCGCCTATTCATTTGAGATATCAGCCATCCTTTTGCATTGTCCTTTTGAAGCTAAGCAATGCTCAAATGAATGGAACTAATTATCGCTTAAAAATGTCCATCATAAGAGACCATGGGCAACAATCAACCAGCAGTGGCGACTATTGACATGGTGTAGTCAATATAGTCACCAAGACAGACTGTGGTGCGGCCGGCAAGGCGGTGGAAGCATGGAATAGTTGCCACGCTGCTCAATGGGGGACGAACGGCGCACTCAGTTCTTAAATTGCCTTTGAACTTAGCTCATGAGGAAACGTCAGTTTGTAACATTTGCAAAAGCAGTGAGCGTGGACGAATGTTGCAAGAGTGTAGACTGTTGGTTTGTGATGAATGTACGATGCCTAATAAAAAAGCAATCGAAGCCTTGTGCTTCGATCGCACTATGAAAGATATTAAGAGCAAGCAGAGTATTATGGAAGGGACGGTGGTACTTTTAGCTGGCGACTTTGGACAGACTCTGGCTGTGATTACTAGGGGCACACCAGCAGATGAAATAAATGCCTGTTTGAGAGCGTCTATTTTCCGTTTGACTATAAATATGCTAGTTCAACTGCACAATCCTAGCAATATAAGACTGCTCTTCTAAAAATCGATGGAAGATCGTATGGCGACAGACAGTAACGACATGATTACACTGAGCCGTGAATTCTGTTAAATTGTCGATAGTATTGATGATTTGAAAAATAATGTCTATACCGATCTGCAAATAAATATGGGCAATCGAGAATGGTTGTGTGAAAGGGCAATTTTGGAGCCGACGAATGAGAGAGTGTGGCAATTAAACGAATGTCATGCGTGGAGGGGATGTTGTCGAGTATCTCTCGGTAGACAATGTTATGGACACTGAACAAGTAACGTGGAACCCTTTAGAATTTTTGAATTCTTTAGAATTTTTGAATTCTTTAGAATTTTTGAATTCTTTAGAATTATCATCAGTGCCTTCTCATAAGTTGAGGTTAAAAGTTGTGTGTTCTGGTCCTGTTAATGAGAAACCTTCACGCACCGACGCTATGTAATGGTGCACGGCTACAGGTTACTCAATTGGGATGCAATATTATAAAAGCAATAATTATGACTGGAATGGCAAAAGGACAAAATATTTTAATGCCCCGTCAGTTTAAAAGAGTACAGAGTGTCCTTGTAAAGCACAAGGACAAACGCTTAAAGTAGCAGGTATACATTTAGAAAATACCTGTTCTTCCCATGGGCAACTCTATGTGGCGTGCTCACGAGTATCGTGCCAGCAAAGTCTTTATATTTTAGCAGACAATTGAAAAAAAAAAT
This sequence comes from Eristalis intricaria, assembly GCA_964034865.1. Lineage (NCBI taxonomy): Eukaryota > Metazoa > Arthropoda > Insecta > Diptera > Syrphidae > Eristalis > Eristalis intricaria. The sequence continues at coordinate 79,820,346 of OZ035874.1, forward strand.
ATAGTTTATTAATATGTGTTAGAATAAGATATTTACAGTTAGTATGTATTGTATTGTATTATTCGGAAGATTAGTATCCTAAAAATTAAAAAGGATACCCAAAGTAACTATTCCACGCGGACGAAGTCGCGGGTAGAAGCTAGTCATAATATATATCATGAATGTGTCTCATTTTACAAAACCACTATTTACACTCGTTCGACTCCTTGCCCATAGGCTCCACTCCCAAACTTTAATGTTCCACATATTCTACCCGCCTGCAACTATTCCATTATGCACTTTGCTTGGATTCAATTTCATGTACGAAGGGCTGCTATGTACCCAGAACGAAAGGGATCCGAGTTCAACTGGAAATCATTACACTTGCCGATGGAATATTCAACTTTTCTGTATTTGACCTATGAATTTCCCTTTTGGAATAATCGATAAAATGATTAATAATAAATGCCCCGAGTGAGAGCAAACTTCGTTCGAATGCAGTTGAAAACTTCCACACGTAATCTGGACGATACTTTCTTGCTCAGTGCGGTTCGGTCATGGAATCTGTTTTTGTTAGGTCATCGCCAAAGGTTTCCTTACATCGTGCGGGTCGTCTCGAGGCGTGCTGATTAACGTCAGTAAGCTGATATAAAAAAGTTGCTGGCGGAGTTCAAATACATGCAGCCATGAAGCCACAGACACTCGCATACAATGCAGGGAAAGTTTGCAAGCCATAATAATCCAAGTTGGCCGTAACCATATGTAGAAGGGATGCACAAGTGCACTTCGGTGATTAATAAGATATCCATGGGCAACGTCCGGCTTTGGAGAAAAAGCAAGTGAGTAACCTAATTTAAAAACGAACCAAAGGAGCTTGCTCCCCCGGGACTGGCAAAGCGAGTCGGCGAGTTGAGATTTTAATGCAAACACGAATAATTTAACATCGCTTGGAAATGAAACTATGTTTGCCGGAAGAGTATCTGCGAATCAGGTCATCTAAAATGGTATTGCTGGACATCCTCATCTAGTCTGACTGTGGGATGGGTATTTGTTAAAGTTTATTTGATTTGAGGAGGATTACAATTTTGGTTCGTATCACTTTTTCTGGGCAGTTTCAATATTCTAATTGAAGGATAAGGATTTTGCTTGCTTTTGCCGTTTGGAGCACTCGCAACGGTAGACCAAAGAACCTGTCTATAGACTGGTGGGCGAGACAACAACCGCGCCCATATTTAAGAGGCTATGGATTCTACATATTTAGAAAAAAGTCAGAGAAGGTACTTTTATGACCTGAACATGCGCTGGGACTGTTTGCGTTCTTGGTTAAGGTATGGTTCGGTCTGAAATTGTTCAGCGAGCGATTCAATACGTTCGCATATCAGTTACGTACTCATCATTTTATTAAGTGTCCGGGGTCAAGACACAGCACTAGCCGAAGGTATAGAGGGAGATATTTAGAGTTAGAGTTAAGTGCGCACATCGGTCTTAAATATCTACGAATTGTAGTCTTTGGGAAAAAATTAGGCTGGGAAGGGCATACCATGTTCGTGAAGTGCGGCTGTAGAGTGAGTCTCTGAATTTTGAAAATTTGAATTGAAACAGTGCCTCCGAAAGTAGGCTCAAGGGTATACTAATGGAGATTTCTGACGGGTATTGCGGGTGCATTCATGGGGAGGAGGAATGCAGTTGGCTGGATGACTTTGTAATAATAATAATATGTGTGGCGCGACAGTCCGAGGTGGACCTGGGCCTAGCTTCTCAGGAACCACTCGTGTTGTGCGTGCTATTGTTCTTTCACGAGGGGAAGGGACCTACAGTTTAATGCCGACTCCGAACGGCGAATTTGAGAAGCTTTTTCTAGACAGGAGTACTCTTTGAGCATTGTCAGTGACTCGAAAGAGGTGGAGCCGTGAATTATGATAGGTGGTAAATTCGGGTATCGAACCTGGCACCCCTTGCATGCCATAGCATGACTTTAGCATCATTTGTTAAAACAGCGATAAAATACGGAATGAAGTGACGGTACGCCGATGTTCGAGCGAGTCTATTGACTCAAGGATATTTTTGTCTCTTACAAGTTTTATCGCTCGCTTATGGCTCTTATCTTGTAGGTTCAGGGTGGTCTTGTGGGCACCAGACCAGATATGAGCGTTGTGCTCAAGCTTGGAGCTTTTGTAAGCCCTAGAAAATAAGGCCAAATCAGAGGTTTGAACACCTTCTTGTAACGATAATGAAAACCTAAGCATTTTGCAGCATTTTTGGCGACATCAAATATGTGATCGTTTCAAGTAAGTGTTGTGTTGATACACATACCAAGGATGGAAAGTTTTCCGGTTTCATCGACACATGCATAAAGAATGGCTAGTTATCAAGGGTTCGCTTGAGTGGCAGCAGAAAGTATTGAGTTCTGGGGCATATTTCACAGATCATACATCACATACATTTCATACAACATACAAAACTGTCATACATCATACACATCATACAATTTTCTGTTTCACAGATTCCACTGAAAGTATTGTAAGATAACTTCTTTGTTGTATTTTGTGTATTATTTTGACGTTTAATTTTAAATGACAAATTTCATTGTGGACTAGAGAGTGTTGTGAATTACCCGAGCTAGTAAAAGTGAATAACTTAAATTAAAAGTAAAAATCGAATAATGGAGTTCCTCAATAATTATGAGGACGTTTAAGAAATTATTGAGATTCGTTTGATGAAAAGCGATTCTACCGCCGATAAATTTCAATCTTCAAGATCCATATTTTATTGAAAAATTTAGATTAACAAGGATGTGCTTTGAGTATTTCTATTCTACATTCAACAAAATGCAATGCATCATTGACTGTCTTGGAAATGGAAGCCAGTACCATGGAATTGGTACAATGCATGGAGTTTCGAAATCATCTTTATGTCGTTGTATGAACAATATCTGTCCACTTATTTAACAAAAATTACTATGTAAGTTACATGTTTCTCCACAACCTATTTATATATACTACATATATTATTTTATAGGCGAGGGAGTTAAATGGCCTGAAAATGGGAACATAGTAACCGGGGAATTTTTCCGAAGAGCTGAAATGCCATGTATTGTAGGGGTTATTGATGACACCTTAATTACAATTGATGCGCCATTAATAAATGAAGAAGCATTTGTGGATCGCAAATGACAATATTCATTGAAAACTAAAAAGTGGAGTGAATTAAACACAGACACCGTACAAGTGGATTACAAACAAACAAAAAACTAAATAATGGAGTGCCTCAATAATGAAGAAAAATATGATTTCGAAATTATTGGTATAAGTCAGCAATTATAAGACAATTTTTCCAAATTGTACATAATTCTTAATAAAAATTGCTTGACGAACTAGTACTCTTTGCTCCTACACGTCTAATTTAAGAAAAAAGAACAGCCATTCATTATTCAAAAATCATAGAAACAAAACTGCTCATTTTTGTGTATTTTCTCATTAGAAAACTTATTTTTGTAGTGACTACAGCTGTTTTAAGTGCTGTAGGAAATGTATGTTCAAATTTGAAAGGAACTGCTGTATGATGTGTAAGATAATGTTCTGTGAACAACTTTCCCATATTTCCAGTGTAAACTTTAGGTGATACTTGTTGTGTGACAGCTGCTCATACAAAAAATCTGAGGAACAAAAATAATGCAGCAGAAGTGTCAGAATCATACAATGTATGAGATGTATGTTCTGTGAAATAGGCCCCTGAAAGCATTAAATCCACTCTTTTGTTTTTTGCTGTCAAGATCGGAATTCAATAAGCTTAGCGTCGTTCAAATTTGTTCCACCTATGGGCTGGATTGGGAAGTAATGTGAAAATTTGTGGGTGCTGTCATCATCGAAGGAATGCATTGGATTAGAAGTAGCAGATAAGAGATCATTTATAAAAATTGTGAAGAGTATCGTAGATAGAACTAAGCCTTGGGGATCACCAGCATTTATTTGGTGGACATCAGGCTCTAAGCCAACGGAAACAACTTGAATTTAATGGTTCGAAGGTAACTTCTAATCGACAGAAGAAAAGATTCATCGATACCCTAGACAGGCATGACCTCATTATTAAGGGCTGCTGGCAGTCTCAGAGATAGGTCAAACTTCTTCATCGACTCATCCATCTCAGGTGGATGGGACTTACAGCTTGGCAACTCAAATATTCCAGTCTAGACAGAAGTATGCATGAATGCAATTTATATTATGAATTATGGAAGTTGCACGATGGGCGATTGAACTTAGAATCCCCCGCGTTGGAGTCGTCGCACCTACCCACTACGCTATTGGTGTTCTAAAAAACGCCCGCAACAATGTTCTAAAAAACGCTTTCAAAAAGGGTTAACAGAGAAGTGAGGCTGACGGCATGTTTGTAATAATTGACTCCAAGCATAAATTCAAAGTCGTCTCCTTACCCAATTACTGTAGGCTCTCCCTAAGTCGAACTTTTCGCTATAACTCTCCATATTTTACATAAATTTCCCTCAATTTTCCAAAAAAAAGTTCCTCTCTTAGTCAAACTCCCTCAAACTCTTACAAGGTATGTCGTGAAAATAAGACTTGGACAGAGTCCGCTGTATTTACAATGAATGTGAGAAACTCCTCTTTTTATTCCTTCGTGGTGTAGCTGGGCCTCAACTAACAACACTCTCCTACCAGCTAGTAATAGTTTCTACGAAATGAAACACATACCGTGTCCCCACGATCTCAGTCGATTGTTAGTGGAATTCAACATCTTAAATGAATCTTCCAATTCTTTCAATTATTTTATTGCACCTCAGCTGAGTTTTGCAAAATATTGAATATAAATTAGGCAGTGTCCTTGCAGCTTATCATAAGCCGATTGGGGACGAATTTAAAACCGAGTCCAGGGCTATGTCCACCAGTGCCACTTTGGATGATTGCTCAGCTAATTTAGAAGACAAATTGCTCCCGGCCGTAAGAGGCTTTGCAATGGGGACGCAAAAAATAAAGAAAAAGCACGATAGACTCTGCAAATATATGTATATTTTTTTTTGTTTTTTTCGAAAGTCAGCATTTCGTCTCGTCCATACGGTTAAAAGCCCTAATTGAATTCCAACTTCAACGGGCGTGGGTATATGTAAAGGGAATCACAAAGGATAAGACTGTGCAGAAAGCAACACAAATCTATTATTGATGCGAGTTCTCCTTTTGTTCGTTTTTTGTGTTTCTGTGTTTATTTTCCATTCACATCGTTTGAAGAAAAGTGAAAACCAAACTGGCTGGCATCGAAGCAGGCAACTTAAACGTTGAGCATCGTTGGAATAAAATTAATTTGTCGAAATTGGTTTCTGTTTGCCAGAGTTGTTCCTTTTGTTGAATGCTTCTAGGCGTAGGCACACATGATGCACATACCTTGGCACAAATGTTTATTTTCACTGAAATATAATTCGAATTAATATTCTGAATTTTGTGGCCTAGTTACCTCTTTGGAATGTTTACTTTGATGGATTGGGTTTTTAATTTGATTAGACTTGAATATTCGTTGGATTTAAGCAAATGATGAATGTGTGGTTTTCTTACGCATTGAATGTGCTCACCTACATGAGAGGAAGCGATACGCTCTCAATCAGGTGTCGTAGAGTTTGTTCGAACACCCTTGGAGACACGTGTCTATGCGGAATTAGCGACGCAATAGGGAACGTTAATTTGTGGGAATTTACTTTTTTATTTATGAAATAGCACCTCGGTTAACATTGTCAATGGTTATAATATTATATACTTAATGCTTATGTATCTGTAATAATAGTGACTGGATTTCAATGGTTTTCAAACATGTGTGCATTTTATACATCTTATAACAAAATTCAAGTTTATGTCTTAAAATCATTCTTTAGTTATTAACTCTATTTTTAATTTACAACTAAATACTTGTTTTGTGTATTTTATTTCCTTTAATAAAAGGCGTTTTTTTTGCAAGCGTATATACGCTTAAAATTCAATTTGCATGTAAAATGCACTAACAACAAATCCTATATCCGCTTAAGTTACTCATCATATCAATCGTCACTTATGAAATAAGCGCAGATAAAAACTATGCTCCCAACCATTATTTTCTGTGTGTTATTTATAATTCATTCCTTAATTTATTCATTCATTCATTGGGTTGATGTACATGTTCACAATGTTCTGCTCCTAATAGCATTTTTGCCTGTATTTTTGAACATTTGTAGGGGTGGTTGATGCATCCAAAAGTATGCAACTTTTGGTATACCCAGCGTGTCTGGGCAATACATTCCATTTATGTTTCGTAATCGAATCTTTGCGTTGTTTCAAAATGTGTTTAAACTGATAATAATTAAGTATTGTTTTAAAGATATGGTCACGCTACATAATCGCAAATCGAAGACTGTGACCATTAACGAGCAATCATCACCATAAACAATTCCACCCTTGACTGCCACAAATGTCATTAATGTCGTCGGTGGTGCAAAGTTTTTATGATGAATTATTAAGCGCTGATGATCGTTTTTTTTTCCGTGCACATATAATTTAAGCGTATATACGCTTGCAAGAAAACCCCTACAATATTTCCAAAATTAACAGTTGTATCGATTATTTTACTAAATAGTTATGAAGTGAAATCTCTCTCATTAACTCGACCGGAGTTATTTGTCTTCTTAGTGTCCGATTTCGGTTAGGTTAGGTAGTGGGGCTGCTTGTGAATTCACCACCACGCTTAGACCTTGTTTGTCCATTGTGATACCCACAGTCAGACTGCTACCACTGATTGACCACTCCAGTGACAGTACTGTTAATTTTATCCCAACGGCACATGGTGACTGGACCAGATTTGAAAACGAGTTAAAGCCTATTAACTTTGCTTTCACTAGGATTCGAACCAGGGACCCCATAAACCAGGGCAGGCACTCTACCAACTGCGCCATCCAGTCGTTTAGTGTCCGCTTGGGAGGAATACTAAAAAAGCACAAACATTTATTAGTAACAATTTGGAAAGAGAACAGGAGAGTGTTTGGGAGTAGTCTAGCAGAGCCACATGCGTATACGTTACATTTTACAAAAGGAAGAGGAGAGAGTCTTGAGAGTAGTCAAGTGAAGTCACGGAGCGTATACGTAACATTTTACAAAGGGATAAGGTGAGAGTCTTGAGAGTAGTCTAGCAAGGCTACGGGGCGTATACGTAACATTTTACAAAGGGATAAGTTGAGAGTCTTGAGAGTAGTCTAGCAAGGCTACGGGGCGTATACGTAACAATTTTCAAAGTGATGAGGACAGAGTTTTGATAGTAGTCTAGCAAGGCCACGGGGCATATACATAATAGGGCTTGAGAGTAGTCTAGACGGAGCATTTTATAAATGGACTAGGACAGATGGAGGCTTAAAAGTAGTCTAGTAGAGCTTGGAGTGTCTTAGCTCTACTAGAATGAATAACTCTTGAAGCAGCGCGGGTGTGCGAATTTCCTACTTACAACAAACGGTTCACATTCTTTAAGACGGTTGACACATTGAATGATTGGTGTGGAAATATGGATGCGTTTTATCGAAGCCTTGACGAATCATTGATATGTCAAAGAAACCTTTGTTTTTGTAGCTCATTTGCACCAGTGCTCCAATCAAGTTATAATTTTTGGTTTTAAATATGGACGATTTTCCAACACCAAATTTCTTCATATGCAAACTCTGCGACTCTGCTTTTTTATGACATGCTGAATGTCGGAAAGCGGACCAAAAATGACGTGTAAGAAAAACACTCCTTGAGAATAACTCATATCGTCGACTTAAAGGAATGTTTTTACCCAAATAATGCGAAAACGTTCTTCATGCTAATTTAATAGAATCGTCAACATAAGAAGTCAACATAAGGTCGCCGTGGCGTAGTGGGTTAGTGCGTCGACTCCTACGCAGAGGGTGCCAGGTTCGATACCCGAATTTACCACCTTTCATATTTCACGGCTCCACCTCTTTCGGGTCACTGACAATGCTCAAAGAGTAATTTTGTCTAGAAAAAGCTTCTCAACATCGCGGTTCGGAGTCGGCATTAAACTGTAGGTCCCTTCCACTCGTGAAAGAACAATAGCACGCACAACACGAATGGTTGCTGAGAAGCTATGCTCAGGTCCGCCTCGGACTGTAGCGCCACCCATATTATTATTAACATAAGAAATAAAACCAATATGTTCGCTTAAGTGTGCATTATTAGTTTAGTGCATTACACTTTTGATATTACACTGGACTCTCCCTAAGTCGAAACTCTTTATAACTCGAACTTTTTCACCACATTTTACATACATTTCCTTCCATTTTCCATACAAACACCTCTCTGTAACTAAAACTCCCTCTAACTCGAAAAAATTCCCGTGAAAATTTGACTAAGGGAGAATCCACTGTATTTGCTACTTGGTCTAAATATTTGGTCACTGCAACATTTATAACTTCTATTTATATATTTAACGTCAACGGTAATCAATTAACATCAACGTCATGAAGTCAGTTACTTTTTTATAAATTTAATTACAGAAATTCTGAGAAGCAATTGCCAGCAGGCAACGGAACTAAGCCTTTCAACAGATGCATATTTGATCAGCACAGACCTTCATCAAATTAACGATTCACCATAAATAAAGTACTCGATGAATAAACAGAGTATCCTGCAGCCTGCAGCATGGATTGTGCAATGAATTTTAATAGACACTCAAGGAGGCAACGTGCATTTCCATTCCTGGAGCAAGGCAAAAGGGCAATTCTAGTGTTCGGCACACAATTGAAGTATACATCGTCGAACTGCAGCACCATTGCTCAGACCTTCCCTTTAGATACTGAGCATCCTGGGGCACTGACACTCATTGATGGACGTACCTTTGCACACCGTTGTCAGCCAATGGAAATCATGGTAGCGGTGTTGCACACGAAATCAAAATTATGGACATTGGAAGTCATTAATTTTCGAATACCATTTAATTAATGCAATCATAGAGTGTTGCTTGCGATCGGGTTGCGGGTTATCACTGCTTTATGATTACCATTGAGGCGATGATTTTTGCTAATGATTGAGTTCTGGCTAAAATTATTGTTGATTTTGGTAATTTGCAAAATGGTTTATTGATACTAACGCAATGATGGCCACCTCTCCATTTTTAATGACGAGTGCCACGACTTATTCAGGAGCTCGCTAGAGGATAGCTGTATCCAGCAGCAGAGTCACCGGTCTCGAATCGTTGGCTACGCCGAAGGAGTAGCAGCAGTCAAAATGCGAGTGGTTACTCCAGAAACTGCGATGACGCGCGAGGAGGAATAACGTGAAGGACTTACTTACAATAGGCCTGTCTGCTACGATGGAAAATTGACCAATTTTCTCAGAGGAAATCCGTGCCTCAAGCAATCCTATTATGATCTTATACCGGACTGAGAAACACATTTTATTTGAATGATTGATTTCTTCAATCCTATTATTTTCATTGACTCACAGAATATTCTTGTTTTAATACTTTCCCGTGACATAAGATTCAGGAAACATTTGGTTTCGATTACATAATTCCATGGGGCCCAGACGAATCTGCCAAAATTTACTTACTGCTTGTTATCCTTTTCCATCAAAATGAGGCTTCTATGTGCATAAGACTCTTCTCCCCTTATTTGTTTTCGGAAGAATTTTCAAGAGAATTAGTATATCCTTCAGACAAAAATATATACAGGCAACGTCAAAAGTGAGTATACAGCACTAAGGGGCCTGAGAAAAGTAGCATCCAACGGGACTCCAAGGAAAAAATCTTAAATACAGTTCTCCGAAACAATTAGTGATGCACTTTAAACAGGGGATATCTGAACCTATGGATATCCCAAACACTATGGGCGGCGCACAGTGGTCCCGTGGTATGGGAGAGTTGGAAATAAATCTGTAACTTTTGAACCCGTTAACCGATCTTAATGAAATTTGAAACATAGTGCAAGTAATACGGAATCTTATTATGTTTTATGTATCTCCTAAGCTAAAGGAGTAATCTTAGTTAAAGTAAAAACAACAAAAAAAAAACACTTTTTTTTTTTTGTATAAATGCATAAAATATAATAATATTATTAATATTATTTATATATAAAAATATAAATAATTATTTATTATTGTCGATGACTCGAAATTGGGACTTAAGCAAATTTGTAATCACTATTTATATATATAAATTCGATTTTACAAGTTTTATGGTAACTTACACTTTATTTGGAATTAAGGAAACTAAGCAATTCAGTATAATAAGGTTTGCGCTTCAGTAATAAGTGGCAGCGAATCTCTTGTTTTTGGTTCAGGCCTTAAATTCGCAATCCAGGGATAAGATGATACCAACATTTGATGAATAACATCTTCATTTGTTGCCGAACGAGAAAATTGTCTACTATTATTAATGCGATAGTGCCTATAGTCTTTATTCCGACTTTCCTGCACCTCCTCTGACAATGATCCGACTTGCAAGGCTGCTGATGATATTATTTCTGCTCCGTGGAACAGAATCTTATGCACTGTTGCTGGCATATAATACCAGGGATATAAATTTGTAGCCGTTGTAGCGGTTTCCTGTAAGCTCCAAACTTGTCGGAGTCATTCCAAAAATTGCTGCATATTGTCTCCAGGATAACACCGAATCTTTTTATGAGTTGCACATCTATTTCTGTTATTTAATTTCTTCTGTTATTAAAAAATCTTCTAGATGTGTTCCCATCGTTGGTTGTGCCAAATCCTTGCTTTATTATATCTACTTTTTATACCCATTTTTTGTATGAACTTCTGCTGAATTTGACTCTTTCTTGCCTGGTGTATGGGCTGTGTCGTTTTTGTCGTTCTCCAAGCTTTAAACTCCAAATTGTAGGCTACATGTAGCAAGTATTCCAAGTGCAAGGGTGAAATTCCTAATCTTAGAGCTTCCTGATTTCTTGGTTTTGCTCTAAGTAACTCCAAATCATTTATCTCTGATGGTTTCACGCCACATATAACACATGAACTTGCAGAAGACGTCTTTGTCACAGCCTGTGCTACTTTGCCATCTATCATCGTAAAGTGCCATTCATGCCTTACTTTAATAACGGTAGATTTCATTTTTATAATTGATTCCCGCAAATTTTGAATTTCATTTTCAATTCTGTTTTTTTCTTCTCGTATTAGGTCCATACTTTTTTTTTTTAAGTTCTAGCTTCACTGGCCTACAGTAACGTGTTGAGGAAGGTCGAGGATTTTTCCAAATTTCACTACTTTCATCCGATTCCGTCAACTGCAGCGGTACCAACGCTCTAATTACCCCCCTTTTTTGTTCCATTGCGACATGCATTTGTGACACCGCAAACAAAACAAGATAAAAGCAATTAGTTTCATAATTATAACAATTTTATGACAAAAAGAATTCTAATTCGCAATAATAAGAACATCCTCGGCATCTCGCATAGCGTTTGCACAATACATGCATTGCAAGGGAAATCGTTTGAAAATGCCGAAAAATGCACGACATTGCTCCACTTAAATGCCTCGTACTCCCAAAGTGATCAAAAGTGGTCTCTAGTTTTTTCAGCATCGATAGACAATACTTTTAGCTTGCAGAAAAAGTTCTCCCGTTGGAGACTCTTGGAGCAATTTTGTTATAGTCCATCAAACATTGAAATGCCCCTCTCAAAATGTGCCTTTACTTAAAAGCCTGGTTAAAAAAATTGGTAAGCAATATAAAAAAACTGAAAACTCAGTTTAAAAGCAAGATGTATGACCTTTTTAAAACAATTTTAGGAAATATGGCACATCAAATTTACTTAAAAAATACGTCAATTTTTGTAATTTTCAAAGTCCCAACTTTGAGCTAACGGTACAGTCAAACGGATGATCCAAAGTCAACAAAATTTTGATTTTCTAGGTTCTCATATTTGTAGAATCGAAAAACGTAAACCATTTGGCCGGGAAAAATATGTCACTTCGGGTATTTATTTCCACACTGTGCGGCGGGTCGTAAACCAAAAACGTAAAGAAATTTTTATTACCAACAAATGGCCCTTCTAAGCTCTGCTTGCAAACGCTTTTGGTGCAGGTTACTCTGGTGACACAAATACATCCATTGTTTGATTATTGGACTCTAAATATACGACTTTAGATGTAAATGAAGAACCCATAGTAGGGCAGATTTCCTTGTTATTTACATTTTTTTCGCTTAATTTTTGGTTTATGACTCGCTGTGCATATATGTAGCTCTGGAGATAGCTTCATATTTTTTTGAATGTACATTACTAATTTCCCTAAACATTTTTTTTTTTTTTGAATTAAGTTTGACATTATATTTTGTTGAGGCACCATTATGCTGTACACTCTCTTTTGGCGTTGACTGTATGCAAGCAAAGTCTTCCCAACGGTTTACTTATAAGTTGAAATTAATGTAAATACATTTCCAATTTGCTTCATATGTTTTCTTTTTCTATACTCAGGGCGGGTTCGAGACAAATGAACGCCCTGTGCAATCCCTATACAATGCGTCCTGTGTTAAAAAGTCATAAGCTTGCTTCTGATTAGAACCTTTTGCAAAACTTTAACAAAAAATTCAAATACAATAGAAATGTCGCTATTTGATCAATCAAATCGATTGATATGTGGCACCTCCCATAATAACACATGTAGGACATGAAGGATAATAAGGTGTGCTGGACAGCTCTACATAGGCTCTGCGTGACGTCATCGCTGGAATTCTTATGTCAACTGAAACTTAAAGGCGGAAACATATAAAAAATGTTCCCACATCTTAAACTACTTTAAAAGTGTACCCAATCATTATAGCTTCTACAACAATTCACGGGACATTATGAATTGACTTTTCATCATTTTACATCAAGTTGCAATTAAATTTCTGTTCTTCGTACATCATTAGGTTTTATACGAAATTGAATTGTGATGTAAGCTTAAGCGAAAAACAGCCATCCAATGTCGGACACGGACCCTAAGTTACGTCACAAAACCAAAAAATGGCGGTTTTGACAAGATGTCCAGCACACCTTGTTATCCTTCCACCATGTGTATTACCTATCAGCCAAGGTATCGCTGACGCTGACTCAAGTAAAGTATGTTTTAAATAAATATTAGGAGTGTTTTTGTTTTTGAGACACTGAGTGAAATCCGAAAAAGCGCCCTTTACTCAGGCTATTTTTTGTTGTGTCAACAGTTAGTTCGTGACGTGGTTTTACTTCCGCAACAATATGACTAGGCGTCAAACTTCAAATAGGCTTGGAAGTTGATGGCCTCTGTTTGTACAAATATGGTTTTTATTCGCTAGCAGTGTTTCTACATTACAAAGGATGGATTACTAATTGGGATACGGTTGGGTGAACAACCCAGTAGACAGCCCCCTTAAAGAAAGTTCTGACTTCGTTGCTCTCTTAAAATTAATTACTTAGATATATGAAAACAATTTTATCATTTAAGGAAAGCTTGAGGTATTACTGTCTGTTTCATATAAACAGTGCCTTTTTTAGGCATTGGACACAAATTTAATAAATTTAAATAAAGTACAAAATGAGACATGAACCAGTACCGAGCTCCTCCCAGTTCCTAATTCAAGCCCTTAGCGTTCCAGTAACGAGCCCCCCATATAAATCATAGCATGCAAATGAAATCATTGTTATTTTATAGTTCATTTATTTAAAAGGTAAAAATGAAAACATTATTAAAAAAAAATGACAAAAATGAGACAAAAACATACAAAATGAACAAATATAAATAACTTTGTATATTTGCGTTCATTCATTTCTTGTTGATACATCAATGGGTTTTAAATGAATAACCGACGGGTGGAATGAACAAATCTTAGCTCCCAAACATAATTTTATTTGAAATGTTAATTATGAAAATATTTATAATTATGTATCTACACTTTAAAAAAGCACACCATAACACATAATTATATAGTATCCAAAAAAAAATTGCTAGCTTGTCCTATACGATGCTGTATAACAACAACAAATAGGTCAATTAATATTCGGAAACATAAAGGTTTTCATATGCAGCCATTAAAAGTTTATATGCCCGTTGACTGGTTTTTATAAATATCTAATTTGATCTTGAATCAAAGACGGACAAAAATTGCATTGGCTTGGTTGTGAAAACATACCTAATCGTACTCTTACAGTTCAAAGGGCATTATTCTATGTAACAACATTTCTAACAAATCTTGGAATTAATATACTTAAATACTTATAACATATTGCATAAAAACATTAATAAGAAATGCAATTAGTATTAGCCGTATTTTAATTCTTCGTTGAAAATTGGCCGGCCTCGTTACTGGAACTTGACTATTTTTTGTTAACACATTGACGAGCCACCTGCCCGGCTCGTTATTGGATTTCCTCATTTGTTCGTCCCAGTAACGAGCCCCCAACATATTTTAATTAATTACTATTTTTTCTTACTTTTGCTTTTGAAATAATAAAATATTCATTATTATTGTTATATTAAACCTTAATTATAAAAATAATAATAATAATATGGTAATCCGAGGTGGACCATGGCCTAGCTTCTCAGCAACCACTCGTGTTGTGCGTGTTATTGTTCTTTCACGATTGGATGGGACCTGCAGTTTAATGCCGACTCCGAACGGGGAATTTTGGAAGCTTTTTCAAAACAGGAATACTCTTTGAGCATTGTCAGTGACTCGAAGGAGGTGAAGCCGTGAATTATGATAGGTGGTAAATTCGGGTATCGAACCTGGCACCCTCTGCGTATTAGTCGACGCACTTACTCAATACGCCACGGCGGCCTTATTTAGGTAACTAAAAATTAAAGAAAGAAAAAAAATAAAAAGTTTCTTAAGAAATTTCACAAATTACACTGATTCATTCTCACTTACGGAGCACTCTTGAACACTTTGAATTTTCCTTACCAACTGAGGACGAATTACCTGAAAATAAATTATACGATACAAAGAATAGATATGACAGGTATTGTCTGAAAAGCAGGGGCTTAGCTTTTGAACCAAATTCATGAACGGGGCTCGAATTAGGCTAGTTTATCCTATCCTATGTCGAGACTTAGAACACCACTCAAAAAAATTCATCTGCATCTTCAAGAGTTTTTGTCAGCAGCATCTGGAATTCAGTTGTGGTATTTGAAATGCTTGAGAATATTCGACGCGCAACCTTGAGAAGAGGCTGCAAGCAGGATTATATTCCAGTAAAAGTTTGAGTAGGTCTTTTTTTTGCTTCGCGTTGAGATTTTCCTACTCAGCTTTCTGAGTATATCAATAAAACTCGCCTATTAAGATTTGATTCATTAAATTTTAATTTATATTGATGATTTTTTTTTTATTTTAAAAGCTTGACGCCCTGACTTGGTCAACCTGCACATATGGTGCCTCCGGCCCAGGCTATATTATTAGTACAAAATATGTAAGAATGTGTAAATTCTCTGCTGCATTTAAAAAAAAATTAAAATGTAATAAAATAGCACTAACTTATGTGCCTTACTATTCACATAATGATAAAATGCACAATAAAGAGTATTTGATATAAAAGTGGTTTGTTTACATTCTTCTTCTGCGATTCCAAGTAAAATATCACAAATGTTAATAATAAAATGGAAATCCTTTTTAACGATTTTGCACAATTAATTGCGTCAAAACAAACATGCGCATTTTTCCACAGGAAAACAATTTTCAAAATAAATTGCTTCCCTAGAATTCGGTTTGACCCACCCGGTAAACAATATTCCACCAGGGGGTGCTGAGACTCATTTGCGATTGTCCAATTCAATGCAAGGCACAACACGTTACGTAATGCATTTGGTACGCGTTTGGATGCTTAACGTCAAATGTCTCCTGTCTTTTTATTTAACATGTCCTTTTATTTGAATCCAAATAATCGGAATTCCCCGTTTGGGTTTTCAAACTATTTACCATTGTCCCTGCTATGTTATACCCAGTACAACTTATTTCATCATTTCCAGGCTTTGATTTGATCATGCCTATTGTATGCCTTTCCATCGACCAGCTGTTCGTATGCACCATCCTCCTAATACGGAGTTATGGAATTCGTTTGTCAATCCATCTGCATTCGACATTCATTCCTTTCTGAATGCATTGTCGGTTCCATTTGTATGAAAATCAGCATGACATGCGGGAAACAAAAATTGAACAAATGAGGGGCTTGTCAGAAGCCACTGGTGGCTTCCTAGAAGTCCGTAATGCAATGTGCTTTAGACAAAGAAAATTGTAAGTGTCAGTCATTGCGCTTTCAGAGAATTGTCATTACAGAAATTTCGGACAGGTTGCATAATGGAACAACAAATAATCTGAGTCTATTTCTAGAAATCTGAGAGAAATAGAAATTATCATGTCCATAAGGTCCATTTCGGTCCATGCCTTCTAATAAAGTACATTATGATGGAAAAAATTACAAACATTTGCTTCTGAAGTGGACAGTTACCTCTGAGTTACGCAGTCGAGTGGAAGTACTCTCAAATGAACATTCATAGGGTGAACACCTTTCACAAAGTCGATTTCCATATGTACACAAGAAAATATACATAATTGTTTTAAATCTTCGATTACGTGGTATGCCCACACCCCGTGATGCCGCAAATCACAATATTCTAATGGTGTTTATTGAGTGCGGCGATAATTTCTCATTAATTGACTTGACGATGCGGCGTCCAAAGCCTTGTGGTGATTTGCGTATTTCAAATGTGAAGCAATAACAGTATTTCCTCTGATAGAAATATTTAATACGGTGTTAAGAACTTTGCACCGAAAATCACTTTCGCTTTTTGTTTTCTTGATAGAATTGTATTTTTTTTATTGAACACATTAATACCATTCTTTATTTGGATTTTTTTGATTGAATTTATTTTTTTCAAAGAAACTCGCGAATATTGTTACCAGCTATTCGAAACAACAAAATGCCCTACTGTCAAAAACAAAATAAGTCATAGACAAGCTAAACACCAAAGTAGTCCTCATATTGTAGATGCTTAAAGTGGCAAACACAAGCAAACATATTTTAAATTCTGTACCTACACTAGTCAGAGATTATATCGATTTTTTTTAATTTCGGTGTAGAAATGAGATTTTGGTATACTTGCGTGTACCAAGACTTTTCCTTGGCGTTAAATTTCGGTCTGTACCAGTCATTTCGGTACAGGCGGTCACCATAAACATACATCTTCGGTGACAGCAATGTGAATGAAGACCCAGGATTTTAGTTGGGTTCTTTGACAGTATCAAGGATTATTTTTGAGGATAAAACGCAATGTCTGGTCAATACGTTTAACATCAGTTGTACAAAATTTTAGATGGTAAATTTATTCATTTATTAGCTAAGCCTCAATAGACTTATGAAATAATAAGTTAGTATAAATAAACAATGTTTCAACTATATTATAATTTAGTTTTTGAAAATTCTAATTAATAATACAAGATAACTAAATAGATCCAAAGTAAATAACATAGCTCTTTCTGTGCCTCATTTGAACAAAATGATAGTGAGTTCGATCTGGAGCATAAATGACAGAAGATATGGTGTATAAAATAAGTTCATATGAAATGAAAAATTGAATTTCTTTTGATAAGACCAACTAGGGAGTTAGGTTCTTCAACGATGTACTCGATATGTGCAAAGTTAGTGAATATCTTATCAACAATGACACCGATGTCTTTCATTTTTTCTAAAGGCTTGTACAGTAAAGGTAAGAGTATATTAGTTATACTAAGCTCTTGAGAAAGATATAGAAAATCATTTAGATTCGCAGTCGATACTGAGAATCTGGAAGGATCATTTCTGTAGACTGTTAAACAGCGAGGAAGACTCCAATACCGCTGTCAGGCAGAATGTTCCACTCAACGCAATGGACGATGATCGACGAGAATTCCATCCCCCCGACCTAGACGAAGTCAAGATAGCGATATCGAGACTAAAGTCGAATAAAGCTGCTGGTGCAGACGGACTGTCTGCGGAACTGTTTAAGGCAGCTGGAGATTAGCTGGTAAGGTGATGCACCAACTCATCTGTAAGATAAGGTTGGAGGAAAGCATGCCCAACGAGTGGAATCTCAGTATCGTTTGCCCGATCCAGAAAGGAGAAAGGAGACCCCTTCAACTGCGCCGAGGGATACGACTCCTCAATATCGCCTATAAAATCCTCTCTGCCGTTTTGTGTGAGCGCCTTAAAGCATTCGCCAACAACCTGATAGGTCCTTATCAGTGCGGTTTCAGGCCGGGGAAGTCCACTATCGATCAAATCTTCACATTACGGCAAATCCTGGAAAAAAAAACCAAGAAATGCAGATCGACACCCACCATCGACATCCCATTCGTCGATTTCAAGGCCGCGTATGACAGCGTGCATAGGGATGAGCTATACAACGCCATGTCTAGTTTTGACATTCCTGCCAAACTCGTCAGGTTGTGCAGGATGACGATGGAGAACTCTCGCTGCTCCATCAAGGTTGGTAACGAACTCACCGGGACCTTCAATGTCAAAAAAAGGTCTTAGAAAAGGCGACGCGCTGTCAAGTGATTCCTTTAACATCATCCTGGAAAAGATCTTGCAAAACTCACATGCCAACAATAGAGGCACGATCTTCCAGAAGTCCGTACAACTGTTGGCATACGCGGATGACATTGAAGTGATTGGCAGAGCACAGCGAGCCGTCAATGAAGCGTTTGCAGGTATTGAAGCGGAGGTGGCCAAAATGGGTTTAGCGGTGAACGAGGGCAAAACGAAGTATATGTTGTCATCAAGAAAGGACGGACAACATCGACGACTTGGCCAAAAAGTCACCGTAGGCAGCTATAACTTCGAGGTAGTCAAGAACTTTTCGTCTACCTCGGCTCGCAAGTGAACAGTACAATACCAGTACAGAGATTAAACGCACAATTACTCTTGCCAATCGCTGTTTCTTTGGGCTCAAGAGGCAATTGAATAGTAGAGTCCTCTCTCGAAGGACCAAGTTAACATTATATAACAGTTTGATCATCCCTGTCCTTCTCTATGGTGCGGAGGCGTGGACAATCACAAAAGCGGATGAAGAAGCACTTGGTCTTTTCGAGAGAAAAGTTCTGCGCTCAATCTTTGGTACTGTCTGCGTTTATGGTTATTGGAGAAGAAGATTCAACCAAGAACTGTACGGGCTGTACAGCGGCATGAGCCTAGTCAGGCGTCTACGGATTCAACGCCTAAGATGGCTGAGCCATGTAGAGCGCATGGACAACACTGCTCCAACCCTAAGAGTCGTCGACTCCGAACCAGTGAGACAAAGCAATAGAGGACGCTCACAGAACCGATGGCGCACCATGGCACTTGGTGTGCGCAGTTGGAGACAGCTGGCTAAAGATCGTGCCGGCTGGGGAAGCTTACTGGTTGAGGCCCAGGTCCACCCTGGACTGTAGCGCGACCAGAAGAAGAAGAATTCATATTGTGCCACATAACTTAAAAATTCCCTAAACGTTTTCCAGAACTCATAATCCTCGAGACAAATTCCAGAAAGGATAAGGAATTGCTGCAGTTTCGTGAGACTAATGCTGTAATACCATTAGCACCTGATTTTGTATAGTCTTAAGTCTACTTGTAGCAACTTGAATGTCATCAATCTTCAAAGTTAAGCCCAACGTATATTTTGCTCTCAAATCAAGGTTTGAAACTGACAAGAGTAACTGAAGGGCAAAAATGATTCGAAAATCAAAATAGAGCTCAATCGAGTCCAAGGTAATTGTGGATCTCGACTCTTTTTAAAACATTTGTCAAAGGTAGCCCAGTTGAAAATAACTTTTGATGAACGTAGGTCCAAAAGATTTTTGAATATTTTTTAAGCTTACTTTCTATTACAAGTGTATATAATTATTATGTACAAATTTACTAAGAACATTACAATCCTTCCTAAGTTTGCAAAAAGAAGCTTTATCGGACGCGTATGCGGAACTAACAGCTTTCGGCTCCAAAGAGCAGGACTGGCAAAATAAGAGTTTTGTAGGGCAGATCTTGGTCCTTCGAGTAAGGAGTTTTGAACCCAGATTTTTCGAAAAACCGAAGTAGCATCGGTTGCCAAGGGTGATTCTACCTCGCATGTCCACTTTGATGTCATTCGTGAAGTTCACGTTTGCCCCGAGGTAGACAAACTCCTTCACTACCTCAAAGTTGTAGCTTTCGATTGTGATGTTTCGCTCTAGTTGGTGTGTAGCGGATCATTTCTTGCTCTTCTTGTCTTATCCGCATTTACCTTAAGACCAGCTCATTTTGCCTGTTATTCAATCGCCGTGAAAGCTTCCACTACGACACGTTGGGAACGGGCGACGTTGTCGATGTCATCTGCATATCCCCACATTTAGACTGACTGCTTTGTTCTCTGAGTTTTCTAAGTTAATCTTTTTTTTATTCAATATGGTTGGAACAACACAAGAAAAACCCGATATTAATTACATCAACAAAATGATTGTACATATCGGTTGGCCTTAGATTATCAAACCCGGTATTCCATTCGCCAGAGATACGAATTCAATTTAACAAAATCAAGAAATTAAAGGAGCGACCAAACTATGGTTCTCATTTTTATAACTATAGAGATTAATTTCAAATTAACGAAATTAATTACTCAAAAATAGAGAAGGTACTTCGGAGATATTTGTTTCAACATCATTAAAGTTTATAAATGTAAGATCTAGAATTCTATTCTGAGAATTAGGCCTTGAGTTGATTTTGATTAAATTAAGAGAATATAAACAATCAATAAAAGCGAGTTCATAATCTTTTTTAACATTATATGGAGTAAGCATTTTATATACAATTTGTATTCATCATCGGACCAAGACCAATTTACACCTTAAATGTTAAAATCTGCGACACTACAGACACCACATTACTATATCATGAATTCTATATTTGCAATATATTTTTCAAAATTATTGTTGACCGATATTGCACGAGGAATAAAAATAATCCTTCCCCTTAATCGACTCAACCAACAATACAAACTAAACTCTTGAGAGAAAGAGAGGGTGGCCAACGATCGAGTGAATCAGAGAGGACAGGCATTGGCAATCGTCTTTCGATCGCGAAAGAGTACGGTTGTTGGTCTACTCGTGGTAGAAATTCTCCTACCTGAAGGTATTTAAAAGGGAATGGAATTAATGCATGTACATTCGATTGCAACAACGATGCAGACTTGGTCGACATCTAAAATCGGCGACGAGATTTATTTGCTAGACAGCACAGCCGAACAGCAATAAGCCCTTCTCCACCAGGTTCCTCGACTTCTTAACAGCGGTCCTAGCGAAACACATTATACAAAGAGCCATCGAATAATAGCTATGTTTTTTTGCAAGCATGTATACGCTTAATTTTGAAGTGCACAAAAATAACGATCATCGGCGCTTAATGATTCATCATAAAATCTTGGCAGCACCGACTACATTTATGACATTTGCTCAGGGGTGCAGTCGTGGAAGGCGATAGTTGATCGTAAATCGCAATCTTCGGTTTGCGATTGTGTAGCGTGACCGTCACTTTAAAAGCAAAAACAATTAATAATTTTAAAATAAAAAAAAATTTCATCAAATGAAAAGAATCGATAAAGAGACCTAAACGGAATATATAGCAGAGACACTCTGGTTATACCAAAAATTGCATACTTATGGATGCCAAAACAATTCAAAACTATTTAATACATCAACCACACCTACAAATGTAAGCCACATACAGCAACCTAAACAAGGAATGAATAAATACAGGAATGACCACACAGAAAATAATGCTTGGAAGCTGGAACTTTTTTTATCCGCGCTTATTGCTTAAGCGGCGATAGATATGATGAGTAACTTAAGCGGATATAGGATTCGTTGTTAGTGTAACTGACATGCAAATCGAAATTTAGGCGTATATACGCTTGCCAAAAAACAAAGCTAATAGTGAAGTCAAAATAACAGAGTAAAACCAAGTCCAAGCAATTATAATCACATCATAATTATTTTGACTTGCGACTATGAACAGATCCACGGTCTTCGTTACGCATCCACTTACGTAATGGTAGAAAACGCATAGGGGATAATTATTTACAGCACCAGGACTATCATTAACATTGCTTATTCTTCCCGGGAATATATGTTATTATATTATATGGTATATGTTGATCGTATTTATTTCTTCGATTACAAAAGAAAATCAGTTATAATTAATTATCCTTTAAAATTGAATTTTAACCTGAAACTTAAATGCACTCCTTAATTGATCTGTCAACCGCAAAGATGTACGCTTGTGTGATTTTCTTGTATTTGCATGAATTTACATGCATACCTTTTCATGGCCGAAGAGTGTGCATCAAGGGGGGGTTTAATGGGCAGCTGCCTGTGAGCAGTCCTTACAAACTTGGTACAGTGAAGCCCATGCATATGGATATGTACAGACCTATGTTTAATTAAATATTGATCTGTAAATCAAATGGATTCTGGCAATATTGTGGATTTCGTTGTTCTGCCACAAAAAGAAGAGCATGAGAGAGTGAGCTTAACCACACACATTTACTCATTTTCATTAATAACTTAACCACACGTTTCCAGTTTCCCGAGCAGAAATGATTATGTCCCTCCCGAGGAAGACGTTCGCTGGGATCTCCTCGGCATTGTGAGTGCATGAAGGCAGCAGATACATACGATTCCTCTTGTATCTGTTCACACACTCACTTTACGATTGCATGATGACTTGTGTGTATTATCATCTGGGTGTACCTGAAAATTATTACTTCCTCCTCCGTCCATTGTGGTGATGTACACTCGGGGCTTCCGTGTAACAGCACAATGTTTTATTTGCACATAAATTCCGCTAGTAATGCATTTCCATTAAAAACACATTATATGCGGTGTGATACTTAAATTAATTTCGTGTGCGCCGAGGACTCTCTCTCTCTCTCGCTGGAAATTGTTGGCTTTTTATGAATCTGTGGCCAGGGCATCAACAGGAGAAGTGGAATTATTTTCTCGTATAACTTAAGTTTTAGTATTAGAATATTTGGCCTGAGCGCCGTCGCCGTCGCCACCAGCGCCGCGGGCAGAGGGTGGGTTTTAGTTTCGAATGTTTACGAGGGCTTAGTGGAGGGATCGTGGAAGTGCATTTTGAAAATGTCATTAAGATAAGTTCCGCGAGGAAGATAAGTATAATAAGTTTGGAAATGCTGTTTAAGTGATAATAAAAGTTTTACGATACGTTTTGTGTGATGTTCAAGGTCGGCGACACGACCCACTGGGAGTAGCAGTAGGTTTTTGGAATGAATTAAATTCCACGGCGCGGACCAGAATGTGTAACTTGACATTAAGTGGGCATTTTCACTTAAAAAGATGTCCTCTAATGGATGTAGTAGTGGCGAAAATTTGCTTGTTCGCTATAAATGTGACCCATGTGACAAATGTGAAGACTATACAGCAGCCACTCTTGATGTCAGTTTAATGGCTGGCAGGGGCTTCAATTTTATATCGCACGTGCCAAAATTTGAGAAGACTTACGCGACAACAAGACGTACCCTCGGAGCATCAGTGAGTCACTAGAAGAGGCCATCCTATACCATCGAACTTCTACAGCGGATGTTGTTTCTTTTCGACTATTGATGAATTCTCTAGCTTCATTCTGAGAGGCTTCTCCATATGCATTTGATGAATGGAGGGAAGGAATTACATCTTGTAAAGGCGGGTATAAATACTTTTGAACAATGCAACTTGGTTATAATAATTAATATGGGTGGTGTTACAGTCTGTGGAGGACCTGGGCCTAGCTTCTCCAGCAATCAATCATAATGTACGTGTTATTCTTCTTTCACGAGTGGATGGGACTTACCGTTTTATACCTCCGAACGGCGTAGTTTGAAAAGATTTTTCTAGGAAGGAATATCCGACGCGCTTTGTCAGTGACTCGAAGGTGATGGTGTCGTGAATTATGTAAGTTAGTGCCTCAGGTATCGAAACTGGCACCCACTGCGAAGGGGTCGACGCACCAACCCACTACACCACGGTCTAAACGAGGACTCAGTTATAATTTAAAATAAGCAGATATGGAGAGACGTGAGATATGTAGTTATAGTGGTTATGGGACTTACGTATGTATGATTAGTTACCTACATCAGCTCTAAGCAGCATTAGACAGTAATTAGGGTAAGCCGGCAAACTGAGTTAACCCATATTAACCAAAACCGGATCGCATTTATATCGAAACGAATTGAAAAAACCGATGAAACGAACCGATTACAATAAAAAAAAACTACAGATGGTTCAACTCGGCCGAACAGAAACCAACCTGAATCAGAATGGAATTTGACAATACAACACATTCCATAATCCATACTGTTCGCTTCCGGTTCATCATGAAACCGAGTTTGTCAATTCCGGTTACAACTCGTTCTGCTTCTATTTTAACCCGGCTCAACTGGGCTTGTATAACTTTCGGGTTGTCACACCACTAACATCAATGTTATGAAGTACATTATTAAATTTTCTTCAAAAATAAAAATTAAATTAAATAAATAAGATAAAGATTCCCGGGAATTAAAAACAATGTTTTTTCCTGTTGTGGGAGCTCATGTTCAATTAATATTGACGATATATTCGTGATATTTTCAGAAAATAAACGAATGATTTGAGTTGAACCTTGGTTGGTCTAGGTCCACCCAACACAAAGTTTAGACACCGAACGACGGATTTTGAGGTATATGCTCTAGATGGAAATAGTCGTTGGTCCCTGCCAGTGATTAGAAATACGTGGAGACGTCAACTGTTTAGTTGCAAAATACTATGAATGAATACCTCAGAGTAGGAGTCGACGCATCTACCGCTACGTCACGAGTTACGTTTGGCATCCAGTCATAATTGGAAATTGCGTGTAACTTTTTTGTTAATATTTTTTTGTTATCAAGAAAGTGATCCCCCACGTCTTGTGTTCGCCGGCTTATTCGTGGACGTCCTCTATTGCGTCGACCTGCAGACTCAAAGTCGAAGATTCTTCGGGCCGGAGCAAAGGTAACCATCGTAGGCTTTGCATCCGGTAGCTAGACTCATATAGCTGTTCAACATATTGCCATCAACGCAAGTCAATGCATCAGCGCCGTAGAGCAGGACGAGAATGATCATGCTTGACCTCAGGGCCACGTGTGCCTTCGGGCAATCGTTTTAGTGACCTTGACGCTGATCCCCCACCTGACTTAAAAACAAAAAAAGGAAAAAAAAACAATATTATCTCTAATATTCAAATCCATCTTGCTCCGACAAAAAAAAAATTGCGGTTTTGTTTAACGCTGAGGCGAGGAAGACAAGGCATGCTTCACTACTTCATAACCTTGAAATAGCTGCCTACTGTGACATTCTGGTCGAGTCAACGACGTTGTGTGGTCTTTCATCGTTTACATTTAGTTGCTTCCGTTTCAATGGCAACAAACCAACAAACCAAAGCAAAATAAAAATCAACACTGGCATCATAAAATGTTTGTTCATTCACAACCCAAGCTTCAAACATGTATGATGCACTGCACAAAAGATGTGTAAATTTCGAAAACTTTTTTTAATTAAAGCGCATATGAATTTGGAAGAAACAAAATTCAAATGAATATAATTCCCTTCAAAATATTCGAAAGTTTTTCTCCCATATTTAAGGTTTGCATATGAGTAGGTTGGTTTTTGTTCAAAACTTTCAATGCAATGATGAATGTTTCAACGCTCTTCATATTAAATGAACTAATCTCTTTCATTTTGTAGAGATTGAATTAATTCGGGTATATTCACATTGATAGAAGAATAAAACTTAATCCATGGCAGGCTACAGTTTTTCATAATGCACATGCTGCAAGCTGGAACTTTACAAAGCACTCTCAAATGAGCAGGTATACCTATTTGTTAGATAAGTCAGTGGAATGTGAGATATAAACCAAGTATTAGTCTTCGGTCCAAAAGTGAAGAACACTTTGTCGGGCATTAAATTCCCTATGAATTCAATGGACTTAACGGCGTAGTGTGAATAGAGTGTTTTACTTAAATAAATATAGTCGAACTTCTATAACTCGAATGTCTTCATAACTCGAACAGATTACTTGGCGTCACCGAGATGTCGAATTCTGATATTAATTCCCAAATTCTGCGTATTCTACAGTTTAGTTTTATAAATAATCGCCTGCGGGGTACTGCGTTTGTATGTTCCTTTGACCTGGAATTAACAACATCGTGGTTTCGATGAACTTTTTAAAAGCCAAAAGAATGAAATATCTTTGATTTTCAGAACAGAACGCTCAAACGAAAGAAATGAGGGAGGAATTTAACAGCAAATCAAATTTCAATCTTAAAAAATACCAAAAATAAACAAGGTATTGTTACTTAGAAGTGTTCCACAGATAACCATAGGAATCTGCTCACTTCGACAGCAACAGTGATGTAATAGAGAAAGAAATAGGCCTCAGAAGTAGATTTGATTCAACAACCTTCAAAGAAGTTAGTTGCAAATTCAATCCTCATTATACCTATACATTGTTGTGGCAAAAAGACAGAGTAGCTTATTTTAAGCATAGAGCTTGTCAGACATCGACATTTTTGTCTAAATCTATTGCTTATTAACTTTTTATTTTTTAACGCTCAAATAATAATAGAGTACGGTATACACGTTAGATATAATAATAATAATATGGGTGGCGCGACAGTCCGATGTGGACCTGGGCCTAGCTTCTCAGCAACCACGTGTGTTGTGCGTGCTATTGTTCTCTCACGCGTGGAAGGGACCTACAGCTTAATGCCGACTCCGAACGGCGTAGTTGAGAAGCTTTTTCTGGACAGGAAATACTCTTTGAGCATTGTCAGTGACTCGAAAGAGGGGGAGCCGTGAATTATGATAGGTGATAAGTTCGGGTATCGAACATGGCACCCTCTTCGTAGGAGTCGACGCACTAACACACTACGCCACGGCGACCCACACGTTAGATATATTTCCTTTTAATTTGTAAGATATACGAAGAATAAAGTATACAAAACGTGATTTTATGAAATCAGTTCTCTTGCTAAAAGTAATATAAGAACATAAAATATAATTTAAAACATATGTGTTTTAGACACTTACGATATTTTGGACCATTGTTTTAAAAAGGGGGCAGAATAATTGTACTGTAGTCAAATCCTAATTGGAGTTTTGGAAAGTAATTTATGTCGACTTAAAATACTTTGTCTTATTGCCACAGACTCATGAAAAAACAACCGATTCTATGGACAACGGCTTAACTTTCATTGAAGTTTTTTTTTAAAAACCAAAAATAAGAAAACCAACCTTCAGTCATGTATACCAGATTAGTTTAAGTAATAATTATGTTCCTCTACATTTTATTTGTTACATCGCAAAAAAATGTATATCAATGTTGTATTTTAATTTGATAACTCGATTTTTTTTTTGTAGTAGCTGATGGTTCGGGTTACATATAATTATATAGCAAATATTCTACACATAAGTGAATAAATGTAAAAATGTCCAATAGATAACCAAAGATATTAGAAGATTGTCATTGATAGTAACAACTCTAGTGTATCATCCACTGTGGTTACTGTTAGGTCTAAATAAGAAATCGATATGTCGCGACTTCAATTGTTGTTACAGCTCTTAGGTAATTTTTAGGAGCCACAGATTTATGTAGCATTATTCATAAATCCTGTTCGTCCTATAGGTTGTCATTCTTCTGGATTCAGGTCTAGAAAATACCCAAGAAGATGAACGGACCTCCAGTGTGATCCTGCTTCTATTTAACTCTGATTTTTTCAACTAAAACAACAATTATAACTATTAACAACTCCAACCACAGCCAAGATAAGAGTCAAGTCGTCTCAATTAACTACTACAATTTGCAGTAATGAGGAATGTTTATTTTAGAAGGAGAATGTCAAATTCTTGCAGATCAAATATTCAATAGGCACCCAAATGTGATGGAGAATTGCAAAAGATAACATTTTATAAATAATTCTGAGAAAAATCTAGATGTTGTGACTACACATTATTGTCACATCACACATCACTGGCAATGTCACGGTGTAATAATGCTGAATGACAATATTTATAATAGTGGTGCCTGCTATGTTTTTCTGCTATGTTTCGTTCACAGGTTGAAAGGGACTTCAATTAACTGAAAGTGCGTAAAAACGTGGGAAAGGAACTAACACATGACTGTGCTGGATAGAAAGGCATGCTAGCTGAGGTCCATTACCACCCAGGACTATAGCGCCAGCCATAAAATGAGGCAGAAGAAGAATATCTGTCTATGTCTCTGATTGGCGGTAAAGTTGTTTGCATCTCTGCTGCTCGTAAGTTTACTTTCTTTCTCCACCGCTCCAGATACCATGGCATCTTTTCAGTTAATAGTAGGCAGAAGGAATTTTTCAGCTTTTTTCACCAGCATGCTCGCGATTGCCCTCAGTTGATTCGTCCCACAGTTTCGGACACGAATTTTCATTGTCTGGAACGAATTTGTTGGCCTAGAGTTGGCTTCGCAGGCGCCTGCCTTGTATCTTGTCGTTAAACATTCTCCGGAGTTCTCGGTCGAATATTTTCCTCCAGTTGTCTTTAGCCAACAAAAAACCAAAGATTTCAAGCAGATGTTGATAGATTTTTCTAGCAGAGCTCTTAACTGACCTCATGGTGATGTGTAATATTTATTTATTCCATTTTGTTTAACAAATCAACAAAATATAGTTTCTTATGATGGCTAAGGGTATGGTCCCGATGAGTGACCAGAATGAAGATCTGCTCATTTTGAGTGGCCAAAAGTCTGAAGGTTCGAGATTCTTCGCTAGTAGAGTTAGTTTTAATCGAAGAGAGATAAAAGTGGAGGTAGGTGTCAATAAAATACACTGAGTTTATTGAGAATAGCCGAGTAACTCAGCTTTGAACGCAAGCTAAGACCCTTTATGGGTCGCAGCTCTGAGAAGTGAGAAAGTAACTATAGGAAAATTCCAAAACCAATTAGCATTTAGATACTTCGAAAACGATTCATTTCGCTCCTTTTTAAGGTCGTTTTATTCACAACTGCTCAACTTCCCAGAAAACAGGGAGTTGATCGAAGTTGTTGTTGAAAACTGATTTTGTCCTTTTTTCCAACTCACGGTCTGAAATTTAAAAATCAGAAGTTCACGGGGTCCGATAACAAATGAAAAATAATCTATCAAATACTTTATTATTTCAAATCCTGTATTAGTGTGAGCACCATTATTTTCTTTCAACGTAGCAGTCCCAAACATATTAAACAGCATCCCAAGAGAATACCGCAACATCACGAGAACTGAAGCGCTAAAGAAGATCAAGCAAATGTATCTACAATCGTGAAAAAATCACAAAAAAAAACAATTATTATATGTTTATCTTTATTTTCAATCATTCATCTTTTTATTTGTAAATTTGCGTCCATTCATTTCAAAATATTAAATTACATGCATGTCTTAATATTAATTTAATAATTCATTCTGTATAATTTTCAACTTGAAATTTTATTTTTTCTTAATTTTTATATAATTAAAGTAGTTTAAGCCTTGAATTCAACAACAAAAATAACAGAAACAAATATTGTATTCAGTCTTCTGCAGACAAGCCCCTTTGGCTTTGCAGATAATGTAGCTAAGAAACATTTTTATTGAATAAAAAAAATAAAAAAAAAGTCCGCTTTGACATAATAAAGCGATAAATGACACTAACAATCATCCCATCTTGTATAAAAACGTGAGCAGGCAACTAAGGGAGAGAGAGAGAACAAAATCCGCGATTTCACCCCTTAACATTTGCTATTCCCGCGAGTTGAGAAAATGAAGAGTTGGTAAATTTATGAGTTCTAATTTGAGAGTTGAAACCATAAAATTTGAGTGAATGAAAGCAAATCTAGAAGTTGAAGAGAAAAATCCCAAAGTTGAGTTTAACATTTGTTGAACAAAATTACCCTTAAATAATCAAAAGTGCACGAAACTCAACGAAAGTGAACAAAGCGGTCATTCTGGAGACTCTGAGTTGAAGGTGTATAAAATAAGTCCATAATTCAGCGAGCATAAATTTCATATGTCCACCGTCTCCCTGCCACGTTTGTACGACCCGCTAACTAGAAGCCTTAATTCTAATTACACCAGAAGCTGAAATCACTTTGACCTGTTTCATTTTATTGTCTTTTTGTCTACCTCATTTTTTCTCTCGTTTTTCGGTTACGCAAGAACCAAAAATTTGGCTTTCTCCAACAGTCACCTGTGGCAAATTACTTGGCTAGAGTTACACGAAATTTCAATTTTCCATGAAAGCATTGATCACCAAACAAGGATAACGTCCCGAATGCATATGTTTATTACTTAACCTTTTTGACTAACCAGCCCCCGCTCCGAGGCCCCAGTTCAGTGTTCGCAGCAATATGCCTCAATAAGCTATTTCCCGCCGAGGAAATATACTGACTGCCTTACGTGTTATTATGTAAAATAGTTGTGGCACGCCGTCTTCCGAAATTCCCGTCACGTCTGAAATAGGAAAATTTGATTTATGCGAGCACAAAATGTTGTCAATATTCGGCTGAACAGACATGCTGTTCGTGTCCTCTCGCCCAAGATAAATGAAACTTATCGAAAAACGTTCGTCCTGCACCCTCTTCACGTTCGTGTATTTAGTCTTCCTTATCAGACTTGCCAGGATGCTGGAGTAAACAGCGGAGAAGAAAAATAGAATTGAAATAAAACAGACATTGGCTTGAGGTAGTATCTATCACACACCCAGGCGGTGGCGAATTAATAAGAAAGATCAAATGAATTCAATTCGAGGTGAGATTAATGGCTAAAGGATCCTCTTCAAATGGACGTCAATTGTCATAAAGCAGTCGGAGTCATCCTTGGCTCTCCCTGCATTACGAGCGCGGAAAATCCACTTCACAAATTATCATGAACATTTTCTCGGGTTCTCATTATGTTCAATTTACTTTGAAGGGCAATAAATTCAGCGGCTTCCTGCGGTAAATATTCCCTCCTTCGGAAAGTGTATATTTTCAATTTTCTTTGTCTTTCCAACCACCGTCGCCGCGCCTTCCAGGTCTTCTATTCAATATTTGGACTGCGCTGGTTGGGGGGCTGATGCTGATCCCCGTCCTGGGTTCAACTTGCTGCGATGCCCGGAGTGGCGCGGCGGCTGTGAAGTTGAACAACGAAAGGGAAATCATTTTTTTTTCCTTTTCATCCTTATCCTAGTCGCACACGGCGGGGAGAATATGAACACGGAAGGAAGGGAATTGTCGAAAATTATGTTAATTCATGGACTGAGGCCCGCCATGTTGTAGCGCCACTACGTCACTTAGAGCTTACTTGACACCAGAGGATTATGATACACTGAGGAGGGTGAGCTTAGTTCCAGAAAGAAGGTGCCTTGTCGCGTCTCCCCTAGGCTCTTGACGTGTCAGTCTCGATTCCCATGTGCGTGTCCTCACGGCGAGTGTACGGATGCGACTGGTTTTGTTAGTGTTTATTTTTTCTTATTTTGCAATCCAACCCCTGTTTTGTGCCGCTTACCGACGCGATGTAAGAGGTCAAGTAAGCTTCCCACAGCAGCGCCAGGGAGACCGAAAGGAAGGATGCCGCAATTAGAGGTTTTTGGCCTCTGAGCCTGCGATAGAAGGAGGCGTCCGCGAAATGGAGACATTTCGATGTCATTAATTTTAATGGCGATTTAATGGAGCGAACTTTGGCAGCACCGGGGAGTGTGTGTGCATATTGGCATAATTTAACGGAGTCTCTGTGATTGTACCGGGGCCGATGGTGGTGTTGTTCTTAACGATGATACACCGGAGCTTAATGGACAATTTGTGAAGTGAATTTTCGTTTAATCTTTCAAGCGCTGTGTTGAATTCATTAATGGAATCTTGTTAAGTAAAAAGGAGGAAAGTGTGCGCAAAAAATTCGCACGAAATAAGTGCTGGAATGGATTTCTTGAGGATTACCTTTTCTTTGTACATGCAAGGCCTTCCTGGAGTAGCTTTGTAGAGGACGTGTAGAGTGTGCAAGGATGCATAATTCAATGTGTTAATTAACTACAGCACTTCGAGTGTCGTATGATGGGATCTCGGACTGAAACATGATGGCAGTATATACTCCCAAAAAGCACTCTGCTAAGACAATGAAATATTTGCCAAGGGAAGTCTTGAAAGGTGTAACAACGTGGAGATACAATGTGTGAATATTTGATTTTAGATTTTTTGGAAAGATACGTAACCTTAAGCGATACAGAAATTCTGAGAAAAGCTGATCGTATAAAGGAACCAGACCAAGTTAGTGGTCTACACTAAATTAGACTACACTTAATCTAAATTCGGATGAACTGATAACCAAACAACACGTTTATCGTGTCTTTCTATACAACATTGGGCAAGGTCAGGAATTCGGACACATTTACTATAAAAGAAGTTGCACACTGCATCTCAAAAAGGAAATCCTTCGAGTCAGGAGCAAGAAGATAACCTAGGCAGACACTCCTGTCATAGGAGTCAACAAAAACTACACCCTTCGCAATGGGTTTAAAAAGTAAACAAAAAACACCAACAATAAACCAAAGACCGTATCCTTTCGCGATTTACGGACGATTGCCACTGCATGTCTTCTCTGATTCACCCCAGCGTTACCAGATTATTTTATTCAAAAATGCTAGGACGAAAAACTGCTAAATCGGCTAGACAAGAACGAAAAAAATGATAAAAAAACTGCGATCGATTTCTCCTTAAGAAATACGTTTATTTTTGTTTTCTAATTCAATTTTAGCGCAATTACACAGTTGTATTAAGTATACATTGCGGTGATAGTGGGTCTGTTTGTCGACTTTTAACCAACTGAACATAGTGGGACTGGGTCCGATTCTTTTTTATGGACCACCCCACCTCTTTCGAGGCACTGACAATGCACAAAAGTAAAGCTTCTGTCCAGGAAAAGCTTCAAAAAGTTGGCCGTTGTGAGTAGACACAAAACAGTAGGTATTATGTTGTTAAAACCCGATGTCGCGATGGCAAAAGATATCTATCATGAATGTTTTTATTATCGCCAAAAGTGAACATTTTAACAATTTTTTCCTAAAAATTTTTGGTTTGCGGATTTAAAAATCGAATGCCTCGAATTAGTTAATTGTCAATGGGTAATCTAGACTTGAATTATATGCAAAGTTTAATTAAAAATGCATGGAAGCATTAAAAATGTTTATACTGTGTTCCTCGCTACATAATGTGCCACAGTGTGCCTACTAATGAGCCTCGCCACATTAACACCTTCTCCCTTAAACCCAAATTTTTTAAAAACTGCTAAAAACTGCGGAATTTTTAAAAATGCAAAAAAAAAATCTGCTGAATCTTATTTGTATGGTCAAATACTGCTAAAATCGCAGGAAACTGCTAAATCTGGTAAAACTGATTCACCCAATCGTTGGCCACCCTCTCTTTCACTCAAGGGGGAAGTTCATGGTTACACATGCAATTTACAAGTCAAAAATATAAATTCCCGAGGTGCTAACCCAGTTACACTGGGGAATCCGCTCTCTTCGCAGACAGGATCTAAGGATTTTGGGGAGTGCCAATTATTGCACCAAGACAACCAGGGCCATTGAATGTCCGGAGAAAGAAGACCACAGGATGAGAAAACTGAAAACTTAATGCTCTTAGCGAAATTCAAAAGTTTGGAGGAGGACAATAACTAACTTCGCAGCAAACTAATGAAAATGAAGGAGCTCATAAAATGTATAGAGATGCTAAGGGAAGAACATTTTTCAAATGTTGTCCTGTCTGCGTTGATGGTTATTGGAGAAGAAGATTCAACCACGAACTGTACGAGCTGTACAGCGGCATGAGCCTAGTCAGGCGTCTACGGATTCAACGCCTAAGATGGCTGGGCCATGTAGAGCGCATGGGCAACACTGCTCCAACCCGACGAGTCTTCGACTCCGAAACAGTGGGACAACGCAACAGAGGACGTTTAAAGTGGCGCACCCAGGTGGAGAAGGACCCTAATCAACTTGGTGTACGCAGTTGGAGACAGCTGGCTAAAGATCGTGCCGCCTGGATAGGCTTACTGGTTGAGGTACAGTTTCACCCCGGACTGTAGAGCCACCAGAAGAAGAAGAAAGGAAGAAAATAAGGCTCTTAAGAGTTCACATTTAAGAAATAGAATGAAATCATCCCTCGCGCAGCCAGGGACGAGGAGGAACTAGAACGTAATGCAGCTAAATATCTTCATGTGACTCTCGGTGATAAACTCAAGTGGATGGCCCTAGTAAAAACGAAACGTTTCAGCTAGAAAACCGGTATAGAGAAATGAAGTGGTTGTTTGGAAGGTACTCCTGCTTTTACAGAAACTAGTTCAGAAGCTTATAGTTATGGACTTACAGTAAACAACTCTGGGTCACCACCAAAGTAAGTAAAAGAGGATTTATGCAGTGCCTTCAAATAAAGAACCAAGCAACCTCCTTAAAATCTCTGGAATAATGATATACAGAGAGACCTTGGCATTCCCCTGATTAGGAAAGTCGTTTTAGTAAACCGAAACAAGGCATCTTGAGAGTCGTGTCGCTTTATAGACGTTTAAGTATCGGTATTACGAACCTATTCGAGTTGAGTTAAATTACTTAAGTTCGTTCCACATGAGGTTAATCCCTAGATGTCATTTAATGACGTAGAACGACTACTTTGACGACAGTCATAATACTGACATTATAATAAGTTTCCCTCGAAAGCTATGTATTCGACATCGCAGTCATTGTGACCAAGTCATTCTCCAAGCTTTGGACACGAGACGCTTAGTGCGCCGACTCAAACGAACGACGCCGGTCAATGTAGCGCAGTGATATTAGAAAATATACCTGTAACATGGGAAAACATTTTCGAAAGGAAACCACAAGATAATGAATCTCAGTTGTAGTAAGGACAAACCAAAAGAGAAGTTTGCTTGTAGTCAGTAAAAATCAGATAATTGCAAATCATCACCCATTACCTTTTCGCCGAATTCAAGGACGCATATGACAGCTTGCATAGAGACGAGCTATAAAACGTCATGTTTAGGATTGACATTCCGGCCAAGCACGTCAAGTTGTGTAGGATAACGAAGGAGAATTCACACTGCTCCATCAAGGTCGGGACGAACTCACCAAGACCTTCAATTTAACATAAGGTGTTAGACAAGGCGACACGCTGTCATGTGATTTCTTTAACATCATCCTCGAGAAGATCACACGCCAACACTAGAGGCACGATCAGAAGTACAAATGTCAACATACGCGGATGACATCGACGTTATTGGCAGAACACAGCGAGCCATCAATAAGGCATATGCTGGCATTGAGGGGTAAGCTGCTGAAGTCTGCTGGGTCTAGCGGCGAATGATCGCAAAACGAAGTATATGCTGTCATCACGAATAGACACACAACATCGACGTCTTGGACAGATCGTCACAATGGGCAGCTATAACTTCAAGGCAATCAAGGACTTCGTCTACCTCGGCTCCGCAGTAAATAGTATGAACAACATCAGTGCCGACATCAAACGCAGAGTAACTCTTGCCAACTGATGTTGGTCTCAAGAGGCAATTGAGTAGTAGACCCATCTCTCGCGGGACCAAGCTGACTTTATACAAGAGCTTGATCATCCAAGTCCTGCTGTACGGCGCGAAGGCATGGACAATCTCAAAAGTGGATGAGGAAGTCCTTGGTATCTTCGACAGAAAAGCACTGCGTGCCATCTTTGGTCCTGTTTGCGTTGACGGTTTTTGGAGGAGAAGATTCAAGCATGAACTGTACAGGCTGTACAGCGAGATGAGCATATTCAGACGTCTACGGAACCCAAGCCTAAGATGGCTAGGCCCTGTAGAGTGTATGGACAACTTAGCTCCAGCCCGAAGAGTCTTCGACTCCGATCCAGTGGGACAACGCAACAGAGGACGCCCTCGTTTACGGTTGCGCACCCAGTTGGCGAAAGACCTCAACCAACTTGGCGTGCGACACTGAAGACAGCTAGCCAGAGACCGTGTTAGATGGAGAGGCTTTGTTGGTTGAGGCCCAAGTATTGATGACATTTGGAGCAGGGGTCTACGTATTCAACACCGAAAGCGGCTGGGGTTATGTACAGCTTTCCACACCTAAGAGCCTTCGATCTCGCGCCGGGTGACTGGAGCTAGATGACTAGAGATAGATAGCCACAGATTGCACTGAATCTACTTACAACAAACCTACAGTTAAATAATATTGATCAAAGGTTATTCCGTGCAGCAATTACTCAACATTGAAATCCTCTCGCACTGCGTTTTCTCAGTCTCTCACTTCGAGTACCTCCCACATAAATTGCACGACCATTGGTGGGAGTTGGTATAAATACTCAGAAAATTCGAAAGTCGCCAAAAAAAGAAGCACCTCATGAGTGAGCGAAATCGATCTAAAATCAGAAAAAAAAACCGTTGATCCGAAATTCCTTGAAACCTTGGGTATTTGTTCCCTACAACCGCGGTACTTGCAAGTTAGGTCTATTTATTTTACTGGCTGACGAGCTCAGCAATAAAAGACGCAGTTCTTTTATTATTATTTATTAGAGCACACTGCCAGAGAATTTCGTCCGCTCACTTTGAAAGACTGCTTAGTTCTAGACTAATCTATATTCATAAAAACTATAACCCGCGCCTACTCAGTGGAAATCGCTGACTTTGCGTCTATACTGGCGAAGGGATCGACGTCAGAACCGACGACGACGACAAACGAATCGTTGAAGTGGGGATAATAGGCGTGGTAATCGTTGAACTTTATTAGGTAGATCTCTTGATAAGAAAGAATCACGCTATCGTGGTGGAGATAAAATAGACACTTTGAGCCAGAGCTTAGGACTGCACTCTCGAGACGTCGTCGGAGCAGTCACCACGACACCATCAATAGTGGGCCTATAAGGGGAGAGTTATTCGATAGAGCATGATGAAGTGACGAAACTGCATTGGAAACCGCAATGACATTATGGACAAGTCAATATCTCTTAGATCAGAAGGAGCACTTCTTAGGGCCCTACAGTCTAACTGAGCCTCGCCCAACCAGCTCTTCAGCCAGCCATAAGTCCATAAGTCTATTGTCACATAAGTCTCATAGTGAAGATTGTTTGGGCCGGAGCTAAGATGTCCATACGCCTTATCAATTCAGGCGTTGGATCCGTAGAAGCCTGGCTAGACTCATGTCTCTGTACAGCCCATAGAGTTCGTGGGTGAACATTCTTCTCCAAATGCCAACAAAGCAAACATGACCAAAGATCACGCGAAGAACTTTTCTCTCGAAGAGAAAATTCAGAGCCTCTTCATCCGATTTGGATGTAATCCCCGCCGAAGAGTAGGACTGCGATGTTGAACGACTCAAATAGAGTCAACCATTCATATCACCTTCACAATCAAATCCAATCCAACCAAATGGTACCACCTCAAACATTACATAACATACGTAGTCAATAATGATGAAGCTCCGATGAAGTAGTTGGAACGGTGGGCTCTGAAAGATTATCTATCTCACTAACCGTCGTTTTCACGGCAGCACATCAATGATAATGATTGTAGAGAGTACAAACCAACAGATACTTACTTCTTAAATTTCCCGAGCATGAGAGTGGGTTCCGCCCAAAGTTCATTCTATCACCACCACATCACCAGAATTTCTCACATATTGACTATTAATTTAATGCGTATTTAAACAATAGCTACTGTCAATTTATCACATATCGATCGGTTCAAATTGACCAAGTTATGAGCCACCATAAAATCAACTCCGAACTCTCTATTTGGGCCAAATGAAAGCCATCCGCATGGCAGTAAATTTACAACCAAGCAGTCTTAGCTCGTTGCATTCTTCAATCGGCATGCGGTGGTTACCGGCAGAAACTTTTACCAGTCAATAACAAATTTATGATTTTGACAAATTTCCTCACAGGAAACTTGCGCCTCCACCTCGATAAGATTACAACACAACTTCGCTCCATAGAGAGTGTATACAGTGGTTCAAAGAAAAACCCCTTTACATCCGGCAATAAGCCGCAGAAGAAGTTCAGGTTGCTGCTAACCGTCGGATAAATTGCCTAAAAAACTTTGACAAGGGATGAAATTATTCGCAAAGTTTCGCCTTCGCCTGCTCCATTCACGGCCTGGTGACGACGATCGCCTGCGGACCAAGTAAAGGTTATGAATTCTAAATGCATTGACGTGCTTGGTTGAGGGAATTTTACAACAGTGTGCACTATTTTGGTGTCACAGCCTTATGCGTTGGCGTTTGGGGGGCGAAACCCCACCGTCCACATTCAGCCCGGTAATGGGTCGCAATGCTTTTGTTTGCCAAGAGCCTAGTGCTGTTGTGTGTGGGCACTGTGCACAACCTTTCAGACCGGATCTAAGGCACGACTGAATTAAATGCACTAGGAAGTTACGAGGCGATGCGAGCCGAGGAATTCAATTGAATTTTGCGGGACGGTCTTGAAATTTTGCAGTCGTCACAAAGTTAGCTGGAGCGCGTCATGGATTTGAACGTTATTGTTTGTAAGTGGAAAATCTGGTTCCGAAGTGTGTTTGAAATGACAAAAGAGTTTTGTGTTCCATTCAACGGGGCGACGACGGCAAAGTGGAAAAGATAATTCATTTTCGACTGAAACGAATTGCCGGCTCGGTTCGTATTTGCGTTCATTTCGCAAACTTCGCTTCAAGTTAAATTGCATGAGTTCAAATGTTTTGATTATTTTCCAAATGAAATTCCAAACAATGAATTTTTGAGAAACATTGTCTCAAGTGGGCCGGTGGGCTGGTATGGCTGTGGTCGGGGAAAGCGATGAATAATTTCGCAAGTGACGGATGCTTTGGCTGCTGGTTGATGAATGCGCATACTTTACGTTTGGAATTCGAAAACAAATTATTTGCGACAAGGAATCGGGGGGTTGGATCGAGCCTTGGCCAGAAGAATGTTTTTGGAATTTAAGAAAAACATTTTTTTGTGTCCTTGTTTGCTGAGCGCCTTTCCGAGAGACGTGGTGTGTGTTGTGTGCTTGGACGCTTCTCAGGACCTAAGTCTTGATATCTCGAAAAAGGTGCTGAAATAATTGCCCTCCCGATCAAGGTGGTTATAGACTAATAACTCGGACATAAATTGACGAATATCCGTTTTAAAGATGTCAAGAGCTTACAAATTATGTGAAAAAACTTACAAGAATTAAACGTGGGAAGCAATTCGTGAAGCAGGTGGACGATTCCGATTTGGACCACGGCCTAGCCTCCACAGCAACCACGTTCTTTGTCTCAAGTGGATGAGACCTACTATGTCGACTCAGAACAGCAAAATTTGAGACGCTTTTTCTAGACAGGAATACACTTTGAGCATTGTTTCCGGCGCGCAAGAGGCAGAACTGTGAGTAATAAAAGTTGGTATTTTCGGTGATTAAATCTGGTGCTTCGGGGGCCCCTGGCAAACAGCAGTCACACTCATTAGGTGATAGAGGGCAGTTAAGATCAGTCTTCATAACCACCTCATCCCGGATCTACCAAGTGGTGGCCTACCTGATGGAAAAGTATTCAAGGCCCGACTTGGGAGTCGTGCGTAACCAAACCATAACCCTTCCCGTACGAAGAAGCAGCTGCTTAATTTTCTGTTCCTCGCGCACTGCCCTGTTCTTATCCTATCCCGGCGAGTAATACCCACAACAGCACGAAGAAGTCTCATTTCAGCATCTTGTTATTCTTTCTGTCATTTACCAAATTTCAGGTGATAACAAATACTGAGTTGAAAACCGCTAATTTGACTTTGACACTAAGATCGGCGGTCTTGACTACCGACCTACCAAGCTGTGTCAAAACTGACCCAGATTGACCAATCTTCGTTCAGTATTACTCTTCTCATCACTCGTGAAGAAGACCCGAGATACTTAAAATTCTCTACCTGCTTCAATGGGTCTCCACTAACATGTAGAGTGCATTGAACATGAGTTCTGGAAATTACCATAAACTCTGATTTGTCCACGGTAACCTTTATCCCAGCATAAGCACAAATGGCCTCAAGCGTATCAAGTGCTCGCTGGAGTTCCGCTTGGGAAGTTGTGACTCGCTCTCGTACTCATTCGTATGCCTTTTCAAAACCTACACAACAGCTGCAGATGGGTTTGCTGGATTTCACCCATACGGGCTTAGACGAAGTGCGTTACGTTAGTCCAGCATGCTTTCAAGAAGGAATGTTGCGGATCTGCATGGTCACTACAATGGTTCGTACATCGAAATGATAATTAAATCATTGTATTCTTAGACTAGGCGCCCGCACTCATGCACGCCAATCTTCAATCCATCCAGCATCGCATCGTCGTTAGGAAGTTGTGCGCTTCGGCCGCTTTGTATGCGAGTGCGGAAATAGAAATGCAAAATCTGAATTATGAAACGTACCGAGAGCAATGACATTTTGCAAACATGTTTAGATTGAGCTTACACACATCACATCCTATTTTGTGAAAAACAAGTTATTAGAACACAAGTTATTGTCATTATTTTATGAAAATAGCTAAATATGTCCACAATAAATTACTTAATTAATTCCAGAGCCTCTTCACTCATAGGAATTTTTTTTTCAGGTTTAGCTCTCAAGTAGGTTATAAATGGATCGGATGATATCATGGTCATGTGTATAATATCTAGATTCTTGTAGTCCTTATTCCTACCTTCCTGAGCTTCTTTCGATGCAGTTTCTATTATTTCTATTACTTATGTTATTTTTTGATAACTGCTGCGGGCAACTGATACCAAGTGTATAATGATATAGCGAGCTTAACTTTCTCTTGAAAATAAACCTTTAACTGCTGGGTATCGATTGAAAGTTCGAATATGACTGCGAGTCTTGTTATTAGTCGAAAGTCTATTGTAGTGATCTGTGCAGACACATTTGGACTTCCAAAATCAATTTCATTCAATACAATCCCTCATATCCCTCTAATACAAAATTTGCACAGTATGATTTGCAGCTGAGGTCAACATATTGCTACAAAAAGTAGTCGATGGGCGGTGTAGTATATTAGCAACACTACGGTAGAGCATCAGAGTGAGAGAGATGATGTTCGATATGTCATAGTACTCATGACATGCATCTCAGCTCTTATTTTTATTGTTTGTTGTGCATGTTCTATCTTGTCTCAGTGCAGTTATGAATTGACGGACGTGCTGACGAGACGACACTACAGGCGGATATGGTTTTAACAACATGCTTACACAGAGCACGCTTTCAAAAAAATCATGTCTCCATTTATAGCCTCTTGGAGCTTATTTTACAGCCCAACAAGCATTAAAAAACACCCCATGCAAAGATTTATATTTCTAAAGGCCTAGCTCTATAACTTTTGTAACACTACCAAAGTCAAAACCATGTTTCTTAAAATTGATTTCCCTGTACCGCATACTGCCTCTCTAGGCGGATCAAGGCGGATAACATTCTTTATAGAATGGATAGCTAAATACGGTAGCTTTCTCAAATGTTAACCACTTGATGGAGCTTTGGGGAACTAAAACTGTAGCTCAAAGACAAAAATAATAAAATACTAATTATAGTGCACTCGGTCTAACCTAGCTAAAACACTCTAATATTTATTTTTAAAGCTTAAATGATATAGAGTAACTCTTGCCAACCGCTGTTTCTATGGGCTCAAGAGGCAATTGAGTAGTAGAGCCATCTCTCGAAGGACCAAGCTGACCTTATACAAGACCTTGATCATCTCAGTCCTGCTGTACGGCGCGGAGGCATGGACAATCTCAAAAGCGGATGAGGAAGTCCTTGGTATTTTCGAGAGAAAAGCTCTGCGTGCGATCTTTGGTCCTGTTTGCGTTGACGGTTTCTGGAGGAGAAGATTCAACCACGATATGTACGGGCTGTACAGCGACATGAGTCTAGTCAGGCGTCTTCGGATCCAACGCCTAAGATGGCTAGGCCATGTAGAGCGTATGGACAACTCAGCTCCGGCCTAGAGAGTCTTCGACTCCGAACCCGTGGGACAACGCAACAGAGGACGCCCGCGTTTAAGGTGGCGCATCCAGGTGGAGAAGGACCTCAACCAACTTGGCGTGCGACACTGGAGACAGCTAGCCAGAGACCGTGCTAGCTGGAGAGGCTTGTTGGTTGAGGCCCAGGTCCACCTCGGACTGTAGCGCCAAATGAAGAAGAAGAAGAAGAAATGATATAATATTTATTAAAGAAATTGTTTGAAAAATTTTAATATCTCAAAATTAAAAGAGAGAATAACTTAAAAATTCTGTGTTTCGTATATCCCTTGACATAAATTGCCCAAATTTTGGGAAAAAAATATTCACTATTGGTGAGTCGCCGTGGCGTAGTGGGTTATTGCGTCGACTCCTAAGCAGAGGGTGCCAGGTTCGAGTCCCCAATATACCAACTTTCATAATGCACGGCTTCCACCTCTTTCGAGTCACCGACAATGCTCAAAGAGTATTCCTGTCTAGAAAAAGCTTCTCAAATTCCCCTTTCGGACTCGGCATTTAACTGTAGGTCCCTTCCCCTTGTGAAAGAACAATAGCACTCACAACACGAGTGGTTGCTGAGAAGCTAGGACCAGGTCCGCCTCGGACTGTCGCGCCACCAATATTATTATTATTATATTGCAGAAGCAAAATGTTAACCAAAGATTCTTTATAACTTCCTTAATATTTCTTTTGTGTTACTGT
The DNA here is from genome assembly GCA_964034865.1 of Eristalis intricaria. Taxonomy (NCBI): domain Eukaryota; kingdom Metazoa; phylum Arthropoda; class Insecta; order Diptera; family Syrphidae; genus Eristalis; species Eristalis intricaria. The sequence continues at coordinate 79,862,994 of OZ035874.1, forward strand.
TCTACTTTCAGAAAACTGGCCTTAAAATATGAACATTCTTAAAATGTGCTACGGTAACATTGTGTTAATTCATTTTATTAATTGTTGCTTCATTCGCCATACTAACTTTTCTCATTAAAGGCTGCGTTCATCTCAAAGTCAAATGTGCCCCGTTGTCAAAGGTACCCCAGTTACCCTACCTATTCAGTTCAAGCTAAGACATATTAACAAAACTAGTTGGCATCTCATTGTGCTCGTCGCTATAGACGTATGTATTAGTTACGTAACGGTCATATTTCATCCATGACAGATGTTATGTTGAATCACATATTCATGTGTATTGCACCAAGAACTACTCCCAAAATGTCTACATAAACACAGACGGACACTTCTCATTTGCTATTAGTTTCAAAAATAAAATAATAATGTTCCATAATTTCCCATTTGCACAATGAGTTTCGCATTAAATTCGATTCATGTCCATTACGGCTAAGAACGCTATAAATTTATTTCATGAAGCACCTACTTGCCGCAGCATTTTATACCCATCCGGAGTGCAGAGGGAAACGTTCGGTTTTGAATATCTCATATTGTGCTCGAGATCATAATTATAATTTAATGACTTTCTTATGCGTACGCGAAATAAAAGTTTCGCTTTGGAATAAGTTCTTCATTTTTCAGCTTCAAATTACGAGCATGCGTAAATTTTTATTACACTGACTAAAGTGAAATCATAATTCAAATCATAAAAGATTCACGACGTTGGCACTCACATATTGGAGTGTGGACTGTCTCAATCTTCATCTCCTCGCCCAATTTTCGGGGTTTTTATAGTGACGGATGATTGGAGAATCATTTTGAGGCAGTATGAGAAAATTTAAAGGGAGTGGGAGTCACTTTTTGGGCTTCCTATTCCGAATTTCACGACATAGGGGAACTTATGTGAACTGAGTGGGAAATCGAGTACTTGGTGAATCAAATTCACATTAACTTCAAAATTTCGTAAATTGAGTTCACATCTTACCCAGTTCTATACTGACGGTTCCAAAAGACTGATGTAGACCGCGGTGTCCCTTTAAGACCTTACAACTTGTCTGGAATGTCATACAAGTTCACAAATCTTCAGAATTCTCTGAGATTGCCAGTCCAATTACCTGTCGCTATGCAGTCGTCTGGGAGTGGGGTATATCTGCAATGGTCGTGTAGCTGTAAAGTCTAGGTGACTGGGTCTTGTCATTTAGTGCTAGACTCAACTTGTCTGCGGATTATATCAAGCGGGGGACCGTGAAAAAGTTGCTCAGTGCTGCTAATGGATTATATCTTAACAAACACATACACTCCAAGCGCTGCACATGTTTAAGAGTGCTGCAGTTAACAGCGTTGATAGAGACCTGTCCAACAAGATGCGACTCTAGGCAATATTTGACCCTCACTATAGACGCAATACACGCACATAAAAACCATCGAAGATTCTTCCACACGCCGTGTTTCTCACACCATCACGGCGAGTAACTCCCAAAACAGAAATCTCATCTCCGCCACTTAACGCGACTATTTCGGTGATAACATGAACATAACATGACAATAGGTGAGAGTTGGAATAAATACTGAGTTTAAGACCGATAGGGATCTTTCAAGCTGTTTCAAGACTGACCCGGCCGATCAAGTCCTACAAGAAAGTTCAGAATTACTCCTCCAATCACTCGAGATACTTACACTTCGCCACCTACATCACTGCAACTCCATTAAAATGTAAAATGTATTGAACATGTTTTTTGGAAATTGCCATAACCTCCAATTTGTTCACGTTAACTTTAATGCAAATTGCGGTCACAAACCGATTTAGCGCACGGTGGAGATTCATCTCGGAGGTAGTGAAGACATCGTCTCAGACAAAGTGAAGGCAAGTAAGGCATCCACAAAAAAAAAAAGAGGACTTACTCTCAACTCTCCGAATGTGAAACATTCCTTACCTTAGCTGCGCTTCAAAATCCAGTCCATATATATTATGAAAAGTAGAGGTGATAAGACGCAACCTTGAGGAAGTCCAATGAATATGTTGAAAGGTGTTGATAGAGCACTGTTAACATAAAAGCAGTTTGTGTATAGAAACTGATGGGCCTCAAAAGAAGACAGTCAATCCCTGCAATGAAAATATTCCTGCATAACTCTTCAGAGTTTAGCTTGCCTGTATTCGACCATAGCTCTAGAATTCGCCTCCAAAACCTTAGCGTAGACTTTCACGAGAGAAAAAGAGATATGCTCCTGTAGCGGTTTTCCATTACTTCCTGAAAAGAGGTGATGTTTCTCTGCTTTCCCGGACCATCTTATTGATACGGAGGAGCTATAAAACTCACAAAGCCTTTCATATTCAAAGCGTTGTTCCTATCTGTTAAGCAAAAAGGAGGAAGACAGAGATCTACTATCGCAGATTGCGATGATTGCGAATGGGGGAAAACACAAACGAACTATACGACATGTACAAGGGTGTGGATGAATTCCAAAAGTCTGTCGACTTCGCAAATTCTACAAATAAGATTGCCTTCCAGTCGGAACCTTCTGTTACAGAAGAGGAATGTTTCACAGTGGTGAGCACCCGCAGTTTTCATGATACTCGTTTTTGCTTTTGATGCCAAATATATACAGTGAAACCTGCGTAAGTTGGCCATCTGCGGTGCAAGCATTTTTAGCTAACTTAGAAGGGCGTCTTGCCTTTTTTTTATTTTGTTTGTCCTCGAGAGACAGAGGAACACTGAAGTCATTCACAAACTGCAGAAATGTAGTCATCTACATATATTCCAACAAGATTCAACACGTAAATTATTTTACCGCTATGTCTGTTTGAACACTTTGTTCAGTGCATTTTTATGGACACATAGCGAAATTCAAACGCAATAAAAGCGACTTTTAACTTTCGTAGGTTATTTAGTACAAAAGATAACATAGTATATCAAAAGTGCGACTGAGTTCCAGGATAGGTAGGTCGCCATGGCCAATATACAGAGGTATTTAGAAGAATGGGAGAAAGTAGCTACTGAATGCGGATTAAACCTGTCTATTCTGGCGAACGAGCAACCTTATCTTTTAAAAGAAAATGTTAGCTCAGATTTTACAGAATTTTGGTACACTGAATCGTCATCATAAAATATTCTGAATCCTTTAATAATAATATGGGTGGCGCTAGAGCCCATAAAGGGCCAGGGCCCATCTCTCAGCAACCACTCGTGTTGTACGTGCTGTTGTTCTTTCACGAGTGGAAACGGCCAAGTTTGAGAAGTTTTTTCTAGACATTAATTACTCTTTGAGCATTGTCAGTGTCTCGAAAGAGGTGGGACCGTGAAAAGTATTTTTGGTCGTACCGACCCCCACATACCCGCAACGCCACGGCCACCACACATTTCATTTATCCTGAACCCTTTATTATAAATTAAAAAAAAAAATACATTCATTTACATAATATGTAAAACTCAGCTCTTGCTTTGCAGAAGATCACTTGGCAGCAGTCTTTTCCCGCATATTTTGCGGTTCTATAATTTTTTGCAATGGTTTGGTCATATTTTCAGCTCATTACAAGTAATCATTTTATTATGGCTTTTAATTTCACTTTAGGCTGCATATCAATATACCATTTCCGCACTATCATCGGAAACTTTTTCTGGTGCTTTTAGGTTTTGTAGATTTTTGGAGTTCCGATCAGAGATGCCATCGATGGTCAGATCTTTCTGACAAAATTTGATCCCAATTTAAGAGCAAAAGGAGATAGTAATCTTCCACCCCATGCTCAGAAGTTCTGATAACTTTTTCCAATGTTTATTCATGGTTTTTAACTCTCTCCATGAAAAAAGGACCGACGAATAGTATTTCGTGAAGAACCGTCAAAAAGTCACTCAAATTCAAATTCAGACAATCAGCTGTGAAGTTGGCCATCTATTTAGTACACGAAAATATGTCTAGACGATTTATGACGGCGTCAACAATTCTCTCTTGCTCTAATGCGGCCTGCACACTATCTTGTTTTTAACGTCATTCTTGGAAAATGATACAAAAAGTGATCAGCTTAGTGTGTAGACTGCAATGAAAATGGCCACAGAAATGATTCGAGTATGATGAAGGACTGAACATTTTCGTAGACTTCGCTGGTGTGACAGAATATGGGCATAAGGACTGATAACGTGTGCAAATGTGTAATGTGAATTGTAAAGATAGTTTGAAGCCTGGACTGAATTGAAAAGAAATGACGTTCTAGGAAAGTCATTAGAGAAATGATGGAGCTTAGGCCGCTAGATATTGCATAGTAAAGTGTACACACATATGTGTATATATGTGGGTATTTGTTTTTGAGTAGTACAATTTCTAAGTTGCGAAAATTGAAAACCTTTTTTCGAATAGTTGCAATAATCGAAAATAGGTAAGTCCACTACATTGGTTGCAGAAATCGAGTAGAAATCGAAGTTGCAACAATCGAACCTGCACTGTATTTTCAAACTGAGGGGTGAACTTGTTCAGTTAAGCTTTATACCTCTCGACCAGATTAACGAATACTTTTTGACCTCTGTAACATGAAGAAGAGAGAAGATATCCCACATTTTCTTGGTGTTTGTCCGATTTTAAAATAATTTCGACTATCAATGTGTGGAAAACATGTGTTAGACGAAGATGAAACTATGAGCATTCTTAAATGAAGAAAAATGATAGGAGATCTTATAGCGTCTCATACAGGAGATTCTTATAGCAAAACTTATGTTCATATTTTGTCAACCTGGCCATAGGCCAAACCATAATTGACTTATGTTAAACTTTACATTGTAAAATATGTATTGGAAATAAAAGTCAATGTGAACTTAACCAAACTAACAGAGGTATTTGGAGAAATACTTGTATGGAACGTTCTTGGTGCTACTGTACACTGGCCTACATAGGCAGGTGGCCAACGTACAGGGGTGGCCATCCTTACAGGTTTCACTGTTCAAAATTTCTTGACTTGACTTATGTATATACTGTGACGGCCAACGACATGACGCTGTCACGCCATCATTCCCCTTTACCTAAAGGGAGTTGTTCTGCACTCTTGCCGTGACGCCCAAGTTTTTTTCTCTTATATTTGGATTATTTGTCTTCAACAATAATACAAGTACATATGTAGAATGTGGTCGCCGTGGCGTAGTGGGTAAGTGCGTCGACTCAGTCGTTCACAGACCTCCACGCAGTGCGGACGTGTTTCGACTTAGTGCGGTAATAATAAAAATATTAAGTGCGGACAATAGCGCCAAAACAGAAAAAGAATCGATAGCTTCTCGGTAGAGTGCTCGCCGGTGACATCGCGGTGCCGGGTTCAAATCCCGAAAAAACAGTCAGATCTTTTTTTTTTAATTAAAAGCAAGTAGAGACACTTAGTGTGAGGAAGAAGTGTGATGGAGACAGTGGAGCGACCCGAGCTCATGAAATCGGGTGATATTGTACCGGTGGCTTCGACATCGGACCACCAGTCAACAAATGAAGAGGGGAGGAAGAAGAGGAGGAAGAAGCTCCAGCCTCAGCCCAACCTCGTCAAGCGCCGGTCCAGCCTTGGATCAGGCGACGGGAAAATTGCGGCTAAAGCCGCAAACAAAACAGCAGCAGCAATAACAACAACAACAACTGCACAGGCAACATCAGCAGCAACATCAAGAATGGTCGACGACGTCGAGTACGAGTCGACAGAGGGGGAGGGGAGATTCTCCTACAGTGGGAAAGAGAATCCCTTCCACACGCTAACGTCCTCCGAATCAGAGGACGAAGAGGAAGAGGACCGGGAGCGGCTCGAGAAGAGCCAACGAGAGAGGGAGGAGTTGGACGCCCACATCAAAGCCCTCCAAACCAAATTAAGGGCCAGGAGAGCAGCCAAAGAGGCTGCACAACAACAACAGCAGCTGCAACAACTGCAGCCACACAAACAGCAGCAGCCAAAGCAGCAGCAGCAACAACAACAGCAGCAGCCAAAGAAGCAGCCGAAACAACAGCAGCAGCCTAAGCAGCAGCAGCAACAACAACAGCAGCAGACTAAGCAGCAGCAGCAGCAACAACAACAGCAGCAGACTGAGCAGCAGCAGAAACAACAACGATATCAGCAGAAGAAGGCGCAGCAGAAGCAACCGCAACAGCAGCAGCCAGCCAAAAAGGAGAGATGCCCTCCGATCAACGTCTTCGGACTGGAGACGAAAGACGTTGATATACTATGTAAGTTGGTCACGAAAAATTCTTATTTTATTAAGTATAAGGGTCCACTACGTGTCTCTGTCCATTGCTTATCAATGACAGACTATCACGTAGTTAAAGAAAGGTTAGCGGTGTCGGAGGCCGAGTTTTTCTCGTACACTCCGAAAGGGGAAAAGGTGCAGACCATGCTCCTTAAGGACGTGGATCCCGACACTGATCCCGATGAGATCCTCGCTATTCTGCGCCAAGCGCAGAGCGACGATGTCCAGGTCGTAGGGGTTAAGCCCTTCATCACTGCGGCATCGAGAAGGGAGAATAGGAAACTTCCTTTCTTCCTGGTTCAGGTCACCCCAGACAGCAAACTAGAGAGCCTAAAAAAAATTACCCATTTAGGCACTCTGTCTGTTACATGGGAAACAATAAAAAAGACAAAGAACACACTCCAGTGTGTTCGTTGTCAGAGGTTTGGGCATGCCGCGGCGAACTGCAATATGCAGTCTCGCTGTGTCAAATGCGCAGGAAACCACAATCGCGGGGAATGTCCTTTAGGGACCGATAAAGTCGAGGACAGGAGCAAACTGACGTGCGTGCTCTGTAAGACCAGCGGACACCCTGCAAACTATCGGGGATGTCCTAAGGTCCAAGAAATGAGAAAAATTATACAGGCCAAACGTAATGGAAAAATGGTAGAAGCGAGGCCAGTGCCCCGTGCTCCAGCTACCACTGTTACACCGGCAGTCTCCTATGCCCAAGTGGCATCGGCTGGGCGACCGGTTCAACAGACAGTGCCGAAAGTTACCCAGGTCCCAGTGGCCAGGCAACCAGAAGCAAATTTGGATGTGCAGACGATCCTGCTCTCTATCCAGAGGCAGATCGCTCAACTCAAAACCCAGTTCCAAAACCAATTACAAGAACAAGCAGCGCGAATAGACCTCATCTATTCGACGCTGTTTGGGGAGCCAAACGCAACATCGGTATAATGGCTGCGCAGGCAGCCTGCAACCTGAAAATTCTAGCAGTGAATGTGAATTCACTGATCCGCCCTGAACGTCAATTAAATTTCGGTAACTTGTTGCAGACCCATAATCCTGATGTGTTGATGGTTTGCGAAACTAAGCTAAGCCAGACGCACCCACTCAGGTACAAAAATTACAATATTATTCGAAGAGATCGAAGCTACCTAGCTGGTGGAGTCGCGCTCTTAATAAAAAAAGGCCTTTGTCATAAGGTCGTGTATAGCGGTGAAGTGCGGAGATTCCAGGCCATAGAAACGTGTATCGCACGCATCCCCCTCCGGGGTGGTAAGCGGCTATATGTGATCGCTATCTATGCGACTGACAAGTCACGCATCAACCAATATTTCATTTCAGAGCTCGATACTCTTTTCACTAGCCTTCGACTGAGCTCGGAGGAGAACTACTATATCGTAGCCGGGGACTTGAACTCTAGGCATATAGAGTGGGGCAATGTGGTGCATAACACCAGGGGGACCTCATTGTATAACTGGTTGGTAGAACACAATGTTGAGTTCAAGCTAGATTTACTAGCAACCGATAGGCCATCGTATCCCAGAAGCGGGTCCTATCTGGATCTGATGCTGATAGACAAACGACTGACTATACTAGACGTGGAAAGACGCACACGGAACTGTCTAACTGCTGTTGAGTACGAGAGTGATCACTGCGGGCTCTTCGCAGTTATTCAGCTCCCGAACGAGGTGGAAGGACTGGAAGAGTATGTTCAGAGGCACCCTTATAATTATAATAAGGCCCGCTGGCCACGCTTCTCCAGGACTTTATCCACAGAACTACGTTCGAGTGGGATCAATCCGCCGACAAACAGAAACCTGACGAACGAAGAGGTTGACAGGTACCTCATACAAATGGACGACGTAATCAAACGTACGATGGACAAAACAATTCCGAAGGTAGTTCAAATCGACAACAGCGATGTTTATCGAAATGCTACCATCGACGCACTTCACGTGCACAAAAGTAGGCTGCTGTCAAGACTCAAACTCTTGCACAGGCGTTTTACAGATCCGCAAAACGCGGAAGTCAGAGCATTGAAGTCGGAGATCAAGAACCTCCAACAGTTAATTCGAATAAACTATAGCTTGGCTATAAGCTTGCACTGGGGCAACAAAATCCGGGCTGTACGATCCAACAACCCGGGTATGTTCCCGCAAGTAAATAAAATATTTCGGAGGAAAGATCAAAACGACATTCAAATCGTAAGGCTTCCCAGAACGACAGACAATGAACACTTACTGACTTCAGTTGGCATCGATCCAGATGAGGCAGTGCTAGACAATGACTTCTTTGCGGTGGAAGATCCCCAGGAGAAGGTTACAGCTATTGGTGCAGTGTTCCAGAGAGTGTATACGGTCAACGAGGTTAGTAGGCCGAATCACGATCTGGAGAACAGAGCCCTGCTAAACCACTTCTATCTCCGCAATGAGATAAGTCAATGGCGATCAGAGAATCCAGGGTTCACCAGGTTCAATGACGAGAACATGGCACATAGTGCCGTCGCCAATGATGGGAATCACATCTTGATTTCTCAAGAAGATCTCCAGGGTATCTTCCACTCGCTGAAGAAGAAAAAGTCAGTGGGAATCGATGGAATACCGAACATTGTGCTTCGCCATCTTCCCCCCGAAGCGGTCCAAACGTACACAACCCTGTTCAACAATGCGCTGAGTAATGCACATTACCCCACGCACTGGAAAACAGCTGCTGTTCAACCGATCCCTAAACGGGACAAAGATAAGTCCATTCCGACAAATCTTCGGTCGATCAGTCTTCTTCCTTGCATAAGCAAGGTTTTTGAAAAGATAGTCATTCGAGTTCTGAAGCAATGGGCTGATGAAAAGAAAATCATACCGGACAACCAGGACATGATACCATTAATGCCGCGTCAAAACTGGTTTCCGACATACAATGGAATAAAAACAAAAATCAGTGCACGGGTGCCTGCCTGATTGACTTGGAGAAGGCGTTCGACACCGTTTGGTTAGAGGGCCTCTTCCTCAAGTTGGTCAGGCTTGGCATAAGTAAACCATTGCTATACATGATCTATGACATGATAACAGGTAGAAAGTTCGTTGTGAAAAATGGTGACGTAACTTCCACTACGGTCTTTAACATTAAAAACGGTCTGCAACAGGGGGCCATTGGTTCCCCGATCCTGTTTTCCATATTCACTGCAGATCTTATAGGTTCCATGCCGCACTTAATTGCGTACGCCGACGACCTAGTTGCGTACAGATCAGGTCCGAAGGTCGAGGTAATAAACATCTTGTTGCAGCGTGACTTCGAGAAAATCCAGCGATTTTGCGACGACTGGAAGTTGCTTATCAACTTCCAGAAATGCGAAACTAGTCTTTTCCGGACCCCGTTGGACAGGGCATCGCGGGATACGCGCCAAAACTGGCGTAAGTTCGGCATAGTTGACCCGCATGGTCGGCCGTTAGCTGTAAAAAGTGTAGTTAGATATCTAGGCATTTGGCTGGATCAATATCTGTATTTTGACAAACATATAGATATTGCTCTGACGAAAGCCAGAAAAGCCTTTGCTGCGGCAAGAAGGTTGTTTTTCAGCAGCCAACTTGATACCAGAGTGAAGGTAATCTGCTACATGGCCCTAGTACGGCCTATTATGGTGTACGGTTGTCCATTGTGGTTCAACGTGAGTCCTTCCCAGATGGAAAAGATGAGGGTGTTCGAGAGGCAGTGTCTTAGGAGCTGTCTCCGTCTGTATCGCACACCCGAGTCTGAGTACAAGAAGTACTACCCTAACGAGGTCCTGTACAACGAGGCAAACGTGAATAGGGTAGATAATTTTATAATTAAACTAATCAGAAGGCACACTGCACGAGCTATGACCTCGTCCAACAGTCTGATCTTTGGGGCTTACTACCCCAATTGTATGTACCATGAAAGGGTGCGCCTTAACGGCTTTATTCCTCCCGAAGCATTCCTCTATCTAGACACAATTGGCCTAATACAGGATCCACAAGGATGTCCTATCATCTTCCATGTCGTACGCCGAACAGTGGATAGGCGACTTCAATACGAACCGGATGTCGTTCGCACCCACGAGGATCTCCTCCGGTTCAGTAGAGCGATCCCCGCTCGAGATAGGAAAGAGTCTGCCAAAGAACGGCAATTTTACTGGTGGTTACACCAAAACCAGCCTCCGCCACCGCTAGCTTTTCCACAGGATCAGGTAGTTGACCATAGTGGCCAGCTTACATAGTTTTTAAGGTAGCTTTAAGAAAAAAAAAAAAAAAAAAAAAAAAAAAAAAATAATAAAATAAAAAAAAAAAAATAAAAAAAAAATAAAAAAGAAAAAAAAAAAAAAAAGTAATAAAACAAAAAACCAAAAAAAATAATAAAACATAAAATCCAAAAAAAAAGAAATATATACATGAAACAAAAACAAAAAAAAAAAGGTGCATCACGGCGTATAAATTATATATGTTATGCATATACACGACATATACGCCCTGGTGCACGTGTCCGTACTGTTACGGACATAGTTAAGATAGTATTAAGTTTTATTTTAGGGTAAGTTAGTATAAGGTAGGTTAAGTAGTTAGGTTTAGCCAAGTTTTTTATAAGTTTTCTTGGCAAAGCAATAAATAAATAAAAGATTGTCACTAAAGACTAAAAAAAAAAACGTAGATTAAGCCGAAAGGCACATTTATAACATAGATTAGATTAGCTTAGAGTACCCGCATAGGGTCAGTAGGTTAGTATTAAGAACAATTGTAATTCTTAAGTTAGTTAAGCTAGTTTTAAGTAATTTTATCTAGCAAGTAAGAAATATAAAATTGAATTAAATAAAATTGCGTTAAAAAAAAAAAAAAAAAAAAAGTGCGTCGACTTCTACGCAGGGGGTGCCAGGTTCGATACCCGAATTAACCACCTTTGATAATTCACGGCTCCACCTCTTTCGAGTCACTGACAATGCTCAAAGTGTATTCCTGTCTAGAAAAAGCTTCTCAAATCGGCATTAAATTGTAGGTCCCTTCTACGCGTGAAAGAACAATAGCACGCACAACACACGTGGTTGCTGAGAAGCTAGGCCCAGGTCCACCTCGGACTGTCGCGCCACCCATATTATTATTATATGAAGAATGAACAGTAGCATGTAGTGGGCAAAGAATATACGTCTACTGCAACGAATCATGTTTTTAGCATTTTGTGCTTTCCTCTCACGAACGAAAGTGACCTAATGTCTTATGATAATGCTAAGCGGCCAAGGTCTTCAGTCACTTAAAAGAGGTGGTGAAAATAGTTTGTCGTACCGAGAAATGTATTAAAGGTTCCGAAGGAGACGGTGGATATATCTACTACCCCTTGGCGACCAAAAGTGCAGGGCTCTCATCGCGTAACTTTTCAGACGACTATCGTCCTTTCGATTCACTTCGATAATATCATCGATGGTTTTATTCGTGTTAGACTATCATTTCGCCTATCGTTACAGTTTGAGTGCTCTGATATTGCAAACGAAGATGATTTAGTATTTATAGAGGCGACTATTGTAAGCAGCAGCCCAGACTTCGTACAATTTGGAGAACATGCTAGAGGAAATATTGTGAGAGATGCCACATGTCAACAGTTACAGCAAAATTGTTAATTTAAATAAACAGGTATTGCTATAGTAACATAACACAATATAAATTAAAAATAGCACAACCATAGTAAAAAAAACATAACATAACATATCAATTCATTTAACACAGAAGAAAAACTAACAAATTAAAACTTTTCAAGAATAGCCTTTAGCAGCTCATTTCGCTCGTTGTCACATTTCTTTTTGTGATCTAAAAATTCTATTACTTTAGAGTGGTAGTCTGCACTTACTTTTCCAATCTAGTCTATTCTCTTTAAGATCCTCTCCTGAGTGGGTTCACATTTCCTCTTTCCCTTAAGAGCTGATCCGCCAGAGCTTTCGGTGAAAATATGCATTGATTTCATGAAAATAAAGAAAAATTCTATACTAAACCTGAAGTTGAAGATGTGTTCGCTTCAAAAAAGCTTTTACTGGCTATAAGGTCATCCCTTGTTAAACCGTCCTGTGCTTCATTGTCCAGAATATATTCGTGATGTATTCCTCGCTTTTCGGACAGGACCTTATCTAACTGACTGTAACCAAATACATCATTAAATTAATATAGAATGTTTAAATATAAACATACCTTTGGTAAGGACAAGTCTCCCTATTCCTTCCTGTTCTTTTATTATGGATTTTTGTTGTTTTATATCACCGCTCCAAGCTGCCATGCTTTCCATGCTTTCCCTGAACTTGGGCTACAGTGAGAGTGTAGCCCTCGTCAAATAATTTTTTTTGAATTTGTTGCCACATTTTAGTTTTATTTTTTAGGTCGAATTTTTTCCCAACCTTCGGACGGAGATCTTCCAGCAAAGAAAGTAGCAATTTTGTTAGTGCTTCCAACCAAACATCATTCGGAAAACACAGGAAAACAAATCTAAGTATTTGACACATCAACTGATTTGACATAAAACCAACAAACTGCCCACTGAAATTTCTTGTGTTAAAATGGACAGGGTCCATCCGATCCATAAGAAAGGAGACCCCTTTGACTGCGCCAACTATAGAGGGATAAGTCTCCTGAACATCGCCTACAAGATCTTCTCTGCCGTTTTGTGTACTCGCCTGAAGCCGTTTATAAATAACCTGATAGGTCCTTATCAGTGTGGCTTCTGTCCAGGGAAGTCCACCATCGACCAGATTTTCACACTACGGCAGATCCTGGAAAAGACCCAAGAAATGCAAATCGACACCCACCACCTTTTAGTCGATTTCAAGGCCGCATATGACAGCGTGCATAGGGACGAGCTATACAACGCCATGTCTAGTTTTGACATTCCTGCCAAACTCGTCAGGTTGTGCAGGATGACGATGGAGAATTCTCGCTGCTCCATCAAGGTCGGTAACGAACTCACCAAGACCTACAATGTCAAAAAAGGTTTTAGACAAGGCGACACGCTGTCATGTGATTTCTTTAACATCATCCTAGAGAAGATCGTGCAAGACTCACACGCCAACACTAGAGGCACGATCTTCCAGAAGTCCGTACAACTGTTAGCATACGCGGATGACATTGACGTGATTGGCAGAACACAGCGAGCCGTCAATGAGGCGTTTGCTGGCATTGAGGCGGATGCGGCTAAAATGGGTCTAGCGGTAAATGAGGGCAAAACGAAGTATATGCTGTCATCAAGAAAGGACACACAACATCGACGTCTTGGACAGAGCGTCACAATGGGCAGCTATAACTTCGAGGTAGTCACGGACTTCGTCTACCTCGGCTCCGCAGTAAACAGTACAAACAACATCAGTACCGAGATCAAACGCAGAGTAACTCTTTCCAACCGCTGTTTCTATGGGCTCAAGAGGCAATTGAGTAGTAGAGCCATCTCTCGAAGGACAAAGCTGACTTTATACAAGACCTTGATCATCCCAGTCCTGCTGTACGGCGCGGAGGCATGGACAATCTCAAAAGCGGATGAGGAAGTCCTTGGTATTTTCGAGAGAAAAGTTCTGCGTGCGATCTTTGTACCTGTTTGCGTTGACGGTTTCTGGAGGAGAAGATTCAACCACGAACTGTACGGGCTGTACAGCGACATGAGTCTAGTCAGGCGTCTTCGGATCCAACGCCTAAGATGGCTAGGCCATGTAGAGCGTATGGACAACTCAGCTCCGGCCCGGAGAGTCTTCGACTCCGAACCCGTGAGACACCGCAACAGAGGACGCCCGCGTTTAAGGTGGCGCACCCAGGTGGAGAAGGACCTCAACCAACTTGGCGTGCGACACTGGAGACAGCTAGCCAGAGACCGTGCTAGCTGGAGAGGCTTGTTGGTTGAGGCCCAGGTCCACCCCGGACTGTGGAAGAAGAAAATGGACAGGGTGGGGAAATTTTTTACTCTCTCGAGAGAGTGCTCATTTGACATAAAACCCACATTTTTGGCGTACGGGAACAGACTTTCGTAGATTTGTGTTGTCTTGTACTGTTTTGTGTTGTTTATTTTGGTTACGGGAACAGACCTAATATCTTTCTTCACGTAAAACTGACTGACTGTGCTCTAATTCCTCTCAAATTTCACCCGCAACCCATTCTCATTTCAGTTTTCGAACAAAACTAATACAAATGCGACTTATCACTAAAAGTATATGTATTCACAATTTCTTCTCATTTAGTAGGAGGTGGTACTGAAATAGGTATGGCCAAAAATCAGTCGTCGAGACGATAGTTACAGATTTTAGCTTACGCAAAGCAGGCAAAACGATATCTCTCAGACAATATCGTTTTTTTGTTGCTTACATGATGCAAAACTCTCATCTAAACGCTAGCGCGAGACGATGTCGCCATACGCGATTAGATCCCAGTTAATTCTTCTTGAACATCTGTAGTATGCAGACGTCCAGGAATATGTCTCATTGTAAACCAAATGACGCTGTGTGTAATTTGCAAGTAGTTCATCGGAATACATACAATTTTTCGAAGTAAATTGAGAGAAACATAATGTCTCTCAAATTCATAAATGCGTATCTTTAACAAAATCAATGTAGAACACCCCTTGAGGACACTCAAGAGATACAAAAATTATTCGTCCTCAAAAAAGGTTGATCACATAACGTCAAGCAGGCTGTTAATGCAAAGAACACACACAAAGAGGCGAAACGTGTCCCGCTTTCCAAGAACTCCCAAGCCCCCGACCAATCCGTCTGCCAGGGTTTTTAAGGGTGCCCTGGACAAATGATAAACTCCATTATTACACATCTTCTGCGTGCCTAAGTATCCCTTTTTAAGGGTGGCAGCCGTCCCTAACCTCTAAAAAGCAAACGAACAGCTTTAAACATGCCCATTCAAAAACATGAAATAATACTGCGCCCGAAAGAGATCCTAGGCCAAATATTGGACGCCGCCGACGCCGCCGAGAATATCCCAACAAGACCAAAACAAACACGAAACAAGAACAGCGTAAAAACGAGACCATGTCAGAGAGAGAGAGAGGGAGGGAGAGACCTATAAGTTGACCCCATTATTCAGGCCGAACATTACCTTGCCAGCGTCTTTCAAGAGTTCCATCTCATCACGTTTTCAATTATTCTAGCACTTAACACCGGTGTGATTTTGTCTTTTATTGCGGCTTCCCCTCCCCTCGGGTGTGCCATCGCAACCGGATTTTAATGGAATTACCTATGCCGTAGACAGCAGGACTGCTGCTGCTTGGCTTTCCTGATGCCTGATGGCTTTTCATCCCCGCCACCCGAGCTCGTTTCAGCCATCCCTCTAACAGACCAAGCAAACATTTGTATTCAAGCCATAAGAGGGTGGCTGAATTCAACACCCCCACCCACCGCGCCACAGCGAGCGTCACATCGTCACACCGCCAATGGAGCAGATTTCGGATTCGCTTTTTCACTTAACCGGTGTGTATGAAACTAATTTATTTTGCGCCTTTTATTCGTACGTACGTCTTGACGATGGCACATACATCTGCACAAAGTCACCGTCGTCACAGCCATTTATCGTTTCCCCCTTTCGCGTAAGTATGCCCATTACTTCGCCGGGAATCGTAAGTCGCGACGCGGCACAGGATGTCAACGCTTCATTGGTTATCTGCTTTGGAGGGAAGTGCGCATCCAAGGTACGCCACAAAAGGAAAGAATTATGCGGTAAATGATGTACGCGAATATGGCATCCCGGAAGGCGAACGGGTGAGCTTATGTTAATACCTAGGCGTGCATAAATTTCCCCCAAAGGAGTTTCGGTTACATTTGAGGAACAGAACGCAAGGACACACGCGAGGCAACCCACGTGAGTGTACGTGCGGAATTTAAGCATCTGTATTTCCGCTTACAAAAAGTGCGGAGACGAGGCACGACGTATGTGAATATTCAGATTGACAGTCTCAAGTTGATCCTGTCAGCTGCTGATTTACATGCAAAGGACCTTATCAAAAATATTTGCCCTCGCTATCGTTGGCCTCGGACTTCCCGGCGCGGCTCTCTGTGGTGTTCCGACGGAATGCTAATTAAAATAAATAACACATGAACCAGAATGTATACAAAGTGTGTTCTTCCGGCTAACATCTCTCGTCTCGAAGGAGCACATCCTGCCCCCAGCGCACATCAACATATCACCGTGCATTCGTACCTTCACGGAGGTGTTGGCAGGTTCAACCGCCGCATAAATCCTGGTCCTGGCAGCGGCAGCAAAGTCGGTGGTTGATGCAAAAGTCATAACGACTCCGGCTCATGTCCATGAATGTAAGGGTCTTCCACAGGAGATCCCCTTCTAGACCGATATTTTTTTTTGTTTTCATATTTTGTTGGCCTTCTTTATGTTTTGCTAGTCCTCTCAGCAGTAGTTTCTCCGTCAGTTTCCCTTTTGATTGTCGTGCTCATCCTGGCGAAAGGATTGCGCGCTGCTATGCGCGCGTTTTGTTATCACCGAAAACAACTCTAGCAGAATGCCTGGGGCGGCTGTTACTAGACAAAGGAAAAGCAATTTCGTCCCGACCGACACGACGACGACGACATGTCTCTTTTATTCTGGGCTCGATTTTTATTTTTATTTTGATTTGAACGCAACCGTGGAGTGGTGTGCTGTGTGTCGCTTTCTGAGTTGAGCTGAAGTGGCAGCGAAACTGCAAGAGGTAATCATATGTTTTGCATTTTTATTGCAACATTTTGAGGACACTTGCCGTGTGAAATGACAACGTTGACAGGGGATCTGTGTTTCCACGGGGTAGACGGATGGCTTGGCCGCCCTGGAATGAATGTTTTCGTTATTACCTGTGTTTTCGAGTGTACTTTTGTGGCAGTACCATGCTGATATCTCTCGTCAGTTTGTTGTTGTTTTGTTGGCCCAATGTTGCTGTTGCATATGATTGACGAAAGACGCTGTGTTAGCGGTCTGTCTGCTGTGCGGTCGTGATGGAAATTCTCGTATTCGTTTCGAGCGAAAAACGAGACGGCAACGAGATGGAATTCGCAAAAAGTTCCCGAATAAATTTATTTGTTTGGAAAATTTGGTAACTTTTGTTCGTTGCCTCTTCAGTGGAGTCTGATTTATACACGTTCATGTGTACCTACATGTGGGGTGAATACATAAAAGTCGAAACACATGAACCAACAAGTGTAGTTAATGCAGTTTTGTGTTCGCTCTGATTTTTGCGACTGCCAGACTTTCCGGGGGACGTGGTTGTGCTTGTGGAGAATGAAGAACTTGTTGAATATAAAGCCGTGGTAATTAGAGTTTTTGCTGATTGAGTTGTGTTACCGATGAATTTACATGAAAAATAATTTGTCGGACCGTGAAACTGGGAAACTTGTTTTAGCGCATTGACATGGCTTTCCGCTTGCGGTTCGAATTTGGTATTAAAATGTAGGTCTGCTGCAGGTACATTTTTGAAAAGTTTGGCAGAATCTTCACGTGAGCTTGTGTTCTGTCGCGCCAAGGAAACCCTGCCCCGTTTGTGAACCGACAACCACACGTTCTGCTTGAAAAGACCCGTTCACATTCTCTAATCGACTAAAGCCCAGTTTCACAGTGCAATTTTTAGTAGTTCATTTTTTTATTTTCCACCTTTGGCTTAAACTTCAATACAACGAATTATTCGGTTTCACAGCTTCGTTTAAATAATGAATTGAAGTGAATTCGCTGTGTACTCCCATTTAAGCCAGTTCAGCAAAACAGCTGAATTTCGTTTCGCTCTTTTGAGAGTGAGAACATGTTTCTCTTAATTCAACTGATGTTCATTAATATAATCCATCCCTTCTTCATTGTCCCATTACTTTCGACGTATGATGAAAAACCAGTTGTCCCTTTGGTCGTCGGCCCCTCTCTAGTGGTCGTCCACTTTCACCTTTTGCGTCCTGTTTCTCCTATCTGACGGCGCCGATACAAGCAGTAATATGTTCTACACATCTGCCAAACAATTTAAAAATAGCTGTGTTTTTTTGCAAGCGTGTGTACGATTAAATTTCAATTTGCATGTAAAATACACTAAGAGCAAATCCTATATCCGCTTAAGTTACTCATCATATCTACCGCCGCTTAAGAAATAAGCGCGGATAAAAGCAATGCTTCATTATTTTCCAAGTGTTCATTTCTGAGTTTATTCATTCATTGTTTAGGTTGCTGTATGTGGCTTACATTTGTAGGTGTGGTTGATGTATTAGATCATTTTGAATTGTTTTGGCATCCATAAGTATGCAATTTTCGGTATAACCAGAGTGTCTCTGCTATACATTCCATTAAGGATTCGTAACCAATTCTTTTCATTGTCACGCTAGACAGTCACAAAACGAAGATTGTGTCCATCAAAGATCAACCATCACCTTCCACGACTACAGCCCTAACTGTTTAGCAAATGTCATTTGTGTTTAGCGCCGATGATCGTTGTTTTTGTGCACTTATAATTTAAGCGTATATACACACCTATTAGCTGTGTTTTCTTGCAAGCGAATATACGCTTAATTTATAAGTGCACAAAGAAATGGATCATCGGCGCTTAATAATTCATCATAATACCTTGGCAGCACCGCCAATATTTATGACAATTTTGACAGTCAGGGCATAGAATCCTGTAAGAGGATAGTGGATCGTCAATGGGCAAAATCATCACTTTAAATACAAAAACACTTAAATCAATTGAAACATATTTTTCATCGAATGAAAGAAACAATGAAAAAAATCGATAACGAAACCTAAATGTAAATGTAAATGAAAGTAGAGCACAGACAAAAATAGCATACTTATGGATGCAAAAACATTTTAAAATGATCCAATACATCAACCACATTTACAAACGCGTGAACCAAAACGATTAGGGGCTAATATCGTTAGCCACGTACAGCAACTTAAACAAAGAATGAATAAATTCAGGAATGAACATACAGAAAATTAATTGGAAGCATTGTTTTATCCGCGCCTATTTCTTAAGCGGGGAAAGGTATGATGAGTAAATTAAGCGTATATAGGATTTGTTGTTAGTGTATTTTACATGCAAATTAAAATTTAAGCGTATATAAAACTTTCTAAAAAACAAGCCTAATATTACGTACTTCATCAGGCAGGACACATTTGCGAATGTCCAAGAAGGTGGCGATTTCGCTTTTTTGATTAGTGTAGCGTATTTACAAAAATATAAGTTGTTGCTTTCATTTTATTCGAAAATAGCACTTTAATTGTTGGGCATAGTTACGGAAAGCATAAGCTGTATGTGTTAAGTGGTGCAAAGTTGAAAAAATGTTGAAGTCAGTGGAAGCAGGGTTGGCGCTAAGCAAACTAAGTCCCAATTTGACTAATTTTTGACGCCGAAAGACCGTGACACGACTTTTTAAAAGTCCGTTTTGTGGCTGTTTATATTTTCATGCTGCTGACAAAAAGCCGCAGTATTTGAAATTAGTTTGATACGAAATTAGTTTGATACGGAATTATTTCAAGGGATTGGGAAAGTGACTTCCATGGATTGGTCAAGATCAGGACACAAAACCACCATTCTGTAATGAATCTTATAAATTATTTCCGAGCTTATGGAACCATTTAAAGAACTAAACACATTTTGAAGAAATGAAATATGTCCAAGAAAATAAGAAGATGCAAAAAAACGGCTGCACTACTCGTAGAGAGCAGAAATCAAACTTTGATTTGTATGCTCCGAAAAACAGCTCTAAACAACAAAGAATTTTTCAGGGATCTCGAAACTGGCAAAGCCGCATGCAAGCATATATCCGGACTTCAAAATTACTCAACCTGTTCGTATGGTCGATTAATTATTCAAACTTTTCGGTGAACAACTAATTAAAATTGACGGGGTTAGATTTCTATACCTCTTCATTCAAAATTTAAGTTTGAGGGCATCTAGTCGGACGTATTTTATATCCCCTTTAGGCAATCTTGGCAAGCATTTAAGGCATTGAAAATTACATTCTTTTTTTGGGAAACTTTGCGACCTCCTCAAATTTTTCAGCGGCAACCATGAGTGGAAATAAAGGGTGGCCGACAACTAACACTCAATTCAATGCGAATTTCAGTCGTCGACCGTTGATGGCGGAGCACTATTTTGATGAACTTATATGCGATGATGTCCTTAAAAAAATATAGTGTGTTATTCTTGTCCTCCGTGTTTCCACCTCAAATAAATTTTCTTGAAGGAACTGTTATGCAGATGCATCAAACTCAGGATTTGTATGCCAATTTTGTGCAATCTAGATTATTTGATTTAAAATATTTTGCTGTAGTAGGTAAGTATTTTTATATTTGCATTTATTGAGTGTTTCTGTACATAAAAGAAATTTTCTTAAGAATAAAATTGTATAAATTTGTTGTTGGTTTGTTTTAAACATTATTAATCTCTTAAACTATTTTTATTGATTTGCTTTAAAGCCAATGACAATTATTTACTATTATTGCGTACTACCCGACAATTATTTTCTATTATTGCTTATTACCCAGGAAGCAAAAATCGAATTAATAAGGTATATCTAGGGTGTACTGAGGCAAGAATAGTGATTAGCTTGGCGATTGACATTCTGCAAAAATGTTGGCACTCTTTGCAAACAACGTCCTTCAGCAAATAATGCTCGATTTTATGAACCATTAACCATTACATAAGAAAATCATGTGGAGTCGGCCTATAATCAGCCTTTCACTGGTCAGACTCAAGGATGAATTGTCTGAAGTGATTTTGTATGTTTGTTATCTTGTCCTTTTCTCATGATCCCCCAATCCAAAGGCTGGATTTCAACCTGCACTGGTCATGCAAGTGTAGTGGATAGATTACAAATTGAACAAGTTTACCATTCCTTGACTTCGAAATACCCTGCCGATGTTATGTCTCAGAAGATTTGAGTTCATCAATATGGCCGCTGTTACACGGGAAAATTACATCAGATCTCGTCGCAAAGAATGAGAGGAAATCGGATTAGCTTTCGTTTTTTCGAAATTTGATAATTTCATCGTGTAAAAGCATGGTATCTACAATTACTTTCGATGAATGACTGGACTTAAAACAATCAGCAGCTGTCACAAGAAACAAACTGTCAATTTAAAGTTCTCCCCCCTAAAAAAGGGCTTTGCGTACTCAGCATATCATGTCGAGTTTTCCAGTTTCAACTGACTTTATTTCAACTATCATTTTTGAAATGACAGTCTTGCTGAAATTATGGGAAAATGACATTGTATAGCTCGAAATGAAAAATTACGTTTAAATGGTAAGCGAGAATATGTCATGGATCTGATTGAAGTGACGGATGGTGTAAACTTCTGTACAACTTCAAGTCGGTCCCAACAAATCTCATGTTTTCCGGCGTAATCAACTTTGTCAGACACATAAAACGTCCCTGCGGATTGTTATGAGCCTTTCGCTTAATTGGACAGAATAGTAAACTTTCCCCCCTCACTAGGCTACAGTCGTATACATGAAACACAAGTACGTGCACTCGAGTTGAACTGTTTTTGAAACTTAATCCGTATTAACGTTCGTATAGCGGGCAGATATTCAAAATAGTGGATCCTGTTGCAGGCTATGTTGTTGTTTGTGTCATTGTCAGTAGTCAATAGCAAACTTGACCATATCCCCGTGGCAAATGCCGTGAAAAGCCGCGTTATATGTTTGCTGTTTTGCAGGTTTTCTAGATTTCCACTGACAAACCATGGAAAAAATTCCAATTGTTCGACAACCATTGTTTTGTTAGTCCCAGAATGTATGCATTCGTTTGTGTATTTTAGCCTCGAAATATTTTTTAACCCTGCACGATGGTTAGAGGCGAAATCCACTTGAAAATGCTTAACTTCGGCCTTCTGCATGTATGTCGTTGATTCGGTCGATGTGGAAACCTGGAACTAGTCCCCTATCGGAAACTGTTGAGCTCAAAACTCATGAGAGGTATTATGGTTCAAGTGGGAATCACATCGACCCGTTTGCAATGATGAAACTCTGTCATGAATGCACGTGTGTCATTGTTGCCCAAATAAATCCTTAGCAAGCATGTGTCAGGTATGTATTCAAAACTCTCTCTCACCTGTAATGCAAAACACAATGCAATGATTCGACAAAAAATGAGTAGAGGAATTATATTTGCAGATTACACTTACAGAGCATTAGCTATGAAGCAAAAGACTGTGTGGTCACAGCAGCAGCCTGGATTTGGAACCGAGAGATCTTGTATGAAATATCTGCGGAGTCTACAATCTCCATTATGGTCACTAAAGGCTGTACCGATCCACAGTTCCCAGCAGAAGCACATTGGTAGCGGGCGTAAACATTCCTTTTAAAGGATTTTCATGAGGCTAAAACGTTCGAATTGCTTTTACACTCATCAAGCGCAATACACTGACTAAGATTCGTCCAAGATATCAGCACGATTACTGAGAGCTCTTAGATGATCTGCTGGGTATCTCTCCAATAACTTAGTACTTCAGATTATCATTTCCCAAGCCTCTGTAAGGGAAGCTTTTCCCAAACCACCCATCAGATCACACCCAAACATAAGCCCAAGGGAGACCATGGCTGTGATGATGAGCTATGTGTGTTCAAAATGTGTGTGCTTAAAAGCAATTGTCATCTTCAAGATTTACTTCACTTTTAACACACTTACCTTCGAAATGGTTTTTTCTCGACAAAATGTTTTCTGAACCGTCTTGTATTCGTTGCAGCCAGCCATTTGCGCCGTTCTTCCCCACGGCATTACACCAAAACGAAGGCTCAATTCTATGAGTGCTTTTTATGACACAGCTCGCTTTCATTTTACTACCAAATGAAAGTCGATACCAAGAGACACTTGAACGTATCAAGGAGTTCATCACACGATCATTGTGGCACTATTTTCGCTGCATCATCTGGGAAATTCCGACATACAGCAACCGCTGTATCACCCGTAAAGGCGAAGGGTACACTGTTTTTATGACAGTACTAGATTTCGTACCCGGCTTTGCCCGGGTTTGTTTCTTCAACCGGTACTTTACCTCCATTATTACCGCACTTTTTAATTTAAAACAATAATAGCTGTGTTTTTTTGCAAGCGTATATACGTTTAATTTTGAAGTGCACAAAAAAACGATCATCGGCGCTTAATGATTCATCATCAAATCTTGGCAGCACCGACGATATTTATGACATTTGCTCAGGGGTGTAGTCGTGGAAGGTGATTTTTGATCTTTGATGGTCACAATCTTCATTTTGTGACTGTGTACTTTAAACCACGTACGTGACCATCACTTTAAAAACAAAAACACTTAATAAATATAAAATAAAAAAATGTTCATGAAATGAAAAGAATCGATTACGAAACATAGCAGAGACTCTGTATATACCAAAAATTGCATACTTATGGATGCCAACAAAATTAAAAATTATCTAATACATCAACCAAACCTGCAGGTGTAAGCCACATACAGCAACCTAAACAATGAATGAATGAATTCAGGAATGAACACAGAAAATAATGATTGGACGCATTGTTTTTATCCGCGCTTATTCCTTAAGCGACGATAGATATGATGAGTAAGTTAAGCGGATATAGGACTCGTTGTTAGTGTATTTTACATGCAAATTGAAAGCAAAACGGACAGAAATTACGGTTTTTCTCAACCATCAAGCGATTCATAAAAAAATATCAAGCGATTCATAAAAAAAAAACTTCTTGGAAATCCCATCTATGTACCTGTGCGCGATGTTCACTTGTTGTGCAAATTGAAGTCAAACTTCATGGACCATGAAAAAAATTAGCCTATCACATTATGTAATTAGTCTAGCTCTGAAATTTTATCTAAATCGGCTAATCCGTTCAGAAGTTCAATATTCACAATAGATAGACAGTTTGGGAATGATACAATAAGAAAAGTGCGAAAATTGTTTCCTTTTCGTTTGGTGACTCAGGCAGTCGTTCGTATATGTTCGGTTGAGACGTAGAAAAAAATGAATGGTTGCACCAAAGCAAAATATGAAAAATGTACTGTACTGTAAGAACACACTGGGGGATGGTTGATATCCACGACTACGCAACTTGAAATGGTTTCATACCGGATTGATGCAACCACCCTTATTTTGAGAATTTTAATCCCGTTTAAAAAGTGCTCGTAACTTCCGAACCGTATGTCGTACCGACTTAAAAATTGTCACATTCAGCATGTAAAATTTAGAATGATTTTTGTTGAGAGATTTTTGTCAGAACTCTGCGACGTGTAGTTTCGGAGCCTTTGTCAGTCAGACACACAAACTTTCTGCTTAATAGCTAAGATTCACATTTCAACACTGTACAAATTATTAGAGGCGTATTTCTACCATGGGTAAACCAACGACCGTACCCTTTCTCGATCCAAGATCGTTTCAATGCAAATTAAAACACAGTTGAGTTCGCTGGGTTGTGAGTAACGGAACACGTCCGCTTTCGTTCAACTTTATTTTCGAACTAGCTCATTTTCTAACATATATCCAATTGTCACTAACCTAGGATAATGCCGATGCACATGTCGTCGAGCATTATCTCGTTTTCCATATCCTATTACATAAGTACTTAAAACGTATGAGTATGACAAGAAATCAAACCCGTGATTTATGAGGGTAGGACCCTGTCCGGTCTGAAGAACATTAAAAAAATGAATTTATGGGTTTTCGTAGTTTTTTAAGAATTTAAATTTGAAACTATCCCGATAACAATTTTACGAGTGTGACCATTTGTCCGGGAGATGGAAGATGTAATGCAATATGAAAAAATTAAAAGTAAACATTAACTTGCATGTCCTCTCTGATTCACCCGTTCGTTGCACGACGTGTACGTTGTCCAAGGTTTGATCGTTCAATAGTTGGTATAAGTCAAGCGAATAGCTCTTCCTAAAAAACAACAAAAGTCGTTTTTCCCTAATCCCATTCTAAAGAAAGTACTTTTCAAAAAATTACCGAACTTCGCAATGAATTCGCAAATTGGATAACCTCACTTTTTACAGGCAAACTTATTTTCTGGAATAAATATTGAATTGATATATATGTATTATTAGGTTCGAAATATAGCTACCACGGGTAAAACAACCGTACCCTTTCGCGATCAAGAGACGATTGCTCATGCATGTCCTCTCTGATTCACCCGATCGTTGGCCACCCTCTCTTTCACTCAAGAGGGTAGTTTATGTTGCTGGTTGAGTCGATTAAGGAAAGGAATAATTTTTATTCCTCGTGCAATATCGCTCAACAGTAGTAAATAGCTGACCATCAAAGTTTGATTCTTGTGGAACTATGATTCTATCCGTTCATTTGAATATGACATCCTGTTACTTCTTCACACCTTCCCAATTCGACGAAAGGCTGTTTATTACGGTCGAGGTCGGGTCACAAGCTTTACTCAAATTTAAATACAAAACTATTGCATGTTGGCGTTTACTTAGAGTCATGTTTATTTCGTTTGGAAAATCTCCTAGGAGTTGGTTGGTACTTTTCCAAAACCCATCCGGGCGATCAGTTTTGCCACGAATGCAATCCTGCTTGTGATAGACGATATAGCGAGAAGATAGACTTGTCTCTTGGTACTATTAATGCTGATGAAGGTAAAGTGTGCTTGACTGGCAGCGTTGGACAAGAAGGGTGACCTTGTCCTGTTTCATGTTCCATGTGTATTAGAAATGGCCAGACGAGAAGGTCTCTGTTAACTAAATGAGATAGAGAAGACTGGGCAAAAGATTTAGACAGGAAATCTGGTACGCCGGAAGTGCACACGGTTGGTTCGAATACAAACGAAGGCACCTGACTAGGAATGTGCGCGACAATGCCGGAGGCCTCCTTTCCCTGTCGGTTCGACTTACTAACTCCTGTAGTGTATTACTTCACAGGCAGAAGTAAAAGCTATAGAAGAGGCTGCCTGCTTACTGTCAGTGAGTGCCATTTACTTTGGCAGTCAGGCAGCCATTGAGACTCTGCATATGTCGATTAAATCAAAAATGTTACAACCTTGTGGTCTATACCGTAGGATGATATCTGTCAGATACAAGCTAGCTCCACTGCGAGTCTGTGGGCATAGTGGCATTCCAGGGGGAAACAGAGGTGAGAAGTGAGACTACCATTGGCAAATAAATAGTGGAGCCCCGCCGCTAACTCCAAGGAATACACACTCTGTTACTTTCAGACGCAATCGAAATCCTGCAATTGCCTAATTTGGACTTCATATAAATAATAAATTCGAAAAAAAACACGTTCACTCCTAAAATAATACCCATATCGCAATGGCGCGTTCAGGCGTTCGGTCTTTGACAGTTTCTGTAGGATACATGTAAATCGAAATGGGGCGGTCGCGCGTTGAATTTTCACAGACCGTAAGCGCGATCTTAAATTTCTAGGTGGAACTACTATCCAGTCACACGGGCTTTTTGACATTTGTGAAACATTTTCTTGTCGGTCGCCGTGGCGTAGTGTGTTAGTGCGTCGACTCCTACGCAGAGGGTGCCAGGTTCGATACCCCAATTTACCACCTTTGATAATTCACTACTCCACCTCTTTCGAGTCACTGACAATGCTCAAAGAGTATGCCTGTCTAGAAAGGGCGGAGTCGGCATTAAACTGTAGGTGCCTTCCACTCGTGAAGGAACAATAGCACGCACAACACGAGTGGTTACTGAGAAGCTAGGCCCAGGTCCGCCTCGGACTGTGGCGCCACCCATATTATATTATTATTATAATCATTTTCTTTAAATTGCTTGGTAAACCAAGACGATTATTTCCGCAAGTAATTTAATTTCCTATTTTTCTTGAAAATTATATTTCAAACCACTTGAGTAGGGTAGTTAGTTAGTTTAGCTTAGTTGACTATTTATTTCACAAAGAAAGAATGGATTTTAACAATACAAGAAAATAATTGTCTCTTGATACGATTAACGCTGATGAAGACAAAGTGTACTTGACTGGCAGTGTTGAGCGTATCGCGAAATGCACAGCAAGAAGGGTGACCTTGTCTTGTTTCATGTGTATTAGAAATGGCCAGGCGAGAAGGTCCCTCTTAACTAAATGAGATGAGAATGAGAAAAATGGGCAAACAATTTAGTCGTCAGGAAATCTGGTGTTTGAGTAGGGTAAGCGCGCGTTCATGTCGATATGAAAAACTGAGGCTGCCCCTTTCTGACACAACATTCCCGTACGCTCGATAAAACGCATAGCAAAGCCTATCAAAGACCGACTGCGCGAATGCGCTTTTGCGTTTCAGCCTTAAAACAGAAAGGAAATCGACATTATTGCTGGTCATCGTCTGCTTGCTCAACAACGACTTCTGCAGGGGCTGCAGGGATGAGGATGAAAAAGAAACGAGGCTTCACTACCTCACGCTAGGCAACTACTCATTCAGCAGCCTAGTCAAATGTCAGATAGATTTTCTAGACATTAAGATTCTGGACATTGCAAAATTCGTTGAGAAAACATAATGGCTGTAACCCAGCAAAAGAGTTGATCATCTACTGATAGACGGCAAGACTGAGCTTACCCCAATGCGCTATAACCATACAGCAGAAAAGAGAACTTTGGAACCCTCCAGTTGTGCCAACTGGTTAGAAGAGGCAACCATTCCTGGCTTTAATTGACGAGATTTCCAAGAGGATCACGAAGCTAATAAGGTTCATAAGCCCGATAAAAACGTATCAGAGCTGTGGCATCGAAGTGACACATAGTGCTGATTGGTTTTTCTTAAGACACATCAACATAACACACATTCAGAGCGGCATCCTTAAACGCGTCACATTCTGTAACAATAGCTTTGCCGCTCCAATGGTCTGCAAGCCATGAAATTTCAAACCCCCCCGTCGAATAATTCAAAGACTAAAACCGCACATCAAAAGCTGATAACAGGTGAAATCTATTTCACTGCCAAATGTCACAGTCCACGTCACGTGGAGAAAGTTTCCATTCCATTCTACTTCACGTTGATCCCCTACGCTTCCACATCACATGCTCCGTCTCCAATCGACAGAACGAAATTGAATATCTACGAAAATACCTTTGCATGACACTTCGACAGCCCATTTAGGAAGTGTAATTTCCAAACTCAATTCCCATTCGACAGGGGGCGAGGGGAGGACTTCAAAACCGCCCCCAAACTGCCATGTGAAGATAAGGTATCCCTTTGGTACAGACGTTGTGCGTCGAGCAACGTTGTGCGGTGAGTGGCGGCAGCAGCAACGACGGCGGCGGAGGTGGCTTTTTTTTTTTGAGTGACAGGTGTCTTAAATGTTTCCAAGTCATGGCGGAAGACAAAACGCTCATCTGTGCGCCATTCCACGACGAATGCGTGCGAAACGGAAATGGAGAAATTGCCGTAATTTTCACACCCTTTAGCCGGGGCATGGCTTTAATGGGCGCCCTTAAATTTGTTCGTCATACCCAAATCGATTACCTTCCTCTGTCGGGAGTGGTGGGGGTTAGAGAGAAAGCCAACTGATCCCAGAATCATTCCTGCAGGAGAATCGGCCACGGATGATGATGAAAAATTTTGCAAGTTACTCCATGGCAGATTGATTGCTCATATTTGGCGATGTTATGCACGTATCTCGAATGAATAAATTGGCTGTATGGCGGGCGCTGAACGTGAGTGCGGCATCGACGTTTGTTGAAATCTCGATCTCGGGTGGGTGGTGGGTGGATCGGTGTGCTGTTGTTCTTCCATTAAATAACACACCGATTTTTCATGCTAAGGATTCTTATCCTTCGACTTTGCGGGTAATTCTCCTTTGGCGTTGCCATCCTCTCGCTCCCCATCCGCTGACTTCTTGATTTGCGGAATTTGCAGTCCTGTTTATTGAGCGGGTTCGGGTTGTGTATGATGGAAATCCTGTATAGGGAATTCACTCGGTTGCGCCTCGGGGGATGAAGTTGATTTAAATTTCAGTTTAACTGAAGGTAGAGTTACTGTGAGACGAAGCACTCAGACTGTGGATGGGAGAGTGCGGAATGTAGTTGGCGGTGGAATAGTTATAAAATATCTGCACATTCTTCGTTCGGGAAATTGATCGTTATAGCACATCATGTTGAAAGAATTGTCTAAGCAATGGATTGTCTTTACTTTGAATTATTTACATGTAAACGTGGGTGAAAGGACGATATCTGTTCTGGAGTCTTTCCTGCATTCTTCTCATTCCCATGGCAACTATCGTCAGTGCTCTCTGCTAGTTGTGTGTTATGATGATAGTCGTCGTTCCTCTTTGTGCCAGCATATTCATTACAAGTCGTGCTTGAGTAAAATGTTAAAAGTCTGACGGAAACAAAAATATTCAAAATATTTCTCAGAAATGTAGGGAATTTTTAGTTTTAATAAAATATAAGAGGTCCTGTAGACAGAGGCTATGAGGAAATAAAATGCGAGGAACGCAGTTATGAAAGTCCAGCTAGAGTGCGTTTATGTTACATTGCTTTTTAATCATTTTACCATAACGGTTAAGAGACGATGGATTTAGAGTATTCATTTATCGGATATTTATATCCGTGCATACGATTTAGTACATGAGTGCAGTTTAGTACACGGGCTTAGTACATGGGTTTAGTATATGGGTAATTGGTACATGCGTTTAGTACATAGCTTTAGTACAAGGGTTTAGCACATAGGTTAAGTACAAGGGCTTATTACATGGGTTTAGTAGATGGGACATGGGTACATGGGTTAGCATTCGGTCTCAGTTCATGGGTTTAGTACACCGGTTTAGTACATGGGTGAAGTATATGTTCTTAGTATATAGGCTTAGTATAATGGCTTAGTACATGGGTTTAGTACATGGGCTTATTAATGATTCGGTGGTATGGAGTTTTAAGGATCGGGAATGTTGATTTTTAGATTGTTTTGCAATATTTTCCTCCTCATTACAGCGTCCGAAAGCTTTCAATGCTCCATTGCACCATTGCCAAATCCTGTATCATGCATCAATTTTGTATTCATGTTTTTCAGTTCTCGTAATTTCATCCGTTGTCAAAAATGGACTCTGAATGAGGTCAGAAATTAAAAATATAGCGGTTTTGACAAGCTGTTCAGCAGTAGTACAACTTACTTCCTTACACCATCATCCCTCACAACGGCTGCTAGTAAGCGACGAGCTGTCAAAATATAATACACATATTTTTCGGGCTGTTTTCCTGCATGACATTTCATTCATATCTAGTTTTTTCTACTATATCACAGTGGACCAACATGGTCTAAGCGTGCTGGTGAATAAACAACAGCCCCGTCTATCTTTTTGCTATTAACGAGGTTCCCCAGTCGTTGCTGGCCCGTTGCTTTTTTCAAAATTATTTATCATTTTTATTTATATTTATCATTAACCTTGCACTTGCGTGTTCTTGCGTCCACCACGAGTTATAAAAATAACCAATCTTTACGAAATGTTACGAAAAAGGAGTTTGGAACTTCATATACAGGAACGTGTCATGACGGCCACCGAACTAGTTGGTATGCAGACAGCAGCTAATACGGCGATTAGACAGATCAGATAGGAGAAATTTAGATCGCTGCACAACCGGAAAGAACTTCTGTCTGGACACTTAATGATCCTAACGAGGTATATTTTTGGACCCATAAATACAGAATTCACTATACCTTAACTCCTCCCTTGGACAAGAACTTCCCTTCCAGCATTAGACGCTGGAGGGTCCACTGCGAGTCTTCACAGATGGATGCTGGCGTTCATTCGAAGGATGTAAACATCCAGCTAAATTTACGATAAGTGAATCACTGGGGTGAAACTATAGCGTTTAAGGAAACAAAAAATAAAGGAATATCAACATCACCTATTCCGATAAGACTTCCTTTAAATGCCGCATATCTCTTAACGAGATGGCTAAGTACTACAACTTATGTGGGTGCACTGACATTCCAGAAAATTGCAAGGCGGACCAACTAGTTTGAAAATGCCAAGCTCTGAACTCCTTTCGGGTGGCGACCCACCCTTCATGCCAATCGCTACTATAAACCATCTGCTGAAGCTAGAAACACTGGCTCATAAGAATCGCAGATTGGCGCCTAACAAAGGATGTCTTATTACCAAACAACTCTAGCCTACGATCGACCCTAAGCGATCGCTTAACCAGATTAGAACTCTCATTACTCTTGTAACATGGCATTGCCCCATTGTTACATTGACACAGTGGCTTATATTTAAGAAAACAATGCACATGAATGCTCTTTACTTCTACAACCTGGCAAGTCTCTCCGCACAGTAGTCAGCCTCTTCAACCTGGCCTAACCTAACCTCCACAAAATCATGTTTAAATATTCTAAGTAACGATTTTAAGCTTTTTCCTCGATTTCATCACATTCATTTTCTTGGCGACTCGTCAATCTGAAAATGCAGTCCATCCGGAGGCAGATTTCGTGCATTCCAGGCCGGAGTAAGCCTAGTCCTTCGCCAGTAGCCGGTATCAGCCTACATTGACTACAAGAATAACGACTTGAAAAATAACGAAGAATTGAAGCGGGAGTGCTTACTTTTAATCGGTGTGTTCAAAAGGAATAACTTTCCAAAATTCGCCGTGTATCGGTCACGCCTCATGTTTCGTCGTTGATTATTATTTTTCTCGTTGAAGTGTCTCTGTAATTTGGCAATACCCACTCGGTGTCCCTTTGAATACCTCTTAAAAAACGTATATCTACAGACTGTACTACAACATTCATCATTGAGCTCTCAATCATCTCATAATGAATCAGAATCTGTTTTTTTTTTCTGCTCTTTGCGAATTCGAACAAAGCCGTATTAAAGAACACATAAGACATATTTACACAACTGTGAGTAGATTTTGACAGATAGCATCTTTCATGCTCGACGATGTTTGCCTTGTAAATGTGAACTTTTATTCCACATCTGTCATAAATCCGAAATATCATCCTTGCGGTAGTCTTCAACAAATCCCCCGTAAACCCTTTTCACAAAGCTTCGAACATCCCAGATCCCCTGCTTGGATTTTGAAATTCCCCAAATTTACACAGATACGCCGATTGAATAGGCCGCCCCACATCCATAAAGTTCCATCCCTTCGTGCCTTTGTTGTTATCGCCTTTGTGCTTTTGTGAAGAGAAGATTTTCCCGAGCACGAGTCTCCCACTCTCCACTGGGCCCAGTGCAATCTGTTATCGAGTTCATCGTAAATCACTTTTGGAAAACAAAAACGAAGACATATTTTTGCTGATACAAATGATTTATCAGCAATCATCAAACGAGACAGTCCAATTTGCATTAGAAGTAAAGCAAGTAATCCAACCCGAAAATAGGACATAACATCCACCCACACTCGCTGGGTCACTTTTCGGTCCTCACTAAACGCCACAGTCAATTATAAAATGTTACAGTACCTTTCTCATTTTTATGCTTGGTTCCCTACTACCTGGATACCTGTAATCCGGAAAAGGGATAAGGGCCCTTTCCCCCTTCCTCTCCTACTGGCCGTCTGCCAATTCGATACGGACCATCTTAGCGGGCTTCGGAATTTCCACAGAAAACCATTCAGCAAATCTGCATACAATCAACCTAATTTTATATTTTCTGTTATTTTTTTTTTTATTTTTTGTTCGCTCTCGCAAAAGGTCAACAGCCACTTTCGTGCCTGGCGCTGTGGGCAAAAGAACTGGCCATGGCGTGGAGTTGTGTTTAAGTTGCTGCCAAAACCGTGACAGTCCTTAAGGGAAGTTTTCCTTTGCCCTCGAAGTACGGGGATAACAACCAGTCTGGGAGGACTAGGAGTGAAAATGCATTTTCAGCGCAGGCTGCTGTGGTGGCCGTGATTTTTTTGCTCCGTTTTTGCTCTGTCAACGTTTGTTTTTTCTCTACTAGTTGCCCTCCTTGCTCTGAGGACCTCATTCATAAGCAAGAGCTTAAATTATGAACCCCTTGCTGGGAGTGCTCTCGGGGGCAATACACAAGTTCGTGGATTGTTTTGAGGGCAAGATGTCCCCCCGGATGGCCTTGTCGCAAATTAGTAGCAAATAAAGAAACTTAAATCGACGACCTCTGATATGCTGTCGTAAAAAAACGGCCTACCTCTTTAATGTCTGCACACGAGACGGTCGGTGGTTGAATTGCTTCACTCAGTTGATTATGTTCCACAGTTCATCGGCGAGAAGGGGTCTCTTGGAATGGGAGTGGATCGTGGGGAGGGAAATTCGTTTTGAAAAGGGGAAGAAAAAGGGATATTTCGTCTTTGCAATGAATTGTGGAAGGTATTGTGGCCAAGTGAGAGTTTGACATATATTTTGAGGGCAATGTCAGAAAGTGAAGTGTTGGGATAGGTTAACGTTGCCGTGTATCTATCATTTTTCACTTCAGGCGAATACGAATATTTGTGTTGCTGTTGAGGTGATGATTTTTTGGTAGAGGCAAACACTTTGTTGACTTGAACCGACAATGGTTAGAGGCAAATGGAGTGGAAAATAAGTTTATCAAAAATGTTTGGAGTTCCTTTTGTCAGGATATGGCTGCACCTGGCATAACTTTTAGGCTTGTTATTCGTTGAACTTTGTCTACAGTCGAATTTAAAGTTTACCTTTTAAAGTCAATTTTAAATTCACCGTCTTTATCATTCCGGTACATTCACTTACGTAAGGTTAAGGGTGGTTGTCTGCAGGAGTAATTAACATCAAAACAACTTCACAAAACATTGGCTTTGTTATGGATTATGTAATTAGAAGGATACAATTAAAGGGTTTCTTCCAATTTCCGATTACGTCGAAGAATTAGGGTAAATTTCTTTGACTGTTATCGACACCTTTCTTTATTTCTTGGCTAAATGAGACTCCAAGTTTCGGGAAATACTTAATGTGACAGATCAATGTAATGTAATTAATGTAAGGACCAATACTCGTTGAACGCCGTGAAATCTGTTGACTCCAAGGAAAAACGCTTCGAAGTCAAAAGTACGATCCTCAACCAGGGCCAATTTGCAATTATTAACTAATCTGAAGAAGCGGGAGATAGTAACAAACATTCATCTTAATGACATCCTGTAGATTAGAACGCGTCCATAATAATGTGGTTCGGAGGAAAATAGGTTCTCACAAGTGAAAGATGAATAAAAAATCTAAAAATGTAACCAAAAAGGTGGCAGAGACGTTTGTCACCACTAATGAAGACATCACAATAAAGGCCTGATCGAAGTCGTCGATACCTTGAAGTTGCTGCGCAAAGGAGAACAAATGGATCGGTCCCTAAGTCATTCAACCATGGACACGAAGTAACAAAGCGATGGCTTGATCAGCTTACATAAGCGATGTATTACTCTGACGGCTTAAAACCAGCTTTGGTACAGGGGTGGGGGTATGGCCAACCAAACAAGAAACATGAACATCTTTTCGAACTTAGAGATAAGGAAAAGCCAAATATGGAGGAGTATGAAGAAAACTAATTGGTTTTATGAGGCTGTCTGGGTACAGGGTGTCTTAAAGACGAGCACTTACCTATTATCAAGATCTTGTCTCTAGTCTAAATTTCAGAAAGAGTTTCCTTTGTTGCCATAACGGCAAGCCAAGCTAAAGTCCTTGAGGCTTTTGACGCTATTTGACAGGACAGCGAATAATGTTTTAGGTCTCGTTGGGCCCCCTTTAAAAAAGTGCCTGGCAGTCCAAGACATGGCTGCATGGTTTTTAGAACCCCAACGTAACCAACCGATAAATTAAGGAGGGATTATAATTAAGGATTATATTAAGGAATATCTTTATACCATCATATCCTCAGAAGTTTGAGAAGAATGCGTTTTCAATTAACAGCATTTAACTGCAATTTAAAGCTCAGGCAGGTATAGACAAAAGTGAAGCAGTGATTCAGCGTTGAAAGAACCTGCACGCAGGTTTTCTTGTAAGCATAAAGCGTACATCAATAAGTGAAAATCCAAAATTCACCGAAATATTCGGAGTGTCTGCGGTTGAATTACGTGAACAAGTGAGTATTCGACAAGATATAGCAGTTTTCGCATTGACAGGCTATTTCTATGAAAATCGATTCAGTGGAGGAGATTGTGGCAAAATTAAGGACTTTCTTCTAAGAATCGACGATGCTTCTACAAATTTGGAGATAATTCAGTCAAACTTTTGATCACTGAATAACACATGTCTTAATTATAAATTTCTCAGAAAAGGTCCAACATTTCCTCGTACACAATTTTGAAAAGGGAAGTCCTGCTGTTACAACCTGTCTCGTATATGGGACATGTATAGGCAGGGACAAAAATCAACAAGTCATAAGTCCATAATAGAATTATATCTCACCTAAGTTTGAAATAAGACCACAAATATATTGTGACCCACTTAGGTGGGATATAAGTCCACAAAAATTTGTTGTGAACGACTCACCCATGCTTTATTGACTTATGACTCTCTAAAGTAGGTCATAAGTCCATAAAGTTAAACAAAAAAATTAATTATTTATCGCAGTGCGGGCACAAGTACGATAACTTTGGCGTCAATCTAAGAGGTCAAAAACTGGATTTTTTTACTTTGAGAGGGGGGATGTCCGTTTATGACTTGTGGACTTATGTCCCTCGACCTATGTTTTAACATAGCCCGGATTACGTTGTAAATATAACTTAAAAGGCATTATGAAGTCTTCATCTGGTCATAATTTCAGTTTTAAAGAAGAAAGCTTTTAAGGACTAACTAACTTATATTAAGTGTCGTCATCTGAATCGTTATTAATGCAGGTCATTTTGTTCGGTATGTGCCCACTGTTTACATTATGTTAAGTTATTATTACACAGCACCTATTCTGTGTAATAAAAAAACACCTATATGCCAAACTTTGAGGAAATGGTTTGCAACAAATGTTAGTTTTAGTTTCTTCTGCGAGAGTGATTCCTCGTCTGGAGTATCGGTTAATATGGCAGATTCCCCTGATTTATTAGTAATGTTCGGCTCAGTTTATTCCGCCATCGAATAAGGTCTTATTTCCTCAGGATTGAAAAAAAAAGTCTGATCGGAGCCCCTATTTGACTGGTAAAGAATACTCATGTGTATAGCAATAGGCTAACAAAACCAACTGGGTAGATAGTTACACGTTACAAATTAACGCGAAAAAACGTTGCAACTTTCCCCGTTATGGATTTTTACAAATAAAACAAAATTTCCAAAAACAAACCCAACTCACATAAAATTGCATGTACACACAATTCAAACTAAAGCATACCACCATGATAAAAAAAAAAAACAAAAAACCCTTGTTACAACACTGGTTAGAGGGATCGCCGCTTAGAATCCACGTCGAAAAGTTAATAAAAAATACAGTGTTTATATCCACGCTCTATCCTGTTCTCAAATCTGGTCTATTCACAAATCTGGTCAAAAATTTAGGGCTCTATTACTGAAGTGGTCGATCCGTTGAAGACTGACCGTGCGTCCATTGTGATACCATGGCACAACATGGTCTAAGTGCACCTTACCTCATATTATTACATCATACCCTACCAACATACCATCTCTTCTGCTTGAAGATGGAGACCAAAAACGCTCCTCGACGTTCAATGAGTAAGTGAAAGAGTTTGGTATGGAAAGCAATTCTTTTTTTTTTTTTGCGTATTTCTTAATTCTGATCTTATTTTGGCTTACTTCCTGACCAAGTTACTTTTAGCCCCGCTCTCCCCTACAATTATGTAAGCTTTCAATTTTATAAAATTTTGTCAAATAAACTATTAAGTAATATTTTGGCGGAAGGTAAAAGAGGAAAATCAGCACTTTCCGGAAAACCGAGAAATACTATCTACAACGATCGATTCATTCCAAACCTATGGGGCTATGCAACACACTACGCTCGCATCTAATGTTATGCAAATAGGTAGAGGAGGACCGCAACCCGGGTGTGCCAGGGAAGATGGTTGTTTCTGGAGGCTCAGGTCCATCCCAGACTTTAGCTTCACAAAGAAAGAGTAGTTAGAAAGTGGCATTTTTTTAAACATTTCGATCAGTAGGGGAATTAACTATGCCACAACTGAAGCCCGGAGTTGAAATCAAAAGTGTTAAGTTGCAGAATGAACTTAAATTTAATTTGAAAAGTGGGTTATAAGTTGTTTCAAGCTGCCCGAGGATACTTCCAACGACCAAAAGCAAATACCATTGGTATGGTTAAAGGTGATATGATATTTTTGTTTATGATTTTTATTTCTATGTTCTGTGTCACAAAACAATCAAAAGTGATAAAGAGGGAGATATGTTGCAATGTTTTTTCTTTGCTAAATTGCACGGTCTAGACATTAATGATGTGTAGTTTTGACAACACGGTGCCACAAGCCACACAGCGGGTGTAAAAGTAGACTTTTTTAAAATTCAATTTGATGACCTTGCTACACAGGACCATATCCTGTACTATAGACTTTTTTTTTATGAGAGTACATTAATTCATTGATAAAAATACATTTATGCCAACAAGCAGGGTCCCTTAAAGAAGCTCAGAAAAAAGTCGTCAAGTCAAATTCTCATTGGAGACTCTATACTTTAGGGGCAGGGTTATCGACTGGATGCCGAAGTTGGATTTTAAGTGCTTGCCCTTAGTTAGTGCGGTCCCGGGTTCGAATCCCAGTAAAAGCCACGTTAATACATTTTCATCCGGTTTTCAAATTTGGTTCAGTTACCATTTGCCGTTGTGATCAAACTGACGGCACTATCATTGCTGTGGTCAATCAGTGGTGGTAGTCTGACTGTGGGTATCATAATGGTCAGACATGGTCTAAGTCTACTGGTGAATTCACTAGCAGCCCCCCTCCGTCCCTTTGGTCAGGGTTGGTTATGCTCGTATTTCTTATGACCCCTTTCATAATTGACTTGGACCCTTAAGATGTCTTAAGGGACTTTTGAAAAAGTGGCTTACCTAAATGCGTTTTTGAAATTGACTATCATTTATTTCGGTTGGTTGCGAGACATATTTCGCTTAACTGACTAATATGGGTCCAAAAAGGACAATAATCACGATGATGCATGATAGCAAAGCCAGTAACCCTATACGAAGTCTGATCGCTCGCCGTTTCCTTTCAAACACTCGCCCAAAATCGAATCCTACTTACTTTTATGGAAAAGGTGGAAGGCCACTCTCAAGTAATTTGAAAGTCACTCAAAAATCGCTATAAGTTCCAGGTGAAAAACTTGTGATAGCAATACGATCCAATTGCAAGCAACTTCATCATAGTT
Source organism: Eristalis intricaria (assembly GCA_964034865.1). Classification (NCBI taxonomy): domain Eukaryota; kingdom Metazoa; phylum Arthropoda; class Insecta; order Diptera; family Syrphidae; genus Eristalis; species Eristalis intricaria. The sequence goes on from OZ035874.1 coordinate 79,901,325, forward strand.
TCCACTATTCTCACTTGAAGTGATATTTTTCTGCCGCCCTTTGAAACGACGAACCAGAATGGACCAGATAGCCTCCCCTGACACTGCACCCACCCAAAGTAATTAAAATTGTAAACCTTCACATTTTATCTCGACCCGAGGGTGTGACGAAAAAAAACTTCATCGAAATAGTACAACTGCCTGTCCTGACCCAAAACATCCGACCCCAACAACATTGTTAGCAAGATAGATTTCCCTATATTTTCATTATACCGTCAACACACATGTGAGCATGACTAACAATCCCAATTTGGCCACAAATGATGGTAGCATTTTTTGATCAACATGTATTCTCAACCGGAAACATTTCTCACCCTTTCAGCCATTTCCACTAACGACGCTGAATCACCTCCATTCAGTTTACGCAGAAAATCCAACCTGCAAGACCCCTTCAACGTGCCAACAGAACTCAACCCCAGAAACCATGTGAAAGCGGCAAATTGTTCCAAAAATGTAACAAAAGGGACACCACAACTACGGCCAATGTTTTCTCTCTTGGTTTTTTTTTTTCTGGAAAATTTCACTCAATGGAATAGGTGACCGCCTCACAAAGTAGCTTTTCATCTGCAAAGTCTGCAACCGGGACTGTAATTGTCGGCCATAGAAAAAGGAACGTCCACGCGTACACAGACGAAGGTGGTCTCCGATGGGAAACAATACCCTCTCCAAGAAGAATTTATTGCGGTCAGCAACACAGCAAGACCGCATCACACACATGCACGCACTCACATGGAGGAGGAAATGGGTCATTCTAGTTGGTGGGCAAATTACTTTCAGACGGGCAATTTGTTTTCACTGGCCACACCGCAATGAGTTTTCGCCAAAGGATTCACCACCCAACCCCTCTTCACCCAGAGGAGCACAAGTTATTCATTGCCCCCGCAACCGGTGACGCCCTTTGTTCCTTAGTTCCATCCCATCCACATCGAATCAGAATTTCACTTTTCCACGCTCATAGCGATATCCTGATTAGCGGAGGAATTTTTCGAGTGGTTCTTGTTCACTTTAATTGGAAATGGAGAGTGGGGTGGGAATGCAAATTGATTTTTTTTTCAGCCGCCCCCTCGACGTTACATGGACCTTGCCGCAAGTCTCGACTCTCGACTCTCGAATCGAAGTCGAACAATAATAATTCCACTCTCATGGCATTAATGCTATCGACTGAAATTGCTTCGATTGTCCTCGACCCAGATGGCCAGTCGGACAGAAATTCTCCGTTTCGCCAATGTCATCCAACACAAAGGCAGGTTGCCCGTTTCGCCGCTCCTCGGCTGAAGTTTTATGGTGGCCGTCAATCAATTGGAGCGCACAACGTTTTCCTCTAAACGTCATCTGCTCAAGGACGATGTTAAGTGATTTCATTTCGCAAGTAATACACTCGTACACAGCCGTGTTGGCGAATAATGCAATAAAGCGTTTTGTATACAAGCTTGAGGCTATGTAAGTTCAATATTAAGGATTTGTCGGCGGGCTTCAAAACTGTGGTTGCCTCTATGTGTGCACTGTGCGCGCGTGTGTGTAGAGTGGCGGTTGGTTGGAAAACTTGGAACACTAAACGCCGCTAGACGTTAACAACTGCCAATGATATTTTAGGTCATGGCAAATTAAATGAAAAACGAAGAACAAGACGATGAGATGAAACTGAACTTCAGGAAGTGGAAAATCAAATTAGGTTTTTTGTAATAAACCATGAAGAAGACGAAGAGGAAGAAGCACAAGGAGGTACATTGGGCGAGGATAGTATCTCGCGTGGGTTATAATGAAAATTCTCATAAACAACAACGAAAATTAACTCGAAGACGCCAGCTGAAATGGGCGAATATCAATCTCGGGAAGGTCAATGTCTCGCCTCGGCGGTAGGGTCATCATTCTGCGCGTTTGTAGAAATCTAATTTGTTTTGATTTTGTTGTTAGTGCGTTCACCTTATGTGGTAATTTAAATAAAATCCATTAAAAACTCCAAAATTCTCGCTCGAGTTGGTCAGTCACGCCGGAAAGTGGACCAATAATTACACGATATAACCAGTTTCTTTCCATTCCATTCCATGAATTCCAATCTGAAATTTTTTTGGGGAAATGCTAAAGTACTCTCCGAGTAAAATGTGCTTATCCTAAAAATATACAATCAAGACATTTATGACATTTGCTAAGCAGTCAGGGGTGTAATCGTGGAAGGTGATTTTTGATCTTTGATGGTCACAATCTTCGTTTTGTGACTGTGTACTTTAAACCACGTACACTTAATAATTATAAAATAAAAAAAAATGTTCATCAAATGAAAAGAATCGATTACGAAACATAAATGGAATGTATAGCAGAGACTCTGGATATACCAAAAATTGCATACTTATGGATGCCAAAAAATTGAAAAATGATCTAATACATCAACCAAACCTGCAGGTGTAAGCCACATACAGCAACCTAAGCAATGAATGAATGAATTCAGGAATGAACACACAGAAAATAATGATTGGACGCATTGTTTTTATCCGCGCTTATTCCTTAAGCGGCGATAGATATGATGAGTAAGTTAAGCGGATATAGCATTAGTTGTTAGTGTATTTTACATGCAAATCGAAACCTAAGCGAATATACGCTTGCAAAAAAACGCAGCCAATGAACCACAAGTCAATGATTAATAAAAACATTATACACTCAATTCTCTTTTTATGCGAATTATTTTTAAGCGGTTTTGAATTTATGCGATTTTTTCCCGAGAATCTAATGCTGATTCTTTTGTACAAGATTTTGAAGTTATGCGCTGTTTTTCTATAGAATTTTGTATGTGATTGTCCTTTTTAAATATTTCTTCTATACAGAGCAAGCAAGCAATAATTACATATGTTCAATGCTATTTGTGTAAGAATGAATTATTACTTGAGGTAATGCTTTCGTTGAGTAAGCACGCGTCTGGTTGATTAAGAATTTTAAATTTTAAAATACAAATTTTGGAACGTTTCCCTAATTGTATAATGTTATTAATGTCTTTTTTATATAATTTTTTGGTTTTTATGCGTTTTTGTAATGGAACACATTCTTTTTTACTCTACATTAGTTTATTTTTTATGCGATTTTTTTTGTGCGGTTAGACTTGAACAGTATCTACCGCATTAAAAGAGAATTGAGTGTATATGTATGGTTATTTGCATAATGTATGGAATACGGTGTCGGCCAAGTTGATGCAACTGCCTGCGTAACAGTCAAGCACATTTAGGCACATTTTCAGATAATGTTGATGATATATGTTATCTTAATGATACACAGCCCTGCTTGAATTACTTTAAGTACAACTCAAAATGATTATTGTTTCCTCATTTTTTACTTTTTAATGACTACGTATAATAACAGACGTTCTAACTTCTAACCTGTTGACCCTATTTGGTCACTACAACCTAATCTAATGAGTGTGACATTTTTGCCTTTCGGATTGATTACATTTATTTAATGCTTTTGGATATAAAGTTGACCCGAGATAGCGTGAACACCGGATAACGTGAACAGATTTGTTTTTACATTGACATCCCTTGAAAGTGAAAATGTTATCAACGCTCTATACCTGACGGTGCGGCCTGAAGATGATCTTGTTAGCCAAGACGACATTTGTAGCTGAAAACGCCCTAAAGAAGAGGCACCATTCATTTATTTGGATAAGAACAAAATACAAAAACAGATGATCAACTTTTCCACTAATCTACATATTTGTAATGCACATGCTCAGCACATTATATTTAATCTTATTTTGTTTACCAAGTTTTTATTGTTAATTTTAAAATTATAAAAAAAAAATAAATAAATAAGCTTAAATATAATAAAAGTTGGTATTTTAATCGGCAACACCTCGGAATTTCGATCGAATATATTTTTCATTTATTCATTCTCAGTATTTTCTTTTTCATAAGTAGAAATCAAAAATTTTAAAATCAGATATTACTATCAAAAAGGTCAAGGAGCTCATTGATTATATGAGAAGCCTACTTCAAGACAGTCAAGTCTCAAATCTTAGTTGTATGATAGCCAAGCAATTAGTATATGGTTTAAAAAAACAAATCCCGAACTATAAACTTACTTATAAAAATAAGAGAAGGAGGTGGCAAAGTTTCACAATACTATCGATAATATTGAGAAATGATCATCACAAACGAAGTATGTGCTGTCATCAAGAAAGGACACACAACATCGACATCTTGGACAGAGCGTCACAATGGGCAGCTATAACTTCGAGGTAGTCAAGGACTTCGTCTACCTCGGCTCCGCAGTAAACAGTACAAACAACATCAGTACCGAGATCAAACGCAGAGTAACTCTTGCCAACCGCTGTTTCTATGGGCTCAAGCGGCAATTGAGTAGTAGAGCCATCTCTCGAAGGACCAAGCTGACTTTATCCAAGACCTTGATCATCCCAGTCCTGCTGTACGGCGCGGAGGCATGGACAATCTCAAAAGCGGATGAGGAAGTCCTTGGTATTTTCGAGAGAAAAGCTCTGCGCGCGATCTTTGGTCCTGTTTGCGTTGACGGTTTCTGGAGGAGAAGATTCAACCAAGAACTGAACGGGCTATACAGCGACATGAGTTTAGTCAGGCGTCTTCGGATCCAACGCCTAAGATGGCTAGGCCATGTAGAGCGTATGGACAACTCAGCTCCGGCCCGGAGAGTCTTCGACTCCGAACCTGTGGGACAACGCAACAGAGGACGCCCGCGTTTAAGGTGGCGCACCCAGGTGGAGAAGGACCTCAACCAACTTGGCGTGCGACACTGAAGACAGCTAGCCAGAGACCGTGCTAGCTGGAGAGGCTTGTTGGTTGTTGGATGAGGCCCAGGTCCACCCCGAACAGTAGCGCCAAATGAAGAAGAAGAAGATCATCACTTGACAGATGTCAAGTCTGGGGAAACTGTGCAAAGTATTACATTAAAAAATTGCAGATAGAACAATGTCTTAAAAATGATGCTGAATCTTCCTTGGCATTACAATCAAATCATGTTTATTTCGTTCATAAGTTTACAAAGGGAGCCACCATTATATCTTTCTACTGAAATACATCAAAAAAACAAAAAAACAAAACAAGTGTCATTTTACAAAATTATTTTAAGCAAAGGGAAAGAACAACAAAAACCCTTTATTTAAGGAAGAAAAAAAAGAAAAAAAAATTATAATAAAAGTAAATAAATAGGCAAATAAAAAATATAAATAAATCACTAAATAAATAAATAACTAAATCAACAAACGAATAAATAAATAAATAAATGAATAAAAAAATTCCTTGGCATTACTCCACTCTAAACTTGCATCATAAGGCTAATGTTGAATTAATCTCTAACAAAATAAACAAGCTCTCTGAATATTTCGAAATCAGGTGCGCCATCGCCGACAATTCTCTTATAAATTAACTATTTGCCTACTTATACTAGCGGTGCCCGGCGCGCGTTGCTACGCATATTAAAAAATTTTATTTAAAAAAAGAGTCAGTATATTTGTATGTATAAGAAAACTTTTATTTTTTACTTTTTTTTAAGTGCTGCTGGAGTTATATTTTTTTCCGTCTGAGGCATAGACGTATAGTTCAGAAGGTTTGCCGACGCGTGAACAGGGCACATATAGTTGCTCATGTAAGAAACACGGACGTTCTAAATTCAGGCCACACACATGTAAAGATTGTCTTTGTGCTTTGTTGATGGTCATTGCTTCATAGGGTAGTACGATTTTATTAGAGATGTTCAAAGTCCTATCCCTCAATATAAACTTCTGATAAGTATTTGTATACATATCAGAGATTACATTTTTGTATTCATTATGAAAAGTAATACAATTAAAATCAGTCAGTTAAGGTTAATCAGCAAATCAGATTAAAAATCTGATCACAAAAGTACTCAGATTACGGTCAACTCTAATGAAATACATTTCATTTGCGGATGAAATGCAATCAATGTAGAAGATAAATTTGCAATAATAAGGGGTATAAATAACAAAAGTACATACATGTGTATTAACAAACATGATGACAGACATACATTCAGCTTGCTTTCATCCATTTTTTTTCATTTTTCATACACAACTCACAACATAAAGTCGCATACAAAAATGTCTCCCCACATTCTTTATCTCAAAAAAGTGAGCTACCAAATCCCGATATAATCTATATATTTGTATGTATATAGGCAAAGCCAAGTCAAATATACGGAAGAGAACATGGCACATCACAACTTCAAGGTGGATTGAAAGTAAGCAGTGTGCTTGTGGCTTTGTGAGTGTTCCCGGAATGGATGTGCGTGTGCGAACTCCTCTGGTGGGCTGTTGATTGCAATGATCTAGGCAAATCTGTAAAATATATAAATCTCAAATAATTACATTTTTGCTTATTACTTCCATTTTGAGAAACACAGAATAATGACTGATACATCGATCTCTTCGTCAGGCAAAGTACCAACCGAAAAGTAAAGTCATATTCAAATCAGTTCAGGCGTTTTGTAGTAAAGCATAGAATAGACAGTTTTTTTTTTTGTTAAATCATCATATAAAGGGGTTTTAAGCCCCAATAACGGAATTATGATCCTAAAAACCAAAACCGAAACATATTTCACAGAATTTTGAACAAAGTTGCCAAAGGCATCAGTGCTGTATCTTTAAGCATTTAAGAGTCCATAAAGCCCAAGCAAAAAGACAAACATTGATATTTATATAGAAACGAAAAGAAGAAGATTTATTTATGTATTCATCTACGTATCCGTTTTATTTATTTATTTATCTATATATTTATTTAATGCCTCATTTATTTACTAATAATTAACTGTTTTTATTTTCTATAAACACATAAATATGTTATTATATATAACACCGTGTTTCAGTAGTAATATTATATATTTTAATTACATCTCTGTGCAAATGTGATGAAATTGTGCGATAACAAAATGTAATTTAAAACGAAATAAATAGGTACAGGTAGACAGGTAGATGTCTATCTCGGGATGAATTTAACCAAGGTTCCGGAGTGTTAATTAATATGGAATAGTGTATTATATATTTGACCAAAAATTGGGCATCTGCTGATGGCGATTACTGTTTTCCTGAATTTGTAGTATAAATTTAATTTAAACATGATTCAATTAAAGTACCCTCTCGAAAGCAAAAGCTAGCTAAATTTAATTTGCTATCAACCCTGACGCAGAAATCTAAATTTATCTATTAAAAGTTGTTTAAATAGACAGAACCCCGATAATTGCTTCTACCCCAGTTTCTATTAGTTGCGATACTGGAGAAAGTACTGTATCTTGTAATTATTAAATGAATAATTAATAAATTAAATAATTTCGAAGATGCCATCAGCGTTTGCTTGATTACCCATAAAAAATACTCTTCACCAAAATGTCCCGGCTAGGTCTCGGGGAAATATGGCAACCAAAAATAAAATGCAAAAAATAAATAAGGCCTGCGCTAGCTACGGGGACATGAACATTCTCAAGAGCAGATGATGAAGCTCTTGGCTTTTTCGAGTGGAAAGATCTGACTTCGATCGTTGACCCTGCTTGTGTTTACCAGTTTGGACTCTACAGCGACAGAAGTAGAGTGCTCTATACCGAAGGGTATTCCACTCCACTCAAACAGTGAGACAATATATTAAAGGACTGCCATGAAACCGTTGAAGCACACAATTGCAAATAGACCTTAGCATTGGCAGGCCTAACTGACTAAAGATCAAGCCAGTTGGAGAGGTTTGTTGTTCGATACTCGTCTCCCGTGGAGAGAAAAGAGAGCAACAGCTGCTTGCCATCACGGTGCGATTCAGTTTGACAGGATTATCATGAGATTTTTCAGTGACCCAAGGAAGGTGTTTCAGTGGTGGGTCGCAGGGCCGTAGTGGGTTAGTGCGTCGACTCCTAGGCAGAGAGTGCCAGGTTCGATACCCGAATTTACCACCTTTCATATTTCACGGCTCCACCTATTTCGAGTCACTGACAATGCTCAAAGAGTATTTCCTGCCCAGAAAAAGCTTCTCAACTACGCCGTTCGGAGTCGGCATTAAACTGTAGGTCCCTTCCACGCGTGAGAGAAAAATAGCACGCACAACACGACTGGTTGCTGAGAAGCTAGGCCCTGGCCCTCAACGGGCTGTAGCGTGTTCAATGTAAATTTAAGCTGGTGGTTAAGGGATCGAACCAGATGCATAAATTAGGTGCACTTAACCACAATGTCTCAATGACAACTGTGTCTTCTGTTTAATTTCGTTAAAAAATTAGTATTTTAATTATTTCTTTCCATCAGAAACTTTAATTATTGGTCGGAACTCTACTTTCTCATCGAAATCACGGTCAGAACCCATTATCATTGGTCTCTTCTTTATGCTCTCTTTTTATCGCGGTTACTTTTCATATCGTACTCTGCAACATCCAGTTCAGACGTAATGCTTTCATAATAACTGACAATAAGGGAAAAGACTTGAATTTGCAAACAAAAACTCTGCCAGGCGTCATATCCCCTCCACCGTACACAATATTTGTAGATACGAACTCGTGTAAATTTTAAGGTAAACCCTGAATATTCACAAAGTCACAGAAGTTGAGAGGATAAACAGAAAATGAGTAGAAATTAACTTTGATCCTGAAGCAAAATCAGTCAGATTGGTACTTAGCCCGAGAGAACATGGATGATTCACCATCAAAATTACATTTCCCAGAATTCCGTCAATCCGCACAATGAAGCAAACTGGAAGGAACCCCCGGCCGCAGAGGAAAACTATTCCAGTTTGGTGATGGCAGTAAAATCGTCTGTTCGAAGTCCGCGTGCGGACGGGACGGAAAACTCTGTCGGGCCTTGATGCCAGTCGACAGCCAATTAAGCATTCCACGGTTAAACCGACACGGGGGATGTGTTACAATTCTGCTCATGTATATTGTATCGTCCAGCACAACATCGTCCGGTGGGAACCTCACCGTTTAGCATACAGACCAATCTCTCGGCACAGATTATCTTTCCAGTTGATTCGTTAACATCCTTGTTCTTGCCGCTTGATGATACCAGCGAGATGCTTGCTTTGGATGCGGTGTCAGTTACAGGCAACTCGTCGAGATGCTCAAGAGTCCTCCCTGGGATAGTACCACACAGTGTCCTGTTTGTGTTCTATTTGACTGCTCGGCTGCTTCCTCTACACGGTTCGTTTCGTATATCAATTAAGTGAAATGTAGATGTACTTCTGTTGGGATCAAGGCGAGGCATTTTGTGGGTGCGAATGCGCTTTGAAATGATTCCACGGTGGGCTGGGCAAGGTAATCTGTGACACCTAAATGTGCGGTGGTTTCCGCTTTTACCACCTGAATGCTTTGAAGTGCTACAAAGTCGCACACGTGGATGTGGACGCTCTCCTTTAAGGAGATCTTGTCTGGTGGCTAGCACGGTTTTACTCGAAATAATTTGCTTCTAGTTCAATGGAAATGAATCACCCCCTTTCGTCATGCACTCGCACACGTCCTTTCAGTGCCATTTATCTGCAAAAACACACCCTTCAGGCCAGGATCGCCAGGAAGAAAGCCCAGAAAATGCCGAAAGAGTCGAGATGGAGCAAAATAAACAACGATTTACGAGCATAGGATGAAATCTTTGTTCGCATTTGTTTTCCTATCTCGGAGCACTTCGCTTAGCTTATTTTACAAGCTGAATTGTATTCCGACGCCGTCGCCGCAGCACAAAGAGTTCGAATACGCGGGTTCGGGTGTGTGTGTGTGATGTATCTAGCAGGAGCTTCGCTAAACGACTGGTCCATGTTGCCAATAAGTTTACATTGATTGGGGGGCCCAGCTGCATTCCCACTCGCACACCCACCCGACAGACGCTGAAAAACGATACCTAGTGCGAATGCGAGAATATTGCTTGAATTGTAGTTTTTTTCTCTCTCTTTTTGCGGTTGAATGTTTCGCATACGAAAACTTGACCCGAAGAAATAATTTATTGTGTTGGCGTACGTGAGTGTGTGCAGTGCTGCCAGAGCACTACACTCGAGGGCTGACCTTCTCAGGCATTGCTGGCATCGGATCAGGAATTTTAAATGAAATACTTTTTCGGTGTCCACTATCTGGGGATTTGTTTGCTGAAATCTATTAGCACACCATTACGATGATGCTTGTTGATTCATTGCTCTGGATATTGGGAAAGTTTTCGGTGAACTGTTGGAATAGTTGTGCGAGTACGAGTGGTCTGTCCGCTTGATCTAAGCAACATGTAGCTTGATACGTCGAACATATCGATTTTGGTTCGGAAAATGGGAAATTTATACAAGTGGAATTGGAATCAGTGCTGACGCATTCTGTTTTGCATTGAAGTAAAGCTGATGTTTTGGCAAGATTTGATGTGACTCATCAATGGTGGCCATGACATTATTGTGAATATCCTCAAGATCGAAAGTTTGGTCTAGTGGGCACTTTAGACAATCAGGGTAATGGGGAAACGAAATGCCAAAATTTCAATTCACACAATTTTGTTTGTCTTGTGACTGAATGCTTACACTGACACATAATGACTCACTGACGCTGCCTAATGGGTGAACTCAGAAACGCATCACCTTTGGATCACTTTCATAAGCGCAAATTTGAGCATCACTGCAAATGGCAAACGTTCATTTAGGTATCAACCCACACATCAGATGGGCAAACTTTCATCCCTTGAGCATCGTTAAATTTCTTGATGCTTTGTTGATAGTAATTCATAGGAAAGGCGGAAATTGCAAACACTTTTGTCGAGAGTGTTGGATGACATAAAAGAGTATTCTGAAGTGATTTTTGAAGACATCATCTGGATATTTTTCGATTATGATTATAAGATCCTGAATTTCTCTTCTCTGAAAGTTCATTATCATTGTGGGCATCGGCCTATCTTAATCGCTAGTATCCATGTTTTGAACTGAGCGATTGTCAAGTGTTAGAGGTTTTGTAGGATACAGTTTTAAAAAACGTAAAAAAGCTTAACTTGTAATTACTGTTGTGTTTTACTAATAATCAACACAATACTTAATAATCGGTTAGACTTTTTTGTTAAGCAATATTTATAAGACGAATTCGGCACCGTGAAATAGCAGTATGTAGCATTATCTTCTTCTGTGTAGCACGTTTGTGTGGCGGTGCTGTCTGGAGCGGATATGGGCTTCAACCAATAAGACTCATCAACGCCTTCTCTGGATAGGTGTCTCCAATTTCGCTCACCAAGTTGGTCGAGGTCGTTTGCCTTCTTCATTTGGGTGCGAGTAGTGCTCGCAAATAATTCTGAACCTTTTTTCCTAAGCTTACAATTTTGAAAGTGTGGTTGAACCCCAGGAAACAGAGTGGTCGCTTTGAAAAAAAGCGTTGTTGATCTCGCTTACCTACTTGATTTCTAAGAAATTTTACAATCTAAGTTAATGTTTTCACGTGTTCAGATTCTTGAAACACGGTTGATTCTAATAACATTCCTTCGTGTTTTTTTTTTTTGTTTGTTCACTTATTTTCCTTTGTAATTGTGTAGCCAGAAATTCTTGTCAGAAACAAAAAACTACAATAAATGGCATTAAAATGAAGAATTACAATATGTAGCCGAATTTGCACTTGAGGTAGTAAGTCGATGTTTGTGTGTAGAAAAGGGCAGATTAATAGAACAAGGCTCATGGCATGAAGCAGGCCAAGAAACTCTTGGGTCAACATAATCGGAAGAGGTTTGAGGAACGATGAGCAGGAACTAGGTGTATCCGAAGAAGGCATTTGCAGATTCTGCGGAGAATCAAATGAAATCCCTATACATAATACACGGTAAAACATTTTTGATAAGCTAAATTTATAAGATGAATTCGGCGAATCGCAGTATGAAGTATTATCCTCTTCTGTGTAGTGCTACATTAGGTGTGTTTTTTTAAAGCTTAAATTATATGTGCACAAGAAAACCATCATCGTTTGTACATTAATGAAATTTGTGGCTGTCAAGTGTTAAAGCGTTTAAGTTGATGGTTGATCGTTACTGGTCACAATCTTGGGTTTGCGATTGTGTAGTGTGACCATATCTTTAAATGAAATATACTTAATTACTATCGTAATGGATTAATATAGTAAAAGGAATGTATAGCCCAGACAGGATGGGTATACCAAAAGTTGCAAACTTATGGAAGCAAAATTATTTCAAAAAAGTTTCTACTAGTAACCAGTAATTTGAAAAATTTAAGGTAAAGAAAACATGGGCAATATTGATATTTGAATTTGAATTCATTGATCTTTTTCAAACATCGATGTTGTATCCCTAAGAATAGATGGTGAGTGTCGATCTGCATCCCTTGGGTGTTTTCCAGGATCGGCCGTATTGTGTAAATTTGGTGATCGACAGTGGACGGCTTGAAGCCACACTGATATTGAACTGTCAGTTAGCTAACAAACGGCTTGAGACGAGAACACCATACATTTAGGAGACGTATCCCTCCGCAGTTGGCTGTCTGATTTCTTGTGGATAATTTCTGCAAAAATATCTGGAATGGAGATTGCACAATGTCAAGATCCAATCGATATTAATTGGAGTAAGCATTTTCTCGAAATCTCTCTCTCTCTCTCTCTCTCTCTCTCAAAAGTCTCAAGTTATCTTTCGGGACGATATTCTTCGGAGTCGATATACAGAGGCACCAGAAAACGATGCGATTAAGCACGAAAAAAATAATTAGGATGCTAAATATAAACTATCAATGTATCTATGCTAATTCAATTACACTGAATGTTAAATGCCGAATATTTTTTTCATCAGCCAGGCATTTGAAAAGATTGTCATTCGAGCTCTGCGGACATGGGTCGAGGACAACAATATTCTAAGGGACAACCAGTTTGGATTTAGAGCTGGGCATTCGACAGTGCATGCTGCTGCAAAGTTGGTATCCGTCATACAATGGAATGTGGATGAAAAGCAGTGTGCGGGTGCCTGGCGGTTCGACGTGGAATAAGCGTTTGATACCGTTTGGTTAGAAGGCCTTTTCCTTAAGCTGGTCAGACTTAAGATAAATAAACCATTGCTACACATGATTTATGATATGATAACAGGTAGGAAGTTCGTCAAGTAGAGTATTTAGTATAGAAAACGGTCTACAACAGGAGGCTCTAGGATATCCATTATTGTTTTCTATATTTACTGCAGATCTTCTAAGGTCTATGCCTCGACTAATCGCGTATGCCGATGACCTAGTGCCTAACAGATCAGCACCGAAGGTAGTAGTCATAAACACCCTGTTGCAACGGGATGCAAATAAAATAACTGGATTTTGTTATGACTAAAAGTTGCTTACGAACTTCCTTAAATGTGAAACTGTTCTTTTCCAAGCCTTTTGTTGAGCCCGTTGCCCCCTTTGGTTCAATGTGAGCCTTTCCCAGATGGAAAAGATGAGGGTATCGAGTGACGATGTCTTAGGACTTGTCTCCGGTTGAATCGGACACCTGAGTCCGAGTCCCTTGACCGAGACCGAGTACGACCCGGACTTTATGTATCATGCGCGCACACCGGCTTTATTCCACCTGAGGCTTTGCTCTATTTAGATTCGTTAAATCTGATTCAGGACAGGAGTCGATGTCCTATAATCTTCCACACTGTACGCCGAACAGTTGACAGGCGACTCCACTATGAATCGGATATAGCTCGCGAACACGAGTATCAACTCCGGTTCAGTAGAGCGATCCCCGCTCGATACAGGAGAGAGTGTGCAAAGGAGTGGCACTTCTTTTGGTGGTTACACCAGAACCAGTCTACGACATCTCTAGCGCCTGATATAGTCGGTCCGTAGGACAACATAGATTTAACTTACATAGATTTAAGTTAGAAAAACAAAAGTAAAAAAAACAACAAAAAACAAAAAAAAAGTGTACAAAGGCGTGTAGATTATATATATCAAGCATATAAATAACGAACACGCCCTTAAACACACGGCCACAATGTGACGGGCATAGTGTAAGGTAGTTTAAATTTTATTAGGGTTAGGGCTTAGTGTTAACGCTTAGGTTTAGTTATGTTTAAGAAAATTTAAAAAAATGTTTAGAGCTCCAAGCTTTTTCTAAGTTTTCTTGGCCAGTAAGAACAAACAATAAAGATTGTCCATATAGACTGGAAAAAACAGATATTAGTAGTAGTCGCCGAAAGGCAAATAGATAAGTAAATTAAGACTATTCCAGGATCCATTTTAAGAGCTTGAATTGTTTAGATATTGAGATAGATTTAATCATTTTTGCCTATTTTTAAGAATCACGAATTTAAAAATAAAAATTAATTTTAAAGTTAAGAAATTGCCGAATATTTTTAGCGGAAATATTAATCTTCCTCCATGCACCGGTAACGTTCAGATTATTGCCAGAGACAGTTCCTCTTTTCCGATCAAAAAGTTTCTCTAATGTAAAATTAAAATTAGAATCAGGAACCAATTCAACAGGATCCGGAGATCCTTTCTTTGATTCCCCTTGTTGCGCCTGTCCCACAACTGACAGGTAATCATTTCTAAATCTGTTTATTATCACCGCACGCAGCAGCAGCAATCCAATTCGGCCAAATGGAAATTAATTAAAGATCACCGAGGCAACATGATAAAACCCGTGAAATGCTTTATCTCTCCGTTTCTTGCCCCCGCTGCGCTGAATTAAAATCTTTTCCAATTACCATAATCAGTTCCGTTCTTTTTTCCTCCCTTGCCGGCGACCATGCTGAACAAAAAAGGACTTAATTAAATGACTTAATTACAGCAAATCTGCTGCTGTCCGATAATCAGCTGGTGTTTTGTTGACATAGTCCTTGGAAATCTATGAGCTTAGAAATATTTCCGCGCCACAAGGACATTCTTGATTGTTTGCTGCGCCAGTGACGCCACTGTCAGTGGCATTGGCACCGTCAAGTGCATTCGATTCCACCATTTATCGAAGAAACGTTGAGGAATCGTAAGTCAATCGGAGAAACATTGAACTGATGTCAAATGGACAATTAGCTCGCAATTACTAAAGTGCAATGATGGTCGTGGCACAAACGCTACCTGCCGCCCCCATGGCCACCGTAGTCTAATAAGGCAATTTGTCTTAGTCTGTCAAGGTTCTCCGGGCGGGGGGTGATTAAATCGTGCCCTCGAGCATCTATATATGGCAGTGGTGTGTAGCCCGTGCACATCTTAACCCGGCGCTCGTCTTCGGAAGGACGTGTTGTGTGAACATACATCAGGTATGGATTTTAATTACAATCATGGGGTTATACGGGTCTGGTCGGTGGGCTAATGTGGTTTTCGCATGCAGCCAGTGAACCAGGGTGCTGATAAGTGCATTAATCACAAAATATAATGGTGATTTAATGGTGATTAGTTGCTAGTTACATGGGGAAATTTGCGGTGCCTTGAGAGGAAGTGGAAGTCCAGAGGTGTGTATTAGATGCCGGTTACGAGACTCATGAAAGCACGTGAGGATGTGACTATGCTACTGACTGACTGTTTGAAAAGAACTGCAGCCATTTAAGGGTTGAAGAGAGCCAGTAGGTGGGATGATAGAAAAGTAGAAGAGATCATGTTGTTCGAACACAAATCTGTTCAAATCAAATTTAGAAGCTACCGCTGAGGCCAACGTTACTTGGCCTAGTTTCAGGTGGATTGCCTAACTCATCGGATCTTATCTATTTTGTCTAAAACATTTTGTACGTGAGTTTCTGGCACACTGGCAACCAGTGTGACAAGACGACACTGGGACATTTCTGAGTTGAAAATCAAGTGCTCATACTTCGATTTCAGAGAGTACGACAGAATGTCAAATGAGCCTACGAACGACCACATCTCTCTCTCTTGTTCGAATTATATGAAATTGGATGCCAGATGGATGCTGTTTATACGGACTTTAGCAAGGCCTTTGATTCTGTTAACCATGTGTTGCTAGAAAGATTTGGATTTCATTCAGTAATGTTGAAGTGGATTTCTTCATTTTTAATCGGTAGATCTCAAAAAGTCTGCGTTGATAACAACTATTCCAGATTAATTTCGTGCACTTCTGGGGTTCCACAAGGGAGTCATCTAGGGCCCCTCCTTTTCATTATGTTTATTGATGATATTATTCAATAGCTCAAATGTTGCCACTGCTTAATGTATGCAGACGACTTGAAATAATTTTTAAAAATTAAATGCCTAAATGATTGCATAAAGGTCCAGACTTACCTTAATAATTGATCGACATGGTGCGTTAATAATAGTTTATCGTTAAATGTAAGAAAATGTTTTGCTATTTCTTTTACAAGGTCTCTTGTCCAATATTCGTTCAATTATTGTATTGAACAACTGCCCTTAAAAAGAGTGAACAAAATTAAAGATCTCGGTGTATTTATTGACACTAAATTAACCTTTGTTCCTCATGTTGAATATATAGTAGCGAAGGCTAATTCACTTCTTGGATTTATTAAAATAAACTCGAAAGATTTCTCTGATCCTTATACTTTTTTAACCCTTTTTATTGCTCTAGTCAGGTCAGTCCTCGAATACGCCGATGTTGTTTGGAATCCAAACTATTTGACCCATTCAGATCGTATTGAAAGAGTACAGAGGCGCTTTACTAAATATATCTTCTTTTAAGATGCGTTGGGATTTTAAACCGTCCTATAAAGCTAGATGCCAACTATAAGGCAAAATGGCACTTAGTGTAAGAAGGCTTGCACATGACATCATGTTTGTGAGACACGTCCTGTGTTCACATATTAACAGTCCTATATTATTGTCTATGTTTCCAATCTATGCCCCAGAAAGGGTGTTAAGGGATCGTCATTTCTTTTCCCAAACGGGACATAGAACAAACTATGGTCGCAATGAGCCAATCTCCAGATCTCTGAATTCATTCAATGGAATTAGAAGTAACATAGATTTTCATTTTTCGAGATACCGCTTCAAAAGCACATTATTCAGTTTTCTGTCAAGCTAATGTAATAATTTAGTCCCTATTTATCCTTTAAAATATTATTGTACATATTCGTAATCTGTAAGCTAAGCTTGTTGATGAAAGAAAAAAAAATATTGGTTCCTCTGTTAACGTCACTTTCGGGGGTGAATTTCCTTAAGAGCCCTTTTTTTGCCAGTGTCAGGCCTTTAACACTTCTGTCAATGAGTAGGTCCAGCCAGAACTTTTACATTTTCGAAAAATATGTTTTCTAATTGATTGTTTTGCTATTTTCACAATAAGCCAGAGAGATTATTCACCTTGACGTGGTTCTAGGGCTGAATACCGCTGCGACTGGGAAATGCTGGTGGATCCTCTCCCACCCTACCAATCCCTCCTCATAAAACCCGTCCTACACCCAACCTTCATCATCCCCTGGGCCTGATCAAGGTATTATACGAACCGTACCAGTGATCGACTAGGCTGAAAGCCCAGAAAGCGAACGTGATCATCTGGATTCCTGACAACCTCCGGATTATAATATTATATTATTAATCGAGGGACCAACATTTTAGCTTTTAAAAAACCCAAACACTAAACAAGAATGAGGAAACAGGAAAAGTGGATACGAGCATGACCACATTCGAATCACCCTCCCCAAGCCCCAGTAGAATGGTCATTGACCCCTATGCCTGCACCATCATACCCGAGTCTCAATCAGTAGATGCGGTTTCCAAAGAACTGTCCAAATCGCACCCGATTAGGCTTCTCATGCTCACCCCAACTAGTGTAGCAGCTCAAACCGTGATGCCCAAACCCGGTACAGAATTGCAAATACATTGAGAAGGTGCAGTAAAGTACCATACGGACAAACGTTGCACCGGCTCGAATGCTCTTCGACTCCAAAAGCAACAGAGAATAACCGCATATAAGGACACACTCAAGTGGAGAATGTCATCAACAAACTTGGTGCGTTGGACAAGAGGAGGAAACAATCAAAATGGTTAATGTATGGCCTTTGGATTGTCTTTGACGTGAGGCCAAAAAAATTGGTAACATTGTCGGTAGCAATGAAACTAGATGGTGCCATTAAAACCTTCCTCATTTCGGAAACAGGAGTAACCAGTCGCATACAAATTTGTCTAGTACCATGTTCCAACGTGAATTCATAACCAACTAAAGACATATCTAGAAAAACGAACTTTTCAATAACCAGGAGTACAGCAACTCTTGACGAAAATTCATGTAACCGTTTTCATTTACTGGATGAAATCAACTCTTTGAAATTTTGACAAGTAAACGCTGGTGTGCCTCAGGGTTCCACTTTGTCTCCGACCCATTTTCTTATATTCTTACTAACCATCTGACTGATACGTTTAATCGCCTTACTTGTAATGTTGACGACAGCTCAACTGTGGCACTTCAACGACAACGCATAAATCAATTATTAAATTCTGACCTCGATGACATCCCTCACTGGGGGCACCCAAAAACCATTCAGATCTCAACCCTTCCAAAACTCTATGTTGTGGCGGGCGAGTTGTAGTGAGGACTTACGTCGAAACAGACAACTATGTCTTCCATAATAGGTTACATCAGTATTTCCTTGGTGGGCTTCTCGACAATCATTGCATTTTAATTGACCACAAAAGAGTCAAGCAGTTCTATCTACTGATTCGAAGAGGTCAATAATCTGAATGCTTTCTGTCAGCTCTGTACACCACATCTCCGCTTCTGAGAAAACTCTGCCTGAAGCAGATATGTTCAGAAATCCACAGTATACTTCAAAGAAGCTTTAAGACAAATCACTTCCAAGAAAATCTCATCCTCACATTTCATTTTAAATTGTGTTTGCATTTCTCTCGCAGAAATAAGAAAGACGTATTCGTATTTCACTTTTTTGAAAAAACAAGAAATGTCTTGAATTATTTTTCTTACGATTCTTATTATCCAAACAGAACTACTAGCTTGCGCTGGAGAGGGACACACGACCCACTTCAGTCGGTTTTCATTTCAGAATGTATGGAACACATTTAGAGCAACATACTCACGAAGTCACACCACCTATTGGTCCTGGCCGTACGGAGAGTAGTTGCTGGCTTTCATTTTCAATGCAATGCATAAGAAAGTGGGTAAATAAGGACTTGCAATGTGCTCATACCTATTCCCCCACCCCAGGGAGACTTCGACAACTGATTTGTTGTGTCATTCAATTGAAATTGTCATTGCAATTCGCACCGTTAGGGAGGGGGACGAAACTTTGAGAAATGAGGATGTGTTTGTCCAAAACATTTAATTTTGTGCCTCTGTGCACATTTCTGTCAAGTTCAGAAAATATTTATTTTAGTGGATGGAATGCAATTTAGCTTAATGAACGTGAAATCCATCGGGAATAGTTTTCGTGGGAAGTAGTTTGAGTATCTTGTGGTCGCTGTGACGAGGTATGTGCACGTAGGCGGATAGATTCTCTTAACGCCCAAGAACGTAACAACGTCTCAGGCCGTAATTCGAAAGCATAGTTTTCATGAGAATTCATTGAGCTATACTATGCCAGGAGAATGTAGAGAGACATGTTTTGTAAAATGCCGGATACCATGGTCAGATGGCTTTTTTAAGTAGACTTATTATTCATCGGTACTGAAACGTAATTTAAGACATGCGTTTGGTGAAGGAAATTGCAGTTTAAACTCTCCGGATTCCATTGACATTGCACTTGAAACGTTAACCTCATCAATTTTAAACACCGCTGATGGAGTAGTTCCTAAAAAGGCTTTGCGTTTTAATGGCTCAACCAATCTGCCTAGACATATACTACAGCTCATTAAATTTCGGAACAGCCTACGCAGGAAATGGCAGCAACTTAGAATAGAGGACTACCTGCATGCGTCCAGGTATCTAACTACAAAAATTAGACAGGAGATACAGTTATTTAAAAACATTGAGTGGAATCATAAATTGAGAGACTTCGATAAATGCAGCAAACCCTTTTGGAACCCCTTGGAACGTAAAAGTTATTAAGAACAGGTGAACGTTTATTCCTTTCCTGAAAACTTCTACTGAACAAGCTGTTTCCAATTCAGAAAAAGCAAACATTTTAGCCAGTACATTTTTATCGAACCGCGAAATCTCTTGTACAGTAAGTAATGTTCTGATAATATTGTTGAAGGTTCTTTACGCCTGATAAACAACCAAACTCAGCCTTATGACGCTAATACGGTTGGGCTGAATGAGCTTAAGTCTATCGTAGCTACACTAAAAACTCGTAAGTCAGACGGATTTGACGGAATTAGAAACATTTATCTGAAACACCTTCCTACGTTGGCTCTTAAGATATTACAATCAATTTTTAATGGATGCCTCAAAATAGATTACTTTCCTTATGATTGGAAATGCGCCAAAATTATCCCTATACCCAAGCCAGGAAAGCCATTGAATGATCCCTTGAATTATCGCCCCATAAGCCTTCTAAGTTCTCTTATTAAATGTCTTGAAAAGGTCATCAAAAATAAATTAATGCTACAGCTGGAAGAATACAATATTTTACCACAACAACAATTCGGCTTTCGCCCACATCACAATACTTCACACCAAGTTTACAGAATCAAAAAACATGTACTTGAATCTTTTTCATTAGCCAAAAGCACTGGCATGGTAGTCTTGGATGTTGAAAAAGCGTTTGACACTGTATGGCACAATGGCTTTGTCCACAAACTCTTACAATTTAACTTTCCTATGTACCTGATAAGAACTATACAGTCTTTCTTAACGGCAAGAAGTTTTAAAGTATTTTTGAACCAAACTCCATCTGGCGTCCAATGGATCCCTGCCGGTGTTCCTCAGGGTTCCGTATTGGCCCCCATTCTTTACAACATCTATACATCTGATTTCCCTACACTTCCTGGATGCCATTCTGCAATTTTTGCAGATGATACATGTATTTATTCGTCCGATTCGGTAGGCTCAATAATTGAGTCTAACTTGCAATCAGGGTTGGATAGGTTTTTTAAATATCTTTCGGATTGGAAAATTAAAATTAATCCTCAAAAAACACAAGCAATCTTTTTTTCTCAAAAAAGAAAATCTTGTTTTTTGCCTGCAGGAAATTTAATAGTTTGCGGAAATCTGATTGACTGGGCACCAATTGTTAAATATCCAGGAGTCATTATGGATAAAAGACTGACTTTTGGCCAACATACGAGTAATGTCGTTAGTAAAGTCAACAAAACCATTAAAGTACTGTACCCATTCATTTGTCGCAAGTCTGAACTAAGTAAAGAAAACAAGCTCATAATATACAAATCTATCTTCCAAGCCATTTTGTTCTACGCAGCTCCTGTATGGGGGAACTGCGCAAACTGTCGCCTTAAAAAGGTATTAAAATTGATCCTAAAACTACCAGGGTATTTTTCAACTTCAGAACTTCACGAATTAGCCAAAATTGAAACGGTAAGAGAACGAATAGTCCGACTTTGTGAACAATTTGTATTTTCATGTAACATATCACAAAACCCTCTCGTTTCTTATCTTGCAAATGTTCTTTGATGTTATATGTCTTATTTATTAATCATCTTATTTTACTCGTAAAAGAAAAGCCTGCTTATTTCCAAGCAACAATCTCCTTATCAACGGTACTCAAGTTGAGTGGAAATCGAATGTAAAGTATCTTGGCATATATTTAGATAAGCGACTAACATTCAATCTTCATGTTCAGGAAGTTACTAGAAAGGTTAATACGACAAAAAGAGTGCTTTACCCATTCATATGCCGGATTAAATTCATATGCCGGATATTCCAAGCAATTATGTTTTACGGATCTCCTATGTGGGTCAAGTGTGCAAGAAGCCATCTGCGCAATCTGCAAATAGCACAAAACAAATTGCTCAAAATGATACTCAATCTTGCCTGGTTTTTCTCAACAGAGGAACTACATAAAATGGCTAACATTGAAATGGTATCAGATCGAATTGTAAAACTAAGCAATCAGTATAATATCTCTTGCTCTTCATCTGACAACGACTTGATTTCAAACTTAGTCTCGCGATGAGTGCAATATAAAAATTGTTTGTATATTTATTCGTTCATTTATTTATTTATTAATTTATTTATTTATTTATTTATTTATTTATATATTTATATATTTATTTGTTTATTAATTTATTTATTTTCTATTCATTCACTTGTTACATCTATTATATATATTAATTTATTTATTTATTTGTTTTTGTTTTCTTTATACTTTCCCTGTTAATCATTTTAGTCTCACATTAACATTGTACACTGAAATCAAGTGTTGAAACCGCTTCTCTCTTCCCCCTGCGGATTTGTTTTGTTTTAATGAAGGTTTTTAGTGGCTTTTCCTTCGAATTGCATATTAATCTGTGATATTATCTTTAATAAAAAATTGTACAAATATTTTAGTAGTAAGGTACCAAACCAATTTCTGTACCCCTAAAATTGTATCCAAAAATGTAACTTCTTGCCACAATAAAATATCTATCTATCTATCTATCTATCTATCTTAACCAATGTATAAAGTTGGCATGAAGGTTTTTAATTAGCTTTTCCTTCAGTTTCTTTCTTTGGTAAAATTGATTTTGTGCTCGTATTTAAATTTTTCATAAGTAAGATATAACCATATCTATGTACTTCTCAATTGTAAAAATGTAAATTCGGTCCAATAATGGTATCTCAATACTTGACGGTAGAAGTCTGGTTTGGTACACAGACGGATGAAAGATGAATTCTGGGGTGGGGGCAGGAGTCTTTTGACCAGACACAAGGATTTCCGTACCAATGGAGTCGAGTCCTACAGTGTTCCAAACAGAAATCCACGCCATCGAGATCTGCGCCAGACATAACCTTCACAAAGGTATCAAGGGCTTAATGAAGGTTTTTCGGTAGCTTTTTCTTTATTAATTTATTTTCTTGCAATTTATAATAAGATATCAGTATTAAGCTAGTTTATACCGTATCTGTGTAAATTGCCCTGAAAGTGCCCTGACGGCCTACTGGCCACGGCTCACTGCGACCAACGTATTGGGTCCATTCTGTCTCTGTTTGAGAGTGTGACCTAATGGAGTTCTAAAACCTGCCAGATTCATGTGTGAGCTCTAGGGGGACTTTTAAACTCACATCGGTCAACTATCTAACCGGCAGTACCACCTTTGGACGGAGGTTAAGGTAAATCGCTAAGGACTACTAAATTTCCAAATTTTTGAAACAAATTAGGGTTAAGTTCTCTAACTCCCGGAAGAAGTGGTTTCCTAGAAAACACCTTCAATTCACTCCTAGGGCTGCGCATTCGCAGAGGATAATGTTTTTCTTTTTTTTTAGCTACAATAACGAATCAATTAGGTATCAAGGGCGCAATAATACAAATATTCTTGGACAATCAAGCAGCACTAAAGGCACTTTCGTCCAATCTAATGGACTCCAAAACAGTCAAGTGCTGCTATGACGTCCTGCAATCACTTGCCATACACAAAAAAGTAAAACTTGGCTGGGTCGATGGACATAGAAGGATTGAAGGCAACGAATCCGCAGATGAGCTCGCATTCATCGGTCCAGAACCGTTCTGCTGTATCAATTGGACAGCAGCTGCAACTCTGATTAATGAATAGGAAAACAAACTTTGCCTAGACCAGTGGGCACATGGTCATGGTCTTAGGCAGTCCAAGAGATTAATCAGGTCTTGTTCATAAATTCGTGTCGCCGTGACGTAGTGGGTAAGTGCCCACTCCTGCTCAGAGGGTGCCAGGTTTGATATCCGAATTTACCACTTTTGATAATTCATGGCTCCACCTCTTTCGAGTTACTGATAATCTTTAAAGAGGCATAACTGTCTAGAAAAAGCTTTAATTTTAAACTTTTAGCAAAAAGCATTAAACTGAAGATCCCTTATAACACGAGTGGTTGCTGAGAAGCTAGGCCCAGGTCCGCCTCGAACTGTTGCGCCACCCAAATTAAATATAATTCATATAAGGAAATATTCCATCTTAATGAGGATATCTTAAGATTGCTAACAAGCTTTCTTACCGGCCACTGCGGCCTGAAACATCAGCTTAGCAAGCTAAACCTGTGTCAGGACACAGTTTGTCGGTCTCGAAGAGAATGAGACTTCCGACCATATCATCCGGCAATAATCTGGTTGCGGAAACATATCTTTCATAGGGAGATACTCACTTCAGTGGAATTCAAAAATTCCACTACAAAAGGCTTACTATCTTTCATGAGGGAAGTGGTTTGTCTTTTGTCTTAACTCCAACCCTGCGATACAATGACGCGAAATTGGACTTTTGTTAGCACGTACCAACGTAATTTGATAATTATAGTCGATATAAAGCCCACTTTATCGTTATAACCTCGTGAAAAAGTTCAAGTCATTCCAACGTAATTTTAAATATTTACCTTGGAGTTAATCTTATAATTTCACATCATCTCAGTGAAAAAAGTTGTAAACATGATTTCGGAAGATGAAGATTTAGATATTTTCGAAGATCTTAACCTAATGCTTACCTGGTCCACACACAAAAATGCCGCCATTGCCAAGGTTTATGGTGGACTACGTGCTCTCTGGGATACACAGTATTTTTCCCCACACGGACAAAACTCCTGTTGGCGAAAATTCTTCTTCTCCCAATTTTGCTGTGTGGCTGTGAGATATTCTGTGTTCCAGCTGGATGTTGCCCATAATAATAGCGTTCGCTTCGTATATAACCTAAGAAGATATGATCATGTTTCCCTCTTCTAGAAAAAGATCTGCGGTTGCACCTTTGGCAATGTGCTTAAATATAGGACGTCATGCCTCTTACATAACATCATGCAAACCAAAGAGCCTGACTATTTATATAAAAAGCTACAAACTTCTTCCCATCAACATTAGGGAAATTAGAAGCACCAATAGTTGTAAGTCCTCCCTAATAGAATATCTAGCCACCGAGACTACTACACACACTTAATGTTTCTACTACAAATACAAAATCAATTACATAAATCGTAAACTCTGGAATTGTCATTATCGTGTAGCTTGTCTTGTCAAATGAAAATTATTTTGTATTCACACGCATGTTAAAACCTAACATTATTTTAAAGGCTTGCACATTTTAAAAGATGATTGTTATCTTATCATTGTAAGCGAAACTTTTTACTAATAAATGCCTTAATGCCTAAATCCGCAAACCTACAGATCAACGAACGAACATCAACGAACCTGCAGAAGAAACTGGAATACCTTTCCGAAGCAGTTTTATCAACCAAAACTCTACATAAATATTTTTTTAAATTAATAACGAATAAATATAGGAACATTTTGAAAATAACACATATATAATTTTATAACAAAAACGATTTCAGAGCATTGTGCCTTAACCTCTTCAGTACATCTTTGGCCTGCGGTAGTGAGGACGTATATGGATGGTTGAGCTACAAATGCCATAGCTTTTCCGCTTGGGCTAGTTAGACTTGCTGCAATTGTGCCTGTACAACTTAACGCAGGAAGGCTGTTGGAGGGGACTAGATAGTTTTCGGCAGCAATGGAAATATACTGGTGCCGGCTATAGCTATCAATTCATATTGTATCTTCTTCCAGTTGATCACGTATCATTACCATTGCTAGAAGGTCCATATCGTTGGAAGCTGCTACAGGCACCCTGTCGCTTTATTAGCTTTTTTAGTAGCTGATCTCGTTTTTTTTTGCAAAAATGTTCATTCTTGTCCATTGCTGCCTGATTTTATCAGTTCTTCAGACGTATCCAGCAGCAATCATGCCGCTTCTGTTAGCCTTCCAAGCAGCCTAGTCGTTTGTCTTGTCTTCGATAGTAAGTGCTGCTCTATCAGCCGCCACAACATTTCCTTTTCTATCCTGTCCCAATTCTGCACCCTTTCTCGCTTCTTCTTCTGGTGGCGCTACAGTCCGGGTAGACATGGGCCTCAACCAGTAAGCCTCTCCAGCCGGCACGATCTTTAGCCAGCTGACTCCAACTGCGCACACCAAGTTGATTGAGGTCCTTCTCCCCCTGGGTGCGCCATCGGTTCCGTGGGGGTCCCCTATTGCGTTGTCCCACTGGTTCGGAGTCGAAGACTCGTCGGGTTGGAGCAGTGTTGTCCATGCGCTCTACATGGCCCAGCCACCTAGACGTCTGACTAGGCTCATGTCGCTGTACAGTCTCATAAATCTTCTTCTCCAATAACCATCAACGCAGATAGGACCAAAGATTGAAAGCAGAACTTTTCTCTCGAAAAGACCAATTGCTTCTTCATCCGCTTTTGAGATTATCCATGCCTCCTCACCGTGGAGTAGGGCAGGGATGATCTAGGTGTTAGATAATGTTAACTTGGTCCTTCGAGAGGGGACTCTACTACTCAATTTGCCTCTTGCGCCCAAAGAAACAGCGATTGGCAGTAATTCTGCGTTTAATCTCGGTACTGGTGTTGTTCGTACTGTTCACATGCGAGCCGAGGTAGACGAAGTCCTTCACTACCTCGAAGTTATAGCTGCCTATGGTGACGTTTTGGCCAAGTCGTCGATGTTGTGCGTCCTTTCTTGATGACAGCATATACCACCCTTTCTCGCTTAGTCTGAAATTTAATCGTTTATGTCTATAAAAAAGTTAAGCGGCCTAGTCGACACATCTACAGATTGTCGCCATCGTCAGCTAACGGGCTTCCAAGCCAAATTTGCCACTGTGATTCAAGCAATTACATGTTCTTAGGACTGTATATATAGGTTTCTATCCTTCAGAGGACTATGGATAGTTAATTGTGCAACTGATCAGTTCGTCCGACTTACAGTTTCCAGGGCAGTCACTCAGACAAGCGTGAACCTTGATTTCCTTAGATAACATGTTGACAGAAAGCTGGCTGCTTAAGGTCATTACGGAAGAAGTATAGAGAATAAGAATTTACGGTTTGAAAGTTGCCTAGATGTCCGCACACATGATTACACGTTAAGAATATTTGACTTGTTGCGACAACGCCGAATTATGCATTCATTTACCGCCATATCCTAAAATATTTCATTCATGTTTATCAACGCTCGAAACGCGTAATGGACTGTCTGAACTGAATTTTATTGACCACTTCATGAAAAATAAGAAGCAGAAAGCACCCATATATTGCATTAATTTTCAAGGACGCCTAAAGAATCGATAAACACATGTAACACCTTGCCACTCTAATGGAAGCCCTTGAACAGTCGCTTTTCATCAACCTCTCTTCAGGCAAATCTTTTAGCGGCAAAATCATTCTCTATGGACAAGAACAGATGGTAATCAATTGATGCCGTGTCCGAAGCTTCAATTCCGTTGTAATTCAGCTGCAGTTCGCGGATGTAAATTCGAAATTCGTTTCAAGAGGTTTTTTTTATTTTGTTTGGCACGAATACATTGAGTTGCTCTTTGTATCTAGTTTATATTCAAATGCCTCCAAAGGTTTTAATTTTGTTGGAATGTTCAGCTCTTGGCGATCAAACAGAGCGACGTTTTCGTCATTTAGCCTTCATGGGCGTGGTGCATCTGCGACATCGAAATTACCTTAACGGAATCGACGAAACAAAAACTGCACTCTTTTTCAGCCGCCAGGCTTGTGCTTGGAGTACTTTCTCTTACTGACAATTTTTGACGCTCGCTCTAATAAAAAGTTGTCGACCCATCACAAAAACGTCAGAGAGGCTCAAAATCTCTTTTTCTAGCGTCATCTAGTGTAGGACGATAGGGCATTATAACGAGAGTTCCAAATTGCTGAAGTCGTCTGTTAAAAAAATAAAACCGACTATAAGAATATGTCTTCCTGGTCCTCCGCTAATATTTACTCGAGAGCTTCAATCTAAAATTCAAGTTCCTACGTCGATTACCGAGAAACCTATTCTTAAAGTAAGACAGTTCACCTTTAAGTACAAACCCATACAGTACAGATTTAAATTAGTTCCCTTCGTGTACGTGCGCATATCCTCTATCGCATGGGAAGCTCATTAACGGCAACTGAAGCCACACGGGTCTCACAAGTCTCAAATATCATCTCGAAATTCCGAAAACCGACGTTGTCCTTCAGTAATTGCTGAACTGATTGAGACGTTAAATCACCGGCTGCAGTACAATGGCAATACCCGATATTACATAACAATCACTTAATCGGATAAGTAGCACTAACGTACAAACATACGCGTGGATACATAATTAATTTCAAATGCCAATCATTTGACCAACCGTCAGGGATTGCAGCCATCACACCGAACGCCAGTCCGCACTGCAACCCATTCACAATTAATGGCCTTCCATAAATTTATTGCGTCACTTTAATCTATGGAACCTAATTAAATTTCTGACACACAAAAACCGGCCTTTGTTTCATTGTTCGTGCAAGGGGATGAATGCAAGCCGCTGCCGCTCCTCGCCGTCCCATCAGATTACTTCGCCACGCAACCGCCCTGTGCCCAGTGAATGCCACGACAAACAATGCAAAATTAAATTTGATATTCATCTGGATAAGCATGGGGATAGTTAGGGACGAATGCGAAGGGGTGACAGCAGGGAAAAAAATAAAATTCAATATGCTGTAAGCGCAAGGACGACGCACAAGCCCATGCCCACATGATCGCCCAGTAGTGGGTGCTCCTCCAATTCATTAGCATGCAAATTTGAAAACGCATTGTGCCAAAATAAAATACACCCACCGGCGCGACGTCCAAACTGTGGAGCCAGTAAACAACAAGGTGACTTGGGGGACCTGAATTGCATGGTAGCTCAGTGCCGCCCGAGGAGGTGGATGCTCTTTCCATCCTGCCGTGACGTTTCAATTTCACACCTAGGAGACATTTGGATTTTTCCATCAGTCTAATCATTTACAATGTCGTGACACACTGCTCATCCTAGGGATGTACAAGTTTGCTTAATATTTCAGGACGCTGCGTCCTGTATCTGTGTCGTTGAGCATTCTATAAAAATGAGGGTGCCGCAGACAGTAGTCTTGTTGAAAAATGATTACCTTGATCTCCTCGCATAACATGAGTGCGCATAGGGATGTGTGTACGAATGAATGTTCTCACACTTGTTTAACTTTCCGATGTGAAGGAGTGCCTACGTTTCCTCGGTCGATGCAGTCTCAGTAACCTCGCAGAGTCGGGATTGTAAATGGAAGCACTACAAATATGAACTTTGTTCAGTTTTACAAGGGCAAAGAACCCGTGTATCACATTCACATCGTTGTTCATGCCTCTTGGCGAGCTTACACATGGTATATCATTTTGGAAAAAAAGGGATACGGGATGTAAATGTTGGATATGGATGAGGGAGCTACATCGTCCTTTTCTCCGTATTGTCTGTTTGAAAAAAAATGAGGTGAATTAATGAGAATGGTTGACTTTGCCTGAAGAAATGCGAAACGCACAGCAGTTAGTGGGTGTTGGGGGAGAAATGAAATCTGCTGGTGATCGTCTCGGACAATCTGTCGCTGTTGGAGTTGGATAGTGTCTATCTGGATAGAGCTCAATTCTAATGAAATGAAAAGTAAATTTGACTTCATTCTGCAGCTGCTTGGTTAGATGCATGATGAGGGGGTGATTCGGATGAGACCTGAAATGTTGTACTTCGCAGAAAACAGAAAGAATGGAAAATCGTCTAAACAAGTCAGAATCCTGCAAGTCTTTTTCTTCATTTTGTGGGTCTCGACCAACAAGCCCCCAGTTTCGCAAGCCGTTGGTTGAGGTTCTTCTCCCCTTAGTTGCGCCACCTTATAAGCGGACTTCCGCTATTGCGTTTTCAACTCAGACTCGGTATCAAAAACTCTTTGACTGTACTGAGTTGTCCGCCCTCTACATGGCCAAGCCATTTTAGGCATTGGATCTGTTCGTGGTTGAATCTTCTCCTCCAAATACGATCAGCATAATAGGACCAACGATCACACGCAAAACTTTTCCCGCAACGAGTCCAAGGACATCTTTATTCGCTTTTGAGATTGTCCATAGCTCCGCGTCGTACATCATGAGATTTCAACGCGAAGCTGGGTAAAGAGAATATCTTTTCTTCAATCACCGGTAAAAAGACTGCGCGACAACACATCCAGGCTGGTGGACTTTGTCAAGGGGCATAATCTTTCCATAGCAAGCAAGTGGTCCTCATACTTTAAAAGCTATAAAGGGACCTGGCGGTCGACATCCTGATCGAACAACCTTCAAGCAGATTGATCACGTTACGATCAACGTCAGCCGTCTGAATATTCGAACTTGCCGAGGAGCAAACTCGGACAATTCCAATGTCCTAGCCAATTTAAGATTGAGGTACCGATGGAATCGAGAAGGAACAGAAAGTTTGAGGATCTTTACCTATCGGGTTCCCCAGAAACTTCCTCTAAGTTCGACCCCGCCTGTGCAAACAATCGTCGAAGATGTGAGGCGTTTTCAAGTTGGACACATGCATCGAAGCCACCGGCCTACAAAGCAACGCAGCTCGATTTATTAAGCACAGATTGTATTTGCAAGTGATCACTTGGTGCTTACGTACGTGTTACACTACATAAAATTCAAGTGATCACCTGTGTTTCCTTAATATATTCGTGTTTAAGATACTCGACTAGAAAACTAAATGATATCATATATATTCGTGATAAGCCTGAAAAATTTATGAAAAATGAAGGATAAACTATCCTAATTCGAGTGCCCCTCCCCCACCGATGTTTTTCAGACAATAATGGTATTTTAACAGCAAAAATCTGTCATATCTTATCTTTGTTCATTTTCAGGTAGTTCGTCTTCAATAAAATAAAAGGAAAAAAAGGGGGTGGGGCGATATTGGGTTAATAAAAAATAATCAAGTGCCTGAAACGAGCCCGGCCAATTTTAAACCAAAAATTACAATACGGCATTTTATGTTGATAGATAGATTTTACTACTTGCATTTCTTATTAATCTTTTTATTTAATATGTGACAACTATTTGATTTTATTACTTCCAAGCCATTCCAATAATGCCATTTGAACTTTAAAATTCTGATTAGGTGTGTTTTCACCACCAAGACAATGCAATTTTTGTCCGACCATCCTAAATTGATCGTCTTAGATTTAAGATCAAGTTAAATATTTATAAAAACCCGTCAGAGAAACGCAAACTATTGATGTTTATATATTTTTATAATCTGTATTTCATATAAAATTATGTTTTGGAGCTAAGACTGCTTAATTCCATCCATTGGTTATTCATTCATAAGCTGTATCAACAAAAAAAGAATGGATGCAAAAAGAAAGTATGTCTTATATTCTTGTTCATTTTGTATGTGTTTGACCTTTTGTTAATTTTTATCATGAATTTATTTAATAATGTTTTCCTTTTTACCTTCGATTCGGGTCGAATTACGAACAGGGGGGCTTGTACTATCTCATGTCTTATATTGTACTTTATTTAAATTTATTAAATCTTAGTCCAATACTTACAAAAAATATATTATATATATCAAACAGTAATACATCAAGCTTTCCTTAAATGATAAAGTTGTTTTTTAATATATCTAAGAAATTAATTTTAAACTTTAAAACTTTCCTTAAGGGGCTCGATACTGGGTAGCTTACACTACCTTTTCTGAAAATGAGATTATAACTCAACAGCCGACGGGAAAGTGCAATACCAGCTTCGTTGTAGTTTTTCTTTGTATATAATAATAGGAGGAATTTTCTTGCTTGGAATTTGTCCGCCTGAGAGAGGCGTTGAGAAGAAATACGACGATGGCAACAATGGAAGGGATTTTTAGTAATTTTGCAATTTGCTTTGTAATAACATTTGAAAAACGAGTAGGTAGTTACATATTTTTCTCCCATTTTTGAGGTCTTAGGGGAATAACCACATTGAAGAAGTGTTGTGAAAAGTGAAAAGTGTGATAAAAAAATATTACTTTGGACTCAAAATTCAAAAGTGTTGGAATGAATATGGCCGAAGGACGCATACCGTGATAGTTCCCAATGAATTTAATAAACTCCCAGGATAACTTCTTAAAATTTCGAGAAAATAATTTGTAAAAAAACCAATGAATTTTATATGCATTCATAACATATTGTGTTAATTCTGCAGACAATCCGGCTGAGCAGATAAGCCAATGTATTGCAATGTTGAATTGAAACGAATTAAATAGTTGAATATATAAACAAAGAAAATAAATGAGTTTTTGAAATTTCTAGAGTGGCCTTGCCTCTTAGTTTGAGTACTAAGACTTCGATTTGGTATTAAGTTCAGTTGGTGTACCAAGAGTTGGACTTGTTCATAAGAACATGAGATAACCCTTTGTGATTAGATTGAAATAAAGAATACTCGATTATAATGGAAATTGTATTTATAGAAGACTATGAACCTTATTGTGGGTCGCTGTGACGTAGTGAGTAAGTGCGTCGACTCTTACGCAGATGGTGCCAGGTTCGATACCCGAATTTACCACCTTTCATATTTCACTAATCCACCTCTTTCGAGTCACTGACAATTCTCAAAGAGTATTCCTGTCTAGAAAAAGCTTCTCAAATTCGCCGTTCGGAGTCGGCATTAGACTGTAGGTACCTTCCACTCGAGAGAGAACAATAGCACGCACAACACGAGTGGTTGCTGAGAAGCTAGGCCCAGGTCCTCCTCGGACTGTAGCGCCACCCATATTATTATTATTATTAAGAACCTTATTACCGCCAACCCCAATTAAGGTTTTACCGGAATACATAAGAATGGTAAATTCACGTGTAATTAGTTTAAGGTGAAATAACATAAGTCACGCAATTCTTGCCACATACTCTAACTTTACGTACCAGCTGATTCCACGTACATCGCCTTTAAGTATGTGAAATTATGCTCTACTATTCACGAGATCCTGACCGTTATACAATTCAGTTGCAGAATGCTTTTACAATTGAAAGCCATAAGCCAGTGATTGTGTAGTGAAATATTACACATTCTTCTTCTTTAAAAGTGCCACATCAAGAGCCATACACATAACAGTTAACGAAAAGATTGCCTAATTTTAATGAAATCCAACTCAATTTACATTTTAGTTGCTCTCATTTTGCCGTGCTTTGAGAGAAAGAAAAAATTATCATTTATTTGTACGCTAATAGCTCTATGTAATTGGTAACACACATTGTAGTAGAAATAATGCATATGGGACTCTTTCCATCGTATGCAACAGCCGCCGAAACCATAAGCGTTCCTCCACTCAAGTATCTGGACATACGTTGTTCATTGTCTCTTCTTCTATCACGCCAATGCTGTTTAAAACCGTCCGGACCATCCAGATTGAACTTTTTTGGGTCTGAAAATATCACTTTGTGCCATTCATTTGCCCAAAATTTTTACTTTTCAGCAAAGCTCAATCTGCCATTCTTGTGGCTTAATGTAAGCTTCGGTTTCGGGAAACACTTCCTGAATTTTCTGAATTTGTTTCACGGTACAATCAGCTACGCTATGGGTTTTGTTCGTAGCCTTATGCTTTATCTCCCTTACTGCCCTGTCAGAGAGTAGGGCCGCTTTCACACTCGCTAAGATTCGTCGGCGATTTTTTCCAATTCCCTTTTGTGATCTCATGCCACTTTCACACAGGAAATTTTTCAGTCTCTGCAATTGAGATCTCAATTCTGAACTTTTTCTTTTTTAGGTAGTTGAGGACGACAATCTTACTCCTCTTGATAAGAGAAGCTAAATCTCTTGATGTCTTGCCGGATTGACGGCAAGTGAAGATTCTGATTCTCTTTAATTGTAAGTTCTTAACCAAGGCCCATTTTAACAAAAAATCAAGAAAAAAATCGCTGAAATATTAAAATAAGGCTAGATGGCTAATGACTAATTCAGATTAAAATTAAACCTGCTAAATGCAAACCTTCTAAAAAATGTGCTTAAGAACTTTACTTGCTACGATATAGTGACATATAATACCCCGTACAGTCTCACTGTTCCAAATACTGGGAGTATTTGCTGAGACATCAACAACAAGATCTCTCATGACGCTCAGGAAGCAGATAAGCATGTGCTCCGTAAGCACATTCCTGCACGTACCTCCGTTTTTCCACTGGACGTTCGTTCGCGATGACACCAACCGACCGCAGTTAGTCTTAAACCACCAGCCTAGTTCTATTGTCGTATTCTCTGTTAAGTTATTATTTGTTCTAGAGGAAAATAAAACAAAAGTACCTACATTATTTGTGTGATCTATTTATTTGAAGTATACAGTATCGAAAGCGTGATCGGTTCCACTTCACTATATACTACTTATACAACGCATGCGGTCTTATCAATATTTCGTATGGTATGGTTCGTAGAAGAATCCACTGTTAGAACAAAGTATCATCATTTTAAATAATTAGGAGCAGCAAAAATAAAATATGTATGCGTGAGTAACGTCAGCACTCCCACAATTCTAAGAAATGGAAGTGTTGTGTTGCCATTACAGAGAACATTCATCGCAGAATCGCCATGCCATCTGATCCCGTCTGGACAGATGGTGCAACTCTGCTGATCCATATATTTATATATGCTCCATTCTTTAGTTCACTATTTTTAATTCAGTTCACAAAATAAAGATTCAGTTTGAAAACTCATCTATTCTTGTTTTGATAATTTTATTCTTGTCGTCTGGTCTCGTAATTCGTGCGTCCTTATTTTGCTTTATGGAACGCATAAATGTAAAATTTGGTAATGCTCTTGTCATTATCTCGCATAGTGTATGCTCATCATCATCATCATCATTATTCTGACCCGCATGATCCACTAAAGGGGTCGCGGGCAACTCGATCCTCTGCCATTGACTCTAACTCCTCAGGGGTTATGCCCAAGCGTAACCAGGCGAGCTTATGCACTTGGTCCAACCATCTCATCCTGGTTCTGCCAAGTGGTCGCCTACCTGATGGAATCGCATTCAAGGCCCGCCTCGGAAGCCGTGATGGTGGGAACATTCGTGCTACGTATTACCATTAGGAGAAGCAGCCGCTAAACGTTGAGTTCTTCGCACACTGTCGTGTTTCTCACCCTATCCCGGCGAGTAATTCCCACAACAGCACGAAGAATTCTCATCTCAGCAGCTTGTACTCGCGATCTTATTCTCTCGGTCATTACCCAAATTTTGTGACTATAGTTGAGAGTTGCAACAAATACCAAGTTGAAAACTGCTATCTTGGCTTTCACACTAAGCTCGGCCTTTGTGATTACAGATCTCCCACGCTGAGTCAAAACTGACCCAGCTTGACCAATCATACAGGAAAGTTCAGTATTACTCCTCCGCTCACTCGTGAAGAAGACCCCGAGATACTTAAACGTCTCCACCTGCTTCAATGGGACTCCACTAACATGTAGAGTGCATTGAACATGCGTTCATAGCCTCTGATTTGTCCTTGTTAACCTTCATTCCAGAATCAGCACATACGGCAACAAACCTATCGAGTGCGCGCTGGAGTTCCGTCTGGGAAGATGTGAGGATAACTAAGTCATCCGCCAAAAGAAGATGCAAAAAGATGATGACCTTCAACTCTCCCAATATGAAAAATTCCTCGCCTCGGCTGCTCTGCAACATCCAATCCATATAAACAATCAAAAGGAGAAGTGACAAGACGCACCCTTGGCGAAGTCCAACGCCCACGGTGGAAGAAGTTGATTTATTACCGTTAACCCGAACTACAGTTTGTGAATAGAGATTGAATGGCCCTCAAAAGAGGACCCTCAAACCCATACTCCTGCAGAACACTCTAGAGTTTAACTCGAGGAACTCGGTCAAATGCCTATGTGTATGCTTTGGAATCAAATTGGCGTGAATGTTGATTTGTTAAACTTGCTCGACGAAATCCCTTCAAATTCAATTGCAGATTAAAATGACATACCAATCAAAATAAGCTTCAAGGCTCTCCATCCTCTGACTATCAACATATACGTTCAAAACATAACGTACTCAACTTGCTTTCTGTCAATGAAAATGTGCACCAAAGAACATTACCAGGATATTCTACCACAATCAGAGTAATCCGAATTTACTCTGGGCAAATAAAATTGAGACTACTTGGTCAAGGGGAGAAGGGCGAATAACAGAATAGCATTTTCTGAGGAAAGTACGCTTAAGCTCCTAACATGTCCACAGGAGCCGGAATAAACATGAGAATTTAATGGTTTTTCCTGCAAATGCATGCCGTCTATTTACCCAACATCGCTGACATAATCAACGTTGAATTACAAGAGCGAAGACGGCACCTCTTCATTTAATTTCGGCAACTAAAGCCGTTTAACACATCTCGTAATTGTAGCCGTTTTTCATTTTCACTGTGCTACAGTATGCACGTCTGTTCTCAGTTCAAACACACAATAAACACCCCCCGTTATTGTCGTCATAAGTGTCTAAACGACATCCCCCGAGTGTTCAGTTGTTCTGAAATTGAAAGCACACAGAGCAACATGCTACGCTCCCTCCTAAAGCATATCTCTTCATTCGCATAGGAAACCGAAAACCATCCAAGCTCCATACGCTCACTGTGTGTGCGTATATTATTCCCCACAAATCCGTACTTATTCGCACATTTCATTATCGCATGCAGCGCATTATGTGTACGTGGGGGGAGAAGGGCTCACTCCGTGGTCTTCGGCGTCGGTGGACAGCGCATTGACCCTAATTAGTCCCTTTTATCAGCAACTGCTTGCTCTCAAGGACCCAAAACAAATTACAGGTGTACTAAGCCCGTTGTCCACGACGCTGCAGGATGGGGGAGTTTATATCAATTTGACATTAGCTCCCAGCCCCTCTGGCGTAATGAAAATATTAATTACCCTTTTATTCGTCCTGGATCAGACTACACAGCTAATGCCACCAGCTGCTGAGAGGGGTGCGATAATCTGCCAACAAGAAGTCATTAATCACAGTGAAGTACCCGCTCGGTTGTGGTCAAAGAAAGTCATTCGAGGAGGACCCTCGTTCGCATTTTGCAGATGGCTGCACACAATGATTCACTCTCGTAAATTGATTTCCATTTGCAGTGCATGCTCCACGCTCGCCCCGATTGAATGGGGGTAGCATCTTCTTTTATGTCGACTCACGTATGATGTGCGCCAAAGGATAACAGACAACATAACAAACCATGACATATTTTATTGATATTGTACGCTGTCAGAAAATATAAATAGTCCGGAGCTGGGGAGAAGGGACTTCGTGTGGAAGGAGATCCTGTGTCATGGCATCGAACGACATTGGCTCACATCACGGACGAGGAGATGAAAGGATACTTTAGACGGCGCTAAGTTGCTTCATGAATATTTCATGGAAACATAATGACATGGTCGATGACCATGCATTGAGTAAATTTATCATAACTTTGGATTTTTGTTCTAGTACGGAATACATTCTGCTATTTTCGGTCCTTTATCTGCGGACCATGGGTAATGTGTGCTTTGAATGACAATGAGGGGGCGAAAACTTGCTAAAGACGTTTTAATATGCTTATGCGAGATTGATTCTGTTCGATTGGCTTGCAGGGTGCTGGGTGAAGTGAGTAATTCTTCCACTGATTCGATGGATCAGGACATGCTTATGCTTGAAGTGATGTTGATGAAGTCTTAATTTGAAAGAAATACCTCACATCCCCAAGTAGGAGGCAGTCTACGCATAATTAGACTAGCCTTCCCGTTTCGGTGGGGAAAAGTTTGTCAAGTGTTCTTGGATGGATGTTCTCCGATTACTCTGCTTGATAAATGAATCTCAATGCGATTGTCCTGACGGTGGGTAGACTGTCGACGTAGGTTGTGAAGAGTCTACGAAATCAACAACTGCGGGAGATTGTACATAAATATTGGTATCAATGAGGATTCAGTCGGAGACACTGTGAATCGTACAAAAATAATATTGAAGTGGGGGTAGAAAAAGTTGACTTTATACAAGACCTTGATCATCCCAGTCCTGCTGTACGGCGCTGAGGCATGGACAATCTCAAAAGCAGATGAGGAAGTCCTTGGAATCTTCGAGAGAAAAGCTCTGCGTGCGATCTTTGGTCCTGTTTGCGTTGACGGTTTCTGGAGGAGAAGATTCAACCACGATATGTACGGGCTGTACAGCGACATGAGTCTAGTCAGGCGTCTTCGGATCCAACGCCTAAGATGGCTAGGCCATGTAGAGGGTATGGACAACTTAGCTTCGTCCCAAAGAGTCTTCGACTCCGAACCCGTGAGACAACGCAACAGAGGACGCCCGCGTTTAAGGTGGCGCACCCAGGTGGAGAAGGACCTCAACCACCTTGGCATGTGACACTGGAGACAGCTAGCCAGAGACCGTGCTAGTTTGAGAGGCTTGTTGGTTGAGGCCCAGGTCCAACCCGGACTGTAGCGCCAAATAAAGAAGAAGTAGAAAAATATTTTCAATAGTTTTCCTAAAGCTCCAAAAGTAAACTGCAAGCTAATTAACAATATCTTTCTTAAAACTAAGCCACCCAAGTTGTCTCTATTTGTTCACGATTCGGCTCACACATGTCAGATGTTAACTCCACAGCATCCCGACACCACGGCTAAGCACAATGTCATGAACGATCGCCGCAATGCTACGGAATACGTGATGACGTAATCATTTTGACGAGATATTTTGCGTCACTTGAGCTGTTTGCTGTTCACTGATGACAAGGCGAGTTCGTGTTCGATTGGCTGCGTTGGTGGCAATGTGTAACTTATCGGTACATTTAATTTAAGCCCGAACACAGTGACCGAATCCCATCAAATGTATGTAAATTCGTTGTTCCGAGCCAGAATATCATCGCGTAAACATTTTATTGACACGGAACTTGTGCTCTAACTTTAACTGGCATGCCTTTATGGATACTAGCCTTTGACTGCGAATCTGTGGCACAACGCCATATGGGACGCCCGCGTTTCCGGTGGCGTACTGAAGATGAGAATGACTTCAGCCAACTTGGGTGGCAAAACTGAAGATAGTTATCCAGAGACCGCGTTTTTTGGAGAGGCTTGTTGGTTGAGGCCTGGTCTACCACGGACAGTCGTTTTTTTGTAATGAAAAAATTTTTATATTTTTCTAAAAAAAATATTTTTTCATATATTCCCCCAAACAAACACCATTTTTTAGCTCTATTTTTAAGCCACTCAAAAAAATTTCTGAAGCTCTGTAAGATACACATTCGCTAAAGTTGCCTGCTGTTATTGTTCCTTTATTCATGTTTCTTGAAACAGTTTTAAATTTCACTTAAACTTTTCCTATATTGTTCTGAAATCTTTATTAAAATTATTTGCCGATATTTTTGGATGGCCAAATGGTGATGCCGGTTTCGAATGAGAACATCGTCTGAAATTTCTGCAACCTTAGGTATCTCACACCCACCAGTATCTGTGGACTTTCTTGACAATTTCTTTCTCTGTGATGTTACCGCAAAGAAGTTTAGCGAACCACTTGTGCAACAGTTAATGCGTGGCAGCAAAGACCGCTTTATGTCAATTAAGCGCAAAAACTAGTAACGTTCTTAGTACAAGAATCTAATTTTTTCCAACTAATTTTTTAGGTCACAATGGCCAAGAGTGAATTCGGCTGTGAATTGTGAATAGTGCGTAATTCGGGAAATGAACCTTGTACAGTGTTTCGAGTGTTTCTAGAACATTCGTCCTTGACAAATGTCAAAAAATTCACTGTCGTGATTTTAGCTGATATTTATTGAAAACTATTAACAACACCCTATGTATCAGGATAACAAAGAAACACGTTACAAAAGCTCTATTAATTCGGGACACATATTTAAAAGTGTGCAATGATGGACCTTCAGTTGCATACATTTGCTAGTTCCATTTGCGTGTACCGGTCGGTATGTCCAGAAGTGATTTTTACGGTCCCAGCTGTTTCGAGTGACTGACAATGCTCAGAGAGTAATAACCGTTTAGGAAAAGCTTCTCAAACTTCTTTTTCGGCATAAAACTGTAGGTCCCGTCAACTCGTGGGAGAAGGATAGTACGCACAATACGAGTGGTTATTGAGAAGCTAGAATATTTTATTATATTATATTATATTATATTATATTATATTATATTATATTATATTATATTATATTATATTATATTATATTATATTATATTATATTATATTATATTATATTATATTATATTATATTATATTATATTATATTATATTATATTATATTATATTATATTATATTATATTATATTATATTATATTATATTATATTATATTATATTATATTATATTATATTATATTATATTATATTATATTATATTATATTATATTATATTATATTATATTATATTATATTATATTATATTATATTATATTATATTATATTATATTATATTATATTATATTATATTATATTATATTATATTATATTATATTATATTATATTATATTATATTATATTATATTATATTATATTATATTATATTATATTATATTATATTATATTATATTATATTATATTATATTATATTATATTATATTATATTATATTATATTATATTATATTATATTATATTATATTATATTATATTATATTATATTATATTATATTATATTACATTATATTATATTATATTATATTATATTATATTATATTATATTATATTATATTATATTATATTATATTATATTATATTATATTCAATACGTGAGGGTTAGTATTAATTTTTTCCAATTTTTACCGTGAAGAAAATATCCACTGTCCGTTTTGGAGAAGTATACAGTTCGATTTAGTTTAACTAAATGTATCCTTCTGTTCCCGTGCTAAATTTTACATATTTGAGACATGTCACAGCCTGCACAACTCGGTGAATCCTTGTTGTTTAATAATAGATAACAACTACCCAAAAAACACAATTTATATGCAATCTGTTTGCCCGCTACTCTCCACAAAATATTAGTTCCTCTCTTGTCTGCTGATTGAGCAGCTTTCTGAAGAAGCCCAAAAAGCGCGTCACAAAGATTGCCGTAGGTTTCCCCAGCATCACACTAGAAAGCGTTCACGTTGCATTATTTTGTATATCAATTGGATTATTTAAAATATTAAGCAGGAAACATAAAAATATATGTAAATGTGTCCAGTTGGCATGTAGTAGACAAACACTGTTCCCGGTAGGATTCGAGGCACGCATTCTTCGCTTTACTGTGTCTGCCGACGATCCGCTGTCATTGTCATGTCCTAGGGGTGGCATAAGGGCTCGTACGGATTTAAAATGTATGTAGCGTTTGTTGTTTTGCCATTACAATTATTTTACTCATTCGGCCCACTTTCCTTACAAGCGCTGCATAGTGTAATTTCCTTGCTTTATTGATTTTAAAGAAAGTAATGGATATTATATCCAACAATATTAAACTCAAACGTGGTTTCGTTAACTGCCTCTTAAGAAGTGTACGCAAAATGTTTGTTATTGTCCATCGCTGTTTTCCAAGAAGATCTACGTTTCAAGTTTTCTACGGCATATAAGCTTAAAAACGAGGGCCTTGCCGTTGCCGATAGAAACAGCAGTCTGTGAGCACTTTTTACTGTGAGCTATGTATTTCTAGGGATGTCGGGACACTTGAGTCTTATGTGACTTTCTGAAGAACTTAACCCTCGCCCCCGCCAAGTGCTTTTCATTATAAACACAAGCTTAATAAGAATTGCATGAACTTCAAAGTCGTTTCGAAAACCTTTGCATGTGCCTTCGCTCAGTGAATAATTTATGCGGGGGGGAAAATTCTGGGGATCATAAAAACAATTGTAAATAAATCTCAAATCAGTCAGTCAGGCAAAGTAAGCAAGAAAAACCCCTTCTCCGGTCCGGATCTTTCTTTCCAAGACTCAGAACAAATAAGTCAAACTCCCTCAGAAATGCAAACACACACTGTTACGCTGCTGGGAGTCTCTCTGTCTCTCTCTGTCTCTTGTGCGCCCTAATTCACAGAAAGTGACCACCCTCTCAATTAAGTTTCCGAATTTTAAATATACTTCCCCCCATCTTCCAAATCCTTTGCAATCCAATTAAAGAATCTCTTGCTTCAACGAAAATATTTTCCTTTGGCTATTAAAATAATGATTCATGAAGAAAATCACAACGGACACAGCAGAGTTAAGGTTCCCTAAAAAATCCAAAAAACAAGGTTCTGCTACAGTGCTATGGAGGAGGAGCAATTTTCCAAGTTACTCGTAAATTTAGTCTTCCGTCAGTGCAACTAGTTTCGCTCACATTTATTTAACAGGATAATTAAAGTTAACGAAAGTTGAGGGATAAGAAAAAAGAAATAATGCTTATAATTAAATCCTTCGGCTGTTCTCTCGCTAAGCGGAAGGGAAAACTTTGTGTGTCCACGCTAAGGACGGAACATTTTCGAAAGCTGCGGTTCAACACCCTTCTTTGGTTCGCGCTTATGGGTGCTGCTTCTGGTGTGGAAT
The DNA here is from genome assembly GCA_964034865.1 of Eristalis intricaria. Classification (NCBI taxonomy): domain Eukaryota; kingdom Metazoa; phylum Arthropoda; class Insecta; order Diptera; family Syrphidae; genus Eristalis; species Eristalis intricaria. Next base: position 79,943,566 of record OZ035874.1, read on the forward strand.
GGGTACTCTGCGATGTTATTTAGTTTAACGGACATCTTGGGCTTGAGGGCAGTCCTTTTTTAAAACTCTCCATTGTACGCGGTTATTCTGACTATGATTTCATGTTTCATCGCCATCTACGTTGCAGTCGTTCTTAAGAATGAGGTGGCCACTGTTGTGGCTTAGAGGAGAATAATACATTTTCCATTTCTCATTATACCCCCACTGGGATGTTTTGCTATGCAGGGGGGCTACGTGACGTCAGGAAGTCTTCAGTTACGCGGTTATAATAATCGATAATCATGAAATGCAGGCTGCAGTAGTCAGTTGGGTTTACTTTTTTTTATTTGCAACTTAAATCAAATAAGTTGACGCAAGCTGTTGTGTTCGGATTTAGGCCGGGGAAGGCCACCATCGACCAGATCTTGGAAAAAACCCCAAGCGATACAGATCGACACCCACCACCTACTCGTCGATTTCAGTGCGGTATATGATAGCGTGCGTAGAGACGATCTATACGACGACATGTCCAGTTTTGACATTCCTGCCAAGCTCGTCAGATTGTGCAGGATGACGATGGAGAATTCTCGCTGCTCCATCAAGGTCGGTAACGAACTCACCGAGACCTTCAATGTCAAATAGGGTTTTTTGAGGTCTGACTTCCTTAACATCATCCTGTAGAAGATAGTGCAGACACGCCAATACGAGTCCGTACAACTACTAGCGATGACATTGACGTGATTAGCAGAACGCAGCAAGCTGTCAATGAGGTGTTTGCTGGCATTGGACGGAGCGGCTAAAATGGGTCTAGCGGTGGATGAGAGCAAAACAAAGTATATGCTGTCATCGAGAAAGGACGCACATCATCGACGACTTGGCCAGAACGACACCATGGGCAGCTATAACTTAGAGGTAGTCAAGGACTTCGTCTACCTCGGCTACGCAGTAAACAGTACAACCAACCAGTACCAAGATTAAACCCAGAGTAACTCTTGCCCCTCGCTTTTTTTTATGGGCTCAAGAGCCAATTGGATAGTAGACCCCGTTCCCGAAGGAATAATTTTACACAATATAAGTCCTTGACCATCCCTGTCCTGCTTTATGGCCCGGAAACAGGGGCCATCTTAAGAGCGGATGAAGAAGCCCTTGGTCTTTTCGAGGGCAAAGTTCTGCTTGCGATCTTTAGTGCTTATAGCCGTGACCATATTTGGAGGAAAAGTTTCAACCCAAGCGACAGCTGTACAGCGACAAACCTTACATGGGCCATGTAGAGTTTACATCGACAACTCAGCTCCGGCTGGAAGAGTCTTCAACTTCGAACTCGTGGAACAACGCAATAGATGTGTGGTGACGCAACCAGGTGGATAAGGACTTCAACCAACGTGGAGTGCGAAATTAAGGGCAGCTTTCCATCGGGCTATTTAGAGAGGCTTATTGGTTGTGGCTCATCTCGAACTGTAGCACCAAATAGAGAAGCATAAGCAATCTAAACACAAAGTTTCCATTAAATCCAAACTCAAAATCCCTTGAGTGGATATCTGTGTATTATTTGTCTTCCAGCCTACAAGCAGTGTCATAAATAAAATTAATTTGACCATAAAAGTATTATACCCTTTTATACGCCGCAAATCTGAACTTAGCTAAACAAGATAATAATTATTAATTTCATTTTCCAGGCTATACACTTCGACGCAGACCCTGTTTGGGGCAACTGTTCAATTTGTCATATTAAGAACCTGCAAATTTGTCAAAATAAAATCCTTAAAATGATCTTGAAACTACCACGGCACTTTTATACTTCGCTACTTCATAAAATAGCTAGCATTGATACTGTATCTTCTCGATTAGCCGATGTTAGAGAACGCTTTATCATTTGTTTTTGCGTCCTGTAATTTATCAAACACCACTTTAATCTCTAATTAATTAGGAAGTTAATAATATTCAAAATTTGTAAATAAACAATTCCGTTGTTAACCAATACTCCTATTTATGCGTTTATTTATATATTTATCATGTTAACTTTAATTTATTTACTAATGAAAATGTTACGTTTAGTTATTAATCATAATGTAGTCACTTGTTATTGTATTGTAAATATTACTGATCTATTTATTTATATATTTAATTTACATATAACATATTTAACCATTGATTTACTAAGTGATTGCAAAGTTATTTACTTATTTTCTTCATATACTTCTATGCCTCTTGCACATATGTCAATGTATCATATATCAAATATTCAACTGTGAACCATGTGAACTATGGTTTTTTCTAGGTTTTCCTTCGAATTTAGTCTTTCTTCCATTTGATTTGTGCTTGCATTATAAGCTTATCATGAGTAAAGTAGATGGCTTCGTAAGTTTTCAAGTCAAGTGGACTTGTAGGGGTTTTTTTTAATTAGGACTTGACAATTTTTTTTAAATAAAACGCAAGACCATTTGATATATTTCAAGATATTTTGACAATTTTACTTGAAGTACTCGTAAACTTCTCGCACTCGCCTTCGTTCATATGGCCATCCAGGGACGTTTGCAGTGGTCGGTTCTTTGGACCCAATTTTCAATGACTCGATCACACATTTCGGCCAAAACGGCCGCTATTTCGCGTTCAAAGTTGGCTTTGAGTTCTTCCAAGATTGTCGGCTTGTTGGCGTAAACCAATCACTTAAAGTAGCCCCACAGAAAATAGTAAGGCTGCGTTGAAGCTGACCGGCACATTTCTTGAGATAACACGCTCACCATACCTACTCTAAAACAAATTTGTTGTAACGTGTGCTGTGTGGCTTGTGACACCATTCTATTCGAAACCACATGTCGTCGAAGTCCTAATCATGGCGCGATAACGCTGACCATTCACAGTAACGTGACGATCGTTACCGTCGACAAAAAATATGGCCCAATAACGCAGCCGTCATTCAAACCGCACCAAACAGTAATTTTTTTTGGATGAAGTGGTGGTTCATGGATGCACATGTGTATTTTCAGCCGACTTATAACCCATATTTTGCTTACTGACAAACCGCTGGACCTAAAAATGAGCTTCGTCACTGATGATGATTTTGCAGTGAAATTCATCATCTTGGTACATCTTCTCCAGAAACCAATCGGAGAACGTACGTCGCTCCAAAAGGTCCATCGGCTTCAATTCTTGAGTCAGCTTGATCTTGTATGGGTGTTAACCAAGATCCTTACGAAAAATAGTTCATAATGTGGTCCGAGCGATGCCCAATACTTGAGAACGCCGTGGAATTGACTGATTTGGATCGTTTGCTATGGACGTCTGAACGGCAGCGATATTTTCGTCAGTTCGACTAACCCGTTGTCTCACTGACAAGGCAACATCACACAACGAATATGTAGAATCAAATTTGTTCACTCAACTTGTTATTGCCTGTCTAATAGGGCGAGAATTACGACCGAAAATTGGATTAACTTGGGATAACCTCTCTTAAAATTGCGGTCACAGACTCCGAAAGTCGGTAGAAAATTTGTATAATTTGAAGACGTTGCTCGGTCGTGTGCTTTACCTTGATGAAAATGTTGAGCTTACTGAATAAATTGTGACAGTGACAGTTTGGTGATGAGTGTAAGAGTGCGTTCACAAATTAAATTCAAAGTTGTCAAGTCCCTATTGGAAAACCCTTTAGATTGTTGCTAAATAAATATACACCTAGTAGTATTAAAAAAAATAATTGTCTGCAGTGTATGGAGAGAGGTACCTTGGCTTCTTCGCGGTGACAGCATCTTTATAATTTCATAAAATTCAAAAAACAGTACCCAAAATCATTCTGATTTAGTTTAATTCAGCAGCACGTTATGAAGTGCGTAATATGTTAGATCTTCTGTTGCTTTCATTTGACGCAAAGTTGCACACAATCTGCACTCCCGTACATGTATCGAAAACAAATCCTTGGTCACAAAAACCTCCATTTCAAACCACTTCACCATGATGAGCATCACATAAATCCACTCCTCATTCATAGAAACGTGACCCGATTTAAATCCATCCCACGACTGATGTAAATTTCAAACCATTTTCAAATCAAATATGCGAGTACCCCGACCTAGCAGCGCTGTAACTTAATTAAAACAATTATCGTGCTAAGTGCTCACCCAAGTATAAACCCTACGTTTGCGTATGGTTTCATTATGAAGTTTAACCAACAACACAAAAACCGCCACAACTAATTTTTGCTGCGGTTACAACCGCAACCCATGCATTGTTTGCACCGATACAATGTGGTGTCCTAACTCAGCCATTAGACAACCTCATTAGCAGATCTGCGAGAGCGAGAGAGTGTGAGCGGCAATAATGCGGTTGTTCGCAAGTGTCCTTTGCGTGAAAATATTAACTTTAATTTTGGCTTTAATTTAATCTCTTGTCTGAGTTAATCGTTATCGCAACTACAAGAGCCACCGCACCGCCGCGTCGGAAGCAGCTGATAACGAGTTCCCTTACACATGTTTTGCATACAGTGTATCTGCAAGCAGTGAGAAGCAGAGGAGGGCGCAGCAGTGGATTTGGGATTATGGTAATGGGATGTGCGCGAATGAATTTTTCATTAGATTCATTAAATTAAGGCTAATGCACCTTAGCGAGTTATGAAGGTGAGACTGAAATCCACTGCATACATTTTTGCGCTAACAACACTCGTGTCCTCGGTAAGTGTCGCGGCATGGAATCACCATCACGTCCTTTAAGCGAATGTATCACACACCCCATCGCCGGGCTTGTGCAAACAAGGCATCAACAAAGGCAACCCAAAATCCTAGTGAATATGAGAACTCACTAAACTATTTTAGACTGCGGTGGGGTGGGTGTTATGGCAGAAATTAAACCGAAGTCATGTGTAAGACGTGTCGACTTAAGGCGGCGCATTGACGTGGAAGTGAGTACTGGAAAGGAAGCACACTAAAGGCTCGAGCAAATTGGGTAAGGATATCCCATTAGAGGCATTAGGCGGGTTATATATTTACTTCTATTTGCACAACACTGAGAAAGGGTGATTTAGCATAAATTCGTAGCTTCTTATGTTACCATAAAACGTGCACACTGGCGTGCTAACGTGCTCGTTAATTACGACTCAACAGCTCACATGTAGCTTTTCACACCTCATCGGGAATTGCTTTATTGTGTACGGATTTTAAAGTACATTTAATAGGATTGGCCTTGGCCTCTAACTTGGCATGAGAATGAGTGGAAAGAAGACTGTGACAAATATTTGCTGATGACTAGATGTGAAGTACTACATTTCAAGAGAATGAAAGACATGAATGTGACTCGATCTAATGACGGATATGGAGTTGAATTGACGAAAGTCGTCGATTTGCCACAGGTTTACACACTGACATGTGGAAAAGCGACACGTTTTGTGAATCCGGATCACTGTTGGGAGAGGTCTTGAGTCACAATTGGGAGAGAACTTGAACAGTGAAGGTCATGCACATGGCTTAGAAGGACCAACAAAACCTATCGAAACACAGCTCGAACCACAAGTTTCAGGTACCTGACTTGGGAATGTGAATTATCATCATTTTCTTTATCTTCTGTGCAATTCAATCGATAACTTATCTCTGAAGGATCTAAGTTGGTCACATCTGCTACAGCTGTGACAATCACTTTAACCTAACCTATCTATAAAGTCCATACACTCCATTTAGCCAGACAAATTTTTACTTTGAATGAATAAGACCGGGTTTTTGAGGACTGAACAAATTAAACACCTTTAAACCTTTTTATACATAGCCACTCAAACTCAGCGCGGGATGGAAAAGATTCTTGGTTAGTGAGAAAGGTAGCAATGGCATACGAATTTATCGACTTAAACCCGGTCCCTTGCATTACCACGCAGGAATCAGTTATTTAAAGGAACGGACCAGCGTGGGAAAATCCGTTTTAGTACCTAAGCTTTAAATCCGTGTAATTTTTCAACTCCATTTGCGTGCGCCGCCTTAGACGTCCTCTATTGCGTTGTTTCTCAGGTTTTCGCTGAGCTAAGTTGTCCATCCGCTCTACATGGCTAGTCTCATGACGCCGAACAGCCCATACAGTTCGTGGGACAATCTTCTCGTCCAGATTCCATCAAATGCAAAGAAAACCAAAGATCACACACGGAACTTGTCTCTTGGAAATACCAATGACTTCTTCACCCGTCTGGCAGCTTGTTCTGGTCTCCATTCGCGGCGTACAGTAAGCCGTAGTGTAGTATTGGGGATATGTGTCTAATATAATGTTAGCTGAATCCTTCGAGAATAGAGAAGATCCCTATTCCTCAATTGATTCTTGAAATAAGACATTCCTCGGTTTTCGACTGGATATTGATCCATTTATTTGACTAAGATGTTGGAGATATATATTCTTCTCCAGGTCAAATGGAAGATGTGAGAGTATCCCTCATGGTTATTTCACGAAATCAAAAATTCACTGTCATTTTAAGGTCTTAACAGTGTCATTAACCCTACTACCGCACGTGATTTGACTAACTTCCTTCAGTCTGCCACGGTGTGACTTATTACTTAACTACTTATTTATACATGTTAGGCAAACTACATTTGTCTGTCTTCATCAGGCTTGCGAAACTTAAAACTTTCAAATGACGAGTCAATAAAGCGACTCAGATGAAATCGACGCAGCAGGCAGAGGCCTAGATGACGTGGTGAAGGTTTTCGACAACCCAACAACAGAACAAAACCTACAATGCTCAACGTCGTCCAACTCAATCATTCGAAATGACGCAATATTTTAGTTTCTGTATAAACAATGTACAGCTCAGATTATTTAGTTGTAAGGGAACTATAATTCAACAGTGCGATGGAGCCACTGTTACGTATTTATGTTATCTTTAGATTTTGAATGTAAAAAGTGAATATTATCAAACCAAACCAAAAAAAATTGTGAATAACATTAATGAAATAATAATAATAAAACATTGGACTGATTTAGCGTTAAAATTTGTATCAAATTACATATATTAATTTTAAATTAAATAGCGACCTACAGTCAAAGCGTGGCAGGCACTCTCGAGACTATCTCCTTGTCACCTTGTAAATTGTTACGTATACGTCTTGGGGCTCTCCTTGACTACTTCCAAGACTCTCTCTTCGTCCCTTTGTAAAATGTTACGTATACGCTCCTTAGTCTTACTAGACTACTGTCAAGACTATATTCGCGTCCCTTTGTAAAATGTTACGTATACGCCCCATAGTCTTACTAGACTACTCTCAGGGCTATCTCCTCGACACATTGTAAAATGTTACGTATACGCCCCATGGCTCTACTAGACTACTCTCAAGAAACTTCCTCGTCCATTCGCAATACCATTCCAAAGCAAATATCTCCGCTTTAAAACATGTAGACCTGAAATTCTCCCAGAAAGAACTTGGCTATATCTTTGTTCAACACCGTGGTATTGTTAACTTGATTCAAGTATCAATACATTATAAGTGCAGCTAAAAAATACATTTTTTATAAACAACCGTTAGCCATAGACCGGAACAGGTGGTAATCACTTGGTGCTTGGTCCATTCTATAAGGTTGATGCGTAAGGACTTCCTTACCAATCACCCGGTGCTTCTTGCGCGTCGCTATCGACTTCTGTGGCATGCCGTTGTCCTTATGGAAGGAACATTTTTTGCCTATTGACTAAAGTTGGGCACGTCTGAGCGATCGTTGACAATACATACTTGTATTGTTTTATTAAAGGTTTTGCCGTAAAAGATCAGCCTATAGTAAATGATTCCCATCAAACACACGGGAAGACCTTCTTGGCCGTCAATCCTGGATTGGTCACGGTTTGCGTCGTCACACTGCGATTAGGCCACGACCGGTTTTGTGTAACGTTGTGGTAGGTGATTTACCTATCGTCACCAGTCACCATCCCCTTCAAAAATGGGTCCATGTTGTTGCTATTCAGCAGTGATTCGCAGTTGAAAATTGAGTTCATTAGGTTTCCTAGACATAGCCCGTGTGGCACGCATACATGGAGTTTCGTTTCGTATTAAGAATTATTCTAGCTCCTGGGTAATAGAAACAGTGAACATGACGGTGGGAAACACAGAAATATTATGTTTATATGCACACATTAAAATTCATGTTACTTGTTATATATTTTTGTTGAAAAGCGGAATTTTGAAAAGGTAACTCGGCTCGTCAACGTGAGTTCCGTTCCTATCCGAAGGTTGACCCTGAACCATGTGATTTTTTGTGTTTAATGTGTTGAGGGATTCAACCTCACGCTTCTCAGGTGATAGTAAGAGTGCATTGATAGAGACTAGGTGCAGACGTCTGTGGCTGCATGAGACGCCATATCAATGCTCTGAATTTTGATAATAATTAATTATGAAATCTTATAATAACATATCTACATGTAATATTTTTGTGGGTCTCCGTGGGGTACTGGGTGCCAAGTTCGATATCCGAATTTACCAACTTTCATCATTCACGGATCCCAGTCTTTGGAGTAACTGACAATGCTCAAGGAGTACACCTGTCTATAAAAAGCTTCTTTACTTAGGCATCCAGAGTCGGCCTTAAACTGTAGGTCTCGTCCAGTCGTGAAAGAACAATAGCATGCACAACACGAGTGGTTGCTATAGAAGCGTCGGACTATCCCGCCACCCATATTAATTTAGTATTTATTGGAGTTTGTTAGAGTCGTACATGGAGTCACTGTCCGTGAAAGCATAATTCAGTGCATTTCGAGCATAACTGCATTTATGTGCTTTTCGTGTTTTTCCTAACTTCTTTTTTCTCTCATTAGTTTACACGATCTTTTCCATCTCTTTTTCTTTTCCATTTCTTTCTCAAAGTCCTCTTTGTTGTTTAAGTTAAATATGAAATGGAAATGTACTTTTTTATTTTGTTTGTGAAAATCTGTTTTTTTGTTGATTAAAAATGTTAATCCTTTGAGAATTTTTTATTTTTATATATCTATATTTTATTTTTCTTATATATTTATTTATATATTACATTAATATATCCTTTTTTATCTCTTATATCGTCGGGACTTCTTAAGTTTATTTATTTATTTATTTATTATCTGATTCTTAAAGTAACAGAGTTTTACAAAATTAACAATACAGAAGATACAATCAAATTAGTTAACAATTATTAATAAACGACTGATATCTATAGCTCAGCGGGAGCTACATGAGAAAGCAGCAAAAAATTAGATATAACTTAGCAAAGTCAAATACACATCAAATTAAGAACAGAAGCCATGATTTCACCTGTTTAAGGAAACTGGAATTATTACGAATGCACCGTATACTATAAGAAAGTATTGAAGAGTCTTGGAGCACTTACTAAAACGAATTGAGATTATATATGCAAATGGTGGTGGGGTACTTAAACAAGATTCTTTCATTGATTCTGAGATGGAAATTGGAAGAGTATCGGTTTAATAAATACCCAGATCTCGCGAAAAATAGTTTCAAAACTTTATAACAATATAAATGCTTAAGCGGTAAAATGTTAAGATTTTTAAAGAGTGCAAATCTATCCAAGTGACGACGTTTTCAATAAATGAGTCTAATAACATGTTTCTGGCATATGAAAAGATGGGAAATCTTATTGTAATGAGGGCCACCCCAGCAGCTTATACTATACTCAAGCTTTGAATGAACTAAGCCATAGTAAATGGACTACAATAGTTCATGGGAGGAATAAGCCTTTAGAAAATAGACATGCCTGGTGGCCGTCAAAAGATACTTCTTTAGTGCACTCGTGCGTTCGGATCAGTCCATCTTCCAATCGAGTTAAGTATCTTGGTGGCTAACATTCTCGGTATAATTACCGAGATTTCCCTTTGAAACAAATCTTGAAATATTCTCGTTTTCAGCAAAAACTCAATGATTCTTAAATGGAAATTTCCATGAATTGAAACTAAAGCAGTATAATTTGCAAGCCCTGGCAAATTCGATCAACTTAATCATATCTACATTAGGACTAATCCATCGAAAAGCACCCCTATTCATTATAAATTAAAAACTGATTTAATCTGAGCTCAAAATTTTCAGCACCGCATTCTAGCAAATACCAGATTGTGGGTTTTTAACCACTGCCAGCATAACCGTAATAAGCTCTGTGAATTTGTATTTAATTTCGAACGTGTGCACACACAGAAGCTGATGTATGCATGTGCATGTATACATTCGAGTATCTGTGGGCAATGGGAATTTGATGGGGCAACACAGTGGTGATGATAATCTTAATCTATTACCAAATTATTACAAAGCAACGAGCATTTCGAAAATGATAGTTTAGTCTCTATGGTTTAGGTACGGCATTATTTTCCATGGCTTCGCATCCGTTTTTTTGGTGTGTGTGATACTCATTTTGATTAAAACAATGTTGTTCGTGGCTGCAAGGTTTCGTGACAAACTAGGCGTGCATGTGGGGTTTCGTACGGTTACTAATGAATGGGACTTTCATTGTCTGTTCCAATCGAATACATTACCCCACAGTTCACAGATCGAGTAAAACCATCGAATGCGGGAGCTAATTCAGCAATACTCGTATTGGTTCACTTCGGGTTTATAACGCTGATGTGGACAAACTGTATCGAAAGATATTTACTTTGCCCCAACTAAAGATTTGTTTGAGGCCTTAGAGCTGTAGATACACCAGCTCTATGCATTAAGGACTTCGACACATTTGCTTTGATGTGAACAAGAAGAGACTGTCTATCAGGATATGCATTGACCATGCATGGCACATGTACACCTGTACCTGCTCCTCTAGGAAGTGGACATAAAGTAGACTCCACACCATCGATCTCAGAGTACATTTTTCATCAAATGACACATAGGCTGAAATGATAAATGATGGATGGTAGGAAAGACAAGGCTTAAAATTGTGAGTAAATTTCAATGGTCTGACGGGAGGAAGGAATATACGAATGTTCCGGAAGCAAAATGTATTCTTGTTATGAAGTGGTGAAATATGACTGACTAGGAATGACAGCTTCGGAATGATGATGTTTTGATTTCTCTAAGGACATGGACAACCTGGCTATGGAATAAGAAGGAATGGGATTACCAATAGGAACAGGTAGGTTTTGTCAGTTCATGGTGTTTATGTTGCTTATTCTGTGATTGATTTTCCTGTTTCCCTGCCATTCAGACACTTTGGAAAAATTGCAAAATCTATCTCGGGATAAACGTGAAGTCTTCAACTAAATCTCACGAAGAATCGGCAATCGTTGTCAAAACGGATGACTTGAGAGACGACAATCATTACCTACAAGTTTGCCAGGTCTGTTACCTTGAATTGAAAGTTAGAAGATACGCGGAATGATAAAGCTGATATCTTCAAGGGTATCATCAAGAGAAAAATTCTAAATTACATAAAGGGTCCTCTCAGCGACAAAGTTGAATGGATGGAAAGGCGGAACCTCTAACGAGCTGCAAGAAATTGTGGATGAAGTTCGGAAATTATATATCCTTCTGCTAAACTGAAGTACCTGCTTCTTGAGGTCGAAGAGTATTCGACTCTGCCCCAGTAGGACAAGGCAGTAGATGACGAGATAAGAACCTCCACCAACTTGGTGTGCGATTTTAGAATTGTCGACTACTAGCTAAAGGTCGCGCCAGATGAAGAGGCATGTCGGCCGAGGCCCATTTCCACCCGGACTGTATACAAATAAGGAAAATATACTGAGTAGTCCGCATCTAACGCATGAACACCAATAGACAAGCTGAGAGGGTCTTGAGGAAAATAGACCTCCTGGTTCACGAAAGAGATGGACAATTGGACCCTCCTCCAACTGTGGACGCACGACAATATGTAGTTAATCACTTCAATGAACAGTCAATTATCGCATCACGTGAACGAAACACAAGATCTGTCATAATCATCGTCGCTGTCTGTGAGAGTAGAGATACAATACAGTAGGGAGATGGACAATTTTAAATCTACATACCTGTTTATCTGAGTAACCATTTCTGCTGGGGGCTGCTTATAAAATTACAGGGGGCTGTAATCATTAATTTATTAATTTGAAATACTTGAATGAAACATACACTTAGTTTGTAATGTCCTTCGTTTAAGGTTTTGGATTGTTTAGTTGAAATATTTCTTGACGCTATTCTTATTTCAATCTTCAATTGGAAGTTCATTAAATTCGGCATATGAATGTCACACGACAATATTCATTCCTTAAACACCTCGTCCATATCCGGGACGTCTTGAAATAGTGTCAATCTATGGACATAGATGTTACATTCAATAGTTTGATGTCGGATAATATCTTCGTTTTTTTATGTTAAGATAGAATATTCATTCCAGTATTGCGGGATGATTGAAAGTTGTGTTGTCAATTTAATGTGTGGCAATCTTAATTATACTACCCCGTTTCGTGGAAACTAGATACAACTCCTAACTAAGACTGCTTTTAACCATTACAAAGGATTTGTTAAAATTCCCTTTTGCGATCCCAATTTTCTTTTTCACATGAAATCTTTCCAACTCGCCCAATTGAGACCTCAATTCTAAATTTTTTTATGTCTGTCAATCTTTCTCAAATATGCGTTGTCTCTTTATCACATATGTAAGAAGCGAGATAAAAGAGAATACGGAGAATCTCAGGCCAACCTTGAGCATACGGGACACTGTCTACGGCAAGTCTACTAACACGTCTCCCCTCATTGCCCGTGTAAAAGGGCCCTGACATAGCTGAGAGACTTTTAAAAAATTTAAGTGACTGGTGATCAGAAATGTAGTATTACAGAGATGCCCGACTTCTACCGATGTTTCACCTTAAGATTTTTGACAACTGTTTTTTATAACGTGTTCATAATCCAAATTGACCAATCAGCGGACTGCATTTACGTTATTTCGTGAATAACCGTCAAAAATGCATGAATATCTGTCAAAAAGGCACTCAAGTTCTTCTATGGACTAGGGGGCAATCAGTAGTAAAGTCGTCTCTGTAATACTTCATTTCTGCGGGTGATCCGCCAAATGTCACATTTTTCTCAAATTTTTCTCAGATTCCTATGTATTCCGTATCGAATATCGATTTTTTTTTTCGTTTTAAAGGCCTATCCATGTCATTAGGTAGGAAATATATCTTGCAAATGTCCGCTGCGGCTTCTCTGATTAGCGTTCATATGAAATGTCCAATTTTCCATGGCCAGGGCATAAATCATGCTGAATCAGGATTTTCTTGAATGTTGCCTTTGAAGGTCTCTGTGATTTATGGCTAATATGCACGGACTGCATAGACCAGTGAGTTCTTAAAAGTCCAATGGGTTCAAATTGCACAATCTTGGTGCCCATTTCATACCACCTCCACGTTAGACGACCATCCTCTCGATTAGCTCGTGCAGAATTTCCAAGTTGGCTTGAGCTTTTGTTCGTACAGAGCATTCATTTTATCATTTGAACACGTTGTTGAAGGCTATGACAGCCCATGGTGATGTGGCAAATATAATATATAATATGGGTGGCGCGACAGTCCGAGGCGGACCTGGGCCTAGCTACTCAGCAACCACTCGTGTTGTGCTTGCTATTCTTCTTGCACGGTTGGAAGGATCTACGACTCCGGGCGGCGAAGTTTAGAAGCTATTTCTAGACAGGAATACACTTCAATCATTGTCAGCGACTCGAAAGAGGTGGAGCTGCGAATTATGATAGGTGGTAAATTCGGGTATCGAACCTGGCACCCTCTGCATAGGAGTCGACGCACTTACTCACTACGCCACGGCGACCCACGGTGATGTGGCAAGACAGACAGTAAAAATGACCACCAATTAGAAATATTTAGCTGCAACAATATCGCCCACATCAACTGTCAAAGTTATAAAGTCTTTTAGAAGACCGTTAACACCACATAAGTGATAAGATAATACGGCCCATGCTGCTACTGCCATAACTTCTAATATGCATTCTGATTTTTTAACCACTTTGTAAAAAAAGATGTAAGCAATGCTCTGCTGGAGAATTGTGAGCAAGGCATTTTTTATCAATAAACAAAAGAGGTCCTAAATTTCATCCTTATGGAAACCCATATTCAATTCATTATTTTCTTCCTTAAGATCTCTCCATCTAATGGCCATTTCTTTTGTGGAGGTTCCATTCACAAACAAAGTTATGAGTATGTTGCAGTTACATTTATGGACAGTGTTGGGTTGAAGAGCAGACAGAAGTTTGTTAGCAAATTTCTTCGAAATACCGCCAAATTGTGGTATCCCTCCAAAGTTCCTGGATGTCACTTCATATCGGCATTATTTTGTGCTTTCTTATAAGAAGAACGTACTGACATGAATGTAGCGAATTTTCCATCGGGCCTTCTACCATCATTGGCTAAAATTTCAACAAGACTAAAAACTGATGGAAATCGGCCACAGACAGGGACGTGTGATCGTTTATTGTATTCCCACAGAAATGAAGCAGACGCCGCACAGTGGTCCCGTTGTATGGGATTGTTGGAAATAAATCTGTAACTTTTTGAACCCGTGAACCGATCTTAACGAAATTGAAACATAGTGCAAGTACTATGAGATCTTATTATGTTTCAAAAATGGTTGATGTATCTCATAAGCTAACGGAGTAATCTTATGTTTAAAAGGTAAAAAAAAACACTTTTTTTTGTTTAAATGCGTAAAATAATTATTTATTATTGTCTATGAATCGAAATTGGGATTTAAAGCAAATTTGTAATCACTGTTTATAAATATAAATTTAATTTTACAAGTTTTGGTAACGTTCACTTTATTTGGAATTAAAAAAACTAAGCAATTCAGTATAATAAGGCTTGCGCTTCAGTACTAAGTGGCAGCGAATCTTTTGTTTTTGGTTCAGGCCTTAAATACGCAATCCAGGGATCAGATGATACCAACATTTGATGAATAACATCTTCATTTGTTGCCGAACGAGAACATTTTCTACTATAATTAATGCGATAGTACCTATAGTCTTTTTTCCGACTTTCCTGCGCCTCCTCTGACAATGATCCGATGGGCAAGGCTGCTGATGATATTATTTCTGCTCCGAGGAACAGAATTTTATGCACTGTTTCTGGCATATAATACCAGGGATATAAATTTGTAGCCATTGTAGCGGTTTCCTGGGCATAAGCTCCAAACTTGTCGGGGTTAATCCAAAAATTGCTGCATATTGTCTCCAGGATAACACTGAATCTTTTTATGAGTTGCGCATCTATTTCTGTTATTTCTGCCGTTGATAATGGGTCTTCAAAAAATTGTCTAGATGTGTTCCCATCGTTGGTTGTGCCAAATCCTTGCTTTATTATATCTACTTTAATACTTCTGATGAATTTGACTCTTCCTGGCCTGGTGTATGGGCTGTGTCGTTTTTGTTGTTCTCCAAGCTTCAAACTCCAAATTGTAGGCTACATGTAGCAAGTATTCCATAAAACGGATGCGAGGGTGAAATTCCTAATCTTAGAGCTTCCTGATTTCTTGGTTTTGCTCTAAGTAACTTCAAATCATTTATCTCTGATGGTTTCACGCCACATATAACACATGAACTTGCAGAAGACGTATTTGTCACAGCCTGTGCTACTTTGCCATCTATCATCGTAAAGTGCAATTCATGCCTTACTTTAATAACGGTAGATTTCATTTTTATAATTGATTCCCGCAAATTTTGAATCATTTTCCCGCAATTCATTTTCAATTCTGGCTTTTTCCTCTCGTATTAGGTCCATACTTTTTTTTTTAAGTTGTAGCTTCACTGGCCTACAGTAACGTGTCGAGGAAGGTCGAGGATTTTTCCAAATTTCCGGTACCAACGCTCTAATTACCCCTCTTTTTGGTTCCATTGCGACATGCATTTATGACACCGCAAACAAAACAAGATAAAAGCAATTAGTTTCATAATTATAACAATTTTATGACCCAAAGAATTCTAATTCACAATAATAAAAACATCCTCGGCATCTCGCATAGAGTTTGCACAATACATGCATTGCAAGGGAAATCGTTTGAAAATGACGAAAAATGCACGACATTGCTCCACTTAAAAGCCTCGTACTCCCAAAGTGGTCAAAAGTGGTCTCTAGCTTTTTTTAGCATCGTTAGACAATACCTTAAGCTTGCAGAAAAAGTTGGTCTCCCGTTGTAGACTCTAGGAGCATTTTTGTTTTAGTCAATCAAACATTGAAATGCCCCTCTCAAAATGTGCCTTTACTTAAAAGCTTGGTTTAAAAAATTGCAATAATAAATTATAGCAATAAGAAAAAACTGAAAACGCAGTTTGAAAGCAAGATGTATGACCTTTTTAAAAAAAATTTACTTAAGGTTTCAATGTACATAATTTTAGGAAATATGGCACATAAAATATGCTTAAAAAATACGTCAATTTTTGTAATTTTCAAAGTAACAACTTTGACCGTACAGCTAAACGGATGATTCAAAGTCAACGAAATTTTGGCTTTCTAGGTTCTAATATTTGTAGAATCGAAAAACATAAGCCATTTGGCCGGATAAAATATGCCACTTCGGGTATTTATTTCCACTGCGGGACCACTGTGCGCCGTCTTAAAAAATAAATCTTTAGCGACTGACCTTATTCTTAGTCAAGTTTAATGTTCTGAATCCAATCCAAATGGTAAATCCACCAAATGGATTCCTCAAAATGTCTTCTGCCATCCTTGGTTTGTTCCAGACACACCAACTTCCACATTCCGGATTCTCGCTCGATTCTGCCTTCCAATTTAGCATAAAACAATAACCTACTCGCATCTTGCACAAAGTGTCGCTCAAAAAAATTTCCTAAGGTCCTGAGGGTGTATCTTATAAGCGTAAATTAATTCACACTATCAGAACGATGTAACTCCCATTAACTCATTCAACAAATCAATATCATCGCAATGCAGTGTCATGACGAGAAAAGTCCTTCTGTCACCTCCGAAGGATCACCGCCTTACAGCCAAAATAAAACAAAACACCGTAAAATAAACAAGAAACCTCCAGCCATTGTCATTACCACGCGACCATGACCCAGCGACCTACTCACCCCCAATCCACGTCCTTACCTCATTACTCACATATCAAAGCCCGACCACACATCCACACATATGGCAAAATGCATTTAAAATCCTCCGACAGGTTCGCCCACAAAAGCAGCTATCATCGATTCGGTATTGTGAATTATTGACAGCATGCAGATTTATTCAATGGCAATTTTCCTGCTGTTTCCGGCATCCTTTCCCGCTTCGCAAGTGCGCGGATGTGGAAAAATCATTGCACTGTATGTGTTGATTTAAGATCCTGCACCCAAATC
This sequence comes from Eristalis intricaria, assembly GCA_964034865.1. Classification (NCBI taxonomy): domain Eukaryota; kingdom Metazoa; phylum Arthropoda; class Insecta; order Diptera; family Syrphidae; genus Eristalis; species Eristalis intricaria. Next base: position 79,960,795 of record OZ035874.1, read on the forward strand.
CAGATCCGATGGTGAGAATTTTCTATTCGACTGCATTCGAAATGTGTTCCGGTGGCGGTGGCTCTTTTCTGCTTCGTCCTCAATCAACGGTAATTAAATGGTTGGGGCTTATCTGCCTTTAGCGCTGCTTCTGGAAGCATTTGACTCCCTCGAAAGCAATGAACAGAACAAGGCTATGCCAGGACTGCCGAACAACATACTAATGCATTCGATTAGCGTTTAATGCTCGTAAGCAGTCGATGAAAAACGGGCAAAAACGGTGCCATTGCCTCTTGTTACACAGATGCATTAGCAGGATTTTGCACATTCTTGAGATTTTTTTCATGAACATGCCCGAGAATGTACACTGGGTGCTGATGCCGACTGAAATTATTCATGAGAACTTGGGGGAACAATCTGGGGATTTCGATCGTTTATACGGGTGTGCTCTCGTCGTTATTGGATTCACACTGGTTTTCTTGTTGAAATTTGTTTAAGTGGCAAGCATGCACATTCTGAATAATTGGCTGCCACGAGGAATGCTGCAAATTGAGAAAAATAAAAGCTGACTTTCAGCAGGAATTGATTAACTAGATTTTCATGTGTTGTATCGTATTCCTCTGAAGCACATTAACATACTTCGACGACTTCATTGATTTATTTCCATTGAGTGTTTCTGATCGTTAACAAGCTCTGTGTTTTGTTATATTTCATTGTGGCCGCTGCTCGTCTACTCTCCGAAGGAAGATTTAAAATGGCTAAAGTGACCACGTTATTACAAAAAATAAGTGTGCCATATACAAGCGGATTCGAGAGGATCGAGAAATGGATTTCAACAGAGAACCTATAGTTGTGAAAACATACAAATATCTAGGAGATACTATTTCTAGAAATCTAAGTTTGAAAACTCAACTTAAGAACAAGCTAATAGCGAAAAGTGCAATAAACGCCACTTGGAAAAAACGTTTATCAAGCAAACTTCTGTGTTGTTGCTAATCTATTATGTTGTAGCTGCTCAAGTTTGGAAATGTATGAACCAGTCGAAAAATTAGAAAGATTTTTTATAAAAAGGTGCTTCACTTACCAAGAACCAACTATATGATTAATACCGCGACAGGACTTCTCTCCTTTTCATAAAAACGCTTAAGTACCTGGTAGATTACATTTTGAAGGTGCTGGATATGCCGGATGAAAGGCTTCGCAAAATAATAGCACTAGATGCGATTATGAAAAAAAACCGGGTACGTCAAAGTAGAAAATATAGGGAGTTACTGTCAAATCAGTTTAAGATTCCTTGAAGAAAATAGAAGATACCTTAAAGATTATCTATTGGACCTCATAGCTATAGCAGCCCTTATAACGAATTCAGGCACTCTTCTTAGAAAAATAAACATGTAAAAGGGACTACCGGTCTGAGAGCAGTGAACATGAATAAAGATCACTCTTCTGTAGCTTGCGAAGCGATACGGACGTACGTCTTATTATTTCTATTTTTATCGGTTAAAATAGCGAAGGTTGTAAGGTACTTATTCTTTCCATCTACAGCCGCCTGAATCTGTGAGATTCAAACTATTGTAAAACTGAAAACAAACATGAGGTCTTTTCGGCGATTTTCAAAATTAGAGTATAGTTTATTCGAATTAATTTCATACCACATCGGAATGATTTAACCATTTTTTTTTATAATTCATTTTTATTATTCAATTCATAAGAAACTTACATATTAGACAAAAATGCTTAAAACTAGTTAGATGAACAATGTTTTTATTTCTAACTTACTGGCCCTAGGCGGGCTTAGAGTCTAGACTTAACCTTAATCTATGTCTTTCGACCTAACCTAAAAGAGTGAAATGCAAATGGAAATTTAAAAAGAACAACTTACTATTATGAAAAATTGGAAAACTTAATGACTGGACGGTTTTTGTAAAAACTTACAAACTACCTTACATTCTACCTTAAAATAAAACTTACAAGCTAACTTAAGCTAACCTACGTATATATGCATATACACATGTGTATTTCCCTATACCCATGTGTATGGACATATATCCTTAATATACACAATGTATACATGTATCGTCGTGTATACACATATACATTCTTGTTTTTTTTTTATATTTTGTATTTTGTATTTTTTTTTCTTTTATTTTTTTTTTTTTTTTTATTTTTTTTTGTAGTTATATATATATACATTTTTACAGCTTACAAACTACCTTAAAACTACCCTAAGATACATAAGTCGGCCGTAGGTTGCGGCTGATAGATTTCTATCTAATCCGCCGCAAGACAGAGACCGACTGCGCCCCATAAGGGGGAACGCACTACCCTCTTTACCCCGGGTCTAAAGGGTTAGACGCTGGAGTTCCCTCTCTCCCCAGCCACCAGAAGTGCTGGTGCTGCCTAGCAACATCCCTAATGTCAAGCCTGGATACTGCCGTGCTGAAACGGAGGAGACCCACCTCAGCTCGTTGTGCGACGGAACGGTCGTGGTTGAGTCGCCCATCCACAGTCGATCTGGCGATGTGAAAAATGAGCTGTACCGCATTCATATCTTGTAACAGGCTGTACTTATCTAAATGGAGAAAAGCCTCTGGGGGAACGAAGCCGTTGTGGCGTACCCTTTCGTGGTATTCTGGATTGGGGTAGTAATAAAAGTAGTAAAAAATAGTAATAAAAAAAATATAAAAATAATAACTGAGATCAAGTTATTGGACGAGTTCATCGCTCTAGCAGTATCACCTCGAATCAACTTCAACAGGAAATTGTCCACTCTTATCAGGTTTGCCCTGTTGTATAAGACGTCATTGGAATAGAATTTTATGTACTGGGACTCTGGAGTTCTATAAAGGCGAAGACAAGCCCTAAGGCAAGCCCTCTCGAACAACCGAATCTTTTCCATTAAGCTTGCACTCACGTTGAACCACACAGGACAGCCATAGGTGAGCATTGGCCGGATGAGGGCCATGTAGCAGATAACCTTCAACCTCGCATCGAGTTGGCTACTGTAAAAGAGTCTCTTTGTAAGGGAAAAAGCGCCTCGGGCCCTGGCCAGAGCAGCATCTACATGTTTATTAAAATATAGATACTGATCTAGCCAGATCCCCAGGTATCTGACTACAGTCTTTTGCGCCAGTGGCTCCCCGTGTCTTCCAACGATTGAGAATTTTCGCCAATTCTTTCTCGTATCCGTCGAGGCCTTATACAACGGCGTCCTGAACAGAATAGTTTTCGACTTCCGGAAGTTGATGCTCAACTTCCAGTCGTCGCAACTTCTCATGAATGAATAGAAGTCACCCTGCGTGAGGGTAGTGATTTCCTCGATCTTTTTGCCTGATCTGTACACGATCAAGTCATCGGCATACGCAATTGCATGAGGAAGAGATCTTAACAGATCGCTCAAGTAAATGTTGAACAGGATCGGCGAATTAATGGCACCCTGTTGGAGACCATTTTTAACCTCAAACATACCTGTGGAGGTCACGTTACCATTCTTGACGACGAAGCGTCTGCCGGTAAGCATGTTACGCAGTAGGTACAGCAGTGGTTTGCTTATGCCTAGCCGATTGATCTTGTAGAAAAGACCTTCTAACCATACGGTGTCAAAGGCCCTCTCCAGGTCAATCAAGCAGGCATCCGTACATTGTTTCTGGCTCTTGTTCCATTGGATATCCGACACCAGTTTCGACGCGGCATGAATATGACACTATTCATGCCGCGTCGAAACTGGTCCGCCCCGCTATGAAACCGAATTGGTTATCCGGAATTATATTATTGTCCTTAGTCCAGTTGATCAGAGTTCTATTGATCACCTATTCGAAGAATCTTTTCCTCTCTTGGATATGGGTTGCACAATCGCAGTTTTCCAATGCTCCGGATAATGTGCGTTATTCAGAGCATTGTTAAAAAGGATTGTATACATATTAACCACTTCCAGGGGGAGGTGTCTTAGCACAATGTTAATGATTTAACCATCTACTGTTACTTATGCAACCTATAAGAAAGAGAGGATGTCGTCCACTTCATTGGAAAATATACTATTTTGTGTGAAATAAGAAGAGTTTTCTTGAACAGAAGGGCTCTCAGAACAGAAGTATTGATCTTACTCAATTGCGAATCAAGCACTAACGATTTATACATCTGTTATCAAAAAGCGATGTCTTATCGATTTTAAATACTAAACGAAGCCTTGCAAAAATTTAGAAAAATTTAGAAAAATTTAAAAAAAAATATCGTTTCATCTAGTTTTTCTATTAAATAATAATATTATTATTTATCATTTATATAACAATGTCAATCGGGCAGACAAAGCCAAGTTTAAACGATCCTTGTCAAAAATGAAAATCGAATTACCATTTATCTATCAACAAGCTGATTCCTATAATACAACACTGCCTTGCTTTCATGATGCTCGCAATGATGTACCTCAATGTTCTATTGTTGGTCCGTCATTATTTCCATTATCCATTAATGACCTGCCTGTGGTGTCCTAGTGCAAGTTTAATAACTATGCAGAAATGTGCGTCTACACGCGGAAAATGATCAAAGTCATCGCATTTTTAAAGCGAAAGTCTTCCCCTTTCGTCAATTTGCTTCTAAAATTTCACTGCACTGCCGGAATAGTGTGTAACAGTGACTCTACATTAATTGTGGTTCTCCTTTAGAAAAATAAGAAACTAAGAAATATTTCCATTAATTTTCGAACTGGCTTTCGGCCGTTGTCAAAATATGTGTGGTGTAGACGTTTGGTCTGTTACATTTGCACAGACAATTAAATTCTGTTAGCGAATTTAAGTTAAAAAAAACTTTATTTTAACAAACTCCAAAAAGACTTAGATATTAACAATAAGGATAAGAACTAAAACTGAAAGCAACTTGCTCGTACTGCTGCTGCAGATCGATTGTACGTACTGCGCTGATTGACCAGGGTATTTATATGGTGTTCAAGTGGTATGTTGATGATGGATGCTCTCTCCTACTGTTGCTCGTGATCATATTGCATTCGGGAGATCAAACTCTAATTTACTGCTCCCAGGTGTTGCGTGCCTTTCTGGAATGCGTTTGATGTCACGTACTCTTTTCGCTGGTTATCTCAGGCAAGTGGAGTGAGGTTTCAATGTTGTAACCTGCATTTGAGAAATAAAATGTGGTGGTATGCCGTGACGTTGTGGATATGTGCGCCGACCCCTATGCAGCATAACCTCTCTGTCTGAGATCGTTTTCTGGCCGGTATGACTAAAAACTATTATATATATATTATAACTGTCTAGAAAAGCTTGGTGGAGCAGCCTTGATGGAACAGCAGATACCTCCATTGTCCATGCGGCCCTGAATTCTACTAATAGGCAGTGGGTGTCAATTCGACTCGAAGTAGGCCATAATAGGAACACCTATCGTACGCCATATTATCAACATCAAGTTTTTTTTAATAATTTACCTGCATGAATAATTTATATATATGGGTAGCGCTAGAGCCCGTAGAAGGCCAGGGCCTAGCTTATCAGCAACCACTCCTTTTGTGTGTGCTATTGTTCTCTCACGATTGGAAGGGGCTTACGGTTTAATGCCGACTATGAACGGCCAAGTTTGAGAAGCTTTCTTTTTAGACAGCTGTTACTCTTAGAGCATTATCAGTGACTCGAAAGAGATGGAACCGTGAAAATTATTGTTGGTCCTACCGGCCGGTCGACTGGAACTTCAAGTAGTTATTCTTAAAATATGATACGTCGTCGCTCCGCTAAACAACTTATGAGAACTAACTTATCAGAACGAATTAAGTAAGGACCAACCAAGTTGTCTTCCATCCGCAATCATAAGTCTCGAACAAACATAAACTTCAAGTACTCTCTTCGCTTGATCAGCAGTGACCATGGAAAAGTGTGTCCTTATTTTTAAGCAGTTCTAGAGCTTGCAAATTGTATGTTCCCTTTCATTCAACCTCTCGCCATTGACCATAGACACTGTATTCGCAAAGACCAAAACAGAGAGACTAACAGGATTAGGACTATTACTTTGTCCTTCGAGTCATTATTTCTGACATAATTATTCTGGTTAAGCAAAAAAGGTAGCACCACTTCATTTCATTCTAAGTGAGGTTTTGTCACAATGGCGATTTGCTGCATTTCTTTACCATTATTTATCCTAAAACTCTCTCGGTCCGGTGTTCCCCAGGAAGGACTGTAATATGACACACTGGAAATGCGGGATAATGTAAGTATCCTCTTTTTAATGCACAAGGTTCTTCTCCACAATTAAATGCAGTTCCTAATCACTATGAAAATGAATAGGAACTTCCCTTCACCAACCGTACTGAATTGGACAAAATCGATCGTAAAATGACCTTGTGGCTTTTTTCCCACCCCAAACTACCGGTCTAAATGATTAAACTCTTTAAGAGGCTGTGAAATAGTGCATTAAATACGGTCCTTTTGTGTCTGAATGCTAGATATCTAATTTTACTTTAAATATGATTACCCACTCAATCATCCACGCATGGAAGCAGATGCAGTCTGTCTGTGTCGGAATCCGAAACAGACTGTTCACAGGCTGACGCTGATGACCATAATAGGCTTACACTCTGGCATGACTTCCGAGAGAGCAACGACAACGACGTGGCAACAGAATAAATTCCATCCCAAATAACTTTATACTTGACCCGTCTGAGGGGCCTTAACGGCATCATAATCGGTACACCACATAACTTTCAGAAATGAAGAGGCACACAATGCCGCCCAGAATCGTGTTAACAAAGACCGATTAAGAGGAGAACGAAGTCTGGCCAAATATATGGTTTTGGTCAAAGCCAAATTGCTGTTGGATAATCACACTCATGGTGATGAAAATGAACCACTCCTATTAGGGACTGTGTGCATTCTGGACGAGCAGCTCTCTGGATGAAGTTTGATTAATGGCAGCCATCGCTCCACACATGCTTATGCCGATGGGTGCTGAGTGCGAAGTGCTTAATCAAAATGTGTTTCGTTCTCCGCACTGACCCCAGTCCCATGAAATCGGATGAGCGTCAAAGACGCACTCGGTGCTTAGAAAATCAAAATGTGGTCGCACAAGTCACACCGAACAAGGAAACAACAGATTCGCTCCGCCCACCAAAACCTACCGTGATCGATAGTCGGGCGGATAGTCCCCAACGCTTCCGTCGGTATTCTTCCTCATCTCGAAGATATATCTGAAGACTAAAGTTTCCCTCGAGGTAATAAATAACCACACACACACCTCCTGGCTTGAATTTGAAATTTGAAAAACTTGCGATATTTACAGCGCAATGTCAGAACTATGACAGCAATCCAGGGAAAACAAGATAATAAAGCAGAATCCTTGTAGAATCCTTAACGAGGTCATGGATGCCCCTAGTTGCACCCTCGTACCGCTTTAATTGACAGGCAATAAATAATCAATTGTCTTTAAGACATCCACAATGCACGTTGTGTGTTCTCCTGTTCCCCGACTACACGCGGGAGGGTGGTCTGCCACCTCTGGGTTTCCACAAGACCACCACACCTGTGTAGACAGACAGTGTGTGCACTTGTGCATGTGGGGTGGGTGAACAGCATCGCCCCGTACGTCTCGAAAAGAACTTGGTGATTACAGAATCTGATTACAAATTTATTGGCTGCATTTGTTGGACTATTCCGGATGTGCTCGATTGTATCTCTGTTTTGAGTGGGGCGTCGGATGTTGGGCGTGTGGGTTTCGGTGTGGAATTCCGGAGTAAGCCAAACAATGGATAACCAAACTTTTATGGTCGAGAAATCCTTCGACGTCGTGTTGGGAGGAACTTTAATCAGTTGCATTTGTACACACTAAATGGTAATTGTGTATGTGTGTACTCCAGTTTGTATGGTTGACCAATGTGTTTTGTTTACATTATCTTGAGGATGTGAGGTGAATCTGTATCGCATATGGATGGGAGTTTGGGTGTTGCTTAAGCTTTGGGGATTTTTTTTTCAAGTATGTGATGATGTAACCTTGTAGCAGGGACTGGTTGTTGGTAGTTTGAGGTTTGAAGGAGCATGGGAAGTCTGCGGTCTGCTGGTTAGTACATTTTTGTTCAATGGCTCGTCTAGATATTTATGGGCAGCTTCCTCTGCTATTTTCGCAACCTTAGTGTGATTTATTCAAAACGAGTTAAGATTGAGTTAATTTAGTAAATATTTTGAAATAAAGATTCTTACTTTCTAAATTTAACATGTATCGAGCTACAAGGAATTATAAATTTTTCTTAAAACTTTGGTGGTCATCTTGTAATATTACTTTTGCAGTCGAATTCAACACAATAATGCAAAGTGAACTATGAGTACAGACTGTTGTACATTGCAGTTCACTTAGTGAACTCCATTATGTTCAGAGGTGAATGTATCGACTACATTTGTAAAAAATAAAAGTCATGAAAGTCGAATGTGAATGATGGGTTGAATAATGGAGTTCAAAGTTTAGCATCTTATGGTATGGGAATTTCTACCATGAGTAAACCAACGACATTACCCTTTCGCGATCTAAAGCCAATTGTCAATGCATATCGCCTTTGATTCACTCGATCCTTGGCTACCCTCTTTTTCACTCAAGAAGGTATTTTAATTTACTGGAAAGGGATCATTTTTATTCCTCGCGCAATATCGTTCAACAAACTTTATCGGTGTCATAAAATGATCTCCAACGATGAGGCTCATTCTTACCTTGATGTCTTTTGTTTTCTTATTGTAATATAATGTAGAGCAGAAATCTATTTTCATGAATATAAAGAAATAATAATAATAATATGGGTGGCGCTACAGTCCGCGGCGGACTGTGCCCAGCTTCTCAGCAACCACTGGAAGGAACCTACAGTTTAATGCCGACTCCGAACGGCGAAGTTGAGGAAGCTTTTTCTAGACAGGAATACTCTTTGAGCATTGTCAGTGACTCGAAAGAGGTGGAGCCGTGAATTATCAAAGGTGGTAAATTCGGGTATCGAACCTGGCACCCTCTTCGTAGGAGTCGACGCACTTACCCACTACGCCACGGCGACCCACAGAAACCCGACCCACATAAAGAAATAAGAACCTTAATTAATGATAAGTTAACTGTTGGTGGTTAAATATGTCATGCATATAAAAATGTAATTGAAACGAATTACAGTAGAAGTCCTTTATTCCATTACTTTTGGGATTGGGAGAATGACACTCAAAAAAGGTTGTATTATCAGAAAAATCAAGAATGATTAACTATATTTTTCTCTACAGTAAGAAAAAGTACTATGTAACAAATTGGAGTAGATTTTCTTTAGTAGATGGAATTCTGGACTTTACTGGATTACTACATCGTTTCTTGATCGGCAAAATGTCGGTAAGATGAATTCGATGTGCAGACAATTCTTGCAAACACCATTCGCTGGGAAAAAAACTGTAAGAAAATAACCACAGGGTATATTCTTTTTTTAAGGATTCTCATGCATCTACATAATGGGAGCAGTTTTCAGTAAGATATACCTGGAAAGCAATAATTCAAGGATGGTTATTGATTGGACCAGATGATTAGAATCTCTCTCTAATTTTAGTGTAGAGTATCAACAGTTTCCAAAAAACATAAAATCCTTATTCTTTAATTTATCTATTAAAAATAAAGCGCTATGTACGTAAGTATGTCACAGCCATACCGAATGTGGTCAAAGAAAAACCTCTGGAACTAATGTGGTTCGTTGGCGGAGCGGGTTGTAGGTCCGGCTGGAAGAAATTTACTTGTTTGTTTTTCATAGGCAATAAAACTTTTGTTTGCATTGTTTTGTATGAATAAACATTTAATATTCTGTTTTCCTAGTGCCAACTTTAACAGTGCAGGTTTAAACTCCACTTTTGGTTTAAAATTCAGTTCAAGTGAGTTACTTTCCTTGAACTGAGTTCAATTTGTAGTTTAGGTTAAACGAGATAGTACGTTCGCTTGAAACTACTTTCAGCAACTTAGCTGCATATTTCTCTCTTACGACTGATGTTTGGTAATCGAATTCATGCTTTCCTCATTTTTCCTTCCATTCCTTCCATTTTATTTTCGACGTTTGATGAAAAATTATGTGTCGCTTTATATGTACAGACCTAGGTAGTTTTTACTTACATTTTACTCAGGGATGGTAACATTCAGTCCTTTGGAGTGTTTGAAGCAAAGAAAACAAACATACAAAATCAGCTCAGACAATAGCTGATTTTGTATGTTTGTTTTCTTTGCTTCAAACACTCCAAAGGACTTCGCCCAAAACACATTAAAACTGCAAAGTATAGCAAATACATCAATTAGTGTGTGTACGTATACGCACCAGTTACAAAGTTTGGCCTTTCTACTATCGCATTGAACAAACGAAGTTGAACTGAACGTTCAGATTTCACTATGAAACCGAATGTGTTAAACCGAAAATTTTAAATCAGTTTAAGGTGAAGCTGAACTTGAGTTCTTCACTGTGAAAATCGAAAATTGCCATAGAAACAAAAGATACCTTATGTCAGCGACGCATAAGCATTAGCAAACCCGAAGGAGAAGAACAACAAAAATACATTACCTCCTGCGAATGACTACAGTCAGATTTATATGGTGGCACGAAGCTCGAGGGTCATGATTACTAGGTAACGCCCCTAATTATTATTTATTATCTTAGTACAAGCGTGAACTTAAAAAAACTAACATATGCTTGGACACTAACATATTCGACTAAAACTTGCAATGGCACATAGGACATTTTTCGAATGTGATGGGTCTGTATGTATGTGTTTTTGGATGTGGACAAAACCAAAAAATCGTTCAACGATATAGGGTCCGTTGGCTTAGTGAATTTGCGCGTAGGGAATGCTATTTCACGTCCTGTGTTCAAATCTGGATGGAGCTACTATTTTTTTACATGGGCTATGATGAATAAACAATTCATATTCTGTTTTCCGGAATACTCAATTTGAAATGAATATAATGAAAATGATGCTTTTATTAAGTCAAATTTCATGTAAAATAATTGAATACTAATTGACGGCAGTCTTTTCAACTACTTCCCAATAAACTCGTATTATAACCACTAGAGAGAGTCCAATTAGACAGGAAATAAATAATTTTCAATTCCAGCAGCAACATCATACTTGTATTCAAACGTGTTTCCCGACGTATATTTTTCAACCACGATTGCAAATGCGAAGTGTTTACATTTTAAAACCTGTAAAGCTGTGTATATATTCACAATTTTGGCGTCCTGAGCTTACCTCTCGTTTAGTATTAAACCACACGTATGAATTAAATATTTAATTTGTATGAGGTATCTAAAAATATCTTTAAAAAAAAAAAAATAAAAACTGATGCTGGATAGAGCGTAGCTTCTTTATTTCTCCAGGAAATTCCAAAGAAACCAAAAAATACCCAGAGCCAGGTGACCAAGTAATGGCTGAAACACAATAGTGCGCTGCGCCAGCCGACTTCATGTTACGATGACGCACTGCGTTGAAATAAATACTCAATTTATCAGCTGTTCTCTCTCTCATCTACCAGGTGAAAATATTGTCGCCTTTCTGCATACACTCATTTGGAATGACTTTTGTCGTTAAATTATTTTTAATCAGCTGTTTTCATTTCTCAAATGACAGTTGAGATAGAATAATCTCAATTTGAAAGAAAACTTTCAATCTGGGAGAAAATTTCTCTCACAGCGCACCCCTCTGTCAAAAAATATTCAACATGTTGAATAATGACATGCGATGGACTTACGTTTTACGTTTTATTACAATCCTCTCAATCTCTCTCATTATTCACTGACGCAGGTCGACGCTGTATCATGTGCTTGGCCATTGAATTGTGTGTGTTGAAAGCCAACGCCAGCGCAAACGCACTATTGTGTTTCAGCCATAATTGTTCAATGTGTCTACTGAACACCATAGTCAATCAAACAAAATATTAAAGCTCCAAATATTTATTTGCGTGCTTTCAAAATTAGTTTGACACAGACGGCTACTTGCTCTTGTTCGCATCGCCCTTTTATACGCAAATTTGTATCGCATTCTAACGGTTGAGCTTATTTAATTCTGTCTCGTGGAATTTTGCGTAGAAAAAGAGCTACACGTTACATCTCAACTTAAATGGAAAAATGAAAGAAATAGCAAAATATGAGATGAATATACAAATTTAATATGAAAATTAAATGCAAAGTATGGTGCTTGTTACAAAACGAGGATGGAAAAAAGTGTAAAATACACTTTCACACATTTGCACATCTAAAACATTTATTTTACGATTATTTTACGCACTAGCGGAGAACATATGACGTTCTCGTTGTACTAGAGACTGCTTCCAATGTTCACACATCTGCATCTCATGCCTTTCGTAATCGATCGTGATATCTTTCACATCGCACCTTAAACTCGAGTGGTTAGTCCCTTTCCTTATCTTTGGCTGTCCCTTTCAAGCTTCAGTAGATATTATTTATTTAGCGATCGTTTCATTAAGCGACCGCATCGTTATTTGGAACTATCCCTATCTGTTGGGGTTGATACATGAATAATCCCTGGTATGTCCTGGCATATCCAAGATTGGTGGCGTTGGTATGTTTATGACTTATGTTGCTTTTTCACATTAATATCATAATAATAAAATATCGGTGGACTCGGGCCTAGCTTCTACACCAACCACTCGTGTTGTGCCTGCTATTGTTCTTTCACGAGTGGAAGGGACCTGCAGTTTTATGCCGACTCCGAACGGGGAAGTTGAGAAGCTTTTTCTAGACAGGAATACTCTTTGACCATTGTCAGTGACTCGAAAAAATTGGAGCCGTGAATTATGAAATGTGGTAAATTGGGGATGCGAACCTGGCACCCTTTGAGTAGGAGTCGACTTACTTACCCACAACGCCATGGTAACCTACGCTCTTATCTTATTGTATTATTATATTTTATGATAACGTTAATTAAAACAAAATAATTTTTAAAAGCAATCTGTTTACATTAAGCGAGAAGCAGCCAAATTGACGGTAAGAGAACGAATGCGATAGCTTCTAACGACCCAGCTAAAGCGCTTGGAATTCACTGGTGATGAATGACTACTGTTTCTGTAGAGAGGGAATCAAAGCAGAAATAAATGCAAATCACATGGGTTATTGTATAAGTAAATGAGCAGTTATAACCCCATAACCCCAATCCAATCCACTTTGAGCCCAACGTCATCATCCTGATCTGTACCCCTTGATCATCTAAAACGCTCGCACTTTACTTAAACGCAGTGTCATTTCCTATACAGGTTATACCCAAGCACGATTCCTCGAATATTCGCACTTGCCAAAACGCAACGTTATCATCTAATGCACAATCAATACCCCAGTACGACCATTCCAAACGCGCACACTTTTCTTAAGATCATTGTCAGCATTTCCTGCACACACAACAAACCACAGCACAATCACCTTCAGTCTTAGGCAGCTAAGTTATTTCATTATTGTTAAGCTAGGTTACGTTAAGCTAAGAGATTGAATAATAAAGGCAGTCGATATTAGACTTAAAAGAAATACTGAAATCTTTAAACTTTTAAAATACAGTGAACTCAATATTAACGGACACCCTCTTAAGCGTCTTAAGCGAGTCTTCTCATAAGCGGACAAAATGAATGGTTCGCTGTCTGGATATGATTGTGGTTGTTTGTTCTTTTCTCCCTGTTAAGCGGTCGCTCCCTCATGTGGCTCCGGTCTCTTGGCTGTCCACTTACTACTAGAGAGAGTTTACTGTAAGTTTCACCGCTTTTGAGTCACTGACAATGGTCAGAGAGTAATTAAAGCTTGTCAAAAGTGCTCTTTCGGTGTCGACGTTAAACTGTAGGTCCCTTCTAATCGTAAGAGATAATAGCACGCACAGCAAGAGTGGTAGAGAGAGAGTGGTAGAGATACCGATATTATAATTGTCATGATGTTTACTTTAACAATATACGATTAAGTAGGCAGATGCTGACAGTGTCGTATAAAAATGTAGAATGCGTATTGTTTTGTGAATAAAGCACAATTGCAGCGGTCCCCTACCACAAAATGTCAAACGCTATCATATTTCTACAGAAAATTTTGAAAACAGAATGTACTGCGAACCAATTGGCATAATCACACAACGACGGAAGCTACATTCGATTAGCCACACATAACGTAACGGCAACAGCTGCAAAGCTGAACAAGCTGCCTCCTACTGCTCTTTAATAAAGGACGCCAGAAGATGTGGTCGCCCGAACAAAAAAAAAAAACTCAACACGAATCAGTGAAGAGTGAAACGCGGCATTTGGCGAAGAGTTGGGGATGACTGAGGTACAATGCCGTGGGCCCTTGCCGAACATGACGGCGTCAACACATAATTAAAGCTGCTGTCCAAACAAAGGGATTCAGGGCAAATTGAAAGAATGTTGCAGAAATTTTGTGAAAATAACATGTTCTTTGTCATTCACGTTACGACAGGTTGAGTTGGGCCACAGTCAAAGATTGCTAAATGAGCGAAGTTCTTCGAAATGCCAACTTTTGGATTTACATTTCCACTAAGCATACACATTGTAATCCAGACGTCACTGTCCCCAGGCGATGCCTTGACAGAATTTGTAAAACTGTGTAATGGGTAATAAAACACGGCTTTTCCAAATTCAATTTTACCTCTAACTGACGAGGTGCCTTTGCATCCCCTGGTATTTTACAACCCACGCCACATTTCAATACCTAATCCTAGACGTAATCCCACCATTTAGTGCCAATAATGAATTATGATGTTGACCGAGGAACTTAATTTTGAACTAATCCCCAGGGCGCAGCCTATCAGCTCAAAACTACTCCTCAGCTGAGGGAGCAGCTCTCGAGTTCAACGAATCGAAATTTAATCTATCCCAACATTTCAGTGAAAGAGAGGGAGAGAGAGACAGAGTGTGGATCACAAATCCTGCCTCACGGATTAACCTTCTCCATTTGTATGCAGATGTCCTTTCAACAATCAATTCTGCAATAGAACTCCCTCCCCAGGCCCGTATAAGTATAATTCCTTTCAATTCATACCGACCACCCAGCTGAGCCGTTTGAAAATAAGCCCACCCTCAAGCGGACCGCTCTCCGTCTCGCATGTCTTGAAATTCGCATAAAACTCCACTATTTTCGCAGGCATTCTTTGTAAGCACTTCGCTCCTGTCGATAAACTCTGCTGGGAAACAACGATAAGTCTGGGGAAAGGCCAAACGAAGAGAATGGAAACGTTTATCTGCGCCGTACGGCCTTAACCCTTCTTTCGTTATTCTATTACGGTCACCATTCGAGGTTTCCCTCTCTAACTCCCTCTGCCTGTCTCCCACTCGCTGCCTGTCTACAGGGCACTGTCTGCCCTCAATAAATTGTCCTCATCGATATACATTTCTAGCCCTCAATCAAAATGTTAAGTAGAGCCGATAACAATAATGACAATGGCCATCGGCTTCTTAATAATCCATCCATGTGACAAAACAAGCACGGCATGATGGCAAAGGCCAGAAAAGCACACAAAAGTTCACGTTCACACACACGCACACATGCCGGCATACTAGTGTAATCCACCCCTCAGTGGATTTCCAACATAAAATGTCAAAGTTTACGGGGTTTTTGGTTAAAATTTTGCGGTGACTTCCCTTGAACCAGGAGCAGCATCCAGAACAGAAGTAAAATCAAAACCAGTCGTGCACGTGTGTTTGTTGTTGTCGTCCTCGTCGTTGTTGTCGTCATCGATGTCGTAGTGGTTGTGTGCCTGCCGGAGACGGAGGACCAGGGACTAGTGTACTTTTAGAGCATGAAACCGCTGTGGGTTAAGGACTCTTTGGGTTGATGTTGATAAACGTGATCCTTATTACTTTCGATTGGATATGTTGTGCGCGCCATAAGTGCCGTATGAATGAGACTTCTCGGTTGCAGCATCTACATGGGCAAGGACATGAATGAGAATGAGCTGGACACAATAAAGAAGACTATTAGCTTGGAGTTATGCCATGATATGTGAAATGTTGCCTGGCACTGTGTAAACATACAAGAGTTCACAGGATGTGTTGTGTGTTGTTTTCCTGAGCCTGATGAATGCTGTCATTGACCAACTGGCCAATTGGGCAGAAACACGACATTACACAGGCCTACAAGGGATTAAACAAAAAGTGTAAGCCGTAACCATTTGTTTGGTCCTCACAAAACTACACAAGTTAATGGCGTTACGGTGTTGAAGAGGTCAAACATGGGGGGAATGTAAGGGACTCAAGACGTTAAATGCTGTCAGGGCAAAAGTCAGACAGAATAGACAGTACAGAAACCACTTCGGTGAATTTGGCGGCAGCGCCATCTATGACTGAAAATGTGAAGCTTATTTTACAGTTGCATAAAAATACCAACAATTCCCCTTATTTTCGGAATAAAGATATCCGGTAACTGTTATAACTCCTGTTTAAAGTGCATTTTGCTTCTGTGGAACGTGTTTCAAGGAACCGGATATCCCAGTGGTTGATAAAGAGGTAGTTTTATTAGATGGGTGTGTTGAGTTAACTGCTCCTTTTGAGGGACCAAAAATGTGACCTGCAGGTGAATATAAAATAGTTTATTTCCCAGATTTTTGACGTCGAATTGTGAATCTTTAATTTAGCTTATGTTTGAACCCACTAGGAAGTTGAAATCGTCTAAAATGGCTAAAAATGCTGTTACACCCCTATTCCGGTTGTGATGTGGTAACTATACACAAATGTCCATGATGCGAAAATGATGATGACTATTTGGTGAGGTTTCAGCTATTTGGTATTCTGGCAAATCCCTCACAAGAAGAGTTACCATTGTGTGGTGAATTCGTTTCCATGTCAAAAAGTAGTTTATTTCTTTCTCATTTCACACTGTCTGGGGGAAGAAATATTTAAAGCAAAATAAATAAGAATCGAAATGTTCTCGGAGGGTGAGTGAATGGATTATCACTCGGATTAATATTCGAAAGCGACTATCAACTCCTAATACCGAATTTTGAAACTTTGTTTTAGCTTATGTTTGAACACAAAATTTACGAAATAGTCCCCAAAAGGACTATTATGCCTACGTTGCGCCAGCAGACTTCATGTTACGGAGAGAGTGCGATGACGCGCTTCGTTAAAGTGACTACTCAATTTATCAGCTAATCTCTCTCTCATCTACCAGATGAAAAATATTGTCGCCTTTCTGCATACACTCATTTGAAATGAATTTTGTCGTTGAATTATTTTTTATCGGCTGTTTTCATTTCTCAAAAGACAGTTGACGCATTTGGGAGAAAATCCCTCTCACAGCGCACCTCTCTGTCAAAAAATATCCAACATGTTCTTTAATGACGTGCGATGAACTTACCTCGTACGTTTTATTACGATCCTCTCATCTCTCTCATTTTTCACTAACGCAGGTCGAGCCTATATTTTGTGCATGGCCATAGCATTGTGTGCGTTGAAGGACAATGCCGCACTATTGTGTTTCAGGCATTAAGGAAACATATTTCCTTGATAGGATTCCGTTATATTTCGTTCTTGAAAGTGAGCCCATTTCTTTGTGCTCTTGAATAGGCATTTACACAACTTTATACCAGTTGCTAAAAAGGTGGGATAAATTATCTGAAAAAAAAACTGCATTATCGACACTAAAAGTGTGCCTTGCAATATATTTTTTTTAAGGGATAACCAAATGAAACTCATGACACTTCTAAGAATTCAAGCGACAAAATGTTAACGCTTCTCCTATTTCCTATTTGAAAGTCAAAGAATAGTTTTCCAATTGGGACTTGAACCATGTGAACTTTCACTGTGCACGCACCCTTAACAATGCAAGCTCATCTGCTATCTATATGTTTGTGATTGATCACGAATTGCCTGTGTTCGAATGTGTGCCTAATCTAAGACCTCGAAATGCTGAAATCTGAAGCGTTGCCAGAGGTAATATTTTGTCGGTTATGTGGTGTTTCTATAATTTATTTTAATAATAATACTAATAATATGGGGGACCTTCGGCTCTAGAATGCCATGGCGTCGCTTCTCAGTAAGCGTGCTATTGTTCCTTCACGAGTGGAAAGAACCTACCTTATGTCGTCCCGGATTGGCCAAGTTTGACAAGCTTTTTCTAGACAGTTATTACACTTAAAGCATTGTCTGCGAATCTAAAGTGGTGGGACTGTGAAAATTATGTTAGGTCGTACCAGCCGGGTATCGAACGCAGAAAGCGAGGATACGTTATGTAGGGGGTCGACGCACATACCCACAACGCACTGGTCACCACCTTTTTTGTAATTTATTTTGGGGCTACTATTATTATCATACATTAGTGGCAATTGTGTTTTCTCTGGATTGACACCTAATGGCAATCGTTGGTTTTAGTTGAACTACTAAATACTTTTTAAGTGGAATTTTGGAAAAACATCCTCTGTAAAAACGAAATTTGAATGTATTCTGAATCAATCCAAGGATCGACACTTAATAATACTATAATTTTATGCGTTTGCCCATTTGACTTCATGACTTTTTGTAAGTAATTAATGTACAGTTATAATTTTTTTTTTGTTTTTTTGTTTTGCTTATTCTGAGTAATCCTTGTTGTATACCGATACCTACCACAACGGGTCATTTGACCCGGAGAGAATTTTTTTTTGTTTTATGAGATTATCGAGTCATATTTGTAATCAGTAAGTTGCACATTCTTCCAACGACTGTTGCGTAAAGTAGTTCAACGAAAATAGCTCAGAATAATTTCAAGAAAATATCAAATTTTAGATTGAAAATAGCTTTTTAGTGTAAGAAATAGTGGCAAAAATTGAAAGTCTTGGCAAGTACCTAGCTTATATTTTATTTTGATAGCTATAGTAATACAGGTCATTTTTTACCCAGAAAAATGTCGAAGCAAACAAGACAGTACAAGTTCTTAGAAGATATAAATAATATTGGCGAAGAGTTTTCAGAAATTAGTGAAAATGAATTTTCTGAAAATGAAGATATATTGGTTGCAAATAAAAATGAGTTTGATTCTACAGATAGTGACGATGAAGAGGAAAATATTGTGAATGTATGTAGTGGCCGAAAAAGAATAAGATTACGCTCAAGTTCGGAAGAAAGTGAAGTAGAAAAAAAATTAACAAAATGTTGCGAATGATGGATCTGTTTGGCAACAAATGCAAGTAGGTGCAGTGGAAGAGCACCACTTCATAATATTTTCAGGCAAGAAGTAGGTCCAACAGGATATGCAAAACGTCACATAATGAAAGGTAAAGTTAGTACTGCATTTTCATTGATAATTGACCACCGTATTATGAACCATATAAGAACATGCACAATAGAAGAAGCAAAGAGAGTCCAATCGGAACCTAAGATTGGAGTTTATCTAAAAAAAAATTAGATGCATTTATTTCAATTTTATATGCTCGAGCTGCATATGGAGCAATTTGAATATTTCCTTTTTGTGGAATAACATATGGGGGACAACATTTTTTTCTGAAACTATGAGCAGAAATAATTTTACCGAAATTCCTAGATTTATTCGTTTTGATAAAAAAAAATCAGCGGAGCCAACGTTTGAAAACAGATAAATTCGCCATGGTATCTGCAATTTGGAATATTTTCATTGAGAACAGCCAAAATTGTTACAAACCGGGTGAAAATATTACGATAGACGAACAGCTAATAAAGTACGATGTAGATTTACGCAATACAAGTTAAAGTGAGCATTCACTACACTTATCTTCTCTCATTTTATGGTCCAAATTTAAATAGCCTTTGGTATTATATTTTTTTTGTTCATCCATGACCTACGTCATTCTATTTTTAGATATATCTTTTCATCACTTTGAAGTGGTCATCAACATTCTTATAAGATAGTGACGATCGATGACAAGTATTGCATCGACGCTTCATACTCAGGTTATGTGTTTGAAAATAATTTTATATGTAGGCAATTCGAAAATAAAGTTGAATGAGTGCGGACGTGTTCCGTTACTCACAACTCAGCGAATTCAACTGTGTTTTAATCAAATTTTGGTTAGCATCGGACGTCGATAGCAAGTACGTCATAAATGCACTTCAATATCTTGGAAAAGATGAATATAGGCCACTCTCTGAATATATTGTACTCAAACTCATTGAGCCAGGTTGCGTAAGAACTGTGACCACAGACAACTTCTTCACAAGCAAATCCGTAGCAACAAAACTCCTAGCCAAAAAAACTACGTTAGTTGGAACTATTCGGTCAAATAAAAGAGAATTACCACTAATTGCGAAGCAAAAGAAAGATGATATGGAACGATTTTCATCGAAAATTTTTACAACAGATAATTGTACTCTTACAATCTATAAAAGTAAGCCAACAAAAAAAGTACTTTTACTTAGTTCTAAACATAAATTCGTTAAAGTAGAAAACAATGATAAACGTTTAACTGAAACTGTCTGTTTCACAATAAAACCAAATTTGGTGTAGACATGACCGATCAAATGGCGAGGAAATTTCCTACAAAATCTGAGTCTTGCAGATGGCCTCTCCAAGTTTTTTTCAATATCCTTGATTTAGCTGGCATAAATGCCTGGATTTTGTACAAGCAAACGACAGGAGAACTACTCAAGCTAGCAGAAGAACTTGGCGCCGATTTTCGAGAAGCCCGTGAACAACCAAAACAAGAAACAAATACGAAAGGATCGTTGCCTAAGTCTACTACAGATGCTTATAAACGTATGAGATGTCAAATAGGATACTGTAAAGAAAATAAAACCAACAAAATTTGCTCTAAATGTAAAAAATATGTTTGCGGAAAATGTACAATGGACACACTTATATGTAAAAAATGCGATGAAGTATGAATTAAAAATGTTTATTTTTTGCTTTTGTAATAGAAATGCTCAACATACTATTTTGTTTAGTTATAATAAATTTAATTTATATTTTTAATTCCTTCCTAACATCCATATTTCATACATTCAAGCATGAAACATAAAGTCGGGTCATTTGACCCGCTATGGTAGAAATAGGTATATATTAAGTCTAGGTATGATAAGTGTTAAGAACATTCCTTTTACCTTTCTTAACTTTTAACTTTAACCTTTAACTAGAGATCTGCAATGAATGCAATTGCAAACCGAAATGCAATGATTAATTAATATTTGATTCTTGAGCGAGTACTTGCCCCAATAGTAAACAAGCCTTTAGTTCAATGTGATCGAATTGAACGGGTACACTGCATCATGGACAGATGACATGAGTTCTCAGTGTAAACATATTTCAAATCATTTCAAAATGATGCCGTTCCAGAATAATAAGACGAATGATCCAGAAGGCTTATGAAGAAAAAAAATACAGTCTAAACTCGATGTACGCAAGCCTCGATTCCAACAACTCCCGGATTTTCGCAACACTAAAACCGTCTTGACTGTATAATTGAAACTTTTCAAAACAGGTTCCTCGATTAGTTCAACTTGTGTTTATTCATCTGTTATTTATTTGCATGTACCCCTTTGGTTCGTCATGCCTGCCGTTATTTTACAGATTTGTTCGCCAACACAAATACAGCTAAATATTTAGTGTCTTTCAAATGTGCCATTATTCAGTTCAGATAATTTGAGTGTTACAAGTAATATTATAAAATCACCTATTCGATTTTGTCTGAAGTGGGTATGGGCAAAGTCGGCGAACGTACTTTGCAAAACATATAATGTTGACATGTAAACTACAAGTCGGATAAAAGCAAAGAAAAACAATTTGTTGCTGCAGCTGAATCTTGACCAGGTAAAAGTATTAGACTTAAAGGCCAACTCACAATGCCACGCGGTCGGCCCTTGGTAGGCTTCGGTACGCGTTTTATCTAGCTTACGAGAGACCAGACAGAAAACTAGCGCATAAATGAAAGTGAAGGTGAAGCTGTCCCCCGTTTATGAAAAGTTAGAACAGAAGTTGCAGAACGATCTTTCGAAGAGACTAATATTCCATCCGAAGACATTTTAACCCCACAAAGAGTAAAAGAGTTGGCAGTTTTGAAAAATATGGAATCTAAAAAAATACATTTCCTATAATAATTTTATTGAATTGTATTTACTTTTATAGAAACAACCATTGTGAATATAATTTCGTTGGTGAAAAATTGACCCGGTAAGTGCAACAACCTCGGTAATTGCAACTGCCTCAATTTCTATTAGCTGCGTAAATCTGTCCTGGTATTTCGGTTTAGGAATAGAAAAAACTTTATTTATTTATTTTTCTTAAGTTCTTTTAGTACATAACAGTTGTTGCTGTCGGTTCTGAATACCAAAGAATCAAACACATTTTCTGTACACAGGTCCACCACAGTTTGGTGAGAAACATACGAAGCACATTGGTGCACTACACCGGTGTGTGTGTTAGGAGTTAAGAGTGAGTTTGTTCACTTTTGAAATAAAACAGTGCATCCACTTATTGTCAGGTACAGTGTTTGTTTGTTGAAATGTGGTACTCATTATGTGGTACACTATTTGATGTGGTGCAATGAATGGTATGCACTGAAGCATTGTACATTGTATGAAAAGGCAAATGAATGCATTCGTTCAGACCTCTAGACCCAGCATACCCCTCAGCCCGGGAAAGATGAATGTCAAGACTATCTTCTTTGAGTTGCTTTAAGATAACATCGGTAAGTTCAAAACTAGAAATCATTTCCCCACTTCAACTATGCCCTCCTGGATGTATGGAACGTATCAAATGACCTCACTGATTTGACTGATATGTGACTCAAGGGGTGTGCTTTCGAATATAATGCCAACGTACAAAGTACATACCGCACATGGGTGGGTCGCCGCACAGTGGTTCCCTTCGTATGGGAGCGCGGAAATAAATATGTCACTTTTGAACTCGTGAATCGATGAAGGAATTTTCGTGGCTTAAAAATGATTGATGGAGCTAAAACAAAATGCTCATTAACGGAGTAAACTTAAGTGGAAAAATTAAATAAATTATATCTACAAATATCATTTTTTAGAAACACGGAAAGTTTTTTTTAAATCGGGGCTTGAAAGTTGTTTTTATTGATTACTTTGCAGAACTAGTATTCGCTTGGAAATTACAACCCATTGCCATTTTTTGCAGCTTAGGTCAACGTATTGCTACACTGTGGCTCTTGCGGCCACAGTGGTGGGTAGGCAGATATGATTTTTGCAACATTAATTGGGTTCGTCTTCAGCTTTCAGAAACACTATGTCTACCGTTGGACCCTCTTGGAACTTTTTCTTACAGTCCAATAAGAATAAAACACACTCCCTGAAAAAAAAAATATAAATTCTAGTGCAATCGGTCTTCTTCTCCGTCTTCTTTATTTAGCGCTAAAGTCCGGGGTGGATCTGGGCCTCAACCAACAAGCCTCTCCAGCTAGCACGGTCTCTTGCTACCTGTCTCCAGTGTGCGCCAAGTTGGCTCAGGTTCTCCACTTGGGTGCGCCACCTTAAACGCGGGCGTCCTCTGTTACGTTGTCTCACGGGTTCGGAGTCGAAGATAGGCACTCGCCCTAACCTAGCTAAATCAAGCAAATTGATTTTTTGTCATTGTTCTTATTGTGGAAGCTTATTACAAAGATAGCAAGTGACAAAGTATTTGTTAAAGAGATTGAATTTGAACAAATATTTCTAAAAATGGCACTTGTCATGAATTTCAAAACTGATCGAAAGTGTAAATTTAGAGCTATGTATCTCGCAAATCCCTTAACGTAACTTGCCAGGATTTTGGGAAAACATACGCCAGTTATATATCTATTAAATATAAATGAGAATACTTTTATTCGAACCATACTCCAAATTCAAAATCATTTTTGGTATTTACTTCCAGTTTTGAACCACTGTGTGCCGTGGCGTAGTGGGTTTGTGTGCTGACTTCTACGCAGATGGTGCCAGGTCCAAATCCCCGATTTACCAACTTTCATAATTCACAGCTCCAGCTCTTTAGAGTCATAAACAATGCTTAAAGCTTATTCCTGTCTAGAAAAAGATTCTCAACTTTGCCGTTAGGAGTCGGCATAAAATGTTAGGTCCCTTCAACTCGTAAAAGAGCAATAGCACGCTCTCCCCGAGTGTTTGCTGAGAAGCTAGGCCGAGGTCCACCTCGGAATGTCGAGCCACTCACATTATTATTATATTTCTCCCATAACTGGTGGATATCTCTTTTTCATTTCCAGGTCAGCAACGAAATTCTTTCTGGACACCATAGTATCCAGAAACTCTTTTCGGTATGGTTCCGGATATCACAGTATACAGAAACTAATTTCGGCAGGAGACGAAAATTATTTCTCTTCGTTACTTGCCTAATTTCTTTCTGGTCACCAGTGTCAAAATGTCCCGCTTTAGGAATATATAATGGTCACCTTAACGAAAGTATTTACTTCCCAAAGAATCTTCGAAATAAGTCATCATTTTCATGGCCTATTTTCCGACAAAAATCAACACTCTGAACAAGAGCTCATTCAGCATTTTGGAAGCCTGTGGATGGATATCTGAACTTGTTTTTTCGAGTCTTCTGTTCATGTCCTTGCTTAAGCTTTTATTTGAACTTTAAATATCTGCTCCAACCAAACGTTGTTGAATGTGATTCCTTTAATTCCCGCCATCATCCCCAATGTCGCCACGCGAGAAATCGTCCTTCTAATCCTCCGGGGAAAACAATAAACAGCACAATGGATAGCCAGTGGCCAGCGGGAAGTCCACGCCAGTAGTGAATAAATATTGAATGATAAATTCCAATAAATGTTGTCACATACTTTCCCAATTCATAGGACGTTGAAAACTTCAGCATTACGTTCATAATTTATCGACATTGCCAAACGCACTCCCTCTTCGTAATCTATTACTCCAATACTAAACTTAAATAACTCCGGGAAGCATTGTGCGTCCCTCGAAACGGATGGACACTGTTGCCGCCCAAAATCGCATTTGAACATTTATTTATTGCTCGTTAAACGATCGATTGGCTTTTTATTTTGTATCCCTCAAATGAATATAACTCTTTTAGTTGTTTCATATTTCACGATTAATTCCTTGGCTGTCTCTATTACAGATGATTCAAATTGCCCAACAGAGAAAGTAATGGATACTGTCCGTGCACAGAGACAAATTACAGTTTTATCACCCTTATCTGCTGCTGGTGTCCCTTTTAGTGTTGGTTCTTTTGATTTAGGCCCAAGCTTGGAAACTCACTGGGGATTGTCCTTTTTTCGTCCTTTTGGACTCGTTTTAGCTTTGGATATTATTATTATGTAACAACATTGGGCGTTATCCTTTTTTGGGGTAATTTGCTGTAATGTCTGATGTTCATAACAGTGTTATTCCACCCCTCCCTTCCGAAGGCAAACAGAAAAAATAAAGTTTAGTTGACGTTTTTCTTTTTACGAGCTAAAGATTGGTTATGACAACGAGTCGGATGTAGGTGGTGTAAAGTGAAAGCCAGTAGAAGTGTAAAATCAAAAAAAAGCAGTTGTAGTTGTGTGTAGAAAAGATGGTTTCGAAGTATGTCAAGCGATTGAAAGTGCTGGGTGCATACTGGATAGCGTTAGAAGAGAGACTGCAAATATGCAGTCTCATTTGGGTCTCGTGAAGGCCATTATTGCGCCCTCTGCATGGATCACACTTTTCCTTACTCACTCAACCAGTTGGACTTTGTATCAAGGCTGATTTATGCTGGGGTTAAAATTTGCATATGGTTCTGTAGGTGTTTCAGTCACCGGAGCTACAGTCAGATATGAGCAGAGTAGGGAAGAATTTTATTCTTCTCCTGTTTCCTCTCCATGTGATGAACCTTATCTAGTGGCTGGCATACTAATGTTCATAGCAACAACCTTTTGAGGTCCTTATTTCGATTCTTCTCAGACTCAGTGAATTCTTAACTTCGAAGTGGTCAAGGTAGGGCATTCTGTCCATCCACAGTTGGTGGACAGTTAGAGAGATGTATTTTGGATAGTTGTTTGGTTATGAAAGCCAAGCAAATGCAAAGTTTCGCCGCACACCATCTGGAACATGACGTTACTATCGACATATATACAATTTAGAGATAGTGAAGAAGATTGCCTACCTCGGGGCGATCATGGACTCCACAAAAGACATCATAATGTAGAGCCGATGTAGAATCGCCCTTGGAAACCTTTTGAAAAACATATCTTACGCAGGTTGTTTGATAAGTGAGTTTCGCCTTGTAAACATTTTATTTCTCAACGTAATCTCCTTTCAGTTTCATCATGTAGACAATTTTCATACCTTCCAAGTAATAAGTAAATATATAAGTATAAGTAAATAATAAGACCCCGAATATAGGCGCTTGGTTCAGGAATTACACATTCCTTTGACTTAAATCTTCAACACCCTGCTTTGAAGTATTTAAAAGGGGCTGAATCTGAAAAATATGTTGGATGCGGTAGCAGTTCGAAGCTTAATTTTTAATGTTGCCTAAGCACGTGTAAATGCTTACATTATCTTCATCGAACATGACAATTTTCTTCGACAAATGCGGTAGTTCTTGATAAAATTCTAAGGTTCCGTCTGTCCAAAACCGATATCATATCGACTAATTTCCCGAACAGACCGCCACCACTCTAGCGATGTCACGACGACTTTACCGAACGGGACTCATGCCATGCTGATGCTTATCCGCTGGGATGTACATCTCCTCTGCAAGCAAGCACTGAAGCGCATATCCCTGCGCAGCCAGTTCACCGGACTTCTCATTTTCTGGGATATCTCTGTGATCTGGGATACAGAAGAGAAGCAACATGGTAACCTGGCCTTCTAACGACGTCGCTAGCTGAGCCCGGCATACCAGCTCTAATTTTGAATGAAGTAAGGCAGGCAATAGTGTTAATGGCTGTTCGGCTGTCAACGTGCGGCAGATTTCTGCCTTGGCAATAGATTAGGATTTTTTTTTAAATTTGTGGGGACCGCAAGTTTCACCGACAGCGTTGCTGGAAAAATATTTTTCAAAGTTCCACTACTGCTATCAAAAATGCCACAAACGAAAATATACCCAAAAATAAGCTTTTGTGGCGACGTACGAGTTTTTTAAATCATTCATGTCAACACTAGATCCACCACCCCCAGCCTCAAAGTAAGTGCTAGTATATCTCAGGACATTGCCATCGTCGAAAGCAGACAATTTGATTTGGAAGAAACAAGCTAAGGCTTATAGCATTGAATCCACTTACTCATGAGGATGCCCCGAAGACAACGCCTTGCGTTTTACTTCATGCACCAATTATAATAATATAATATGGATGACGCGACAGTCCGAGGTGGACCTGGGCTTAGCTTCTCAGCAACCACTCGTGTTGTGCGTGCTATTGTTCTTTCACGAGTGGAAGGGACCTACTACTTTTATGCCGACTCCGAACGGGGAAGTTGAGAAGCTTTTTCTAGACAGGAATACTCTTTGAGCATTGTCAGTGACTCGAAAGAGGTGGAGCCGCGAATTATGATAGGTGGTAAATTCGGCACTTACCCACTTACCCACTACGCCACGGCGACCAACCAATTAAGTTCGTGAATTATTGGACTTTCCCTCTCACTCGTTAAAGGGCGAAACCGATCTAAAACGTCTTGCTGCTCTTGTTATAGCTCAGAGTCGTATACGACCATAACAGTATAGACGTCTCAAACGACATGACACGTTAGCATTAATCCCAAACCATCCCCTTGATTTGGGTTTAATGCACAGCCTCTACGACGCTCCCATAAGAGGGACACCGCTTTGTCAGGATGAAACCGGCTGTTAGTCTCAGGGGCTTATGACCTACCGTGGTGCCTGAATACAACATCTGACGTAGCTGCTCAATCGAGTGGTATGCCTTTCTTAAGGAAAAATGCGACTTCCACTCAACGAGCTATACTCCCTCCATTATAAGACTGGGCTTTACTCAGTAAACATGCGAGTTTACGATTTTTTTTTAATTCAAACTAAGGCGTGTAGTCGGGGATGTATCTTAACCACTAACTCACGTTATTCACATGTTTATTGCTTGCTTTCGGGGGAGTGAAGGAAAGTTAATAGAAGAACATATATTTATTAAAACTTAGAGTTAGGTATGAGGGTAGGCGTAGTAGAACCACAGCTCATTCAGGTCCTGTTAGACCCGTTGTGGTAAGATTCAATAAAACTTGGGTGCAAGTGATGCAGCGATTTTTTGATATAGGTTAGGTTAGGCAAAGGGGCAGCTTGTGAATTCACCAGCACACTTAGACCATGTTGGTCCATTGTGGTACCCACAGTCAGACTGCTACCACTGACCCCTCCAGTGACAGTACCATTATCCCAACGGCAAATGGTGACTGGAACAGATTTGAAAACTTGATAAAAGCGATTTAACTTTGCTTTCACTGGAATTCGAATCGGGGACCCCGCTAATCAGGGGCAGGCACTCAACATCTTGCCGTTTTTTAACGTTGATGTAAATATACATATATATTCAATCAGTGCCACAGTGCCATGATGGCACGATCGTACTACATCAGCAACGGTGTTTATCGACTGCGAATTGTTCCCTCTGAAACACTCTGGAATACTCAGATAGGCTGTACGATTTGGAAATGTTCAGGTACTCCGAGAGCACACCCGATACCATTCCGACGACCGTCTTAGAGTTGTCAGTGTAGATAGTCCAATAAAAATCCCGGCCCATTAAGTCTGGGAATGATATCGAAGTGGGCACGTCGCATTATTAGCTGTGTTTTTTTGAAAGCGTATATACGCTTAATTTTGAAGTGCACAAAAAAACGATCATCGGCGCTTAATAATTCATCATAAAATCTTGGCAGCACCGACGACATTTATGACATTTGCTAAGCATTCAAGGGTGTAGTCGTGGAAGGTGATTTCTGATCTTTGATGGTCACAATCTTCGTTTTGTGACTGTGTACTTTAAACCACGTACGTGACCATCACTTTAAAAGCAAAAACACTTAATAATTATAAAATAAAAAAATGTTCATCAAATGAAAAGAATCGATTACGAAACATAAACGGAATGTATAGCAGAGATACCAAAAGTTGCATACTTATGGATGCCAAAAAATTGAAAAATGATCTAATACATCAACCAAACCTGCAAATGTAAGCCACATACAGCAACCTAACCAATGAATGAATGAATTCAGGAATGAACACATAGAAAATAATGTTTAGAAGCATTGCTTTTATCCGCGCCTATTCCTTAAGCGGCGATAGATATGATGAGTAAGTTAAGCGGATATAGGTTTCGTTGTTAGTGTATTTTACATGCAAATTGAAAATTAAGCGTATATACGCTTGCAAAAAAACGTAGCTATTGTTGTAATTTCTTCATTTGTTCATGAATCTGGTGACAGTGAAATTGTTTACATGCTGGAGTAAAATATAGTGAATTAAATATATTCTTCTATCAGATATCCCTTCTTATTCATAACATTCAAGAAAGAAAAAAGAAAGACTGTTCTTTGCGTATGAAGAAGGTCCGATTCCGGTGTTTGAAACAGCAGAAGATCGTACGCCTTCACAAATGGCCTTGGTCTTTATACACTCTATGTGTGATAAATGTCTAAGAATATGTGCAAAAGAAAGAGTGTCAATTGCACAGTTTACTGTCACTGCAAACAGTGCCAATAATCTAAAACCGTTCCTTATTTCTGTATAGATTCACTAAATGCAATAGATTTTATAAGCGTCCGACGGTGCAAGCCTCCTACCAATTAATTAAATCATACAATTCTTTCAGTCTGTAAAATATGATTTACATCTCAAACATAAAACAACATCCGACCAGAACATGGAATGTGAAAGAAGATGAAACCTTACACTCCACCGAACGAACAACCAGAAGCCCATTCAAATGTTGGTAATAAATTTGAAAGTACACTACCAATTCCAACACGGACAACCTTCGCCAATGCCTATAACTGTCATTTTCAGTTCTTGCTGCTCAACAATGAAGGTACATTCATACGTACACTTTGTGCATATGTTTCTCCATCCTTTTGTACGCTTCTCTGCCTACTGGAAGTGCGGCATTTTGAGGCTGCACCAGCATCCCTCTATACACCCGCTCTCTCTTCGTTACTGAATCTCACAAGAGTTTTAATTCATCCTTCCTGGCAGTCGGCCCACTCTTTATTGTACATTGTTCAAAATGTGAGATATTTTATTTCTCTAAGGACACAACAATTTATTACTTATTCATGAATACCTCGAGGTGCGAAAGGAGTAGGCAGCTAAATGAAGACAACCTATTTCGGAATGAAATATTATATTTGGGATGTTCCCTTTGATTTAATGTGATGAATATTAGTTTTTCCGTCTTATCTTTGACTCGGAACTTCTTTTTTCACATTTTGTACGTGCATCATGGAGGAGTGATGATACATCGTGCCCTGGATCTGCTGGAAAAATGCAATGGGCCCTGACATTGTAAATGCTATGAGGTTAAAGTTAACGAGCAATGAAGCAAGCAGATCGTTGACGTTGAAGTAACCTCTTCGAGTAGATCGTAGATGAACATTTTTTATTTCCCGTAAGCTGATGCTATTTGAAGTTGTGAACCAAAATTGTAATTAACTCATACACATGTAAACCGACATCCAGTCGTCTGGTCACGTTCCACATGGGGAAAACGCCACAATTGAGATGGAGAGTATAAATGCATACTAATTTCGACTAACCGTTCACTGCTACAGGCTGTGATTAATTTCTACTGATGCAGATAAAGTAGCATATATTTTCACGATTCAACTAGGTTGTCCTACAAATATACTACATCAAGATGCCATCAATACAACCAAATAATTGTAGGAAAGCTTGCCGTGTCTGAACCAGGAATAACAATGGAAAATTTTTATTTAATTTTCTATTCTTTAAAAATTGAACGATTTCACGACGATGCTAGTGCACAATATTTACTTCCTTGCTTTTCAGGTCAGTGATCAGCGGCAGTAGTATAAACAATTCAAGGACAAACTATGGAATAAAAAATGGTCATAAGTGAGTCTTTACATAATAGATATTGGACATAATAGATAGCCGAGGTAGACGGATGTTCGCTTAAGTCTGCTAAGCTACGGCACGAATTTTAGTACGGTTTTCATCACTAAATAGAGCGAGTCAAGAGGAAGGTTCATACTTTAACCGATAGAAGTAGCAATAATAAAATACTTGAATATATTTTTTCTGATCAACTTTATTGAATGTACGTCCGTATCGCTTCGCAAACTACACAAGAGTGATCTTTATTCATGTTCACTGCTCTCACACCGGTAGTCCGTTTTACATGTTTATCTCTTTTTCTTAGAAGAGTGCCTGAATTCATTATAAGGGCTGCTACAATACGTATGGTTAAATATTGCTTTGTGATAATTCGTTGACTGTAATAGGCTAATGGTTCAGGATGCCTGAAGAAATCAAGCCGATTTTGAGCTTTTATCGAAAACGCTGTTTTGAAGGGTGCATAAACGAAATTTGGAAGAATATGAATATTTTTTTGGCTTTTCTCTTACTCTGAGTCTTGGATATCGGAAGCATGCAATACACACGCCAGAAACAAGAGAATAAGGAGAGTTTTTCTACGTCCCATGCGCCTTGATTCCATCACGATATGTTTCTTATACGATGTATCTGTAAAAGGTAGCCACTATCCCACCTCTTGGGATGTGCAGACGACATTGAGTAGTGGAAGCTTTTACAGCAATTGAAGAAGAGGCGAAGCGAGCTGGTTTTAAGGTCAATGAGGATAAAACAAAGTATGTGCTGCCGACCAAACAACTATCCATCATACACCACCTAGGACAAAATATTACAATCGACAGCTAAAATTTCGAGGCAGTAAAGGCGTTTGTCTACCTCGGGGCAAGCGTAAGTCCCACAAATGACATCCCAGTGGAGAACCGACGTAAAGTCGCATGGCGTCAAAACTCTCGACACCAAGGACCAAAATCATGTTCTTCAAAATTCTTATTTTGTCAGTACTGCTATATGGAGACGAAAGCAAAACTGCAGAACTGATTCTTTCTGTCATCGAAAGAAAAATTCTATGTCGGATATATGGTCCCGTCTGCGAGGAAGGCGAATGGAGGAGAAGACACAACCGCGAACTCTACGAGCAGTACCAAGACGTGGATGTAGTCCGGAAGGCAAAGATCCGTCGACTGCACTGGCTCGGCCACATCGAGCGCATGGACATTAATGCTCCAGCTCAGAGGGTCTTCTAATCTGAGCCTCCTGGTTCGAGAAAGAGAGGAAGTCAGAATCTCCGGTATATAGACCAAGTCATCGCGGATGCAAGGCAGCTTGGTCTTGATGACTGGAACCAGCATACCCAGGACCGTCAGCAATGGAAAGCAGCTATTGCTCAGGCTCGGACCTTGCATGGGTCGCCAGCATGATAAGTATGAAGGTTAGGTTAGGTAGAGAGGCTGCTAGTGAATTCACCATGTTGGTCCATTGTGATTCCTACAGTCAGACTACTACCACTGATTGACCACTACAGTGAAAGCACCGTTAATTTGATCCCAACGGCAAATGATGACTGGACCAGATTTGAAAACCAGATAAAAGCGTATTAACTTTGCTTTAGCTATGATTCGAACCGGGGACCCTGCTAACCAGGTGCAGGCACTCTACCAACTGCGCCATCCATTCTTTTGATAAGTATGTAAATTAGTCTGTGAATACGTGTTAGATCATGTAAACAGCTCAAACCCTACCGGGGAAGGTGAATCCATCGATTTTGTAAAAGTATTTGTGGAATACACTGGACTACACTACTCTTAACGAAAATCCCTCTTTGCATACCTTGACCATTATTTCTGCAAACCATACTTGTGCGCCCACTTTTGTGTGCAGTTCGGGAGCACTTTGCACCACTATATAATAATAATAATAATAATATGGCTGGCGCGACAGTCCAAGGTGTACCTGGGCCTAGCTTCTAGCAACTTTCCGCCACTACTTCACACAAATTCATACACAATAGCTATGTTTTTTGCAAGCGTATATACGCTTAATTTTCAATTTGAATGTAAAATACACTAACAACAAATCCTATGTCCGCTTAAGTTACTCATCATATCTATCGCTGCTTAAGAAATAAACGCGAATAAAAACAATGCTTCCAAACATTAATTTCTGTGTGTTCATTCCTGAATTTATTCATTCATTGCTTAGGTGGCTGTATGTGGCTTACATTTGTAGGTGTGGTTGATGTATTAGATCATTTTAAATTGTCTTGGCATCCATAAGTATGCAATTTTTGGTATACTCAGAGTGTCTCTGCTATACACTCCGTTTAGGTTTTGTTTACGATTCTTTTCATTTGATGAACATTTTTTTTTATTTTATAATTATTAAGTGTTTTTGCTTTTAAAGTGACAGTCACACTACACAGTCACAAAACGAAGATTGTGAACATCAAAGATCAACCATCACCTTCCACGACTATCCCTTTGACTGCTTAGCAAATGTTATAAATGTCGTCGGGGCTGCCAAGATTTTATGATGAATCATTAAGCGCCGAAGATCGTTTTTTGTGCACATATAATTTCAGCGTTTATAAGCTTGCAAAAAAACAAACCTAATGATCTGCTTGTGTATTTATGCACATGTTTCACGAATGAATTACTAAGGCTATCAAAGAACGGTCAATGTCAAAATTATTTCACTGTACAACGATCGAAATGCGACTGATATTTGATTATTTAGAACATTAAAGCGGTCGGCTAAGCCACTCACATCACACTTTTAGGAACAGCAGCTCTGGGAAAAAAATTTCATGGCTCCACCTGTTTTCAGGTCTCTTTCAGGTTACTCACAACTGTCTAGAAAAAACTTCTCAAAATTGGCCAAATAGAGTCGGCATAAAGCTGTAGGTCAATTCCACATATGAGAGAACAATAGCATGAACAAAACGAGTGGTTTCTGAAGAAGCTCGGCTCTTGCTCTTTCTTATGGGCTATAGCGTCACCCATTTTATTCTTACAAGACAATTGGATGGACTTTTAACTAGTTCTGGGTTCGGATGTTGAAAACTTCTCGACTTCACAGTAGTAAACTTTCCAATTTGCAAGCAAGAGTTTCATTTGAATGATGCCAACCTCTGTAGAGTAGATATTGGTAGGACTCTCAATTCAAAAGAATACCCGGTCTGTGGCTTAATACTTCCATAAACTGAAGAAATTGACGAACATCAACAGCAGTCAACTCGCCTCACAACAAGCTTAGAAAGGCTAGATTATTACGTTTTTCTACCCATAGTGGATAGAGTCAGTGCGACAGAATACTCTTCTGCATGCCGCTAGCAACCCCTCAATTTGGTATGATCACTTCCTATATAAATGCCTTTTGAGCCAACCCCCTGCGAGAAGTTATCCTTTTATAGTGCGAATATAAAATCTCTGCGATTTCTGTTCTTTGCATTCATTTGCGGCCACCTCTCATAGGGCATAATGTATCTGTGTATCTTGGAAGACCGCAGACTTATTGAGCTTAGGCCTGCCACTCGCATTAGATACACACTGTCCAGAATATGTGTCCAGAATTACTCCATGGCTTGACGTTACCAGGAAATTCGTATTTTATACTTGTCACTCTCATTTCTTATTCAAATTTAATTCCCATTCTCCAAATTCAGTTGCGTCCGCCTTAATTAAAGAGTAATAGCCTTCGAGGTAACACACTGATGGACAGACATTCTTCATCAAAAATGCAATCTATAATCCATCGGTGCTTTCATTTGCAACTCACTAATTTCCACTTGCTTCAGGAGTTGCCCCCACTGGGAGGAAGTCATGTCCGTTGACCCCGTCTAGATACCGTGTCATTCACCTCCAAGCCGTTTGGTTAATGAAATCAGTTATTTATGGGTCTGTTTCGGATAAAGCTCAAACTAAATCCGGGGGGCTAGGGAACACAAGCAAATAGGAGGAGATGTATTTTGTGGGAAATGCCTTAACACCTGCAACGAGGAGACTGCTGCAATGGATAACTCCATTCACACAAGCATATCCTGATGCTTCATCAATGGATTTTATGAACTCAACATCGCCTCAAACAGAATATTATTTCATTAGTCTGACGATGCGGAGAATGGTTGCCGAAGAGGGGTGGTCTTTCTTCCGAGCGAAAAGACCTGAAGATATGCACAAGACACGATGATCAGAAATATTGCCATCACTTACTTCGTAGTTCTTGCATTATGACCGAGCATTTTGAGTTCAGAGTCAGTTGCAGAAGAAATTTCACGATTCACCCTTCTCGCAAAGATGCATAAAGGAATGCACTGCAAATACTTCACCCCACTTTCCACATCCGTGATAATTTCAATTTTAAAACCAAATTATGAAAAATAAAGCAACCCGTTCATCATGACACAGAGAAAAGTCTGTTATCTTGAAAAGATTCCTTAAGCGCATTTGCGAATAGTTGAAAATCAACCAAGCACGGTGATGAAGTTTGCTAAGACCACCATCTGTACAGGGTTATCAAGCAATTCAACTGTGGCCGGTCATAAGCTGCAAAGATGAGTTTCAAACAAACAAACAAAAAAAAAATTACCGCCCTTTGTTGGTGACGACGATGACGCTGACATGGGGTCATTATCACCAACAGAAGTTTTACTCCAAGAAAGACAAAGAAAATAAGAAAATGAGAAAAAAGAACCTGCTCCGACCTCGTCAACTTTTACAAGTACCTTTCTCGAGAACATTTTTATGGGTTTCAATTTCCCCCAACAGTGCCAGTAGTGGGTATGCCCTGACAGAGGGGATTATGCATGAGGAAAAGGATAAATGGAAAAAATTAGGAGTAAAGTGACCGTCTAAGATGAATTGTTCTTCTGGCGTAGTGGCAGAAGGGAGAAAGAAAAAAGAACGAGCTTGGGATCCGTTGGACGAAAATCGAGTTTAAGTGCAGAGATACCTTTAAGTTTACCAGTGAGTTTCTCAATTTGTTTCAAGTTGAATCGAGAAGGGGGACGTGAACCTTCTGAAAAGGATGGTCTATTGTAGCGAATTGCGTGAGTTGAATGAGCAGGTGCAGGGAAACATTTAAATTTAATTTTTGTTGAAGATTGACAACAATTGAAGGGTTCTAACTCAAAAGGGCCTAAGTGCCAACAAACCGGAAGTCAATATTTTTGGAAAACCCAATCTAAGTGAAAAGCCTGATAATATAAAAATAGACCCATGTCTTGATGGCGCTAATGCAGGGAAACTCGTTTATTAAACGTGTATCTTGAAAAGTGGTGTTTAATACTCTGTAATAATTTTACAATAAACTTATTACAAACTAATTACAAAGGAGATATATGCAAACTTACACTTTGTGTCTCTTCGGCACGAGCACGCTCCATCATGTGAATATAATGAACGAGAGCATAATTTTCGCCTAATTCAGTGAGTTTACATGGCTACGCAAAGCCTACAAGATTTATATTCGTTCAGTGCATTCATCTGTTGTGCGTTTACATGACTACGAAAAGCCTACTAGGAGCGTATTAGTTTGTGTTAATATTCAAATGGAATTCAAACGCATGCTGAACATAATACTACTAGATTTAAATTTTAAAAGAGTAAACAAATTTATAATTTTTGGGACACAACAACCCAAGTAAATGTTTCTTTTAAAATTTTACCCACACACAAATAAAGTTGTTTCATGCTCTAAATTCGTACGCACTTTCGCTTTTTGCGTATACAACTTAATGATAAATTTAGCATTAGGCATTTTAGACCTACAACCATTAAATATACGGTAAACCACACCACCTCATCTTCACTCCGTATGATCCGCGAAAGGGGTCTGGGGAGGGGAATGGAGGGGGAGCATGTACATACCACTCGATCCGTCGCCCTCGACTCCAACACAACACAAGTTATGCCCAACATTCTAGTTCTAGTAGTCCATGGCAAATCGTTTGCAATATTTCTGTTCTAGTTTAAGCAACTAGACTTTACTTATAATTATAATTGCGTCACTTATAATTGCTTTCCATCGTAGACGGTCCTGGGGCCTATTTCACAGAACATACATCTCATACATTGTATGATTCTAACACTTCTGCTGTATGATTTCTGTTTCTCAGATGTGCTGTATGAACCGCTGTAATACAACATGTATCACCCAAAGTTTATACTGGAAATATGGAAAAGTTGTATGATTCTGTTTCACAGAAAAATATCATACCCGTCATGCAGCAGTTATTTTCAAATTTGAACATACATGAGTAAAAATGAGTTTTCAAATGAGAAAATACACAAAAATAAGCATTTTTGAGCTTAAAGTTTTTTGAATAATGAATGAATGTTCATCTTTTTTTTTAAATTAGACATGTATTAATAAGGAATGCTAGTTCGTCAAGAAATGTTCATTAAAATTGCATGTACTATGTGAAAACACAGTTGAATGGTATCTCTCTTAATTACTGGAGAACTCCGTTAATAAGTTTTCGTGTGTTTGCAATCCACTTAAATGGTGTCTGAGTTTCATTCACGACACTATTTAGATTTCAATTAACACCCCTATTCTGGCAAACCTCAGTGATGTGTTTTAAGTCACAACTACCTCACAAGAGCATGGTGAGTCACAAATTGTGAGGTTTTCGTATTCCGAGCAAAACCTCACAGCTTGTGAGCATCACAAGAACGGTCAAAATTGTGATGTTCTCATGAGCACATCACAAGGAAAAATAGCAACAAAAGAACTGTCACACACAAGGAAAAATAAACAGATGTTGATTTGCAAAAAGGCGAAAATAAAGAAATAAATGGAGGACATTGTTTTGATTTTGTTATTTATTGAAGAAGGAGAAAATAGAGACAAAAGGTAATTCGCTTTTATAATGTTGTAGACAATTAAATAAAGTAAATATTTTTAGACTGCAACGTAGAAGGATTTTAAGGAACTTGCGAGAAAAGTATTCACCCTTCGCATTGGATGAAGTAATGTTCGCTACGTTCTGCCATTATTTTGTAGATATTACTTTTCCAAAATCAAGTATAAGTAGACCGCTCAGTAAGAAAAAAAAACGCGAATATAATTACTGTCAAAAAAAAAAACAATTTTTGACATGGCAACGAATTCACCTCACCATGGTGACTATTCTTGTGCGTTTTCTTGTGAGGTTTTCGCCAGAATACCAAATAGCTGAAACCTCACAAGGTAGGCATTATAATTTTCGCCTCACGTTGTGGCCACATCAGAACCAGAATAGGGGTGTAAATTTGTTATTCAAAATTAAACGTCAAATTATACACATCATACAATAAAGAAGATATCATACAATACTTCCAGTGGAATCTGAGAAACAGAAAATTGTACGATATGTATGATGTATGACAGTTTTGTATGTTGTATGAAATGTACGTGATGTATGATCTGTGAAATAGGCCCCTGAACATCTATTTCAATTGATTAAGTCCAAGATGTCTTCCGGTTATTGACTCAAAAGAGGTCTGGCCGTGTGAAAAAGGAATCGACGTGCAGACCCAACGCCATGGCCAGTCAAAAATATAGATAGTTACTGGACTTCAACAACTGGCCTTCTTCTGTGCGGTTTTTCTTCGACGACCTCTTTATGGCTCCTGTATTTTTAAACAGAATTCTAAACCTAAAACGTTTTTGTGTGAACATCTAGTATACTAGATTATTTGCTACCTACACCTACATGTTTGGCCCTCAAATGGTGTTGATGAAGTACGATTGATGGAACAGAAGCCAGCTTCGCAACAAGCTCGATATCCTTTCCTGTGAGCGATGAGACGTTCCATGTGCCCATCCTAAGTCGATGCTATGGTCCGTTGATCTTTGATCACCACACTCACTGGTTACTGTATGGAGGGACACCCCCACCCTCCTCCCTCCACCGCTGTCACGAAGTCCCTGCCGGGTTGCTAGTAGCTTCCACTGGCTAAGCCCTCTCGCATACAGCTACCATTCAGGCTGGCTCCAAATGGGTCCTGGATCACCAATGTAGGCAGTATCTGGGACTTGCCTAAATCCTCTTGTCGGAATGGGAGGATTCCGCTCCGATGTTCGAACAAAAAAAAATTCGTGCACCCCAATCCGCAATCGCATTGACAATAGAAATAAAATTGATCTGATAATGACTCATTTTTTGATAAACATTGATTTTTAACAATGACGAGAGACGCAGTCGAGAGGCCGGTCGCCGTGGCGTAGTGGGTAAGTGCGTCGACTCCTACGAAGAGGGTGCCAGGTTCGATACCCGAATTTACCACCTTTGATAATTCACGGCTCCGCCTCATTCGAGTCACTGACAATGCTTAAAGAGTATTCCTGTCTAGAAAAAGCTTCTCAACTTCCCCGTTCGGAGTCGGCATTAAACTGTAGGTCCCTTCCACTCCTGAAAGAACAGAACGCACAACATGAGTGGTTGCTGAGAAGCTAAGCCCAGGTCCGCCTCGGACTGTCGCGCCACCCATATTATTATAGAGGCGCAGTAGTTTTTGGTTTTTAGAAAAAATGAGTTTTGTGACTCACGCACTCGCCAGGTGAAGATTAATAAGACAGCTAAGTATGAAGCGATTCAAAATAACACTGTGTTTCGAACGGACCTGTAAAATTTAAGACTAATTGATTATACTTGAATTTTTGGCATAATTTGAATTTTTGTATTCATAAAAAAATACGAATAGACTAGTATGAATCATTATTTTCTATGTTTAAGTTACTTGCTTCAAAATACGTACTTTGTTCAAATGGTACATTGTGAGTAACCCAAGTTTCTGTTAATAAATATAAAAACATCGAGTATTTATATGCCAGCAATGAACTCAAAATGAATTGAAAGTACTTAAGAAGTACAAAGTAATTAAGAGGAATTGAAAGTACTTGGAAGGAATTAAGGAATTAAAGTACTTTTGATCATTTTTAAATACTTCGATGCTTAGATTGTGATTTCAATTCCATTGAAAGGAATTATAAGTACAAGTACAATTACTTGGACTGCGTATTTGAAATGTTTAAGTACAAGTACTTGTACTTAAACAAATTCAAGTACAAGGAATTTTAATTGGAATGTACTTAAGTACTAAAATGCTCAATTATCTTACAGGTCTGGTTTCGAATACGTCCTGTTCATTTGATAATTAATGGGTTGACTGTCACATGATCGACCGGTGGACACTCTTGTAATATTTGGATTTAAGAAGGGCAATGCACTTTGCTTACAACCTATGGACACGATGGAAGATAGAAGGACGAGCTTATAAGCCGATGTAAAAGGCTAAACATGGTGGGTTGATTTTTCTGAGCTTGTCAAGCT
Source organism: Eristalis intricaria (assembly GCA_964034865.1). Lineage (NCBI taxonomy): Eukaryota > Metazoa > Arthropoda > Insecta > Diptera > Syrphidae > Eristalis > Eristalis intricaria. The sequence continues at coordinate 80,001,009 of OZ035874.1, forward strand.
TCCCATATTTCATCTTCATCGCAAATTATCAAAGAAAAATAAGCGGCATTTTTCTTCAAATATGATACAACGACGTGGAGGCTTGCAAATATATCAACATGGCACGAGTGCGACAAGTATACCGTTGCCGGGCATGACATTGGAAGACCAAAAATCGAACGAGACGATGGAGGAGCATGAACCAACGAACTGGGCTCGGTGCATTCCTCAACCTGGAGGCGGAAGCCATCAGTGGAAGACGCGGACGAGCCTTCAAGTATGCTTGAAAACAGACGCAGCAACAGTTTCAGGGTTGCCGTTTAAATATTTTCGCGCGGAGTATTTGAAATGTCTAGCAATATTTTGCTTTCGAAGAAAGTACACAGAAATAAAACACCTTTTTTTTAACAGCAAAACTAGTTTATTGTAATAAGATCTGTAATAATATATTATGTCTACTTCAGTTCATTTATTACATCATTTTAAAATCGGTAATGCAACTTAGCTTCAATTTGATATGCAAGAAAAAACAAACCAATACAAAAAAAAATTCATTCCAATTTCAATTCAATTTTAAGATATTATTACCTATGTATGTTTTTATTCCACATTTTGAGAAATTTATCACTTTAGTTAAATTGATATTTTAATTAATTGAAAAAGTTAAGGCTAGTTAATTCGATTATATAAACTAAAATAACTAAAAATAAAAACATAAATATACTTTTAAATGAAATCAATATCTTAAAAGCCCAAACAAATATGTATCTATTTCTTCTGTAAAGGTTATATAGTTTATGTTTAAGATTAATAAATAAATAAAATAAAACCACCAATAGTTCAAAAAATTCAAAATACATATTTAGCATACCTTTCTAATAAATCCAACAGTTCGTTTGAAGGTGCCCATTGTGAAGAGTGTTTTGGATTAATAAAATAGATTTTGATGTCATAAAGGCATTTATTGTCGGAACGGCTGAATAATTTCTAGTTTTTGTCTTAATCAAAAAGAGTTGAGAAGAAATGCTTTCAATATTTGTGCTGTGAGGTAATGGAATTATGGAACTTATAGTCAAGTAAATTTTTTTGTGATTATTCATTACACCAAAACTTTTCCAAACAGGGGTCCCCTGTTAAACGAATTATTATTAATTCAAAGCCTGAATTCTGCATCTATCTGCTCTTCCTTATCATCTGTTATGAGGTATGGAAAAATCCTTAAAAGGGAATCCGGTTTGGTTTTTTGCTCTATAATGTTTATTTACTTCAAGACCGCGTCGTTGAAAAAGATCTTATACCTGATTTCTTGGTATAGTTCGATGTAGTATTAACAATGTGGACTTACAGGTTAAAAACATGAATGAAGAGCATTAAAAGTCGGATAAAACGTAAGCCTCGTTTGAAAAATTTAACCATTTTTTTTCTTCTAATATTTTCGACGCTTGAAAATACAAGCAGAGGGGGGTAGGTAGTACACTGATACGAGAGAAATACAAATACCCCTTAGTAGTAATTCCGCAGCCCTGATTGGTCCCACGGTCCCTAGGCTTTAGTGGAGGACACTAACAGTTAAAAAATCAACCCCTCAATTCAGAGAATTTTTGGAAACTCGTTAAAGAAGAATGGTGCTCCATTTAAAATACGGTTTTCTGCGTGAAAACAATGTTCTTTATAGAAAATTCTCATTTCTGAAGTTGGTTACACATGTTCAGTTGTCTTTATCCTGCCTTTTGAAAAAAAAAAACTTCGAAAGCAAGTTTTAATTTAGATGTAATTTTGATTAAATTGTTAATTGATATAAAAAGCAATATAATGGCATGTCTGAAAAGTTTATCTGGATTAGCACACAGGACCCAGCTTCCAGTGCAAACGTTTATCAAACTGTATCGCACTTGAATTTACCGTGACTTATTCCAAGAATTTCATGATTACATCACAGTTGGTACTTGTTCAGTGAAGTCATCAAAATGTCTGATAAACTTCACTAAAGGTTATCGTTAGGGTTAAGTTTTTAGTGCACTGGACACGATGGCGGCATATACTCCTTCCTACTTTTTGAGATCTGCCTTGTGCATTTCTACGAAATATCCAATGAGTAGCATCCTACTGTCCCAACAATATGTTGCTGGAATTAAGTTTGGAAAATATTGTGGAGCTGTATAATGAATGTTTTCGCATAGTTGTGGCGTAGGTGCCCAGAAGATTGGCATTACCACTGGGGGAAGGAATTATACGACTGAAGAGCATACTGGGAATAAAACACAGGTATGTAGCTGTTTCTGAGAATTCACTGAGAAATTGTTACCATTCAGTGACATGTGAGAACTTCTGTACTTGCTGGAAAAACATGATTTTAACTTGATGGGCGAACTTTTAAGGTGATGGTTTATTATGTTACCAATGAATTATATTCGTCTAGTATTGTCGCTTTCCCACTAATGAAGTAGAACTTTCCCATTTAACGATGTTTTACAGGAGATTATTAATATTGAGTGAAGATAGTTGCTAATTAATGATCAAAATAAAATTATTGGCATTTGTAAAGATTAGATTACATTGTGAAGGACTTGATTGTCTTAAGGAAATTAATATTTATGAAGAGCTTATGCTTGCTAATATTAGTAAGTACATGCACCTTACCAGAAAGTTTTTTTTTCTGCTGAATGAAATAAAAAATAAGAAAAAGAATCAATCTGAATGTAGAAATTGAAAACTCTTTAATTTTTGCCAAATATATGGCAAATAAATCCGAAATAATTGTTCCTTCGCCCGAAATTGTGCTTTTTTTACTGAAAAAAGATCACTGCCTATAAGCCTATCTTCCTTTCCTCTAAAGACATTGGAAAAATTTATCGATTTATTCATCTGACACTTAGTCACAGACAAACTATCGATCTCTCAGCATGCTTACTACAAGGGCAAATCTGTGGAAACAGCCCTGCACTCACTGGTTGGCACTATAGAAAGATCCCTCGATTTCAAGGAATTTACTCTCACTGCCTTTGTCGATATCGAGGGAGCTTTTAATAACATAGAACTTCACGCATTAACCACAGCACTCAACAGACTCGGAGTCGAAAAACTTATAGTGACTTTTATTTACCGGCTTCTCAATAACAGAGTGATAAGCTCGAAGCTTGGTGATACCATGATAGGTAAATCTGTGAACACAGGCACACCGCAGGGTGGTGTAATCTCCCCTCCACTGTGGACCAAAGTGGTCAACGAACTATGTTCTGAAACAAAATGGGACTGGGATGGACTATGTCATTGCCTATGCAGATGATATTGCCATAGCTTTATCTGGGAAATATATATCCACTATCAGGGATATTATGTAATCTGCCCTATCCAATCTAATGAAATGGACTAGCGAATGCGGCCTAGGTGTCAATCCGCATAAAACGGATCTAGTCCTCATTACTAGGAAGTATTAAATTCCTAACTTTGACCCTCTTACACTATGCGGGCCCCCTTGGTGATAAGCGACATCGCTAAGTCCCTAGGCCTTATAATAGACACGAAGTTAAGCTGGAAGCTAAATATCCAGGAACGTGTCAAGAGAGCGTCAACGGCACTCTACTGCTGTAAAAGGGCTATTGGGTGCAAATGCAACCCCAAATGGTTCACTGGCTATTTATATCAGTAGTCAGACCCATACTGCTGTATGGTGTCGCGATTTGGTGGACCGCCCTCGATAAGAGAATCAACATCATCCCACTCGCTAGAGTGCAGAGGATGGCTTGCGTATGCATTAGCGGGGCGCTAAGGACTACCATCGCGGAGCTATTAACACACGTCTCAACCTGCCACCGATAGAATTAATTTGCAGACAGACAGTAGCTAGCACGGCGATTAGGTTAAGATCGCTGAGCAGCTGGAAAGAACTGCAGCCTGGATATTCAGCGATCCTTCGCAGGTATGCCTCTATAACCATAGATATAGACCTCCCTCTACCTAAGCTCCTCTTCGAGAAGAATTTCTCAACCAGCATACCGCCCAGATCTTACGTGGAGTCTGAACACCAGACCACCTGCGAATCTTCACAGATGGGTCGAAGATGGATGCAGGTCTGGGTGCTGGTGTCTATTCCAAGGATCTAAATTTCCAGCTATCTTTTCGACCACCTAATCACCGTAGCGTCTATAAGGATGAAACAATAGCGATTATGGAAGCCCTGTCCTGGCTGAAAAGCGATGTAATATCGCGTACAGATATCGTCATCTGTTCCGATAGTCAGGCAGTGATCAAATCTCTGGATTCAGTCACTTTTAATTCCAATTCCATACTTCACTTAATTGCCGCCTATCTCTTAACAAGATGGCCAAGTACTTTAGCATCCTTATGTGGGTGACGGGACACTGTGACATTCCAGAGAATTGCGAAGCGGACGAACTCGCTGCAAAGGGCACAAACTCCGTGCTCTTTCCGGGTGGAGACACATCCTCCTTGCCTATCGCTACTATTAAACATCTGCTAAAGCTTGAAACGCTTGCTCAAACAAACCGCGAATGGACATCTGACACAGGATGCCTCATTACCAAACAACTATGGCCAATGATCGATCACAAGCGATCGCTTAGCTTTATCAGATTAAGCAGGCCAAACTCAGATCTCTTACCGGAATTTTAACAGGGCATTATGCCATCGGAAATCACGCCTCTAGACTAGGCCTTCCCTATAATGATTTCTGTAGAAGCTGGATGGACGAGCATGAGGAAGAAACCATCGAACACTTGCTATGTAATTACAGTGCTCTCTCATCTGGGTTAATCTGGCTAAACTGAGGAGCATCAGAATCGGCTCTTCTTCGCTTTATCAAGAGCTAATATGGCTACCCTAAGATCCGCGTGGTAAGACAATGAACAAAATGTTCAATAGTACAAAATAAGTAACGAAATATATGAATAAATTGTGACTTCTTAAGATACATTGTTGAAGGTTTTTTTAATGTTTCTGTTGTTTTTTTTTGCATTATTTTTATTACTTAGTTTACTTAGTTTATTACATTTGATTTCTACCACGGCAAATCTGGATCAAGCGATTTTTTTGGTTTGATCTGGCACTTTTTGTAAAGGGGAAGTGACAACACTAGTCATCGAAGGTAGAACGCCTGAGCAGAAAGAAAAAAGTAAGGTTTTCAGGTCAGGAAGAAGGCAACTTCCTGCGAAGAGTGAAAGCTTATTCTTAAGCTAAAAACGAAATCTTTGTACAAATCCCGCTCGATATGGTGAACTAATACAAATCGGGCGTGTTCACTTAGCGTGAACTTCTTGAAGAAAATTTTACCAAAATGTGAATTTTTGTAGTAAAATTTTTCTCTGCAGTAACTGAAATACAAGCCAATATTTATAAAAAAGTATATTTTGTTTTAATGGGAACAACTCATCCGTTAAAAAAAAGCAAAATTTTAACAGACTGAATACAAATAGAACTTTAATTACAAGAAAAAACGCACAATTTGAAATTAGAAAATTCTCTTTATTATTTTTAGGCTTCCTTAGATACAAACCAAAAAACCTTAAAAGAAAAATTACTGATGAATTTTATACGGAATCTTAGATCAAAATCATTGAGATGTGAGAAAATAACGCCAAAATGAAAATGGGACAGTTACCGAACACATCCCATAATACACGAGCACTTCGGGATTCATTCCAAATGTTGACAACTTCGTTACATGTGAGCATAATGGTAAATGAATTTCGAAGGAAATTTTTGATTGACACGGTTTTCGGGAACAATAGAATTTATTTATGTCGGGAAAGAAGCAAACGTCGGTCGAAGTGCGGAAGCTTGTGAATCAGCAAACATAGAATATTCCCAGAAGATCGTCAAGAAAATGACTCGGATGAATGTTGGATAGTCCGTCAAGTGATTAAAAATCGACATGTTAGTGCACCAAACTAGCCACCGAAGTGTATGAAGTCCTTAAGAAAAAGGCTCACCCAGAAACAATACGGATTGTGTGAAGAACACAATTTGAATAGACGAGTAGCTAAAAAGAAGCCGTTCATAAGCAAAGTCAACAAGTCGAAAAGGAAGCAGTTCGCAGAAAAGCACGCTAACAAAGATTTTTCATTCTGGGGAAACAGATGAAAGTAAGTTTAAAAGTGTTTCGCTCCGATGGTCGAAGTTATGTATGGAGAAAGCCCAATTAAGAGCTCTGAGACAAAAATTTGCGTCCCACTGTTAAGCACGGTGGTGGTTCAGTAATGGTGTGGGGGTCTATGTCAGCTGCCGGTGTTGGGAACCTTCATTTTATTGAAAGCATAATGGACCAATACATGTACTTGGACATTCTGCGAAATAATCTTGCACTAAGTGCACGGGATTTTTTGGATTGAACAATGGGTTTTCCTTCTATCTAGATAATGATCCCAAGCACAAAGTTTACAATGTAAGGTCGTGGTTTCTTTACAAACGTAAGCACTTTATGGAAACACCACTCCAGTCACCCGATTTGAACGTGATTGAACACCTGTGGGGTCATCTCGAAGAAAAATTGCAGAAGTATTCGATTAAAAATAGGAACGACTTAAGAGACGCATAAATAGCTGAATGGAACCTTATAGAGTCTTCTTTCTGCAGAAAAATTGGTTGTAGAAGGTGTTAAAAACAAAAAGACTTGCCAACAAAATATTAATATGTTTTTTATCTTGCATTACCCTTCTTTTATATTGAGTTTTGTAGAAGCGTCCCATTTTAACTTTGACTTAGTTTTCCCACTTTTTTTGTTTTTATGTTAATTTTGCTTGTTCTAATTGAATTAAATTAATATGTTTTTTTTTTATAGCACAGAAACCAGACATTGAAAATACATATTTATTATATTGTGATATACACTCTATGTCTTACTATTCCATTTGGAAATCTTTGTTGCAGACTGTCCCATTTTGACTTTGATCCACTGCATGTGCTTAAATAGTTAGTCACTATTTCGAGCTTTCACTGTCTTATGTATTATTTATTTGTTGGATGAATATGTAGCATGCATAAGCCTTTCACATCGGAGAAGTGTAGGAAAAAAAGTATTACTTACTATAACTCACAACTGTCGCCTTTTTTTGCTCCCAGAGGATACAATCAATAGTTTGTTAAGGTTTTTTCCAGACATTTTCTATTCCTGGGTCGTATTTTTCGGTCCTCACAACAATTCTTCGCAGATATTCCCCACGGACCACTCGGAGCTCCACGACTAAACCGAGTTTTTCCCTCAATTGAACTTTATTCGTTATTTTTTGTCACAGAAATATTCTTCACACAGAATGACGTACTAATTAAAGAGTGAAACAAAACGTGAAATATGAGTAAATGAATGCTGCGATTAGAAATCAACGGTTAAACCCTCCTAAGATCAGTTCCTATGAATACGAGCATTAAGAGTATTATAAACTAATTGAGGGCAAATGGAAATAAAACTTCAGTTCTAAGGTAACTTCTTTAGAAACGTCTTTCATAACGATTCAATTGAGTTGATGGCGGATTCATTATGAATTATCCGAATAACTCTAATCGTAAAAAATTCACGAAGAATAATTCAAAGAATGCAGAGCGGTCTGAAGTTAAAGCAAAAAAGCTTTTCAATCAAAACCTTTTTTTTCGCTGAATTCCCTTTCTGGAGCGTATTTCCATATTTGAAAATTAAATGGCGACTGAAATATCGCCGCACTGTTGCGAACTTTTCAACATTATTTTCAAGTGACATTCATTAAAAAGTTTAAGTACCCCCTTCTGCTAAGTAGTATTCTGAGAACACAGCAACTATTGCCAGGCAATCACCGAAAAGTGAAGGCAAAGAAAGTTCCACAAGAAACGAAAAAATAAATTGTCAAGTCCTTCAGTGGGTAAATGATCCTTACTGCTGGGGTCTAGCTCAACTTCTGAGTTTTTGCATGAAGGGAAACACCGAATTAAAGACAGGACAATTCAACAAAAGGTATTTAAATGAAACTAAATGGTTCTCCCTTCAACTGGACTTTTTACTTGTGGCCGCTTTAACAACGAGTCAATAAATTTGAGTTAATAATCGATTCAATTTTGGGGAAAGACCGAACGTCTTGCAAATGCATTGCGCTTTTGTACAACACGATAATTGCTCATCGTTAATTGTGTGGCGTTGCAGTCCTGGTAAAGCTTGGGCTCAAATAACAAGTCTCTGTCAATCGGAATTCAATTCAAGTAAGCCACCTAAGCTAATTGGGTGTAAATCTGCACAGGAGTGGACTTGTCAAAGAAGGCCACAAGAATACCATTAGGCAGTCTCTAGATTTATTTCATTTTCGATAGTGTAGTCTCTTTATACAAGGAGCCGGTGGAAAGCACCGGGTAGCGATAGCACAAAGTATCCAACCAGGATCTAAGTGGGCCAAAACTGCTGAAGTGGTGGCAATCGCCAAAACCTAAAAGCCACTTTCTCTAGTTGATTGCACCACCTGTGAGACAAGTGTCCTACAACCTCGGAGTCACAGGCACCGAAGTCTACTTGACCTTCCGCCATCTCGTTGAGGGTTCTTCGTAATGAAATTGGATGTCGTCCTCCATCTAATGTTCTGACGATTTCTCGGTCATTATAGCGGAAATTTAGACTTCTTCTCCATCTCGAACCAGGAGGCTCGAATACGAAGGCCCTCTTAGCTGGAGCCTTAGTGGAATACATATACATCTTGATACTGGTCATAGAGTTCGCGGTTGTGTCTTCTTCTACATTCGGCTTATTCGTAAAGACGGGACCATACATCCGACGTAGAATTCAGTTCTGCAGTCCAGCTTTTATCTGCTGACGCCAATGCACGTTGAGCGTACAAAGGTTACCGGATCAAACGGGTAAGATTTGGGAGAAAAATCAGTAGTGGCTATATTGCAATTGACTTTTTCGATAAATTCAAGGATTCCTTTCCTTGAATAGTTTCTCCCGCTTCAGTCTGAACCTCGTTTATATCACAAACACCACCTGCAAATCGTGTCACTTTTGAAACGAAAAGAATTGGCACGTATGCTAGAGAAGGAATCTGTGAAATTCCGGAGTGTTGACTTTGGAAAGCCTACGCTTTCATAGGGTAAACTTAATCGCCATAAAAAGTCTAAGGGCTCAAAGAGTAGAAATCTGCTCCGTTCTTTATTTTCTCGCCCGTCAGCACACTAGTTTTCAACACATTATCCACGAATCGTAAACTAAAATCTATCGAAGAGGAAATGGAATACTTCGTTGGTTCGATTTCTGATAAAGAATTAAAACTGCCAGGCAGGGAGTCAGAGCGTTGGTAGAAAAGCCGCTGACAGAAGTCCAAAATGGTCTCAGAAAATTAAGGGAATAAGCAAAAGCCATTGAGTCCAAAATATTCGCGCGTCATCGCGGGTTTCAAGAAAGGCATGAGAAGAAACTCAATGAACGCGATCAGGAATCCATATGTGCTAGCAGTGCTGCAAGTCAACGTAAGGAAGAACTGGCCTGTCTGGAATTCCGAATAACACCGAAAAGAGCAAAACTACATATAAAAGAGAAAATGTACATTCGACTATGCTGCTCTTTACACACTAAATGCTCTGGTACAGAGAATACTTTACTTGCGTCAGCTAAACTTTGACAGATACATTAAATTCATACGTTCATATGGCAGGTGACGCATGTAGTTAAACCACTGTGTAATGATAATAAGGTTTGTTGGACAGCTTGCCAAAACATCCATATTTTTGTTTTCCGACGTCACTCAGAGTCAGATGATGTATCAAGAACACGAACTAAATCTCAGTTGATGTAAGATTAAAGATTATAATTTATTTATTAATAAAGTTATATTGGAAAATGCAGTTATGTGTAGTGAATTTGCAGAAGCTATAATGGGTAAGAAAATGTTGAAGACAAATCCGTTTTTTTTTTTAAGAAGGAGACGAAATTTTGATTTGTTTCTACCTTTCAGTTGTTAGTTAAGGATCAACATGTTAGGCTTGAACTATTACCACCTTACCACTTGTGGGGGGACATAACAATAACATGGGTAGCGCGACAGTCCGAGGCGGACCAGGGCCTATCTTCTCAACAACCACTCGTGTTGTGCGTGCTATTGTTCTTTCACGGGTGGAAGGGACCTACAGTTTAACACCGACTACGAACATTGTCAGTGACTCGAAAGATCCGGGGCCGTGAATTATCAAAGGTGGTAAATTCGGGCATCGAACCTGGCACCCTCTGCGTAGGAGTCGACGCACTTACTCACTACGCCACGGCGACCCGGGGGATAGCAATAGAACAAGAAGAAGTTGTCTTCATCGTCGCCTTTTTATACTGATTCGTGATTACAAATTAATGCTGACACAGCGCCAAGTGTACATAATGCAACTATGGAAATGAAGCCTTGGCGTATGGTGTTAGCGGGAAATTGAACCGTGGAATTATAAGTGAATGGCAACATTGTGGATACTGCAGAAACCATTGCATGTACAATTCGTCCAGGACACCTTATTATCCCACACCATTAACTCATCTCTCTCCTTCAGCACATGTCATATTGTGACATTTCAATAAAATTTGAATTTTATATGAAATTTCAAAATACATAAAAATTTAAACAAAAGTTTGTAATTGAGTATTTATAATAAAATACAGTCTTCTACTTCGATAAGTCGAAGTTCGATTACTCGAATGTCTTGATAACTCGAACAGATTATTTGGCGTCACCTTCGGTAAGTCGGATTCTGAAGAGAAATTCCCGAATTCTCCGTATTCTACAAGTTCGTTTTTTAAGGAATCGCTCTCGGGGCACTGCGCTTGTATGTCCCTTTGACCCTTTAGCTTTGTTGAATTTTCTGAGGCAGGGAAAGAGGATGAAATTCCTTTGATTTTCAAATGAAAGAAATGAGGGAGAAATTCAGCTTCAGATGGAATTGGAAGCTTGAAAAAGTATCAGAAATATACAAGGTGTTACGAATGATGATTTTCTGCAGGCGATATTGTTACTTTGGAGTTTTATAAGGATGCAGATACTGTCGAGATATTATTCTCAGTTCGACAATACAGATGACAGCGGCAGTGATATAGAAGGGAAAGACTTGGCGATAATTGATCATCATTTGATTCAACCGCCTTCAAATGTACCCGTTTTGCGTTTATATCATGAAACAACAAACAATTCTGTGTACCTACCTTCAATGGTTTAAATTCCATTGAAGAAAAACAAAATAAAAAATTAGCCCTTCAATCATGAGTAATAGACTATTTTAATCCTCCACATTTTCTGTCGCATTGCAGATAAGTAAATATTTATATCATTTATGTATTTTATTTGATAACTCGAAGTCTTGATAACTAGAATTCTTGTGGTGGTTCGAGTTATCGAAGTTCGATTCATACATATTTTACTTAATACGCAAAACAACTTAAATTTTAAATTGAAACTGTCCAATGAAATCAGCTGTGTGTTTAAGTTGAATCCTTGTATCATCCCTTGCGTCAGGTACTTCACCGTGAACGACTCAGCTCCATATGCCCCATCCACAAAAAAGGCGATCCTACCTCTTGCAATAACTATAGACCTGCACCGGATTTTGGGCAAGGAGATGCGCTGTCGTGTAATTCCTTCAATTTGGTACTGGAGAAGATAGTGCGGCGGGCAGCTGTAAACACGGAAGGCACTATCTTCTACAAGTCAGTCCAACTGTTGCGACATGCAGACAACATCGACATCGTCGCGCTTTCCCAATGTGTCGTAGTGGAAGCATTTACGGCAATTGAAGAAGAGGCGAAGCGAGCTGGTCTTAAGGTCAATGAGGACAAAACGAAGAATATGCTGTCCACCAAAAAACGATCCATCACACACAACCTAGCATAAAATATTACAATCGGCAGCTACTATTTCGAGGTAGTAAAGGAGTTTGTCTACCTCGGATCAAACGTAAACTTCACAAACGACATCACTGTGGAGATCCGACGTAGAACCGCTTTTGGCAACCGGTGTTACTTCGGTTTGTCAAAACAACTTGCGTCAAAACTCCTGACTCGAAGGACTAAGGGCATGCTCTACAAAACCCTTATTTTGCCAGTCCTGCTATATGGAGCAGAAACCTGGATAGTAAGCAAAACTGCGGAGCTGATACTTGGTGCCTTCGAAAGATAAATTCTACGTAGGATATATGGTCCCGTCTGCGAGGAAGGCGAATGGAGGAGAAGACACTCCGCGAACTCTACAAGCTGTACGAGGATGTGGATGTAGTCCGGAAGGTAAAGATCCGTCGACTGCACAGGGTCGGCCACATCGAGCGCATGGACAACAGTGCTCCAGCTAAGAGGGTCTTCGAATCCGAGCTTCCTGGTTCGAGAAGGAGAGGAAGACCGAATCTACGGTATAAAGTAATCGCGGATGCAAGACAACTTGGGCTTTATGACTGGAAGTGCCCAGGACCGTCAGGAATGGAAAGCAGGTATCGCTCAGGCTCTGACCTTGCGTGGGTCGTCTGCCTGATAAGTAAGTAAGTAGGTAAGTGAACCCGTACAGGGGACGCTGACTCTAGGTCCGTCAAGATTAGTTTTAATTTACTAGCAGCCTTTGCAAAATCATAGTGCCAACTTTTTAATAAAAAAAAGTGTTTATTTTATTGGGGACTTTAGTTACCCCAATCCGTACTCTGTGTTGCAATAGACTCTAACTCTAAGAGTTAAAATGAGCTAAAATTTGTTTGTTAACTAATCCGATTTCGATAGAAATACTTTCTATTTAGTGCTTGCGTTTGCTAAAATGTATATAGTTTTTCGAAGTATTTCGATGTATTTGTTATTTTAAAAGGCTTTATTGGAAAGCGAGGCTTTTGATAAAAAGCATCACAAATCACATCACTCAAAGAAAACATTAAACATGTAAATAAAAATTAAACATTTATTAAAGTCTTAACTGTGCACAAAATTGAACAAATAACTTTCCATCAAATGTAGAAAATAAAATAGAAAATTCGACAAATGGCAGGAAAATGTGAATCCATTGCGATATGTGAATTCATCACAAATGATTTCAAATCAATGAATTGTTCCTATTATCATTGACATCAGATGTCTGGAGAACAAAATGCTAAAACTTGAGAAAAGAGCAGATTAAAATGCAGCTGAGGTGCCGAACTGTTAATCCTATATGTTAAGCATTAGTCTTTAAATACTAATCCATTCTTGCTTAAAAATATATGCTTTTGTTCCTGCATGAACAGCAACTCCTAAATACTCACGCTAAATTCATAAAATAAAGTACAGAATTACTCGGATTATAGCATATTAACCATGCAACGTTATATTGTGCAATTAAACAAGTTATGCTTTAATCCTTTATCTTGCATACAAACTGCTTAAAAATTGTAAAATGCAGTACAAGAGTTGTTTTGGATGTAAGGAAGTCAAACACAGTGTAAAGTATAACCGAGACAATAAGTCAATTTCCGAAAAAAAAAAGTTTATCCTCGGAAGTCACAGGAATTAAGGATTTGTTTGCCGATTTGATAAGCCGGAAGATTGTACTTGAACTGTTTACATTGTTATATTTTATGTGATATTAAGCGTGGTGGATTGCAAGGATTTTACGCCACTACAAATTGTACAAAAAAGACACCCGCCATCACGATCACGATGGTGCCATTAAACATATTATGCTATTAAGCGATGTGTGATACGGACTCGACTGTATTTGAAATAAGGAGGATGACAGTAATGTCCTGAAGAGCTGAACATTTTTATTCAATTCATACTGTCCTGAAGCTACACCGTCGGCCCGCGGCTACACTTCCTGTTTGTAAACAACACAACTTTCCTAGCAAATAATGCCACATGTTCACTCAAATACCGCAGTATCATTTTTGCCATGCTTGACTCCCTCTGGTACAAAGAAAGCGCAAAAAACAAACAAATAAGTTAACCTTGTCAGATTTCCAGAGCAACACACCCGATGTGCTTACACTCGGGCACAATAGCTTACATTTGAACCGTACCAGACAGTAATCACCTTCCACGTGAAAATCATAATCCATAACAAAACAGTTGTTTGCACCTTTGTACGCTGCCGGTTCATAAATGTGAACTTTCGATTTCGCATTAAGGACAGAGTTTGTGCTTCCGCCTCCTCTCCATTCGCTGAGGACATTTTGTTGCTTTATTTTAGTGCTCGTTCTTCCATTCGTCAGCAGCAACAGCAGCATCCACCTACATAGTCATCGGGTTGCTTATGGCCGCGCACATGTCGACATATTGTTTCCAATTAGCGCTCCAATTAGTTAATTGCTGATTGCCAAGTGTTACGCTTAGGATATTTTTCATTTTCACTCGTGTGCACAGAGCGCACACCGATTATGCCCTCGAGTGGGATAACTTCAGAATTATGGCATGAAAGCATAGATTTTATCGCCCAACGGTGTCGTTATGAATGTGTTGTGATACGTTCAACCGAATGACATTTTGCTGACAGGTGAATGCATTTGGGTTAAAGTTTTTGTCAGCTTTTTATCCTGCTTTTGTTTTAATGTTTGTCGCTTAGTTTAATTCAATTGAATTTTCAGTGAAATAATCGCAGATAATGTTTCCAATGCGCTATATGAACGGTTGAAGTTTTACGAATGAATGCTATAAAATATTCATGTCTGATTAATAGCGATAGCAGTTAACTTTTCGGAATTAAATGCAGAATCATGATTGAGGTAGAATTGTTTTTCTATGACACCGTGATAGCAGGTATCCTCGACAAGAACGGAGGGATTTTTAAACTATCGTCAAAACTGATTTTTTGGAATAAGATCACTTTCACACATAAAGTCACAGGTACCCAACAAATTGCTTTTTTTGTCTGCCATTGGCAGTATGCTAATACACGGTGTACAGGAGTTCGGCCACGAGATGCGATGTCGTGTAGTGCTTGGGCATCACAATACTAATACATCACTTACAATACAAAGTAAGAACCTAATCTATGTGAGTTTACATACAGACGAACGACCGACGACGCGATCAGGACATACATACGGCAGATGCCTTCATCGTAGATACCGCTGGACACGCAAACGATACGAAGAAACACGACGCGGCAAGAAGACGACAGACACCCTGAAGGACTACGTGACTACATTGAAGAACGGGAAAATAACTAAACGACAGACACTCTGACGGACTATGTGACTATATGAACGAACAAGGACATAACAAAATGCGCACGCATACACACAGACGCCAACGATCCAGGATAAACGAAAGGGTTACATCGCGACACGAATGCCATAAATAACGAAATATATGATCCGTGCGCGCAGACTCATTTGCTCCTTTGTTCAATTATGAATTTGTAACAACCCCTATTTCTGAGTAAACATCCAAACACCATTTCGAGTGTCACCATGTATATATTTTAAAATAAAGAAGTTAGTTGGTTCTCCAACGTCAAGTGATCAACGTATTGAACTATCAACAAATAAAACGTATGAATTAATATAAAGTGTTTGTGTTTTTTTTTGTTCCTGTTTGTTTGCGATTCTACACAGATTCTACTATGACAATACCCTATGAATAAAGATAACAGCGGAGTCGAGAGAAGACCATCGGAAACCTACGGACGCAACTAACTGCTAGGATCCTTGCCGATCGAGACTCCCGGAATCTCTCTCTATTTACGTCGCCACCTGGGCGAACAATCGACAAAGATGGAGGAGTTGTTAAGAAGCCTTCAAAGAAGATACAATTGATGAGCTGGATTTTATGACACCACCTTGGAAAACCCCATGGTTTCACAACGAGTGTATGCAGGCACATGCATCAAAGCAAGAAGCCTGCCAGGCAACGCTGCATCGAACTACGAGAGCTGTTCGTAAGCTCTACGTACAGAGACGAAGGGAACAGACCCGACTTCTCAGGAGGAACAAGAGAGACCACAAGAAGCGCGTGATCGAGGAGATGATAGGAATGATTTCCCAAAAAGTTACATAACGGTGAAACATTTATGCAATGAATATCAGGGTCGGAGAGAAGCCTGCCGGAACGAAAATGGTGAGCTTCCAATAGAGTCGCAGTCGATACTGAGAATCTAGAAAGATCACTTCTGTAGACTATTAAACGGCGATGAGGACACAAATAACAGGCAGAATGTTTCACTACACACCATGGACGATGATCGACGAGAATTCCGTTGCTACGAGGTCATGATAGAAATATCAAGACTGAAGTCCAACAAATCTCCCGCTGTCCGCTGAAATTTTTAAGGCAGAAGGCAGCTGGATATGATCTGGTTGAATCAGCTCAGAAAGCATGTCCAACGAGTGGAACCTCAGTATCGATTGCCCGATCCATCAAGAGAGGAGACCGCTTCGACGCGGCAACTATCGATATATAAGTCTCCTGATCATCGCATATAAGATATTTACTGCCGTTTTGTGCTTTCCCCTGAAGTCATTTATAAAAAGTCTGATAGGTCCATCAGTGTGGTTTCAGGCCAGGGAACTCCACTATCGACCAGATTTTCATACTATGGGAGATCCTAGAAAATACCTTATAGATGCAGATAGATACCCACTACCTATATGACAGCGTACAAAGAGACGAGCAATACAACGCTATGTCTAGTTTTGACATTCCTGCCAAACTCGTCACGTTGTGCAAAATGACGATGGAGAATTCTCGCTGCTCCATCAAGGTCGGTAACGAACTCACAGAGACCTTCAATGTCAAAAAAGGTCTCAGACAAGGCGACGCGCTGTGATGCGATTTCTTTAACATCATCCTGGAAAAAATCGTCCAATACTCACACGCCAACACTAGGCGCACAATTTTACAGAAGTCCGTACAACGCGGATGACATTGACGTGATTGGCAGAACTCAGACAGTCGCCAATGAACAGTTTGCTGCCATTGAAGGGGAAGCGGCTTAAATGGCTCTACCAGTGAAGGACACACAACATCGACGTCTTGGACGGAGCGTCATAATGGGCAGCTATAATTTCGAAGTAGTCAAGGGCTACGTCTACCTCGGCTCCGGAGTAAATAATACGAACAACATTAGTACCGAGATCAAACGAAGAATTATCTCTTGTCAACCGCTATTTCTATGGGCTCCAGAGGCAATTGAGTAGAAGAGCCATCTCTCGAAGGACCAAGCTGACTTTATACAAGACTTTGGTCATCACAGTCCTGCTGTACAGCCCCGAGGCATGGATGATTTCATCATGATCTAAAGCGGATGAGGAAGTCCGAGAAGAGAAAAGTTCTGCGTTCAATGGTCCTATCTGCGTTGACGTTATTTGGAGGAGAAGATTCTACCACGAACTGTATAGCGACATGTGCCTAGTCAGGCGTCTATGGATCCAATGTCTAAGGTATCTGGACAATATAGAGCGAGCTTCGGCCCGAAGAGTCTTCGACTCCAAGCCTGTGGAACAACACAAAAAAGGATGGCGGCGTCTCAAGTGGTACATTCCAGTGAAGAAGGACCTCAACCAATTTGGCGTGCTGGAGATAGCGAGCAAAACTTTGAGAGCTAAAAAAGTTGCAGCCAAAAACTATCGTATACAAATGTTGAACGATATTGCACTAGAAATAAAAATGATCTCTTTCCTCAATCGACTCAACCATCAACATAAACTACCCTCTTGTGAGAAAGAGAGAGGCCAACGATCGGGTAAATCAGAGAGGAGAGGCATTGGCAGTCGTCTTTGGATCGCTACAGGGTACGGTCGTTGGTTGACCCGTGGTAGCAATATTTCTAACTTAATACAAGGTTGTTTGTTGCCAAAATTGTCTTCCAGGATTTTGATGAAACTCAGTTATTAGTGTCGACATTCAAGATCCAGGAGTTCGCCTCAGACTTCACTACCTCACCATCAGACCATATAGGTAAGTGAAAAAATGTTTTGGGATATACTGTAAGGTTCCTTCTACTTAGGAGACTACTGCCTGCCCTTTCCCTTGGGCCGCTATAAAAAGTCAAACGGTCCGTGATGGTGAACGACTGGTTGAAGATTAATACTGAGAACTGAGCATATAATCTCTCATGAAGAGCTCTTGTCTTATTGAATGCACAGATTGGAGGTTGTGAAAGAGCTTGTCTACCTCGGGCAGTTCTAGGCTCCACAAGAGGCTTCATAGTGGAGATCGGACCTCGTATCACTTTTGCCAACCGGTTCTAGTTCAAAACAACTGTGCTCAACACTTCTGACTCAAATGTACAAAATCATGCTTTTCAAAACCCTTGACCAGGCCTGATATGGAGCCGGAAGGTATAACTTAAGCAACACAAGATAGTTGAATCTTAGTACCTCCGAAGGAAGCATTATGATATCTGTCGATTGCACAGCCTCGGCCGCATCGAGCGCATGGACACCAATGCTCCAGCTGAGAGTACCTTTGAATATAAGCCTCTGGATTCGGGAAAGGGAGGTACACCTAATTTCACTTATAAGGACACCCGCATAAGGACAGACTGACGACAATTACAGGGCAGAGCAAACACACATGAGCAGTGTAGAGTTAGACAAGTCCCTATCGGATCAGCTGGCTGCATCAGTTACAAGGAATAAAGCGCAGCGACCTTAAACAAGTCCGGCAAAACAATATAGGCTACACAGAGGGCGAGCTGGTCGGACATGGAGAGAGAATGGAGAATGAATTTTCTTCCAGAATACAAGGGGAACGCATCCAGCCCCACCACTTCAGCCTTCCAAAAGGTGCAGATCGATGGGTGAAAAAACCTCTGAAAGAGCAATTAGTGCTACCAGCTTTGTGGAGACAGGCAGCAAAACAACGACGTCCCCGAAAACGGGCCAACAGATGGATGCGATCGTGGACAGGAGTCACCCGGATGACAGACAAATGGAGGATGGATGAGCGAATTACGCATCAACATGTGAAGACCGTGATTCCATGAGTATATCAATCTGAGACGGTAAGGAGTCCGTTGACGAGCACTGAATTAACCCACCACCATGTCGCTTGGAAGTTCGATTCCTAAAAAAGAAAGATGCACTTTCCCTCACTTCTTATGAGATCTGTGACCCATAGAGGACTAAGCCTGATTTTGCGAGCATTTAATTATTCTCTTATACTTCATTTTATTCCTCCACCAAAGAATACGTCTCCTTTCACTGATTGTAAATAAAACGAAATAAGACGGCACATCCCTTCAAAAACACCTAAACGCTAGTTAAACAAAATTAAGAAGAAGAAGAAAAAAAGTAACCAGAAAAACTTATCATTTTCAAAAACCACCCCAACTGTCAGCCTACTCAAACCCAACTAGTGCCGACTAACAATAGTGGACAAACAATTTCGCAAATATTTCCGCCCAACACTGGGCAGTGCAATCAAGGCTTCAGAAGGACGAGCAAAGGGACAAAAAGGGATACATTCTGTGATGAAAAATGTGAGCAACAACTCCATGTGAAACGTTCAAATGGAATTGTGTCCTATTAATCATTTTAAAGTGAAACATGAAACGATTTTTCTGTATCACACATGTGCACATAGAACTCATGGCAGCCGACCGAATGGTGGCGGTGTTAAGGACTTCCGACAAACGCCAGCGAGCGCTGCCGGTCCCATATTATGGCACACTTGCTCGGGATTTGATGTTTCATGGCATGGCTGGGTATCTAAACGAGTTTGCCGGGGCTAACTAACAGTCATCGTTCCTTCTTCTTGCTCTCTATGTCACCGTCACAAAGTGGGCCGCCGGGTGAGGGTAAGGGCTCTGTGGGGGCTTCGTAGGTGTAGACCTGAATGTATTCTATTTTTCCCTGTTGTTGCTGTGTTATTTTCGCTCCGTCCCGTTTTGTTTACTTAACTTGGAGCAGAACGTGTGAATTTGAGGTTGAGTGGTACACAAGAAAACAAATTGTTGGTCATTTAGATAAATGGACAAGGCCTCAACTAGATAGGATTTGTTTCGTTTTATTTTTGTTTTAGCTCCTTTTAACAGCGATGCAAGATGGATGGTTGAGAAGAAAGATAAATGTTGAAATAGGGAATGTTGGCACTTCTCCATTTTTTTGTTTCCTACTTCTACTTATCGTGCTCGTCTGCTATGACGTTGTACATGTATCAGACCATTATTGAGTTTTTTTTTTCTTCTTGTTTTCTTGTCAAGGAGGAAATTGTATTTAGTGATTTGCTCCTTTTTTCGACATTGAATTATCGAAAGGATTGATTGTCGGATGTGTCTGAGTGGAGTGAGGGTGAAAACTTTTCGATTGAGCAAAACCGTCTGTCTGGACGCTGTTGGGTGCAAATGGAGTCACGTAGAGCCGCACCAGAACTGCATTAGGAAACTTCTGATGCGACTGGTTGAGATTACCTTCGTCCAGGGTTTGGTCTGGAAGATGATCAATGTAAAGGAACCACTGAACCAGAAAGCTTTTTTCTCATTTTGTCCAAGCTATGCAAAGACTTTGGTTAACGTTGCACTCGAGATCGAGAATAAAGTTAATTCAACTTTCTACTGTACAAGAAGTTACATATGGCTCTTGATTGGGGTGTCGCGACAATCGAAGCGTCGACTACTTTAAAGGTGGATCATTGGTGTTATCATCATCCTGGAGAAGATCATGCACGACTCACACGCCAGCACTAGAGGCACTGTATTCCAGAAGTCCGAACAACTGCTTCCATACTCGAATGACAATGGCGTGATTGGCATAAAGTTATGGCATTGAGAGGGAAGCGGCTAAAATGGGTCTTGCGGCGAAAAAGGGGGAAAAAAGTATATGCTGTCATCAAAAAAGGACACACAACATCGCCCTCTTGGACAGAGCGTCAGAATAGGCAGTGTATTGCAGTGGCAACGTTGTGGTAGAGCGTAATAGCGTGGGAAGTTCTGTCCGATATGTCATACTAATCATGACATGCATTTTGTGGGTATGTACCTCTTGTCTGTTTTGTCTTGTGCACATGTCCAATCATGTCTTGGGGCAGTTGTGATCTGACCAGTACGGACCTACTGGTGAGTCGACACTACATGCAGCTATAACCTAGAGATATAATGACTTCATCTACATTGGCTCCGTTGTAAGTAGTAGTGCTCTTGATCCTTTTCGGGTAAGGTAGGTAGGTACGGCCTGACAGCCTATTGGCCGCGGCTCACTTAGGCCAACGTAAACTAGAGGTCCTATTTCTCAAAGGACGAAGCTGATTTTATATATGATCTCGATAATCCGCGTCTTGCTGTACAACGCGGATGCATGGACGGAGGTGTATGAGGAAGTCCTTGGTTTTGCTTGTTTTGAGGGTATTTGGAGGATAACTGTTTGGTATGTGCAGCGACGTGAGTGGGGCACACAGGTGGAGAAGAACTTCGAGTACCTCGTCAGAGATCGTGCTAGTTGGAGAGGCTTGTTGGCTGTCCAAGTCCATAGCGGACAGGAGCACCAGATAAAGAAGAAGCAGTATCGTCGAATTTGTTTTTCGCTAACTCTGCACAAGTTTTTGGATATAATAATATCCTAGTAAAATAATATATTTATTTATATAAAATAATAATATTATATATAATATATTATATAAAATTCAGTACAGTATTGAGCTTCGATACCGGTAAGAAAAATTAAAATTGTAAAATTCCAATTGTGCATGTGCTATTCAAGATGACACACGTTTCTAGCAACGTCCATTTGTATGACCAGTAAGATGCTTGGGGATAAGCATACAACCAAAGTTACCACACAGTATCTATATTTATCCGGTGGCCGTGTCTTTGTGGGTATGTGCGTCGATTCCCGGCCGGCACGACCAAAAATAATGTTCACGGTCTCACCTCTTTCATGTCTCTGAAAATGCTCAATGTCTGTCTAGAAAGAGCTTCTCAAACATGGCCATTCGGAGAGAATAATTGCACGCACAATACGAGTGGTTATTGTAGAAGCTAGTTCCAGGTCCACCTCAGACTGTCGCGTCAGCCACATGATGAACTATTTCTATACTATAAACATTGACTGCATTCCGTATTGAATGGGATAAGTGACAAGATTAACCAAAAATTTAATTTTTGATTTTTAACAAAAAGTTACTACAAATTATAAGTACCTATATGTTGCTCTGAGCTCCAACGTAAGTAGCTTCGTAGAAAAAGTCCGTCATTTGTTTTCACTTTGTTATTCGTCAACGTTAATATATGGTACGTTCAGTAAATATGGCCCACCCTCAACATTTTTCGAAATAAATTCATCAATTTATGTTGAATTTTTTTAAATTATTTTCCTATAATCATTCAAATCAATTTACCTTCACACTTAAGTATCAAGAACATTTTTTAAAAAAATAACAAAAAGATATAGTAAAACAACTATATGGCCTGATAACGATTTTTGGGTTTATCTACACCAAAACTCATATACAATGTTGATAGTTGCCTGTACAATCTTCTTATTTCACATTGTATCCAAGCTGCCGCAATTGATGCATCTGGTAAAGATCATGTGTTAAATATGGCCTGTTAGGCGATGTTGCAGGCACATGGGGAAGACCATATTACACACAATGTTGTTTTCTTGCTAGTGTTCAATCTAATCACGCTTTATAAGCTTATTGTTTAACTTTGAAATGACTAATAATAAGAACACATTAAGTATTATTTAACCTTAAGTAGATTTTATGAAATCAACGAACATTTACTGTAAAAACACTTATTAAACATGCCAAAAATTACAATGAATACAGAAAAAACACAATTATACTCCTATGTTGCACATTTCTCGCACCAGGCCAATGCTATCGTCGTTGGGCAGAACCGATTCTAATATGTTTGTAGTGAAATAAGGTTTAACTCAGTGCGTTTCTGCTTTTAGGAAATATTGGGGTGGACCATATTACCCACGTGCGTCATATTTGCCGCACTTACTATTTACTAAATAATAATTTCCCACGGGCGTCTAAGGACACTTAAATTATTTTGGCTCACAAGATTATTATGGTTTTCAGTAGCTCAGCACAAATAATAACTACTGAGCAAAGAAAATTAAAATATTCAAACTTAATTTAAAAATAAATAACTTTCATTAACATTCCGTGGGTCGCCGTGGCTTAGTGGGTAAGTGCTTCGACTCCTACGCAGAGGGTCCCAGGTTCGATACCCGAATTTACCACCTTTGATAATTCACGGCTCCACCTCTTTCGAGTCACTGACATTGCTCAAAGAGTAATCCTGTGTAGAAATAGCTTCTCAACTTCGCCGTTCGGAGTCGGCATTAAACTGTTGGTCCCTTCCACGCGTGAGAGAACAATAGCACGCACAACATGAGTGGTTCTGATAAGCTAGGCCCAGGTCCGCCTCGGACTGTGGCGCCAACCATATTATTATTTTATTTTTAACATGCTAGACAAAAGTAATTAACGCCTTATGAAATAACATAATTTATGTTTTCACATTCTGCTTTATTCACCCTAGCCCGTTCAGTGTCCCCGAAACATGCAGAACAAAAACATGTACCGTATGATATCTGCCATATTGTATAAGATCTAAATTTCAGCAAATTACCCATGAACTGTAATAATTTGTTTGAATCTGGTGCAAATTTAAGTACGGCGTAGCAGGCTTTGTTCTGCAGAAAATCTCAGTTGTACAGAAAGTAATTGCCTATGTTACATGACTGACTGATGCGCAGGTGATTTGACACGCCGAACTCACCGATGTCAAAAATTTGCCATATGCACATAGTACATAGCGTGGACCTAACTTCCACAGCAACTGTTTGTGTTTTGCTACAGTCTTATGCTGACTCCGAAAGGCAAAGTTTGGGAAACTTTGTTCTAAACAGAGTTGCTCTTTGAAATTGTCAGTGACTTGAAAGAGGTGGAGCCGTGAATCATGAAAGTGGGTAACTTCGGGCATTAAACCTGGCACCTTGAGCATAGGGTCGACGCACCAACCCACTACGCCACGATGACCATCAAAATAATTATACAGCCTGACAGAAGACTTTTTAATTATGACCGCATAAATGCAGAAGCAATCATCACTTTGAGCTGCTAACATCCAAAACTCTGCCCGTTCAAGGACAAACAAGGAAAGTGAAACAAAGAGAGTTGCCCCAAAAATATGTTCCTCCCCACATCTATTATGCAAATTTCAAGTGCTTAACATAGAACACAAGTTATCATTGTTCACTGCACACACTTTTCGAAATTGCTTCTTTTTTCCCACGACCGCCACCCCTTCTTGCCAGAAAGTTGTGCAACTCCTGTTTATGCAAATGTTGCAACAGGAAAACTTTCGCCAAAAGTTCAATCGCAACTACACCAGTTGCTCGGCGAGTTTAACTGCAAGCCATACTACACACGCAAAAGTTCACTTCGAAATGGAATTTCAAAAATTCTGAAATTTTCAAATTGCCATACGTGTGAAGTCGTCATGTTGAACGCCAAAGATCCCCGCTACGTCTGCATACAAATCTAAATTTGCAAAAGAACGAAAGAACTTGACGCTCGTACATTTTGTCTGCGTGTGCTCTCTTGTCTGTTGGGAGAGGAGTTTCCAGCGAAACACTCCAAAAGTTCGAAGACGTGCACAGAATACGAAATTAGAATGTTTTCCGATAAATCAAATAAGTAAATTATCTTGTCGCTTAAATCGCTTGTTTGATATAGATTTGCTAATTTAATTGAAACGTTCTTCGGATGGAAATCGTTTGCCATTTGCCAAGCGGAGCAGACGAAATAGATAAATCCAAAGTTTGAGTGTTTCAATGGAATGGCACCAATCACTCAGGAGGGGTGAGATGACTTCGAGGTACATGTTATCCTTACAATTCACACGAGCAATTCACTTTGTTTGTTCTGAATGTGTTTGCAAATAGATGGACTGACTGATATGAGAATACGCGTGCATGTGAGGGCGAATTGAGGTCAATCGCGCCATGTTTTAAATAAAAAGGAAAAGGAAGGGTGAGTCAAGCCAATGGAATAACTTTATTATACTAGAAATACATATTTGAACGTATAATCTCTTTATACTATGTTACCCATTAGCCTACGATTTTTCATTTTATGCCTCAGATACATATTTAAAAGAATGTAGTGAATTAATATTATTAATGTTGTAAGAAAAGTCAGCAGTGGGTCGCAATGGCGTGGTCGGTAAGTGCTCCACCTCTTTCGAGTCCCTGGCAATGATCAAAGAGTATTCCTGTCTAAGAAAAGCTTCTCAACTTCGCCGTTCGGAGTCGGCATTAAACTGTAGGTCCCTCCACTCGTGAAAGGACATTAGCATGCAAAACACGAGTGGTTGCTGAGAAGCAAGGCCCAGGTCCGCGTCGGATTGTCGCGCAACCCATATTATTATTATTACTAATAAAACTCAGCCATAATGCGTAAGATAAAATGTGTGCAGGTCCACAGAGTCTAAAGATTTCTGTGTCCTTGTGTACCATTTTGTGCAGGAGAGGCCCCACATAATAAACTCAGTCCAGTCTTGTTCAGTTTTGAAGTTTCCTTGGTACCCAGGTATATCAAGGATTCGAAATTCGAATTTCTTGAATGTGTCTTGGGATGTTTTAGTACCTTCTTGACTCTAGTCACTCCCTAACGTTGGCTCCCTTTGACTCGAGTTTCTTTGACTAGTTATTTAAATGTTGTAGTATGTCCACATTGTAGCACCGAGTCTGAATACCAGACGCTGTGGAATCTGGGAATCTTCACAGATGAGTATATTCCAAGGATCTAAACCTCCAGCTATCTTACCGAATTAATATAGCGTCTTTCAGGCTGAAACTAGGACGCTATGTCCCAACTTCTTCGCTTTACCAAAAGCACTAAATGTTTTGCCGAACAGACTCATGAATCTATCGAGTTTTTGGTCAGTTTTTTTTGCTTGTATATCTGTTCAGTGCTCTGGTTTTCATGTCCTGACACCTATATCAGTTTTACTTTGTTTTTCAAGTAAGTATGTAAAATTGTTCGTATCACACCTGCAGCTCTGAATTTAAATTTGAAGTTGTATAGGACTGTAAGTACTCTCTGGTTATCGCAGAATATTGAGTTGGATAGTTAATGGAATGTGTTGCTCCGTTTAAGTCGACGAGTTCAGTTTGGAAGACTGTAGAGTCCTGGGAGAAGGGAGTGGTATCTAGGTTCCACAAATAACGCATCCTAAGCACACTCGAAAGTTGATACGCTTTCTTTTGACCCTTGCGAAATCCAATTTATACTTTTGTATACATACATCGCAGTCGTTTCTACGGAACCTTACAAAATTTGACCGGTAAAAATTGGTCTATATGATCAAGTGTAAAGGCGTGGGTGTATTGTGTGAACGTCTAAACTCGTTTTGCACCGCACTAATCGGCATGTACTAGTGCGGACCATTAAATCAACTATAGATCAAATTTCCACATTAAGCCAACTCCTAGAGAAGACCTAGTTTCAAAGCGATACACACCATACCACCTTTTCTTTGAATTAAAGGCCGCAAACGACACCATTCACATCACAGTATTCATCGCAAGGATCTATTCGAGGCGATGGCCGAATTCGGAGTCCCAGGAAAAATTTATTCAGCTGTGTCGCAAAATGATAAGCATTGGTCGATGGAAGAACTTCCGAGCAGTTTGAAATCACCATCGGATTTCGGCAAAGAGAAGTGCTTTCGTATAATTTCTTCAATTTGGCGCTGGAGAAGATAGTGCGGAGGGTAGCTGAAAACACGTAAAGCACTATCTTCTACAAGACAGTCCAACTGTTTGGGGACGCAGATGACATCGACATCATCACACGATCCCAACGTGCCATGGTGGCGTGAAAAGTTGGCTTTTGAAAAAGAGTCGAAGTAAGCTTGTCTTAAAATCGGCAAGGACAAAACTCAATATATTATCGACGTTCCGTCACACACCACCTAGGTAAAAATATCTCGATCCACAGTTACAATTTTAAGGTAGTAAGTGGGTTTTCTTTACCTCTAGGCAAACGTAATCTCCACAAGCAACATCACAGTGGAGATCCAATTGATCTGTGCAACCGGCGTAACTTCGGTTTGTCCAGACAACTGGGCTCACAACTTCTGACTCGAAGGACCATTATCATGCTCTACAAAGTTCTTATTTTGCCAGTCTTGCTATATGCAGCCGAAAGCTGGACGCTAAGCAAAACTACAGAGCTGATTCTTGGTGCCTTCGAAAAACGTAACCACTAACTCTATGAGCTGCACCAGGGTGTGGATGTCGTTCGAAAGGTACTGGTTCCTCCACATCGAGTGCAGGAACACCAATGCTCCAGGAAGATGGAACCTCCGGTATAAAGATAATTGCGGACGCAAGACAACTTTCAACTAAGTAAGTAAGTAAAGTCGTGACGTTGTTGGTACGGGCGTCGAGTCCACGATTCCCGGTACGAAAATAATAATTTTGTTTTTCGGGCCACTGACAATGCAAGCAGTGTTATTTGTTGTTTTCACTCGTTACAATTTCCCATGCAGTGAATTCAAAACTAATTTGCAAAGAGTTTCGGAAAATTAAAATGAAGTAAATTCTTTAATTTAAATATTATTTCAAACTATCCAGCATAGTGATTCTTAGGTAATAACACTTTTTCTTACTGATATTTTGCCATTCTCTTTGTGCTATTCCTAAATCCGTGACCCAGATAAAGATTCGATTTCTCAAAGAGATACAAGAGAGAGCCTGTGTAGGTATCGCATTAAGAAAATAAAGTTATGTCAATCTAATCGTTATATTGTGTTACGGCCACGTACATACATATGTCTAACCTCTGGTAGGCAATTTTTCGTTTATGTTGTCAAGGTCTGGAATGCACTACCTAATCATGTGAAGTCTGAGGTTCAACACAGAATGTTTCTTAGTGTCAGTTTAGAGCACTTTTACGTCTTGAGATGGGTTTTAATTTTCTTTTTTATTTTTTTGGTTTTTTTTATATATGTTAATCTATTCTTTGTAGTTTTTTTTTTCATGATTCTTAATTTTATTGCTATTTTCCTAGCTTGCTTGTTTTCTTAAATTTTTTGTTTCCTAAAATTATTGTTGTAAGCATATATCCTGTACTAGTTATAAGTTTATACTTGATGTAGTAGTGTTGTTAAACTAGTGTTACTTAAATTAAATACAAATACAAATACAAATACAAATACAAATACAAATACAAATGCAAATACAAATACAAATACAAATACAAATACAAATACAAATACAAATACAAATACAAATACAAATACAAATACAAATACAAATACAAATACAAATACAAATACAAATACAAATACAAATACAAATACAAATACAAATACAAATACAAATACAAATACAAATACAAATACAAATACAAATACAAATACAAATACAAATACAAATACAAATACAAATACAAATACAAATACAAATACAAATACAAATACAAATACAAATACAAATACAAATACAAATACAAATACAAATACAAATACAAATACAAATACAAATACAAATACAAATACAAATACAAATACAAATATAAATACAAGCACTATTTCTACGATCGAGAGGGTCTTACCCCCTGTTGCACGACTGTGGACAGTGGTCTCCACTGAAAGAAAATCTTGGCCATTGATTTTTGGATTGATTGATTTTAGTGAATTGAGATTGTGGTTCCACATTAAAAAATATTATTAATCACAATCAAATGCATCCTATGGCACGGAGAAATAATGCAGTCTTCTACAGGTAAACTTTATTATTTTGATTTACAAAATTAGTTCACTAGTTCCAGAGATTACTTCTCACAAACCAACTCACAAGCTGACAAACTGTAACTTTGTATATATTAGTGTGATTATATTATATGTATAAAAACAAAAAGCTTCTCAAATTCGCCGTTCGGAGTCGGCATTAAACGTAGGTCCCTTCCCCTCATGAAAGAACAATAGCACGCACAACACGAGTGGTTGCTGAGAAGCTAGGCCCAGGTCCACCTCGGACTGTCGCGCAACCCATATTATTATTATTATATTATTAAGGACTTCCAAAAATAAGTTTAGTTGTGTTTCCAGATCTCAAGAACTGTACAATTTAAACAACCCACATGAACATCGCGGTTATCTTTAGATTTTATTCTACGCTTACTTATAATTAAAAAGTCAATATGACGTGTTTCCGTTGATAACCTCCACCGAAGGTGTTGTACTCTGTGAATTGAACTGACACACATTTCCGATTGCTAGCAAAGTTAACTTCACACATGCGGCTTGCATATTTTGTGTGTTTTTGTGTCATTTTTAAACAGTCTGTCCTGGCACATGGAAATTGAGTTGCTTCAATCCGTTTAAAGAATGTTTACAAACACATCTCTTATCTACTCATTAAACTTTTCCATATACTTCCCGATAACCACAATGCATATAAATCTGTTTATTCGTGGGTGTTTGTCTCTCAAGCAGCTGTCAATTAACAAACTACATCCTTTACTCTTCTCCCCAGAAGCCAGAGAAAACTTCTTATCTTGTTAGAAAAGAAATGCCGTCAGCTATATGAAATATCAACACAAAAAAAAGTTAATTATCTAAGCGAAAGAAAATACGCACAAAAAGAAAAGGAGAATAACAAAAGGTTAAGAATAACAAAGATCGCAGGACTTGACTCATGTACGAGGTATGTACAGTGTTATTGTGCGTCGAACACTTGCGAATAAATTCATAAAGGATGGGTTATTCCCGTTAATTGTACGAGTACTTAAATGTCTGCGTTGCCACACAAAAGAATCGCAAATAATAAATACTGATTAACCAGCGAAGGAGTGAAGAAAGTATCCTGCCGACAAAGCCTCACGAATGACCTCATAATCCTCTCAGGGCTGTAGATTCTCGGAAATTGAAGAACCCTCAAGTCGAATGGATTGCCATTTCCAAGAACAATATTCGAAAACGCAAATTGCTTTTATTTTAAGTGAAGGCTTTTCACGTGAAATTTTTTATTGGCATTCAACTATGGGCGTAATCACTTTCTACCTTTTTTGAACAGACTTCTTCTGGGATGAGGGTCATCTTCATCTGACTTCATTGACAAATTTAAAAACCTACAAGTGATAGTTGAAAAGCTAATGTATCGCTAAGGTTCGGCGCTTATGGTTTTCGAAAATGTGGCGTTACTTGTACTTGCTTCCAAGACAATGTTTATATTTTAGCTAAATACTATAATTTGCAGTTTTTGCACACACACCAGTTAAAACTACTACTATTCGACTACGTATTCGAATGAAAAGCGTTAGTCGAAAATAGACAAACGTGGTTCTTAATTCAAGTTTTGTTAGATTCTATCATATTAAACTATTATATAAACAGGCAAATTATGTAAGTTTGTGAGTTTGTTTGTTTGTAGGAAGTAATCTCTGGAAATGCTGAACCAATTTTGACAATTCTTTTAACAGTAGAAAACTACATTATTTCTCTGTGACATAGGCTGTATTTTTTTTATTGTGATTCTACAATCCGGGGTGGACTTGGTCCTTAAACAGTATGACTCTTCACCCGGCCTGATCTATAGCCAGGCGCTACCTTGTGTGTGGGCTTTCTTTGTTGCCTCCGATTTGAACATTCTTCCGCAACTAAGTGGTCGATACGCTCTATATGGCTTAGCTAGGATTTCAAAGGCTTGACAGGCTAACCATAAAGACACAAGCATATGTACTAAGCCTCTGTCTTTCAACTGCTCGAACCTCCGTCAGAATACCAGGACTCATCTCATATTTAATGATAGCGGAAGAGCTCCTAGGCCAACGATGGCATCCACAACTCCGGTTGGCAGGACAGGTCCCTGGAATAGAAACCTGGAAATCTGGAATAGAAAAGAAGGTGGCGTATGAGCCTTTTTCGTAGGGCCAACGGCGCACTCACAGCATGAAAGAGGCTACCAACACCAGATCCTTCCGTACCCTTTTGTCGGGGGACTAAGCTAATAGGGTTATCTTGTCCACCACGTAAAATTCTCTGAATTCAAAAACTGCCTCGGATTTGATTGCGATTAAAAGTAATTTTTTATGAGAAATATTTGTCAATTAAATCATCGCCACGAGTTCAGCGGTCAGCAGCTTATCAGAATGATTTTCGCGGCGATGAATTGGGCCGGGTCTTAACTATAAAGCAGAAAGTTTGTGTGTCTGACCTCAAAGGCTCCGAAACTACACGTCGCAGAACTCTGAAATTTTCAACAAAAATCATTCAAAAATTTACATGCTGAATGTGACAATCTTTAAGTCGGTACGACAAACTGTTTGGAAGTTACGAGCACTTTTTAAACGGGAATGAAATTCACAAAATTTGGGTGGTTGCATCAATCCGGTATGAAACCATTTCAAGTTGCGTAGTCGTGGATATCAACCATCCCCCAGTGTGTTGTAACTTCCATATATACACACACATTTTTCATATTTTGCTTTGGTGCAACCATTCATTTTTTTCTACGTCTCAATCGAACATAAACGAACGACTGCCTGAGTCACCAAACGAATAGGAAACAATAAACATTTTCGCACTTTTCTTATTTTGTCACACAGCTACACACGTCATTAAATTTTGCTGAAATTGTGAATATTGAACTTCTGAACGAATTAGCCGATTTAGATAAAATTTCAGAGCTAGACTAATTACATAATGTGTTACAAGATAGGCTAATTTTTTCATGGTTCATGAAGTTTGACTTCAATTTGCAGAACAAGTGAACATCGCGCGCAGGTACATAGATGGAATTTCCAAGAACTTTTTTTTTTATGAATCGCTTGATATCCCTCCACGTTGTGTGTAAATGATTGAGAGAAAATCGTAATTTCCCTCCGTTTTGTTGCAGCACACTTGATAATTCAAACTTCAACATGTATGCACACAGTCAACGAATTGTACTCATTACGAGTAGGGATGTGAATAAGAGATTGGAATAGGCATCAATGACAAAAGAAAATTCAAATTCTTCTCTGAGTTCTGGTTCGAACAATCTTATTATTGTTTTTAATTAAAAAGTGCGGAGTAAACATTTATTGAAAATCGTCTTCAATCATCTACAACGGAACACTTTTCTCCACATTTTTCTTAATAATCACATTATCGCAAAAATGCCAAGTTTCATTTTCTTGGTGTTTTACTATTTTAAACACATTTCTTAAATACAGATATTTTGAAAAAACTATATTTTCACTACAGGTAAAGTACTGGTTGAAGAAACAAACCCGGGCAAAGCCGGGTACGAAATCTAGTAGTCCATAAATTAGGGATACAGATTGAGGATACAGTGCAATATGCTTTGGAAATTTTTCGAGACCAGAGGAGAATTTTTTTTTCATTATTTTTTTATTATATATGTATATATACACATTCGAAATGTAAGATTAAACACCCGAATTTGGAAAATCTAGCTAAAAATAATAATAATATAATATGGGTGGCGCTACAGTCAGAGGTGGACCTGGGCCTAGCTTCTCAGTAACCACTCGTGTTGTGCTTGCTATTGTTCTTTCACTAGTGGAAGTGACCTACAGTTTAATGCCGACTCCGAACGGCTGGATAGGCTTTTTCCAGACAGATATGCCCTTTGAGCATTGTCAGTGACTCGAAAGAGGTGGAACCGTGAATTATCAAAGGCAGTAAATTCGGGTATCGAAACTG
The DNA here is from genome assembly GCA_964034865.1 of Eristalis intricaria. Lineage (NCBI taxonomy): Eukaryota > Metazoa > Arthropoda > Insecta > Diptera > Syrphidae > Eristalis > Eristalis intricaria. The sequence goes on from OZ035874.1 coordinate 80,033,549, forward strand.
GCACCCTCTGCGTAGGCACTTACCCACTAAACCACGGTGACCCACCCCAATCTAGCCAAAAAACGCCTATAAATTCTTGCCTCCTTACTTTTTTCTCTTGAAATTCAAAATTTGTTTGTTTCAAAAATGTTATTTAAAATAAAAATTTTATTTAAAGTTTAAGCACAGAACTTGTTTTTTATTTAAATTAACATTTATTATATTTTTAGGTAAATTTTAGAAGATACAAGCTGTGTTTTTTTGCATGCGTATATACGCTTAATTTTGAAGTGCACAAAAAAACGATCTTCGGCTCTTAATGATTCATCATAAAATCTTGGCAGCACCGACGACATTTATAACATTTGCTAAGCAGTCAGGGGTGTAGTCGTGGAAGGTGATGGTTGATCTTTGATGGTCACAATCTTCGTTTTGTGACTGTGTAGCGTGACCATCAATTTAAAATCAAAAACACTTAATAATTACAAAATAAAAAAAATGTTCATCAAATGAAAAGAATCGTTTACGAAACCTAAACGGAATGTATAGTAGAGACTCTGGATATACCAAAAATTGCATACTTATGGATGCCAAAACAATTTAAAATTATCTAATACATCAACCACACCTACAAATTTAAGCCACATACAGCAACCTAACCAATGAATGAATGAATTCAGGAATGAACACACAGAAATTAATGATTGGAAGCATTGTTTTTATCCGCGCTTATTTCATAAGCAGCGATAGATATGATGAGTAACTTAAGCGGATATAGGATTCGGTGTTAGTGTATTTTACATGGAAATTGAATTTAGGCGTATATACGCTTGCAAAAAAATGCAGCTATAGTCGTTTGAAGTCTAATTGACACAACTTCGCCTGAAATCTCACGATTTTGAGTTAAAAATCGGCATTCCTACCATGCTGTTAAAAAGCTTACGATTTCTGCCTAACGAGAGCCACCAAAGCCTTAGTTTCTACAGAAACTACTACGTGCAACTCTTCTCTCATGAGTCGAAGACTGCTACAGTTTTTCCCATTCGAAAGATTTTTGAAAATAGATTATTCTTTGCGCTTTTAGTCGCGTAAATTATTTTCGTCGTAGCGGGAATCGAAACCAGACACCAGAAGTTCAAGTGAGTGTTAATCAACGCACAGACTCAGAATGTCCAGGCCGCCATTTCTGGTTAAATGGGTATAAGCAAAACCTCCACGCTTGGGAATACGGACTGTTGCACAGCACCCGGAAAAGTTCACAAGTGGGCGCCGTTTATGGTTCGGCGGATTCATAGGCCCATAATTTTCTTGACTTTCGAATATGTTCTTAAACGATATCGAACTATTTTTTAAAAAAAAAAAAACCAATAACTGAACCAGGTCCAGGTGTGATTTCAGCAAACTGGCGCTGCATAACACGCAGCGCGCTTATCGATGGACCTTGAGGTCGGTGAGTAATTTATCTCCCTTTTTGGAATGATAATGATATCAAATTATATCTTTAGGTTATTTTTTTTTGGTATACGTTAAGTTTCGGTATGCAAAGATTATTTTTCATCAGCACGAGTTTCTAACATTCGTACTAAAAATGTAGTCGTGGTCAACTTTTACAAGAAATGATCAACACAAATTAAATAGCAAGTATGATTAGAGAGTTTACATACAAATTTAAAAACCTTTTACAACTTACTCATTTTGTACTTTCAGATTTAAATACCAAACGCTCAAAAAATCACCCTTCAAGAAAAAAGTATCCGCATACCCATCAGAGTCATCAAAAATAAAGTAATTAATCTTAAGAGTTTCGCCCAACGCGAATTTTATTTTCTCCCGAAAAAATGGAACTCAATTTTGTGTTTTCATTTTCAATTGTCGAACAGCTGAGTGGAGTGGTACTGAAGAAAATGTCTAACGTTTCATTTTGCACGGCAAAGGTTTTCATCAACTAATTAACAGAAGGTAAGCAACCGAGTCGTCGTTGTTGTTGGTGGGTAGTTATGGAATATAGAGGTTGTAACAGAACAAGCAAAATCACGGCAAAACTTTATTTTGCACAAATGTTTGAATATTCTTCACAATTCATGGAACAAAAGCGAAAAGTTTTACTTGAGACGAAAAGACCTGAATGAATGAACTAAAATGAAAGTTCGCCATGGCATAACTATGAGGGGTCTTCTTGAACAGAAGGTCGGTTTTCTTGTTTTCGATTTAAGTCTTTTTAAGTCACAGGTGGGTTTACTGCCATGGTGAGAGAGGGCCAGAGAAGGAGAGGAATGGAGTGGATGCATAGAGAAGACGATAGATATTTTGTGTAGATGTTTGGGGAATTAAATGTTCCGGGGCAATAATTACCTTGCAGCGGAACGATGCAGCACTTTAGAAAGGAATTGTAAAAGTGGTACGTACTTGCAGAGGGGCTGCATTGTGCGAGGATTCATATCATCAGAAAGACTGCTCAATTTGGAGAACTGTTCGCTTTGCTTCCTTGGGGACAGAGTGCTTTGATGAAGAATTTTGCAGCTCTTTGTTGAGACACAATTCCGAAGTTGAAGATGAAGCTTTTAATGATTCGAATTAGATTCTTTCCGACGTTGACGGGACTTAGTCTCCGACTCTTACCGCAGTTGTTTGCTTGATGCTTGAGTCCGAAGCCAATCAAAACGAAATCGGATATCCACGCGAATTATGGAGGGAGAAGCCACGTAGTCAAGCCGATTTGAAGGATCGAGGTATATCAGTGCAAATTCGAGCGGTTGTTGTTTTGGTGCTCTCGAAGCTGATGCTGCCATTATCATCATCCACACTTCATCTCATTATTCACCGGTGAAGTGTAGAAAATTATCCTGTAAGAGTGCTCCTACTGTACGAACGTTGGGGTGAGCAAGTTATTGGACACCATGTTCCTTTTATTATGGCCGTAGTCTTCCACTGCATTTTAGTACAGACTTGTTGACAAGGGAATAACTATTCTTGGTAGATGGACACATAGTACACAACCGGCTTCAACTTAATACTTACTTACATGCATGGGCTTATTATATGGTTTTGTCTGCTTTTGCACACCGTCACTTTGCACCGTTGCACCATTCACTTTTAAACACATGTGTGTACACCAGTCTACATTGTAAAAAGTTTTGGCATTAGGCACAGGAGCTATACTCAAGGATGTATTAAGAAGCAGTTACCTTCAAGAGCTGCCTAGTAGGGCCACGGACTCGTATACGTATCAATTTGAGTGACAACGAGGAGGCTGTCTTAAGAGCTGCCTAGTACGGCCACGGAGGCGTATACGTAACAATTTGAGTGACGACGAGGAGGCTGTCTTAAGAGTTGCCTAGTAGGGCCACGGATTCGTATACGTATCAATTTGAGTGACGACGAGGAGGCTGTCTTTAGAGCTGCCTAGTAGGGCAACCGAGGCGTATAATTAATATTTTGAGTGTGTAGGAAAAGTTAGGTAGTGTAGGGCAACAGAGGCGTATAGGTAACACTTTGAATGGGGACACGGAGGCTTTTACGAGTGGTAGAGAACAGTGTACTAGATTCAAATTGCAATTTTGCACTTCTGGTAGAAAGAGTAAGTCAAAATTGTACAAATTGGGTTTTCAGTGTGAAAAGTCATTATACAATAAATTTTAGAAGGTACTAGACAGTTTATCTGTCATAGGCTCTTCTGCGAAACATAGATTCAGGACCACAGATCTGGTGCCTTCAGGGAACCCTCCTCCATTCTCAATTTTAAGTTTTGACGATTTTCAAACTGCTGGTAAATGAACATAAATTATTTTTTAGGCTTGTAACTTTGCATACATTTATTTGAAGACTTAAACGGAAGAAAAAAATTGTACGTATTTTTTTGTTTTGGTTTTTTTGTGATCAAACCAAAGCCTTTCTTTTAGGCGGCGCATGTGATTCCTATTTACCTAAGCTATCTGTGCATAGAATAACGTAATAAAAAAATGAAACCGATTGGATTAATAGTTCTTGAGTAACCTCATGCGCTAGTCGTAAAAACACCGTTTCGAGAAAACGCGTTTAACATTTTGAGAAGCATATTCTTGGGTATAAACCGTTCAGGAGTTTTTGAAATTTTCAGTTGAAACTTTAAAGGAACATTCTTGAATAGTTAGACTTGAATAAAAAAAATCGATTTTTTGAAACCGTTAAGGGGGTGGGGGGTTGTCCCCTTTTAGAATTCAACCGACTGCAGAGCCCCTGAAGTTTGCGCAATTGACTGATTGAAATTCCATGAATACAGCTGTTGGTTGAGTACTGTAAGCTACGCATCTCCTTCAGTGCTGCATAAAACAAAAAAAGTTAAGCAAAAAATTAAATGGATTTTTAAACCCTACTGTGCAAATACTCACAGTAGGTTATATTGCCTGCCATCGTCAACCATTCGTTTACAGAAGGGCAGCTGCTGCAACTGAATGAACTGAATTGTTAAAAGCACCCATCTCAACGTAAAGGCCCGCTGAAAATACTAATAAACCCAGCCCAGAAGAATCACCCCCCGTTTTATCGAAGAGAACAATTTTTCATTGAAACTTATTAAATTTCCATCACTTAAAAGTCATGCCTTATTCGCAAAATAAATTCGACGCCGAATGCATCATAAAAGTTTCAAAGCGTTAACTTTCCAATATGTGCTGCGATTTTTAATTGACACTTCATTCATCCTGACGCTCGACTGGTGCGGCTCCATACGACGACTACGTGGAGCACCGATCAACTCAATAACCTTCATCGAGCTATCCTTGATTTGTTAGTAGCAATTTTATTTTTGAATCCTCCATCTCATGTTCTTCAATAGGAAACAAAAAAGTTATTCGCCGCTGGAGTCCGGCGCAAGAATTATTAATGAACAACAAATTATTTGCACAATTTCGTATTCCACCGAGTAACTTCACGTTCAATAAACCCTAATAGCCAATTAAAAGTCAAAGTGTAATGAATGGTGAAATATATTTTTGGTTTATCCGCAAGGGGCAGCAACGATGAAATTTATGAAAACACCTTAAAAAAAAAAAACGAAGAAAAATCTAATTTAATCTTTATGCCATGTCACGATACCTTTTCTCGCTTCATATATCACGTAGTAATCTACCTGTACCTCATCCTCCACACGCTACGGCTACAGGACACCTTTTGTGCAGACACGGATACAGTCACTTGGGTGACCTAACCCAGGTCCACGTGAGTCGTTGCCGTTGTTATTTACCCATTTGTACGAGTACTCTGTGTATGATGGTCACCATAGTTCTTGCCAGCCAAAAAACCCCAAAAGCCATTATATCCAATAACACCTTACCGCTGCCGCCTGCTACATCGTACGTGAGGAAAGATACCTTGCCAGTCAAGGTAGAAGGTACAAGGTACACTCTCAGCAGGAACACTTCCCTCGCACACTAAAGATTTAAGGTATAATCATTTTTGTGGGATTGTAAATTACTTTTTATTATTGTCCTTTTCTTCTTCACTGTGTATTCTTTTTGCTTTGTGGCTTTGGTCTCTGTTTTGGCTTAGATATATAATCCGAAAAATGTCTCCTCGCCAGTATAAGAGAGTACTCAAAATATGTACTATGTATACTCCTGGCTCATTGTATGTCACGTCACGAACTGTGGATGACGATTGCTCATCATATAGCACTTCATGGTGCTTAAACATTAATACCTCCTTCACAGTTGCGAATATCAAGGAGGACACGTCGAGTCGGGCCACATTGCAGTCGTCATGAAGAACTGTGAGGAATTATCGTTTCTTGTCCTATGAGTCGCTATCGCAGCATGGTACATCCATAAAAAGTTGTGTAATATTAGATAATGATGCAGACGTAATAAAAATACAAAAGATATCATCGGGCTTCTATTACGCCCAGGTATCCTCGGGAGAATTCACAAACCGTCTTAATGCTGAAATTTAAGTCCAGCAACCACATCAAGCACTTCTGAGGCAATTAATCGGACGGAGTGATGTGTGCGCATCGTCCTCCACGAAAGATGAGCTTCCTGCCAAATCCTCACCACCCAACCCTTACACAGTAAAGCCATTAATTAATTTGAGAATTTCAAAAAGTTGCCGATGTGCCTGCCAGGAACTACTGCCGTATGCCCACTTCAACGTATACGACAGGACTCGTCTCGTAACAGCATTACGAAGACAATGCTTTATTGGTGCGGTTTCTGGTTGCAGGGCAGATTTTGGTTAAACGTTTGAAAATTGCTTACACAATGCAATTAGTATCAATTAGGGGGTGTCCTGTATTCCTCTGTCTAACACGACGACGACGAGGACGATCCGCACAGAATGAAGTGTTGACTAATTGAAGCAATTTGAAGATGATACCTTATATTTGAACACATTGTCCAGGTGGTTGGAGGACTGATTAGGAGAGATGCCCTCGCAGTGCTGAGGATGTGCAACCGCAGAGACAGGTGAGCCAGTTTTGGGCTCATTAATTTTTAGCTTAATTGAAATGTTTGGAAGCAATTTGTTTTGGCTGGCAGTATGAATGTTTAACCTAATGTGACTTACACGTGTTTAGGAAAATATTTTCAATTAAATTTTCCCCGAAGTGAGGCCGGTTGTTTCGGTTACTTATTCGTTGAACTTGAAAGTGGACATTTATCAGCACTGTGTGGGAAACCCTGGTTACATGTTTACATCACGCTATGATTGGTGGCTTTGAACGCAAAAAAACTCGAGAATTTTCTTGTTTGCCTCTTTTAACTAGGCCACAATGTTGCAAATTGCTCAGGAATCTTCGAACTCATGATCTAAGTATTGAATTGAGTTTTTCAATAATTAAGTTTTTCTTGATGAAATGATCAGCATGGGGTAGGGGTATGCGCTTCGACTATTAGGTATAAATATAAATCCGTACATGAAAGGTTCAAAAACGCCAACTGGAACAAATTCAAGCGTCTTATGCGGCAAAAAATCGGTGACTTTGAAGATGTAACCAGTGCTAACAATCAATTTATGATTGATCAGGCCGTAGGTTCATTTACTAGTGCAGTACTGGAGAGTATTCAGCAATCTGTTTCCAAAAAAGTTAAACGTTGTGACAGCGATAACGCGCTGCCGTTTCATATAAAACAACTAATAAAGATCAGGAATATCTTAAGATCTGACTGGATTGCTACTAAAAATCGTTTTTATCTCTCTCAAAAGAAAAAACTCAATGCAAGCATTAAGTTGTTGATTTCAGATTTCAGAAACCAATCCTGGAATTATGAGCTACAAGACTTAGCGAAAGGTAGCAAGCCCTTCTGGAATACGGTTAAGGTCATCAAAAGGAAAAATTTTCACATACCTGCATTTAAAGTAGGAAACTCTGTAATGATATCAAATCTCGATAAAGCAAACGCCTTAGCTAATGAGTTTTTTGATAACCATGGCATCACTCATAATATAATCACTAATAACAATATTTCTTCTGCAGTTGAGCACTCCATGCAACCGCTAAGCACAACTTCTTTTGATGGTAGTTCTAACTTTGTGTCTTTTGCAGAAGTGAATAGTATAATTTCTTGTTTAAAAACAAATATATCATCTGGTTTTGATGAGTTGAAGAATTTATATCTGAAACATCTCCCTAAAAAATGTGTTCAATTTCTGCAAGGTCTGTTTAATTGCTGTTTCAAGTTCAGTTATTTCCCCGTAGATTGGAAATCTGCCAAATTTATCCCAATCTTGAAACCGGGTAAAAATTCTAGCTTGCCTGAGAGTTATAGACCGATAAGTTTACTTAGCTCCTTGAGCAAATGCTTGGAGAAACTAATCAGAAATAAATTAGTGACGTTCATGAATTCACACAATATTTTGTCTCCTGAGCAATTCGGATTTAGGGCACACCATAACACAACCCAACAGGTTCACCGTATCTCGAATTACATCAAAAGAAACTTAATTGAAGGTAGGAGTACAGGTATGGTATTACTTGATGTTGAGAAAGCGTTTGACCCAGTTTGTCATAAAGGCTTGCTACACAAGCTTATGTGTTTTAATTTTCCTATTTACCTTGTCAAGATCATAGATTCATTTTTATCTGAGCGCTCTTTTAAGGTGTCCGTTAATAACGAATTTTCAAGCGAGTACTCAATCGTTGCAGGTGTTCCTCAAGGATGACTTCCCAGAACTTAATAATTGTCAATCTGCTATGTTTGCTGATGATACCTGCATTCTCTCATCAGATGCCTTTGGTTCAAATATTGTAACCAATCTGCAATATGCTTTGGATGTTGTACTAACGTATCTCAGTAACAATAAGATTAAAATAAATGCTTCAAAGACTCAGGCTGTCTTTTTTAATAGAAAAAGAAAAGCCTGTTTCTTACCAAGTAACAAACTTCAAATTATCGGAACTCAGACTGAGTGGAAAGACAGTGCCAAGTATCTCGGTGTACACCTGGATAAAACATTAACATTTGGCTTACATATCCAACAAACGATACGTAAGTTAAATGCTAACATTAAAATTCTCTATCCGTTTATAAATCGCAAATCAAAGCTTAGTATTGATAATAAATTGATAATTTTCAAGGTAATTTTCCAGGCAATATTGTTCTACGGATGTCCCGTTTGGGGAAAATGTGCAATCAGCCATATACGCAAACTGCAAATTTGTCAAAATAAACTATCTGAAAATGATATTTGATCTCCCATGGCATTTCTCTACTGAAGAGTTACATTTGCTGGCAAATGTTAAAAAAGTCCAAGCCAAAATGTTAAGACTATCAAATCACTACAATATGTCTTGTAGTTTGTCTGATAATCCTTTGATTTCCAATCTAGTCACTTAAATTCCACTTTATTTATTATCACAGATTACTCATTACTCTTGTTAATGTTGGTTTTTTGTTCTATTTACTATATTTTTTATTATTTGTTATATATTATATATTATTTATTACTTATTATTTTTTTCGGTAGCTTTTCCTTCTAAAATCCTAATTAATTTATTAATACATTTTCTTGCAATTTATAATAAGTTTTCAGTAGTAAGGTAGTGTATACCGTATCTCTGTAAATTGTGCAATGTAGTTTTAAGATAAACGTACTTTTTAGCTACAATAAAGAATCAATCAAAGTACATGAAAGGTAATATATTGTATGTCAATTTTGTTCCCTTTTCGGGAGAGCAATTTCAAACTTTAAACGGTCTTCTGAACAAATTTAGTGGTCGAAAATGGAAAATTCTTTCCTGATTATACCACAGTTTTCCTTAAGGATATGGGAAAAAAATAGTTGTTCGTGAGGGATTGAATAATTAGGTAAGTAAACTAAAACTTTTTTGACTAAAGAGGTTTTAGCAAATAAATTTGTCCAAGCTAATATCGTATTGTTCGACTCGGATCATTTCCTTATGGCAGCCAAGGTAAGACCACGGATATCGATAAGACCCCTCCGAGTCTCCTAAACCCCTCAGAGAGTCCAACCCTGCCAGGCGAAACAATCGACGAACAATGTCACCGTTGTCAAAACACCATATGAGAAGTTGCCTCTGATGTCTTAAGACTCCACCCAAATAACCCCTGGTTTGACAACGAGATAAAAGGCGACGCTGGACAAAAGGACGAAAGCGGTTCGTGAGCTCTACGAACTTAAAAGAAGGGCTTTTCAAAAAGAAAATGAAAGAGCATAAGAAGCGCGTGATCGGAGAAATGGAGAGGTGTTACGGCAGAAATGATGTCCAAAAGTTCTACCAACGGGTAAAAAACCTATCCAATGGATACAAAATTCGGACAGAAGCTTGTCGTGACGCAGAGAGTAAAATATATATATAAAAATTAAACGCAACTTTCCTTTAAAAGTGTTTTATTTTCTACTGCCAATACAAAAGTGAATGCACAACTTGCTTTTAGCTTGCATCTAACATACGTTGTACAGAAAAATATAACAGTACACAAACAGAAAGCGAACAGAGAACAAAAGAAGGAAACGATCATGCGACAAGTGCAGCACATCAAGCCAAGCCAACAAGTGGTCTATTGGTTGCAGGTTGGGACTGTACCGTAACTGGTGAACAACATGCATGCGGCTGATAGCATTCAGTCACAGCATTCGTTGGAGTGTATTCTGTAACCATGCTGTTTCGCGAGGAAGCATGTGGATAGCGGCTCGATTGGTGAAAACAGTTTACCAATGCTATGGTACTTTATTTGGACGCTTGCTGCCATTGTTGATATTGCGCTGTACATGTTCCCGCTATTGCTAGTCAGTTGTGTTGAGGGACACTTGTAACTAGAGGTTTGTCCCTCGTGGTAGATTCGCAGTCGATCCTCCAAGATAGCTTTAATCTATTATACTGCATATCCTTACACCAAAACAATTGTATTTACAGCTGTCAGGTTTTCAACATAACCGTATCTCTGTGCAAGCTAGAGCAAATTACTCAATCATTGTAAAAACATTGTTACACTATGCAAAAAAAAAATAAATATATATCTATCTTCGCAGTCGATACTGAGAATCTGGAAAGATCATTTCTATAGACTATTAAACGGCGAGGAAGACTCCAATAACGCTGTCAGGCAGAATGTTCCACTCAACGCAATTGACGATGATCGACGAGAATTCCGTCCCCCCGAACTAGACGAAGTCAAGATAGCGATATCGAGACTAAAGTCGAATGGAGCTCCTGGTGCCGACGGACTGTCTGCGGAACTGTTTAAGGCAGCTGGAGATGAGCTGGAAAGGTACATGCACCAACTTATTTGTAAGATATGGTCGGAGGAAAACGTGCTTGATGAGAGGAATCTCAGCATCGTTTGCCCGATCAACAAGAAAGGAGACCCCTTCAACTGCGCCAACTACCGAGGGATAAGTCTCCTCAACATCGCCTACAAGGTCCTCTCTGACGTTTTGTGTGAGCGCCTAAAACCATTCGTCGACAACCTGATAGGTCGTTTTCAGTGCGGTTTCATGCCAGGGAAGTCCACCATCGACCAAATCTTCACATTACGGCAGATCCTGGAAAAAAACCCAAGAAATTCAGATCGACACCCACCACCTATTAGTCGATTTCAAGGCCGCGTGTGGCAGCTTGCATAGGGACGAGCTATGCAACGCCAAATCTAGTTTTGATATTCCTGCCAAACTCGCAGGATGACGATGGAGAACTCTCGCTGCTCCATCAAGGTCTGTAACGAACTCAACGAGACCTTCAATGTCAAAAAAGGACTTAGACAAGGCGACGCGCTGTCATGTGATTTCTTTAACATCATCTTGGAGAAGATCGTGCAAGAATCACACGCCAACACTAGAGCACCATCTTCCAAAAGTCCATACAACTGCTAGCATACGCGGATGACATTGACGTGATTGGTCGAACATAGCGAGCCGTCAATGAAGCGTTTGCTGGTATTGAAGCGGAGGCGGCCACAATGGGTTTAGCGGTGAACGAGGGCAAAACGAAGTATATGCTGTCATCAAGAAAGGACACACAACATCGACGTCTTGGACAGAGTGTCACAATGGGCAGTTATAACTTTGAGGTAGTCAATGACTTCGTCTGCCTCGGCTCCGCAGTAAATAGTACAAACAACATTAGTACCGACATCAAACGCAGAATTACTCTTGTCAATCGCTGTTTCTTTGGAGTAGAGTCCTCTTTCGAAGGACCAAGCCTACTTTACACAAGACCTTGATCACCCCAGTCTTGCTGTACAGTGCGTAGGCATGGACAATCTCAAAAGCGGCCTTGGTCTCTTCGAGAGAAAAGCTCTGCGTCCAATCTTTGCCCCGGTCTGCGTTGATGGTTAGTGAAGAAGGACAGCGACATTATCAGGCGTCTTCGGATCCAAGGCCTAAGATGGCTGGGCCATGTAGAGCGCATGGAAAACACTGCTCCAGTCCGAAGAGTCTTCGACTCCGAACCAGTGGGACAACGCAATACAGAAAGCCCATGGAACCATGTGGAGAAGGACTTGAATCAACTTGGTGTGCGCAGTGGGAGACAGCTGGCTAAATGTCGTGCCGAGTGAAGAGGCTTGCTGGTTGAGGCCCAGGGCCACCCCGAACTGTAGCGCCACCGGAAGAAGAAGAAGAATATCGTGTTCTACACTTTAGGTTCACTTAAGTTATGTGAGTTAGCACGACACGAGCAGCAACGACCTGCAGTAATATGACCCACCCGCCTTGACCGTGGATTGCACAAGTTAAGTGTGGGAATGCATTCCAGCGGTACTCGCACGTAATACCGATCAAGTGACCACGCGAAGAAAGATGATCCACCGGGGGATTGCATCAGCGAGTAGAACACCTGTGTTAGCATGCGACAGGCGAACGATGGAAGGTGATGATGAAAGACTAGGCAGGCAGGGCAGTCTGCCGATCGGCGGGAACAGTAAAGATAAATGAAGTTAGCTTATAACGATATTTCGCTTTTGATTTCGTACGTCGAACAGTTGGGCCAGCCTGAGGGCAGGCGTTCTCGACTTGTGTATTTGGAAAATATATTTATTAAATTAATAAATTTTGTGCACCAAATATTTTAGAAACTGTTACAACTTCGTAATTTTAAATTTATTTTTGCCTGCATTGGCTTAAAAAATAGGTAAAATGTATTTGAAATAACGCTTCGCAGCTAAAACAAATTTATAAAATAAAAATAAATTTCTACGCGACTTTGAAAATTCAGCAGTTTTGTGACAACTGGAATTTTACTATCAACAGAAGTGTGACCCTCTTTTTTCGGCATTAAGGCTCAACTTTTATGTCCATTGCGTCATGTGAAACGACATGTACTTTCTCAAACGTAAACAAAAGGAAATAAAAGCAATTGGTTTCATAATTTTAACAATTTCGAAGTCATAATAGCTTCTCAGCCCCATGCCCAGCATTTGCAAATTACAGGCCTTCCAAGGAAATTCGTTTGAAAATGCTAAAAAAAAACCCACGAGATTGCTCCATTTAAACGCCTCGTTTTCCGACAAGCTTAGATAAATAGATTTGTTTATTTCGTTATACAATTTTTACATGATTTAGTAAGCGTACAGCATAAGATACAGAGATTTACATTTACACATACAGAGATACATTTATATCTTTCTTCAGAAAAATTATTGCAAAAGTGTAGCCACATTAAATAGTGCATTTATGAACCTAGATTTTGAAGGAAAATAAGATGAAAAACCTTCAATATAAGCAGAAAAAAGAAAAGTATACACATATACATAAAAAAAATATTATTAAAAAAAAAAAAGCACTATGACCGAAAAAGTAAATAAATAAATAGTTAAATAGTTAATAAATAAATACATAAATAAGTAAATAAATAAAGATAAATAAATACAAACAAATTAACAAGAAGAATATATAAATACTTTTTAAATAAATAAATAATATGTGTATAACAAATATTGCAAATATTGCATTGACACGGCGATTGTCGGCTAAATCGCAGGGATTGAGAAACTTATTTGTTTGTTTTCCTATTTTCGAAGGTATCAGTTCAACACCCGCTTTTTTGTGAAGGTGAGAAGTGGGGATAATCCCACGCTATGTTTAACATAAGTTTTAGAACTTTGTTTTGTGCTTCTTGCAGTTTTTTTAGGTGACATTTTATTGATTTTCCCCTTATGACTTTCATTACTATTGTTTTATTTGGTAGAGATAAAGAAAATTTTATGTTAATAAATGGGCAAAGCATTTTCGTTGAGATTTTTACTTTATTGACAGTCTGTCTGATATGTTCCTAAAATGTCAGTTAACTGTCAAGGTAAATACCTAAGTACTTAACGGAGTTCTTAAACTCCAGATCGACTCCATTTACATGTAGGCTAGAAGAAGGAAGAAAGCAAGCTTTTCTTTTTCGTGTGAAAAATATCGCTTGAAGCTTGTCTAGATTTAGCCTAATATTCCATTTAATGAGGTACTTTAGCAAGATTTTCGTCGTATTATTTACATTGTTCTCAATATTAAGGGCAAGCTCATGTGATGAAAATACAGCCGTATCATCAGCAAAAATAGCTGCCCCACACCTCGGAAAATCGGACGTGTGCAGCTTGTAAAGTATAGGCGCCAATACTGAGCCTTGGGGTACTCCTGACTTGTATTGTATTAAATTAGACACACCACTGTTGACATGCACTTCAAAACATCGATTACACAGAAAACTTAGAACTATATTGCACAGAATTAAGGTTGGTCATTTTGAGGTTGGTCATTTTGAAGATCAAACCATTATGCCAAACTGAGTCGAAAGCCTTTTCTATATCGACTAAGATCATGCCTGTTGATTTTCTAACCAACCGATTACATCTTACATGATTGCAAATCCTCATTGCATGATGGGTGTTATGGAAGCACCTAAACCCAAATTGTTCATCGGGAAAAAATCTGCTTATCTTCAGTAAATTTAATGATTTTTTCTTCAAGAATCCTCTCATAAATTTTGTTCAAATTACTGAGTAGACTGATTGGTCGGTAATTATTTGGGTCATCTGAGGGCTTGCCGGCTTTTAATATCGGTGTCACTTTTGCAAGCTTCCACTTCAGTGGAAAATGCTGCAATTTTAGGCAGGCGTTAATGACATAAAAGTAGTGCCTATTCTTCAGTTTCACGGAATGCGGGACTATATCAATGTCATCGGCGTAACCCAACAGTTGGACTGACTTGCAGAAGATAGTGCCTTCCATATTAATATCCCGCTGCACTTCTTATGCACATCTTCACCAGGACCAGATTGAATAAATCACATGACTGCGAATCTCTTCGCTGAAGTCCAGTGTTCGGTCCGGAGGTCCTTGAACCTCCCGCCTTCTATCCAGCAATATTACTACGAGTACATATGTGCTCTTGTTTAATGTGTCTTATTGTGTCGTTTTTCTCGTGACAACAACTAGCATAAGACCCCCACGTTAAACTCGTCCCAGTGGTATTGATTATCATACAGCAAATTATGATGCTATTCAGCATTCAGAGTTGTGCCCCAGTTCATTCACATGCCCATCCACCCATGCATGGAATACCTCTGTATATCCGCAGCAAAATATTTTATTCACAAGCATTGCACTCGAATCGTATTGACTGTAACATATCCTGAATTGGCCCATCTGAGTTTCGTTTGTATTTGTGGAATTAAAAAAAAAATACAGAGGAATAAATAAATGCAAACTTTTATCCAATTAATTAAGAATTGAATAGTTTCGACGCACATTTTTGTTGGGTACAGCGATATTTTATTAATTAAAGTGGTAAGTAAATATGACAAAGGTGGGTGTTTTAAAACAAATATCGCGATGAAACAGCCCGAAGTCTGACTGAAAAACCACAATGACTAACTGGAACACAGACTAAAAGCAAATGTTTTCTATGGCAGGGCCTAATGGCTTTAAACGATTGATTTTTTCCGGATGTACATATATGATTTTTTTTATGAAATTGTGTATCTCTCATTCAAGAGTCTTGTGGATGAAATAAAGCAAATTCAAGGATTCATCTTGATGCACATGCATGCACTTGACAGAAAGCAAGTGATTGATGTCGATACAATGCAAGCCGCAATACGTGAAGTGGCGGCTTTGAACGCAGAGTGAGTTTAGAAATATTTTTTTCTGTGGTTGCTTTGAGGTGGGCTTCAAGCACTTTTTAGCCAGCCGTCTGTTAGGATTTATGCGTGTTAATCAAAATAATAATCAAGTACAAACAAGCAAAGGGAATATATATCACATCACCCAGGGCTGACAAGTCGCAACCGATACAGTAAATAGTGGTTCGCCTCTCACGGATAAAGGACACATTGTCTGATCCCGCTCAGATTTCATTATTTACTTTAGGAATTAATATTTATAATGTGTATGGCTCGATTTGGTATTATAACAGTTTACGACTTGGTACGAGTCGGATTTTCAAGCAAATAAGAGTTTAGATTAGCCTTAACCCTAGAAAGATAAAATATTTCTTTGTTTTGAAAAAATAAGCATGCTACTGTACTGCGCACTATTAAACAACAAAAAAAACTATATTCTTCAACAAAATCAAAAAAATATGGTTAAATACGACGACTTATTTGGCTAAGACGAACAAGTTTGTTAGGGCGTCTGTTAAAAGAATATCGCAATACCCATATTTCGCGGGTGCTTTCGAGGCGTAGTGTATCTTTGTAGAATCCTACAAATGCCATTTTAAATGCACTAATATATCCAGCATTTTTATAGGAGGTGTATTAGAGTAGGCATTTCGGTAATGGATCGGGGTTAAGGCATGTGGAATAGGTTCGGTTAGAGTGGCTGACTACCTAAAGGCTGTAACACTTAGGCCAAAGATAGGTCAGTTGTGCTACCACAAAGATTAGGATCTACTAGTATTATCCGCGAAACATCTAGAAATTTTGACAAAGCTATGAAGCTGACTGTTGCTGCTCTCATTTAGTTCTGC
This sequence comes from Eristalis intricaria, assembly GCA_964034865.1. NCBI lineage: Eukaryota > Metazoa > Arthropoda > Insecta > Diptera > Syrphidae > Eristalis > Eristalis intricaria. The sequence goes on from OZ035874.1 coordinate 80,049,915, forward strand.
CAGATCATAGAAATATGGAGAGTCTATGCGACTAGGTCAGCGAGATGAGAAGGCATTGCAATTACAAAGAAGCTGTGAAATAATTCCTTCTTAATCCTCATCTCTGCAGCTGCACTAGTCAGTCTTTAGCTTTTGTTAATGACTGCTTCTCGTAAAATGGCAGCACTTAAACTAAGTACGTATAGTGTCGAATAAAAGTTCGGTTTGGTGATATTTGTAAAATAGGACTAAGACACTTTGGTCTCCCGAGTAAACAATTAGTTCATCGCTGAAGGTATGTAGGTAGTTAGAAGCTGCTAGTGGATTCAACAGCACACGTAAACCATGTTGGTCCATTGTGGTACCCACAGTCATACTACTACTACTGACCACTCCAGAGTACCATTAACTTGATCCCAATGTTGAATGGTTACTGGATTAGATTTGAAAACCACATAAAAGCGTATTAACTTTACTTTCACTGGGATTCGAACCGGAGACCCCACTAAGTAGTTGCTGGCACTTAACCAACTGCGCCATACAGTTGTTATCGTTGAACTAAATATTGTGTGAAAATTGTTAACGGGCTTTTTGGAGGCTTTGAGATTCTATTCAAGCCAGATTGCCCTAGACGTTAGTCATTTCATTCACCAATCTAGAATTGGTCAATTAAGTAGAAGTCTCGCGCAGCAGTACCTTACATATAATGAACGGGCCAACCCGAGCCACATGACCATCCTGTCCAAGACCTATTTTAGCGCCATATCTTTTGCTTTAAGATTCTTTCTCGCGATGAATGTCTCGAACTTTTCATTGAAATTAATCCACAGGAATTGAGAATTATTGTACTTAGATTTTTTTCTACGTCCAAGAAGTTCTCGTGCACAGACTTAGTGGGATTTTGTCTAGAATGTCTTCATTTTCGAACTTTACTCTTTTGTGTGGATGGTCTTTTGTGTGAACAGAGCAGGTGATGAGAAAATAAGTGCGGTTAAGCAACTCTTTGAAATTCATAGGTATTTTATTGGACGAACTAAAATAAATAAAAAGAATGGCAGTATGTCGATGAATTCTCTTGATTTTTTAAGCTTAACAGGGGCCCCGCAGAGCTTGACGCCCTATTGCGTGCACATATGGTTGTTTCGGTCCTTGAAATGACAGGCATGCCCACCGACTCGAGCTCATGGGAGTGAGGGAAGATTGAAGCATCTGTGTTCATCTGCAACGTAGTCTGCTTTGCTTATGTGGGTTGGTATCCGACTAAGTGGTATATTAGACAAGCTGAACTTTTCGTTATTAATGCGTTGTGGTTCTTTAAGAAAAGCAGATTATGGTGGAATCATTTTACATATCTTCTCGAAGACAGAATCATTAAATGTTCCTTCATTTCCAGTACCGAAACAACCATATGTGCACGCAACAGGGCGCCAAGTTCTTCGGGCCTATGTTAAGCATGAAGGACATCAAAAAGCCACTTTAAAATAATACTAACAAGGGCGGCGCGACAGTCCGATGTGGACCTGGGCCTAGCTTCTCAGCAACCACTCTTGTTATGTGAGGTATTGTTCTTTCAAGAGTAGAAGGGATCTACAGTTTTATGCCGACTCCGAACGACGAAGTTGTGAAGCTTTTTTCTAGACGGGACTCTAAAATAATTCGAACCTGGCACCCTCTGCGTAGGGGTAAACACTCTTAACTTTAACTTTTAGCTTTAAAATTCATTTTTATTTTTAAATTCATGTTTCTTAAAACTAGACAAAAATGATTAAATCTTTCTTAACATCTAAACAGTTTATGTTTTTAAAATCTATCCTACTGACACTTCGCAGGGACTCTAACATAATCTAAACTTTCTTATCTATTTGCCTTTCGGCGTCTACTACTAATATCTGTTTTTTTTGCAGTCCATATGGACAATCTTTATTGTTTGTGCTTACTGGCCAAGCAAACTTAGAAAAAACTTGGCGCTCTAAGCAACACACCTACCCACTATGCCATGGCGAACAGCCCCTTAATCGACAGAAGTATTAAGGCATGACATATCAATCTGAGAATAATCGTCTGTAAATATGAATAAATCTTCAGCAGCTACCGTCACTATCACGACAAGCGACGAGAGAAGAGTCAATAACATTCACTTTACCGACCAATCGGGGACCTCTAAGGAAATCGAATCAAAATTAATGAATCTTACGAGAACGAGAACGCTTAAAGCTCTCTAGGAAAGCATTCCTATGCGATGAACGAGTACATTCGCATGATTTCGCATTTTAGATCTTATTGTTAAATCTCTGGTTTTGATATCCTTGCACTATCTCACTGTTTATTCTTGTTTTATTGTTTCTCTTCCTCTTTTGTGTAATTTTATTTAAACTCACTTACTTGTCTGAATATGAATAGCCGAATAAATGAAATGAAATGAAAATGATTTCCCTTTAAACCGTGCAGTTATCGAAAACGTTTTATCTCCCATTTGAAGTTCCTTTTCGCACAACAGTTGCTCAAGTGCAAGCACAAATATCGACCAATAATTGCGCCAATATATCTTGCAGGTACCCATATGGTCAATAATTATCTCCACTTGGGGGCAATCATCAGCCAGGAGTACACAGATGAACCACGCTTGTTTACCCTCGGATTCGTATCGGATAATGGTTTTTCCATTTCGCCGTAATTTCCCCCGCAGCCACTTGACACTTTAAACTTCCCATTCGATACTTTTCTGGAAGATTAAAAAATTTATTGGTTGACTTAGCGCTCATATCTGAATATTTTCTTCTTTCATTTTTTCAATTTCACTTCAATCATACCGCTTCCTTCCTGGCCCTCAACCACACCACAAGGCCCATCGTGCATCGATTACTTATTGGAATATTCATTTAATTGCACACATGTGCGGCGTGTGGGGTTTGCTGGTGCGGAATACATTTAAATTAAAAACATTGACCTCGTGCTATGCGTGGCAGGCGAGTTGATTCGTGCGATTAGAGCACCTTAAAGCACACGAGTCTCTGAATTGATTAACCTGATTAGGAAGGTGGATTGCCCGAGGCACTTCATATCAAAGATTCATTAGTTATTATTAGCGGAACATTAGGCTGAAGGAGAGGGTTACCATCTAATTGAATAATTACGCTGTTTGAACATGTGAATTGATTTCCTCGGCCCTTGTGAATTAAGTGCGGATGCGTTCCGATTATGTGAAAACATGCATGCGATGGATATGAGTCAATTTGTAAAGACATTGTTACAATATAATTGCATTCTCCTACGGTGGATACTTCGGACATAGTTGCTGTATGTCAGGAACGTTTGAATCAACTTTGGATTTGGAAACGCTTATTGTCTCTGCAAGAACTTTGGCAAACGTGTGTGTATCAACAGAAAATAAGACGTTTATTAAACTGTGCATTGTTGCGACTTCTGAATGGACAGATCGCTCCCATTTCACATAGTTTACATCGTGTAGTGTTTACTAAGGTGGATCTTAGCAGGCAAGTCTGTAGAAAGTTCTGCTCTCGGTGAATAGGTTAAGGTTCATTGTATAGAAAATTATACCTTATATTAAAATCGTCTTTCATTGCAGCTCTCCGCAATACGCAATGCAAAGTAATGAAGAATACGTCCAAGCATTATACATGACATATTCGTCAAAGTTACTAGTGAACAGCCAGAGCATACAAAGAGCAACTAAGCAAAATACTCTCCTGTATGTCTGACCTAAACACAAACTTCAACGCCATGTGGTTGCAATGATCAAGGAGGACCACCACCAAGGGGATGAGTGTTGCCAGAAAATCATGCAATCGTTTCGACTTACCAAAATTACTTGATTCATTAAAAAAAAGCCCAAGATATAATCGGAATTGATTATGGGAAGAAAAGGAAAATCTCATACACCTCAAGAAGAGGTTTTTTGCAACCTGCCACCTCAAGGTTACCGCAATAAAGGATTTTCACAAGAACCGCTTTCAGCGGCTGTTTAAAATAAGAACAAAAATACGCCAAAATATGTGTTTCTTCCTGAGTAAGAATTTGGGAAAACGAAAATTTGCAAAATGACTGGATCAATTCCTATGCCCATCTACAGGAAAGGCGATACTCCCTCTGGCAATAACTAAAAAGGCGGGTTATACCACCTATAAGATACTGCTCTCCGTACTGAGTAATCGTGTAAGACAGCTTTGCACCCACTAATAGCCACGTATGTGTATCTTCCGGTCGGGCAAATCGACTTAAAACCAAATATTTTCACTAAGATAAATCTCGTAAAAAAAAACGACTGCTATCTCGAAATCGTTATCTCATCGAAATTGCATTGGCTTCAGATAGAACAAGATAAGTTCCAGCTTAATATACCGGAAAGTATGTTACCGTTGTAGCCCCCAAGCTCGCGAATTTAGATTGGCCGAGAGGTTAAATCCGAGGTTTTGGGCGACCTCCGATTAACTACGCACATCGTGGAGGAGTGGATTTGCGATTGCCAATGCACAACAAGCTACTACCAATGCCATGATTTGGTGTAGTTCTCTTTTCAAATTACTTACAAAAAAAAAAAACTTACAAACTAAGTAGTTGGCTTAAAAATGCTTACTATATTTTCTATATTTTCCGATCGCTACTTACCTAAGGTGTCCCGTCCAAAGATGCGTGCGTCTGTCGGTAGCAAACGAGTGTAAATTTCGCCACGAACCGATCGATATAAGTTAAATAAAACGATGTTCTTCGTTTTGGTTCCAGTCTATGACTGATTTTATTTTCAATGGCTAAACTTAAACTGACCTATCTTAACAATGAAATGATTACTGAGGGAAATGTTCGGTGCAGTGGAAAAGTGCTGATCGTGTATGATTGAGTTGAGGTGAATGAGTTTAGTGTCGAATATGCTAAGAGTGAATCGTGCGACGGAAGTGCAGGGTGAATGTGCTTGGAGTAAATGTACTGTAGTGTAGTGTGTGACGGAAGTGAAATGTGAGCTGTAAAAGAGAGTGTGCAGGGGAAGTGCAGTGTGGAAGTTTATGTTGGGGTCGTGCCGAGTTGCTGCCATTAACTTATATACAGTGACTAGGACGGAAGAAACTCGCGGAACGTTGGTGCCTCGACCTTGACATAAGCTTAAACAGAATTATCTGAGGCAACTATGACTCCACGACTAACGTGTCTTATGAGCACCTGATTTTTTCGATTTTTCACCTGTCCATCTTAAAATAAATCGCAAGCGGAGACCACCTTCATGTGGGCAGCACACAAAAACCTCCAACAACAGGAAAAAATAAACCTTCCCGGTACTCCTTTTACGATGCTAATCCAATAAAAAGATTTCACCAGCTTACTAGCACTTTCAACATGATCTGCATCTGACTCAGCTGCAATCTTATTTCTCAATGGTACAGATTTTGGGCTCATCTCATCCCCTGAAGAGACTACTTTCATTATTTGCTCTTTTTTCATTTTCTCTACAACTGTGTTACCCACAATATCACTGCACTAACTGACTGCTCGATCGAACGTGATTTTCCCTCAACATGATCTAATACACTTAAAATCTATTCAACACATATAGCTCTACAATAGAGTACACTTTTTGAGTGAAAATAACTATTTATTACGGTATTTTCCGTACGTAGGTACATGTGTTAAGTCAACTATTCCATTTCGACTTATTTTTCCTTATTTTCTTGTAGAGAGGTCATATTAATTTGCCATCTATTGCTACTGTTGACAGTCAAGATAGTCAAACCAACGTCGTAATCCTTTCCTACTCCTTTCTGGTATCCACCTTTTGCAAAGAAAAAGTGCTAGCAAGCGGCGAGTTTCACTATTGTTGGAACAGTACCTTTTTTTTTTTGTTTTGATCGAAAAGTTCACGAATATATTCAGCAAATATTTAAAAGTTTATTTGTTTAGCCTATAGCATTGTTGAAATATAAATGTATTAATTTATTTTTACAAACGCTAAACATTTCTATTTACATACAACCGTGTCTTCGAATCACTTTCACTTCGTTAGTTTCTTCTTCCTCAGACAAAATTCTCATGGATATGCTGTGCATCCTAACATAAATTTGTTTGTTTTTAAGTTCTTTCCTTAAGAACCCTTCTCTCAGTCACTCAAGCGACTATGCCTCGAAACATTCTATGGAATCGTTTTGCTCATCATTCCCCGTGTGAATAATTTTACTTCATCCAACCATTTATTCCAAATTTTATGTTAAATTTCATCATGTCCTCACATTCGTCGCGATAACTATTTCCTGCGACTGAAAGTGACGGCATGAAATAATCATAAATCCGATTGTTACTACAATTTCATGTACAGCCACCAAGTGCACATCCTTGTCACAAACACAAATTCGTACTCAACACACATCAGCGGCAAGCACAAATCTGCCGTGTCAAAGTCCTTAATATTTAATCGATTTGATTGAGGAGATACAAGCACGTATAAGTGCGAACGTAATTAAATTAATGCACCGTCACTCGCACACTCCAAGCGAAGATCTTCTCCATCCAATGGGGTTGACAATATGAATTAGAAAGTGGAGAATTGAATTTCGATTGTCTTTCATGCACTCTTGGGGTAGATAATTTAAGAATTATCTGTAAGACAAGTCGTTGCAAGGTGAGAGAGAAAAATGAGTTTGCCGAGCATCTGTCAGTATTCAATGTTTTACAGAACACATATGCAATCCGTTCTGTCTTGTCTCATGTTGACTTGATAGACTTAATAGACAACAATTTTTGTTCACTTTCGTTGTGAGAACGCCTGAAAAGGGACCGGATAGAAAGGGAGAGAGAGAGAGAGATTGATAGTGATAGAGAGAGGGGAGAGAAATAGATAGAGATAGAGATAGAGATAGAGATAGAGATAGAGATAGAGATAGAGATAGAGATAGAGATAGAGATAGAGATAGAGATAGAGATAGAGATAGAGATAGAGATAGAGATAGAGATAGAGATAGAGATAGATTGTGTCGTTTTGTACACTTGTGTCCTTTTAGACCTCGGAGAGCATATGGCGCCAACCACGCTTGCGCGCAGTCTCGATGGGAGTTCTGCAATGCATTTTAGGTATCTTCAACTCGTTTCAAAAGAAGTCGATTCCGCTTCAAATGTTTTGAACCACGTTTGCGTAAGCCATCCCTTAGCCTGAGTAAGCGGCATCTTCGTGGATAACATTCCGAACGCAGCTTTAAGCTTCTAGAATTTACTGCTCACTTCCAGTTCGGTGCCACCGCGGTTGGCAGAGACCACAGTTCATAAATACACCTTGATGGATAAATAAGTTTATTTTATTTAATATTATTTAGATGTGCTTTTTTAAATTAAAAATTAAGATAAAATGATTCATTCTACAGTACAAAAGTGACTAGAGGCGATTGATTGAAATTATTACAATTACATTAAAATGTAATTTGTTTATTAAATAAGTTAATCAGGTACATCGCAAATTATAAAAAGGTAATAAATAAGTTAAGCAAACAAATCGATTTATAACGAAATAATGCAACCATTTTATATTAGAAATTTGTAGTGAGAAGAGCACTGACTGTAGAACTATCCTTACTGAAGAGACATTTTTTTTAATTCCTCTAAAAATAAAGTGAATTGATTTAGAAGTCTTATATACAATGGCAATTTATTAAAAAGCCTTGTTGCTGTTGCAGTATAAAATTTAGAGCAACGAGTTTTTAGCTCTGGTCTTTCTGAACAGAACAGTTACAAATGCTACGAACCTTAGTTTTTCTTATAATAATAATATAATATGGGTGGCGCTACAATCCGAGGCGGACCTGGGCCTAGCTTCTCAGCAACCACTCGTGTTGTGCGTGTTATTGTTCTTTCAGTGGAAGGAACCTACAGTTTAATGCCGACTCCGAACGGCGAAGTTAAGAAGCTTTTTCTAGACAGGAATACTCTTTGAGCATTGTCAGAGTGAAAGAGGCGGAGTCGTGAATTATCAAAGGTGGTAAGTTCGAGTATCGAACCTGACACCCTCTGAGTAGGAGTCGACGCACTTACCCACTATGCCACGGCGACCTTAGTTTTTCTTTTATGTACTTATTGTGAGCCCCATTCTGTTTGACTCATCGCTCAGATTGAGGGTCATCAAGTGATGTTGCGATGTGAAAGTAGACTAGTACCGTCAGCGTAGTTATGGCGTTCAAAGTAAGATGTCATAGTCCATTTAATTCGATAATTTATTCCTTTAATGATGCACAGAGTAGTGCACAGAGGTAGCCGAAAGCTGGAAGCTAAGCAAAACCGTAGAGCTGATTCGTGTCACCTTCGAAAGAAAAATTCTACGTTGAATATATGGTCCCGTCTCCGAGGAAGGCGAATGAAGAAGAAGACACAATCGCATGCTCTACGAGCCGTACCAGGATGTGGATGTAGTCCGGAAGGCAAAAATCCGACGACTGCATTGGGTCGGTCACATCAATCGCATGGACAACAATGCTCCAGGTAAGAGGGTCTTCGAAACCGCGCCTCCTGGTTCGAGATGGAGAAGAAGACCGTACCTCGTTTAAAAAGACCAAGTTATCGCGGATGCAAGACAGCTTGGTTGTGATGACTGGAAGCCCAGGACCATCAACGATGGTAGGCAGCGATATCTCAGGGCCGGACGCTCCGGCTGCACAGAGTACATTGGTAATAACCACCAGAAACTATAGAATTGACGGTAGAATGGACGGATGCTGTCAGGGCCAGGTGATTTTTTATCGGTAATTTTCCTGCACGCATTCTGCAGCTCGTCACTGTAGCGGCTGTGCTAAATCAACACCTTTCACTGTGGGCGTTGGGCTCCGCCAAGAGTGCGTCTTATCACCTCTACTTTTCATTGTTTATATGGATTGGATTTTGCAGCGCAGCCGAGGCGAGGAATGTTTCACATTGGGAGAGTTGAGGGTCATCTTAGTTATCCTCACATCTTCCCAGAAGGAATTCCAGTGCGTACTCGACAGGTCTTGGCCGTATGTGCTGATGTTGGGGTGAAGGATAACCTGGACAAATCAGAAGTTATGGTCATTTTCAGAACGCGTGCACTGTGCACTCTACATGTAAGTGGAGTCCCATTGGAACAGGAGGAGAATATTAAGTATCTGAGGGTCTTTTTCAAAATTGAATTGAATTAAAAATGAAATGAAATGAATTTCATTCCAAGAAACCACCCGCACTATCTCCGACACCCGCCTTAAAGGTGCCCGTGTAGATGGGTCAGTTAAAATGACTGCACAACTGCACACTCTGCTGTTTCATTCTCTTGAGGATTAGAGTGCCAAAGCCTTCTGATGGAATGAATCTGGGGCCAGTATAATCACTTGAAAATGATACGAGATCTCTCGGTAGTTCATAGGGGTTTTGCTGTCCAGCGACCAAACTCTCTGAACCTGCTTGTGTCAGTCCAATGAGCATTACCGTAGAGCTACACCTTCACCCTCTGAATTTTGGGGCGACCGTAGAGCAGTTGTAGCACTCAGGTTGGCACATGCAAGGAAATAATTTTTTTTTTTAAATGTTCCACATACGCCCGAGTGTGGACTATGGGCTAGACTTTTACTCTCCATTGGGAGCATATCTTCAAGGAGACATTTTGTCATAGCTCACCAAACACACAGAACGGTGATACTTTCCTCAAGCCGACGACATAAATCTGCTCTAGATCTTACTTTAAGTGTGCCTTCACAGATGGATCGAGGACAGGTGTCTGCGACGAGGATTGGGCTTAGCCGCCGTGGCGTAATGGGCCGGTGTGTGGACTCCTATGCTGCTCCATGTTCAATCCCCGACTCCTGCTTACCTATCTACTTCCTTCTTCTTTCTACTCACTGACTATGTTCAAAGAACATAATATAACAAAATAGATGGCGCTACAGCCGGTAGAAGGCTAAGGGTTAGCTCGTACAACCAACCACACGTGATGTGCGTACTATTGTTCTCTCATGAGTGGATTTTTTTGTATTTGTATTACTCTAAGTATATTATAGATTTCTTCGTTCTGTTGTCCGAATCACTCGACGGGATAGGGTGAGAAACAAGGCATTTCGCGAGGAACTCGATATTCAGCAGCTGCTTCTTCGAACGGAAAGGACTATCATTTATTATTATTAAGCATTCTTTATTGATTTGCTATATATGTATGAAATGAATGTACAAAATAAAAGTTAACATGGTAAGCTGTCTGTTAAAATGTTGACATTGCCTTCATAAGTATAGACTGGAATTATATAGAATATATAGAAGTTCGAAAAGGTACCAAGAAATATTTAGAGCGCGGCACTTATTAAGGCTATTACTGTAATGTCAAGGCATGAATACAAAAACGTATAAGCAGGTTCCATCCCTCTGTTCAATTTAGAACATTCTTTGTTTCTTCAAGTCTGAAAGACTCTTTGGAGAAGTAAACCAAACGCAAATCGAATAGTATTGGGCACATCGCGATAAAGTGGAAAATTTCCTCGACCTCCTTACGATTGCAAAGAATGCATATAGCATTGCCGTCGTGCCGATGTGGCTGATAATTGAGTCTTAGTAGTTCAGTTCTAGCACTAAATATTGTGCTTAGTTGCTTGGCTGAAAATTCTGATTTAAAGTAGTTATTAGGCCCTAAAGTGTGGTTCAAAAGTTTATAGACAAGCCTCGAGGAAGAAGATTGGGCTCTGTTTATGTAATCCTTATACGGTGAACTTCTCTTTGGACATTCAGCTCCTCTGACAACTTACCATTGTTTAAGACGTGACACTTATTTCCTTAATATACTTGCACTTTTTAAAATAGGTATGAGTTTTTTCGTATTGACATTTTTATATTATGGGTTTGTCACTTGGAAACTTATAAAATCTCCCAGTGTCCCATGAGAAGACCATAAGAGATACTCCCATATTACGACTTAACAAAAGTTTAAATTTGTTTCGTGGTCTAATTTCATAAGTCACCATGCCATCACTAGAATTTAATCTACGGACTCTCTTAAAAACAGACGATTATTGTGTTCACAACTTTGCTCCTTCAGTTGCGAAGACTGACATGAGAACAATCATTGAATGGACGATACTCGTGAACGACGATAGTCATGAACGTACGTGTTTTATAAGAACACTGGAAAACAAATAAAACCGACTCTGGCTTTTGTGAGAATCATACGTGCACCATTGCTATAGCAGAACTTTCTGAAGACGTATGACTTGACGAAGATGTGGAGTTTTTATAGTCATGCATGAGTTCTGAAAGGCGCTTGATGTTGTAGAGGATTTTATTTGATGCAGCAAACCTCGGTCACCTTCTAATTCTAACATATTTTGTGAAACGAGTTAATTCAGCATTGCCGTCTATGACATGCCTCTATGAAAATCCTACCCGTAAGATGGTGTACCACAGGAGATTATCATATGACCTATATTTGTCCATAGCAGGTCATTTTTAAGTTATATAAAGTACATATAATACAAATTTCAGTTATGTCTGGGTTTAAACCATGCACTTGCAGCGCAAGTGTCCATGTTGCATCTAAGGAATGGCGACAAGAATGATGATGCAGCGTCTATCGATGGAAAATACTTCTTAACATCGCGTACAGTATGGCGCAAGGCCAAGGAATTCAGAATGTGGTAGGTCCAGTAAAATACCCACGTAGTGAAAATAGAAACATGCTATTTATTTTTCAAAGCCTCTTCGCCGATTTTCCGTCAAAGGGACAATGTGAACAGCGATTTTTTTTTTAAAATGCAGACCAGGGTTAGGGAATCAAGGAGTATAAGACCTGCCTTAGTTGATATTTCGAAACGTTTCTCCTTAAATACATGACTGTTAATGTATGGTTAGTTGGTAGATTTATGTGGATACACGATTTGGCGCAATCTGGGTACAAGTAGTGCATTGTGCGCCGTTTTGATACCACACCTCGCAGACCTGTGCTGCTTGGATGAGCTAAATCTAGTCTGTGGACTTTAGGAATTTTGTTTGAAAGACATTAATTAGTGATCTCGCGGAGGTCACGAAGGAAAGGTTTGCCGAACGCGATATATATATCTTTGTTTTACTAGTGCCGAAGAGTCACAGAGATAATGAGGCAGACTTTTCTCTGAGTGGTAGTCGAGGCAACTGTGACAGTGTATTTTGAGGAGTATTCCTAGTCTAGCAGCATGGATGCCTATATGCAAGTGCTCAGGGGACCTCCCCCTTTTTTTCGTGTAGAAGGGGCAGGTTTTCGCCAAGAATTTGTTCCTTCACAACATAGTCAACCTTCTATTAGCTAAGGGAAAGAAGTGTTGGATGATGATTTATTTGGGGGGCTGATTGGGGACAACCCAAATCATTGGTGGCGTTGCCGGAATCTGCTTACTTGCCCAGTTCGTGGGCAATCTCATCTTCCCTCCTGGAAACCAGAGGAGAGTGATACTGTATGTGCTACTGACCTGTTTAAGTTGCACTGTTGCACCAATTTAGAGGCAGTGATAACTATCGAGATATCCCTTATGGCGGCTTGGCTGTTGCCGCAGATCGCTGCACCTCTACCATAAGGGCGTGCTCAGATGTTTACACACCTCTCTGATCGCTAGTACTTCAGCCTGGAAAATACTCGAGAGCACTTGCCTATAGGCAGTCTGTAAGAATGGGAGACGTTGTAATCCCTCTAGAAGACCGCTGAGCCTAACTTAGATCCATCTATGTAGATCAGAAATCGGTAGGTTGGGGCAAGTGATTGGGTATTCCAGTCCTCCGTGGATGGAAATCGGCATTGTGCCGACTTGTCGACGTCAATGGTGGGGGCAATGTAGTCCGTGGTAGCTGGGGTTAGGTGTTCAGGCAGAATTTGCAGAGCTCTGATATGGTCGCTGGCCATCGTCCCGCTTCGCTCTGATGTCTGACGGCGCTTCACCAGATTGACCACACAGATAGATCGATTTATTTCGAATTAAATTTTACAATGATTAAGTTATCGCACAATATATTTTACAGAGATTTTATATGTTGTATCTTTATCTTTCTTCTGAGGAAATTTTACAAATGTAAGCTACATACGTTATTAAAACAACTTTCCCTTATTTAAAATAATTATTTATTTCTTTCCAAATTAGGTGCACTCTGTTTGACTTCCTACTTTGCAATGAATCATTTCCATCTACTGTTTTACTAGCAGCATTTTTTCTCTCTTTTGATTTATGTACATTGTTCTTAGAATTACTATAAGCGATATTTTGTACATTGTTCCTAGAATTGCCACACAAATTTATTAAACAAAAGCAAATAGTTTGAAGGAAATATGACAAGAACCTTCAACATACAAAAAAAAATAAGAATAACAATGAATGTCACAAAAAAAGACAGAATAGTTATAAATAAATAAATAAATAAAAAATTATAATAATTATAAATAAATAAATGAATAAATTAATAAATTCATAGTAAATAAATAAATAAATAAATAAATAAATAAATAAATAAATAAATAAATAAATAAATAAATAAATAAATAAATAAATAAATAAATAAATAAATAAATAAATAAATAAATAAATAAATAAATAATTAAATAAATAAATAAATAAATAAATAATTAAATAAATAATTAAATAAATAATTAAATAATCACGTAAATAAATAAAAAATTATTAACACAAATAATAAAGAGCGAAACAATAAAATACAAATCGTACATGTTAAGTAGGTGCAGCATATACGTCAATTCATAAACTTTCTAGTTATCTTCAAAATTCTTTTAGACACCAGTTCAACACTCACACAGTAGATGTGGCAGGAGGTGTAGGAGTACGTTCAATCATATCGCTCGGAAGTTCCGAATCCTGGTAATCTCTGGACTTTGTTGAGTCTTTTTTTTTGTTCAGAACGGGCCACCATACTAGTCTACGGAAAAAGACGAATCTGGTCCACATAACTCGATCTTAATGTCCACATTGCTCGCACACTCACGAAGTTATGGAAATTTGACTTTCTGCTCATTTTATTACTTGTTGTATCCGCAATCCAACCACGGACTTTTGCGTAGGAATCAATGAGGTAAGCCAAGACACAATCTAATTGTCTTTTTTCCCAGAACTCACCTAAGGTAATATATTTTCAATGTCACAATTTTAACAGAAATAACCAATCGATATTGACGAAGGCCTTGAGCGGGTCTTACGTGCGTCGCGTCGGTGCTTGAAAATTGAAGTATCGATTGCAACATTATAATTAGCCCAAGTGATTCTTTCACTTTCACGTGATGGTAAGCTTGTTTTTATACTTATTTTTATGTCTTTTGTGTCTTCACAAAATTCATTGTCAAGAAGAAGGACCAGCTGCAGTGTGCTTTTGGTATTCGGTCGCCACAAAAGTATTCAATAACTTTTGTTTTTTTTTTGTCAGAAAGGTAAGCAAGTCTTTATTCACAGCCTTGTGGTGTCGTGTGTTGTGTTTTTGTCCTCCATTTGAATGCGATGAAAACGATGATACTGTTTTCTTGGCAACCTCATGTGGGAGTACATTCACGCCTGAAGAAGGCCACTTTATTTTATTTTTATCTTTGGGGGCGTTGTATAGAAATTTGTGGGTACTTAGGTACGTCCGTGTATTCTCTTTGGAAACGTATGTATATAGAGTCGCTTAAGGTTGAAAGGCTACATAGTGGTTCTTTTAAATAACCTTGAAAATATGCGCAACTCTCTCTTCTTGAAGAGTGTTAAGTAGATTACAAGAAGGAAAGGATTAATGTCTATAATCAACAAAGAATTGACTCGTTTGTCTTCAACCCTCAAGGAGACCTGGGATATTTTATTTTCTTATTCTGTGACAAATCCTAAATAAAATATATTCCTGTCCAACAGCTCCATTAGACGGTGTCTGGGCAAGTGACGTGAAGTAACTTAAATCTCCTCCTGAGAGGAAGCTTTTCTTAACCACCAAACCTCTCAAGCCAGCGTGATCCAGTTGAGCACCTAAACTTTTCTGATATTCTTCCTTACTTGCGTGTACCACCTTAGACACGGTTGTCCCCTGTTGCATTTTCCCAAAGGCCCGGCCACTTCGGACTGAATCCAAGTTCTGTATGCGCTAAGTCTATTCATGTGTGGACAAACAATGTTGGTTGACGATGTTTGCCAATAGATTAAAGTCGCTGTAGATTTTAAATCGTCTTCTTCGAATAGCATCAACGCAAACATGACTAAATGCAATGACTTAACATTCTGCCCTTTGGTTTTTTGGTGTCATACAGGGTACAGAGATATACAAATGATTTTCGCTTTATTTGGAAGCTGTGTATATTATATATAGGTCAATATGTATGGATTCGCTGGCAGGCTTCAAGAAAAGAAATGAAGACAAAATTGCGCAATGCAATATTTTTTTGGATAATACGTAAAACGTACATCGCATTTAAGCTCTGCGCCTTTCAGTGGATTGTAAATGAGTGAGGTTAACAAAATTCCTTTCTTCCTTATATTTGCTCTCGGGATGCCAATCGACACGACATCTAGATCGCACCCCTATCCAACGCACTACAGAATGCGTGGAATGGGGTGTGATTTGTGCTTGTTTGCTCTGGCGATCGTGAGTCCTTCTCAGTCGCAACCACCGCTACCCAGTGCGCTATGGAATGGCGTGTGATCTGCATATGTGCTCTGATGGTGATTTCATCTTCACGATCGAAACCACTGCTATGGGTCTATCCTTCCGAGTATTGTTCTGCGGTAGTTGTTGTAGACGGCTTTCTTCTGGTTCCTTCTGCTTGTTCGTCCTGTCCTGAGAAGCTTCGAATATTGGTCGACAAGTGTTCGAGTTTGTGTTCTCTTCAAAAACGGCTGGTTTTGGTTTTTAATTGCATTGTACTTGCGGAAATAACCTCTATTTTACCTATTTATTTATCTAAAATCTACAAATTACATATGTATTAACAGATTTTGTGAAGTGTTTTATAATTGTACAATATTTAATGATAAGTTAGATAAGTAAAAAGGCTTAAAAGGTTACTTTTAAAGTGCTGTCTAGTATGGGACAGATCCAAATGTTGTGAATGTTCGTTAAAAACACGAATTATTCTAGTTAATGGTTCGTTTTTACCATAGTTTGTGCTATGAAACCTTTCAAATAAAAAATCCCAAGTACGGAGTGACCTTGAAGGCATATGAAATTGAATCTCAGATAAGAGACATGAACATTTTATATGATTGCAGAGTATATCCCTGACAAATATAACATCGTGGATAGTGCGTCTAGTTGATAGATACTTTATACTAAGCAGTTGGCATCTAGCTTTGTAGCTAGGATGAAAATTCCAGTGCATTTTAAAGAAGATGTACTTCGTGAATCGCTTTTGAACTTTTTCAATACGTTCGGAAAAAGTGCTGAAAGCCGGGTTCCAGACTACGACCGCATATTCAAGGAAAGGTCGGACTAGGGAAAAAAAAAATTAGCACTGTAATAAGGCAAATGGATCAATAAATCCTTTAGTATTACGTTTGATGAAGCCGACTGCTGAGTTGGCCTTTGCTAAAATATGAGAGATATGATTTTGAAATGAAAATAGGGAGTTAAACATAACACCCAAATCTTTGACACTGCTTACAGTCGAAAGATATGAATTATTCCCGATAAGCATAAAAAAAACGATAGCGTCTGAGAGATATCGTTCTGCGTAAACTAAAAACTGTCAGTAACTATCGTCTCGACGATTGATTTTTGGCGGTACCTGTTTCATTATCGTCCCCTATTAAATGGGAACGAATTGTGTATACATGTCTTTTCCTACACTTTTGAGCCATTTTTAGAGTGATAGGTCGCATTTGTATTAGTTTTTTTCGTTAACTGAAATGAGAAGGTGGAATTAGAGCACAAATGTCATTTTTGCGTGAGAGTTATTATTTCCAGAGTACTCAAACTGTAACGATAGGCGAGACGATAGTGATGGTCTTACATGAAGCAAATCATCGACGATATTATCGATGTGAATCAAAAGGACGATAGTCGTTTGAAAGGTTACGCGATGAGAGCCCAGTTGAATGAAACAGCGATTCTAAAGAGTTATTTCGACTTTAACCTGGCACTGATGATATTCCTGCAGTTTTATTGTTATTTACTTATTTAGTTTATTATATTTTTTATTCAGAAATATAATGAATCTCTCTGCTCTCGATTCTTACATTCAGTTAGCTTTACTGTGCCTAAAACTTTTGAACACAATGGAAACTATAAGACCCAAAATCGACGTTCTTGCATTAAGACTAAAATACCTGCACTTTGTCACAATTCAAGGTCGTTATTCATGGCCACAGAAAGATTTAAAGTGGATTCACCTGTAAAAGTACAAGACATGTCGTCTGCCAATGCTGTTGCGTTGTTAAAGAGTTTTTATAGAAAGAATGAATTGATTAATATTAAGAAAAATAATGGACCAAGAACGGAACCCTCAGGAATACCAATGGAAACTGTACTATTGGTGCTGCACCAAACTTAACAGTTATTTTTTGTTGATGAATTGGTGATTCATTAAGCACATGCGGATTTTAAACCTGACCGATAACGCATATTTTGCTTATTGGCAAGCCCATTGAGCTAAAAATGTGCTTCGTAGAAAATTGGAATTAACGCGCTTAAAGTTGCGGTCACCGACTTCGAATTTCGGTAGAACATTTTTATAATTTACAGACGTTGCTTGTTCGTGTACCTTACAGTGACGAAAATGTTGAGTTTAGTGAATAAATTGACAGTGACAGAATGAGCGCTTTCACAAATTAAATTCAAAGTTGTACAGTCCCCATTGGAAAAGCCTTTACAACGTATCAAAAGTTTTGTCAACGTCAATATACAGTGCAGCTGGATGGTAATTATCTTTAAGGCCTTCATATGTAAGTTAACGCCAAAGTATATGTAACACCAAAACACTGTTCCCACACTTGTCGCTGCATTTCTGACATAGCGTCTGGACGAATTTCATTTGAATTCCACAATACAGTAGCGGATGCAACCCAATACCACCTGTGGGAACATCGCGACAACGACAGCCAAGAATGCACATGAACGAGGTCAGACATTTAGAGAAATGTGTAATGTAAATCAGTCTTAAGTTGAGTCGAGAATAAAGAGGTTGATTATCATAAAAATAAAAATTATTTTTTTTATTCTTCCACCACCTTTGGTGTTTTAATTTGTATATATTCGAACAAAATGTGTCAGGCACGTAGAGCAAAAGAAAACAACTTGCTTGGATGATCGCTTTGTTGCAAGTGAACTCTCCACACTGCACTTCCCCTGCACACTCTCTTTTACCGCTCACATTACACTTCCGTCACACACTACACTACAGTACATTTACTCCAAGCACATTCACCTTGCACTTCCGTCGCACGATTCACTCTTAGCATATTCAGCACTAAACTCATTCACCTCAACTCAATCATACACGATCAGCACTTTTCCACTTTCCCTCAGTAATCATTTCATTGTTAAGATAGGTCAGTTTAAGTTTAGCAATTGAAAATAAAATCAGTCATAGACTGGAACCAAAACGAAGAACATAGTTTTATTTAACTTGTATAAAAGAAGAATAGTGATTATGAGTGTGCACATAGTGAGTAAAGGGTGGTACTTTAAATAATATATTTTGTTCGCAATTGAATTGAATTGGATTGAATCTCCTATAAATGAAAGATAGCACCCTATTTCAAATTCTGATTTTTAAGAGATCGAATAAGCTTTTACACGTCAAAAGATGTGATGTGTTCATAGAAAAAAGTCCGTGGAAATGAAACTTCAGTACAACAACCTTCGAACCTAAAGACAAAAAAAGTTTGAATTTTGTTGAATTTATCAAAGAAAAGCTTAGTGTTGGATTTCACAACCTTGTTTGAAATTTGAGTCTTTTAACTAGTTCTATTCAATATTCCACGTACAAACACCAAACATATTCAAATGTATATTGTTCAAATATATATTGTTTTTGAGTTTAAAATCTTTAGAAACTAGTCGCCGAGTCGATGTCTGCGCGAATTTCTAAACAACATATAGAACAGGTGACTAAATGCTTTATTGAAAGTGAAGGTATTATCAGTAAGTCACCAAATTTGATGGAAGAGCAAGAATTGTGTCGTCATTCTACACCCTGATTAGCTTGGCAGGGTCTTCACAACAGTAACTTCAACAACAGTAATAATCTTAACTATAAAGTAGAAAGTTTGTGTGTCTGACCTTCAAAGGCTCTGAAACAACACGTCGCAGGGCTCTGAAATTTTCAACAAAAATCATTCTAAACTTTAGATGCTGAATGTGACTTACTTTTTAAGTCGGTACGACATACGGTTCGGAAGTTACGAGCACTTTTTAAACGGGAATGAAATTCTCAAAATTTGGGTGGTTTCATCAATCTGGTATGAAACCATTTCAAGTTGCGTAGTCGTGGATATCAACCATCCCCCAGTGTGTTCTAACTTCCATATATACACACACATTTTTCATATTTTGCTTTGGTGCAACCATTCATTTTTTTCTACGTCTCAATCGAACTTAAACGAACGACTGCCTGAGTCACCAAACGAATAGGAAACAATAAACATTTTCGCACTTTTCTTATTTTGTCACACAGCTACACACATGTCATTCAATTTTGCTGAAATTGTGAATATTGAACTTCTGAACGAATTAGCCGATAGATAAAATTTCAGAGCTAGACTAATTACATAATGTGTTACAAGATAGGCTAATTTTTTCATGGTTCATGAAGTTTGACTTCCATTTGCACAACAAGTGAACATCGCGCGCAGGTACATAGACACCGAACGCCCAAGTTTGAGCAACATCTTCTATACAGTTATTACTCTATAAGTATTATCGGCGACTCGAAAGAGGTGGGACCGTCTCAATTATTGTTGGTTATACCGGCCGATATTCGAACCCATACAAAGCGGTTATGTTGCGTGAGGATCGTCGCATATACCCACAACGCCAAGGTCACCTATGATATTCATATTGACAGCACGAATTCGCTGGCAGTTCTTCATGTGGTTCATTTTGCTTGGTCGAACACTTGTGTTCTCTTCAATAAAGGCAATTTTCATAGAGACTCCAAAAAGAGGCCGGTCTCCGGCATGATACAGACTTTAATCTCTGTTTGGTTGGTCTTTGGAAATCCAAAAGAGGGTATCGTGATATGGGTTGACTGTTGAAAACATAGGAAATGAAAAAGCTATCATTGCAACCCTCAATAAAGTCTAACTCCAAACCTGAAAAGCCTCTTTTAGTTCGTTATGTTGTTTGCGTAGCAATAAGTCTCGGTCGTTATGCTATACAGCCTGATAATTCATCACGCGTTGCTGAGGGAGCTTCACTTTCAGCTTGAAATTAAAAAACAAAAAAAAAAACATTTCGACGGACAATTTGTCTAGGGTGTATCGGCTTCCTTTTTTCCTGGTTACCCAAATGCATGTCCAATGCACTTCACATGCATTCCTTTCATTCCATTCAACTTCAATTGCAAGGCTCCGAATAATAACCATCTGACTCTGCAAACACGAACTCCAATTGATCACTCAACAGTGATACCGAAATTCTGAAATTTGTTAATTACATCCCAATCTTACCCTTCTGCAATTCCATGAATAACGGCTGCTGTGTTGAAAATAAACCCCAGTTTTTTAAGCCCGAAAACATTTTTCGAGAGACTACTTGGTGAGCCGTATCCGTCCATCGCAATGCGATTACATCTGTGAATTTTCCCAGCAAACGCAGTGAATGGCGAGAATTTTCTATTTCAGAATCGGTTTGTTTAGACACACTGCCCAATGATGCGGGGAAAAAACGGGTAAAAAAGAACACAACGATTCATTCAGTACAAAAGCAACGACTCCAATGGTGAAGTCAAGCACGGTTCCGGCATGTGGGAGCGAACACGAAAACACTGTAGCACTGTACCCTGGAAAACTCGGAGCATATTCGGTGGCTTGTGAAGTAGACGACTGAAAGGAGAGTGCCACCGATGGCATCAATCCCCTCGAGGGAACTGTAGGCACTGGCAACACTCCCCTGTAAAACACTTCATGCAACTGGAACTGATTCTAACCAATTTGAAGAGCAGTCCTTGCGTGGTGTGGACAACAGTCGCCATCCATTCACCATGAGTGAGCAAGCAAGAAAGTGTGAGAAAGGCTGAAGCATCTCAAAGCAACATCGAGGAGCAGCAACCGTACCAGGAATGACCTCCAATTATTATATTGCATTAAGCTCAACCTCAACCTAGAAAAGATAGCGACGGTAACTAACGTGTTTCAAGTCCAATTAGTTTCTTCCAGCAAGCAACCCTCGGCAAAGAAGTGCCCTTTCGGATTGGCATTGACGTCATTTTGCCACGGTTGATCCATTCTGTGCAGAGACAGCAATTTGACTTCACCGGTATCAGCAACATGGAGTTGGTGGATGTAGCCACCCGCAAGCACCCGATAAGGATGACCATCGTTGGATCCAACAACTTTAAGCAAACAATTAACGAACTGTAGAACTCAATTAAAATTATTTGAACAGAAATCATCGTAACGAGGGGCTTTGCTTAGCAGGTACCCGAATAGCAGAGGTGCACAGCATGTGCTCCTAATGGCACACCAGGCTCAGCGGAGCCGATAGTGCACTAAGCACCGGCTGGCAATGGACGGGGTTTCCCGGCTACACATTTCGATTTGCATATGCTACGCTGATTGGGCGGGATATTTGCAGGACATTGCATCGTGTGCAAAACGCTGAGCACTGACTTTTGGTCGGTTTTAATTTTATTAATGAAATGTGCTTTTTACGTTGAGTGGAATTCATTAAAAGATTATGTGAGCGAAGCTATCGGGAGCATTGGCTTGTGGCCCTGTCCGAAATTGGCCTTCCCATAGAATATCCTGTCTTTAGTGCATCTCTCGACGTGATTATAGGCGCTGGGTCTACAGTTTTCGAGCTGATCCTGATATGACGATAGTGGGCAAGAGCTTTCAATTGGCCACAAAATTAGAGTGTTAAAATGGCTGTGCCCTCTTGTTTGTGTTTGCTTATATAGTTTTAATCAAATCACCCTGTCTCGGTCGAACGAGGTTCCCTGTCCTGTACAGGACTGTGTAATGTGGGAGCATGCTATAAGCTTAGAATGCCGGATGGTGTGGTAATTAAGGACCTGCTCAGTGTTTATCCATTTGGGTCATTCTCTTACAAAATGTGTGAGGGTGTGTAGGATATAGCTGTGCATGTTGAATGTCTTGCATCGAAAGACCCGTCGAGATTTCGGAAGGTGAAAAAAGTTCTGCCTATCCATTCCTAGACTGTAAAACGACGTAGCAGAGGACGGAAGCATTAAAGATGGTGTACACACAAGTGGATAGCCGTGTGTCGTAGTGGCATTGTGGGTTGGTGCGGCGACACCTACTCAGAGGGTGCCAGGGTGGATTCCAGAATTAACCACCTTTTAAAATTCACGGCACCAATTCCTTCTAGTCACTGAAAATTTTCGAAGAGTATTCCAACCTGGAAAAATCTTTCCCAAACATCACATAAAAATGTAGGTCTCATCCAGTGCTAAAACGGTAGGACGCACACCACGAGTGATTCCTGTAAAAGCTACACCCAGGTCCCACTTCGACAGTCATGCCACACTTGGAGAGTGGAGAAGGGTGTCTATCAATTCTGTCCTGAGCAATTTAAAAAGTTCAGCCACCACGCTTAGCCCAACTTCTGCCAAAGAGGTGCTGTTGGGGCTATCTCTCTTGTATTTAGTGGTTGCAGAATGTACAAAAAGAATAGTTATGAGGATAAAAAAATAGGGGACAGGAAAAGCCAGGTGCATTACTTCGAGAGAATGGGCTGCACTATTCAAAAAATTACCACTCATGGCCAAACCGAAGGATGACGTGATCAGGAAATTAAATTTCCAAAAGAGGTTGACCATTAAGCTCACCATCAAAAGGTAAAACGGTCATATTTTATACAGATTGATCAAGAACTGATGAAGGAACAGGGTCAGGAGTATTTGAACCCCGGACTTCTTCTACTTCGAACCCATAAGCCAACGCACTAGCATTATTCAAGCAGATCTATGCCACACACAAATGCGTTCTTATAAGTCCTGACAGGGACATAGCAATAATGTCAAGCAAACGTACCCCTATTTTGACAATAATTATAATAATTATAATTTTGGCAAAAAACATAGCACAACTCTGCTGGATGCATATCCATACAGGGATAGAATATCGACTGCCTATCTAGGTGAAAGGTGTATCGGAACCCTTCGCAGGTCTCAAACCATTCTGCACTATAGGTGACCACATTCCCTGAGATAATTCAGAGAACTAGGAAGAAGGAACGAAGCTTGGACGAACGCTCATGATATGAAACAGGCTCAATTACTCTTTGGTCAATATAACCGAAATAATTTTGAATCATGTAAGTTAACGCCACACAGGTAACACGCTGATGAAGCACCTTCCCCACAGACTTCAACCTGCCATCGATCGGATCAAATAGCACGGACGACGAAAATGCAGTTCCAGCTATAAGTTAGTATTTAAGGAAGAAGTAAGAAACCATTGTAAGTTCAATTGTGAAGTAGGCAGAGGATGCCAGTTCGAATAAAAAATATTTTTTTATGAAAAGTAATAATTTGTATATTGTATTAAAATGAGCAAGAACAACCCCTATTTACTAAAAAGGATTTGCAGACTCTCGGAGCACCTAAGGAAACTAGGTGTACCAAAAGAATGTCTCTGGAGAATGTAATGCAATTCCAGAGTATGTATTGGTAGTTTGTGAGACACTAGCCCACAAGACGTTTAGGCAAACACCTACTTGCAAAGGAAGAAACGACGTCACTACAACTATCACTCGTTATCATATGCCGTTATCAAAAGGGGCTGAGGTTCTTGGCACTGACATAACTTACGTGGAATCGTCTCCTAGATCGGTACTCCTCTGGCATTTCACGTTACAGTGCATTAGGATGCCTCGTCAGTTGCTGATTTCTTAGGTTTTTCCGGTCCTTGCGATTCTTGTCAGTGGTAGTTAGTAGCGTAATGTGGTATCGGCTAACTTTTGGATGGCTTATATTATACACTCAATTCTTTTTTTATGCGAATTCTTTTTATGCGGTTTTGAAATTATGCGATTTTTCCCGAGGATCTAGTGCTGATTTATGTACTAGATTTTGAATTTATGCGCTTTTTCTATAAAATTTTGTGTGGGATTCCCCCTTTAAACATTGCTTCTATACATAGAAATCAATAGTGCCATATGCTCAATGCTATTTGTGTAAGAATGAATTATCACTTGAGCCAGAGATAACCTATAATAGAGATATCCAACATCTACCTCCCTTGCCCCTTGATTTCATCTGACAGCGTTTTTTATACGCTTTTTGTCCCGTGTCTGTGAATACGTGTGAGCTCTTGAGAACAGCTGTGGAATAGCTGATACCCTTCCCCGCCTTAGTAATGGGGTGAATCAGAGTTCTTATTTGAAAATTCGGTAGTGATTTGAACGTTTTTTCAAATTTCGTTGTTAAGTTTTCAACACTGTATGGAGGGGTAAACGAACGAACATAGCTTATGTTCATGAAGTCGATTCATTAAAACTTTGAGGAAGTTACAATCTGAGATACTAGAATATAATTAATGAATGTACAATATAGTGTGAATTTTTGCATATGATTACAAATTAATAATACATTCACACGTTCAGTTAACCAATAATCAAAATATTATTAAAGCGTGAATCACAAATAAAAAGTTTTGACAACCATATGTATGCATTAGTATTAGTTGCAATATCTTGCGATTGTTCTTATCAAATTGTTTAAATTGACTTTATGAGTTTTTCAGAATTTATGAATTATGCGTATAAAGCGGACTTCATTTTTTGAGTTAATTTGTCAGGTATGATTTATGAATATGCTGTATATATACTTACGAATTAATTTTAGGTCAAATAGTTCCAGTATTGCAATACATTTTTACTCACGAAAGTCCATATAGCAATGTAAAAAAATCCTGTGAAAAATACGAGTTAACATTTGAACACCCTCCGAACAACATACCCATGTACGTTACATGGATCGTACATGGATTGTGGGCAAAATTCACGAATCAGATGTCATTAGCCGTGTTTTTTTGCTAGCGTATATACGCCTAATTTTGAAGTGCACACAAAAAACGATTATCGGCGCTTAATGATTCATCATAAAATCTTGGCAGCACCGACTACATTTATGACGTTTGCTAAGCAGTCAGGGGTGTAGTC
This sequence comes from Eristalis intricaria, assembly GCA_964034865.1. Lineage (NCBI taxonomy): Eukaryota > Metazoa > Arthropoda > Insecta > Diptera > Syrphidae > Eristalis > Eristalis intricaria. Next base: position 80,075,142 of record OZ035874.1, read on the forward strand.
GTGGAAGGTGATGGTTGATCTTTGATGGTCACAATCTTCGTTTTGTGACTGTGTAGCGTGACAATCACTTTAAAAGCAAAAACACTTAATAATTTTAAAATAAAAAAAAAATCGTTTACGAAGCCTAAACGGAATGTTTAGCAGACACACTCTGAGTTTACCAAAAATTGCATACTTATGGATGCCAAAACAATTTAAAATTATCTAATACATCAACCACACCTACAAATGTAAGCCACATACAGCAACCTAAGCAATGAATGAATGAATTCAGGAATGAACACACAGAAATTAATGATTGGAAGCATTGTTTTTATCCGCGCTTATTTCTTAAGCGGCGATGGATATGATGAGTAATTTAAGCGGATATAGGACTCGTTGTTAGTGTATCTTACATGCAAATTGAAATTTAGGCGTATATACGCTTGCAAAAAACGCAGCTATTATCCCACTAAATTCATGAATCTGACACTTTTTTTCCCACAAAATTCTCGAATCGGCCGCCACATTGCGGTGAATTGACGAGAGTTGTATAAGTATATGTATAAGTGAAATACAAAGGATTATCACTACATCTTCGTTGTGGGCTAGGGGTAGAAATGGCCGAACTTGGATAGCTCTAGCATCCATTATCTCTGATTTGAGCTAATGCTTCGTAAAGACGCGCTGGTTGATTAAGAACTTTAATTCTTTAAATCTTAAAATAAAATTTTTGGAAGGTATCCCTGATTATATAATGTAATTAATGTCTGTTTTGTACGATTTTTGGGTTTTATCCGTTTTTTAAAATAAAGGAACACATTCCTTTTTTTACACTTCATTAGTGTAATTTTTTATGCGATTTTTTTTGTGCGGTTAGTTTTGAAACGTATCTACCGCATAAAAAAGAATAGAGTGTATGCTCATCGCGCAGGTGTCGCTCAGTTGCCTAATGACCAATTTTTGCTTTCTGGTAGTCAACCTCTGAATCGTGCTGCTACGTGGAAATGGTCAGAGTCGACGTTTGCTCTCCTGAATATTCGTGCATCGAGGGCTTGCGCCAATGAGCACATTGTCGATGCGGCTCAACAGTCCAGAGATTCCCAGGTTTCTGAGTGGATTCTTTTGCAAGGTATCATCGTGCTCTTTATTTATTATTATACTAAGTGTGGCAGCGTGAAACTCGCAAATTTTGTTCTTTTTTTGCGCCATGTCATCATAGTAGGTCCGTCAATTGATCCGAGGGTTAGCTTGTTTTGCTCTCCTCTCTCTCATAACTTGGAGTTTTAAGACGAGCTCTCCGCACAACCACCATATGGTATGTTGCGTTCCTGAATACATTGTTTCACCACACAACGAGTGTTACTTTTCCTTTTTTAGATTTGGGTGCAATGGGCACGAGGAACAGGCCAGTTCTGTTCAAAGTAGTGTGCAACTCACACCCTAACTAAAAACCCACCAGGACCAATATTCTTCTGACACCTTCCACTCCGTAACCGCATTCGCATTACTTCAGAGTGGTGTCGTTTTCATTTTATCTACTGTTAGGGGCTTATTTTTCTTGCCGGTAAGGCTTTTATCATCTTTTTCTGCTCATTTAGGGTATTCGATCTTGTTCCTCTCTCTTCTTGGTCCTACAATCTGAACAAAAGCGCAGACCTTATCCCAATTAGTGGGAATCACCATCATCTTATGGACAACATTGTCTGGGAACCTGTTTCTGCTTCTAGCATGGTCCTCTGCACAGCCCAAATGGCTAGGTGTGGCAGGCGTCGTACTCCTCGTAGTCGTCGTATTTGCAGGCTGCGCTGTCTTTTTTCCCCATTCTACAGAGATACCGGTTAAAACATCCATGTTCGGTTAAGAATCGGGTTATGTAGTAATTTGTTTCACCGTGTTTCCGCTCCGTCCATTCTTCAATGTCCTTGATTAACCTCGCGGCCCGTCTTTTTCTTGTTTCGCTGTTCCACCTCCTTTGCCAACTTTCCTTACTGCGCTCCTTTGATGTCGCCACTGACCCTTCAATCTCTACTTCCGTCCTGTTGTCGTGAATATACGTTTTTTTGCTCTTAGCAGATCTAGAACATTTCGGGGTCACTGGACACTGTCGGGAGGAGCTACCTCTGCCCAAATTCCACAGCCATACAGGAGAATGGAGTGAGTCACGGACATCAGTAACCTCCCCTTACTCTTGACTGGGCCGGCGATATTTGCCATAATTCTGCTTAGGTTCTGTGTTACCTTCGCCCGCCGTTCTGATACCGATTTAATTTGGTGAGCTTGCAGTCTAGGGTTATACCCAGACACCTGACTAGGAACTCGTCGTCTATCGAAATTCGTCTCCTGGTAAGCAGAACTATCTCGGTCTTCTCTGCTGCAAGTTTCAGGGCATGATCCGTCTTCTACTCTTGTACTCTTGTCATGACCTGGTTGAGCTGACGTTGTGCTTCTTCTATGTCTCTTGCCGTGATTACCGCGCCTATGTCGTCGTCGTACCCTAAGGTGTCTTCGGGCATCTCTATCCGGAGAATTCCATCATACGAGACGTTCCACAAGTCAGGACCAAGAATTGATACTTGCGCAGTGCCTACTTTGATGATTTTACTCTGGCGCCCTTCTATTCTATCATAAAGCAGCTCCCTGTTCTTACGGTAGTCTCCCGGTATTCGTATTACATGCTACAGGACTTTGAAGGGGCTTTCTAGGGGGTTAACCATATCTGTCCACCTGGTTGAAGGCATTTTTTACATCCAGGGCTGCCAATACTATAATTTACTTCGATCGGCGGTTGCCTTGCTGAGCAATTTGAGCTGCTTTGATCAATTCGACGATTGCACCTATTGTTGAATGCGCTCTCCTGCCCCACCGGGTGTTGTAGTGGCTATTCAAGGACGCCAGTCTACCATGTTCGTTTTCCCTTCCTCGTCGACTTATAGAACTTGTCTCGAAACAGATTTTTAATAAAATGATTCTTGCAATGGGTAAAAAGCTGGGAATTGTTTTTTTTTTTTTTTTGCCATGCTGCTTTTTGCTGCAATCCTGCAACAAAAAATATTCCTCTCTTGCGGAAAAATCTTAACCAGATGTAGATGCGCTGATGAAAAGTTTCCACTGATTTCACTCGTGAAATATTTATCTGGAAAAATACCTCGTCACGGTATTTTGGCAGTTGTGGAACTATTTTTGTTTTGTATTTACATTTCCAGAGCGGAAATGCAGAAAAGACTGTGGAAATGTATAAATTAAGCTGGTCAACTGCGAGCAGTTCTGCCTGAGCTTGATGCTCCGATTCCCATGGCCAAGTTATTATCATTATTAGAAGAAAAATAAAAAAAATGTGCTTCCGTGGGTGAATGGTATTTCGGTTGAGTTCCAAAAATACTTTCCTCTTTTTTTCTGGATCTGTTGCGTTTTTCTAAAAAAAAATGACGACCCACTGACAACTGGCTCAAATCTCACGGGTGGAATGAAGACTAAAGTAGTGTCAGTGTGGAGTGAAATTTTACTAAATTGATTAAACAGTACTACAAAATGTCATTATATGCAATGTCTACAGATCTAACTTAATCACATCTATTAGCTGTGTATTTGGGATAGAGAAGCTTCGCAAAAATTTGTGGTTTGCCCGAAGTGGTAGCAAGCTCCCAGCTAAATGATATCCTTGACACACAATCCGATTAGTACCTATTGGTATAGGACTAAAGTCCGAATGACTGGCACTGTGGGGTGTGTGCCTATCCTGGTCAATAGTAAGGCGATCCTCATGATCAACTCTGTGCCTAAAAGGTGAAACATCTTATGTCAATTCTGTACACTTTTCAGGCGAGCAATTATAAACATTAAATGGTCCTCTGAAAAAAGGTATTGATCGGAAACAGACAATTTTTTCGGGATAATTTAGCATATTAATTTTAGAATATAATACAAATAATTATCTGCGATAGATTCAATAGGTATGTAAACAAGTCATTTTCGACTTTCGAATTTTTCGAAAGTAATTTATTTCACAATGAATTGAACGCTTATGCAAGTCAACTTAATTTAAGTATATTTGAGAAATAAATAAACTTAAGTCGACCTAAGGACAGCAAACTCGTTAAATTTTTCTCGGTAAAGAATCTACGAAAATAATAAGTCTACGAAAATTAGTCTGTTAAGGTCTGTTACAACTTAATCATTTTAATTTTTTTCATCTGGTTTGGCTTAAAAAATAAAGCACGGAGAATATATTTGAAACAACTTAAGTCGACATGTTATTTCTTAGGCACTGTCTTACGAAGAACGTTCTGTAGACCGAAAAAAACAAGTAATATGATCGAAGAAACACCACAAAAAAACTGCACGAATATCAATGTTTAATAATTAAGTTTTTAATTTGAAAAAAAAAATGAGAAAACAAAATAAGTAAGTAATCAGCGGATATGTTCACGATCCTGATCACAAGTGAAGTTGTTCTGCCACAGCCATCAGTCATCAGCTAATGGTATCGATATCCTCATGGGCATATGGGACAGCGGCAGTCTGCTTAACAAAAAAAAAAAGAAACCAACAAAATCAGAATAAAAAAAAAAACATGGTACGATCGGTGGCCTGACAAATCGTGTGATACATCGCCCGATCGTGGACGATAATGCACCCAAGCCTGTAGTTAGTCCACTAGTATACATACATTAATTTTTTAGACAGTCGTGGCCAGACAAAATGAACAATCCAAAACAGGCACAGAAATAATGATCAATTTTTTAACTTGGATCTAAGTCTATGCCGGTCATCAGGCTAAGTTGCTATCATTGGCTCACGCTCCACTGATGCCGTTCGCTTACTTCTTTGTATAACTCTACTACTACACATTATTTGGTTTTAGCTCGCTATAATGCAATGGAAGTACCATGCTTTCACACGGTTGAGAAGTTATCAAATTTCGATGCCAGATATGCTATTACCACAACAACAATCGACTACCACAGGATGGACAATTTCAACATAAATATTATGAATGAAAATCTTAGGGGGATAAGGTAGGCAGCTATCGGGATCTTGAAATTTGATCGATTTCATGATTCGATTGTTGTTGTTTTTATACATATAAACAAATATATAGTTGGTAGACAAAATAGGAACTAAGTCCTAACATAAGAATACCGGAAAAGAACAAAATTTCACTCGGATTCTTCCTTTTGATACGTTGAGGTGAGAATCAGGGATGGTTGTAGTGACTTAATTTCTTAGTCAGTTAATAGGGGTTTACCCGGACAACTTTGCCTTTTTTTATCTAGTGCCTCAAAAAATCCCAGTACATGGTAATTTCATAACATTGTCCACATAAGCTGTAGAGACATTTTTCTGATGTCCCTTGTTTCCTTTTGTGATCCCTGAGTCTGCAAGACCCTGTTAGGAAGCCTGTCAGTATATAAATATTGTGCTTGCTCATTTTAATGCATAATTCAAACTTATTTCGGCTATATTGACCAAAGAGATTCTTCGTCGGCTTCATGCGGTGAACGTTGTTCTAAGTTTCTGTCTGGTTTCTTCTTTCTAGTTTCATGAATTCTTCTCAGAGGACATGCTCTTCTACAGCGCCGAATGGTTCCAGGCCTGCGAAGGGTTCCGATACACCTTTCCTAGAGAGTCGGCCGTTTTATTAACTCCTATCCCTGTATGGCCAGGAATCCAGCAGGGTTTTACTCTGTTCCCCCTGCCTTCTGTAGGTATTCCCACATAAGCTTAGATTTGATGATGTAGCAGTATAGTGCCAAGAAATCGGCACGACTCCCGACATTATTTCTATGTCGCAGTTGGTATAGTTCCCGTCAAGATTGATTTGAACGCACTTGTCTATGGCACATATTTCTGCTTGGATGGAGGTGGTGCGTTTGCCCATAGGTTAGAAGAATTTTGTCCGGAGTGCAAATACGGAGGACTACCTCTGACCCTATGCCTTCATCAGTCCAAGATCCATCTGTATAACATTTTAACGTATTGCTGCTCAGTGAACTACATTGTTCCAGTCTTTTTTGGTACTGTACTTAATGGAATACTTCTTTTGGGAATTAAATTTCCTACTCAGGTCATCCTTCGGAATGCCCGAGAGCTGTAGCTTTTGTTAAATCCGTCATATGGCTTCATCTATTCCTATCACTTCTACTCTCATTCTCATGATCCTCTTGTTTTCACATTTCAGGATGTCCTCCGTTGAGTTTTCGTCGTCATTCACCATACGGTTTTTTTTCTGTCATTCCAAGAGTCTTACACAGATTTTCACTTCACATTCAAATGGCATTTGTTTGAGTTTGGTTTTGATTTAAATTAAATTGTTCACACACGCACACCACGGTCACCACACCAAACAACAATATATAGGACTCTGAGATTTCTCAAAAAGAAATTTACAAAATAAACAAAACAAAAAATATATATATAGATGTATTGTAATATGAAATAGATTTTTCGAAACATTATCGAACTATAAACAAAAAAAAATCACAAAGAAATATGTTAAGCAACTGTAGTTTCCCATAATTATCAACACACGGCGCTCGTGTTTGATGAGTCTCCTTGAGATTGACAATATGCAAGCAGATATTTTGTGTAAGTAGCTAGACACAACAACAGATACAGTAGACTTTCATCCGACTTATACCGTAGAGAAACCACACTCAGTCACTCACTCACTCACTATATTCCGGAATTCGAATTCGAATAAATGTTTATGCGCAGAATAAGAACTCTTTTACTCTCAGTATCTAAACAATCAGAATGTTAATGATGAATATAAGAAATAAAAAAAATATATATAATTGTTCTTTTGCATGCATTATTCAAACAGGTAACAAGACGTACATAGACTAACTTTTGCAATGAAGCAATGTACACTACTAAAGAGGCCATCGTTTCATAAATGCTGATGTGACTTCAATAGACAGTATCCTGTAATTCAAATTCGAAGCATGAAAAATGAAGCCAAAGCGGCCTTCGAATCATATTTACTGATTGTGAATGGATGTGACCTATTTGAAAAGTATTCTGGCCACTGTACTAAATATGTACTTAAATTGTACTAAACATGTACTAAACGTGGAATGATGCTCATGAAAACAACAATTGAGTACCATAATGATTACTGTGAACTCGTCATGATAATTCAGGCAGGGGGGATAAAGGCGCCCTTGTATTCACAAGAAAACCCGCTGGCCAAGTTTTTCCAGGACATTACTCAGAGAATCACGTATAATCAGCCAACAAACAGAAATAGCATGAGAAAGAAGATGTCAGCAGATACCGCCTACAAATGGACGACCTAATTGTATGGGATTGTACAACGCTCTTGACATCCCAGTTCTACTCCAGGAAACATGAAGTGCTTCAAGAGAAGTTCCTTGTAGCTTTTAAGGAAACAACTCCTAAGGTGGCTAGGCTTATTCCTGTGTGTAACTCTGCTCTAGGTCGAGATTATGGTAAAGTGAGAAAAGATATACAGAACAAGTCTGCCACTGAGGTGACTTCAAAAGTCTAGCATGTACACCTTAAAATGGAGTGCTTGGTTGTGGTACACCTCCATGAGAAGAATAGGGAATATTCTCGATGAGTCAAAACGGATTTGCATTGTTTGGATTCGTGTGGCTTAAGTGCTGGCATATGGACGGCAAGCTCAAAACAAGACAGACAAATTTTGAATGAGCCTAGAGAATTTCAAAAAGGTCCCTGTATCGAATTTTAAGCTAGTTTCTACAGCATTTACTGCAACGAATCGTCAAACGGAATGTCCGAATGCTGAAGCTTTTGTGAAATCCATCATATGGCTTCATCTCCTTCTATCGTTTGTGTTTTCATTCTCATAATCTTCTTGTTTTCACATTTTGTAACCGTTATATACAGTATCGGAGGCTACATTATAATATCCTGTATATCCTTGCGGGGTGAATATATTTGTCTTTCTTAAATCCAGACCTTTCAAAATATATAAAGTATACATGAAATATTTGTTAATCTTTAAGAATTTGCATGGTTTCACTTCTAGTTGCAAATGTTTTGTCCGATACTGTACAAGGGAGTCAGCTACAATAAAACCTCTATTGCGGCAGTTGGGCAAATTGTCATGGCCCCCGTAAAGCAGAGGCATACCAATCTTTGACATTTTTGAGTGTCCCATTCGCTTTGATCAGGTTGGTTCTTTTGGATCATGCTATTTCACCTTATGTGATTGTTGGTCTAACAATAGCGGGATCGACGAGGGAACTCTTTCTTTTAACCACCAATACACCTGGTGTTACCTACTCACATCTTTAACACCTAAACACTAACCTCTTAAGTTCCACTTACTATGTTAACAAATTTCTTGGCTGTATTCGAATATCCAAGTTCTTACTCCGCATGCAAGGAGTATATTTTTTGCTGCTCAATTATTCAGTAGTTTGTGCAAAATTCAAAAGTACTAACGCAGATGAGAAAACCGTTCTTCGCAGTAATTGTTTTCCATTGATTCAGGCTCCATAGCGACAAATCCGCCGGAACTCTGAGCTGACATTTTGTTACAGACAATTCTCCAAGGGCTTAAAAGCAACCAGAGACAGTTTTCCATTCACGAATCTATCTCTAATTGATTTAGCTGGAGCTCAGATGCTTTTGGCATATTTTGAGCAAATTCATCCCAGTCCAATGTACCAGCGAGTACCCGTTGCAGAGCTTCAAATGGATGCAATTTGCGGCACAACGATGACGAGGGATGTGCACTGAATCGGTGATTCCCATGCAATGACCTATTCCCTGCACAACAGCAACAGTGTCCTTGAACATTGCTATCAGGATAGTGATTGGGTATCAAATTGTTTTTCGAAATATCAACTAGTGCTGCTCTGCAAATCCCCATCGCAGGGCCTGGCCAGCAGAGCTGTATCAGGCAAAATTATTTTTGCCCGAAGTAAGGGTCCGCAGACACAATCTCAGTGCACATGCGAGGCAACCAAAGGTAAATGAAATTGTGTCAGAAATCTGGGAAATACCCAAAATCTGCAGAATCAAGCTAAAATGCAGTCAAATTTATTCCTCCGTGACACTCTGGTCTGAACGGAGCGATGGGTAAGTTTGTCGCCTTGGAAATGAAGTGGCGGTGTCCTTGGAAGGGAGAGATGTACACTGGCTTTTTATGATGAGTGGGCCAATGCTTGTCGCTTACTGGAACGCTTTTCGAGAGACACACAATCGCGTTGACCGAGCCTTAAGTGATTGTTGCTGAGGTTATGCTGGTGGCTGGTGGATGGTGGATAGGAGGCGGTGCAAAAGGTCTCCTTGGGGGAATTTGTTTCATTTCAAATTTATAACAAAATGCTGATCCAACAGTTTTAATCCGGGGAGTGTGAAGATTTGCGCTAAGCCTCAGCAAAGGTTGCTTATATTTATTTGAGTATTATGTGAGTATCATTTACAACTTGAATAAACTGAGGGTTGGTAAGTTCGCAGGGTGATTTTGATGACGTGCGGTGGTGTGAGTAGAGGAAGTGTGCAAGAAGTGATTGCAGGAGAGTTGCCCTGATGATCAAAACTGCAGCTATTGCGAGAGAAATGGAATAGTCGATTCCGAACCCAATGAATGCAAGTTCAGGTTAAGATCTGTCACTCTAAGGACCATTGATTTACCACGTGGATTGAATTGATCCAATTCCATGTATATACCAGTTGGCACTTCTTACAAAGCAGCAGTGGCGTCCACAATCAACATGAATCTTAATATGTGGATATGAACACAATATCTGTCTGTTTCCTACGACTGCACATGCAAGAGATAAATTCTACAAACACACAAGCCCACAACCTGCTTCCCATTCGTTTTCATATCGTTCTACTGCTCAAGGCAAACATACACTATACACATCATTGCATTGCTCTTCTCCAACTTCACATGATTCATACTCCATAGCCCATAAGAGAACAACCGCAAAGCTGTAGCAATAATATAAAGAGTGAAATATCATAGTAACCCGAAAAATCTCGGGTTATACAATATCGGGTTGGTTAGAACAAATTGGTTCTCTGTACTTGTTTTGCCATCATCGTTCACTGTGGTTGGCTCCCCTCTGTTTAACACACGCTTGCTTATGCAAAAAAATAACTTGATTTCCACCGACTTATTTGCTGATTTTGTATAGTATTCTTTTAGATTTTTTTATTTCTGTTTAAGAAATGGAATGATGTATACAAAATTACTTGTATGTAATTAGCAAAATATGAATACACAATACAATTGCAGAAAGCGTTTGCAGGTGAAACAAGTGCTTGCCTTATATTTTGACCTTGACCTTTATGAAAGAAACTATAAAATTCTTCGCAGGTTTATGAATAAAACATTCAAAGAACTATTTTTAATCTATAAAAAGAAAAAGAAAGAAAATATCTGCTGAGGTTAACCTACAAGAGCTATTAGATATTACACTTAAAAGTATTCAAAATATCAGTGAAATTAAGATCCTCTAAAATTTAAACCTAATTCTCAAATCGGGATTTGACGGCAGTGCAGGACACAGCCTTTATGAACAGAAATTAGCGCCTCTAAAATTGGTAGATGAAAATAATACGGTGTTATGGGAGAACAAGCAGTTAGTAAGAGAGCAAGAGTCCTAAATAAAAACTGCTATTAAACTATCTACATATCAAATTAACTTTGACGGTAGGTCTGTGCTGCCTAGTATATGAATTACATTTTACAATGCTAGATGGCAGTGTAAGTAATATTTTATCAGAAACTAATTGTTCTGCTAAATGTTATATATTCGGAGCGACCCCAAAAGAAAGTAATTTGACAATGGTTTCTGAAAAGCTTCCTAATTATGGTTTTGGCTTATCTACTTTGTATGCCTGGATAAGGTGTTTCGAATGCCTTCTTCACATTTCTTATCTTTTGCCATTGAAAATGTAAAGTAAAATAACCGAAAATAAAGAGATATTTGCGCAAAATAAAAAAAAATGCAAGATCTTTATAAAATTCGCATTGGGCTTTGGATCCACAAATGACGGTAATACTGCGAGACGATATTCATATATTCGTTTAATAAAAGTTAATAAGAAAATTTCACACGATCTTGAGAGTTTTATCGGCAGGTATGAAAATATATATTGAATAGTTTAAAATTGTACTAAAAGACACCCAGGTTTTGTATCTAAGTTTATATAGATGGTATTATATACCAAGTAGCGTCCATAAAATCTTCTCTCTCTGCCTATAGGACTTCTATCAGAAGAGGCTTTAGAGGCTCGACATAAGGAAGTGAGAGAAATTCGATTAAATTACAACACAGATCTTATGTATGGTTTATTAATTAGTTCTGATCCTTGAATTCCGACTTGTATTTCTTCACGGAAATCAATTTAGAGTATCTCAGAGATAAGTATGTACAAGGAAACTGAGGGTTTGTTAAATGATTCACAAAGTGTATGTGGTTCCTCATTTCATGAAATCGATTTAAGTGATACAGAGCTTGAAGATAGCGATGACATGACCTTACGAGCGGAATATTTATGGCTTAACTTAATTCTTTTCTTATTTATTAATTTTATAACTTATATAGAAGAAATAATACGTACATAATAGATTTTTAACAAAAATAATAAAATTTGTACTTTTGAATTTGAACTACAGATTTTTGTCCAAATTTCCATTCAAATGCCGCACTGTGCGCCACTGCAAAGCAGTCAGGGTGGCTGGAACTAATTGTGAGAAGTATCTTATTTTTCGGAGTGAGACAGCAGACCAACAGCAAGATAAGTGCACAAGTGTACATGGCTCAGTGCCGAGTGATAAAGCTGATGCTCTCTATCACCCTCGACATGCTCTCTCTTATCACAATATGTTTTTATTAAGAGTTGAGAAGACAATAATGGTATCGTAATGAGGGACATGCTGCCAACAGACCATATACAAATGTGAACTTAGTTGTTTCAAGCATTAATAGATCCTTTGAGGGTAGTGGCGAACCTCCACCCGATAACGGCAAAGAAATGCATTTTGTAGCAAGTGCCCTCACCGAGATAAATCCTAATATACATGGTTATGTCAATGAATTGGCAACACTTCAGAGAAATCTTGGAGTTAAATATGACTTCAACCAGAAACATTGTCGACGCCTGGACAATACAGTGGTTCAGCAATTTGAATGATAATTGGATACTTAGATCCTTCGACTATTAGCCCGCACCCACGCCTTTGCTCAACTTACACCCGTTTGTGAACACTTTCCTAAAGCTTCAATAGGGTCTTGAGGGAATTCTGGTTGACGAAGGAGATAGAGTGGGAGAGAAAGTGAGGGGGAGAGAAATTATTCGCGATAAGTAGATATGGCCAGAATGGAGACCATTCTCAAATTGCCTTAAAATGTTTAGCCTACATCACCAGCACCGAAAAACTTCCATCTGATCCGAGCAAGTTTCAAGCAAGGACAGTGACACCGGAGGTGCTCTGCAGTGTCGTCGTCTTCTCCACAGGCTTCCAGGATATTTTTTTGCATATCCCAGGAACAATTACTTGGTTGGCGAAGTTATGGTGACCCGTTCTTACGCCAGTACGTAGTCTGCAGTCTTGTCAATGGATAAGAAGAATGCTGCTGATGTCTGGGAGTATGCTTTTGATCTGTCCGCATTCTTGAGAGTCATGCCACCTTTGGTTTAATTCGCGAGAAGTCCAACCAATCCCATGGTGGAATCAAACCATCTATGGAACCCCTAACCAAGGACGAAGGTAGTCCCAAGAACAACGCATGATCAGGAATGACCCGGTATTGCGATCATTTTCCAGCAATCCCGTGGTAGCCATTGACTCAGTTACTGCCTGCCTTAAACCTAGCGATCAAATTCAGAAATGTCCGAAGTATGCTGGCTGTAGTTAATGGGCTGAGCAAGGTCTTGGGCATTTACGTTAAACGTCAAACTGTTAACTGTTACATGCTGTGATTTTTTTATTAGCCCCATTAACAAATTTAAGATCCCGGTATTTTTCCTCATTTTTGTGATGTCTCCCGCTGAGCTTCGAAAAAAATATGTCAACCGCGGCTCTAAGGCCCGAGCCACCTATGTAGTTGCATTCTATCAAATTACAATGATACCGGAGTGTTACCAATTAAGCAATGAAATTAATATTTCCTTGTGGATAAACTTATAATGCTCATGCAGAGTTCCAAAACATCTATAATTATGGTGACCCCATTCGTAAGCCGTCTTTTCCAAACCTGAATGCAACCGACCGTTCGTATGCGATGTGTTCTGATAACATCCATCCTTCAAGCATTTTTTGTATTTTACCAAACTTATTCAATTATGCATAACCAGTGAGTGGATCTCCCTAGACATATGTTCAACAAGGAGACATTTTGTTGTCCTTCAAAATTTCCCACACGTCGAATTTCCACCGCGACTTCCTGCCTAAGCCGCTCCACCCGCTCATGTAAACAAAATGAAAAGAAAACGTGCTTAATTGATATGCAAATGAAACAATGTTTCCTTCGTTATTACTCAAACTTTAACAGGAACACAAAAAAAAACTCGCATGCAAAAATGAAAAAAAAGAAGAAATAAGAAAATACCCTGTCAAGTGGTGAGTTCTTTATATTTCCTCACTCTCACTCTCGCTTTCCTTCGTTTTATACAAGAGCTGCAAAAACGGAGAGATGAGGTAAAAGAGAGAAAAAAAAAACATTTTCTTTGTCATTTTTAGACATCATAGCGAATTTATAATGACACACAGAGGCGCACGCTGTCTCCTTCTGACGGCCTGAAACGTCCTTGTCGTGGGGAACTCCTTCAGGAAGAGCACTCACTGGGTTCCTTTTGGCATGTTTTGAAGCCGGAAATTATGGCGGCGTTGCAAAAATAACAACATTGCCAACAACACGCTACCTAACATTCGCCTCACCGTTAGAGGACATTTAACGTACACTACGTGCCTTTTTCCATATTCATACAGTGCACCTAGCCCTGTCGGAGTGTACATTTCCTCCGACTGTTCCTGAATGCTGCTCATTCAGCTGGTGCCATCTCCTCAGCCAGAGTGTGACGTTCGTACTCGCGCATATGAATTTAATTATCAGCGAAAGGGTGGCGAAATTAAAGGATTTCACAGACATTTCCAGTATTCAGAGGGTTCTTAAATTTTTTATTTTTAATACTTTTCACTTTTCGTCCTCCATCGTTGATTTCTTTGCTTTTCATGTTCTAGAAGGATGTTTCCAAAACAGCGGATTAAGCTTTTCAGGAAGCTGTCTCTGCCGCGCCGCTGTGTCGGAGGATGTGTGTCATTTGCATTTTTCCGCTATCCTTTGAAGAGCTGGGCAAATATACGCTTTTTTTCCTTTCTGATATAATAAAGTTTCATTGTCTATTAGTTGGTTGCTGAATTGCTGCGCTCCGTCAGAAGGACTCGTTGACAGCAAAGTAAGTCTTTGAAGTGAAACGTCTTGATGGCTGACGTCGCCGTGTGTACATATGTGCGATGTTTGTCAGACAGGGAAGTGATCGCTTAAGATGTAGGGTATACCTGATGAATGGATTCATAAATTTTTATTAGGATTTGCATCTTCTTCGTTTCAAAGAGGCAGTTTTTTTTCTGCACACGTGCAAGGATGTGGGCAAATGTTGGAACTGTGCTTCTACAAAAATGAAGTTTTCAACAAGAGCTGGGCATTCTTTGGAGTTTATTGTAGTTTTGAAGAGTACTAGGGATTAGGGATATTGAGGGATATTCCTTGGGAAGTACTTTATAATTGTTCGCTTGCCTATCCGTGCCAATCATCTTGTTGAGAGCTTCAATTTTGAAGCCGTTCATTTGCCTCAACGAATGAACAAATTTTACAAACAATATTCTAGCGGCCAAAACTGTATAACCGGTGGGCACGACTTCCAGTGGGTTATGGGGATTGTTAAAGGAAGTCATGGACACAATTTAAATTGTAAGTTTTTAAGAAATAAAATGATAATAATAAAAAGCACGCGATTGTCGCGATCCTGTAACTATAATAGTAAACGATCGCATGTGCAATTGAAAGACAATTGGATAAGTAAGTCTTAAGATTTTCAAACGTCTTCGGATCAATAGTGTTAAGCAGACTATTCACAGTTTATTAGAATCGCTGTCTTAGTTTGGGTTTGTTTTCTATGTCCGATTGAGAAGAACGGAGTGGAAGTTCCAAAATGTGTGATATGCTGTGTCATTTTTAGGAATGATTCTTTGAGACCTTGAAGACATTGAAGTCGCTTGGAAAGTTGTTTGTCCAGTGACCATGTCGCCCTCAAAGACAATCCCAAGGAGTTGTTCATCAATAAACTGGCCTCTCCTTAGAAGATAAACCTAGGAACAAGTGCACTGAGGTACCCAGATACCGAAAAAGCTACTGTTGCTCCCTATGAGCTTTATCTTCTAATCGCAAAATCAAGAAAATTTCATACAACCGGAGAATCCCTAGTCGGACCGTGCTTACTAAAGACCGATAAGGTTGAAGCTACAAACTAGTTCAAGGGAATGCCATTATCTGACAATAGTGTTAAGCGTCGAGCACGAAACGACGTCAGCTGATATCGCAAAATGTGTGTTCTCGTGTGCAGTTTATATGCGTTTGAAGAAAATGTTATTAAGGAAGATTGATACTCTTAACATATGAAAGTAAAAATTTCGACTAAGGCATCTTATATAATGCAAGTTATTGGGGACTACTTCGATAAGCATGAAATCCCATGGCAATGATTTGACGGGACTACGGATATGCTTCTGTCCGAAGATACGAGCTCGGAATACGAACAACTACTATACTACACTGAAGTTAGGTGGCTTTCGAAGGGTAAGAGATTGTTTGACTTCAGTGATTAGGTCAGTGCATTTTTGGACGATAAAAAACTCAATCATTGACTTATTCCAATGTAAACCGAATCTGTTGGGCTCGGCGTACCTGTCTGATATATTTTAGCGTCTTATGGATATACATATACATTTGTAATGGTCGGCCTCAACCAACAAGCCTCTCCAGCTAGCACGGGCTCTCGCTAGCTGTCTCCAGTGTCGCACGCCAAGTTTTTTGAGGTCCTTCTCCACCTGGGTGCGCCACCTTAAACGCGGGCGTCCTCTGTTGCGTTGTCCCACGGGTTGGGAGTCAAAGACTCTTCGGGCCGGAGCTGAGTTGTCCATACGCTCTACATGGCCTAGCCATCTTAGGCGTTGGATCCGAAGACGCCTGACTAGACTCATGTCGCTGTACAGCCCGTACAGTTCGTGGTTGAATCTTCTCCTCCAGAAACCGTCAACGCAAACAGGACCAAAGATCGCACGCAGAGAATTTCTCTCGAAGAGACCAAGGACTTCCACATCCGCTTTCGAGAAAATTGGTCTTAGGAAGTAAAAAATCATAGCAAACAGTTTTCTGTCATTTATGAGCGTTGCAAAAATGGTAAGACTAAGAGAACAGGCAACCAACCTCAAAAATGGCATAATTCAACATTTGAAGAACCTTATTGAAGAATTTTCGAGGTACTTTCCGACGGACAAAAAAACAGAACTGAAAGCGATGATTGGCAATCCATTCATCGTTAATATAATATCAACGAAATACCAGACTAGTTACAAGATGAGGTGATCGATTTGAAAAATGCTCGCACATTGATGGACAAATACTAAACAAGCGAGATACAAGAATTCTAGTTGAAAAGAGAGAAATCATACACAAGGTAGCGAAACATTGCTATTCCATTTCTGCTGGTCCTTTCAGCAACGTATTTATGCGAAAAAGGATGTCCGACCGATTTTCCAATTCGCCATGAGGAGGGCATACTGTTGAAAAGGTTAGAAAACGCAGAAAAACACTTGGAAGCTGTTGTTAATTCTATTTCCTCTAGCAGTGCTGGACTGGAGTCAGGACTTCTCGAAGGGTTGTTGTATAGCGCATAGCGCTAAGCTTATGAATACTTCTGTGTAGAACTGATATCCAATCGAATAAGAATCGAATTTCTTTCGAGAACGAAAGGCGGCCAATCTATGTCTATAACGATGGGATGAGGAATTTCATGTGCCGGATTTTGGTACCGACCGGGACATAGAACTCAAGATACAGCAACTTTCTCGAAGTGCAACGTGTATCTTTATTGAACGACTATATTATTACCCCATTAGCAATGGAAATCGCAAAGATCATACACATTGCTAAAAATATAGTGACAAGTGCACGTCACTACAAAATGCACTTTTGAAAACAAAGAAAATTCTTCCGGATCTCGTAGACTTCGGAACCTTGAGATCTTGGGATGGAAGAGCATGACTCTGAATGACCGATGGGAGCCAACGAAGAGAAGAATTAAAATTCAACTTATTTACAAAACTGTAACATGGGCTGTATGCATCCAGTCTCAGGGACAAGTTAATCTATTTATCTGTATAGCTACTGGCGTTCAGGACAAAATTTGTGTATATGAATCTGAGAATAAAAATGAAAGTTTAGGCAAGCTTGAGTAATAGGTTATCTTTTAGTTTGAATCTGCTTATCTCTTGTACTGAATTGCAGCAACTGTTTACTGAAACCCATAGAGTAACTGCAGTGACCCTCATCCAGCAATTGTTTGTGTTATTCGAACTACGAAACACTGGTCATGAGGCGTTGCAGGAGTTGTACAACGTACGGCTTTTATTGAATCTCGATTATCGTAAATCTAAATAGTAATATAAGTGACAGACACCACAAATCCCAAAGTTTTTGAACATTTTAGGACTCAATGTGTAAATGTTGTAGATTTTAGAAGAATTTGGAATGGCCTTAAGAGTAGTCTGTCTTGAGAGTAGTCTAGTAGAGTCACGGGGCGTATACGTAAGATTTTACAAATAGACGTGGAGAGAGTCTTAAGAGTAGTCTAGAAGACCCACTGGGCGTATACGTAACATTTTACAGAAGGACGAGGGTATAGTCTTGAGAGTAGTCTAGAAGACCCACATGGCGTATACGTAACATTTTACAGAAGGACGAGGGTATAGTCTTGAGAGTAGTCTAGTAGACCCACGGGGCGTATACGTAACATTTTACAAATAGACGTGGAGAGAGTCTTAAGAGCAGTCTAGAAGACTCACGGGTCCTATACGTAACATTTTACAAAAGTACGAGGATATAGTCTTGAGAGTAGTCTAGAAGACCCACATGGCGTATACGTAACATTTTACAGAAGGACGAGGGTATAGTCTTGAGAGTAGTCTAGAAGACCCACATGGCGTACACGTAACATTTTACAAATAGACGTGGAGAGAGTCTTAAGAGAAGTCTAGAAGACTCACGGGTCCTATACGTAACATTTTACAAAAGTACGAGGATATAGTCTTGAGAGTAGTCTAGAAGACCCACATGGCGTATACGTAACATTTTACAGAAGGACGAGGGTATAGTCTTGAGAGTAGTCTAGAAGACCCACATGGCGTATACGTAACATTTTACAGAAGGACGAGGGTATAGTCTTGAGAGTAGTCTAGTAGACCCACGGGGCGTATACGTAACATTTTACAAATAGACATGGAGAGAGTCTTAAGAGTAGTCTAGAAGACTCACGGGGCGCATACGTAACATTTTACAGAAGGACGAGGACATAGTCTTGAGAGTAGTCTAGTAGACCCACGGGGCGTATACGTAACATTTTACAAATAGACGTGGAGAGAGTCTTAAGAGTAGTCTAGAAGACTCACGTGGCGTATACGTAACATTTTACAAATAGACGTGGAGAGAGTCTTAAGAGTAGTCTAGACGACCCACGGAGCCTATACGTAACATTTTACAGAAGGACGAGGAAATAGTCTTGAGAGTAGTCAAGCAGAGCTACGGGGCGTATACGCAACATTTTACAGAAGGACGAGGATATAGTCTTGAGAGTAGTCAAGCAGAGCTACGGGGCGTATACGTAACATTTTACAGAAGGACGAGGGTATAGTCTTGAGAGTAGTCTAGTAGACCCACGGGGCGTATACGTAACATTTTACAAATAGACGTGGAGGGAGTCTTAAGAGTAGTCTAGAAGACCCACGGGGCGTATACGTAACATTTTACAGAAGGACGAGGATATAGTCTTGAGAGTAGTCTAGTAGACCCACGGGACGTATACGTAACATTTTACAAATAGACGTGGAGAGAGTCTTAAGAGTAGTCTAGACGACCCACGGAGCCTATACGTAACATTTTACAGAAGGACGAGGAAATAGTCTTGAGAGTAGTCAAGCAGAGCTACGGGGCGTATACGCAACATTTTACAGAAGGACGAGGATATAGTCTTGAGAGTAGTCTAGAGGACTCACGGGGCGTATACGTAACATTTTACAAATAGACGTGGAGAGAGTCTTAATAGTATTCTAGGAGAGACCCACGGGGCGTATACGTAACATTTTACAGAAGGACGAGGATATAGTCTTGAGAGTAGTCTAGAAGACCCACGGGGCGTATACGTAACATTTTACAGAAGGACGAGGATATTGTCTTGAGAGTAGTCAAGCAGAGCTACGGGGCGTATATGTAACATTTTGTAGAGTGACTTTATAAGGCCCCTACACGTTATATGTTTCCCGAAATAGTGTACTAAAATGCACATCTTTCAATAAGATCGAAGAAAATCGATAGACAACACCCCAATCTTTCTTCTATAATCCTATCTTTCCGAAGTCAACAAGGATGTTAGTCGATGTTAGTTCCTCGAAATTTTCGAACGCACTAACTAAAAATGTAAAATTAACGAAAAATAAACACTCCTCACTTTAATGCAATGCAATAAGGAGAACACCCTCTTAAACCGCGGCTATTGTTCTAAATTACGTAAGGCCTCACAAAAATCAGGATGTGCCATCATAGACATGCACAATTAAGCAGGATTCACACCTAACACGAAGCAGACAATTTTTTACACAAAATTTAAGCACTCCCGTAAGCAGAATTTGTATTTCAATTGTTAGCAAAGCACAATACACTCCGGCCACAGATCCATTGACGATGGGACCCATTACACATTGCGGCTTTCATTAGAGCAACTCCCACCTACACAAAAACAAGGCGTAAATGTAACAGGATACACGAGTAGGTGTATCTATGTACATATCCATGAATACATAAAAACTATTTCATACAAGTCCTGTCCCACCAGCCAAGCCCATTGTTTGTCTCTGCTTTTGTCAAATTTGATGCGAAATAAAGCAAATATTTGTTTTTGTCTGTACATGTGAATAACCCGAATTCCATAATGGTGCCATCCATAAGGAGCCATCCAACGATGGGAGACTGAATGGATGGGCTTGGCCCTCTGTAGACGTAAGGAATCAGCAAAGACATGCAATTTTCGTCGTACACACATTTTGTTATTCTTTTTCGGGTAAACATTAATAAAATGACATCTCTCAAAGTTCTAATGTCTTCGATAGACACATTTGGTGTCAATCCGGCTTCTGAACGTGCCGTCTACAGCCCACACCCACGCGCCGCCAGCAAAGGGAAAGCCGAAAAAGCTGAAATGTTTTATTAAATCCTTAATAAAAAGAAGGGCATGTCATTGGATTTGACATGAGACGGGAGTCAAAACAATCGGCGACGTCTGAGACGCGAGAGCCCATAAAGCGATTAAGGAATTTTAAGTTTTCTTACGAATGAGGAAAAAAAAAGAGGAAAAGAAGCTAATTGAGTGTGCTGTTGATGGCACTGGCGACATTTTGTGAAACGAAATTTAAATTCATTTTTTTCGCTCTGTTCAGAGGGGTTGACTACAATAATTTTATTATTCGAAGGGGCTTCGTTCGTTTGTCTGAAGGATTTAAGTCATACTCGAGTCGCGAGGTCGGCACACGGAGGTTGGAGACTTGCTCCTTGCAATTAGTAAAGGGTTGTCTTGTGATATTTAACCTTTCGCTTTGATTTGGGTTTATTTAAATGAAGGAAAAATGTGCGGGTCGTCATGTAGGATGTGGTGGGATGGTAACTTTTGAAAGAGGAATTGGAATGTCGCGAAGAGCTCCTGAGGTATTGACTGTGTGATAATTGGAGAGACTGTTAAAACGAATGTATTCTTTATTTATCAAGGCTTCGGCAATTGTTTATTGCGTGGGGTGGAGTATTCTTCAGTGCTCTAATAATATTGAAAAATTCAGTAAAGGCTACGAATCTTTGTTTACTTTATCAAGGTTGGTAGAACTCTTTGACATTAGGGGGTTAGTGTTAGGGTTAGTGTTAGGGAGTGTTATGGATTGAGAAAGGGAGATCCTAAATTGGTTATGTAGGGCGACTTGTCCAGACTGCTTTAACAGATAGCTCATCTTAGTGCGTGGTGATTTAAATTATTTCGCTTGAAACAGTAATTCCAGTATAATTCTTAAATCGACCCTTGCATCGGTTTTTGTAATAGAGTTTTGACCAAGCTTAATTTACTTTTTTACTTTATTTACTCAAGTTCCGCTCAGTTCCTAACATAATTTAGCATGATACCTGCCTTCAATCAAACTAAATTATCTCGAAGGCCAGCGGCCATCGAACATCTGAGGTAGATCTTAATCTGCCATCTCTCCTTAGTGATCCCTGTCACTCTGAGTCTAGTCACCAAAATCAATTTGTCTTAAGCTCGACCTTTTTATACCAACGATTTGACCTTCTTCTCGCTCTCAAACCAAAAGACTCAAGTACAGGTGACTTAGCCAGTGCAGTCGACGGATGCCTGTTTTAATTCAAAGAGATTATGGTTATCACTTCTCCTCTATCCCCCTTTTCGGAAGCCAGAAACAAACTTCCAAATCTAATCAGAATCCACAAGAAAGAAGATCCCCTCAACTCCAGAAATTATCAAAGGAAAAGACTCCTTAAGATCACGTAGAAAGATCGTTTCTGCTGCTTTGTGTACTCCCCTGAAACCATTTATAGTCAGTATGATATGTTTATATAAGTGTGGCTTTTGGCGAGGGAAGTGCACCATCGACCAGATGTTCGTACTTCGCCAGATCCTAGAAAAGACACAAGTAGTTCAAACTGCTACCTACCCTATCTATTCATCGATTTTAGAGCCATACAAAAAAACGAGCTTCACAACGTCATGTTCTGACATTCCTGCAAACTCGTTAGGTTGTGCTTATGAACTTTAATCCTTACTTGTCATGACATTACCTGTAATGTGTATGACATATTGAAAGTCCATACACAGTATCTTCCGTTGCTTTATTTGCTGAGATTACAGGAATCTTAAGTTTTCTTAAATCTTCTTCTTCTTTATTTGGCGCTACAGTCCGGGGTGGAACTGGGCCTCAACCAACAAGCCTCTCCAGCTAGCACAGTCTCTGGCTAGCTGCCTCCAGTGTCGCACGCCAAGTTGGTTGAGGTCCTTCTCCATCTGGGTGCGCCACCTTAAACGCGGACGTCCTCTGTTGCGTTGTCCCACGGGTTCGGAGTCGAAGACTCTCCGAGCCGGAGGTGAGGTGTCCATACGCGCCATCTTAGGCGATGGATCCGAAGACGCCTGACTAAACTCATGTCGCTGTATAGCCCGTTCAGTTCGTGGTTGAATCTTCTCCTCCAGAAACCGTCAACGCAAACAGGACCAAAGATCGCACGCAGAACTTTTCTCTCGAAAATATGAAGGACTTCCTCATCCGCTTTTGAGATTGTCCATGCCTCCGCGCCGTACAGCAGGACTGGGATGATCAAGGTCTTGTATAAAGTCAGCTTGGTCCTTCGAGAGATGGCTCTACTACTCAATTGCCTCTTGAGTCCATAGAAACAGCGGTTGGCAAGAGTTACTCTGCGTTTGATCTCGTTACTGATGTTGTTTGTACTGTTTACTGCGGAGCCGAAGTAGACGAAGTCCTTGACTACCTCGAAGTTATAGCTGCCCATTGTGACGCTCTGTCCTTTCTTGATGACAGCATATTCGTTCTGCCCTCATTCACCGCTAGACCCATTTTAGCCGCCTCTGCCTCAATGCCAGCAAACGCCTCATTGACGGCTCGCTGTGTTCTGCCAATCACGTCATTGTCATCCGCGTATGCTAGCAGTTGTACGGACTTCTGGAAGATCGTGCCTCTAGTGTTGGCGTGTGAGTCTTGCACGATCTTCTCCAGGATGATGTTAAAGAAATCACATGACAGCGCGTCGCCTTGTCTAAATCCTTTTTTGACATTGAAGGTCTCGGTGAGTTCGTTACCGACCTTGATGGAGCAGCGAGAATTCTCCATCGTCATCCTGCACAACCTGACGAGTTTGGCAGGAATGTCAAAACTAGACATGGCGTTGTATAGCTCGTCCCTATGCACGCTGTCATATGCGGCCTTGAAATCGACAAAAAGGTGGTGGGTGTCGATTTGCATTTCTTGGGTCTTGTGGCAGCAACTTTGATGGATCTGCCGTAGTGTGAAAATCTGGTCGATGGTGGACTTCCCTGGCCTGAAGCCACACTGATAAGGACCTATCAGGTTATTTATAAACGGCTTCAGGCGAGTACACAAAACGGCAGAGAAGATCTTGTTTCTTATGGATCGGACAAACGATACTGAGATTCCACTCATCGGGCATGCTCTGCTCCGACCATATCTTACAGATAAGTTGGTGCATAAGCCCAAACAGATCATCTCCAGCTGCCTTAAAGATTTCAGCGGACAGTCCGTCCCCACCGGCAGCTTTGTTAGGCTTCAGTCTTGATATTGCTATCTTGACCTCGTCTAAGTCGGGGGGACGGAGTTCTCGTCGATCATCGTCCATATTGAGTGGAACATTTTGCCTGACAGCGGTATTGGAGTCTTACTCGGCGTTTAACAGTCTATAGAATTGATCTTTCCAGATTCTCAGTATCGACTGCGACTCTACTACTAGTTGTCCATTCTCGTCCCGGCAGGCTTCTGTCCGAACCTTATTTCCACTGGATAACTGTTTCACCCTCTGGTAAAACTTTCGGACATCGTTCCTACCGTAGCACCTCTCCATCTCCTCGATCGCGCGCTTCTCGTGCTCTTTGTTCTTTTTCCTGAGAAGCGGGGTCTCATCCCTTCGTCTCTGTTCGTAGAGCTCACGAACAGCTCTCGTCGTTCGTAGCAGCGTTACTTTGTAGGCTTCCAGCTTCGTTGCATGTGCCAGCCTACACTCGTTGTCAAACCATGGGTTTTTTCTAGGTGGTGCCGTAAAACCCAGCACATCAGTGGCAGCAACTTTGATGGCTTCTTGACAACGCCTCCAATCTTCTTCGATTATTTGCGCAGGTGGCGACGAACTTAGGGAGAGATTCCGGGACACTCGATCGGCAAAGATCCTAGCAGTCCGTTGCGTTAGTTTTCTTAAATGAAAGTATAAAAATAATAATGATTCATTTAAACACTGTCATCAAAATATTTAAGAACAGTAGGTATTGCGTGTCTGCTTACTCTTTAGAGCACATTTTATGTATGGGGCAGGACACAATTAAATTTCAACTACTAAAGGTCACAGGGGGTTAGCCGAAGTTAATTGTTGCCCATCAATTGCCTGAACAATATTCGCCCCTTAATATGATCTCTGACATGTGCTAGTAAGTGACATTGGGCACGTTTGACCTCGTAAATGGATTGTCTTTTTAGTAATGCATGTGTATCTGCTGTGAGTTATGTTTGGGTGCCAGTCACAAAAAATATTACATTATTATACAATTTTCAATTTCAATTCATCTTATTGCATAATTAATAGGTTACAATTAGATTTTTCGTGAAGTCTTAAAGGCTTTTCTGCAGAAGTTTGAGTTTCATAATTTTAATAATTCTTAAATGTAAGCTTAGATTAAATCCGAATACTTTACAATACATTTATTGAAAGAATTCTGATTTAGGATAAGTTATTTTAATTAATTAAATATTTCACATTTTTTTCTTGTTTTTGAATTTTTCTATATTTTTGAGTTCTTTTGGAATTGTGTTCAGGATTTCAGGCACTGCACCTCAGCCGTCGTCTTCCATAATTGTTGTTGAAACGGGGCTCATGAAGCGATCGTGAGTGTCGATTTTCGATGAATCGATGGTCGACAAGTCTATCGATTCAAAATCTATTTTGGTATTGTGTAGCTTAATCTGCTGATAATTGTATTATTGTGAATTAAAAACGCGATCCGCAATCAACTATTGGTCCATACTGCGCGGAAGGCAACTAAATTATCAAAAAGGCCAGCGGCCATCGAACATCTGAGGCAGATCTTAAGCTGCCACTCCGAGTCAAAATATGACAAATATGTACACCTTGAGCCCGCCTTTTTGTGTTGACTTTATGTTGAATTGGTGTTACAAATCGGTTGTAATCATCATTACACTTCCACTCTTCTATTCATTTTTTTAAAGGATTATTTTTTTCAAACTTTTCGTTTTTTTACAATCTTCTTCACTCGAAATCCAAGCCAAGAGTTCAGTCTTCGCAAATTCTTCAACATTTCACAGATAGCACTAATTCGACTTAATTTAAGACAATATTGACATTAGTGACAGAAAGAGGACCGAA
The DNA here is from genome assembly GCA_964034865.1 of Eristalis intricaria. NCBI lineage: Eukaryota > Metazoa > Arthropoda > Insecta > Diptera > Syrphidae > Eristalis > Eristalis intricaria. Next base: position 80,100,578 of record OZ035874.1, read on the forward strand.
CAGAACAGTAGGATGTACACATACGTAGAAAAAGAGGGAATACGGTATGCAACCTCATTGATAGCTCCATTTCTAGCATGTTCACGATGTTCAGCAACATCAGGTGACTTCTAAGGCTTGGAAGCCTGCTTGGATAATCATCTTCATCCAATACACAGCAACATCACGCCTGTACTTAGGCCTGGGCGCATGTTCGCATAATAACAAACTATGCCAAGTACAGTCTTCACCGAATACCGATCGTATGCAATGTAACTAGGGGCACAGTGGGAATTTGCATCGACTCCCACGCAGGGGTTGTCAGGTCCGATACCCAAATTTAAAAACTTTTATAATTATTTGCTTTACCTCTTGCGAGTTACTGACAATCAGTGTTTTCAACGTTTCTTACATGGAGCTTTTTACTAGCTTTTTGACATGTAAAAAAAAAACCTCATTTTAAAAAACTACGCAAACCAACCACTAAAGTATTTGTTGCAATTAGAATTCATAAACAAAGGAATAATTCTTAATTAATTTATTAAATATAAACTATATTGGCCCTGATTGAGAGCGTCGATTTTCGATTGAATCGATGGTGGACAAATCTATCGCTGGAAATCCATTTTAGTATAGTGTAACTTAAGCGGCTGAGAATTGTATTATTGTGTAATATGACAAATATGTACACGTCTGACAGTTGAGGACGTCAAATCTATTAATTCGTGCTTAGACAGATCTGAGATGTACACGAATATTAGAAAGGGACAGCTTTTGAGGTCCCATAAGTTAGAGGGAAATTTGTGGGCCTCGCCGGTGCAATGTGTGTCTTTGTTCGAAACTGAGACTAAAATAAATATCAAAATCTTTAAAACAAAAACACAACAATATAAGTTAATTAGCAAAGGTACCTGAAAGTTAATTATACGATGCAAAGAAAAGATTTGATAGACTTTTTCTGTTAAAATACCGTTAATGTATGAAAAGCAGGGGCTTAGCTTTTGGACAAAATTTATGGAGGAGGCTCGAATTAGGGTAGTCTACCCTATGTGCAATTTTTGGAGCAGACTCTTCTAAAGATGCAAAAATTAATCAATTCACATAAGCAATCCAACAGTTCTCTCGGTAATTTGCAAAATCCGCTTGCAAACATAACAAAATGTCTGTCAGATTTGACCAACATAGAATTTAAATTTTCGAAATTTGTTGTGTTCGGTCGTCGCACTGAGCTTGTTCCGGAGACAGAAGTTATGAGGAAAACAAAAGCCCAATGCTTTCTAAATGAAAACATTTCTTCAAATAACAATCCGTCACAATCAATACATATTTTACTGTTTTTTTACGTTTTGTTCAGTTTTTCTTTTACATTTTTTACACATTATTTACCATTATTTACAGATTTTTACTCATAAAATGTAGAAAGGTTAGGTTAGGTTGGTGGGCTGCTAGTGCATTCACCAGCACACTTGGACCATATTGGTCCATTGTTATACCCCTGGTCAGACTACTACCACTGATTGACTATTCAAATGATTATGCCGTTAATTTGATCCCAACGGCAATTGGTGACTGGACCAGATTTGAAAACCAGATAAAAGCGTATTAACTTTGCTTTCACTGGGAGTCGAACCGGGGACCCCGATAACCGGAGGCAGGCACTCTACCAACTGCGTTTTAAAAAAAATGTAGAAAACTGTTTTTTACAGTAAATCGCACACCACTGCTGACAATCCTCAAAGAGTACTCCTGCCTAGAAAAAGCTTATCGAACTTGGCCGTTCGGATTCGGTATCTAAGGCCTCTAAGGCCTACCACTAGTGATGGAACATAAGCTAGGGAAGGCCCCGTCCATCTACGGACTGTAACGCCCCCGACATTATTTTTATTGTACATATAATTAGCTTGAACACCTAGTTAAAATTGTTCCACGCCGTCGGATTTATCGATGGAGCCACAGCGACTATCACATGGCACTTGTCCACGCGTTTTGTTGCTGATTGATGTACCAATCATGTCTCCGACTAAGCATAAGAAGAGAATGCACCACTGCCATACGATACTTAACAAAATAGCCACAGTTTCATAGCTAGTTATGCAATGCAATCCAATTGCCTACAATGCAATGGAAACATCCAAGGCAAGGTGATAGAAGACCTGGGGGTTCTAAGAAAACTTGTTGTAGAACAGTGGATGAAAAGTTGGGAAGGACTGACGCACATTACTAAGAATCGAACACAAGGACACGTAGGTGTAGTAGAATTCCCATGATCCAGAAGGGAATACAAGATATAAAGAGGAACACGCGGCTAAGACATGCCCTGAAGCTCTCAGCAACCAACGACTTTGACAACACTGACAACAAATCTGGAATGATTTTACTTGCATCAAGGACACAGTTATCGACCTGAGGATCTTAATTGCCACTTGATTCTGCGAAAATATTGTGATGCTGAGGGTTCAGGATATGTTGCTACGTAAGTAGCAAGGAGCTGCACCTGAACAACTCCAAACACCTGCAGCTCTTCCAAAGGATGCCTGTGCTAACATCTCAATTCCTCCACGAAGTTGTGTCGTACTCTGATCACTTCAGAAATTTTCAAGGATTTAAGGAATGAACTCTGTGTGTTCTCAGAATCGCCTCGGGGACATAACAGTGGTCTTAGGGTAGAGTTCAGTTGGTTTCTCTCCTGGACTGTGTAGCGAATACTCATCGCTGTCTCTGCATTCTGTTGCGCTTGCAACGAATTCGTCGAAAAGGGGCAGGTGAATGGTGTCATGTGTCGACTGGTGTCTACGTAATGCAATGTCTTAACTTTTGAGGGGATTCTTCGGAAATATATATGATCTCCGCACTAAGCAAACTTGCATGTTATTACAGACATTCCCCGAATGTTAATCACATCTCCTGACAAATCCTTAGAGAATATGTTAACCTCCTTGATTCACGTATGATTTAAAGAATCCCCCTGAAACTACCTTGATTTGAATACGAAACGTTAAGACAAAAGTTAGTGTTCAGCAAAACAAAAGCCAAAAACCACACCAGATATCCAGACATTTAACAGCTGCCTGTCATTCTCGCTCTAGCAACAACTGAACGCTGAAGTCTTCATCCAACACAAGCCCAACACCCCGTGCATAGACATTCTATTCCGTTCAAATTCCACCCGCATAGAGTACAATTGCGCTCGCCCGTCGTTGCCGTCGCCGCCGCACCATACCTCAACGACAGCAATTATTCACTCTTCCATTCATAAGGAAAGATAATATTATTACGTGTGTGTGTATGAATGAACTTACTAAATCACTGGATGCCATTTAAGTGCAAGATAAAGCGACTGAAGAGACAAAAGCCTCGGCGGCGTGGAGAGAAAAAAAAAGAATGCTATCCTTGAAATAAATCCACAATTTATCAGAGAGACAGAGAGTGTCCTTTCGTTGTGATAATAAAAATTGTCGACAGAAAGAATAAAAAGGAAGTGACAAATCAGAAACAAAAAAGTCCCACTCAAGGAAGGATTGCCTGCTTTCGTCGCTTCCCAAGTGTTACTCACAGGGTCCAAGAAGCGTTTGAATATCAAAGACATGCTGCGTGGGTGGTGTCAAAGGCGAAATTCATCACCGAATGAATATGAGTCGCGACGTAGCTTGTATCAAAGCACAATTAAATCGTGGACGCGGGGGGGTATTCTTCAACCTTCGCGTCGACCGATGGTGTAGAAAGGATTTCGAGCTCAGGCCGAGATGCCGATGCGTGTGCGATACGAAGTACATATGTCCTGGCATCCTTCGACTTCACAAAAGAGAACTGAACGAAACGGCCGCAGAAGTGATTGATGGTGAAGAGCGGGACTGACCAACCCTAAGTCCTGGAGCTTTCCAGAGAGCGTGTGGAGAAGCTTGCAGGGGTTGCGTTTTCCAGTTTTGGGTGTGTATTGTCGCAAAAGCTTCTGCTCGAAACTCACCTCAACTGAGCAACTCCGGCAAGTTTGTCTGGTAATGTTTTGGGAAATTTTACGCTTTCACATATGTTTTCGGTCGAACAGGAAAACACGCTGTCGCCTGGGGAAATTTCTTCCACTGCTCGTGGAGAATTTGCTCTTCTCTGTCGGTGGTGGTAAGTAGTTTGGCTGAAAATGAGCATGGACATATTAGTTTGCAATTTTGGCTTCTAAAATTTTCTTAACAATCGGTGGTTTTGTCAACTGTTTCTGTTCTTCTTAAAGACCAGTTACAGAAATGTCTTAATCCCCAACAGGTCGTACTACGAGCGAGTTTGTGCAGGCGGGTCGTTGGGTGGCAGTTTTTCGAGGTTATACGTCTTTCACGTGCGCATGTGAACACGTGATCTACGTGAAATTGGAGGAAGCAGGTGCTCCGTTTTTTAATTTCACGTGAATAGAATTACGCTTGAGTTAGTATGTGCAAGGAGGGCCAAATACAAAAATAAAATAAGCAAAATTATTGGCTTTATAATAATAATAATGTGAGTGGTGCTACAAACCGTAGAGGGCCAGGGCCTATCTTCTCAGCAATAATTCGTATTGCTCGTGCTATTGTTCTCTCAGGAGTGGAAGGGACCTACAGTTTTTAGCCGACTCCGAAGGACGATTTTTCTAGACTGTTATTACTCTTTCCGCATTATTAGTGACTCGAAAGTGTTTTTCGGCAAAAATTATTTTCGTCGTTCCAGTCGGTCATCGAACCCAGTCAGTGAAGTTAAGTTTCGTAGGAGACGCACATACCGAAAGCACCACAGTCACCTCCTGATTTACGCAATTTACATTTATATAATCGCTGGTTCGCAATGTGTTCCCAGCATTCGAGTTACTAGAGGAAAACAGGCCTAGGTTAAATGATGACTAATCGAAACATATCCTGCGTACAAGAATATACAATTTTGGAGTAGTTCACAATATTTTAAAAATTCGGAAGAACGCCAACTTCATGAGTGGTATCTTAGGGGACACTCGACATAGAATCGGCCTTGCCAATCAACGGTAATTCGAATCCTGGAAACGATTGGGCTCAGAACTCCTGACTCTGAAATCTGAATGGTTCTCTATAAAAAACGTATCTTGTCAGACATACTATATGGAGCCGACTCGGCAACAGAAAACAGAAACACTAATTCTTAGTGCCTTCTAAACAAAAATTCTTCCCGTCTGCAATAATCTTGAATGGTTCAATCTGTTCCAAAATATGTATGGAGTGAGGAAGATAAACTGGCTGGGCAACATCGAGTACACGGACATCAATGTTTAAGCTAAGAAGGTCCTCGAATCTGAGCCTCCTAGTTCGAGAAAGAAAATAAGACCGAACCTTCGTTTTAAAGAACATGTCATCGCGCACGTAGGACAGCTTGGTATAATTGGAAGTAGCATGCACGGATCCATCAATGATTGAAGGAAGCATTAGTTCTGGCTCAGAATATTCATGAGTAATTGTGTAATGTAAATTTTGTTTCTTGTTCGGTCAAGCTACTATTTTTGGCACAGTAGAAACATTTCGAAGAAAGAAAAACGTAATTTGGTCTCTCGCATTGGTGTAAAAAGAATCAGCATAGAACGCTACAGTTGGTCGCCGTGGCGTAGTGGGTAAGTGCGTCGACTCCTACGCAGAGGGTGCCAGGTTCGACACCCGAATTTACCACCTATCATAATTCACGGCTCCACCACTTTCGAGTCACTGACAATACTCAAAGAGTATTCCTGTCTAGAAATAGCTTCTCAAATTCGCCGTTCGAAGTCGGCATTAAACTGTAGGTCCCTTCCACGCGTGAAAGAACAATAGCACGCACAACACGAGTGGTGAAGCTAGGTCCAGGTCCACCTCGGACTGTCGCGCCACCCATATTATTATTATAGAACGCTACAGTCTTCACCTTGAGAAGATTTGCGAAAAATTGTAGACGCGACGACTAATAATTCAAATATTATCACAATTCATTCACAAGCACACCAACTCGTTACACATGGCCATCGTGGAGATGCAACGAGCCACCAGTTTACAAGGCTGACTTGAGTAATAGGATAACCACGTCTCTAAATAAGGAACTACTGAAACTCCAAAGAAACGAAACTTCTCTTTACGGCGAACCCCCTACAAGGGAAACCTCTTTTTTCGGACAATTCGTAATGGCTCCGGCATTTAGGTATTCGTATAGTTAAACCCTTTCAGAGAGGCTACACGTACATAACGGACGATCATGATGGTTCCGTGTTGTTCGCTATAAAGAAATTTTAATGTATATAATTTTAACTGCCGTTCTTCTGGACCTGGACCTCAATCATCAAGCTTCTCCAGTTGACACGATCTTTAGCCAGCTGTCTCCAACTGCGCACACCATGTTGGCTGAGGTCTTTCTCCACCTGGGTGCGCCATAGTGGAGAGTTAAAAGTGTTGCAAGTCACAACATTTCTGACAGTATTTTCTGATTCTCCATCGAGCTCGTCCTTGGTTAACTTGGGCATGGAGAGAGGACTATGATTTCGTGGCATTGGCCTTTTCGATCTCCTTCAGGACTTGTCCATAAACGTCTTATGGATATTAACGATGGATTTTCTGAAACTCCTCTGAATCGCTTTTGTTGAATTTTTGATTAACTTCCTGGAAGGGTTTGGCAACTGATTGGTGTCGGCTCCAATGTCTCTTGACTAATAGGAGTCCTTACAGCGACTGACCATACTGATTTTTGCAGGAGCTGCAGACACGAGGAAGAAATATAATCTATCCAACATCTACTCTGCGAATGCCTAGTCCAAGCAATGAAATGTAGGTACAATGGACTGTCCTTGAGTCGAATCTGTGACGGGATACCATAATCTGTTCGAGTTAGAGACAGTTTGACCAAGAGAGACGGAAATTTGAGGGAAATGTGTGTAAAATATGGCAAGTTCGAGTTAGAGAGAGTTTCAACTTAGGGAGGGTCCACTGTATATTAATTTTCCAATAATTTATTCACATTTGTGACAACATTTGCAACGCCATCCAAAGAATGGCGTATGGAAGTCGTGCTTATGTGACACATTTTACACCTCAGATGATGTGGGCCAGTTTACCACTTTACTCTCTGAAATGAGTACCTCATACGAACTGAATGCAAATAGTGCCCGCTAAGGGTCAGTGAGTTAGAAATAGGAAAATTATTCGACCAACTAGTTTAAGCACTTTTGTCTAGCATACAAGAATTTTCAATGATTTTAAAAATAAAAATGCAATTAAAAAAAAAAAATTAACTGTCTCATTAGTTATTCCCACATACATTTGTATGTTTCGGAGTTTCGCCTTAGAAACTCGACAATAATACATGGTCGGCCATCTAGAGTTTTGACACTGATAGCCGTGTAGCTCAAACAGTGCATTTTTTTTTAAAAGATGTTTTGGAACTGAAGCACCCTCATGTTCGCCAGTTTGTGCAATAAGTTCGCTCCCACAGATTAGAATATGGTTGCTGTGGCTTTTTTGGCATCATTGGACCATTTTTCTTCGAAAATGAGACTGGGAACAACATTTCGGTCAATGGTGGGCCTTACAGAACAATGCCAATGACTTGTTTTTACTGAAATTAAAGGCATAGATATGGACGACCTCTAGTTCATGCAGTATAGCGCGATGCCACACAGCCCATGCCACAATCGCCACCCATATTATTATTATTATTAATTTGCATAAGTCAACACGGGTTGAAGTGGGTAAGATGTACTCCGTGCCCGCCGCCGATGATTTGCTTCATGTAGGTAAGTCCATCACTGCCATCTTGTCTTTCGTTTATTTTTTCTGAAGTTTGAGTGTTCTGAGAACAATATCGCTCACGTAGAAGGGAAACATGTGCTCTCATTCGTTTCAAATTTAACACACAACACTAATTCAGTTCCCAAACGTGACTTAAAAAATTGCGTCCTATAACTATGGAAGCGTCACAAAAGTGTACCACAATGTATGTAAGTTAATAAGATGTACCAATTAAGAATTTCGGCACCAGCACATTCTACTTCAACATTTCGGCTATCACCCATTGGTCTCATTGAATAGGAGGTAGTGAGCCACCAGCACACATGGACCATATCGGTTCATTGTGATTCCCACAGTCAGACAATGATTGACTGACTGATTGACTATTCCAGTGATAGTGTCGTTAATTTGTTACCAACGGCAAATGGAGGCTGGACCAGATTTGAAAACCAGATAAAAGCGTAATAACTTTGCTTTCACTGAGATTCGAACTGGTACTTACCCAACTGCGCCATCATGTCGAATTTTTAATTTATTTAATTTAATAGGAGAGGATACTGAAAGTCGTCCTGACGATAGTAACAGTTTTCAGTATATGCGTATCAACAAAATGATATCTTTCATATGCCATCGTTCCTTAATGCTTACACCAAGCTCCCTATCGCTGAAACGCTAATATGAGACGATCGTCGTCATACGCAATGTGACCAAAATGATAAATAATAACCGTGAGTTTTTCATCGCTATCGATGGTGAAGTGAAGTAAGATTCACAAAAACGATTCGCAGTGGCCTTGGTTTTTACCGTCAAAACATATGAAAATGAAATTTATTTGTTCGAAATTGATGTCAAAATGTATGAAAAAAATTCGAAGTAGAATTTTTATCGGCACCCACTTTTCACTGCCGATATTATAGGCAGTAGGTTGTTGTATGTGCTCAACGTGCAAAATCCTACTTCACTATTAATAGATTTTTGAAAAATACACGGCTAATATACAATCAATAAAGAAGCGTCCTCCATATCATTTTCGCTTTCGGCGCCTTTTTTCCATTGATTGGGTGATTTAGTACCACTACTGCACTGTTCTTTCTGCGTCTCTGCCTGATGTAGTCTGATTTTACAGCATTATTTCCACAGCTGTCCAAAGTTGTCGATAATGTTTATAGGTATGTTTAGTGTTGGTATAAGGTTCCCGAAAATATCGAGCGTTGTTCGTAGTGCATCTCATTTAATCCAGGGATTATCACAATAAGTTTAAAGTATTGTATTTGTGATGGAAAAACACTTTTGTCCGACCAATTAAGGGACATTTCAAAACGTTGCCAATATTCGAGAATTTGGATTTTTTTCCTATATTTTGAATTTTTGTAAGATCACAACATCACAGGCCCTCCGCACAGTGGTTCGCTTTGTATGAGAGCGCGGAAATAAATATGTAACTTTTGACTCCTACGCAGAGGGTGCCATGTTCGAATCCCCAATCTACCAACTTTCATAATTCTCGGCTACCACGTCTTTCGAGTCACTGACAATGCTCAAAGAGTATTCCTGTTTAGAAAAAGCTTCTCAACCTTGGAGTAGCATGCACAACACGAGTGGTTGCTGAGAAGCTAGGTCCAGGTGCCCCTCGAGCTGTCGCGCCACCAATATTATATATTATATATTATTTTATAAATTTAAAAAAATATAAAACTATCACTTTTTTAAGCCACGAGAAGATTTCTTGGCGCTTGTACTGTGTTTTTAAATTTCATTAACATCGTTCTACAGGTTCAAAAGTTACATAATTCTTAACTTCGCACAACTAGTATTCGTCACAGCTTGGTAATTACAACAATATTGCAATTTTGTGAAGTTTAGATCAACGTATTGGCTAAAAGTCTCTTGCGCCCAAAGTTGTCGGTAAGCGGATATGATTTTTACAAAATAAATATAACACGATTCCACCTTTCAGATAGACAAGGTCTCCTGTTGAAGCATTTTGTCCACAGTCCAACAAACGATAAAACACCCCCTCTGTAAATTTGTGCTTAGCTAATATTCCATTAAAAGAAATTGAATATCTCAGAGCTCCGTCCATGGATCGATTAATTTTTTTTTTAAAGAAAGCTTCATATTAATGTAATAATAATAATATGGGTGGCGCTACAGCCCGTAGAGGGCCAGGGCCTAACTTCTCAGCAACCACTCGTGTTGTACGTGCTATTGTTCTCTCACGCATGGAAGGGACCTACAGTTTAAAGCAGACTCCGAACGGCGAAGTTGAGAAACCTTTTCTAGACATTAAATACTCTTTGAGCATTGTCAGTGACTCAAAAGAGGTGGAGCCGTGAAATATGAAAGGTAGTAAATACGGGTATCGAACCTGGCACCTCTGCTTAGGAGTCGACACACTAACCCAATACGCCACGGCGACCCGACCCACACCCAAAGCTTCGTATTATTTTCCCAAAATAAAGTCTCAGTTGCATTCATTCCAACCATTAATGCCAAGAAAGTGTGACTTTTGTAACATGACCAAAGTCAAGACCCTGATCTTTAAATCGGATACAGCGAAACAAATTTGAACATAACTCTGAAAGTTGCAAGCAGCTAACTTTTCCCGTGCTTGAAAGTATGAAGCACAAGTTGATTTAAGTCGCTACGCTTAGCTTGGCGTTTCAAAAGCTTTTTTTTTTATCACCTTTGTTTAAGGCTACTTACCTTCGATAAGATAATTTGAAGTTTTTGCAATATCTTTTTTATTTTAAAAAACAGACCAAAAGAATGATGTGCAAAGATGCAGAATTTGTAAACTTTTGTTGAAAATATGTCTCTCAACTTGAATAAATATTTTGTTAATATTGAGGGCTTGTAAATAAGTCTGTAGTGTATATATATTTAAAAAGTCTTTGAAATCATAAGACCGGGTTATCTAAGAGTACTTAGACATAAAACTAAGAAGGCTACAGAGGACCATCTCCAAACACCTTTTTTCCGCTGTTTACCTACGGTGTGTCGTGCCATGGTGGATGGTGGACAGATTGGTCAATTCCCATTGTGGAGACCCACATCCCACATCCTAAGCTCTAGTTTTCGGATCGTAACGGAAACCCCCATCAGCTCACTTTCGTTGGCATAGTCGTTATAAAGAGGAAGTAGAAGAATGTAGAAATTGGTTATTGTACACAAAGCTGTACTTCCATCAATATAAGCAATCTCACGTTGCAACGTTTTTAAAAATTGAGTCCAGTGATAGCTCCCCTTTTTCCACTGCCCTACACAGCACAACCCAAAACAATTTGTCCTTTATAGGATTGTATGAATTAATTACAATATCCTTTCACAAGAAGACTTCAAATGACTGCTCGCTCAAAACATATTCGCTTTCGCAAAAGCAACAATTTCATCGCATAAACTTCAATAAAGGTTGCAGCTGGAACAGTATCAACAGAATTTCACTCCGCTCCGCACAGGAGAGCTATGGGGACACGGAATGAACTGCAATATTCATTTTCCGGGAATTGACAAAATGAAAGAAAGAATTCCAATTTAACCCAGCCCCCGGGGATTATGAAACTCGATTTCAACGCTGTCGCATTGCCGAACCGCAGAATGCAAATGTAAACAAATCTTATTAACAGGAACTCTAAATTGAAAATTAATTAACACCCCATGCAAAGAACCGATCGCAACAAAAGATACACTCGATAGGATAGTGAGATATATGAGTGTAAGGGAAACCCAAGGAATGCGGTTTGCCCCTTAGGGGCACACACCCACACCCATATACACAGCACGATTTCAATTATGCACAGGTGCTAATGTAGCCCTGTAAATTGCAGGGATTGGTGTACCCTGATGTCGACCGCATTTCCTCCCACTGGCAACAACTTCATTAATTCACTTACTTCAGAATGAAAGCTATTTAACTCTTTGATTAATATTGTGCCGCGGTTTCTCTGGGTAACGCAAGATGGTGGCGCAGGAGTTGGTAAGTCAGTTGGTTACATCACACAAGCCAGAGAATGGCAACAAGCGATGGGGCGAGTGGTGAGTGTAAAATGTGGTGTTGGATATTTTTGGTGATTTTCCACAGGGAATTGGGTGTCTTCATATTGATGGTGAGTCTTAATCACAAGACTCTTGGGTTGTTTGCTTGCGAAAAGTTTGGCTCTTATGTAAATGAAGAATGCCGACGTTGTGTGTTGGCCGATTGGAAACGATGTCGGATTCGAATGTAACAGTGCAGCTACGTGAGGTCATTTAATTTGTTGGCACTAGTGCAGCTTTTCTAGGATGTGAGGATGCTGAGGTTGATTAATGGTAGAATTTGCAATTAAATTGGTGTTTTGTTTGAGCGATAGCACTTATTTGTCAAACAAAAAATGAGAAACTTTGGTAAGGTCCTTTATCTGCGATTGACCCGAGACAAGAGTTGTGGCGCTAGTACCAACTACATGCTCTTATTTTGTAAAGAGGCCCATAGGGATTCTAGGTAATCGTAGATTTGGAGTTTCTCAAATTAAACATCGTTCACCTACTCATAACCACAAAAAATCGCCTTCAAGCCGCGAGTACTTCGCCGACTTCTCATGTGGGACTATATTCTATGGATAGATAGGTTATCAATACAGCGGTCGGCATCTTAAAAAATGTGACCACCTCGTTGCGAAATCAATCTGAATCCCTTTGAATGTGGAACATCAGTAGGATGAATGGCGAGTCAATTGAACCTTCGAGTGTAGACAGATCTGGTTCAGATGTGTATTGCAAGATATGTCTCCGGACTGAAGGCTTCAGGAGCAATGAGCAGGATTAGAAGAGCAATGAAAACAAATGTTGGACACGATACATGAACGAAAAGGTACGAAAGTCTCGTACTGTATATAATGAAGTCATTTAAATTTAATTTTTATTTCATATTCTCTAAATTAGTTACAATTTAATATTAGTATTTTACACATTTTTAATTTAATAACTTGAGAATAGTAGTAGCATTTTTTTATGTTTTGAAAAAATATATTTTTAAATGCTCCTTCGAGTCACCGTGGCGTAGTGGATTAGTGCGTCGACTCCTACGCAGGGGGTGACAGGTTCGAATCGCCAATATTACCCACTTTCATATTTGACGGCTTCCACCTCTTTCGAGTCACCGACAATGCCCCAAGAGTATTCCTGTCTCGAAAAGGCTTCTCAACTTCGCCGTTCGGAGTCGGCATTAAACTGTAGGTCCCTTCCACACGTGAAGGAACAATAGCACGCACAACACGACTGGTTGCTGAGAAGCTAAGCCCAGGCCCGTCTCGGACTGTCGCGCCACCAATATTATATTATTATGAAATTCTACTTCATTAATATTTAAAAATATAAAAATGTAAGACTATAAAGGGGTGATTTAAACATGAAATTTAATATTTTAATATTTACTATTTAAGCAAACAAGTTAAATTTTATTAAAAAGATTGGATCTAATAGATTTTCGATCTGATTGTGGTCAAATTCAAAAATCTTCTTATTAAATAATTTCTTTGAGCGTAATGACTTCAATTTATTAGGAAGCTTATTAAATAATCTACATGAAACAATGCAACAAATATTTCTGTAAAAAGTACTGCGAAATGTTGGAATGTTTGACAAATGAGCTATGGTTTCTTCTGAGTTTATAGCGATAAGAATATCTACTGTTCAGGTAGCCACATCTTAAGAAGACAATTTTCAAAACTTTAGTAGTATAAATGACTTAGAGGAATAATTTTCAACTTAGTAAATAATGGCACCGAGTGATGATGTCGACTTTTATTACATATTTTTCTAATTATACATTTTTGAATAGTCAGTAAATTTGCCATTTTAGAGTGAGACGCACCACCTCAAATAAGCAGCAAATACAATACTGTAGTTTGGAATGGAAAATTCCATACTAAATCATTTTTAAGACCCGTGAGGAACATGTACTCTTAAGATGGTAAGAGATACGCAACGTGGAGTAAAAATATTGCTTGATATACAAAATTTTTTGCGACTATTCACAATTCAACTTATTATCGATGATTGTTCCTAGATACTTAAAATGAGCAACAACGGAAAAGTATACTTCCCTTATTCTTGCATACGCTATCGACTGATTTCAGCTTACCACATTTAGAGGAATGAAAAACAATATCAATATCAGGTGACAGCTTAGGACTAAGACTAAGGAATATTAATTTTATTTTATTGCTCACAAGCACAGAACATGTGACAAAAACCAACGACATGGCTCATTTACGGTTAACATGATGTTCGTGTGTTTGATTCCTGGAAATCTGCAAAATTGACTGGTATAATTTATATCTGTGACAAGTATAACTCTGATGCACAGTGGGCGATTTAGGGTCTTTAGCTGCACTTAATTCAGATTTAATTTTTTTTTATTTTGTTCTATTAGAAATGAGTTTTAAAATGTTCGCCTTCCGACAATCGTTCAAGCTATTGACTTTTTTTTTTGTTCTTTTTGTAAAATTAGCTTTTCTTATGATCAGCTTCATCCAGAAGGTTTATTGACTTTTTGGATATCAAGTATTGCAAAACAGCGGTTGCACATCTGATGATTCAAAAGATGTTCACTCTGTATGAATGAAAATATTGTATTCACATAAAGGAAGGAGTTGTCCTGAAAGGGGCGAATTGGTACCCTTATGAGAGGAAAAAATAATGTTGCTCTGCGTGTCGGCACTTAAGTTTTACATCATTTAAAGGAAATATTCCAATCTTCCAAAGTCTTAGCGTTGTACTCGGCTGTACAGTTTCTTTACGAACCAACAAATGGAAAAGGCTTAGTTTGTCTGTAGGAAAAAATAGATATTTCACCGCATACCGACTAAGTCTTAAAGACTATGTTAATAAGAATACACTGAATTTAAAAGTACTAAGCAGTATAAGTAAAAACAGTTCGTTATGTGCTACGGTCAAATCAAGACTTACTAATTTTTATTTCTTCTTTCTTTTTCTTAACCTATCTTAACAATTTACTGGTGCTGGAACTTGTGCGGAAAGTGCTGAATCGGGTATATGCATGTTGGCTTGAAAAAACCAAAAAAGAAAAAAAAAGCAAAATATTTGTAACACACCCATTTATTTGAGGTTGGTGCAAGCAGTTACAATTGATCGACTATGTTCCACGGGTACCTGCGAACGAGTCCCTCGGTGACAGATAATGTCAAAAATTCATCTCGAGTCTCGTTTGAGTGTATCAACTAATTCGAGTGTCAATAAGGATCACTGAGTTCGAGATTGTAGTAGATTAATTATTAAACAGGGTGATAGCGCTAATGTTGGGAAATGCTGATAAGGAAAAGTGTAGCGCGTGAGGGAAGGGCAAAGTGAATAGAGTTGAATGTGTTGGGAACGTGGGACGAAAATTGCAGGGTGAATGGATTGGGTGTATGTTGACCTCGGTTAAATTATATAGTTGCTTCAAATATGTATCACTTCCACTTTAAGGAATACTCTTTATCCGCAAACTCGAGAGTAAGAAAATATTTATACCTTGAATTCAAATGCTTCCCATTTATAAAGTAAGGAAACTTTGTTTTCAACTTATGTCCAGCTACGTTGTAGTAAATCGACCACTGTGCGGCAGTCCAACGTCTCTGCTTACTCTGAACTACTCGCCATAGTTCTGAGCCTTACGAGTATGCAGATCCACTGTACATTGCCGAGATTCTTTCCAAAAACAGCAAATGTTTGAATGATTTTCTGATCTTGTGTGAATGTTTCCTGCTTGGAAAACTGAGTTGATTTCTTTTCTTCGTCTTACATGTGATTTTGTTAATTGGTATGACGTATGGTGTTTCCTGCTAACTCCTCATATGTTCTATATCTTCAAACTAGTATATAATTTCTCCTGCGGGTATATATGCAGTTCAGATAAGGTAAGAAGGTACTACCTACCAAGCTTCCGAAGTTTGAAAAATAGTATATCTCAGTTGTTGGGTCGCCGTAGCGTAGCGGGTTAGTGCGTCGACTCCTACGCAAGGGGTGCCAGGTTCGATACCCGAACTAACCACCGTTGACAATTCACGGCTCCGCCTCTTTCGAGTCACTGACAATGCTCATGGAGTATTCCTGTCTAGAAAAGATCTTCTTAACTTTGCCGTTCTGAGTCGGCATTAAACTGTAGGTCCCTTCCACGCGTGAAATAACAATAGCACGCACAACACGAGTGGTTGCTGAGAAGCTAGGTCCAGGTCCGCCTCGGACTGTCGCGCCACCCATATTATTATTATAGTGGTAGACTTTGAAGCTTAAAATTCGTTATTTCCCACAAACATCTTATTTTATTAATTTGAACTTATTCCCCTCCATAAAGTGGATTTTTTATATTCGAAATAATAATGGATGAACATTCGAGGAAATAACAATATAAAAATATTACTTCCTCATTAATTTTCTAACGTAATTTCGGTAAAACATATTAACGACGTACCTAATACCTCCCTACACACTCCCATACGTTCAAATCTCTTAGTCAATTACATCAGTGAACTGGAATGCATAAAACGCAAAATTATAAATATAGTCCATAAATCAATAAGGCACCCACGATTTTATAAAAAAATACTTTTTAATTATCTAAATTAAAAAATAATTGGGGACTCAACGAACATTTCCTTGAAGTTTTAATGACGGGAATACCATAAGTACTGAGCTAAGTTGGGAATGGACGATATTAGGAATCTGTAAATTAAGCACCCACGTATTTCTAGTAAGGTTAATTTAATTTGAGACGTTGTTCGTTTTTAATTAAGTTTTTCTACGCAATAACGCCTAAATATAGCCTTAATATAGCCTAAATATAGCCTAAATAAGAAAAAAGCGGACCTCAATTGAAATTAAGAATTATTTTCCAAATCCATTCAGCGAATTGGTTTATCCAACTGAGATATAATATATATAATATGGGTGGCGCGACATTCCGAGGCGGACCTGGTCCTAGCTTCTCAACAACCACTCGTGTTGTGCATGTTATTGTTATTTCACGCGTGGGAGGGACCTACAGTTTAATGCCGACTCCGAACGGCGAAGTTGAGAAGCTTTTTCTAGACAGGAATACTCTTTGAGTATTGTCAGTGACTTGAAAGAGGCGGAGCCGTGAATTATCACAGGTGTTAAATTCGGTTATCGAACCTGGCACCCTCTGCGTACGATTCGATGCACTTACGTGGTGCGTAGTGCCACGGCGACCAAAGTCTACTACTAGAACTACTAAAATGTATATATTCCTTACTGAGTAACGAAACGTTACTCCTCAATGAATATCGTTGTTATTATGTCATCGTTTCCTTTCCCCCCTGCATGCAATATAGACAACTGACATCAGTACGTTCACTCGCATCAAATAGTATGCTCGCATGGACATACAAGGACGCATACATCACGGAAAGGTACCACCAAACTGTACGGATGCGTGATGTGGCACAACTTAATACCATTGTGCGCATTTAATGCTCTTCTCTGCTGGTATAATTTCACTCTATACTGTACATGGCTGTTGTGACCTTGTGAGTGTCCACATTGGTATTTAATGTGCAACATAAAGCATTGGAATGGTTTCTTGGTGTATGCTTCTACCACGTTTTCCATCATCCTGATTGCCACTGTCCACTGTCCAGCCACCTGATTGCCAGTAATGTGCAGTCTGAGTTGGATTTTTAGATTTAAATTCAAATAATATACCATATAAACCTTTCGCACATGTGGGGACACATATGTCTCTTTCAACGTTCGCCTGTCAATGAGCTAAAGGTAACTCATTTGAACAGTTAAACTTAAAATGATTGGTGTAAGTTCACTGACTGGATTCCGTGTCGAAAGTGTTAAGTTAAGAACTGTTAACAATATTTTTGAAAGCAAAGAATTATTTATTTTGATCTTCTGGCGAAACGGGATTTTTACTGCCACGTCTGCCTAGGTCTCAACACAAAATTCGTCTAGTTGATGTCAGCGAGATGCCATGTTCTTCTGAGCGGCGTGGAAAAAATTTCTTCGGAGTCTCTCGGTCACTCTTACGACCATCTAGAATGCTTGCCTGAGGTCTTGCGTTTCCTTGGCGTATGAGCGTTGGTTGAAGGTAAATTGAGTCTTCGGACTTGTTGAAAAGTAAATTAGAAACGACAACCATAATCGCAAGCAACAACATAGACAGGAAAATTAATAAAATGAGCGCTCAAAATCTACGCGTCTTTTTGTTCGTTGACTTCACTGCCACGGCCATATCGGCCATACGGTGCCCCAGCTATGAGGTTCTTCGTTAACGAGCTCCCTAGTTAGAGAAGAAAATTAAGACCAAATTTCTATTGTAAGTACCAAGATATAGCAGTTTCGACAACTGGAAGCAACGTTACCGGACACTCAACATTAGCATTAGGTCCGGCTCAGGCCCTCCACGGGCTGTCGGCCTGAGGAGTAATTAAGTGCTGTACCAAGCATTTTCTATAGAAATTAAAGAAAGAACAAGGTAAGCTGCTGTTAGCTCACTTATAGCCGAGTGCACTTAAACCCTGGTGTACCCTGCATATGGTCAACGCATCACAAGGACTTCCCTCTATGTATTCGCTCCGAGAAAATGCCACGCTCTTGTCGGTTCGCTGAACTGCTTCTCGAGCCTACACACATAGACCCATCCACCACCGCGCTATCTTCTGAATGGGTTACTTTTAATTTCAAGCATTAAACATTTTAAACATTCCCCACTCGTAGACGTAAATTCCGGCATCCATTCTGTTTCACAGAAAAAGCAAGCAAAAAAAAAAAAAAAAATGTGAAAACAAACAAGCTTTTATCATCGTCAGATTTCCGTCTTCTAAGGAATTAGCTTCGAAGTCATTACCACTGACTCGGAGTTTGAGCGAATTTCGCAGAGCGCACAAATTATGCTCGAGGGGTCGCCGAGTGGTTCTAATGACTCTGCGTTTGACGCCGTAGAAATGTGAATATCACTTCAAGCAGTAAATAGCGTTAAAGGGAAGATTCCCTGCTTTAATGCTTCGATAAATCGTAACCCTAATTAGTTTGGACACATAATTAAAGGCGCTTATTAAAAACGAGAGCAAAGAAACTGTACAAATTGCCTGAGGGTTTATGTGCCTCAGCAAATAGAGAATAATGTGTTTGCTCTAAATAAGTTGTACCACGCAAATGTGATTTATATTCCCTCAGACATGGGATGTTTCCCAAAAGCGTCATTTTGCACAAGTTGAAGAAGAATGAAATCAAGGCATGACAATTAGTTACAAAGCGAACGAAGGCAAATATACTTTCCGCTGTTTGCAAGAGATTGTCTCATTATTGGCGATTCTTCAAAATGGATCGAATGGAACAAAGTGCTCTTAGTTTCACCTCTGCTGTGGAATGGTCATGTGTCCTAAGTCTGGTGTCTGGTTCGTGCCAAGACGGCGGATTGCGAGATCAATCGGACTTACTAGCTAACATCAAATAAGTGGCGAGGGAAATAATACGAATTGTAGCGAAGAAAATGTTATTTCGGTCACAGTCAACAATAAGGAGGAGTACCATTCGACTCTCTACTTCTCATTTGAATGGGGGCGGAATTTGTGGAGGACATGGGTCACAATTATCACGCCTCTCCAGTGACTGGGGGTTGTATGCCCTATTCTCTTTACACCTTTTTGCCGCCTCAGGCTAGGCAACGTCAACACCAAATCTCACGTGGGAAATGAAATGTAGGGGTGTATTAGAATGTCAAATTTGACAAATTGACCTGCCTTTCTCTGACAAGTGATCCTCAATGACTGAAGTAACCCTTAACCGACCACGTTTAAGCGAATTGCGGAACGTAGCTCGCAGATGTCGTCGATTTCTGATGAACTACTGAACTCTGATATTCCACATGTATTCACATTAGTTAGTGTAGGTTGACTTAAGAGATCTTTGGCTGGTATATTAAACATGATCAGTCATTACGAAAAAATGTTTTTGTGAGTACTGTATTGACAAAGTGTCCATGTAGAGCGTATGGACAACTCAGCTCCGGCCCGAAGAGTCTTCGACTCCGAACCCGTGGGACAACGCAACAGAGGACGCCTGCGTTTAAGGTGGCGCACCCAGGTTGAGAAGGACCTCAACCAACTTGGCGTGCGACACTGGAGACAGCTAGCCAGAGACCGTGCTAGCTGGAGAGGCTTGTTGGTTGAGGCCTAGGTCCACCCCGGACTGTAGAGACAAATAAAGAAGAAGAAGTATTGACAAAATGACCCACAGTATCACCGTGTTGGTCATAAAATCATTGTAGGGTGATGATTATAGGATAGTGTCTCATATGTGAAGTCGGTCTTCCCCCATTTTTATGTTTTCCTACCTTGTCCATTTCGACATGGGCGAGTAGAGTTCTTTCAGCTGTGGTAGAAGACGGACAACTTCATCCGTATGAAGCTCTAGAATTCCCATGTATATGTTCACACAATTTTAAAAAGGGTAAAATGTAGGATAATGTAGGGCAACGATCCACGATAAGGGTACGACCAAGGTTATACAATAGAAAAAGCGATTGAGGAAAGAGAAAGTAGAAGCTGAACGCAAAGGAAAGATTTAACAGGAACCTACGAACAAAGAATAACCTAGAACGACAACAACTTAAACGGTATGAAGCACGGTTTAATGGTCAAAGGGACCAAATAATAGTTCAGAGCAAAATAATAGTTCAGAGGTAATAATATGGTAATGGAAAAATTAACAATTCATGGAAATCGGCGGTATCAGAGTTAAGCAACAGGGTATGAAATTTCGAGAAAATGGTTGCCGAGTTGGCTGTACATTTTTCAGTTTTCAGTCAGTGAAGTCAAAGTCAATCGATAACCAAGGAAGCAGGTAGATTTGAGAGTGCCTCCTGTGATCCCTCTCTAGCAAGTTCATCAGCGATCTCATTTCCAGCAATCCACGGTGTCCCGGGACCCAAATAAATCTTAACGCATATTGACTGCCGATCGAATTCAGAGAGGTCTTGCATTCTTAAACTAAATTTGTAGTTCAGAAGTTGTTGAAACTATCTACCTTGGCGGTCGCTTCAGACACATATAAAGTTCGTGACTATTAGGATTGCATTGGTTTCCGCTTGGAATAATAATAATAATAATATGGGTGGCGCTACAGTCCGAGGCGTACAGACCTGAGCCTAGCTTCTACAGCAACTACTCGTGTTGTGCGTGCTATTGTTCTTTCACGAGTGGAAGGGGCATACAGTTTACTGCCGACTCCGAACCGCGAAATTGAGAAGCTTTTTCTAGACAGGAATACTCTTTGAGCATTGTCAGTGACTCGAAAGAGGTGGAGCTGTGAATTATCAAAGGTGGTAAATTCGGGTATCGAACCTGGCACCCTCTCCGTAGGAGTCGACGCACTTACCCACTACGCCATGGTGAACCCTTACGCTTGGAATACCTAAAGAAGTGTGGAGTCTAATCTTATCGAAGGCTCAGATACAGCAATGAATCAGGACCAGAGCCAGGTGTACTAGGGAAGGTCCCTATGAAGCCGCGACAGACCATTCTTTCTTTGGAGCTTTGTGAAAACAGCAGTTACGTATTGACGCAAAAACATTATTACACCAATCGACACATGCATAGTACAGAAGCCGGGTCCTTTGGATCAACTCTCAAAGTCTTTAATTTCCGTCAGCAGAACAGGCCTTCTCAATCATTACGCTCCGACAACAAAACCACTGAAAAGGGCAAAAAGGCATTTATTAAAAACTGCGAAAAAGAACGTAACTGCACATTAAGTTATAGGTTAGGGCCTGGTAGGGGAGTAGCTATTGCATTCACCAGCACTGTTAGACCATGTTGGTCTATATGATGATAGTCAGACTACCACCACCGATTGACCTCTAGAGAGATATTGCCATTAATTTGATCCCAACGGCAAATGGTGACTGGACCAGATTTGAAAACCAGATAAAAGCGTTTTAAATTTGCGTTCAGTGGGATTCGAACTGGGAAACCCGCTTACAAGGGCAGGCAAACTAGCAACTGCCCCATCTAGTTGTTACATTAAGTTATAGTAGCGGGGAACTACCAAGTGTAGGGGAATTCCAAAAACATAGGTCGTGTTCGACAGTTTTTTCCAGAAAGATATCGCTTGACAATTTGCAAATACTTTTATATTGAGAATGATCGAAGAATATAAAAGTTTACCATAATTTCGAGAAGATTAGACAATCAGGTTGGCAAAGAAAAGTACTCATGTGCGAGATTGAGAGCTGAATCTGGTCACTAAGCTACAGTATGGTATGCAAAAATGCGCCCGACAGAATTTTCTTTTCGTTAAGTCCTACACAAGAACATTTTAAAATATCTGTATGAAGTTTATAATGTCCAAATGTCCGATTTTCCAAAAAAAACAAGAGACAAGGTTAGCAAGATTCCATTTCCGGTGAAGAGGCTTAAATCGTACTTCAATCCAAATTTATATGTCGTTGGTAATTTTGATTTCAAACCATTCAACTTACATTCTAAGAAGTCGAAGATACATGAATACCTACTCAGTATAAACCCAATCGCGAATTACTTTCACATCGCTTGGCTTTTACTTCATGTTCCACCAAAATGCGATAACCAGAAGTAAGATCTCAGCTCTTACAGATGTCGAAACATTAAAGTATTATCGGCAATAAATCAAACAGCGATCGATAAGAGTCTTTCCTGGAGTAAAACTTCTAAGTGATATTCGCGTCTACGTGAAAGAAGGAAATCGCTTTCCCTTTCGTCGCATATGCACCGCGACTAGGACCATCGTAAGATACCCACATTCACATTGACAAACGATGGCACGAAATCGCGCAATTTTTCATTCCTTCGACTGACACTGCACACTGCAGTCTCCGTCGCAAGTCTTTAATTTTTTTCTTTGTATAGTTTCACCTAAGAGTTATTTCTGCGGAGTGTGTCTGGAAATGAATTCTACTTCGGATGAGGTTGCAGAAGGGAAAAAAAAGCCGCGTTTCTTTATTCTTGAAAGTAAAGAGAAATATTGTGCGTACGAAGCAATTTCAATTGCGGAAGCTGAAGAAAGAAACTTGCGGAAATTGCGGAGAATACACGGCCATAAATTATGAAGGTTCGCGCGACGAGGACGAAGGGATGCTTTTCAAATATTGCCATTGGCGGGGAATATAGTCGCATTTAGGCACATAAAGACCTATCGTACGAGCAAGTGCATATGTGCATCTATGCATGGGATACACATTTTAGCCGATGAGATTATATCGTCACCAAGTACTGACTCCATTTACCCAACTCTGTAGCCAACAACTGGAACAGCTAATTTTCGCATCCCAATAGGAGAGTGACAAATGTCTTTGTGTTTGATATTCAAGTCCATACATGTCATGTGGCGTTTGTTTTGTTTCGTCGAAAGCTCATGTGCAGGAAGTCCATTAAAACCTCGAAATGACAGTGGCCCAATAAAATGTTCGCATTGCCCTCCTTTTTTAAGTTTGCTCTCTCCCTCCACCGAATTTAGAATAAAAACCAACTTTCCACACATCTTTAAATTATTGTGAGTTTTTTACCATTCAAAAAAAAAAAGACAATAAGTCGAAATATTTCAATGTAAAAAAAGAACACTCAATGTGTCGAAATACTTGCGCAGATTGCTTGATAAGTGTTGTTTCAGAAACAATGTTTAATACAAATTAATTTACAATAAGTAACAATTTTTAATACGCAAATATATTTTCTGTTGAACAACTATGATTTTTTTTGTTACAAATTTCTTTTAAATGTGCAAATATACTTAGTTGCCTTGGTCCATCCGATGTCTTCTGCGATCACGATCCACGTGGACGAGAACATCGGCAACAGACCATCAGCAGGCAGAGTTCATCAAAACACACAATGAGTATCTTCACGTATGGAATCTTTCATCTACGTGTGCGTGCATTAAAATTAATAACAGACAAGCCTCCGCGACATCGTTTATGTATCTGTTCTTGACGTTACTAACTTTCTTAACATTAGTCTGGACTAGCTTATCTTAGAGTGATTTATTTTGGACATTTCAAGAAAGTATTCTTAAAATAAATAATGACTGGTCTGATGGAAACGTACCCAGTATTATTTGGCCGTAACAACATTACGTCTCCTTCTTTTCATAACGCTGCAGTCCGGTTGGACCTAGGACTCAACCAACAAGCCTCTTCAGATGACTCTATCGTTTTGGCCGATTGTGCGTTCTTTCTCGATGACAGCATAGGTCGAAGGAAACGGGTAACTAAAACTTGCAACGGATAAACACAAGATGCTTTAATTTTTAAAAAAATTTATTTTTTAAAATGCTTTTTAATTTTTATATATAATTTAAATTTTTCGTTTTTATATCTTTTACTTATTTTAATATTTTACAATATAAATTATTGATCTGTGAAGCTGGGCTTATCTGCAAAAGATTGCCTTACCAGAAATTTGAGGGGTATGTTACATTGGATTAAGCAATGTTCCATCGAAACATATAAAAAATAAAAAATTAAAATCAGAAATTTAAAAAATACGTTATTAATTTAATAAGACTTTGGTATCAGTTCAAGAAATAGTTCTTATGTTTCTTATATTTTGTGGAGTTCATTAAAGGTAAATGGAACGCTTTAATCATGCTATCTTCTGCCGTAGTTGTTGCTGATATTTTGAGTTGGAAGCCGGGCTTGAGCTCGGCTTCGGATATGGAAATGTTAATGGGTGTAGTGGGGTTGGTTGTATTCCAATGTTGGCGTTATTCTATATGTTTTTGGAACTCCTAGCACCTTGAATCGGTTTTCCCTGCACGAATTACTGTTTATCTTCTTGGCTAGAGTGTCTTTGAGTTTTTGAAGTTTATTCCAGTGGGTGTTGGATGCGCTACCCCAAGCTAGAAAACCATACCTTAACTTGGAGAACACCTGCATTTGAATCTGAAATGTCGAGTAGTCTCCCAGATAGCTTTCGACTACCTCACTAGTCACTAGTCACTAATCGCTAGCAGTTAAAATTGGGTAAGCAAATATAAAGCATATCCATTAAAAATAAAAATTGAAATACGACCCAAGCTATAAAATTGCTAAAAATATAAATAAAATTTTTAAAGTGGAGCAAAGCAAGGGCTTTACCGCTACACCGAATTGCTTTTCAGAATAATTTTTGAAAATACTCATGGACTCTTATAGAGAGTCTATAGCCTAAAAGTGTGAATAAGGAACAGTTCTAACGAAAATAGAATAATTAATGGCAATATTTAAGGATATTTCAGACGGGATTTAAACAATGTCAGTCAATCAAAGTTAATCTTGTGTATTAAAGTAAATTTTGTTCGCATTCAAGTATTCTTGTAATGGACATTATTTTGCTCATGCCTTCGTAATCCGTACAAAACACCAACTTGAAGCTTATTCGAAGAAGCCTCACCTAATACTTATTGTATTTGATGCTTTTATTTATTAATGTCTAGTTTAGAGTACGAGAGAAAATAATCGTTGTCAGTTTTGATTAGTCTAAGCTTTATTGCAATGGGAATAAACACTGCACGTCACCGTAAGTCTGTACAATACGACCTAATACTACCTATATTCTTACCTACTTATGGGTAGGTACACACACGAAAGAAATGACTGAAAACAAAGAATTACTTGTGGGCGCATGTTTGGTGTTCAGTTCTCGCAGGGATTCCGAGTTCTTTAGAGTGTGAATCTCGGTATCGTCCGTCATATTTGGAAAAATCAATTAAGAGAAACATCTCCCAGCTGTGTTGCAGTTATTACTTATTCAGACAGTGTGCTCATCTGATTACATTCGATTTGTGAATTCCGAAGGTCGTGTACATCGAGAGAAAAAGTGCATAATTCAATACATTCCTTTGTGTTAATGTGAGGCTATCGCTGTTTACGTCTGCCTTTAAGAGCCTGAACTTGACATTGAACCGCGACCAATATAAGCACAACGTAGTCACAAATTAAAGTTTACCGAGGAGGAAACCTTGAGCGACGATGACGAAACGTCAGCCACTTTTGCAACTGCAGGAACAGTCGGACGGTGAGCATGGACGTATAATACCCCGGCCGGATCTCCGCAATTCACCCGATAATGGTTTGGTAGATGTGCAAAGCGATCAGATGATTGATGCCCTGGAGAAGCAGAACAAAAGCGACTACCACCCATCATTGATTGTGCACACATTGTTGATGAGATCGTGGCGCAGGATCTGCATATGTCTATATGTATATATATATATAATAAAATTAGTTGGTATATACTTGTTAATCCGATGATATTGTAGAAAACTCGAGAAAATTTAAAAATAATTTAGCAAAATCCCAGACTTTTTAAACAAACAGTAATGATCCAACCGCCAATAACAACTATTTGCAGATTTATCATAATCATAACTATCCAATAGAAAGGTACCAAAATTTCACGCTTCACGACAAATAAATGCCGTTTTATAACATCTTAGTGATCTGCTCAATTGAACAGCACAGTTTTGACAGTTCCTGTGACGAATTAAACTTGTAAGCATATGCTCGGAATATTAAAACCAGAAGTGTTACAGAGATTGCCGAGTTCACAGCTGATTGACCCCTAGTCCATCGACCAATTTGAGTGCCTTTTTGACAGATATCCTGAAATAACGTAAATGCCGTCCTCTGATTGGGCAATTTGGTTTATGAACACGTTATAAAAAACAACTGTCAAAACTCTTAAGGTGAAAGAGAGGTAGAAGTCGGGCATCTCTGTAATACTTAATTTCTGATGAAAACATAACAATTTAAGAATCAGCAAGTTATAATCAGGGGAAAACTGACTGCTATGTGCAAGAATAGTTGTATTCGGTCAAGGAATTTCTATCAATATGGGTGTGATACCAAAACGTCACCATAGGCAGCTATAACTTCGAGGTAGTGAAGGACTTCGTCTACCTCGGCTCGCAAGGGAACAGTACGAACAACACCAGTACCGAGATTAAACGCAGAATTACTCTTGCTAATCGCTGTTTCTTTTGGGCTCAAGAGGCAATTGAGTAGTAGAGTCCTCTCTCGAAGGACCAAGTTAACATTATATAACACCTTGATCATCCCTATCCTGCTCTATGGTGCGGAAGCATGGACAATCTCAAAAGCGGACGAAGAAGCACTTGGTCGCTTCGAGAGAAAAGTTCTGCGTTCAATCTTTGGTCCTGTTTGCGTTGATGGTTATTGGAAAAGAAGATTCAACTACGAACTGTACGGGCTGTACAGCGGCATGAGCCTAGTCGGCGTCTACGAATTCAACGCATAAGATGGCTGGGCCATGTAGAGCGCATGGACAACACTGCTCCAGCCCGAAGAGTCTTCGACTCCAAACCAGTGGGACAACGCAATAGAGGACGCCCATGGTACCGATGGCACACACAGGTGGAGAAGGACCTCAATCAACTTGGTTTGCGCAGTTGGCTACAGCTGGTTAGGATCGTGCTGGCTGGAGAGGCTTACTGGTTGAGGCCCAGGTCCACCCCGGGCTGTAGCGCCACCAGAAGAAGATGGGTATGATACTAAAGAGAAGGGAAGTTAGTCCATTGTAAACAATTTAATATTTTACTAATTTGTTTGCCTTTTACCAAAGTGTTATATAACTTTTTTTTTAAAGTGTTTGTACGAACGAGAATATGAAAACAATATAGCGAATTTCTTGTAGAGCATGTGAATCATCATGGAAAAGTTCACACGAAGGGAAGAGCAGAAATGATTGGGTGAGACAGCTTATTGCTGAATATCCGAGAATATCCGAGAATATCTAGCACCCACCATAAGTATTCCGTCAGACTTATTAATTGAGCATATTTAAAGAGGATTTGCATACTTAGCCGAGTAAAGTTCAAGCGACACATGAGCTGCAGTAGAATTACCATTGACAACAGCGAAGTGGTGTCTTTGCTTTACTGGTGTGTTTAGAGAAAATAATAGTTTTTAGTGACTTGACTTGGCTCTCGATTGTAAATACCAAAATCATCGCGATTGGTTTTGAAAACTCGATGCAGATTGCCTGTGCAAGGAAGTGGGCCGATGTTAATTCACGGGAAACAGCTGTCTCCACTGAATGTCAAAATATATTATAAAGATGTCAGCTTGTCCTCACGACCCATTTGAATTCCTTCTGTCTCGGAGGAATGACACGAAAGATTCACCAGAGCCGACAACCAAACTCGTTTAGCTTGAGCATAAAAAGTCTCCCTTTGAAAAACTGACATTTGCAGCCACTTGACCTGTTAACCACTTGAAATGTCCGACCACATATCTCATCAATACAATATGGCGTAAGAAAAAACTATATTTTCTTCTAAAATATAAAAAATAACATAAACCACAAAACATTAGAAGCCCCGCACTTGTGAAAATACTTCAAACAACATTTCCGTATAATGGACTTTATTTTTGAACCAATGAATGATGGCATACAAATATTTGTTGTTTATGTTTAGAGAAATCCTATCTGTCTACGTGCCACGATGTTACCTTTATCTTCGTGGAAAATTGAATATCCGGTTACGCAGCGGGAGGCATTTTGCAAACATTGAAAAGCCCTAATTTCCTTCAATTTATGTACGGCTATACTGTACGGCTGCGGCAAAGAATTGAATGCTGATCTAGCATTATCCCTCGTATAAGTATGTGGGGCAAGGCATGTACACATAATGTCCGGGGGAAAGAAGTACACACAAATACGCCCATTCTATGCAAACATTCTCAATTTCAATAGAATCCTTTTATTTGGCATGTGGATACAGACCGAATCGATATTGAAAAAGAATCCTCACCCAGAACGGTTGCCTAAGAATAAATAGAGCATGCTCCTCTTCACAGCACATGTAGATGATTTGCTTGTAGGTCTACACATTCGGCGTACGTTTGTAATTTGCGCATACATTAACTAGCTACTTCCTATTTGTGCGCTTTCAGGGGAATTTGCTAAAATCGCTGCTAAGAGTGTTTATTAAATCTAGTTAATTATGATGATCTTATAAGCCGTTCGAAGTACGACGATGGAGGTGGGAAATTTCCTGGAACATGTCAATAGTGTTTGGTGTGCTGCAAACAACTTCTAGAGGCATTTAGCTTTCATATTTGCCTTGGGATACGATTATCTGCTGAGTTCAGTTGATAGTTCATTGTGCACAATTCTTGACGTTCATACGATAATCGCAGCTTTAAAAGAGAGGCACCCACAGCTGTTGTGGCGTAATGGGTAGGGTTTGGATGTGTTAAACTTCAAATGATTATTGGTGCAATTCCTTAAACTAGAAGCACTTTATTCGACGCAAGTTGCAATTCCCTGTACGATGTTCCTGTAGTGTCTTGTCATTGACAATCCTCAGTTAGTGGCACCGTTCATTCAGAGTAGTCATAAGAATATAGATCCTTTGCACTAGAGTTGAAAGTGAATATCCCACAAATCACAGCTAGACGCCTGTCCAGCTCAGGCTATTGCATCACATTCCGCATATAATAGTTTGGTAATATTGACTTTATAGACAGGCTCAGTTTTAGCCAGTCATTGAAACTTCTCAAGCGAAGAAGAAACATCACGCCAGCTGGCCAATATGTAAAAATATGGCACAACAGCCTGCAGAAGGCAAGGCACCTCTGCAGCAACCACTATTCCGGCCGGGAATCGAACCCAGGCAGCGAGGATAAATTGCTTTGTGGTCGACGACATATAACCACAACGCCACAACCAAAAATTGGTAAATACTAATTAAAAAATTGTGAGTGGTTGTGCTCTTAATTAAAGAACGGAGTAGCGTTGTTGATCGCAATTTAAGGGACTTAAAATATCTATTGGAACAGAAAAATTATTTTTAAAATTGCGATTGCAACTAGACTTCCAAACAAAAGGTTAGGTTGTTGTCTTAACAATAGGGGCCCAACTGATGTACATTGTTTAATTTGACATTTATTATTATTATCGGTTTGTATAATTATCTTGTATGTCCTACAATGTCCAATTCTTACATCAGGTTGTTCAAATTCATGTATTTGTGGTGGTTCGTTTGGGATAGGGGGATCACGCAACCCCGATTTAGCCTCGATGATAATTGCTATCGCTGCTCTTGTAGAATCCATACGACCTCCTTGTTCGACGTTATTGGAAAGTACTGCTCGATTAGCAGATTTAGCGCGTTAAGGTAACGTTGTTTGGCGATTGTGTTTCTCAAGGTCCTAATTTCCTCATTAGGATGGTTGTTGGTGTCTAGTAGCTTGTTTCTAAACACTGTGACCATGTACTGTGGTAGGTGATTATGCGTGCTTGGTTGTAAAGCTTCTTGTTACTATGGTGTCTTTGATGGTCCCTGTCGAAGGTGAGACTTGTGCATTTTCGCAGTATTTTCCTCTCGAAAATGCGAGCTTCTTCATGCTGGTCTTAGGTGGACGGTGTGAGTAGGTAGATTTGGATGGTTGTGGCTCACTTAAAGGTTGTGGTCGTTGTGGTTTTTCTTATCAGTAGTTTTCAAGTAGCATGAAGAGATTATGTGTTGGGTGATTTCTGTCGAAGTGTGCTGTGTGGTTGATAAGGAAGTTGAGCATTGTTTTAACATTGACCTTGAGGTGGCTGGTCTGGTTTGATATTACTATTTTGGGACAACACTAGTTGTCGGCTGTTGTGCGGTCAACGATCTTTGTGTAAACAAAAAAATTGTTAACATGAACAGACAACTATATGAAGAGATAGACGAATGGTTTATGGGGTTGTATGAAAGAGTATACCCATCTCTTTAGGATATGTGCAAATCAATATAAATAGGTGGGAAAAGATCAGTTGATGTTCAGTATGTTTAGGATTGCAATAATAAAGTTGTACAATAGAAATTGCAAATGCGCTAAACGGTGTCTTCTGTTTGTGTATAATAGAGTATGTTTTGGATTCAAACGATAAGATCTGGAGATAAATATTGTGTTTGTCAATCATCATGGAGATATTTTCGAATAATTAGAGTGGATGTGATTTACATGTCACAGTAGAAGATGGATATGAATCCCTGCTGCTAAGCCAGCGTAGAGGGGAATCACAGCTCAGTACAGTTTGAATATAATGTTAATGATCATGTGAAAATCGCAGTAAATGGTGGATCAATAACTCTATTATTCGTTTCTTATGATGGTGTTAAACGTATAAAGAATATAAATCGTGTTCAAGAACTGTGTGCATTTAATGATATTGATGATTTAAATAAATTTGTACCAAGTGATGTCGATGAAGGAGACATAGACATTTTAGATAAGCTATTGGTGATGAGTAATAAAGAGATATAAAAAAGCATGGCATACACAAGTTGTTTAGAATTTTTGAAACAAATTCAAACGTTTTTAATTAAACACAAGGAAAATATATTGGATGAACATTTAGAGCAGATTTCAACATGTTCATCGAAACTAAGTCAATACAAAGACATTTACATAACTACATATATAAATGGACGCCGACGCACTATATGTAGTCTGCGTTCAGATGATAGCATTGGAGGATAAACCAGATACTTGTGCGTGTTTTACGATTGAAAGAATTATAAAACGTACACAGAATTTAATGTTACTCTATGAACGTATCTACTAACTCTTGATTAGTTAAATTTGAATCTTCATGCAGCGAGTTACTCTTGCAAAATAGACTAAATATTGAGAAAAATTATATAAAATATAAATATAAAATATGATGAAAAATTGCAATACAGTGATTTTAATTTGTGCATTGGCTGTGGGTTATTTAAAAGCTGGTCCAATACCAATCAATTTATCAACTCTGACAATAATAAAGGAAACTTGCAGCTTAGCGTCCTACTACTAAATAATGACAGCCTGAAAATTTGTTGGTCGTTTCAATTGATGAGATCTAGTGAATCTTTAGATGTTGATAATCATAAACCTCAAAACGATGTAGGAACACAATTAACATCAATGACAACAACAGAAAAATCTGTTAAATATTTTACTGTTGAAGAATCTATAGAAGCATTTAGGCAAGATTTGGTTCTCAAAGAAAGAGATTTAGCTGGAATAATTGAAAGTGAAAATAAATTTTACAGGCACTTTAGATTAGAATATGGCGCTGTATTTTTAAATATTAGATGTACTTACAACAGTAATTATGTAAGACGTTCATTAAATATAAGTTGTTTTGAATATCGTGAAGTAGAAAGTGAGAGAATTTTGAGCAATGGTCAAATAGAAGTTTTTAAAACGTCGGACACAACATACCGTTCCGATGTGGAATTGATTGAC
Organism: Eristalis intricaria; assembly: GCA_964034865.1. Lineage (NCBI taxonomy): Eukaryota > Metazoa > Arthropoda > Insecta > Diptera > Syrphidae > Eristalis > Eristalis intricaria. The sequence goes on from OZ035874.1 coordinate 80,132,546, forward strand.
ATCAAGAAATATAAACAAACTTATGAAATGGTTATTTCTTAGAGAAATACGAAGAAAGAGAGAAAAGAGAGATAGAGAGGGAGATGACGAAGAAGATGATGATTTTTATGTATTAATAAAAAAAGGAAAATTTTTAAAATTAGTTTCAAAGGTTTATTTTTATTTCATTTTTAAGTGCAGATGTTTCAATTAATAAATAATCGATGGTCTTGGGGAAAAAACCCTCCGCCTTCAGGACAGCTTCCATTGCTTGTAGTAAGCACACCAAAGCTCTGTATTTATTGAATTTCCGCTTTTCAACAACTTCTTTAAGTATGACTTTTGTTTGTCCTACGAGATCAGGATAGTCCCAAGTTTTCTTCTCGAAGTCCTCGATGAACTCTCCAATGAACTTCTGGGTGTACTCCATGATGTGTTTTTTTTTTTTAAGTTGTAAATATTACTGCTGCTTGCAACGAATTACTTTTTGAAAGTGAATGACTCTAAACACTTCTCGGGTTTATATGGCAGCCTAGGTTTGATAACCTCTCACGGACGATTGCAGTCAAAGGTTTGAGTAAATTTGATGAAACCTCACTGTATCGTCCAGTAGGGCTATGGCTTTAGAAAAAAAACTGAACAACAGCTTTCTCCTCGAAAAATGTTCAAACAAAACCTCCAAATCCAAAAAGGCCTAATTCTATGCTGGAGATCCTGAAGGACCTGGAACTGCTACGATTTGTTTCTGTGAAGTCTTCTTCATCGGTTCTCTTCAGTATCAGAAGGTCCCGGCTGAATAGAGTCCAAAAAATCAATTTCACAGTTCTGCGATCAGCCAAGTAATCTTCTTGGCTTTTCTGAATTCTCGAATATTAATTCCTTAGTAAGCTCACTGTTGCCCGCTTCCTCGAAAAACCCAAATTTTGTTCATTTCATTTTTGTTTCAAACAACAAATCTAAGTAACTAGCTTTTTAAACTACACGGTACAAGCAATTACAAAAAAACAACTTACTTCGTATTCCCTATGTTTGGTCCAATTACACAGGTAAACACATTTAGCAAAGCATGTTATACTAGTAGTCCATGGTCCGAATTTATATGTAAGATAGCAGATAGCAAGCACGACGTGCGGTCAGAATAGGAGGTGGTGCGATTATAGAGTGTCCCGATTAGCAGGTTTTACTGTACTCATATGGCTAGTACAAGACTTTTAAATCTTTTGAAATGGATGGTATTCAACGACCGATTTTTTTTGGTATTTTTTCAGCGTTCCATTTTGGAGAGAGCACGCATGATTCGTGACATGATTTAAAATTACACCTCCTCATTCAGCATAGACATTTCATAATCATAAGATTAAATCATTTGCTTAAGGTCTTATTGGATATCGTTATCTGTCCTTTACAGACCACACACTATCTACAGATAATTTGTATTAATTCACTTGGAAGTAAACAACGCATCCTCTGAGAGCTCTAGTGTTCGTCTTCCTATTTCATGCCGCTGCCGACTTAAGCCCCAGCTACATCACAGCAGAGCTAGAGTCATTAGAAGGCCAGCTCATTATTTCTATTATCTGAATTCCAGGTTACATTGACAGCCCAGGAAATGAAAAGGCTAGGCAGGGACTTACTCTTTACTACTCGCTTGCAGAGGAGATGCAGCTCCCACTACAAGCAGTCAGGGCTACACACTGCCTTTAAATAGCAAACATTAGATGGGCCAGACTGACAAACTGTGCCTGACCTGAGTCTCTGCCGTTTCAATTGAGCAGCTGAAACCATTCGTGAATAACCTGATAGGTTCTTATCAGTTCGATATCAGGCTACCCAAGTCCACCATTGACCAAATCTTCACATTACGGCAGATCCGACGGATCCAAGATGGAAGACGGAGTAGGAAGCGGGGTATTCTCTGAACATTCCAATCTTAACAAATCTATTCACTTACTCAACCGCCGCAGTGTTTTGCAAGCAAAAATAATGCCTGAGATGGCATGTAATATACCCCCGCGATATTTGCATCCCTACGGCAGCAATTAAATCCCTGAAATCTGTCTCTATAAACTCTAACGTAGACATAAACTGTCCTGCAACTCTTTTTGAGATATCCGAACAGTTTCACACTGCTCGCCTGTGTTGGGTAGCAGGCCTTAGAGACATTATGGGACGCAAAAATCACCACAAACTTGCCAGATGATGGAACCTTTTGCGACGTAGGGACTGCCCTAGCTACCCTCAATTTACGAATCAATAACAAAAGTAAACTAGAAGATAATGACAGATGGGATAAATCAAGCAAATCTGTCCCAGTCTGAGCTCTAAAAGATCTGATAGTTTGATCTTTTTAAAAGTATTCAAAATCAATACCGCAGTGGAAATAATCTCCGGACACCGCGTACACTGACTAAGACTATTCTTCAATTTGATTTTTGCAGAAGCTGCCTAGATGAAGAAGAGGAGGAAAGTGTGCAACACCTTCTCTGTGGCTGCTCTGCACTCGCAAGTATAGCCACTTTTGGGCCCTACTTCTTCGATAAGAGAAACACCAATCAAATCGCTACTGGATTTCATGGATAAATCTGGCTGGCTCTCGTAGTAATCACGCTGCCCTGAACCCCCGTTAGTATAAACCCACGTGGCAGTACATCAGGCCTACTGTGGCCTATGTGCACCAAAGACACCAACAACCTTTCTACATAACGAGTAATTTGGTTTTTCTGTTTTCTATTTTTGACATCTCATTCTTGATTCGTGACATGCGTCAAGCATTGACATTTCATCATCCCAGGACGTAAACCCGAGTTGGATTGAATATTTCCGCACGAAGAAAATTGCATAAAAATTATTGGACAAATAAACTTATGTAAAAGAAAATTGTTGTACCACTGTCCAAGAGCTTTGTGCTCGGGCTTAAGATATTAGGGTCTGTCAAATATCAAAGCGACATTTGCATGCATCATTCTTAAAAGGCCCTGCACCATTGAGATATGAGTGACACGAAGAATAGGCAGAACGCACTTCACCGAGAGGACTGAAATTCAATCTCAGTAGCACTACTCGTCATTCCTGTCATTCGCATGTCAAAAATAAATATTTTCTTAAAGTTTTCATTTTCTAACAGCACTTGTTTTGTTAATTTGGAAATACTTCCCGTATCTGAAGAAGAAAATGACATGAAGTTGTGATTCCAACATTTTCTATCATCGAGATCACTTTTGGGGTTGAACTCAGGCCGCTATCGCCGGGCCTTATTAAGATTTGATTTCAATTTAGTTCATCACCGATTTAAGGTTCAAAACATTATATCCAGCTCACAAAAAGTCATCGATTTTCAGAAAAAAGACTTCAACCAGAAAAATTCACAATACCCGAAAATAAAATAAATAAATAAAATAAAATAATCGAAAAATCAGCAGGCGCACAGAAGTCGCAAATTCGCAGTAGGTATCCCCAATCCCATACGTTTTTTTTTTTAATTTCGACGAGACTATCAGGGCCACGCTAGGCCCTGTCATTAAATATTTGTCAATTTTGACAAGACTATGAGCCCCCCCCCCCCCAAATTTGACAAGACTATTGGGATACGCCAGGCCCTGTCATATAATTTTGGCGGGCGTAGGGGACCTGATAGTTTCGTCTAAATTTAAAAAAAACGTATGGGATACCTATACGAATTATATACCTACTGCGAATTTGCGACTTCTGTGCGCCTGCTGATTTTTCGATTATTTTATTTTATTTATTTATTTTATTTTCGGGTATTGTGAATTTTTCTGGTTGAAGTCTTTTTTCGGAAAATCGATGACTTTTTGTGAGCTGGAAATAATGTTTTGAACCTTAAATCGGTGATGAACTAAATTGAAATCAAATCTTAATAAGGCCGGGCGATAGCGGCCTGAGTTCGCTGAAATGTTGACAGCTGATTCGGATTTTAACCAAACAAATCATCTTCTCGGACGAGGCCATATTTAACTTGTTGGCTATGTGGAATTGTCTTTATTTCGACCATAAATAAAGACCAGAGCTTGGCAAGGTTGATATATCCGAGCTCTGCTTCCAACAAGTCGGCAGTACACAAGACACACAAACGACGCAAAGCTAGATTTTCTCTGGGTTTTGCTTTTTTTTTTTTATTTAATTCAGCCCCAAAAGTGATCTCGATGATAGAAAATGTTGGAATCACAACTTCATGTCATTTGCTTCTTCAGATACGGGAAGTATTTCCAAATTAACAAAACAAGTGCTGTTAGAAAATGAAAACTTTAAGAAAATATTTATTTTTGACATGCGAATGACAGGAATGACGAGTAGTGCTACTGAGATTGAATTTCAGTCCTCTCGGTGAAGTGCGTTCTGCCTATTCTTCGTGTCACTCATATCTCAATGGTGCAGGGCCTTTTAAGAATGATGCATGCAAATGTCGCTTTGATATTTGACAGACCCTAATATCTTAAGCCCGAGCACAAAGCTCTTGGACAGTGGTACAACAATTTTCTTTTACATAAGTTTATTTGTCCAATAATTTTTATGCAATTTTCTTCGTGCGGAAATATTCAATCCAACTCGGGTTTACGTCCTGGGATGATGAAATGTCAATGCTTGACGCATGTCACGAATCAAGAATGAGATGTCAAAAATAGAAAACAGAAAAACCAAATTACTCGTTATGTAGAAAGGTTGTTGGTGTCTTTGGTGCACATAGGCCACAGTAGGCCTGATGTACTGCCACGTGGGTTTATACTAACGGGGGTTCAGGGCAGCGTGATTACTACGAGAGCCAGCCAGATTTATCCATGAAATCCAGTAGCGATTTGATTGGTGTTTCTCTTATCGAAGAAGTAGGGCCCAAAAGTGGCTATACTTGCGAGTGCAGAGCAGCCACAGAGAAGGTGTTGCACACTTTCCTCCTCTTCTTCATCTAGGCAGCTTCTGCAAAAATCAAATTGAAGAATAGTCTTAGTCAGTGTACGCGGTGTCCGGAGATTATTTCCACTGCGGTATTGATTTTGAATACTTTTAAAAAGATCAAACTATCAGATCTTTTAGAGCTCAGACTGGGACAGATTTGCTTGATTTATCCCATCTGTCATTATCTTCTAGTTTACTTTGGTTATTGATTCGTAAATTGAGGGTAGCTAGGGCAGTCCCTACGTCGCAAAAGGTTCCATCATCTGGCAAGTTTGTGGTGATTTTTGCGTCCCATAATGTCTCTAAGGCCTGCTACCCAACACAGGCGAGCAGTGTGAAACTGTTCGGATATCTCAAAAAGAGTTGCAGGACAGTTTATGTCTACGTTAGAGTTTATAGAGACAGATTTCAGGGATTTAATTGCTGCCGTAGGGATGCAAATATCGCGGGGGTATATTACATGCCATCTCAGGCATTATTTTTGCTTGCAAAACACTGCGGCGGTTGAGTAAGTGAATAGATTTGTTAAGATTGGAATGTTCAGAGAATACCCCGCTTCCTACTCCGTCTTCCATCTTGGATCCGTCGGATCTGCCGTAATGTGAAGATTTGGTCAATGGTGGACTTGGGTAGCCTGATATCGAACTGATAAGAACCTATCAGGTTATTCACGAATGGTTTCAGCTGCTCAATTGAAACGGCAGAGACTCAGGTCAGGCACAGTTTGTCAGTCTGGCCCATCTAATGTTTGCTATTTAAAGGCAGTGTGTAGCCCTGACTGCTTGTAGTGGGAGCTGCATCTCCTCTGCAAGCGAGTAGTAAAGAGTAAGTCCCTGCCTAGCCTTTTCATTTCCTGGGCTGTCAATGTAACCTGGAATTCAGATAATAGAAATAATGAGCTGGCCTTCTAATGACTCTAGCTCTGCTGTGATGTAGCTGGGGCTTAAGTCGGCAGCGGCATGAAATAGGAAGACGAACACTAGAGCTCTCAGAGGATGCGTTGTTTACTTCCAAGTGAATTAATACAAATTATCTGTAGATAGTGTGTGGTCTGTAAAGGACAGATAACGATATCCAATAAGACCTTAAGCAAATGATTTAATCTTATGATTATGAAATGTCTATGCTGAATGAGGAGGTGTAATTTTAAATCATGTCACGAATCATGCGTGCTCTCTCCAAAATGGAACGCTGAAAAAATACCAAAAAAAATCGGTCGTTGAATACCATCCATTTCAAAAGATTTAAAAGTCTTGTACTAGCCATATGAGTACAGTAAAACCTGCTAATCGGGACACTCTATAATCGCACCACCTCCTATTCTGACCGCACGTCGTGCTTGCTATCTGCTATCTTACATATAAATTCGGACCATGGACTACTAGTATAACATGCTTTGCTAAATGTGTTTACCTGTGTAATTGGACCAAACATAGGGAATACGAAGTAAGTTGTTTTTTTGTAATTGCTTGTACCGTGTAGTTTAAAAAGCTAGTTACTTAGATTTGTTGTTTGAAACAAAAATGAAATGAACAAAATTTGGGTTTTTCGAGGAAGCGGGCAACAGTGAGCTTACTAAGGAATTAATATTCGAGAATTCAGAAAAGCCAAGAAGATTACTTGGCTGATCGCAGAACTGTGAAATTGATTTTTTGGACTCTATTCAGCCGGGACCTTCTGATACTGAAGAGAACCGATGAAGAAGACTTCACAGAAACAAATCGTAGCAGTTCCAGGTCCTTCAGGATCTCCAGCATAGAATTAGGCCTTTTTGGATTTGGAGGTTTTGTTTGAACATTTTTCGAGGAGAAAGCTGTTGTTCAGTTTTTTTTCTAAAGCCATGGCCCTACTGGACGATACAGTGAGGTTTCATCAAATTTACTCAAACCTTTGACTGCAATCGTCCGTGAGAGGTTATCAAACCTAGGCTGCCATATAAACCCGAGAAGTGTTTAGAGTCATTCACTTTCAAAAAGTAATTCGTTGCAAGCAGCAGTAATATTTACAACTTAAAAAAAAAAAACACATCATGGAGTACACCCAGAAGTTCATTGGAGAGTTCATCGAGGACTTCGAGAAGAAAACTTGGGACTATCCTGATCTCGTAGGACAAACAAAAGTCATACTTAAAGAAGTTGTTGAAAAGCGGAAATTCAATAAATACAGAGCTTTGGTGTGCTTACTACAAGCAATGGAAGCTGTCCTGAAGGCGGAGGGTTTTTTCCCCAAGACCATCGATTATTTATTAATTGAAACATCTGCACTTAAAAATGAAATAAAAATAAACCTTTGAAACTAATTTTAAAAATTTTCCTTTTTTTATTAATACATAAAAATCATCATCTTCTTCGTCATCTCCCTCTCTATCTCTCTTTTCTCTCTTTCTTCGTATTTCTCTAAGAAATAACCATTTCATAAGTTTGTTTATATTTCTTGATGTCAATCAATTCCACATCGGAACGGTATGTTGTGTCCGACGTTTTAAAAACTTCTATTTGACCATTGCTCAAAATTCTCTCACTTTCTACTTCACGATATTCAAAACAACTTATATTTAATGAACGTCTTACATAATTACTGTTGTAAGTACATCTAATATTTAAAAATACAGCGCCATATTCTAATCTAAAGTGCCTGTAAAATTTATTTTCACTTTCAATTATTCCAGCTATATCTCTTTCTTTGAGAACCAAATCTTGCCTAAATGCTTCTATAGATTCTTCAACAGTAAAATATTTAACAGATTTTTCTGTTGTTGTCATTGATGTTAATTGTGTTCCTACATCGTTTTGAGGTTTATGATTATCAACATCTAAAGATTCACTAGATCTCATCAATTGAAACGACCAACAAATTTTCAGGCTGTCATTATTTGGTAGTAGGACGCTAAGCTGCAAGTTTCCTTTATTATTGTCAGAGTTGATAAATTGATTGGTATTGGACCAGCTTTTAAATAACCCACAGCCAATGCACAAATTAAAATCACTGTATTGCAATTTTTCATCACAATTTTTCTCAATATTTAGTCTATTTTGCAAGAGTAGCTCGCTGCATGAAGATTCAAATTTAACTAATCAAGAGTTATTGAAAGCAATGCTTTTTATTTATTTATAGATACGTTCATAGAGTAACATTAAATTCTTTGTACGTTTTATAATTCTTTCAATCGTAAAACACGCACAAGTATCTGGTTTATCCTCAATGCTATCATCTGAACGCAGACTACATATAGTGCGTCGGCGTCCATTTATATATGTAGTTATGTAAATGTCTTTGTATTGACTTAGTTTCGATGAACATGTTGAAATCTGCTCTAAATGTCCATCCAATATATTTTCCTTGTGTTTAATTAAAAACGTTTGAATTTGTTTCAAAAATTCTAAACAACTTGTGTATGCCATGCTTCTTTATATCTTTTTATTACTCATCACCAATAGCTTATCTAAAATGTCTATGGCTTCTTCATCGACATCACTTGGTACAAATTTATTTAAATCATCAATATCATTAAATGCACACAATTCTTGAAAACGATTTATATTCTTTATACGTTTAACACCATCATAAGAAACACCTAATAGAGTTACTGGTCCACCATTTACTGCGATTTTCACATGATCATTAACATTATATTCAAACTGTACTGGGCTGTGATTCCCCTCTACGCTGGCTTAGCAACAGGAATTCATATCCATCTTCTACTGTGACATGTACTGTTAAAGATAATCCAATCACATCCACTCTAATTATTCGAAAATATCTCCATGATGATTGACAAACACAATATTTATCTCCTGATCTTATCGTTTGAATCTAAAACATACTCTATTATACACAAACAGAAGACACCGTTTAGCGCATTTGCAATTTCTATTGTACAACTTTATCATTGCAATCCTAAACATACTGAACATCAACTGATCTTTCAACAGCCGACAACTAGTGTTGTCCCAAAATAGTAATATCAAACCAGACCAGCCACCTCAAGGTCAATGTTAAAACAATGCTCAACTTCCTTATCAACCACACAGCACACACCGACTGAAATCACCCAACACATAAACTCTTCATGCTACTTGGAACCTACTGATAAGAAATACCACAACGACCACAACCTTTAAGTGAGCCAGAACCATCCAAATCTACCTACTGGTGTGCCTTACTGGGAAGCCGTAAGTTAAGATCGGCCTTATTAGCTGCTTGTGCTCAGCAGCAGCTTAGTCCTCTGGCTTAATCCATTTTGCTTGTACATCAAGGGATAGATGCGATGGAAGTCTAGGTTGATTATCTTAGGGGTCAGTTTCGAATGGCTATTCAACTTCAACCTTGTTGTCCTTATTTGTCCGTTGATATCTCAGTCTCAGGGTCTCCTTATGCACATATGTATCGATTTCCCAGCATTGAAGCGAATACCCCATTTGGTAGTCGAATTTGTTTAATGTCTGGAGTTCGATCCTGTGATCTGTGGCGACATAGAGCTAACATATGTCAGCGAGTCATCCGCAAATAGGCAGCAGTTCACTGTGTCAGTTGGATGTGGTTGATCTTGAGTGTAGATGTTGAAAAGCCAAGGTCCCAGCTTTGATCCTGGTGCTCCGCTCTGTTGACTCGTTGCCTTCAATTCGAATATTGCATCTTCTAATCTCTTTTTCAATCGCACTGCAGGACGATGGTGGTATCTGGAAAGAGGCCTAGGGCAGCACAAGTATTTTGTTGGGCTTGGTAGCATGTTTGGTCTTTCCCACCTCGCTCGAAAATGCCGTTGGGTACAGTCATTTTCTCAGGTTTGTGTAGAAAGGATCGTTGTTGATACATGTTTGAACAATGTGTACTGTTTCCTAGCTGGTTCCCCTGGCTACTGCATGGGGCTTAAGAGATTCTAAGAAAGCGAACAAAAAAGTAAATTCTCTTCACAAAGAGTTGTTGTAACCTTTTTGGAATAGCCTGCATAAAATATTTTGTGGTCACTATACTGGGTTGTCCACTATAACGAGTGTTCACTGTAATTCACGATTATCACATTCTGCAAAAGCCACAATGGCCATTTGAAAAATATTAATCTTCAATCAAATTGATTGCGCAACAATCAGGACTAGATTTGATAAATCCTTTATTGACCCAAATGCGCATCTATTGAAAATCTACATGCACATGCACATGATATGAAATTCAAGATAAATCTGTTGTTTGTATTGCAAAGTGTCCACTGCCGCTAATCTGTTACCGGCAGTTGCTCTATTCAGATCCTATTTTATAAAAACAAAAGTGACAGTTAATAAATGACACTCCTGTTTCCAAATTCTAAAAAAACAGCTTTAATTTAAAGCAAAAACAGATAATCCCCTCTTAAAAATGTGGCCCAAATAGCGATTGAAAAATCTGTGTACATTCAAAACCGCAATGTGTAACCCACATGGGTTTAGATACGTCAAGCTCTGACAGATACATGTGACGTTAAATTCGTATTTAATATTTGCAAATTTTTTCCTGATAGGAATTGTGTGTTTTTTTCCCACCCTATTCAAATCGATAACCCGTCGAGGGGAATGGAATACACTGCGCTGTTGAATACAACACAACGTTCAAAAGGAATAGAGAAAAGAGAATGTCAAAATAAGCAAAATCGCGGCTCAAATATTGTCACTTCGGATCGATTTCGGTTGGCTAGGGATGATTGTTAGCCAGTGCTTTCGCACACAAATGGACCACATAGGGATAACCCTAATGGGAGGAGGTAATAAAGGTTTTTTTTTTTATTATCAAACATACGTCAATGACATACGTCATTTATCACATTTGATATGTATTTTAGTCCCTTGTTATGTTCAATTAAAAGATTGAATGACATTTATGTTCGTGGTGACTTCATTTTATCCAAAGTTCTATTCCGCAGGATTTAGTTAATTTATGTCGATAGCCAAGTTAACCCATAAACCATTATCTTCTGCGCCAAATTGATTTAAAAATCCGCCTTTGGTGGGATGTTTTTCGTTAAACTATTCAAGAATAGTAAGCTTTGAGGGTCTTAAAGTGTTCAATTAAGCTGAAGGTAAAGGTGCTGAGTTGCTACTAAAAATTATTCGAATTCCTGGCTTTCAGGATATTAGTCTCTTCAGGCCGTGCAGAGCCCTCTATTCGACCGGACCTATAAATGCGTAGATCTCAGAATATAGTAACAAACGCTTTGAAGCCAATAAAACTCGAGGATAAGCGAGCTATAATCCGACAAGAGTGTCGACAAATTTTGACAGTGTGGTGCGGGGATGTGAGTTGGTCTTAAAATCTTCACCATACTTGCAATTCCTATAGAATTTATTCATTGAGCCTATAAGCATGTTTTCTCAGTTGTCGGTACCCGATGAAGACGCCAACTTTGGTGCTTATATTCGGGTAAGTTTAGGTAAAGTAGCTTTTTTGAGCTTACTTAGCGTTTATTATATATGCCGTCGTGTGTTCGTGTAAAAATAAATTTGATCATATCGCATAGCAACTACTTAAGATTGCGATGAAGTAAATAAAGGAGTTAATTCAGAACAAAGACAAGTTGCAGTAGATTTTAAGCGAGGGGCTAGAACTTTTCCGAGAAAGCTTAATGAAGTTAATTTGTTTGGCAGAACTGTGAGAAAAGTTCCCTTATTAAGATTTTGCTAAAAACAAAGCACAAAGTACTGGAATAAAGAACATTAACCAACGACTGGATGGCGCAGTTGGTTAAGTACCTGCCCTTGGTTAACGGGGTTCCCAGTTCTAATCCCAGTGAAAGCAAAGTTAAAACGCTTTTCTCTGGTTTTCAAATCTGCTCAAATCAGTCACCATTTGCCGTTGGGATCAAATAATTTACCGTTAGGTTCTAATTAACAGCACTATCGCTGGAGTCAGTGGTAGTAGCTTGACTGTGGGCATCACAATGGACAAACATGGTCTAATTGTGCTAGTGAATGCACTAGCAGCCCCCCTAAGCAACTTAACCTAAGAGTATTAACTGAAGGCGAAGAATGATCTGTACGGACGAACCTAAGTTTTATTTAAAATGGAAGGGCATTTATAAGACATGCATCCAAAAAGTCCTAGTAAAAGAAAAATGTTCGAACCTGATGGTTCAGTCTAATTATTCAAAACACTGTTCATTTGCAACTAAGGCATTTTGGTTATGGCATCCCTGTGTCTCCAAAGGTGGCTTTATTTAAAAGCATGTGTTTCGTCCGCACAAATAATTGTTGAATTTGATGTATAAATGTTTATAAAAAAATAAAATATGATGAATATGATGAATTAAAAAAGTAATATTTGTAATTGTGAATTATACAATGAGCAAATTGGTCTAAGATTTGAATTGCTCGCACAAGCGGCCATATTTTATTTTATAACTTAACGAATAAAAACAAGACGTGTATATAATATTCGCAAAGCCAAATAAACCACTTGTTACCGATTCACCCAACTAAGCGTACGAGTTTTATTTATTTTTTCGAACCGCTGTTTCTTTTAAATAAGGAAGTAAGTACGTGTTGTGTCATAAATTGCAAAAAATATTGCAATTTTCTCCAGTATGTGTTCAAAATTTGAGATAAAGGTTCAACGTGACGGATAATAAAAAGACTGGGCAATGTTGGCTTTTTAGGTTCTCGTATTTCGAGGATCGAAAAACCTATACTAATTGGCCGACAAAAATATGATCTTTGGCATTTTTTCCACTGCGGGCAATGTGACCGGTCGTGACATGGTACCAAAAACAAATCTGTCACCACTTAGTACTGCCTAAAACATGAATAACCTGCCTAGGTTCAATTCCTGGGTAGTACTGTAGCAATATATATATATGTATTCGTTACTTAGTAACGTTAGTAACGAATACTCATTATCGCACCATGTAACGAAACGTAACTCCTAAATTTATATCGTTACTTTTATTTTGTCGTTTCTTTTTCCTACCCGTACGTACTATAATCAAGAGAGATCAGTATGTTCAATCTCGCACAGTATGGCATTCACGCATGAACATATAAGCCAGACATAGTATATACACAGTACGCGAAGGGTTTGCCATCAAACCATACCCATGCGTAATGTCGCACAAGTAAATAACATTGCTACGTATACTCTATTCGTGTATGCACATCTTGAATGCGAAAAGCGTATTTAGAATGTTCTGTGTGGCGTACGATGGTATATATCCAGTATCCTCGTTTAGGTATGTTTGGGATGGTATATATGGTAGATATCGATGCGATATAGTAACGTTTCCACACATTGTTTGGTACACACTACTCTTGAAGATGCGTATATTTTATGGACGTTTGTTTTTTTTTTTAGTTAATTTTTATTTTAAATTCATATTCATAACAGACATACGTACTAGACAAAAATGCTTAAAATTAGTTGGACGAACAGTGTTACTATTTCTAACTTACTGGCCCTAAGCGGCCACTCTAAGCTTAACTTAATCTTAGCATATGTCTTTCGACTTAAAGTAATATTATATTTGTATGTGAACAAAAACGAGTTCAATACTGAACAACTTAATATTAAGAAACAGTTTGTTTATAAAAACTTAATGCCTGTACTGTTATCTTAAAACTTATAACTACCTTACAAACTAACTTAAAATAACCTAAACTAACTTAAGCTAAACAACATACATATATACATATGTATATACGAGTCTATAGACTTATATATATATATGTATGTACTTACTATGTACAGTGTATATACACGGGTACACCCTTTATGTACGTTTGTATATACATTTTTTTTTTTTTATTCTTTTTGTTTATTTATATGTACAACTTAAAATTAACTTAATACTACCCTAAGCTATGTAAGTCGGCCGTAGGTTACAGCTCATGGGTATGCACCAATCCACAGCAAGACAGGACTGACTACTCCCCATAAGGGGATCTGTACTACCCTTTCTACCCCGGGTCTAAAGGGTTCGACTAGGGAGTTCCCTCGCTCCCCAGCCACCAGAATTTTCAATGCAACATCCCGAACATCTCTCCTTGATACCGCCGTACTGAACCGGAGGAGACCCTCCTCAGCTCGTTGTGCGACGGAACGGTCGTGGTTGAGTCGCCCATCCACAGTTGATCTGGCGATGTGGAATATGAGCGGTACCGCATTTATATTTCGTAACAGTCCGTTCTTGTCTTAATGGAGAAAAGCTTCTGGGGGGATGAAGCCATTGTGCCGTACCCTTTCGTGGTATTGTGAATTGGGGTAGTAAGCTCCCGAGATCAAGTTATTGACCGAGTTCATCGCTCTAGCAGTATGACCTCGAATCAACTTCAACTGGAAATTGTCCACACTTATCAGGTTTGCCCTGTTGGAATAGAATTTTATGTACTGGGACCCTGGAGTTCGATAAAGACGAAGGCAAGCCCTAAGACAAGCCCTCTCAAACAACCGAATCTTTTCCATCAAGCTTGCACTCACGTTGAACCACACGGGATAGCCATAGGTGAGCATTGGCCGAATGAGGGCCATGTAGCAGATAACCTTCACCCTCGCATCGAGTTGGCTGTTGTAAAACAGTCTCTTTGTAAGGGCAAATGCGCCTCGGGCCCTGGCCAGAGCAGCATCTACATGTTTGTTAAAATATAGATACTGATCTAGCCAGATCCCCAGGTATCTGACTACAGTCTTTTGCGCCAGTGGCTCCCCGTGTCTTCCAACTATTGAGAACTTTCGCCAATTCTTTCTCGTATCCGTCGAGGCCTTATACAACGGCGTCCTGAACAGAATAGTTTTCGACTTCCGGAAGTTGATGCTCAACTTCCAGTCGTCGCAACTTCTCATGAATGAATCGAAGTCACCCTGCGTGAGATTAGTGATTTCCTCGATCTTTTTGCCTGATCTGTACACGATCAAGTCATCGGCGTACGCAATTGCATGAGGAAGACAACTTAACAGATCGCTCAAGTAAATGTTGAACAGGATCGGCGAATTAACGGCACCCTGTTGGAGACCATTTTTTACCTCAAATATACCTGAGGAGGTCACGTTGCCATTCTTGACTACGAACCGTCTACCGTAAAGCATGTTACATAGTAGGTATAGCAGTGGTTTGCTAATGCCTAATGCCTTGAGCTTGTATAAAAGTCCTTCTAACCAAACGGTGTCAAAGGCCTTCTCCAGGTCAATCGAGCAGGCACCCGTACATTGTTTCTGGCTCTTGTTCCATTGGATATCCGACACCAGTTTCGACGCGGCATGAATAGTGTCATGCCCCGCTTTGAAACCGAATTGGTTATCCGGAATTATATTTTTGTCCTTAGTCCAGTTTATCAGAACTCTATTTATCACCTTCTCGAATACCTTGCTGATGTTCGGAAGGAGACTAATTGACCGGAGGTTGCAAGGATTCGAAGAATCTTTTCCTCTCTTGGATATGGGTTGCACAATAGCCGTTTTCCAATGCTCCGGATAATGTGCATTATTCATAGCATTGTTAAACAGGATTATGTACATATTAACCTCTTCCAGGGGGAGGTGTCTTAGCACAATGTTGGAGATCCCGTCGATTCCAACAGACTTTTTCTTCTTTAATGATTCGAAGACCGCTTGGAGTTCTGTCTTCGATATGAACGGGGGATGAACCCCTTCGACGGCGATGGCATTATCTGCCATGTTATCATCATTGAACACGACAAAGCCAGTGTTCTCAGATCGCCATTGTTGCAGATCCTCACGAAGAAGAGTGTTGTTAGCCAGTACTCGGTTCTCCAGGTCGCGGTTCGGGCGAATACTCTCATTCACCTTGTACACTTCCTGAAAGACGAAGAAAGTAACGAGAGTAACTAGTAACGGGTATTCAGATAAAAAGTAACAAATACGTATGAGTACTCTATTTTTCGTTTATGTTGCAGTCCAATTTCTGGGTGCCTGGGTAAATTCCACGGGCCCCTGACAATACTCAAAGAGTAAAAAGCTTTTCAAACTTCGCCGTTCGGAGAAGCTCAATTCGTGGGAGAACAATAGCACACACAATGAGAGTGGTTGCTAGGAGAAGCTAGGCCCTTGCCCTCTACGGGCTATAGCGCGCCGCCCGTTTTATATTATTATTCTATTTGCCAGCTGGCATGATGTTTCTTCTTTGCCTGAGGAGTTTCAATGACGGACTTGGACTGACACAACACGAGTGGTTGCTGTGGAAGCTAGGCCCTGGCCCTCTATGGGCTGCAGCGAAACCCATATCATTTTATATCTATACTAGATTTTGTAACCGGCTTTGCCCGGGTTTGTTTCTTCAACCCGTACTATACCTGCATTATTACCGCACTTTTTAATTTAAAACAAAAATATGACTGCTCGAACCAGAACTCAGAGAAGAATTTGAATTTTCTTTTGTCATTGTTGCCTATCCCAATCTCTCATTCACATCCCTACTCATAATGAGTACAATTCGTTAACTGTTTGCATACATGTTGAAGTTTGAATTATCACTGTGTGCTCATGTTGCTCATCCATTTACACTCAACGTGGAGGGATATCAAGCGTTAATGTTGTTTCCTTTTCGTTTGGATACTCACGCAGTCGTTCGTATATGTTCGATTGAGACGTAGAAAAAAATGAATGGTTGCACCAAAGCAAAATATAAAAATGTACTGTACTCTAAGAACACACTGGGGTATGGTTGATATCCACGACTACTTGAAAGGGGGTCATACCGGATTGATGCAACCAGCCTTATTTTGAGAATTTTATTCCCGTTTAAAAAGTGCTCGTAACTTCCGACCCGTATGTGGTACCGACTTAAAAATCAACAAATCATCTCACATTCAGCATCTAAATTGTAGAATGTCTTTTGTTGAAAATTTCAGAGCTCTGCGACGTGTAGTTTTGGAGCTTTTGTCGGTCAGAAACACAAACTTTCTGCTTTATAGTTAAGATTATTTAACCATTACTTACCATTTTTAGTTTACCAGCTTAGTTTTGTATTTATGTCTATAGATTAAGTTTTCTTTATCTTTTATCTAATTTTTTAAACTTTCCTGGGATATTTCTTTAACTTCGCTCTTTTTAATTGTTCTTCTGTTTTCCTTGTATAATAGTCTAGTTGGAAGAGAAGCCATGAGTGTCATCTTGATCATGCTTGCCTTGATGAGAAGATCCATCCCCGAACTGTACAGACAGAGCTTCGATATAAATCTAGTCAGAATGTTCGATTTCGAACAACGCTAAGCCGGAGAATCACTTCAATTAACTTGGCGCACGTAACTAAATGCCTCTATCCATAGATCGCTGGGGCTGGAGAGGGCTACCCACCAGACTGCCACCCAACACCAAGAAGGATACGATCAGAATATTTACCGTATGGTTGCTAGTGCTTGGATTCATGGTACTCAAATTCTTTACTGAAAATCGCTCGTAAACATCACGCAACTCAGTTCACTCTTGCTCAGCAACCTAAACAAGAGTGCGTCTACGAACCAACGATAAAATTGATTGTCTCTCAAAGCTACGACTTCAGAGTCGTGACTCTATTCCCACCTGACCCGATTGGTTTCAATCACTCATCTCCGAATCTAAGCTAGTGGTGAAATCATTTCGTGCGAAAGTTTTTTTTGAGTATCTCAGGTCATCATTCATCTTGTTCGACCTCACTTTTTCTCACTCGCGTTCGTATTACCTTTTCGCACTCAAGGCGGAAACCAACAGTAAGTAGGCCGTGCCATTCAACGATTTATGGCATTTCCTTATCTTACGTTCGTTTTACGCAACTTTATGATTATTATTAGCGACCGCGAACTGGCTTTTTATGTGTTTATTTGGTCCTTTTATTGACGCGTGTGTTCCCCATTGTGTGCCGGTGAAGGGAACTTTTATGGCATGATAAACTCAATTTACCCGCGCCTAGTTAATTCATCGCATTTTCTTCTTCGTTTTTCGTTTCTTTTTTTTTTCGCTCCCCAATAAATATTTTGCATTTTTTTATCCGCATTCCTTTCGCCATCGACAGACAGGGTGTGGGAATATTTGCGTGCCGATTCGTAATTATCGTTCGCCTACACCCTCGTTGTCGTGTTGCGCTGGCACGAGTGGCCCCCGAGTGGGTGGCACTTTTTCTACCGTCGATCCTCCCCTGAAAGGATTTTATTTCCTGTACAAGCCCGTGGAGTTTTTATAGCCCGGCGTATTGGTTGAATTAGGGTTAAGCACTCATTGATATGATTCAACGTCGAGTGATGGATGTTTCGATTCATCTTGCGCCTTTCATGACGTGAAACATTGCTCTGCCTTTGTGCGCACAGGTCGAATGTGCCTGTTCTGCTTGGGAAGGGGAGCGTAAAGTCAGCCTGGGGAACTTACGCCATACTTATGGCCGGAGTGACTGGCGTTTCATGATGACAAAAACGATTTTCAGTTTTTATACTCTTTGATTCAAATCAAAATGAAAATTGTTATGCAGACCACATGGTGGGAGGGAGGGGGGAGCATCAAAGAGATCCAACGGCAGAGGCCACTAGAACCAATTGAACAAATAAAATTGGAAACTCGATTGAGCTGAGTGGCAAAATGCACGCTGAAACACAAACAGTCGCCAAATAGAGAAAAACACGGAGAACCATAATTGAACTTCTGTTGCTCGTTATGGAGGAAGTTTTTCCTTTAAAACAAAAAACTTAGTCTACAAAAAACGAAACGAAGAATATTCCGACCGCCTCAGTGTGGGGATGTCTTGCTCGTTCGTGTGCTTTTTTCTTGTTTTGTTATTTATATTTTTCCAAGAACGATTCTTTTCCTTCCCAGCATTCAGACACAGCGATACTTTGATGTGATGAAAATGGAAAAGGAAACTAGGATAAGCCAACCTTAATATCATTCCATTGTGGCTTGGTGCCTAGGTGAAGTGCCAATTTACATTTGAATAAGAGCACAACGGCAGATAGGACGCATAAGTATAAGAGTTAAGGTTTATTTTTTGTGGTCCCGATGTTCGTTGGAAACAAAGTACTTTCAGATACAGTACATTGGCTGCAAGGAGTGTCATTATGAAGGTGTGTTAAGCCGACTACAGCAGACGGTTATGGTTGCTGAAGAATTTGAAAACATGTTGAAAATCACTGGGCGGTAACGATAAAGGAAACGGGCTTCTGTGAATAGAAATTTAATGCAAGAAGTTAAGACTGCCATTCAACGGAAATCCCGGCTGATGTTTGAGAGCACATTCAGGCGGAAGTCGTGGCCAACTTAAGGAATATTTATGTTTAAAGTTGAAGTGTTGTTTTTTTGCGGGTCATCGTCGATAACATTTTCGACTTGTTAAGGTTAACTGGTCAGTCTTTATCAGTAACATCTTGTCAGTGATAACTTGACGGGAACGAAAGTAGAAGCTTGAAAAACCACTGTATCAATGAATGTAGTCTTCTTCTTCTTCCTCATTTGGCGCTACAGTCCGGGGTGGACCTGGGCCTCAACCAACAAGCCTCTCCAGCTAGCACGGTCTCTGGCTAGCTGTCTCCAGTGTCGCACGTTAAGTTGGTTGAGGTCCTTCTCCACCTGGGTGCGCCACCTTAAACGCGGGCGTCCTCTGTTGCGTTGACCCACGGGTTCCGAGTCGAGGACTCTTCGGGCCGGAGCTGAGTTGTCCATACGCTCTTCATGGCCTAGCCATCTTAGGCGTTGGATCCGAAGACGCCTGACTAGACTCATGTCGCTGTACAGCCGTACAGTTCGTGGTTGAATCTTCTCCTCCAGAAACCGTCAACGCAAACAGGACCAAAGATCGCACGCAGAGCTTTTCTCTCGAAAATACCAAGGACTTCCTCATCCGCTTTTGAGATTGTCCATGCCTCCGCGCCATACAGCAGGACTGGGATGATCAAGGTCTTGTATAAGGTCAGCTTGGTCCTTCGAGAGATGGCTCTACTACTCAATTGCCTCTTGAGTCCATAGAAACAGCGGTTGGCAAGAGTTACTCTGCGTTTGATCTCGGTACTGATGTTGTATGTACTGTTTACTGCGGAGCCGAGGTAGACGAAGTCCATGACTACCTCAAAGTTATAGCTGCCCATTGTGACACTCTGTCCAAGACGTCGATGTTGTGTGTCCTTTCTTGATGACAGCATATACTTCGTTTTGCCCTCGTTCACCGCTTAACCCATTGTGGCCGCCTCCGCTTCAATACCAGCAAACGCTTCATTGACGGCTCGCTATGTTCGACCAATCACGTCAATGTCATCCGCGTATGCTAGCAGTTGTACGGACTTCTGGAAGATCGTGCCTCTAGTGTTGGCGTGTGAGTCTTGCACGATCTTCTCCAGGATGATGTTAAGGAAATCACATGACAGCGCGTCGCCTTGTCTAAATCCTTTTTTAACATTGATGGTCTCGGTGAGTTCGTTACCGAACTTGATGGAGCAGCGAGAATTCTCCATCGTCATGCACGCTGTCATATACGGCCTTGAAATCGACAAAAAGGTAGTGGGTGTCGATTTGCATTTCTTGGGTCTTTTCCAGGATCTGCCGAAGTGTGAAAATCTGGTCGATGGTGGACTTCCCTGGCCTGAAGCCACACTGATAAGGACCTATCAGGTTATTTATAAACGGCTTCAGGCGAGTACACAAAACGGCAGAGAAGATCTTGTAGGCGATGTTCAGGAGACTTATCCCTCTATTATAGTTGGCGCAGTCAAAGGGGTCTCCTTTCTTATGGATCTTATGGATCGGGCAAACGATACTGAGATTCCACTCATCGGACATGCTCTCCTCCGACCATATCTTTCAGATGAGCTGGTGCATACGCCTAACCAGATCATCTCCAGCTGCCTTAAAGATTTCAGCGGACAGTCCATCCGCACGGGCAGCTTTGTTAGACTTCAGTCTTGATATTGCTATCTTGACCTCGTCTAAGTCGGGGGGACGGAATTCTCGTTGATCATCGTTCATATTGAGTGGAACATTCTGCCTGACAGCGGTATTGGTGTCATCATCGCCGTTTAGCAGTCTGCAGAAGTGGTTCTTCCAAATTCTCAGTATCGACTGCGACTCTACTACTAGTTGTCCATTTTCGTCCCGGCAGGCTTCAATGAATGTAGTCTGGAATAGTTAAATTTTGGTCCCTGCCGAATAATGCTGGTTGCATACTTGGCTAGTATTTTACTAGAAGGATCTCTCATTTCAAGGAATGGAGCAGCACTCTGTCGGAAATAGCAAAAATTGAAAAAATAAATCTGAACGCAGAAACACGGATGGAACTATCTTCTACAAGTCAGTCCAACTGTTGGGGTACGCAAGTGGCCTCAACATCGAGGACCCAACGTGCCATAGTGCAAGCTTTTACAGCGATTGAAGGCGAAATGAATTGGTAGCAATGTCAATGAGGACCAAACGAAATATATTTTCTGCAACGGCACCGCGACCAGGCAGATCTATTGTATCGAAAGGTTGGAGTTAAGACAGAAGACAAACCACTTCCCCAGTGCAATTTCTTAATTCCACTGAAGTGAGTATCTCTATTAACCAGATTATTGCCGGACATTCACACATAAAATGCTCGGAAGTCTCATCCTCTTCGAGTCATAGCCGACAAACCGTGTCTTGACACTGGGTTAGTTTGTTAAGGCGATATTTCAGGCTGCAGTCCCCGGTAAGCAATCTTAATCTATCCTTATTAAGATCGAGTATTTTCTTGAAATGAATAACGCCTGATTAATCTCCTGGACTGCCTAAGACCACTACGATATGTTCAGTGGTCTGGGCAAAGTTTGTTTTTCTGTCCAATTGATACTGCATAACGGTTCTGGACCGATGAACGCAGAGCCAGCTCTCGCGAACTCATCTGCGGATTTAATGTCTTCAATCCCTCTATGTTCAGGAGTTATGTTACAGTGGGAAACGGTTAAAAATCAAAACACCAAATTACGTTAAAAAACCAAAGTTTACTTTATTCTTAGTCGTCTAAAACTCGAGTGAACAATATTTTCTTAAATCATAAACTAACAGCTAATATAAACATGAGCAATGCCGACAAAGAGAGACTAAAAAGGACGCTTTACAA
This sequence comes from Eristalis intricaria, assembly GCA_964034865.1. NCBI lineage: Eukaryota > Metazoa > Arthropoda > Insecta > Diptera > Syrphidae > Eristalis > Eristalis intricaria. The sequence continues at coordinate 80,154,438 of OZ035874.1, forward strand.
AAAGGGAGTATGCGAAAAAGAGACAAGTGACAATAGTTCGTAAATAACATACATACATATTTGTACAAGTTGTTGCGGCGGCGTCTTTTGTTTGTCAAGCCTGCTTGGCAACAGGTTGTTTGTGCTTTGGTTTGGGCAGACTGTACCCGAACTTTGTGGCCTAGGAGACACATGTTTGTCTTCTCCATATGATACATCCACTTAGAGACCTGTGTCTATATGTATGCATGTTTATAAACATATTAGAATGTTGATATGCTACTTCTGGAGAGCATGTCACTCAGGGACCCATCCAAGTTTAACTTTGTTGTGGATAACGAAATACTAAGAAACGTTCCGTTGCACACCATCTTGGACAAAACTTCACGGTGGACAGCTATAATTTCGAAGTAGTAAAGGAGATCGACTGACTGACAACGGGGCTCAAAACTCCTTGCTCTGGCGTGGCGACATCCCAAGAATAGACGCTCCGGCAAAGGTAGTCTTCTAGAGTGAGTGAACTGAATATTCGGTACAAAGGTCGAGTTTTCGCGGACACTTTTGTCACCACCATCGACGACCGGGTCAGTGTATCACTATGGGCAAGTGTGTAAGGATGTTAACGAAAAATAAAAAAAGAAATCCCCAGCTGAGTGTTTTGAGTTAGTAAGAAATGCATCCAAAACGACTCACTGTTTGGTGCAGATTTTGGCCTAGAAAATCATCATTGGACCATGCTTTTTAGAAAATTAGGCTGATCAAGCAAAAGTCTTTACTGGTGCTGGTTATAGCGACATGATAACTCTTTTTGGGGTTATTTAAAGTCCAAGGTCTATACCAACAAACCATAAACCGCCCGTGCATTACTGGACGAAATTAAACGCAGGATCAGAGAACCGGTTCGTATTCAGCTACATTTATGCAGGACTGCACGGCGCTGTTGTTAGAGTGCCCTCCCTGATAGTCGCTTTGTTGGACAACAGCCCGCTTACATAGATTTAAGTTAGGTTAAGTTAGATAGAAAAAAAAACAAAACAAAAGAATACAAAAAAAGTGTACAAGGCGTGTAGATTACTTATGTCAAACACGTACACGAACTTGTACACACGACCGCAATGTCACGGACATAGTGTAAGGTAGTCTAAGTTTTATTTGGGTTAGGGTTTAGTGTTAGAGTTTAGGTTTAGTTAGTTTTAATGTTTAGAGCGCCAAGTTTTTTCTAAATTTTCTTGGCCATTAAGCACAAACAATAAAGATTGTCCATACGAACTTCAAAAAAACAGATATGAGTAGTAGACGCCGAAAGGCAAATAGATAAGAATGTTCAGACTATTTTAGAGCACCTGTGAAGGGTCAGTAGGATAGTTTCAAGAACATGAATTTTTTAGATATTAAGATAGATTCAATCATTTTTGTCTAGTTTTAGGAATCATGAATTAAAAAATAGAATTAATATTAAAGTTAAGAAAGGAGAATGCCCTCCTTTGGTTAGCAAGGTCCCCGGTTCGAACCCCAGTGAAAGCAAAGTTAATACGCTTTTATCTGGTTTTCATATCTGGTGCAGTCACCATTTGCCGTTGGGGTCAAATTAACGGCATTATCACTGGAGTAGTCAATCAGTGGTAGTAGTCTGACTATGGATATAACAATGGACCAACTAAGTGTGAGCTAAGTGTGCTGGTGAATGCACTAGCAGCCCTCCTACCTTACCTAACTAAAATGTCGACAAAAGAAACTGATTTGTTTTAGGACACCCTCTATCATCTTGTTCTTCCTAAAGACATCGTCTACATCGGCTCCAAATAAACTGTGAAAATAATAATGATATCTAGATCAAATGCAGGATAACAGCCAATCTGACAATCTCTGCTTTTGACAATCTCTATCATTATCTTGACATTATACAAAACATTGATGATTGATCATGTCAGTCCTTCTGCAGGGCTCAAAAGCATGGACAATCCAAAACCGGGTGAAGAAGTCCTTTGTCGCTTCAAGAAAAGCGCTCTGCGGGACACCTTTCGTCGTCTTTCCATTATTGGCATCTGCAGGAGATGACTAAATCAGGAAGAGGGCGCTTTTATACAACGTCTAAAGTTATTGAGCCATGTAGATTGCATGGGCAACCTGGCTCAGGCACAATTAGTCCTCGAGTTTAAATCTGTTACAGAGGACGTCCTTCCATTAAATTGGAAGTAGCCCAGCCAATAAGAGATAAGTCGGTCGTAGATTGTAGACTCACACAAAGAAGAAATGAAGCTACATAAAATGAAATATATATTTTTTAAATACAGATTCTTTCTTCGAAATGTGTTCATTTCCACGAGCACTTCAGGCCTCAAACACTTTTTCTGAATTTTATTGACTCGGGAAAAATGGATCATCAATGCCATTCACTCGTAGCTCTTAATTCAATGAACGCCACATCGAACTGGGACAGTTTGCAATTTCAATGTGCCAGAGCCTTTATGATCGCCTTACAAAAATTTGTCGTGAGTGCTGAACTTATTCACTTGTTTCCCCTGTGAGACTCATTAACAACCTTCCTATACGAATTTAGCCAAGTCGCTGTCGATAGAATGAATTACTGGGCTCTCATCGAGTAACTTTTCAGATGACTATCGTCCTTCGATGATATCGTAAATGATTTAATTCACGAAAGACACTCACTTTCGTCTCGCATATCGTCAAAGTTTGAGTGCTCTGATAATAATATCTCTCACGTGAAACTGAAATCTGTGCTCTAACTCCTCTCAAAATTCACTAACACATTCTCATTTCAGTTTGCGACCAAAACTAATGCAAATGCGATTTATCACTCTTAAATTTTCCCAAAAGTTTACAACAAGATATGTATACACAATTCGTTCTCATTTAATGGGAGACGATACTGAAATAGGTATCCCCAAAAATTAGTCGTCGAAACGATAGTTAATGGCAGTTTTCAGTTTACGCGAGGCAGGCAAAACGATATCTCTCAGACGCTATCGGTTTTTTGTTGCTTACATGAAGCAAAACTATCGTCGATACGCTAGCGCGAGACTATTGTCGCCTTACGCGATTAGAGCCCTGGAATGAAGGACTCCCATATGGAGATAGTATGAGTCACAAGCGGCTAGTATCCAATAAAATGTGATGATCATAAAAACGAGATCCTAGCCTTTTGGGGGTTGACACGGCTCTTAGGGCGATGACATCACTCTCCATGGAAATAATTTAGGCTACTCGTTATCTGACCATATACTCGTTGACAGCGGTTCAATGAAGAGAACCGGGGTTCTGAGAGAAACCATGTGCAAGGGCGTTGATTTCTTCAAGCCTATGTGACCAAAATATTATACTGCCATGGGCCAGTATCTGCAAGGGCTTTCACAATTTATTGTAGTTTGATTATTGTCGGGAACTTTTCCACGAGTACCTTGGCAGCAGTTTATTGTGTGTATCTTATTGCGTGATTTTTTTGTTTTCCAGTTCTCGATCCTCTCGAGTGTTGCTTCCTCTTTATCTCAGCTATTTAGGATTTGGAAAAGCGTTGTCGTTGTAAAGATCGGAGATTTCTTGATTGTAATTTCGTTCACGACTTTTTAACCACGTGAGATTAAACGCTCTACTTTTTAATCCTGAGTTGTCAATCCCTTTCCATTTGTACACTCTTACGTGAACGTGAACGACAACTCTTGGTAAACTTGTTCACCTTAGAAGGAGGAAGTCTGTGTTATCATATGTCGTATACAGCCCTCCCCCTGAGGTATGAGCATAAGACCATCCGCTGTTTCATAAACTTACCCGCAACAACACATATCTCATAGAGTTCAAATGATTGAACACTTAAAGCATCGCCTTTCGGCAGCAATTTCTCCTCCTCAGACTGTGCAATTCATCGCAAAAAAAAAAAAAACAAAGATGAAAAATAAAGACTCACTTGCAAAAGATAAATATTCCATCCTTCTGGCAGATCAACCTTTAACCAGAATCATTTTCTTTTCACTCCCCAGCTAACGGTTTAGTTCAAACATAAATTAAGAATACTCCAAGCATCTGCGGGTGGTACATCACCCTCAGAAGAGTATTTTCTCGCCGGGCACTGTTAATCATAAATGTTCCCTCAATTGACAGGTCTTAAATTGATGATCGACCATGGACTAGCCACCAAGTATTATTATTCCTTCACTTCATCCGGCTTGGTAAGTTATCATTCTTCCATTCCCACGTTTCTCTTATATCCTTCTTTTTTTTCTTATTTTCTTCTGCATAAAAACTTCTATTGGACAAACTAAGAGAATAAACTGCAATTTTTCATTTTCTTGTCAAAGAACAGAAAATAAAGGAAATAGGTGTGGATAAAGTTTTTTCCCCATAAGACATTGCACCGCCAATCGATGGGAGCCGGAGATGAAAAACAAAAAAAAAAAAATCGCAAGGAAATACAAAAAAAAATATCTGAAGGACTTGAGGATATTTTCCTGAGTTGAGCATACACATGTACTTACGGAAAAAATATCCAAAAAATGAGAAAAATCTGCTGCTCCTTGTTCTTTTTTTTATTTGGTGGTGAAAGTTCGAAATTGTTTACTTTAAAAGTGTAAAAGTGTAGCTGTCGCAAAATAACACTATTTGGCGGAATGTGAAAAAAAATAAAATAAACCCAAACGCTGAGGTATTTTTATTTTCAATATCTTTTGTGTGAAAATAACTTTGAAAGTGTAGATTCCAAGGAGAATCTGTTGCCGGGTCTTAACTATTGGCTTGGCTTAAGGATAAATAAAGGTTAAGTTCACGTCAGTCACATCAGTAAAACTGTCTCTGCTAACTTTGGCTTTGATGAAAGTGTTCTAAGTATTGCAGCATGAGTGGAGTGCCAGAACTGTAAAATCATATTTTTGGGCACTTACTTCTGAGGACTGCTGCGACTGAAGTCGGATTATAGCACGATGTGTACACATGTGATCGAATATGTTACCACAGAACTGAGCCAATTTTAGAAGTCTTTGAAAAGTTTGAATCCAACAGAAATGTACTGAGTTCTACGGATTTCATTGATTGGATTGTACCAGTAATACCAGTATGTACATAGGGCTATGGTAATTTTGACTTTCAATGGTTTTGAGTAGTACAGCTGGAAAGGAGTGTCAGTGCCAGCGCGGAAAATTACTGTGAAATCATATTTTTGGGTATTTCATTCTGTGGATTGTTCTGATTGTTGCATCAATATTGCACAAGGTGGTGGTATTATTTTACACAATCTCAGAATGGCATAAGTAATTCCTTGGAAAAGTTTGAATCCAAAAGCAGAAATAAATACAGTGATAAAGTTCTGTGTCTACTGCGGTCCTGTTTCAAATGTCGTAAGAATAACGTCAATCAATTGATGGTCCGGACTTGAAATCATTGTTTCATTCACACATGTCAAAATTAACTTTTTCCTGATAAAAATAATAATATGGGTGGCGCTACAGTCCGAGGCGGACCTGGGCCTAGCTTCTCAGCAACCACTCGTGTTGTGCATGCTATTGTTCTTTTACGAGTGGAAGGGACCTACAGTTTAATGCTGACTCCGAACGGCGAAGTTGAGGAAGCTTTTTCTAGACAGGAATACTCTTTGAGCATTGTCAGAGACTCGAAAGAGGTGGAGCCGTGAATTATGATAGGTGGTAAATTTGGGTATTGAACCTGGCACCCTCTGCGTAGGAGTCGACGCACCTACCCACTACGCCACGGAGACCCACTTTTTCCTGATATTGATCCCATATTCGCATATGGGGCTTACCAACACTTTCTTGGATGTTGAGCTTGCAGCTTAGTATAGTAATGTGTTAAAGTATCAAAGATTACTAGCCTAGTGGGTGGGTGGGTGGGATATGTCAACATCTACAATACCTCAACTTCATAGCCATGGATTCTAGGTTCAATGCTCGAAGTTAGCAAACTTTCATAACTCAGGGGCCCATCTCTTTCGTGTCAAAATGCACAGAGTGTCTTCCTGTCTTGAAAGTGGTTCTCAAACTTCGCGGTTTAGAATCTCGAAACCATTTAACTGTAACTCGCATCCACTTCTACTATATAAAATAATAACACGCACATCAAGGGTGAGTACTGTGGAAACTAGGCCTAGGTTCGCCTCCGACTACCCACCTACACCTAGACCTCATTTTTCTAGTTCAAAGAGTGAGGACTAAATAGTATATCTGAGCGTAGATATGAATTTCGAAGAGACCGATGTAGCAATAAATGCCGCATAAACAATGACCTTGTACCCAGACCATTTCGGATATTGTAGACTTCGGAATCAAAATGTATAACCCTACTTCATGGACCTTATCATTCTTAGAGCAGTGAAGAAGAAAAAGACGATACATAGCTCGATCCAGGCAGACTCCTTCTGACGATAAGTGAGCCAAGTAAAGGATAGCAAGGAGAGTAGCTGGTCATGATATGCCACACTGGCACACTGGCAAAAGGATAGAGACGTAGCTCTTAACTTTAACGAGTCGCATGTATAAAATTGTCGTTAAATTAAATTCAACGTCAAATCAATGCTGCTAGAAGCCAGAAAACTGTGAGCCTCAGTTTCTTGTCTCGTTGGTCACTTCTAACTGAAGAGTTGTTTGCTTTTGCAGAATACAAACAACCATTCGGAGGAGGTGGTTGAAGCAAGCTTAGGGGTTGTAGAGCATTACACGGAGCATTTTTATTTATCTTAGGTTTTTCCTCCACGAATGACATGCTGTTCACTAGACAGGATAAATATCGTCGTATTAGACAGAGCTTTATATTTCAGAGTAACACTTAATATTTCTATAGGTTCAAGTGGAAATTGAGACGTCTCGCCAAGAATCAGGATGATTTAAACACACAATAAGACACTGATGATCCCAGTCCTGTTCAACATCGCAGTAGCTTGTACAATCTCAAAAGCTAATAAGAAGTGGTTGAAGAGAAAAGTTTTTTCATGGGATAAGGATCCCATGCAATCCTATTTGCGTTAATAAGACCTGGAAGAGATGATTCAACCACGAACTGTGCAGCAACATCAACCTATCCACATCTAAGGAATAAGTTGCCTGATTCAAAAAGAGTGTCTGTACAAATGATCTCCAAGCCAAGGAGTCTCCGAATCTGATCCTGTAAGATAATGCAACACACATCTCTTTTAGGCGCCACCTTTAGCGCAGAGGTGAAGATGCACCTCATACAAGTTGTCACGCCTAGATAGTGATACATAAAGAAGTTTGTTAGTTGAACCACAGGTCCACCCTGGACTGTAGCTTCACACAAAGAAGGGGTTGTTGACATCTGTTTGTCATGATTTGAATTGAAAATCTTATGAGCTGGTATGATTTTCTGTTGGCCAAAGAAATGGTTTATTTCTGGCGTTGGTCAAAGCCAGATTACAGCTGACAGCTGATTCGAACCATTTCCACTATTTGTCAGTGGTGACGACCATGCTTCCACATATAAGACACTGTTCCGTGACGAAATCATATACCAGTTACCTGGCTTAGTTGTCCATACATTCGACAAGGTCTAGCCATGAGTTGGATCCGTGGAGTTCTGACTACAGACACGTGACCCTACAGCTCACAGAATAGCATATACCGGTAACCTGGCTTAGTTGTCCGTACATTCGACAAAGTTTAGCCATCAGTGGGATCCGTGCAGTTCTGGCACAGACATGACCCTATAGCTCACAAAAATCGTTCTTCAAGGTCCACCTCTACTCACTCGCAACTGAAATTGGAATAAATAACGAACACAGAACCCTGCCCTAGACGATCAATTTGCAAAAGCTCTCCACTAACTTCAATCCCGGAACACTGTCTGCTTTCTGTGTGGGTCTACCTACTCTCACCGCCATGACAACCAAATGAGTGCGTCCTTGTTACCCGACTTCCGTTCAGCTTAAGATCTAATTCAATTACCCTCCCGTCGTGAAGTCGAATACTAGGTCACGTGAACTCTTTCCCTGGCTTATCAGCCTCCTCACCACACCTACGAGAATCATCCCATTATCCCTGATTGAACGATTGAACTCAGTGGCATCCTCAGTGACAAATTCTCAAGCGTATAAGCAGCCATTAGCATCTCATCCGAAACCTCAAATTTTCGATTATCACTTGGCACAACAGCCCCTTAATGAGCGGATCAATTATGTACCTACCCCACAAGCGCATTTCCGGTTAAAATTAAATCATTTAATATCAACCACAGTCTCGCCGCCGCTCTCCCCCCAATAAGCGGCAGACTCATTTAGCAGAGAAAAGACTATCAACAAAATAACTAACCACACAGCCCCTGTTTACCCGCCGACTAAGGGGATTATTACAGATTCCAGTCACGTATTCATTTCCAATTCAATAATTTCCTAACGTTGTTCATTTCGACTAAACTAATCCTCGTCGCTCGGTTTCGGCGGGTTTGAGAGTATTTAAATCAAAATTTCATTAAAACCTAATTCGGTTCATACCGCCGCGCGCCGTTCGTCGTTTGTGCGCCTTCATGCAAACGTTCAGCTCAACCCTTCATCCTCGACCCATTCCCGGAGATCATAAGCCCTATACGAAGAACTCTTCCATCATAGCCCACAGTGTAATCCCTTTAAATTACAATTATTATCATCAGCAAGGAGGAACGGCAATCCTTTGTTCTTCTCGGCTGGCTGACATTGCGCCGAAATCCGAAAAGGAGGTCCTTCCAACAGCGCCGGCTCACGTCGGAGGTAAGCTGGTGAATAAAAAAGAAAAAAACAATGCAAAACAGCAACAAAACACTCAATTAAAACGATGATTACCAATTAAGCGACCGAGGAGTTGGGGAAACTTATTAAACACAGGAAGTCACTAAAGCAGGGCGCTCCACTTCCTGTGCCTGTGTGAGCATCTACACAAATCAGATTGTAAGCCAGCGAGACTGTGAGTAGTTGGGCAGGTATCGCGCGGCGTATTTAAAGCACGATCCCTGCCCTCGTGCCTGTCTTTTGGCCTCAAATTACACGTTTTGCGGTGGTGGACCTGGCGGACCCTGGGTGAAACTTAAATCAACCTAATTTTAGAACGGACTACAAAGCACGTCTCCTGGATGCTCTCCTTTTAAAGTGACGGCGGCGACGGCAACGAGACGACAAAAGCAGAGGACCGACACTGGAAAGTCATTACGGAAATTTAAATTATTCTAATCTACGGATTAAACGATTTCACAACGGGACCTTAGACCTAGGCTGCCCGGATGACGCGTCTGACGGCTGCGATGAATGAATGAATGAATAGTCCAGTCGCTGCTGGTGCGCTCTTACGTTTTTGATTTTATTAAACGAAGCAGCAACGTTTGGGTAATTAAAACTTCCTGCTCTGCAAGACAAGACGTCTCTAGTTCTCTGTGTCACTTGTGTCTGTGTTTCTTTTCTTTTATCGAATTGAAAGCACACTTTTTACATTTTCGTCTGCTGCCTGAAAGGTTGGATGCCCGACCGACATCCAGGTGGAGTTTAAGTGTCACGTTCGTGTTTTCCTTTAATCCCAAGATACACGTCCCGGAGTCCAAGTTTCCCTGCCAGGCTGGGGGCTAATTAAAAAGGACTCTTTCGCTTAGTTTCAGATTGCCGTCAGTCCTTCAGTTTTACATGAACAATGGTGTTTTATTCTTTCCAGGTTGCATCGATTTAATTTTTTATATAACTTTATTTATTCTCATTTCACGAGGTGAAGAAAAAATTTAAATTACTTGATAATTACTTTGAAGGCGGCTACAGAAGAGAACGGGAAACAGAAATTGGAAAAGTGCAGATGAGTCTGAGACTTGAGAAACTTGAGGTGTACGCTGAGAGGTGTACTTTAGTTTACAGCGAGCATCAAGCTCGTTGGGAATATTTTAAATTTTCCTCTTGCATAAAGTAATTATCTCTTGTCTTTAGTTTATGGAGGGAGTTAAAGAATCAGCAACCATATTTGGATAGTACCCCACCCGTAGTCAAACACATTAAGCTTGATATTACTCTACAAAGTTGTGCGCCTTGAGAGTTATTTTCTGGGTTGGCTGTAGTTGTGCATGTTTTCCAGCGGCTTAAGAACGGTATTACAATTTACAATTTCTAAACCCACACATTACTTATTTAAGTGAAGTAATTTCGAATAAATATGTAAAACAAAGTTAGTGTGACTAAACAATTACCGCCGAGATAATAGAATTAATAAAGAAAAAACGTTATCCGCTCTTTAAAATATGTTTTAGCTAGCACACGGATAGTGAACTTAAGTTAGATAACTTTTGTTTTTAATGAGCACATTCTATCTCCATATTAGCTGTCCACAGTTTATGTTCAGGTATTTGGAAAGTGAGTTACTATAAAGGATCTCTTGGTATTCAGGTGTTTGAGGTATTCCTGCTCAGGGCTTTGTTGACTTGTTGCTACTTCGGTGTTTTCAATTGAGTCATCGTAATCTTTAAACAGACAAAACAGAGAATTTATTATAATGGGTTGCTGTTGATAGAATATACTGACGGCTCATCGAATCCTTGAGTCTAGTCAATAGCTGAATTATGAAGGACCGCTAATGCCCCGATGGTTATTCTTACATTTTCTAATGACCCTCTGATTCCCGTAAGTATAAGTATCGCTCAATGGTATTTCGAGTTGAAATATGTGCGTCGCTATAATTTGCTTCGCCAACGAAGATGAAATTAGGACAGGTTTGTTAAGGTGGTTGGTGCATTTATAGCCACCGTCACCTAGAAGACGTCCTGGAAACTCTTCTGCTTCTGTGCGTATTTTTATCCTACTTTCATTAAATATTTTGGAACCGCGGGTATTCCACGGCAGTGTGCAACAATATCTTTTATTATGAAACTTGAATTGAGTAGTATCCTTTACTATTGACATAAAATTGGTTTCTTACGCTTGACTTTGAACTCGGATTTGGGTACAATCAATTTCACTAATACCGTGGGGAAATCCACGTATTCGCTTAAAACCACAGCTATTTGCAACTTTGTAGTTTGGAGCATTGCGATATAATTTCCTGATTTTGATGCTAAGGCCTTTTCTGCTCTTGCACTTATTCTCGTCGGCTGCCTGAATCCATGTATATCCGCACCATCGTCTTGAATCTGGAAGGGAATTAAGATATTAAGTTAGAATACGAATAATTATATCTTTACCTTACTACGACCCCAATAATGCATTGCAGCTATCAATTGGATATTGAAGGTCACTGGGTCACAGAAAGCGTGGACACTGAAATGTGACTACACCTTCTGTAGCCTTCTAAATCATCTCTTACGAGAGTTATCAACTTAAGCATGTTGGCTTTTGAAATGTGGTATTTTTTTTTCCAAATTTAGCTTCTTCTAGTCCCTCCATGTGGTTGAGCCGATCTCTGTATATTTTTGTTCGTCTGTTGATTTCAGCATCACTGAGCCTATCCATTCGATTTCATTTGAGGACATTTTGGCGTATTTCCTTGATACCTTTTAAGGTATATGTAAAACAAACACAAACACACAAGACTAATCAGCATATTCCTATCACACATTTCATGCCATTTACCATAATCGGTACATCAACTTTTGTAGATGCGAGATCGAGTATAAAGGTAAAGGGAAGTTCAGATTTCAAATTTTGACAACCAACTCCCTGTGATAAATAGTTATCCGTTTTTTATGTGTCGAATTCAGTGAATTAAGTTATCTGATCGTTATCACATGTCAGTGAAAGCTGACACACGCTTATTAATAAGAATTTCAAGTTAACACATGAAATGCAAAGGTTGCATCTGAACTTACGATAGAAAAAATCCTTGAAACAAGCTTGATTGGTTTAACTAATTTATACTAACTTAATTACATTTAGCAGTTAAATTATTAATTTAACATGTCCCTCAACTTATTTATTTACTTAAGGTGGTGGTGCTACTTCCGGCGTGGAGCTGGGCCTCAACCATCAAGTGTCTGCAGTCAGCTCAATCCTAAGCTAGCTGTCTCCAGTTTCGCACTCTCAGTAGGATGAGGTCGCTTTCAAATTACGTGCGCTCTACATGCCCTAGCCATCTCAATCATTGTCGCTCTACTAGTCGTACAAAGTCCATGCCTCTGCGCCATATATCAGGATTGGTTTTGATTAAGGTCTTATAGAGCGTGTCTTTGGCTGTTCGAGAGAAGGCTTTGTTGCCAGTAGCTTTCTTCGCACAAATAAGTAGCGATTGACAAGGGTTACTCTTCGTTTTATTGCATCGCTGCTGTCGTTGTCTGAGTTGATAGTGGTTCCTAGGTAGACGTGGTCTACTGGAAAGCTATATCTGTCTGCTTGGCGCTTTGTCCGAGACGTCGGTGTTTGGTTTCATTTATGTTCTCATACACGAGAAGTTGGACTGACTTCCGATTGATTGTGCCTGGTGTACGTGTGATTTCGTTCAAGAATGATGTTAAAGAATTCGAATGACAGCAATTCGACTTGACTGAATCTACTACCCGCCATCTAAGACCTTGTACGCCATGCAGTTGTTATTCAGAGGGTCTCCTTTTGTGTAAATGTTTCAAAAATGCTGAGCTTATATTCATTGGGCATGCTTTTTCCGACCATATCTAACAGATGAGTTGGTACATGCTCCTTAGCAAGTCATTACATGACACTAAGAAATGCTTGGCCGCTAGACCGTCAGCTCAAGCAGCATTGTTGTATTTCAGTTAAGATATGGCCATCTTTAGTTCATCTGGGTCGGGTGAAAGGAATTGTTGATATACATTTCTTTCATACCACTTGTACGGATAATTCTGCCTGATAGATGGATTCGGTTCTACGTTGCCGATATACAGTCTACAGAAATGGTTCCTCCATATCCTTCGCATTGGCTGCGATTGTACTGGGACGTTCCTTTGAAAATTGTTCCGGCTTTATGTCCTTCAACACTCAACAATTTGCTTGTAAAAAAATATATTACACTAAGAATTAATACACAGTAAATTACATAAAATTTAGTTCACTATATCTAACGTCTACGTTTTCAAATCAAGGTTTATGCCAGCGCTGGAGGTAATCATTTTGGTATTGTCCGAAGGTGAATACGGAACAGTGATCAAAGATAGTTCAAGGAGAGAAGTATGTTTTTGTTATATTTTTCTAAATCTTAATAGTAACAGTTTTTATAAACGATAGACAACGGCAGAGATAATCTGAGTATGTAGGCGAGGGGCGAAAAGGGTGTTGGTAGACTCTACTATCACAGTTAGAGTTATGCTGGATCCAAAGGGACCGACGAACGAGATTGTTGGATTAACCACCAACATTTTCAGTGCTAGCCTAGGTCATTAAAATCACGGAGTGATACAGTCCTATTAAAAGTGAGTAGTTCGAAGTATAGAAGTGACCCTTAGTGGACGAAATCGTTAAGAACGCTACTCCTGATCGTATATACGATTCAGGTATTAAGTCTTCGTATAGCGCCGACGAATCATTTTGATCATGACATACATTTTTATAATATTTGTCGTATTGTATAGGACTGCATTGGGCAAGGTTATAGCCACATATTTATTTGCGAAGATTAATAATAATATGGGTGGCGCTACAGCCCGTAGAGGGCCAGGGCCTAGCTTCTCAGCAACCACTCTTGTTGTGCGTGCTATTGTTCTCTCACGCGTGGAAGGCCCTACAGTTTAATGCCGACTCCGAACGGCTTAGTTGAGAAGCTTTTTCTAGACAGGAGTACTCTTTGAGCATTGTCAGTGACTCGAAAGAGGTGGAGCCGTGGAATATGAAAATGTGGTAAGTTCGGGTATCGAACCTGGCACCCTCTGCGTAGGAGTCGACGCACTAACCCCCAACGCCACGGCGACCCAATTTTTTTTGCGAAGATTATGTACCACAAAATAAAGTCAAATTTTGTAAATTGGATATGTGGTTACTATGACAGGGCAACCTAATATACTTAAATAAATTCTTAATCACTTTGTCTTTTTTTTTTTTTCTTATCGCACACCTCGTTCAACAGATCGCAGTTGAATAGATCTCGCAAAAACAATTAATGGTTTAATATCCCGTCATGTTTTGCCTAGTATAGGAGTGTAATAGAGTAGCTTTGTTTGATTTCATCGTTCAGAAACAATGCGTTTGTCTTTTGTATTTAGGTAGCATCGATAGGTAGCAGCGTTGTTCAATTTCATCATGGCAAGTTTCTCCTCGAGCTTTGAATTTATTGAATAATTTGTCCACTTTTGGACATTTTTCAATCTCTTCGATCGGCCTTAAGTTTCCTTCTGAGAAGCTAGCTCACTGTCTTTCTTTTCTGATCATAGACATCAGGAACAGCTCTCACAGTTGGTTGCAGCTTTACTATTTACACTTCCAGTCCTGCAGAATGTGCCTGCTGCACTTATTATCTAACCAGTGATTTTTCATTAGTAGTGTTGTTAATTATGCAACATTTTGGATGGCTTCTCGATTACGTCTACAATCGTCTTCAAAAGTTTTTGTACAGGTGGCGTCTTACAGAGTTTTTGGAATCCTTTCCATTTGAAGCCTTTTGACTTAAAAATCTTATAGTCTTGCTCTACCCCGTTACCACATAGATATCGAAAATTTTGAAGTAGTTATTTAGCTTGTGTACCTCGGGACTTGAACTCCATTTACATGGGTGTCCGACCACCCTTGACAACCGATGCCACTTAGGTTTGTCGATACAACTGGGCTCAAAACTTTCGATTTGAACGACCAAGATCATGGTCTAAAAAACAACTTTGTTTGAGTTTTGCCGAAGTTGGACGTCAAGCAAAACGGCAGAAATGATTATTGGTGCCATCGAAAAAAGAAGCACTTTTGGGTCTATCTGAGAGGTAGCTAAATGAAAGAGATGACATCCCCGCGAGCTGTAGGAGGGGTAACAAGAAAGTCCGGCAAGTACAAGTCCGATGAACACCTATGCTTCAGCGAAGATAGTCATCGAATCCGAGCCTCCTGGCTCGAGAAAGAGAGGAAGACCCAAGTATAAAGACCAAGCCGTCACAGACCCAAGACAACTTGATGATTGGAATCAGCCTACTCAGGACCATTCACGATGGAAGGCAGCTATTGCTGAGGCTCACATAGTCGCAGCTCTGATAAGTAAGTAACTGTGTAGCCTCTGTTTTTTCAGGACTCTGGCGAAGATCTGTTCCTCACAGATAAGCGTTTAAATCTTCTAAATCGATCTCATTTCTGGGAGTTAATAAAGGTCATCCTTGTCCTCCATTGAGACATCAGAATAGTTTTTTTTAGTTTTTTAGTTAGTTAGTTGACTTTTTTTATATATCATACATAGACGTTAGAATAGTGTTACCCAATTTGGTATCATTTATCATATTATTCAAATTATGTAGGGAAGGTTTTGAGAGGTCTTTGGCTAAGTCTCCCTCGAACTTCAAATGCTCGAATTATTCTAGTACAATTAAAGTGTTCACTCCGTCCTCTTTCTTCCTGTATATTTGGTAAAAACAAAAAATGTGTTCGTCTGCAGTTCGTATCCATAATATTCATCGAATTCGCTTTCCGTTGGTTTACATCTGCTGTCACCACTCCCAATCACTAGAAGAACGTATACAAATATCCCCCACTCATCAGCTGTCACAATTTACGACATTGGACGTCAGAAGCCTCTTAACACAAAAGCCGACATGACCCCATTGTAGTGGTTCGTATTCTACGTACATTCATTTCATTACTCATTAAGACCTTCATCCTTTTTGCTTACATTACCATCATCATTATTTAATCTCGTCTCCATCATAAAATAAACATATCCGTGATAGTAACTCATGACGATAGTAAAAACTCTCATCATCATTTCCACCGCTGCACCATCAAGGCAATTTCATCATAAAGGAGGGCTTATCGTCCTCCTGGCAAAGTGCAGCGCATTCCTTTTATGTTGTGACAGCTCGGTTCCTCTCGCCCATTTTGACACTCTTTCTTTTTTGTTTCCTCTTTCGTAACTCTATATATCACAAGTTCAACCGCATATCCTTTTGGGTTAGTGTTGTCCCAGAAAAGAAGTGCCGTGTGGATGCAGGCAGGAGGTGGAGCAGCGAAAGCGGATCCCTTACAGAGTTCCATGCTCTCTATTAGTGTGATTTACACTCTTCAGGGTGGAGTTTTATTCGTGTCCATTTGCCATTATTTTCCCTCAACCGTGACAGGAGTGAAATTCCATCCTGCAAGGATTATTCTCCTGATCTAATGACTTAAAAAATTGAGACATTCATTTGCTTGAGCTTTGAATTACACATCTAACACCAGCCGGCGAGGGAGTGAACAACTGCCATGCACAGGTGAGCTCGGGCAAAACGTGAGATCTGGTGTATCTAGATGTGTTCCGTTGCCTTAGTTGATTTGAATAATTCATCAATCCCTAGGACGAAGCCTCCCCAATGGTCGCAGAGGCTGTAGTTCCCTTGAAAATCTACCATTTGGTCACTGTCCTGAAGCGTGCTGTCGAATTTATTTGTGAGCATGCACAGAGTCCGTCTGTCGGACATCGCCGGGAACTGGGTCAGTGTTTCCGTGGCTATAAATGATATACAACGGCTTTTACGCCAAGAATAAAAGAAACATTTTTTACTGCATTCATGGAGATAAAATGTCGATGGCATCATCGTGCAGACATTTATTGCCCATTTATAACTACACGAGTCTCGTAGTGCTTTCTTTTTTGGTTCTCTTTTGCGGGCGGTTCAAGCGGGGGGGATTATTCAAAAGGGCTCTCCTCGTCGCGGTCGTCCGGTGCCCGGCTGGGGTGGAGTCATTACCAATTTGTGCTCGAATGCTGATGAAGAAAATTTACTTTTCAGAGACAGAGAGAGAGACAGAGATGGTGCTAGAGAGAGCGTGGGATAAGTCCTTGATGAGTTGCTCGGTCGGTGGACGTTGTTGGAAAGTCTTCTGTGGGAGGACTGCTTGCATATGGTTAAAATGCAATCTCGTTTTGTTCATTAAGATACTCGTGTAAGTAATTAATCGGACTCGTGTGTGTGAGTGCGTCGATTGTCCTCTTGTAAATCCAGTCATTAAGGGAAACGTTTACCAATTTATTCAGAGCATTCGGATACATCTTAATTGAATCGTTGTGCAATAAGTAGGTCCTCATAAACTTTCAACTCTCATTTCCGAAATGATGAGGCAATTGCGGAAATATTCTTTTCATCTGGGATATTTTTTGAGATTATTTGATTGCCCTCCATTCAACGACAGTATAAAGGGGGAATATTCGGATGAGCTGGTTGATGCCGAAAACGTTTTAATCCTAGTATAGCTGTACGTGTTTTAGACGATCAAGAGATTTACTACGAGTTCCTGAGGGAATCTTTTCACAGTCAGTCAAAAATGTTCTTTAGCCATAACGAGGCAATGACACAATTCACGGCGTAAATGCATACCAATTAGATCAAATCCGAATGTGAATTGAGAATTTCATAATTGGGGACTCCTCAGGGAGTATGAAGAACCAAATGTGACAGTTGGGCGAAATGCTTGCATCAGTGTGCACAGAGGTAGAGGTGGTGTCTGTTCCTCGATGTCGATATGATGACAAGCAGCATGTGAAAACCGAATACTGAAAATCAGGATGAAACATATTTCAGCATGGACAGATACATACTAAAAAACAAATAATACAAAGTTATTTGACTTGTACAGTACCTCCCATCCCAATGAAAATTTCCGTACAGCTACGTTTCCGTAGATGAGGTTGATGTGGCCTTGATGCGTATTGTTTTGAGGCAATCGCTTATGTACTGGAGATATTCGATGTTGGTAAACCATCGATGTTGAAGTCGATGTCAACATCGTTAGCTGAACATCGATGACCGATAATAATCGAACTCAAGATATCGCATACTTCACATCAAAAACCAAGAATGAAAGAATACAAAAAAACCAAAAAAAAAATTTGTTATCAAACTCAAGTCGAAACATTCCATGAACCAATTCCTAAAACTGATCAGTGATAATGCTTACGTCATTATGATGAAAGTCCAGAGAATTATTCCGAATCTACAATTAAAAGTCGGTTTTCCTTTGCTAACATCGAGGGCCGATGTCTTGTGCCTAACATCGATTATGCTATATTTTCAGAACTAGAACATCGATTTCAAAACATCCATGTTTTGCTATCATTGATGAACATCGAATATCCCTATTATGAACTAAAGACAAACAACCACTGCCTTCACTCTTTGCAGCAATCGCCGTAATGTAGAATTATATCATGTCGCAGTTTTTTAACCTCTTTTTGCCCGTCCCGTCCCATCCCATCGCACTGCCTGAATGGCCTTATAGGTTTTCCACTTGGAGAATTCAAAATGCTTGTCCTTATTCTGTTGCCCATGGTCGTCAGCAGCAGGGGAATCCGAATCCGAGGTTTGTAATCGTTTCGGAACTATGCTTTTTTACACGATGGGGAAGTTACTGGAGAACCAGGCCCTGGTTTCAACCCTGGGACAAGGGGCATACATTGGTTCACCTCTAAGAGTCTGTAATAGCTATCCAGAGGGCGCCGCGAGTAGGCTGTAATATTAACTTGAACATTACATTTACAGGGATCGTTGGTGGCATCTCACCAAGCTGAAGTTAACAACCTTGCCCTCGATTCACAGGCCCATGCCCTCCGGAGAGAAAAATTCACATTCTGGTATCTTATTCTCATCACGTAGATGGCATATAAAGGAACATTCATCAATAAGTTGCATGGGCTGGCCAGGTGTCTACATAGCCAACGCCTTAGTTGGCTGGGCAATGTAGAACTCATGGTAAACTTAAGTTCGGCTCGAGGAGTCTTCTATTCCGAAACCTGTGTCAACTAACTTATTGTAACATATTGCCCTAGATGGAGAGACTTGTTGGTTGAGGCCTAGGTAAACTATAATCTGCAGCAACACACACAAAGACAAAATTTACTTCATTTGAATGGGATATATAACTTGTCGCAGTTGCGTTTGATGCAACGTAGACAATGTCATCTTAAAATTCCCTCGAATCTTTCAGATCGCGTATAAATTCGCCAATGAAAGGTTTAATCTATATTTCGTATCGTTCTTATTGCTTACAGTGACGACAGCTATGGTGCAGCTGATTCTTAAAATGGCAAGAGACACAGCCAATTCGCAAATCTCTGTTCCGAATAAACTGTTTGTAAATATCATCAGTAGAGGCTTGATAAAAAAGCAAGGCCGGCGTGACATAACTGACTGCAAGTGTGTCGATTATTTCTACTTGGGATTGCCTTACGCAAAAAAAGGACTCGCACTTCATATTTCCGGTTCTTGTTTTGCTTGTTTGACTTCAGTTTTCAAACGTGATGCCTGTTCTCACCCATTTTTCCACGGCAAATGCCTCAATTTTATTATTTTCAAGTAACTCTCGTTGGAATTCAACTTGCTTATCACAATCGGTTTAACAAACACTTTCCTCGTTGTATTAAGGGTTTGTAATGGGCTTTCCTGTTCTAAGTTGAATCAATCAAATTTAATTATCGTCAAATTCGATAGAGGCTACAATTTTTCGCATCATTGTTAACACTAGCATTTGTCCGGAATGTGCATTCAAAGTCTTACAGAGTTTTACCAAATGTATTCCGGATATTCATGCCGCCCCTAACAGTTTCAACAAAAACACGAAACGAATGCAAAAGTCCTTCAGGGACTCACTGTTCTTTGAAAAAGCCCTTATTGAATACAACACAATTTGAACAGAATATTTCTGCAGTGAAGTAAATTTACACATCACCGGCTTGCAATGGTTTGCAAAGTCGCCTTGGGCCTGGGAAATGCACGTCATTCCATCAGAGGCCAGTTCTAAAAATGCCATTTCTCTCTGCACTGCATCTGTCAGGTGAGGCCGTTCAGGTATGAGAACTAAACCCGATTGCCAGAGGGAATCAAAATCCGACAAATTGCAGCTGTCCAATTTATTGCCTCGCAGATATGTTTCATCGATCGGAAATGGTCATTGTTCGGCCGGGTATTTCCCACTTATGCAAAAGTGTCAACACCAAATCATTTACAGACGGTTGACTGATTGCACTAGGGGGTGCCTACAGGGTGCAGAGATTTTTCCATCCTTCATCAAATTTAAAGTGCATCGGTGGAAGAAGCACTGCTTGCGGCTAATAAGGATTTAAATTTTCACACACACTTGTTCTTGTCACTTGAAACTACCTAGTTTGGCAATTCAAAGGGGGAAAATGTTATTCATCCCCCAGATGATGTCTGCGCGAGTTGGTGCTAACTTCAAAGATGGAAATGGGCCATCTGGTGTGTCTGTGAATACTGTCCGGTCTTATTACTGATGGAATATATTTATTTCAGGTAACAGCCTAAGCACCTTGGTGCTCTGGCTACAAAGCTACTCAACAAGTTTAATTGTATTGTAGGTATCCAATAAATAAATAAATATTTCAGGTAAATTTTAATTCAAAACTGAACAAGGGCTACTTCTAGACAGCTTATTAGAAAGATGAGGCTTTATTTATAACAGAAATTTTGTATGAAATAAGGCTTAAGTAAGAACACAAGGACATGGCGGTGGTTTCTAAGAGTGCTCGCCCCGAAAATTTCATCGAATATTTATTACAATGTACATGACGTGTTCCTTGTTATCCTTCTTATTCTCTGCTTGAGGAGATTGTAAAATGAAAAGAATAAACAAATAAAAGAAATGTAAAGAAATCCATAAAAACAGAGGATAACTTTTGTAAAGCAAGTCAGGGTGGAAGCGAAGTTGCATATTGACTCTACATGACCTAGCCATAATGCACATTATCCAGAGCATTGGAAAACTGCGATTGTACAGCCCATATCCAAGAGAGGAAAAGATTCTTCGAATCCTTGCAAACTCCGGTCAATTAGTCTCCTTCCGAACATCAGCAAGGTATTCGAGAAGGTGATCAATAGAACTCTGATCAACTGGACTAAGGACAACAATATAATTCCGTATAACCAATTCGGCTTCAAAGCGGGGCGAAACCAGTGTCGGATATCCAATGTAACAAGAGCCAGAAACAATGTACGGGTGCCTGCTTGATTGATCTGGAGAAGGCCTTTGACACCGTATGGTTAGAAGGACTTTTCTAAAAGCTCAATTGGCTAGGTATTAGCAAACCATTGCTGTACCTACTGTGTAACATGCTTTACGGTAGAGAGAAGTTGTGGCGACTGGAAGTTCAGTATCAACTTTCAGAAGTCGGAAACCATTCTGTTAAGGACGCCGTTGTATAAGGCCTCGGCGGATACGAAAAAGAATTGGCGAAAGTTCTTAATCGTTGGAAGACATGGGGAACCACTGGCGCAAAAGACTGTAGTCAGATACCTGGGGATTTGGCTAGATCAGTATTTATATTTTAATAAACATATAGATGCTGCTCTGGCCAGAGCCCGATGCGCTTTTGCCCTTACAAAGAGACTGTTTTACAACAGCCAACTCGATGCGAGGGTGAAGGTCATCTGCTACATGGCCCTCATCCGGCCAATGCTCAACTATGGCTGTCCCGTGTGGTTCAACGTGAGTGCAAGTTTGATGGAAAAGATTCGGTTGTTTGAGAGGGCTTGTCTTAGGGCTTGCCTTCGCCTTTATCGAACTCCAGAGTCCCAGTACATAAAATTCTATTCCAATGAGGTTTTATACAACAGGGCAAACCTGATAAGGGTGGACAATTTCCTGTTGAAGTTGATTCGAGGTCATACTGCTAGAGCGATGAAACTCGTCCAGTAACTTGATCTCAGGGGCTTACTACCCCAATCCAAAATACCACGAAAAGGTACGCCACAGTGGCTTCGTTCCCCCAGAAGCTTTTCTCCACTTAGATAAGCACGGCCTGTTACAAGATATGAATGCGGTACCGCTCATTTTTCACAAAGCCAGATCAATTGTGGATGGGCGACTCAACCGCGACTGTTCTGTCGCACAACGAGCTGAGGAGGGTCTCCTCCGGTTCAGTACGGCGGTATCCAGCCGAGACATTCGGGATGTTGCTAGGCAGCACCAAAATTTCTGGTGGCTGGGGAGCGAGGGAACTCCAGCGTCGAACCCTTTAGACCCGGGGTAGAAAGGGTAGTGCGTTCCCCCTTATGGGGCGCAGTCGGTCTCTGTCTTGCAGCGGATTAGATGAAAATCTATCAGCCGCAACCTATGGCCGACTTATATATCTTAGGGTAGTTTTAAGGTAGTTTTTTAAGTTGTATATATGTGAAAAAAAAAAAAAAATAAATAAAAAATTAAAAAACAAGAAGAAATAACAAAAAAAAAATAAATAATTAGCAAGAATGTATATGTGTATACATGACGATACATGTATACATTGTGTTTATTAAGGATATATGCGTATACACATGTGTATAGGGGTATAGACAGGTGTATATGCATATATACGTAGGTTAGCTTAAGTTAGTTTGTAAGTTTTATTTTAAGGTAGATTGTAAGTTAGCTTGTAAGTTTTAATATAAACGTTCAGTCATTAAGTTTTCAAATTTTTTCTTAATAGTAAGTTGTTCTTTTTAAATTCTCATTTATATTTCACTCCGTAAGATTAGGTCGAAAGGACATAGAATAAGGTTAAAACCTGTTTTAAGCATTTTTGTCTAGTATATAAGTTGTTATGAATTCCACAATAAAAATGAATTAAAATGTAAAAAAAAAAAATTATGACCTAGCCACCTTAGGCATTGTGTGTGCAGACGCATATCTAGGATAAAGACGCTATACTAGTTATGTAGCTTAGATCATGGTAGAATCTTCCGTTCCAGAAAATGTATAAAGATACCGCCAATCCGCGAATATCTGGTAAAGCGTCTCTTAATCTAAGGATGCATAGCTTAACTAGACCATGCAGAGATTATGTTCCGGGACAAAGCAACATCAACTTAAAAACACAGAGTTAAAAAAAAATAATTTAGTAATTATAAATTGCATTCTTCACATCTTGATCAATTGTTTGCCCCGTCACAAGTACTACTGAGGACGCTACTGACCACAGACTCATACACAAAATTGAACATATAACCTAGAATGTGTTACTAATCTTGTTGCAAAGGTATGGGAGGTGTTGTGGTACGTAACTCACGCTACTATTCAAAAACTTTTACAGTAAACAAACCGAGTACATATCTTTATTTTATTATTTTTATATTGGTCTTAACACTTCTTTGGTATTCATTCATGCTGTACATCTCTCAAAAGTGGTGTCACATAGAAAATAATTCTCTATTTCGCTTTCAGAGTGTAGACCCAGTTTACATTTTGAGAAAATCAATTATTTTGTTGACCTATTATCTATGGAGATAAATAACTTTAAGAGGAGCTATCTCTACCTGCATGCCAATCGGACTCAGAATCACGTTTTTCTCGCAACCTTGTTTTCGTAGTCGGTAATGACTGTAACTTTGTTAACGGCTACACCGATCAGTTCAAAGTTTTTATCACTTATTCTATATTAAATTTTCCTCCGGGCGAACGAAGAACGTTTTGTACGATTATTTTTATATAGTCAAGATGTGGGAGAATTTTTGGCTAAAACAACAAACTGGATTTTAAACATTCGCCATTTTTCCTTCTTTGATCCAGGGCAGCATATTATTAACTATTGGTTTTTTAATTTTTATGGATTTGAGATAATCCAGTGATGAGCTGCAGTGATCACCAACAACCCTTTTTTTATTGGATCCAGTAAAAATATATCGTATTTTTTTACATTTTGATGTACAAAATTACATAGATACTTATTTAGTTTTAAAACATAATTAAATATTGTTCTTGTTGAAAAACATTTTGTATTATATCCGCCACTAAATTTTTTAAATGCCTAACTGTCATTACATTTTTGAAAAAAAAAAATAAGTCTTCATTTGCAAAAACAACAACAGCTTATAATGCTTTTTTAGAAAAATTGTCGTTAACCTGGAAAAACATTCAGGAACATAAAATTCACAAGAACTAGTAACGAATGTGTCCCATGTAGATACAACTTTAGCCGATTTTATACGGTAAATGTGTGTGGTGTGTCATAAATCGTATCAGCTTTCGAGAGAGTTTTCTTTTTCCCAGCTTGGTGTTTCGGATACATCGCAGCTGAAAAAATGTCTTATGGTCATTTTGTTCACTAAAAATTAAACACAACTTAATGATTTTTTTTCTCCATCGTCTGGATTTGCTTTCATTCGACCAAATTTTAAGGTCTCAACTTAATTTACAACTTTTCTATCAACTCCTCATTTCCTCAATTTACGGAAATATCAAAAGTTAAGGGATGAAATCTAGGATTTTGCCCTCCCACTTTTCATCCTTTCAGCCTGCAAGTATACAAGATGCGATGATTGTGATTTCATTTATCGTTTTTATCTCTCAAACTGGACAAAAATAATGGTGATCGAACGAATGCAGGATTCATTGCCGTTAAACAAGAGAAGTCACTGGTCTTTTCGATTTGAATTGAAATAATGAAGTATTTGGCAGATTCTTCCTCATTTGTTAACAGACCCCGTGAATTACGGGCAATTACGCACTGACTAAGCTTTTTACAATATTATGCCCTCAGGTCATTTCAATAGGCCAAAGCAGACAAATGTACATAGTCGCTTGTCCCGCTCTCTTCATAACGTTCCCGACAGCAATTGCAACCAGATACATGGAGATATCCAAACATTATCCCTGCTGAAAATGTTCACTCTCAAATTTCCATCTCATGGCTCGTAACCCACACACCGTAAATTCAAAGTCGAAAGTTACGCTGTATGTCAAAAATATCCAAGGTTATATTTAAAAACTGAAAGTTGGAGAACTTCTTGATCTTAAATTTCAGACTTCTTCTTCTTCTGGTGGCGCTACAATCGGAGGTGGACCTGGGCCTTAACCAGTAAGCCTCTCCAGCCGGTACGATATTAAGCCAGCTGTCTCGAACTGCGCACCCCAAGTCGATTGAGGTCCTTCTCCAGCTGGTTGCGCCATTAGTTCCGTGAGCGTCCTCTATTGCGTTGTCCCACTGGTTCGGAGTCGAAGAATTTCAGACACCGAGTCGAAATAGTGAACAAAACCGATTTCCAACTCGGCGGTTAAACCTCGAGTTGAGACCAACTCCAAAGTAGATCAACTCCCTGGTTTTCCGGTAAGTTCAGCAATGGTGAACAAAAATAAAACGACCCTTAATCTGCTTCAACTACGCAAACTACAACTAAATGCTTGAGCAAAATACGAACCAGTTTCGCAATTTTGGGTCACTATATATTTTTCCATGTAGCTTTGTTAGCTTCAGCAGAAGAACTATACTTCTGCAGTCGTCAACAATTTTAACATTTTATCATGATTGGGAGTTGTGCATTTCCGTTAGCAATTTTTTTTTTCTAAATTTTTTGTTGTACTGGATTCATAGATAATTTTTTATACGCTCGTTTACTGACTTATTTATGGACTTACTTCACTTCGATTGGGCTTTTCACCAGAATGTACATTCTCTATCGGATTTTGTGTCATGGCACGCATTAATATTTTAATTATAATTTTTTTATATTTTTTTATATTTATATTAAGAGTTATTATTAAGATTAAGTGTCTATTTCTTATTAAAAATTAGTTTTTTTGTAAAAAAAAGTATCCTATAGTTCTATAAAAATATAAACAGTGTCAAAATGAAGGCTTTATAATAGCTATCATGTCATGGTTTCTCCGAGTAAAGATTGTCAAAATGGGAGAGCTGAAGTTTGGGTTTCGACTACGGTGCGCAATGCTCACTTTGCCCCTGACGCCCAAGTCCGAGTAACGACAATCTTCTTCAGCTTGCTTGACTTATCTCTTATCTTGACTTATTCTTATCGTAATAACAATGTCATTTTCACATTCATTATCATACAATATCATACATAGTTCAAGCGATCAATAGATTGTTTAAAATTTGCACTGCATCTACTTAAAAAAATTAATGAGTTTTGTAATAGTTGCTAATATTTTACAATGAGTAAATCTGGAATACTATTCCCACCGACTCCGAATGACGATGTTTGAGCAGGTTTTTAAGACTTTTTGATCATTGTCAGTTACTCGAGAATGGTAAACCGTGAATTATGAGAGTTGCTCGTTTCGGTGACGAAACCTAAAAACCCCATGGTAACAGTCATCACAATTACCAACTACACAATGGTCCCTAAAAGACGGCTAAAATAAATACCCATTCAAAGGAATTAAATCCACACCATCAAACGTAGTCCAACGAGTTAAACCCAAGCACACAAAACGTAAACATTGCCAAGCAACGAATGCATCCAGCGATTTAATGCCAACGCAAGGACCACAAATAAATTAGTTTATTCTGCTGCGCTCTATTTAACCTTTCTGTTTGCACACACATTTCTCTTAATCACCAATCCCACGTCTCTCCTGCAGCCGAGGAAGAAAACACCATTCTCATCTGATTCCACCTGAAAATATCGTCCTTGATGATTCCGTGTTTTTCATAATCTCCTCCATAATCTTCAAAGGAAATTACATTTCTCTTAACTGTCCCAACATTTGTTTAAAAAATAAAAGAGTCTTAAAGCGAAACGTGTTTCTCTCACACTACGGCAGATGGATATCGTGATGATTATTTATCTTGCGGGTCAAGAGGGAAGTTCAGTATGGTCGCCGGCAGAGCCAAAAGCCCCCCCGGGGGCCAGGACTTCTATGAAAGCGAACAAAAAATATATATCGTAGATAATATTTCTCCTTAAGCCTTGTTACAGCGTCTCTTTTAAAAATAATTTTCTGGAAGTGGTTTAATTAAAAGTACTTTGCATTCAAATTAATGTCGAGTAGAAGTTGAGGTTTATTCATTTTTTTTTTGTTCTGCATGCTCTTCCCTTCAGACTCCCTCGTGTGCGCGGTCGCTCTCTTTCTAAATGGTCGTGGCTGAAAATTTGGGTCAAGGCATGAAGCCGGGGTACACTTACTGTGAGAAATTCTCTCGAATTACATTTAATGATGCCGGTTGACAGTCATATTTTTGCTAAGAAGTTATGAAAACCAAAATGTAATCACTTTCTGTGCGACGTTGGGATGGGGGGTGTTGCTTGTGATTGGAGTGAAGTGATGTAACTTAATGCTAAGCATGACGGGGATGTAATTGACAGAATTTCCAAGTGAATCTAGTTCAACCTCAGCCTCACAAGTGAACTGCAAATGGAAAGTCACACGAAGTTGAGTGTGTTGCTATGAGGCAGAATTATTTTCGACTTTAATTAATACTCTGCTTGAGTGATGACAAATTTAAGGCATTAATCTTTCGATTTAAGATATGATGTCGAATAAAAATTGAAGGCAGATCTGTGCCAAGCTAATAAGCTGTTGTCTTTCACTTCAGTGTGAATTTTCGATTCCGGTTTCATCCAAATGGAACTACTTGATAATCGGATCCAATAACTTATACAGCGCCTGGTATTTAATGGACATTGATCGCGAATTATTTGTCTGGGTCTTCGGAATTTAACTGAGGTCGTTCCAATTTCTTCGTTTTTTCATGACAACCATTTTGACAGTATGAACGATGAGGGTGATTTGGACCGATTCCTAAAGCGTATAGGGATTGTGTTCCTACATGTCCTGGTTTAGTCATTTGTTTGACTCTATTTATGAGCCTACATCTCAGTCTGATGTTGCTGAAAAGCCTAACAAGCGTGGCATCAGCTTAAAGACATGGACTGACATTTTATTTCGACACCAGAATTGTTCTTTGCTCTTTGACCAACAGAACAACCCTGAATCATCTTCACCAGGAAATTGTTCACACTTATCAAGTTGTACATTCTTAATAGCGCCCCCTTGAAATGTTATATGTTGTACTGGAGTTCTACAATGAAAGTGCAAGAAGTCGCATCACCCTTACGCTCACAATTATACAGACAAGAATGCCGCCGATGACCTCTCTTTTTACTCTCGCATCGCTGAAGCTGTTGAGAAATAGCATCTTCGTAAAGTACATGGATCTCTGGCCAAAGCAATATGTAAATACACTGACCTAGGCAGATATCCCACTATTTTTGCACCAGGCTGTCCATGCAACTGGACTCGGTTCCAAATTAGCGTTCGCAATAGAATGATTTGCGACTTTTCAAATTTCATCACCATACAGTCACCTTCAAAAGTGAGTGTACAGCATAAAGGCTCCTTGTGTTCTCACTAAAAAATAATGACGAATGCGACCCCAAGAAAAAAGCTAAAAATCAGTTTTCGAAGGTAATAAGTGTTATTTTAATATTTTACCATCACATGGCAACATAAAACCCAACATTCTTTTATTGTGGGGCATATACTATAGTAGCGCTTTACCTAACAGATGTTTGCTACTCGACTTAGAATCATCTACCGATTTTGCATCTCATAGATTACATGAAATAAACAATATTAAGTAAAGAATAGTTTATTAATAATTTTTTTAAACTCCAATCGTGACAAGCTAAGATCAATTTCGTTGCAAAGTTCATTAAAAGTTCTTATACACCTTGTAATAGTGTCAAGCCCAAAGGCTATAAAGGTTTTCGCCCAGTTACATAATATTATTGGGTTTAGAGTGTAGTGTGTGACGTAGCATTAAGTCACTAGTTTTAGTTCGTCCGCTGCCAGTGGTGTTCGTAGGTCTGTGGTTCTAGCGCTAGCTCATCATAGGTTAGCTAGGATAATCCAAGTTTTTCAAGTTTACTTGGTAATTCAAATTAATAAAATACTGTCTCTAAAGACTAAAAAAAAAACGTTGTTTAAGCCGAAAGGCACATATATATAAGAATTAGAATAGCTTAGAGTACTCGCATAGGGTCAGTAGGTTAGGATTAAATACAAAAAGTTATTTAAGATATTTAAGCTAGTTTGAGTATATTTTGTTTTTAATTCAAATAATTACAAAATTACATTGGAAAAAAAACTAGCGCTAGCTCGGATCATTGGGACTCAGGTTCGAATCCTGTCAGGTAGTGCTCCTTTTTTTCGGTTGTTCCAAGTTCCTCCAATTATGGTTCCATGACCGTGAAGTGGCTGAAGTGGTAAATTGGGAATTAGCGGCTCTCCAGATGGCATGTGGAGACCGGCAACTCTCCAAAGTACACCCGATGCAGAGGACAACTGGACCCATCCACTTCAGTCGCATTCTGACTTCGTGGATGGAACGTTGTGTATGATTGACAAAATTGAAGAGAAATAGTGCAGTTTTTTTGATCACATTTTAGGTGTAGAACGAATGAAGGAAGGTGGGAAGGATTTCTCGTCTGCGGTAGAAACAGGGTATTTAATTTTGGGCTTTCATATTTTCCTTCCCACCGATTCTTTTGTGTTGACGAGGCAGTTGGACGTTGGACGAGGAGTATTCGGGCCTCCCGGTCATTAAGACAACAGTGGAACATTACCTAGTGAGGAGTATCAAGAACACTACACACCCGACAAGTAGTGCATTAGCCAGGCATGAGATCTCGGATTAGGACCTAAATTAATAGACCTGATGTAAAATTAAGATCAGGGTTTCGATCATTGTAATAGGCTATACCCGGGTGTGCTTTGTGTGCGGTGAAAATTGAAACGGTCGGTAATGTTAATCAATTCCAGTAGAGGAAAAAAAAGTCACGATCCAACCAGGCGTTGGCAGTGGACGTCAATTTTCGTTCCAGTTCGGTATGAACAGGATTCGAATCCCGAAAAAGGCATCCATTTGTTTTTTTTTTTTTTTGATTCTTGCATTTTGGGTACCTTATTTTTCTTTTCTTTTGTGAAGTATTGCATTCTTTTTTTTAAAATTTATTCTTTATCTTAAGTTAGTTAAGCAACAATTGTATAGTTATAAGTGAATAAAATTGTGAAGAAAATTAAAAAGCGGAGTACCATCTTATTGTAGCGGTTCAAGAGGTCGCGCGTATGTCGGAAAATCGGTGTAACAATAAGTTCATTACAACCATAGTAGGTTCTATGCCTCTTATCGTAGATTCACAGGAAGAAATCTTCGGGGAGCATATATATTCATGAGAAAAAGTAATTCTAGTGAATTTTCACGGTGAATAATAACGTCGCGGATAGACATGGCTGACGCTGCCTTACGCCTAAAACTCAAGGTTTGCAAGCGTATTATTTTATATCTGTCGTCATATTTATTGAGTTCGTCGAGGGTTTATAATTTACGGAGAGCGTATCTCGTGAAATTCTTTTACAGTCTTTTGACTCTGAGTTCTTGTGTACACCATTGCACTAGTGTATGGATATCGAATTAGAACTTAATGCAATCAGTTAATCTTTTTATAGATAAATACAATTTGAATTCGTCTGCGAATATTAAAATTCTTCTAGTACTTGAAAATTTCATGAAAATCGTTTATGAATAAAAGAAATAGTAATGGCCCCAAAAGGCTACCTTGTGGCACGCCCTATGTAACTTTTATTACCCGAGATGTAGAACTATCGATCTTTACCATTTAAGTAAACTGGAAAACCACTCTAGCATTGAAGAATAGAATGGAAGAATGGTGAATGCTTAAAGCACCAATGTGTTTCTTAATACCTGAATAATAATTTATTGACCCTTTACCGCTGGTGGAGGGAAGTCAACTTACTAGACAGGATATTGTATGGAACTGAACTTTATTTGTGCATATCATTACTTATATAGTATAAATGTGCTTATTCTACATTTTCATTTTTTCTTATGTTACAAGATATGTACATTTGTTGATAGGATGAAATAAGAACCGATGGAGGTGAGTACAGGTGAACGAAAAATGTGCACTAGAGTAATAGTGGAAATATGAGTTGAATATGTGCAGTTGTGTGCTGTGAGCTGTGTGTTGTGTGCTGTGTGTTGAGTGCTATGTGAGATATGAGTTGGCGTCATATATCATCTGTTGTGATCACAACAAATGGAAAGTCTTCAACATGTCTAAAAAGAAATTGTGAAGTACTTTATGGAAGGCTTTCGAGAAATCGGTGTAAAGAACTTCGAAATGATTATTTATATTTTAACTATTATTTGAAAATTTTAATTATAATTATAATTCGAAAATAATCATAAATTAGTTGAACAAGACTTGTCCTGCATAAAGTCATGCTGGTTATTAGAAATGAATGTATATAAAGCAAATAAAAATATCAAGATATCTCAAAAACTATATTCACAGCGAAACATAAGCCAAGATATTAATCGAAATTTACATCGTAAAAGTAAATACATGAAACAATTCTATCGTGGTCAATTTATAATAATAATAATAATAATATGGGTGGCGCGACAGTCCGAGGCGGACCAGGGCATTGCTTCTCAGCAACCACTCGTGTTGTGCGTGCTATTGTTTGTTTTAAACGTGGAAGGGACAGTTTAATGCCGACTCCGAACGGCGAATTTGAGAAGCTTTTTCTAGACAGGAATACTCTTTGAGCATTGTCAGTGACTCGAAATGTGGTAAATTTGGGGATCGAACCTGAAACCCTCTGCGTAGGAGTCGACGCACTTACTCATTACGCCACGGCGACCCACATCGTGGTCAATTTACTGTCCACTTATCAAAAAATACATGTGTTGGTTAACTAAACTCGGTAAATAGTAACATGCGCCAAAACCTTTTGCTAGCAAAGCTCTGAAGGGCCATTTATTGCTAATCTAAATTTCGTACGGATTTGGTTTATGTCCCGTCGTTGTAGTCCATAGTTCGTCTGACATTACAATTTTTTTTTGTATGTTTTAAGTACGTAACTAATTGTTTTATAAAACTTCTTTTGGGTCCTGTTTGAATTAAATATTTCTTAAAACGCAGAACATCTACATATTTGATGTATACTCAATTTTCGGCTGAACGTGGGTAGGGTTAACTAGTCTAATTCGAGTCCTCACCCTATAGCGAGCCTCCTTCATGAATTTCGTCCAAAAGCTAATTGGATTAACAAAAAATAATCAAGTTCCAGTAACGAGCCCGGGCAGTTTTCAATCAAAAATTAAAATACGGCATTTTATGTAGATAGACTTTTTACTAACTGGATTTCTTATTAATGTTTATTTAAGTATATTAATTCCAAGTTTTGCTATACAAGATGTTACATATAGAAAAAATGCCATTTGAACTGTAAAAGTCTGATAAGGTAAATTTTCAACACCAAGACAATGCAATTTTTGTCCTACCGTCCTAGATTGATCGTCTTAGATTCAAGATCAAATTAGATATTTATAAAAACCAGTCAACGGACGCACAAACTTTTAATGTTTACATATGAAAACCTTTATTTTTTCCGAATTTTAATTGTCCTATTTGTTGTTGTCTTTCAGCATCGTATAGGACAAGATACCAATTTTTTAGATACTTTATAATTACGTTTTATTTTATACTTCTTTAATTCTTAAACATTTATAAATATTTCATAATTAACATTTCAAATAAAATTTTGTTTAGGAGTTAAGATGTGTTCACTCCATACGATGCTTATTGATTTAAAACACATTGATTTATCAACAAGAAAATAATGGACGCAAATACACAACGTTATTAATATTCGTTAATTTTTTTATGGTCGCCGTGGCGTAGTGGGTAAGTGCGTCGACTCCTACGCAGAGGGTGCCAGGTTCGATACCCGAATATACCACCCATCATTATTCATGGCCCCACCTCTTTCGAGTCACTGACAATGCTCAAAGAGTATTCCTGTCTAGAAAAAGCTTCTCAAATTCGCCGTTCAGAGTCGGCATTAAACTGTAGGTCCCTTCCACGCGTGAAAGAACAATAGCACGCACAACACACGTGGTTGCTGAGAAAGCTAGGCCCAGGTCCACCTCGGACTGTCGCGCCACCCATATTATTATTATTATTATTATAATTTTTTTATGTTTTGACTAATTTTTCTCATGAATTTAATTAATATTGTGTACCTTTTAAATAAATGAACAGTAAAATAACGATGATTTCATTTGTATGCTATGATTTATACGCGGGGCTCGTTACTGGAACGCTAAGGGCTCGAATTGCGAACAAGGGGGGCTCGGTAAAGGCTCATGTCTCATTTTGTAGCTTGTTTAAAATTATTAAATTTGAGTCCAATACTTAGAAAAAGTTATTGTTTATATCAAACAGTAATACATCAAACTTTCCTTAAATGATAAAATTGTTCTCATATATCTAAGTAATTAATTTTAAGAGAGCAACGAAGGCAAAGCTTAAATTAAAGGGGCTCGTTACTGGATAGTTTACGCTATGTAGTTTCAAGTCATCATTGCAACAACATAAAATCTGCCATCACCTGGAAGGACATGCAAATAACCGCTATCCTTGACCTCTATCACGCCATACCAGCAGAGGTAAAGTTGCTATTCTTAACAACGAAGCATTACACAGTAGGCTGGTATGCAAAATTGCGGTTAGTACATACTCTGAATTTATTGTAGAGCTTCAAGCACGTTCTATTATATAGTAAGTATAAAGTTCTAGTTCAACTGTCTTCTCAGGTTACCCCTGACACGGCCTTCTTAGGCATATGCAGGAATTCTCTCTTGCTTCAGAGTTATAACCATCATAATAGTAGTGATATAGTATGGGTGGCTTAGCCTAGCTTCCCAGAAACCACTCGGGTTGTGTATGCTATTGTCCTCTCAGGAGTTGAAAGGACTTACAGTTTTTGGGCGACTCTGAACGCCGAAGTCAAAAATTATTTTTGGTCGCCTCGGCCGAGGATCGAATCCAGGCAGATAGGTTAAGTTCGGTAGAGTTCGACGCACATACCCAAAACGCCACGGCCACTCACTTGTTGTCTTCCTTCGTCTTAAATTTGTGACGGTCTCATTCTCGACAATACCAAAACGTCAGCATCCTTCCATTTACGTACATTCGATCATTACATTTATGTCAAAACAGAACGATATGGTAAACAGAACCAGAGTTAAATTTTCTTAGCCCACAAAGCATGTTTGACACTTTCAGGATGTTTAATGCACCGAAAATGAATTTAGAGCAAAACTTAAACTTCAGTTGTGATGTTTCCATTTAGTGTGATACCTGTTGTCTGCCAAGCTGGCTTGAAAATGGGCACAAAATGTAGTATCATACGGCCCTGTCAGAGGGCCAGAATTGTGATAAGAAAAATCATCAATTTGTACATGTTGTTGACCTGTAAGTCTTTCTGTGCTGAAAGGGGAATGTTAACTGTGACATTGACACTTTGGTCAAGAACCATGTGCGAACTGTCAAAAATATAACACTGGAAAATCAAAGAGCGAAAAACTTATCCGCATGCGAGTTTCTTGAAGAAAACTACAGTCCCTCTTTTGTGACAATCTGATTTTTCCGCCTTCAGTCTTGCTCCGTCATCAAGACCTCTCCTCTTCCAGGACCATGGGCAATTGTCAACGCAACAAACAAACGAAAAGTAATCCTTTCCATAGTAGATTTACAAAATCAATTTGTTCATCCAACGAATTGTTACAATTTGAAATTACTGTGTTCCCTAGAAACCCATCCTCGAATAATGACGAAACCAAACAAAAGGTTTAGGGATAAAATCGACGGGAAATTGATAATATTTCCTTCCTGCCGTCGTAATCCAAGGGTTTTCATACCATTCTTCCGTACTGTCTGCCATATTGCCGGCTGATTGCCCATCCCCCCCGTCGTTATCCCGTCGTCATCGACATCGTGGACTCCTCCCCTCAACGTTCCCTTTTTCAATTCATTGATTGAATCTGACTTATTCCAAACAATGCCCTGACATTTCCCCGTGGATGGGGATGTCAATAAAATTAACTTTATATTCCCAACAACCTATTCCTATTCCATCGTCCTTCGTTCATTCAGAAGATTATTGCAAATATAATGCCCGCATAAAATAGAAAGTCCGACTGCCATTGAAACATAGAAATCCATCGCGAATGCCGACTTGCTACAGTTTTCAATACGGTAACCTGTCAAAAACTGTTCGAATTAATTCCAATCTCGAAAGGCGGCCCCGGACCAACCACCCCCCCGCGCTCGGTGGAAATTCCTTCAATTATAATTGAAAGGCAAATGCTACCTCAACTCAGACGGAGATTGTGAAAATAAATTTGCATTTCGCTTAATGGCGTCCCAGCCAATTTTGTAGGCCATCAATTTGGCACGTAAATATAAATATTGCCAAGCGGAACTAAAGGAATCCTGCGGGCAACTAAACGATCTAATTAAATATTCACGGTTAAATATTATAATTAATTTTGAAGTTATAAAACATTTTACTGATGATAAAATTCAATGGATTTTCACAATTGATTTTCACTTTGGTGTTGCGTGGACAGTAGTGGTTGCATTTTTTTCGGAAACCGAATGCTATCTTGAATGGAGATATGTTTGCTGAATGGAAAGAGGCTTTGTTGGTAAACTGACGCATAGAAGTCGATGAGAAAAGTGATTGTTTATCAAAGTATTTTATTAATATTCACTTAATCGGTTTACTGCGGAAATGGAAAGCCAATGTCGATTGAGGGTGACATAGTATTCGTCAGCTAGCTCATGGTACTGTGTCAATTACCCTGTAACCAACCATTTGACAAATTGCAACAACGCCATTCTGTTCCAGATCTCCATACACCTGCATACGGACGATTGGGTTCGAAGGCGGTGAGAGGCATTGAAAGTCGCGCTATACTGCTCTTTAAGTAGATATCATGGCTTTTATACGAGCCCAGTTTAATATAACAGTGATTTTTTTTAGTTTCCCGCTCCAGTTGTCGTCTGACTTCTAAACTAAGTCCACTGTGGGAGCTAACTTTCATTAAATGGGAACTAAGTCCACATTGGTGAAGTGAACTGAGTAGGACCATACAAGGTGAGGCTTTAATTCCGAAAACAAACTGTGTGGTTTTAATTCCCTCTAAATGTGAACTGTATAAAGCAACGCTGCAACGAACAACGAGAGCTGTTAGTGAGCTCTACGAACAGAGACGAAGGGACGAGACCCGGCTTCTTAGGAGAAAGAAGAAAGAGATGGAGATGGAGAGGTGCTCTGGCAGGAACGATGTCCGAAAGTCTTACCAGAGGGTGAAACAGTTATACCTTGGATATAAGGTTCGGACAGAAGTCTGCCGGGACGAGAGTGGACAACTTGTAGTAGAGTCACAGTCGATAATGAGATTCTGCGGAATGCTAAACGGCGATGATGACACCAATACCGCTGTCAGGCAGAATGTCCCTCTCAATATGGACGATAATCGACGAGAATTCCGTCCCTCCGACTTAGACGAGGTCAAGATAGCAATATCAAGACTGAAGTCTAAAAAAGCTGCCGGTGCGGACGGACTGTCAAGGCAGCTGAAGATGATCTGGTTGGGCGCATGCACTAGCTCATCTGTTACATATGGTCGGAGGAAAGCATGCCCAATGAGTGGAATCTCAGTATCGTTTGCCCGATCCCCTTTGACTGCTCCAACTAAAGAGGGATAAGTCTCCTCAACATCGCCTACAAGATCTTCTCTGCCGTTTTGTGTACTCGCCTGAAGCGGTTTATAAATAACCTGATAGGTCCATATCAGTGTGGCTTCAGGCCAGGGAATTACACCATCGACCAGATTTTCACACTACGGCAGATCCCGGAAAAGACCCAAGAGATGCAGAACGACACCCACCACCTATTTGTCGATTTCAAGGGCGCATATGACAGCGTGCATAGCGACGAGTTATACAACGCCATGTCTAGTTTTGATATTCCTGCCAAACTCGTCAGGTTGTGCAGGATGACGATGTAGAATTCTCGCTGCTCTATCAATTTCGGTAAGGAACTCACCGAGACCTTCAACATCATCCATCCATAACATAACATAACATCATCCTGGAAAATATCGTTCAAGACTCACACGCCAACGCATAGCATACGCGGATGACATTGACGTGATTGGCAGAACACAGCGAGCCGTCAATGAGGCGTTTGCTGGCGCATTGAGGCGGAATCGGCTAAAATGGGTCTAGCGGTGAATGGGGCAAAACGAGTTATATGCTGTCATCAAGAAAGGACACACAACATCGACGTCTTGGACAGAGTGTCACAATGGGCAGCTATAACTTCAAGTAAAGGACTTCGTCTACGTCAGTACAGAGATCAAACGCCGAGTAACTCATGCCAACCGCTGTTTCTATGGGCTCAAGAGGCAATTGAGTAGTAGAGCCATCTCTCGAAGGACCAAGCTGACTTTATACAAGACCTTGATCATCTCAGTCCTGCTGTACAATATCAAATGCGGATGAGGAAGTCCTTGGTATCTTCGAGAGATACGTTCGTTCTTTGGTCCTATTTGCGTTGACGGTTTTCTGAAGGAGAAGATTCAACCACGAACTGTACGGGCTGTACAGCGACATGAGTCTAGACAGGCGTCTTCGGATCCAACGCCTAAAATGGCTAGTCCATGTAGAGCGTATGGACAACTCAGCTCCGGCCCGAAGAGTCTTCGACTCCGAACCCGTGGGTCAACGCAACAGAGGACGCCCGCGTTTAAGGTGGCGCACCCAGGTGGAGAAGGACCTCAACCAACTTGGTGTGCCACACTGGATACAGCTAGCCATAGACCGTGCGAGAGGCTTGATGGTTGTTGCCCAGGTCCACCCCGGACTGTAATGCCAAATAAAGATGAAAGAAATGTGAACTAAATTCCCACTTCTAAAACGCCAAATAAAGGCCAAATTTGAAACTTTGCCTGCAAGAATGTTTTTTTCCGGAGGGCTTAAGCCGATCAGGCGCATAACTGGCTGTTATTGATACATGGTAAGTGCGGTAAATATGGCCCACGTGGGTAATATGGCCCACCCATACATTTCCTAAAAGCGGAAACGCAAAGTGTTAAGCCTGATTTCACAACACACTTATTAGAATCAGTTCTGCCCGAAGCTATCGTCGTTGGCCTGGTGCTAGAAATGTGCAACATATGAGTATATTTGCGCTTTTTCTGTTCTTATTGTAATTTATTGGTATGTTTTAAGTGTTTTCATGATATCTTTTTAAGGTTAAATAGTACTAAATAAGCTCTCCTTCTTTTTAAGTCATATAGAAGTTAAAAACAAGTTTATGAAGCTTGATTAAATTGAACTTTAGTAAAAAACAATACTGTGTATCATGTGGCCTACTCCATGTGCCTGCCATAACGCCTAGTAGACCATATAACACATGACTTTTGTCAGAAGCATCTATTGCGCCAGCTTGCGTAGAATGTGGGTATAAGCAGACTGTACAGGCACCGAGCAACAATAGCTGCGTTTTTTTGCAAGCGTATATACGCCTAAATTTCAATTTGCATGTAAAATACACTAACAACAAGTCCTATATCCGCTTAAGCTACTCATCATATTTATCGGCGCTTAAGAAATAAGCGCGGATAAAAACAATGCTTCCAATCATTATTTTCTGTGTGTTCATTCCTGAATTCATTCATTCATTGTTTAGGTTGCTGTATGTGGCTTACACCTGCAGGTGTGGTTGATGTATTAGATCATTTTTCAATTTTTTGGCATCCATAAGTATGCAATTTTTGGTACATCCAGAGTCTCTGCTATACATTCCGTTTATGTTTTGTAATCCAAAAATGTTAATTTGATGAACATTTTTTTACTTTATAATTATTAAGTGTTTTTGCTTTTAAAGTGATGGTCACCTGCGTGGTTTAAGGTACACAGTCACAAAACGAAGATTGTGACCATCAAAGATCAACCATCACCTTCCAGGACTAGACCCCTGACAGCTAAGCAAATGTCAGAAAGTCGTCGGTGCTGCCAAGATTTATGATGAATCATTAAGCGTCGATGATCGTTTTTTTGTGCACATCAAAATTAGGCGTATATACGCTTGCGAAAAGACACAGCTAATGAGTGAAACTTTTGGTGCAGCTAAACCGATAAATCATTACCAGGCTATATATAAAACCAGATAGGCCATATTAGCCACAAGTTTTTTGAAAATACTATATCAACCTCATATTGTAACTTTTTTCAGTATATCTTTTTGTTTCATTTTTTCATGATATTTAAGTGTGAAGTTAAACTGATTTAATGATTTTAAATAAGTAATTAAAATAATTTAACAGAAATTGATAGTTTCATATCGAAAATTGTAAGGGTGGGCCATTTTGCCGAACTTATTCTACCTTAAGCGGAGTGAAGGAAGTCGTGTGAGCGATTAAACCCGGCGGAAAAGTGTTTGTTCTAAGCACACATATGAAAAGACCAAAAAAGGAAAAAGGCGAAAGATTTGTAACACACCCATTTATTTGAGGTTGGTGCGAGCAGTTACAATTGATCGACTATCTTCTACGGGTACCTGCGAACAATTCCCCCGGTGACAGATAATGTGAAAAATGCGTTATCTTTTGAGTATATCAACTAATTCGAGTGTCAATGAGGAACTCAGTGGAGTTCGAGATTGTACTAGATTAATTATTAAACAGTGTTAAAGCGTGTTAGTGAGCGAAGCGAAACACTCACCCCGTACTTGTTTTTTCTTAGATTTCAAATTTAGCCTTGTTTAGATTTTTAAATGGACCTTATTTCACTTCACCCAGGGCAATATGTATGAGGTTGTTGGAGGCAAGGGAGAAGTAACACCATGCAAAATTAAGCGAATATTTTCCACGAACAAAACAACAAAATTGAGAAGCGGAGAGACAACACTAAAAATTTATGAAGTTCTAATCACTAAAACGAGACAATTCGAAATATGCCACTTCTGAGATTTTTGTCCACGCCTTACAGTTGAAAATGTGTCACTTTTGATCTCATTTTGAGTGCCGACATGCAAGTCACATCAATTTAATTTTTTCATATTGCATTACATCTTCCATTCCCCAGATAAATATTCATATTCATATTCATATTCGTAAAATTGTTAGCGAAATAGTTTCTAATTTAAATTCTTAAAAACTACAAAAATCCATAAATCCCCTTTTTAATGTTCTTCAGACCGGACAGGGTCCTACCCTCATTAATAGCGGGTTTGATTTCTTTTCACCCCATATGTTTTAAGTACTTATGTAATAGGATATGAAAAACGAGATAATGCTCGACGATATGTGCATGGGCATTATCCTTGGTTAGTGACAATTGGAAATATGTTAGAAAATAAGTCAGTTCGAAAATAAAGTTGAATGAAAGCGGACGTATTCTGGTACTCACAACCCAGCGATCTCAACTGTGTTTTGAGTTGCATTTCGATGTGCGACATGCATATTTACAGTCAGTCTACTAGCACTTTGTTCAGTTCTATGACAGATCTGGTCGTCCTACGTGAATAAGCGATTATTTATTATCTGCATCATCGTCATCTTCTGATCTGCATGATCCACTAAAGTGGTAGTGGGGGTAAACCACGCACGCCCGTCTGATGGGAGGAATAATACTGAACTTTCCTGTAGGATTGGTTTTGACACAACTTGGGAGATCTGTAATCAGGAAGGCCGAGCTTAATGTGAAAGCCTAAGCAGTTTTCAACTCAGTATTTGTTCCAACTCTCACCTATGGTCATAAAATTTGGTTGATTTTGGATGACCGAAAGAACAATATCGCGAATACAAGCCGCTAAGATGAGATTTCTCGCCGGGATATGGTGAGAAACACGATAGTGCACGACGAACTCAACGTTGAGCAACTGCTTCTTCGAACGAAAGAGCTATGCTTCGTTGGCTTGGCCTCTTAGCACGAATGTCCCCACCATCACGACTTCCGAGGCGGGCCTTGAATGCGGTTCCATCAGGTAGGCGACAACTTAGCAGACCCAGGATGAAATGGTGGGACCAAGTCCATAAGCTTGCCGGCTTACGCTTGGGCATAACCCCTCATGATTTAGAGTCGATGGCGGAGGATCGCGTTGTCTGGAGATCTCTCGTACGTGGTTTGCCCCCAGCGATTACTTATTTTGTATTAAGTTTGTACAAAATTCAAACATGATTAGCGATATATAGTTGATAATACTAAACTTTAATATAAACAATTATTACGACCTCATTCGACAGGTTTGACTCTTGTGATTGAAACAGGCTTATCAAATCCGCGCCACGAATTGGACTACTCTGTACTTCGGCAGTGAACAAAGTATGTTGCTTCAACAGCTATGTATATGTCTAAACTGGCTTACAGACCATAGATACGCTGACAGCAACGCAGTATAGCACAAAAAGCGGCGAAAACTAAGCGAAAAATCCTTTCTACTATAAAAGTCCTCCAAAGAACAATTACTTAATACCCAGTCAATAGAACTCAGCTCATATTTCATTTCAGTACTTGACACTAATGTTCCCTGCCCACGGGCTGTGTGTCCGACACTCCCTTACCATTTTATGAGGGAGGAACATAAATACCTGTTGCACCCTCATACTAGCCAATTTTACACTCATAAATTCCTTTCCCACCCGTTGGCTCTCAAAATTCATAATCAACATTTTTACGAGCCATTTTATGCTGTTTTTAATTAGGTTTTTATGCGAGCGGGTACCTTTACCCTCTGCCCAAAACTGCTGACCAACTCCACATGGATATGGGCTTGTCCAGCCTTGCTTACAATCTTCCTCACTCGTGAGTCATTCACAGTCGCAAAGGCAACTTTGAATATGAAGAACAAGAAACAAAAACTATTCACACGTGAATGGAGGTTATTGCCAACAAACATTGTTAACCACTGTTTGCCATCAAAACTTAGAAACTTAGCTTACTAAATCAAATCTCGTTGCCATTTACATAAGTTCATTCAAAAAGTTCTTGAGAAACTGCTGCCGCCCCCCGAAGTCAATTAACACAATATTCCTGCTGTGAAAAGTTGGTCGCTGGTTGTTTGTTGTTGTTCTTTGTTAGACAGACCGATTCTATTAGAAGTATTGTTTCGCCGAAAAGTTGTGCCTTTTGGATGCGGGGCCTGCAAAAGGACGATAATTTTGTGACTTCGCCCAACATCAACTTGCACGGGTACACCACGATGTTATGACTGAGTAATTTGAAGTTGACGATACTTGCTCTGCGGTGTACCGCAGTAAAATATGCAAATAGAAAAAGTTTAATAGTGTGGTAATTGTGGGTAAAGAAATGAATCTGTTATCACGTAGTGCCTATTATTTTTATGACCACAACCGTGTCCCATAGACTTGAACCGTGTTGCACTGTAAAGGAGGCAATGTGTTGCCAGACCCAAAAAGTAGGAGTGTTTGATTGTGCAGTGGAAGTAATTATTCCGCTAGTTAGGATGTTCAAACAGTCGTTAGAACCTATAAATTACGTCTGGTCTATTGACTTGTTCGACGATGAGAGATACATTTCAACTAGAAATGTAAAGCGTTGTTGAGAGTGGGATTGAATTATGAACGTTCATCGATATCAAACAATCGTCCAATTGCTGTCCGTACTTTCGGAATAGCAAATTTACCAGCGTTTTTTTAAGTTTTCTTGCAAGTGTGTAAAGAGGGTGGATATACGTATTATCTGTCCCCTGGTCTGTATGTATTTTGTTTCCAATAGAGAAGAAATGAATAAATGTAAAGAAACGGCTAAGAAATGTAGGTTGGGTTACAATTTCAAACAATCCTTACTAATATTATAAATGCGAAAATAACTCTGTCTGTCTGTCTGCTACCCTTTCACGTCTAAACTAATGAACCGATTTTAATGAAATTTGGTAGAGGGATAGACTTGTTCTTGGAGATGAACTAAGTCTACTTATTCCGGGTCTAAGGGGGAAATGGGAAAAAAAATCGCACTTTTTCATCTTCACACAGTGCTGGCTCATTAATGGCTTATCGGATTGAAAAACTAAACTAACTAACTTAAACTAATTTAGTAAATTTATCCCTTATTCATTTGAGCTATTACCCATCCTTTTGCATTGACCTGCAGCTGAGCAATGCTCAAAAGGCTGTAACTAATTATTGTTTAAAAATGTCCATGATTAGAGACCATCGGCAACAATCAATCAGCAGTGGCGACTATTGACATGGTGTAGTCAAGACCGCCTGTGGCGTGGTGCGGCCGGCAAACCGGTGGAAGCATGGAATAGCTGTTACGCTGCTCAATGGGGGACGAACGGCGCACTCGGTTATTAAATTGCGTTTGAACTTAGCTCATGAGGAAACGTCAGTTTGTAACATTTGCAAAAGCAGTGAGCGTGGACGAATGTTGCAAGAGTGTAGACTGTTGGTTTGGAATAAATGTCTCATAAAAGAGTCGAATTGAAGCAATAGATCGCATTATTAAAGATATTAAGAGCAACCAGAGTATTATGGAAGGAATAGTAGT
Organism: Eristalis intricaria; assembly: GCA_964034865.1. Taxonomy (NCBI): domain Eukaryota; kingdom Metazoa; phylum Arthropoda; class Insecta; order Diptera; family Syrphidae; genus Eristalis; species Eristalis intricaria. Next base: position 80,197,617 of record OZ035874.1, read on the forward strand.
AAATTTTTTTTTGTGGGTCGCCGTGGTGTAGTGGGTTAGTGCGTCCTACGCAGAGGGTGCCAGGTTCGATACCCGAATTTACCACCAATCATAATTCACGGCTCCACCTCTTTCGAGTCACTGACAATGCTCAAAGAGTATTCCTGTCCAGAAAAAGCTTCTCAACTTCGCCGTTCGGAGTCGGCATTAAACTGTAGGTCCCTTCCACGCGTGAGAGAACAATAGCACGCACAACACGAGTGGTTGCTGAGTAGCTGGGCCCTGGTCCTCTACGGGGTGAAGCGCCACCCATATTATATTATTATATTATTAGTAGTACTTTTAACTGGTGACTTTAGACAGACCCTGCTAGTGATTGCTAGATGCACACCAACAGATGAAATAAAGGTATATAGATAGATTTATATTTATTTTCTGCATAGTGTAACAATGGTTTAACAATAATGGTGTTATTTGCTCTAGCTTGCACAGAGATACGGTTTTATAGAAACCTTTCTACTATACAATTGGTTTCCATGTAAGGACCTGCTGTTCATTAAGTTGAATCTATCTTGGAGGAGCAGATGAAATAAATGCCTGTTTGAAAGCTATTTTAAAGCGTCTATTATGGGTACACGTAAAAAAGTTCCAATCGATAATGGTTGGGTGAAGTGTGGCAGATAAACGAACAAATTATGCCATACCTGGAGGGGGATGTTGTCGAGTAACTCTTGGTAGACAATGTTATGGGCACTGAACAAGTAACGTCGTAGCATCGTAGTGCCTTCTCATAAGTTCAGGGTAAAAGTTGGTGTTCCGGTCCTGTTAATGAGAAACCTTGACGCACTGAGTCTATGTAATAATACACGGCTACAAGTTACTCAATTGGGAGGCAATATTATAAAAGCCATACTTATTACTGGAATAGCAGAGGGACAAAATGTTTTAATTCGCCGTCTCCGACTGATTTTCCCTTTCAGTTTAAAAGAGTGTAGTTTCCCTTAAAAGCAGCATTTGGAATGACAATTAATAAAGCTCCAGGACAAACGCTTAAAGTAGCAGGTATACATTTCGAAAAAACCTGTTTTTTCCCACGGAACTCTATGTAGCGTGCCCACGAGTATGCTGCCCGCAAAATCTTTGTTTTAGCAGAGGATAGAGAACGTTTTCCTATTAAGGCAAGTTCCACCTATCGAATAGTCATATATTAGTCATATATTTAAAAAGAATGACATTTAGTAATATTTAAGCTCCATTGAGATCGCACCAATTACACAAATTACATTTGAGTTATATTTGTTAAGTAACTCTCTATCCACTTAAGTAGTACTGAATGAATACCAAATGATCTTACTTTGCTTAATAGAATATTATGGCATATAGTATCAAAAGCTTTTCTAAAATCCGTGAAAATAACATCAACTTGATACCCGGATTCTACTGAATCAAAGAGGTATTTTGTAAGAATACGTAACGTTTTGTAAAAATATATTTGACGATTATTTACGAAATAACATGAATGCCGTTCTCTGATTGGTAAAATTGATTTGAGAATACGATATAAGAAACGGGGCAAGAGTGGTAGAAATCAGGCTTCTGTATAATATTACATTTCTGTTTATTAGGTACGCCCTGAAGCTTAGGTTTAGTTAGGTTAGGGTGATTGCCACCACTGTAGTACACGGTTAGTGCATCTAAGCGTTATCTCCATGAGAGATAGACGGCAAGGTCTTACCCTCTTCGATTTAATTGATGGTGTATCCAGAGCCTTAATGGCCGCCTGACTATCTATTTAAATGGCGATAAATAGTCCGTCTATCGGATTCATCGACAGTAAGCGAAAGCCTCTTGGATAGATTTAACTTCTGCCTGGAATACACTACAATGGTTGGGCAGTCGAAGAGACAGGGAAAAGGATATGTCCGGCGAAAGACACTTAATGTAATAAAATCTATTATTTTCCGACCTGCAACCTCATGCAATACAAAAAAAAATACACTGTTTGAAACGGACTGTAGGCAACCGCAAACCACAATCCAAAAACCAATCAAAGATGATTCTGAGAAATGTTGTCAACGGCTGTCGCAACAGTTCAATGAACAAAATGCTATTTTGTCCAAAATGCGTGATAACCTGGTTGAAACATGGTTCCACCAAGACGGATTCTTATACCACAAACTACAAAATTTGATGAACCATTTGAGAACTGAGTTTGGGACGGATTATAATTCTGATTTTGGCCTGGTTAACTGGCCGGATGAATCGATGTGCTGCCTTAAGGCAATTTGTTATGCTGGCACCCGAAATTACTCACAACTAGCGATGCGCCAAGTTTTGGACGACAATATTAGACGCCTTAGAATCCAGATACCAGACAATATATCCGAAAAAGTGATCCAAAACTGGACTCTCCATATAGTTTACCAATTTTAATAACAATTTTATAGTAGAAGTCATTGCTCTTGACATCTTTGTCCTCTTTCGTGGCGTGGGTGAAAACGGTACTCATGTTACAGAACATATGCGGATTATTATGAGGTGTTTGCTTTTAAAAAAAAATTAGGACCTCTTGTCGACATCTGCCTCAATCCATATTCAAATAAAAGTCACTCTCTGTTGCGATCAATGAGTCTATACCCCAATTTTTCATCCTCTTTTTGCCGCCGATCTCCGGCTGTCGCCACTGGGCAATCTGCTGGTCAATCTGCGTGGCGTGAGTATTGGTGGCAATCGCGGTAGTTGGAAAGTTTTTTTTTTTTTGTTAAGTCCCAAGTTCATTCCGGATTTTAGCGGCACAAGCAGTAGAAAAATGTCGTCGAGTCTTGTGGAGTCGTGTATTGTCTTCTCGCAAATGGTATTGAAAAGCATGAATCACATCACAATTAATCATTTTAGGTGACATTTCTTGACGTTAATCAGTGCAATCCGGCGCTAATAGAGAATACAGTTTTCTGTAGTTGGAGCCTGGAAGCAGAGTGTCCATGACTGTCAACTATAGTTCAGGCTCAGACCTGGGTGTGTATCGCCAGGTCTGAGAACTAAGTAAGTACATAAGTTCAGTAGAATCTTGAACGGTTCTATAGAATTAACAATTTGGAAAATTTAACGAATGTGAAGGCCAACTTTCTTCCTAGTGAGATTCTATACTATACAGCAGTTTTTTAAGAAAAACGTCTAAACAGTTTGTTTTTATAAATTGCATAATATATACAGTGGTGAGCAAAACTGGATACAAAGCTTTTTTTTATTCAATTACCAAGAGAAATATGTATCGATAAAAGAAATCGTACAATTACAAGGGCTGAAATAAAATAAAAATAATGAGGATCCCATGTATCCAGTTTTGCATGTTTTCTTTTTTCCTTTCTTTTTTTACGCATTCGCCGTTAGGTCTAAACTTTGCGTATCATACTTTATGACAAATTTCGTCATCATGATTTTTTTTTATATTTCTAAATTTTAAAAATTTAAATTAAAAGAAAATAATATAAATTTAAAAACATATAAAAAATACTCAGAACAACATCGTTTTACTATCTCAAAAATTCTTTAATGTTGCGAGCACAGAAATGCGGTCCATGCCACCGCAACTTAATTATGACACAAAAAGGGGAAAACAATTGAGATCGTGTATAATAGAGGTGAGTGCCGAAAATTATCATCATATCACTAAGGCTTACCTTCACTTTAGTGAGATCGGTATGACTAAAGCGGGCCCCACAACACCAAAAGCTTCTGCGAACATTATGCGAGAAGACTTACAAGGGCCCTGGATAGAAATGGGCTGGTGCCCGCTTTTAAAAATAAAATACGGTGCTGTATGAGAAAATAAAAAAATGTCTACAAAGAAAATAACAACTGAGTTGCTGAAGACTATTAATAGGTAAAAATCAACAGGTGCCAGACCGACGGAAACTGAACTGAAGGAAAGAATTTTATATATGAAAAACCACAACAGCTAAAATTATGTATCCAGTTTTGTTCGCCACTGAATATATGTTTGGTTTCTGCTTGTTTTTCGAAAATTAAATTTTATGTTTTCGTTGGATATACATACACTTTAATTTGACTCCCGAAAAGATTAACAATTTGAAAATATGAACCGAGCATGTTTTATTTATTTATTTATCTATTTATTTAAAATAGCTAACATATAATGGTTAAAACTATAAGTTAGCTGTAAAGCCAAAGCGATGAAGCCTTAGGCTCGAGCATGTTTCACATCTTTTCATCGTTTTCAAGATTCTACTGTACAGCTTTTCATCATAATCTCACACATTCCTTCTGATTTTGGTGGCAATATCGAAACTACGCTTGTTTACAATTTATGCAGGCATCCTTTAATACATCCAATTTCTTCCATGCATTCTAACTAAGTGAAATCAAACAAACACATCTTAACGTCAGTATAGTTTAACAATTTCGTTAGAACATCAACTTCACTTTACAACATCATTTGACTGTCTCAGAAGTACACAGTCATGACATTGACAAGTTTCATTAAGGATTTTCACAACGTTTCCTTCACAAGACAAAAATGAAACTTCAAAACTGTTGACGATAACGTAAATAAAGTAATGCCACTAAAGACGATAAAACGACGGAAACGCGAGCACATCATGTGTGCATGCAAGTGCAGTGAGTGGGTGAGTTTAATTTTAACGTCGCGTGGTTAAAATTAACGCCTTCTTTGATGGGGATAAGTACGAAAGCACAGATGAGTAATTTAAATGGATACTATGCTAAAGAAAGTGTTGCTTATTAAATAAAAAAAAACAAAATTAATTGCATTTTTAATGAAGTGGGTTGTCCTTGATGATGCGCTGACATGATGTGGTTGCTGGTTTATTAATTAAGAGCGTTCACCACAATCAGTCACGAGAAAAATGAGAGCTAAAGATTTTACGTTGCAAAACGTAGTCGCGCTGTGTGACATATACCAATTTAACACCAATTCTTAAAAACTTCTAAATTATGATGCATGAATCGCTTTACGTTAGTCTCAGCATAGCCCCTTCTTCTACTGGAAGTACAGTCACGGGGTGGAGCTGGGTCTCAGCCAACAACCCCTCACAATCGTCACAAGCAAGAAGCAACCTGCCAATCGTGACGTTGTGTCCAAGTCGTCAATGGTATGTGATCTTCTCATGATCTTCAGCTCATTATTCGTTTTGCGCTCATTCACAACACATTTTCGCCGCATCTTCCTAACAAATACAGTGAAACTTCTCTAGAGCGGACAGCAGCGAGACCGTCATGATTGTCCGTTGAGTAGGGGTGTCCGTTCTGAAGGGGTTGAAATACAAAAATATCTGCATACCGGTATCAGGATGAGTTTGAGAGCAGTCCCTTGTATAGGGGGGTCCGTAAGGAGAAGTTTTACTTAATCAATCATTGACTATTCTTTTTTTCCATTTTTAAGCGCCAACAAAACTCCCAAGCCTGTATTTGGAATATATCTTATTGGAAACCCACAACGTTGCCGGATATTTACATAGAGCAATGCAGACAATACTGCAATACTGTTGACAGAAGCTGTTCTTGCTCAGAATTTTAATTTAGCGCAGGAATGTGCAAGTAGTTTGCACACAAGTGTCATACATAGTCCCGGGTGACAGTTTGTTTTGAAATCTTTAAGGCAGTTCGATTCTGGACTAAGAATGGAATGAACCTGTGCCTTCACTTGATTCGTAACCCTTTTCTTATGCAATCAGTGGCTGACAACAAACAAAAAAAAAAGGAACATGCAGTCAAAGGACACATAAAAACGTTTTAAATCAATTTTAGGTAGGTAGGATACATCTGCACATTTAGACCATTTTGGTCCATTGTGATACCCACAGTCAGACTACTAGCACTGCCGACTACTCCAGTGATAGTGCCGTTAATTTGATCGCAATGGAAAATGGTTGAAAGCTTTGAAAAACAGATAAAAGGGTATTAAGTGCGCCACCCAGTTGCTAATGCTCTGTAAGAAATGACGTTCAGAAAAATTACACTATGCGTCTTCTACCTCAAAAGCTTTTTATTATTATTTTGTCATGTCAATGCCTGAACTAACTTAAGATGGAAAAAATGAAATAAAAAAAAGTAAAAATGTAATAGATTGCTTAGTACCTAACTGTAGAATTGAATGACACGTGGAATCAGAAATAAAACGATATTGAATTGAAGAAGACGAGCCATAGTTGATTAAGTTTTCAGAAATAATTAATTAATTAATACATAAAGTTAAACAAAAAATACAACAAAAAAAATTAAATTAAAAGGAATCCCACAAAAGCTTTTTACTTAGTGGACCACAATGTGCTTTAAGATAAATTGTACATATCAGGTTTTAGTGGAGGTATTTTATGCTACGTTCCAACCAAAAAACGTCGCGAGGTTTCATCAAATTTTTCCAAACCTCAGAGGATTCGCCCTACATTTTTGGGGTTTGGAAAACTCGCGCTTTTGACGAACGCTAGTTGAAACCCCCTTGAGTTCTTCCATCTGTTTCTTCCTTCTGATTCTCAAACCGTATACAACCTTAATTGCATTTTAGTCTAGTTTGGTTCTTTTGGCCAAACCTGCAGTTTTTCCGGCCACTTAACAATTTGCCCATGAAGACACTTGAAAACATTTCACACTCGGTTGAAACGGGGTTTTGAAGTTTCTGTAAAATGTATACAAACCTCGAGATTTCGGTACGGTTGGAACATAGTATCAGACTTATCACCATCATCATCTTCTGCTTCGAATAAATTTAATTCCCTAAAGGGGTCGAGGGGACAGACCACGCACGAAAGATCTCACCTAGATCCACCGGCTAAATGATTCCCCGCCATCTAGTCTTACTCACTAGTAGTAATGGTCAAGAGCAACCGAGTAAATTTGAGATCGTAATCCAATCACTTCGTCTTGGATCTGCCAAGCGGTCGCCTACCAGATAAAATCCCATTCAAGGCACGGCACGGACCGGACCAACGAAGATTACCTCTTTTCGTTCAAGGAAGCAGCTTCTTGAAATTAAGCTACTTACGTACTCCCGCGTTTGACAAGCCATCGCGGAAGGTTACTCCCATACCAGCAAGAATAATTCTATGTACGCAGCTTACCTTGCTGACCAACTCGGTGTGGGTATATGCGTCGACCCCTACGCAACTTAACTTCGCTGTCTATGTTCGTTTCCTGGCCGGTGCGACCAAAGTAATTTTGGCGGTCCTACCTCCTTCGAGGCACTGACAATGGTCACAAAGTAATAACTGTCTACAAAAAGGTCTCAAACTTGGGCATTCGGTTTTTTCCACTTGATAGAAGAATAGCACGTACAATGCGAAAGGTTGCTGTAGAATCTAGGCCCTGGCCCTAAATAGGCTGCAGCACCACCCACATTATTATTATTATTATTATCATTATGCACCTTACCATATTATCCCCAGCTTCTTTGACGAGTTCGGCGGGCAGTAACAACGCAGGAGTTGGTAAATCGGAATTCTTGTCAATCAGCGCCCATCAACACAAGTGTTTAATATGACAGATTGGCTGCCATTGAGTAGTGGTGTTACGTGTCTAGATTTGCACAAGCTTCTCACACAATACCATTATAAATCAACATCGCACACATCTGTCTACCAGTGTTAACAGTGTGAATTGAATGACGTGGGCATTTTCCTGCATCAAAGGGTCTTATCATGTGGGAATATCTAAGCCAAGCTCTATTGCTCAAATCGAGAACAATATGTACTCGTCAATTGGTCAAAGAGTGATCGCCAATTTCAACATTAGCTTGAACCTCCGGCGATGGTTCCCTGGTGACCATATGCCTGACGTGACTATAAATCATTATTTCATTTAACTACCTTTTGGACAAAAACCAAGTCTCAGTTGAGCAAGCCTTTGTAATTTAACAAAATTGTGGACAAAAAAATGTATACCGTACTCTATCCTTTAACGGTGTCTTTTACAAACTCTCTGTGTAAACGCAAAATGAAATTGAAAAGAGCTTTTCATTTCAATGTTCCTACAAATGGATGTTATCAATCATGAAAATAAAACTGTCGGCGGCATGTCGCATTCATCGATGCGATAAATGGAGCTGTGACGTTTATTTTTCCGGATTTATTTCCCTCCCTACACCAGTGCATAATTTATTTGGGTCGGATTATTGAATTTGAGCTTAAACCATTGACGCAGATGGCATGCCGTGAGTGGTGTCACTCAGTTCCGGCTTGGCATGTACACAGATACGTTTACCTCATTAATATGTGATGAACATTATTTTTGAAATTAAATATGAAATCGTACGCAGGGCCTAAAGTGTACTCAGAGCGCTTGGTGATATGATGATTGACAGTGCAAACATAGATTTGGGTTGATGAGCATTTGAAGAGGATGCGTGCGATGTTAGATGGAGTTTCGTGTTTACTCTTAGTTCTCAGAGATCTTAGATGTATAACTTGATTACGGAAAGCAGGGTGTGACATACATTTTATTTTTATTGCGAAACTTTTTTGAAGCCTTTTATTGTTCCAGCTACCGAAACATGGGCTATCCTATAATCCCATTGGCAGTTCAGACGAATCGTTACTGAAATATACTTCAGTTTTTTTTAGTATTGGAATAAAAAAGGAATTAATTTTAACTCTATTGAATTAATTACAGCTGGTCACTAAATGGCTTATCTCTTTAGCAATCAATCGGAAATTTCACGTCTGGCTATTCTTCCACCATTGTGATGGTAATCGTTCATGGGGTTAACGAATGTGGACACAAGCCCCTGATCTCTAATAGTTGGCTATACAATAAAATGGTTAAAATAATGTTAACGAATGTGGACATGAGCGCTTGATCTCTAATAATAGGTTATCCAACGAGATGTGACATCTTGAATCAATAAAACAGTGCAGCATTTTTGTAAAAAATCGCCCCGCCTTTAGGAGGGCCATTCGTTAGGACTCTGACTTTGGTGGTTGGATTGCTTAGAGGTTTATAAATGGGACGGTAGTCAAGTCAGCAAGAGTAAAAAGGAACAAGGTAGATCCAGGACGAGGTGTGTCGATCATGTCCAAGACCTCCTCTGGTTAAAATAGTTACAGACAAAATAGTGTTAAAAACGTATTAAAGAAGTAGTAAATAAATAACAAAGGCAAGTCGTCAAGTAGTGCACACGATACAAGACCAATGACATTCATTTGGTGGCTTGTTCAACAGATGTTCTTCACAATTCCTCAGCTCCGTTACAGTCATAGAACACATTGTTTCATGAGAGTGCAAGTGCACTATGCATACTGGTCTGCTCTCAGCTGTAGTTTTGACAAACACCCTCCCACTCCGCGTGAAAAACTGCATGAAGGCACTTTCTCCGCCGAAGTTCATTCGCTCTCTTGAAAAGTGATTGATTTGTTTCGTAAGCACTCATACAGACGGATGATCTTATTGCTATCAAAGCCAATGTCACATAAACACACATGTTTGGAGTTCGTTTTATAGTACTCAGCGAATTTCTTTAACAAGTTTGCCTTAGTGTTTGAATTATGATAGCACTGGACAATGACCCTCTTGCAGGCATGGTTCGCCTTGATGTGGTTAGGAGTTGTTTGTTGAAAGCCAATTTTAGCACAAAACGTGTCAAATATACTGCACAGGTATTTAATTGAAGTTGAGGGAGTCCTATGTAGGACGACGTTACCCGCTATGTTATTGCGAACAAATCTGTTGAGTTGAGAGTTGCTATTTTCATATTCAATCTTCTGTGCTTTTATTGTTACCAGTTCAGTTTCTAGCTGGTCATCACGAGTGCCACGGTCTTCAACAGCACTAATCGTTTCTTGGCAAGTGAACACTGAATCATTGATAGATGCATGCCTCTCAGTAAAGTCTTATTCTATTGCTGTTAAGAGATGAGAGAGATAATTCTCTATTAATGTAATTTACTCAGAGAGCGAATGGTTAACATTCATCAGTTTTCAATTGTTTAACAATAGAATCCATTAGAGTTTTCGTTAGCATTTTAAGTTGAATCTCAATTCGTTACCACAGTTTTGCAGATGAGTGCACCGCTCATGGTGAGCTGGAGTAAGGAGAGTTTTTTTCTTTTGATATCAACTTTCTTTGTGTCTCATTAGCATTGGAACTGGACATTTTAATTTCACGATTGAGTTTATATGTAAATACGCGATGAAATAATTTAATGCCGATTTATATCTGGTGGATAAAATGATAGAGACTACGGTCTAAATGAATACGTGAATTATATTCCTTTAAATCAAACTATTAACTTTATTGAACGACTCTTAACTCTACGACGACCGAGAAGCAAGTGGTATAAGTGTTATATGAAAAAAAACCGATATGGAAATGGTGTATAACAATTATAATGACATTTCAAAGCATATTATAACAGTTGCATTGATAAACTAATATTATTACAAAAGGATTAGATCAGCGCACAATGTATCTAAATGAAGAAACCAAGAAATCATTCATTGTGTTTTTTCTTAAAAATACACTTTTTAAATTCTTATAAAAATTATTGGACTGAGGAATTTACATAAACTGCCACTTTAACACACTAGATTTATGAAATGTACGTCTTGTGAACAGATAACAAACATTTACCCTCGAAATATGAATTTATTGTGAAGCAACTATATTCACGTCCTACTCTGAGACATACTCAATCACTTATCAGCAACAGATCGACCTACAAGTGTGAGATACACACTCTGGTTGGCAACAATATTTCCCAAGCCACAATACTACGCAAGTTGGTCGTGATCAATGTAGCCATACGCATTGACAGAACCAAGACATCGGATCAATCATGTATGTTTTTCTTGATTGATATTGGTGAACACGAAACAATGGCGCTTGCAACTCCAAAGATCACGTGAGAAGCTACCAGTGAGACGTAAACAACTTGTTTTACGCGATGAACGACCAATGAGGTTATTGACAGATGAATCCAACCGAGGTGTCGATGATAAGAGAAGACAAGACTGGAATACAATCGATATTCACCAAGAAAGGAATTGACCAAGAAACATTAAAAACAAAATAATCAATGTAAATCAATATAAAATAAACAGAAATTGTTATTTGAAAATAAATAAATAAAAAACATAAAACGAAGTTTTTAAAAAAAATTAAGCAAATAAACATTTGAGTTTTCTAATAAATAAAAACCATTATTGGCACAGTCGGTAGGTCAACTATTTTATTCGTGCACTTTTAACATTGTAGCAAATCTTTGAACAGTCTCAGGTTATCATCGATACTCATCATTATTGGCACAGTCGGTAGGTCAACTATTTTATTCGTGCACTTTTAACATTGTAGCAAATCTTTGAACAGTCTCAGGTTATCATCGATACTCATCATCTGTTCATCGATTTGTTTATAGTGACGAATTATGCTTAAATTGTATGTATCTCTCCAAAGCAAGTCCGTCTTCGCAGAAAGAAGATGGCAAATGGCTATTACTTCCTCAAGGATTAAGACAAAATGGGTAGCGATGTTTTTAAATATTTTTCTCGAGAATGCCGTGTGTAACTCAGACAACACTAGCCGACGGCGATTAAAGGTGAGTTTCTACCCACAGCAAACCAACGACAGTACTCTTTCGCGATCCAACGATGATTTCTAATGCATGTCATCTCTGATTCACCCGATCGTTGACCACCCACTCTTGCACTCAAGATGGTAGTTTATGTGGTGGTTGAGTCGATTGAGGAAAGGGATCATCTTTATTCCTAGTGAAACATCGCTCAATAATCGAAGGAATAGAACGGGCTGAAAGTGGGGTTTTTTAAGCATCGAGAAGGAGTGTATGACAGGCTGTCCACGAAAATTAGTTCATCAACGCCGACGCATGTCTTGACCAAAACGTCATAACAGACAATTATACCTTTGACGTAGTGAAAGACTTTGTCTGACTTGACTAATGACGTAGGGCTGCTCTTGGCAAGCGAGCTAAGAAGGCAATTAAAGAATAAAGTCATCTCTCGAAGGTCGAAGACCATTGTTGATGGGCTATTATTCTTCCACGCGTGGAATGGACCTACAGTTTAATGCCGACTCCGAACGGCGAAGTTGAGAAGCTTTTTCTAGACAGGAATACTCTTTGAGCATTGTCAGTGACTCGAAAGAGATGGAGCCGTGAATTATCAAATGTGGTAAGTTCGGTTATCGAACCTGGCACCCTCTGCGTAGAAGTCGACGCACTTACCCACTACGCCACGGCGACCCAAAAAAATTAAATACTATCTAAAATAATGCACTACCTTATCACTATATTTAGTACTAAACATAACATATAGAGCTAAAATATTATAAGTACGATTAATGTAATCTTCTTCATTATTGTCAATTCGGGTACACAAGTGTGTGAAAAATGAATTACATTGTAACGAAGTAAAAGCCGTATTTTAACTATCCGATACTTTAATTTTTGAATTATTACAACCATGATAGTCCGAGTTACGCGATATGACGCAGAAGCTTGTGCATAATCGAAAGAGAATGAAGACATGCCCCGGTAGTCCTTGGAGAAGGAGACTTTGTCATGAGCTTTACGGACTATAAAGCGACAACAACAATAACATTCTCATCTCTTGCAGTCATCAGAGCGTATGCCATCAACACTCTGGCCCTTCAATATCCCGACTGCAAACCCTAGGTATAACACAGAAAAGAAAGAACCAGACTACGAGGACTTGCTGGAAGGGAACTGAAGGAAACTGTTGAAACTTCTAGTTGGAGAGGCGTATTGACGAAGTCCGTACTGGACTAAAAAAGGAGCGATGGCTGCCTATTCGCATATTGTGGCAAATCTTCTGCCTGGAATGGCCCTATTTTTCCAACAAACATAATTGGAGAACTGGATTTGGACTGTTTAAGAATTGATCGAAATTTAAAATTGCATCTAGTGTTGAATGATTCAAGATGGTCTTCATAGCAGACTTCTTTTATTTCTTCGTGAATTGATTCGGTGAGATGTAATCTTACACAAGCAAACATGTTTAAGACACATCCACATCTGCATCTTTCCCTATTACACACTTTTCTTCCCATCTGCCCTCTACACATCGCCTGGCACATCTCCCTAGCAAAACAGTTCATATTATTTTCTTATAGCCATCACCTCATTGTGCAGCGTTATTTGATGTCAGCTTTTCAAGGGCAGTTGACTTTAATGTCCACAGTCACACTGGCTACGATATTTGAGAATGCTCCTCTGTGTGCTGTGTTGGGTGTAATGCGCAACCCACGTTTCATTTAGGGGAATCCTGTATCATGCCGCGTTAAAATAGCCATTCGGATTTAGTTCCGTGTTGTTGCGCGTGTACCCTGTGTAGTGGAACCGATAAGGAAATAGAGGCAACTACGAACGGCTCATTTAATAAAGTGGCTTATAAAATAATGTCTGTACATGTGTGTGTGTCCCATTTTATTTATTATGAATGAAAGTGTACATTCTAGATTGCTAATATCAATCGTTGATGAAGGGTCACGGCCTGTCAGTATACCCCTCAGAAGGAAGACTAACCATCCAAGATTGGGAATAATTTCCATGTCCTTTCCTAAACGTCAAGCAACACGCATGAAAGTCTTGCTGAATCGAATCACTTTGATTGCGCACCCATTCCCCCGTCTCCTCAATCCACCACTGTAAATCGACACACACACACATCAGCCATGAATGCAAAAACGGCCTAATTGGAAGCATCTGTTTCCCACAGGTCCTACTTTGAAAGGACTGTCATTTAAAAATCAACAAACTGAATTTTCGATTATTTCGACGTAGTCCTTCATCATATTTTCGAACACAGCTGGACTTTTGTCGTAATTCTAATTGCAAATGCAAAATAGATCTGTAAGCAGTAGGGCCCATCGGTTGTGGAGCGATTCAAGAGCATGAATCTCACTCGAATATTCAGGTTTACAATTCACTGCGTCTATGTTAATTAAATCCAGTGTGCGGCAGTTCATAGATAAAAGGAGAACTGCAAATTGAAACACTGATTGAACAAAATCGTGATTGCATTTCCAATCAGACCCGTCAAACAACCTACCCACGGTTTACGTGTCGTGAAACCAATCGGATTTCATCCGTTTGAAACTAATAACACTTCTAATGGTGTCACCATATGTCCATGTGAAGGGACAAAGTTATGCTTAAGTGCACTTTATGAATTGAACCGTAGTCACACACCCATTTCAACCGAATTCTTGTGAATTGCTACAACGGAAATCTGTCAAATGTTAATTGAGCCATTTTCTGTTTCTTTATTATCTTTTTGACATTAACTATGCAAACTACATACATTTTCATCATCATAACAAGTTTCTGGAAGTAGCTGGATTTTTTTTATTGATCACCTGCCTTCAGATAACGTACCTTCAGATAAACTCCAGAGTGATAATAAAACACAGAGAGTTCAAATTTCAGTGTGATTTATTTAAATTGAATGGAAATCAATAGAGAGCGATAACAACAATGCTTTTAAATTTTGTTTCTTGCGCAAAAATAAACATCGAAGACGTTTTGCCAACAAGCGAACAGCTGATCGTGCGAAAAACAGGGAAATTGAGGTTAACCCCACAGACTTTCAACGATTGGCCTTGCGTTTTATTGATTGCCATCGCAACGAGGAGTGAGTCTTCAGAGTAGTCTAGAAGGGCGTCGGGGCGTATACGTAACACTTTATAGAGAGACGAAACGATATTCTCGAAGAGTGGTTTTGTAAGGCAACGCGGCGTATACGTCACATTTTATAAAGAGACTATGAGACAGTTTTGAGAGCAGTTTAGGAGGGCAACGGGGCGTATACGTAACATCTTATATAGGGAAGAGGAGACCTTTTTGAGAGAAGCTTTTATATAGAGGGACGAGGAGATGGTCTAGAGAGTAGACAAGTGAGGCAACAGGGCGTATACGGAACATTTTACAAAGGGACGAGAAGAGAGTCTCCAGAGCAATCCAGTATGGCCACGGGACAAGAAGAGTGTGTTGAGAGTATTCTAGTAGGGCCATGGGACATATACCAAACATTTTACAAAAGGACGATTAGAGAGTCGTCCAAGTGGTCAGTTAGGCCAAGGGAAGCTAACGTAACATCTTATACAGGGACGAGGAGATCGGTCGTGTACAGAACTCTTTATCGAGGAACGTAGAGATATTCTTGAGAGTAGTTGAGTAAGGCGACCGGGCGTATACGACACATTTTATGGAGGGACGAGGAGATCGTCTCGAGAGTAGTCTCGTAAGGCCACGGGGCGTATACGTAACATTTTTTAAAAAGAGACTATGAGAGAGTTTCGTGAGTATCCTACGAGGGCCACTGGCGTATACGGAACATATTACCAAGGGACGAGGAGAGAGTTTTGGAGAGTCTAATATGCCCACGGCGCGTGAGATTTCACTGAGGGACGATAAAAGTGTCTTGAGAGTAGTCTAGCAAGGTTACTTGGAGACAGTCTCGAAAGTATACTAGTAGGGCCACTGGCATATACATAACGTTTTATAGAGGAACGAAGAGATAGAAGCCAGTCGCATTGTCGAATTGCAATGGAAGATCTGTTGGTATAATCGGAATTCGTGGGTTAGAGACTTCCTCTCCTTCGAATTTGCCCTTGATGATCCTTGCTTGGATCACATTGTTCATCAGTTTCTTGACAGATAACCGCGTACCATTGCACAGTAGTTCAGTATTTAAAAACATTGGTCTCGTAAAACTCGTCTCTTGATCAGCAGATTCACCCGTTAAAAGTAATCTATTGACTGCATTGGCGATGCTTTAAATATCGCCCACAATTCATGTACTCACTTTTTTTTTTTTTTATTTCATTTTTATTCCATTTCCGGACAACTTACTACTAGACAAAAATGACATAAAAATCCATCTTAATATCTAACAATTCATGTTCTTAATTCTATCTACGGGTACTCTAAAATATTCTAATCTAACTGACTATTTGCCTTTCGGCGTCTAATCATGTACTCACTTTTGGTAATAAACTGCCGCGAAGTAAAGTACGTGCTGTTTTCCTACCGCCAATACAAATTTTACCACCATCTGCCCACTGTAAAATTTCGGACCATTCAGATTCCGCAACAGGATTATGAAATTATGCGGCGAAGTTCCATTGAATTGTTCCTACAATCAAATCTTCTGGCAATTACAAAAAACTAGCTGAAAAAAATGTGAACCATGTCGGACCAGCTGTCCTCTACTGATGAATTACCAAACATTTTTCAAACCTTTATACATATATTTAGGTCATTGATCCCATACACTACACAGACACGTCGCTGCAATCTTATATTGAACCAATGAACCGATATCAACCCAGCCAATATCTTTTTATACGATTGCGAAATCGTATTCGAAGCCGCGCGATTCAATGCTGAATTTAAGACTAAGATTTTGTAGGATTCGAGGTGATGATTGTGCAGCACGAACCTGTGCAGTATGGGCACGTCTGTATCATTTTCTTCAGCTAGTTCCTCATAGATTTGATTATCAGATACATTCTGACTAAGTATTGCACGACGTGTACGTTGTCCAAGGTTTGATCGTCTAATAGTTGGTATTAGTCAAGCGAAGAGCTCTTCCTAAAAAACAACAAAAGTCGTTTTTCCCTAATCCTATTCTAAAGAAAGTACTTTTCAAAAAATTACCGAACTTCGCAATGAATACCCGCAAACAAATTGGATAACCTCACTTTTTACAGGCAATCTTATTTTCTGGAATATATATTGAATTGATATATATGTATTACTAGGTTCGAAATATAGCTACCACCGGTAAACCAACGACCGTACCCTTTCGCGATCAAAAGACGATTGCTCATGCATGTCCTATCTGATTCACCCGATCGTTGGCCACCCTCTCTTTCACCCAAGAGGGTAGTTTATGTTGATGGTTGAGTGAGTATTCCTCGTGCAATATCGCTCAACAATATATTGAATGTCAACTGATCGTAATGTTTGCATTAGAGTGTAATTTCGATTTTTTTTTCCGAAGTGTTTTTCCCAACATTTTCTGGCAATTACAAAGAGCTGAACAGAATTTAGCTAAATTGGCCTAGCCGTTCTCAATTGATGAATTACTACACATTTTTGACACCCTTTTTATGTGTTTGAAGATTCATACCTAGAACTACACTGGCACGTCCCTCCAAACCTATATTTACCTATTGCAACCATAAGTCTGAGGAAACATCTCTTCGCCATACACGGTGCAGACAATCTGCACAGACATTAGTTTGTATCGTTTCTGCGTAGTCGTTGTTTTGGAAAATTACAGACACTGCTTGTGAAACAATAATCATTTCTATGGTAATTGAAAAAAAAAAAATAAGTAAAGACGAAAGATAAAAAATGTTAGACCTAGTGGTACAAAAAAAGATGTGACCTTAGTATTGCCAAATATGTTTCGACCAATAGAGAAAATAAATACGATTAATACCCACAAGCTTTTATAAATATCCAAATCCGAAAATATCTATCCGAAATTGCCTATCCATATTTTTATTCATGGTTTTAACACGAACTCTCCTGCAGGTCTGTACACTATCTCTCTCACAGGTCTGCAGCGAAGTTTTTGTGTCGTTTCTGAACATTGCGATTAAGATTTTTTTCTTTGAGACACTAGGTAAGCCCGTCCAATAAGAACTTCTCACTGTTCCCAGAGCTGTCTAGACAGCTTTTGACATTTAGGCCTTCATTGTATTATGACAGATAGATCGAAGATAAACAAGGCTGCTTATGGATGCCAACCCGAAGATTCTAAGCATCGACCTTACTCATTGCTTTCCAAGCCCGAAGAAGTGTAATTTTCTTTATCAACCTTGCAACTTTTTCAGAAGGCGTAAGTGATGACGCCTAGTTGCGTGGCGTGTCCAACAATCTTCATCACCAACCGTACAATATACATATGTTGTCTGTTCAGAGAGAGCAGTTGTTTCGTGGTATCAGGATTTAGTTTCTGCCAAATCCGCTAAGAGATAGACATGTCAGACATTTTTTCTTGTCTAGTGTGGTTACTTTCTTTTGAAGCGAAAGTTTTCTGGTACCGAGGGGCATTCAATGTAACATAAGTTTAGTGGAGTGAGGTGACAATGTTACTGCATGTCTGGCTATCCCGAAGTCTCCTGAAAAGTCATTGTATATAGTTCAATTAATGTATGATAGAACGTGGTACATGTTTTAGCTAAGGATGTGTTTGTTCAGCTGCCAGATAGAGTGAAAGTCCTTATATTAATATAACAACAGTATAATATTGGTGGCGCTACAGACTGTACAAAGCTAGGGCTTAGGTTTTCAGCAACCACTTGTGTTCTGCTTGCCATTGTTCTCTCATGAGTGGTAGGGAACTACAGTTTTATGCCGACTCCGGGTATTGTCAGTGACTCGAAATAGGTGAAAATTATTTTTGGTCGTCTCGGCCGGGGATCGAACCCATCCAGCGACGTTAAGTTATGTAGGCGTCGATGCACATGCCCACATTGGCACGGCCACCACAAAGGTCCTAATATTCGTCCTAATATTCCTATAATCATTCGTTTGCGGTTTGACTCAGATTTGAGGCAAATAAAATGCAGAAATTAAGGGCATTTATGGCACAGTGTTTCCCGGAGAGAAATAGTATTTCCTAAATACCAGGGTCTACCTGTGTCCTTATTGTGAAGGCCATATCCAGTCAAAACCTATCTTCATTTGCTGACATTTAAAATATGCCCGATAAATGAGTTCAGTAGGGTTTGCTTTGTCTTAAGTATTTCATTCTCCAACCAACGGTAATAAGCACTTCATGGATGCATTTTTGATGCAAAAACTAACCGATAGTCTCCATAAAATGAAGAACAAACATTCCAAATTCCCAAGGAGTCTGTCTGTAACCAAGTAATTAATTCGTCGAAATTCGATACGGTCAACAATTCGGATCCACTTCAACGAACTGATTTTGATAATAATTCCACTTCACAGATTGTCCAGTCACCCAAAATAATTCGATCATGCTGCAGCTTGCAATACAAACACGAAAAACACATGCACTGTAAACTTTATGCAATTATATTCCCATTGTTCAGCAAGAACTGGCGTGGTGGTGCACACTCGCCCACCCACTCTTGTTCCAGTGAATTGAATGCACCGCATTCTGAAATACCCTACGGATTGGATAGTAGTGTATTTCCAATTCAGAATAAAGCATGCCCGGCATGAAGGGCGGAATCTTTATTTAGCTTTCATTACCGTTCTCGGTGAGGCACCAGCCAGATACGCTGTACCCAATTTGCGATCAAGTGAAATCAAAGGAAAACGTTCTCGGAAATATGTGCCAACAATTTGTGTAATCGAATTTAGGCGGCGCTTATCCGTGTCTGCATCAAACCACTCAAGTAGTCCCACGCGGTGTCAAGTGGCAGGACGCCCTCAAATATTCCACGTACATACATATTTTGAAATTTCATTGATAGAACGGATGAGATGAAAGTACTACCAATTTCGCAAAACCGAATTTGCATGCATAGTAAGCTGCTCTGAATGTTAATGTAAATTATGAACACTTCTGCGGTGCACACTCGGGAAATTATTCAGCGTTCTGACATTCAGTCTCATTCGCTGAATGGGGGCAGTTGCGTTCCATTATGGAGGAGATTTGCATCCCTGCTTTCCAGTTGATTAACAACTATTGCCTAATTGCATTGAGAACTAACGGTACATAACTTTGAAGATGGAAACTCATTTGAAATGATGAGATTATGGTAGAATTGAAGAGGCACGGTGTAGGTGGTTAATTTTGATTTCAGAACTCGTGCGGGCTTGCATTTAAGTGTAATTGAGATTATGCATCTTCCAAATCATCATCATTGATTCCGAGCGAGGAGTATAGTGCAACATAGAACGTCCACGGTTAAGGTGGCGTACTCAAGGGTTGATGGACCTGAACTATCTTGATGTGCGAAAGTGTACACTGCTACCAAAAGACAATGCTGAAGATGCTTGTTGTTTGAGGACCAAAATTGTAGTATCATAAGCATTAGGTTATGCTTTTTGGAAAGGAATCCAACTCTCAAAAAGATTGCTCTACTCACATTCTTACGACAATTTCGAGCGACGAAGTCAGAGAAGGCAAGAGTTGTTGATGTGGAAATTAAAATCTTCAATTGCTCGATATAAGCATGCCGGTTGCACACGGCCGGAATGAAGGACACTTCTAACTTAGTCGTTGGATACGTACACGCCTGACTAAACTCGCTTGCGGCTTGCCACTCTCCCTGCACACCGAACTGGCTAGAATGTCAGCCAGGAAAGGAATGTAGTAGAATCTTCACGGACATCTGGCGTTGGTGCCACCATTGAGAGCGGCATTAGACTGCCACTTCATTAGGTAAATTTGCGACGGCTTCCCAAGCCCTACAGGTTGAGGGCCAAGCATTTGTATCTGTAGCGATGCTGTGCTTAATTCTTTCTCAACCACCACCAGAAAAGTTCAGGAATTCAAGTCTTCTCTGAGCAGGACGTCACCAATCAATCGCTGGGACATCAGAGCGGACTTGAACCTGGGAACTAACCCTGGGACCACCTCCACTCTTGTTTCGGGTTTCTATGTACGATTGGGCATCTTGGAAACACAACAAAGGTAAGAGGTCATGAAACCGCATGACCCTCCAGGATATAAACAGGTATGATTGGTCTACGCGACGAGACTCTGCATAAGATGAAGACATTGCAGAGCACGTCGTGTTACTTCTGTCAGGTACTGGGTGCTGATATTGTCAGAGCTGATGATGTGAGCTCCTCATCACAGGAGCGCATCCGACGGGAGACCAAGACATAACAGCAGTCAGTACAATGTAGCTTCTTTGAGTCTGAACTATCCAGTATAGTGTTAAAAACTGCATAAAATAAATCTTTTGCGTGTGTTTGTGGTATGTTGTGCTAACATTTTGCTTATGGTTGTTGTGGAGAAGGAACGTCCCTTTATCGGCTTTATGATTGCATGGAATAGCGCTATGCTTCTTTACCTAGCCTTGGGTGGGATCGCATTTTCTTTAGAGATATGCGGCATTGTTTAAGAGTCATGGAGTTCGAGGATGGTTTTGCCATGCTTGACTGCTTGACGGTCGATGTAAAGATTGATAGCCTTTCCATCAATCGGACTCACTGACAGAAAGCGAGCAGCCTCAATTCGCTGTTATTTCAGCATGAAATACACTAGAGTGTGAACTTTTTCAAAGGCATGTGATCAAGGCACGTTTTTTTCATATTTTTGATATAAAAGCGTGTGAAGAAGAGACAGTAAGAATTACGTAAGGGATCATAATCAACCTGTGTGCAAGTAACAGGTATGTGTGTTGTATGTTTTCCAATAGAGATAGTTTGGAGAAAACGGATGAAATGTTCGGAAACTAGCTGCCAGTGACTAACTAATGTAGATGGGTTACAAATTTCAATCACTTGTGTTCGTGGTTTTTCAGTTTATAAGGCTAGTGAATTTGAAAAACTGCTCTTTAAAAAACGAAGAGGTATTAAACCACGGGCCTTGGAAGGAGACAAGTGGAGTTGAATGAAATTCCCATCACTGCTGACAGAAGATTAATCTAACCTACTTGATTTTAAAAGAAATGTACCGATAGATGCTTAACATATCAGTGATTACAGCATTCCTATAAGCTTTCACTTATATGACTGCAACTCTTCGACTTAAGCGGACTGGAAAACTCCATTTTTTTCTTAAAAGTGAAACATGAAGATTATGTTGACAATGTTGAAATAAAGACGGATTTTCTGTTGTTTTTCGTTCTAGAATTTTTAAAGTAATGTCTGCTTTTTCTCTGGGTTGTCTTTTAATTGTTTTTTTTTTTTTATAAGAGGTGTAGTTAAATTAAATCCTTTATATAGTGACGAACTTGAGAATCGATATAGAGAAATGTACTGGCTACTCGAACAACATTCCGAGTTAAGCGCGTATAACAAACTGCTTATATTTAAGCATGTGCTAAAGCCTGTGTGGACCTGAGGTGTACAACTTGGGGGTTGCACTAAAGCAAGAAACAGAGAATTCATACAGTCATTCCAATACAAAATTATAAGGGCTGTCGTGAATGCTCCCTGGTATCTACGAAATAATGATATACAAAGAGATCTAGGGATCGCAACCGTGGACGAGAAATAAAAAACATAGCGAGGAAGTTAAGAATTCAACATTGTCATACTCCAAACACTGGACATGAGAAACCTCGTGCGCCGTCTCCAACGAATGAAACTGTTCGATTTAGTGCAATGAGTACAGGCCGCTAAGAACGGTTCCAGCAGTTGATTTTATCGAAACGCGTAAAAATAATGAAGTTAAAACTACTGGATAGGGAAACCTAGTTGTAGTAAACAGCTAAAACAATGGGAAGGGTGTGTTTAGTCTAAATCTGACACTACCATGAATACACGTGTATCGTAGTGTCTTCTTGAAGATACACATCAACCCACGAAAAAAAATTAGTTATATTTTTCACAAATTGAAGGCAATATGTACCATAGTAAAAATGGTAAGACTTTGGTAAAATAAGCACATTTCGGCTGAATTTATGATTTTTCGTTTAGTTATACTATTATCCCTCTCGTAATGGTCTGGTTCCCTGGCAAAAGAGTGAAAGAGTCATGTTTCGCAAGCCAATTTCTGTGCACCAGCAAAAACGTACGCCAAGGACAGGGACTAGTTATGGTATGGGGTGGTCAGGATTATAAGGTGCATGCATAGGGTCTTCCCGACTAAGCTCCTGGAGCCTCTGGCGGGTCGCTATCGAGTGTCTGGAGTGGCGTTGTCCTCAATTCCTCACCTATGTGCCAAGGCTAACCGCTGCTGTGCGATTGCGTCCTTCAGACGGTTCAATTGTTGACAATACAGTTCTGAATTAATAGATTTGCCGAAGAAGCTTCTCTTTATATCCAGCCTTGTTCAAATGGTTCAAAATGTTTTTCGTGAAATGTTTAAATCCTGGCCAATAAAATCAGTGCTTGCATGATGGGCAGACTCGATTTTTATGATTTTATAGACATTTGGTCTTCCAGAGAGTGGTACATCTTTGACATTGAAATTACCCCAAAGAACCACAACTGTGCATTATTTAATGCTGTAGTATCCGGACTAGTGATGAATACCACATCTCTAGAACATCTCGATTCTGAAAATCATTCGATGGACTACTAACTAATTAGTATCTACTAACACAAGATAACTCGATAGAAATCATTCTGCGAACTCTACGATCTGCACCAGGATGTGGATGTAGTTCGGAAGGCAAAAATCCGTCGATTGCATTGGCTCGGTTACATCGAACGAATGGGCATCAACGCTCCAGCTAAGTGGATCTGTTAATTCGAGCCTCAAGGTTCGAGAATGAGAGGGAGACCGAACCTCCGGTATATATCGCGGATGCAAGAAAGCTTGGCCTTGATGACTGGAAGCAGAGTGACCAGAGTCGGCAGTGACGGAAGGTTCCAATTGCTCAAGCTCGGACCCTTCATGGATCGCCGTCCTGATAAATAAGTAAGTAAGATCGAAAATATTAGAATTTATTCGCGTTTCTTTTTTTATTTTAATCATTAACGAAGAAGTGGAGTTTTACTTGGGTTCTTGTTATTTTCTTGATTAGTATTTCTCTACGAGAACTATTTGTTACTTGTTCTCGCGCTGAAGAGAGACAGTTATCGAGTTGTAGTTAGTAATTAGTCACTCAAATGAATAATTAATCATTCGAATGACTTTGAGAATCGATATGTTGTACTAATCGATTATCACTCGAATAGTCATTTGAATGCGCCTATCTCAGTGAGTGATCATTAAATTATTAAGATAATCACGTCTGCTTGGGTCCCGAACCAAATCTCACGTGTTAAAGAAGTAACAAACGAAAAAAGATGTCTCTTGACAAGAGGTGAAGAGGTTAAATATTTCTGTTAGTTGATTTTTCCTTCACATTCTGTTAGCTACTGGCTCTTTCGTCATATTCTCTCGTCAGATTCAAAGTTATAGTCTGTGTCGTCTGTGGACGACTTTAAAGTATCTACATCACCTCACTTGTTTCCATCTCCAGATTTTCGCATCAGTTCCTGTTGGAGTCTGCAAAACCAATCAGTTAAAATGCGTGTATTATCTTGAACTCTCACCCAGTCGGAGAATTCTTTTTCGCAAAGTTCCTTCGACGTCGTCTCCTGCCTTTTATAGCACTGCAAATGTCTGACACCAAATGCCTTAATGTTGAATTCTACTCAGTGACCCATTATGTATGGTGGAAACCTATTTCCACATAGAAATTACTCAGCAGTAATATCATGCACTTTAATCAGCAAAAGAATACATTTTCAACTGCGTTTGTACGCGTTCCCTTTTCAGACAGCAAAGACATTCGCCCCCACGCCGATGCAAAAGCAGAGACCGCAGCCATAAAATAAAAATGAAAGTATGTGGTAAAAGGTGATTTGCATTCATTTGATTGCGGAACTCTCATGAAACTTGTTATTATCAAGTGGGAAACCCCTTGCCCTTATTTGGCTGCTGTTGATGCTGTTTTCTCCTTTTTTCCGCTTCTTTTTTTTTCGTTTTATTCTCATCTCAATCGTTACTGTGCACATAGAGGACACAAAAGAATATGTTATTTACATTGTACGCTTAAAGCTTTGCTTTCTTCGACATTGCATTACCATCCTTAGGCGATGTGATGAAGCAAAGAAACAATTTTTCCTCGATCCTGTCAAGTGCAGTGTGGAAAAAAGGAGGTCGGGCAGAATGCTCTTTTAATCTGCAGCATATGTTGTTTTTTTTTCTGTCTTTGCCACCACGTTGCCCTCTTTGCAGTTTGCATGGCATCAAGTTGTGCATGAAGTTCGTCTTTTGTTCCTACACTCAAGCGTGCACAAACATCGACATCAACAAGAAAGGATAATGAGAAAATAAGTTAATTTAGGTGGAGGCTCTGTTTTTCTGAAAGGAAAACATTTTAAAGCGCCTTTGCTATATCTCTGCTGCTCTCAAATAAATTGAAATCACCTTATCACTTCAGTGTACATGTACAGCAGAAAATACTGCTTTTCCACGTGGGGCGATGTGTGTGTGTGTCGGGGTGATATTCTTGGATTTTGCAAGTCGCCGCATGATGCGGGGAAACCGCAGAATTCGAAGATTTGATGTCTTCATTGAAAGAAAGTACTTGTCATCGTCGTTCGTTCCTCGGCTGCAGGACCTTGCGTGCACACGGAAGTGTGCCTTGGTGCGACGTGGTAGCAGTAAACATAAAACTGAATTGCATCGTAAATGGTTACGATGTGGATGTTTGAAGTGAAAAATTGCTAAAACGTCTTACTGATCAATTCTTGTGCGCTCTCTTCCGGTCGTTGGTGAGGACTTCTGCTGAAATAATCCGCGTAATCAACATCCGATAATGTTCATGCATTTCATTGTAATGTTATGTTGATCTTGCAGATATTGCAGGAAGTAAATTGTTGGCATGTCAACACACATAGAAGCATTTTATGAAATTTTCATGCAAACGTTGCAGAGCACAGAGTAATGTAAAAAAAAAACAGCGTAAAGTAGAAGTTCAGATTGTTGGCCTTTGGGGACTTAATTTATTCGCGCTATGTACTGTCGATAGACTAGAACAATGAGATCCGGAAGATGACCAGAACCAACTTTGATTTGAGTGATTTATTGACACCTGACCTATCATTTATAGACACCAATCTTAATGAGGAAACGAGCTCATTTCTTATTCCGACTATGATTGGTGAGAAGCTTGTTGCAGAAGTATATACAATTTTTTTCTTTGACTCCTAAGAGCTCTCGGATAAAAGCAGTCATAATCACTTGCTCATAAAAACACGACTAACATGAGGTTTTATTAAAGGTAAGTTGGGCAGATTCTGTGCCTCCACTTTTTCGAAGTACTCATCAATGGCACAGGAAATGAATGGCAAAAAGCCAACTCTATCTAAATTCCAAAAAACAATAAAAAAACAATTTTTCGGAAATTGATTCATGACTTCAGGGTCATCGCTTTAAGAACTTTCAGAAACAGCTTCCATATTTTCGATCCATCAATATGTTAAGGGTTGTAACGCTTTCAAGTCCTACTTCCCTCCGCTTAGAGAAATGAAGCCAACGTTGAACAAATTTGTTGAAGTACAGATTTTCGTCGACCATATATGGGGATGTGAAATAAGCTATACAAATTTATTTATTTATTTATTTATTTATCTAAAATCTACAAATTACATATGTATTAACAGATTTTGTGAAGTGTTTTATAATTGTACAATATTTAATGATAAGTTAATACTTTATTTCAGAACTCAATACATTTTAAAAAGTAAAAAGGCTTAAAAGGTTACTTTTAAAGTGCTGTCTAGTATGGGACAGATCCAAATGTTGTGAATGTTCGTTAAAAACACGAATTATTCTTGTTAATGGTTCGTTTTTACCATAGTCTGTGCTATGAAACCTTTCAAATAAAAAATCCCAAGTACGGAGTGACCTTGAAGGCATATGAAATTGAATCTCAGATAAGAGACATGAACATTTTATATGATTGCAGAGTATATCCCTGACAAATATAACACCGTGGATAGTGCGTCCAGTTGATAGAGACTTTATACCAAGCAGTTGGCATCTAGCTTTGTAGCTAGGATGAAAATTCCAGTGCATTTTAAAGAAGATGTACTTGGTGAATCGCTTTTGAACTTTTTCAATACGTTCGGAAAAAGTGCTGAAAGCCGGGTTCCAGACTACGAACGCATATTCAAGCAAAGGTCGGACTAGGGAAATATACAGTGCTAATAAGGCAAATGGATCAGTAAATCCTTTAGTATTACGTTTGATGAAGCCGACTGCTGAGTTGGCTTTTGATAAAATATGAGAGATATGATTTTGAAATGAAAATGGGGAGTTAAACATAACACCCAAATCTTTGACACTGCTTACAGTCGATAGATATGAATTACCAATTGAATAATTAAATTGGATTTGAAAAGCTGATTTCGTAAAAGAGATATAATTGCATTTACTTAAGTTAAGACCAAGTTCATTATTTACACACGAATCAAAGATGCTGTTTATATCTGATTGAAGCATGATGTAGTCATTAAACTTTCGAATTGTTTTGAATATTTTCATGTCGTCAGCATATAGCAAACATCTACTGTGTTTAACCGAGAGAGTAATATCGTTAATGAATATTATAAATAATAAAGGGCCAAAGTGACTACCTTGCGGTACACCCGACCAACATTGAATTAGCTTTGATAAGGAATTACCAATTTTGACTCTTAGGGTTCTATTTTGGACGAAGGACGATATCCAATTGAGAAAATTGGAATGGAACCCAAACGCTTTGAGTTTGTTTATTAAAAGCGAGTGGTTGACGGAATCAAGAGCTTTACTGAAATCAGTATAAATTGTATCAACCTGTTTCTTGTTTTCAATCTCATTGATCACGAAAGAAGATTAAATTGATAGGTTAGTAGAAGTCGATCGTCCAGATATGAAACCGTGCTGCGCTTCCGATATGTGCTCTTTGATTAAGAATTCAGTCTTATTCTTGACTATACATTCAAATAATTTTGGAATTGCCGAGAGTTTGCAAATTCCTCTATAGTTTTCCACATTATTTTTAGAGCCCGATTTGTGAATGGGAACTAAGAATAATTCTTTCCAATTATCTAGAAAAACACCTTCAGATAATGACAGATTGAAAATGTGTAGAAGAGGACTGCAGAGTGAGTCAGCACAGTATTTAAGAATAATGGATGGTATACCATCCATTCCACAACTGGGGTCCGACTTTAAATTCTGAAGTGCTAGAAAGACTTCAGTATAATTTAATGCTAACGACCCAATGTCTACAGAACTAGGGAAGGTATATGGAGAGAAATTATTGGAGTTTGAAGTGGAAAAAGTAGATCGGAAGAAGTTTGCAAAGAGTTCAAGAGTAGAGTTAATATTTTCTGACTCTTTTTCCTTGTACTGCATTAAATTAGGAATTCCTAGAGAATTCCTTTTGGAGTTTATATATTTCCAAAATAATTTGCTATCGCATTTAACATTTTGTTCGATGGAATGAATATAATTTTTGTAAAGGAACTTATTAAGGGAAAACAAATCTTTCCGTAATTTGCTAAAAATTTCATAATCCGAGGAGTTTTTTGTCTCTTTAAATTTTTTGAAAGCTTTGTTCTTACGATTTTTAAGATTTGTTAATTCTTTTGTATACCAAGGAGGTCTACTTGAGGTACACTTCCGCGACATAGGAACGAATTTTAAGAATCCTTTTCTAAGAATTTCAACGAAACGATTATATATGGATTTTAAGTTTAAATTAGAAAATTCTTTAAGCCAATCTACGTTTTTAAACATATTATTCAATTCAGCGAAGTTTGTTTTAGAAAAATTAAAATGTTTCTTTGCTTTTGAGGATTGGGGCTTCATATACTTGTAGAACGATATTTTAATAGCGATCTGTTTGTGGTTAATTGAATCATTTAGCATTAATAATGGACATTTAGTAATTTTAGAATTGATATCATCACAGCAAACAAATACTAGATCTAAAATTTTTGAAAGTGAATTCCTTACTGGGTTGATTTGTTTCAAGTTCATTGAATTTAATTTATCTAGAAACTTATATTCAAAATTTTGTATAATACTTAATGGTACAAGAAAGTTATTTGAATCAGAAGAAACCCAATTAATATTTGTGACATTAAAATCACCTAAGTTACATAAAAAGTCTGAATCCTTACATATATTGTTGATGTAATATACGTTTGAAGAATGTTTTTTATAAATTAGTGGTATACTTCCAGGCGGTTTATAATTTGCAACTAACAATAAATTACTTTTTGTAACATGATCCAAGCTAATTGAAATACAAATTTGTTCAATATCATTGATTGGTAATGAAATTTCTTTACACAGAACAATTATACCACCTCCCCGTTCTTTCTCTGTTTTACATCGGTCAATTCTGAATGAATTGTAGAGTTTCAAGTTGAAAATCTCATTCGATGATATCTCCGGGTATAACCAGGTTTCAACCATTACGATGACATCGTATAATATTTGTGACGTATCATTGGAGCTCGTAGAAGGCATATCAAGCAGTGTTACGACAGGTTAAATTATTTATGAATTCCAAAAGATTCAAAAACGAGTCATTTTAAATATAAATGAGTCGTTTTTGATAACACTTTTATTATTATATAAAACATTAACAAAACTAATGAAAGAAATCCTAACGTATAAAATGATTTTGCAAAATTATGAAAATGATTTATTTTGTGAAAAAAGTGAAGTTTATTTTTATTCTTGAAAAAAAAAAACGAATCAAATATTAGAAAAATAAGGCCCCGAGTCAACATAAAAAAATGTGTCTCTTTCGACTCAATTGGGTCCCAGTATCTGGTCACTGGTCACTATCACTGGTATTTATGGCATATGATCTTTTTTTAATATATTAAATAAAAAATTTGTAGAAGAGACAGCAAGTCATTTTTGGAATAAGGCAGCAATTATATGCAAGATCATACACTGCCTGTGTGCAAAGGAGCAATTATATGTGTATTATCTTTACCGTGGGTTGCATGTATTTGCTTTTCAAACAGAGAAGCCCCGTAGAAAATGGATGAAATGTCCTCACACAAGCTCACACAGGCTGATTGCGGTTAAGTAATGCAGACGACTTACAATTTTAAATGAAATGTGTTTCTCATTAAGCTCATGAAATATACGAAAAAAACGATGTCATATAGCCTCTACTCACTTACTTAAGGTGGCGCTGCAGACAGAGGTGGACCTGGGCCTCAACCAACAAGCGTCTCCAGGCAGATCGAGCTCTGGCTAGTGCCATCAGATTCGCACGTATAGTTGGTTGAGGTCCCTTTCCAATTGCGTGCGTCACCTGAGTGAGGATCTTCCTATACTGTACCGTACCGCTGAGTTGGATTCGATGACTTTCCAAATATGTAAAAGAGTTATTTCCTGTGTTTAACTTGTTAATTTTTATTTATTTTATTAATAGGAAGCATTTGTTTTTTAAGTTTTTTTTTTATTTTGTGTAGGCTCAGAAAGTTATCTTCGTGCAGAGCATTGACATCAGTTCTTAATGTGTTATACCTTTTATTTGAGTGGTCTGGTTCTAAGCATATCACTGAAGCTTCTTGTGTTGATAAAATAGATCTGCTTAGAAAGCTTGAGCTGCTGCGCCCCCCAAAAGCGACCAGACAATTCTGCTGCGTATTAACTCCTCACTTGTTTTTGAGATGAAAAGATCCTCTACTCGTCGCTGATTGGTTTTGTAGGATGCTGTTTCAAATTGTTTTTTTTTTTTTGAGGTCTTCCTCGTATTATTCATTAAACTAATGATACTCTGAGGAAGTATAAATTCTGTTTTTGACCAAATATCGTAACGCTTGACAAACATAGCGCGGTTTTGGGAACATTATTTCCATCGCCGGGGAGTATTGGATTCAATATCTCTGATTTTTCATCGTAATTAAGAAATTGCTTACATAATTATTTAATTCTTCAATCTTTAAGCATTTTGTAATCGAAACCCATTTATCAAAAATTGTTTCGTTTGTTATAATTGGAATTGATCCAAAAAGAAGTCGTATATTTTCAAGTTTAGCAAAAACAAGCTCGAAAGGTATAGTTACTACTATAGTTTATGTTTGGAAACAGGCTAAATAGTCAGACAGCAAAAATTAATTACAAACCAGAACTAAAGGTAAAATTGGCTCCTGGATCTTCTGTGAAAAAATGAAAGTGCACATAAGGGAACGAGTGCACATAAGAGTTCCGCAGCATCACATCTTTCTATCGCGTATTCGTTTTTTTTTGGATTTTTGTCCACTCGTCAACGCACTGTTCGTCCCGCCAAACTATGGGACTAATCAGCGATTATCATATAAAAACAGCTTAAATCAAAATTTGGATTGCAATGTTTATATGCTTTAATTACAAAGTTAGGTAGATGTCCAAATTATTTTCTTTAATACATTTTTTGCACATTTTTTGCAATTGCACTCAACCGTTTTACCCAGAAAATACGCATAAGATTTTCAAAGGTAACTCTTTAACATCTTCATTATTTAGCTTCTCTGCGAGTCGCCTACATTCATTGCGCTTGTGTCTCTTAAATTGGACAATGACTGAAGTAATTTGGCATCAGCTGATGATGTATTTAAATTCTATTGAATTTATATAAAATTTAAAATTGAAAATTCCTTCCTTTAAAATAAAAAATTATCTCATATTTGTGGCGGAAATAATTTCGAGTGAATAATTTTCACATCCAATTGCGTATAATCATCGCTTAATATGTAGGATTTCTGGGGATAAACTGGGTAGTCCATAAAACAATCATTCCTACCCTCTCCCACAATTACCATGAAATTTAATCTTTTTATTGTTCGGTTTTTTGGCACTAAACATTTATTTCATGTGATATCAGCCGCAAAGTACTTGATTATTTAATTGCTTGTAATAAGTCAGCGTGCACAGGAAGTTCACATCAGTGTAACATGCACTTAATTTACTGATAACAGGAAATGAAATTGTTGTGAAAATTGAAATTCACACTGACATGGAAATGTGGCTAACATCAATGGATTTTTAATTGTACTCTATCTCTACTACTGAGAACTCCTGAATATTCAGCGAATGTAATGGTTAAAAAAAAAAGATCATTCCTTTTTTAGAAAAGTCATTAATAATGAATTTCTGAAATTCAAAAGAAGAAACAAATAGATTTCTTCGTAAATATTCATTTTGGGCACTAATTGCAAACCTGCACAAGTTTGGACCTGTGTAGAAGATTGGGTCACTACGTTGGGTGCATTAGGGGGCTTATCGCATTCCTTATTTAAGTAACACTTTCCTAAGGAAACACCACCTTCGTCTAAACGTTGAACAAAAACGAGATGATATAGAAATCATCAAAATCAAGGTATGTACAACTAAAGAAACGATTAGGCAGGCACGATGGACAAGGAAGACTGTTCTTATAATGTGCCTGATAACATTCAATCAATTGACTGACAAATTGAAATACACTGGTATTTACCTCAGGAATGTCGATATCTTAATGCTTAATCATCACCATGATTTCTGGCGTGACAACAATTTGAAGCAAACGCGATCACAAAAAAACTCCGAAAACCACCATCGCACAGTGGTCCCGTTGTATGGGAGAGTTGGAAATAAATCGGTAACTTTTGATCTCGTGAACCGATCTTAATGAAATTTGAAACATAGTGCAAGTACTACGAGATCTTATTATGTTTAAGGTAACGGAGTAATCTTAAGTTAAAAAAATAAAAAAAAAAAACACTTTTTTTTGTATAAATGCATAAAATAATAATTTATTATTGTCGATGACTCGAAATTGGGACTTAAAGCAAATTTGTAATCACTATTTATATATATAAATTCATTTTTACAAGTTTTAGTAACGTACACTTTATTTGGAATTAAAGAAACTAAGCAACTAAGCAATTAAGGCTTGCGCTTCAGTACTAAGTGGCAGCGAATCTTTTGGGTTTGGTTCAGGCCTTAAATACGCAATCCAGGGATCAGATGATACCAACATTTGATGAATAACATCTTCATTTGTTGCCGAACGAGAAAAGGTTCTATTATTATTAATGCGATAGTACGTATAGTCTTTATTCCGACTTTCCTGCGCCTCCTCTGACAATGATCCGACGGGCAAGGCTACTGATGATATTTTTTCTGCTCCGTGGATCAGAATTTTATGCACTGTTGCTGGCATATAATACCAGGGATATAAATTTGTAGCCATTGTAGCGTTTTCCTGGGCACAAGCTCCAAACTTGTCAGGGTCAATGCAAAAATTGCTGCATACTGTCTCCAGGATAACACTGAATCTTTTTATGAGTTGCACATCTATTTCCGTTATTTCTGCCGTTGATAATGGGTCTTCGAATAATCTTCTAGATGTGTTCCCATCGTTGGTTGTGCCAAATCCTTGCTTTATTATATCTACTTTAATACCCATTTTTTGTATGAACTTCTGCTGAATTTGACTCTTCCTTGCCTGGTGTATGGGCTGTGTCGTTTTTGCTGTTCTCCAAGCCTTAAACTCCAAATTGTAGGTTACATGTAGCAAGTATTCCATAAAACGGATGCGAGCGTGCAAGGGTGAAATTCTTAATCTTAGAGCTTCCTGATTTCTTGGTTTTGCTCGAAGTAACTTCAAATTATTTTGCAAGTAACTTCAAATTTGCACAACAAATGCTGGAATGCAACTGCAATTTTTAAAGTATTTTCGATATCTATATAAAGCAAAACGTCATCTTTCTAATTTAAATCTTCAATATTTTCGGAATCATAAGCTCAATCGCGATGCCTCAAAATCAGAAATAGATATTCGCCAATAACGCTCTAATTACCCTCATTTTTTGCCCCATTGCGACATGCAATTATGGCACCGCAAACAAAACAAGATAAAAGCAATTAGTTTCATAATTACAACAATTTTATGACCCGAAGAATTCTAATCCACAATAATAAAAACATCCTCGGCATCTCGCATAGCGTTTGCACAATACATGCATTGCAAGGGAAATCGTTTAAAAATGCCGAAAAATCCATGACATTGCTCCACTTAAATGCCTCGTACTCCCAAAGTGATCATAAGTGGTCTCTAGTTTTTCAGCATCGATAGATTCGCATAGCGTACAATACCTTTAGCTTGCAGAAAAAGTTGGTCTCCCGTTGGAGACTTTTGGAGCATTTTTTGTTATAGTCCATCAAACATTGAAATGCCCCTCTCAAAATGTGCCTTTACTTAAAAGGCTTGCTTAAAAAATTGGTAAGCAATATGAAAAAACTGAGAATGCAGTTGAAAGCAAGATGTATGACCTTTTTAAAAAAAATTACTTTATGTTCCAATGTACATAATTTTAGTAAATATGGCACATCAAATTTGCTTAAAAAATGCGTCAATTTTTGTAATTTTCAAAGTCCCAACTTTGAGCTAACGGAACAGCCAAACGGATGATCCAAAGTTGGCATTCTAGGTTCTCATGTTTGTAGAATCGAAAAACATAAACCATTTGGCCGGGAAAAATATGTCACTTCTTGTATTTATTTCCGCTGCGGGCCCACTGTGCGTCGCCAGCAACCAAACCATCGAAATTTAAGGTGCAGCGTGGAGTGGGATTGAGTTGAGATTTTATTCATCTCTACCTGCGAGTAACAAATTTGCTGTAATTGTCTAAACACAGTGAATATTGTGTTTCCATTTTTTGCGATTTTAATCGTTTAATTCAAACCCTTAATATTTTACCCTTTATTCTGTAAATTACATTTCTCGGTTGGTCGTTGTCTTAGGAGGCATATTTGTCTCGAAAAACAGCGCAAACGATTTTTCTTGTTCCAAATAATTGATACTTTTTTGAATCAACTCTAAAATTTTTTTAAGTCTTATTTCTGTCAATTTTAGAAAAATAAGTAGTAATAGGTCTTTTCTCGTACTTTATGCGCCAAATTGTGAACTCTGTCATATTTTAAGGAGTGGGGGTGAAAATCAGCGAGGAGTCATTCAGGCGTGTGGTGGCATTTAGGCGAAAGCGGATAAAATGAGTCTAGCGTTGAATGAAGGCTAAACGAAGTTCATATATGGTGTCATCAAGGAGAACATCGACATCTTGGACAGAGCGTCACTTGGGCAGCTATAACTTCGAGTAAGTAAATAGTACAAACAACAACAGTATCTCTTGACAACCGCTGTTTCTATGGGCTCAAGAGGCAATTGAGTAGTAGAGCCATCTCTCGAAGGACCAAGCTGACTTATCCAAGACCTTGATCATTCCATTCCTGCTGTACGGCGCGGAGGCATGGACAATCTCAAAAGCGGATGAGGAATTCCTTGGTCTCTTCGAGAGAAAAGCTCTGCGTGCGATCTTTGTTCCTGTTTGCGTTGACGGTTTCTGGAGGAGAAGATTCAACCACGAACTGTACTGGCTGTAAAGCGACATGAGTCAGGCGTCTTCGGATCCAACGCCTAAGATGGCAGGACCATGTAGAGCGCATGGACAACCCAGCTCCGGCGCGAAGAGTCTTCGACTCCAAATCCATGGGACAACGTGACAGAGGACGCCTGCGTATAAGGTGGAGCACCCATGTGGAGAAGGACCTCAACCAACTAGACGTGCGACACTGAAGACAGCTAGCCAGAGACCGTGCTAGCTGGGGAGGCTTGTTGGTTGAGGCCCAGGGCCACACCGGACTGTAGCGCCAAATAAGGAAGAAGAAGAAGGGTGTGAAAACCTTTAAGAGAGAGGCAAAATCTCGTTAACGCAGTCTTAACAATTGCGTAAATCATGTCATACAATATACAATCACCACATACGTACGAAAACAAAACCAAATGCACAACAAACTATTTGAGTATTTGACACATCAATTGATTTGACAGAAGAATAATAAACTTCCCACAGAAATTTCTTGTGTTAAATTGGGCAGGTTAGGCTCATTTTTTACTCATTTGACATAAAAGCCATATTTTTGACATTAGGCAACAGACTTTCGTAGCTTTTCGTTGTTTTTTACTGTTTGTTTTGGGTACCGGAAGAGACCTATTCGTTTTTTTCGTAGAAGACTCTTTTTGGAGCAAACAGCTTGAGATCTTTCTTTAATAATATAACATAGAATGGGTAGCGTTGTTGAAGGGACATGCAATATTATGCCGACTATGAACCAGGGTCGCCGTTTTAGCGGTATTGTCGTCAAAATTAGGGATTTTTTAAGACTCTCGACAATTCTCAATAAAATAAAATTGCTAAAATTAAATCTAGTAAATTCTATGGATTTTTGTTACCGCACCAAATATTACGAGCCTTGTCCAAAACAGCGGAGTACTTTGGGCAATGATCACTATAATCAATCTACACGTCTGTGCTTTCTATGTACGTGCAAATCGAACTAAAAATATTTGAAGGCGATAATAATTCCTAAACCTTATCTAGCATGTCTTTACGAATCTCATGTAGAAAATAAGAAATTCAACTTAGACTACGAAGCAATGATTCTACTCAGGAGAAAAATACGGTTCTAAGAATACGATTCTATATTTGAATTACCAAAACAACTTAAATTTGACGATGACAAAATAGACGTTTTGGCCCGAAGTTGTTCAATATAAAAGTGTTGCACCTATTAATAATTTCAAGAATTAGCTAAATTGGCCTTCACTGTGCTATCTCTTCCCCACTCTAAAGCTGAAGTCGAAAGAATTTTTAGTACAATGAACATAGTCAGAAACAAATCGCAAAACCGATTTCAACGCTGACTTTAAATTAAATAATTACAAAAAAAAGAAAAAGTTATTAAAATCAAAAAAACTGATTAAACAACATAGTCGAGGGCGACGCATCTTCATCGAATTCTTGATACTATTGAATTTAAAGACTTATGGACTTACGGATTTTTGCAATGCCGAAACAAACTTTTCTAGCGGATCGTCTACTGTCTCAGCGTCACCACTGCTCCGGAAGGCGAAGTTTAATAAGCTTTTCTAGGCTAGGATATACCTATCCAGGCAGGAATACTCTATTTACATTTTTAGTGACTCGAAAGAGATGGAGGCGCAAGTTATCGACATTGTTAAATTGAGCTATCGTACCTGGTACCCTCTGAAAAGGAGCGACGACGAACTTTCTCTAATTACTGACATAAAAAATCCACATGAAAAAAAGAATCTAAAACATTCGTCACTTGCAAATACCTACTTTGAATAAATCAAGAATATATTAAACTAAATATCTAAGGATTATAAAAATGGCTTTTCAACAAGTTCTTATCCCCAGCTTTTATCTCCATAAGAAGAACCAAG
Source organism: Eristalis intricaria (assembly GCA_964034865.1). NCBI lineage: Eukaryota > Metazoa > Arthropoda > Insecta > Diptera > Syrphidae > Eristalis > Eristalis intricaria. The sequence continues at coordinate 80,234,493 of OZ035874.1, forward strand.
CAAATAAATGATTAAATTAAAAAAAAAATTAAATTAGCATGTATCACGTTTTAGATCATCGACTCTTAACTGGTCTTGTGGCGAAATCAGTGCATGCTAAAATCTACTACGGTACATTACTTCATGGGTACATAACTATTGCTATGAAAAATATTCATTTTCAATACAATGTTTTGAAAAATTGATGCGCAATTATTGTAAGCAAATACCATTATCTGCGACGTTAAGATCAAGTGCATGTTGGAACTTCAAGATCAAACACTATTGTCCTATACAAAGGGTGACCAGGGTTGTCGCAGAATATTTCAAAAAGGTTTAAAAACAATGCAACTAAAAACAGCGAAATAAGCTAACACCCCTATTCTAGTTGTGATATGGTCACAACACTCAAATGCTTGTGGTGCGAAAATTGCGATGATTACTTTGTGAGGTTTCAGCTACATGGTATTCTGGTAAATACCTCACAAGAAAACACACAAGAATAGTTACCATGGTGTGGTGAATTCGGTTTCATGTCAAAAATGTGTACTTTTCACTATCTTCGATTTCATTTTAAATTTTTCTTCTTCCGAATTGAGAGGACAAAGTGAACTTCTCTCAATGTGGGAGTAGGAAAATGTAAAGCAAAATGATTTTGTTTCACTTTCCTCCTTGTGATGTGCTTTGGCGAAAATCACAATTTTGATGATCATTGTTTGTCGTTAAACAATGTAAGATCGAATGATGAATGTGTTATTCGGACATTGGTAAACAGGTTAATAAAGGATAAATGAAGAATGTGTCCGGCAAACTTGGGCATAGCACTCAAAGTGTGTGTTTCCAACTGAGATTGAGAAAACAATGAAAAATTAGATTCAAACTTTGATTGTTAAAAATCACAATTAATTCGCCATTGCAGTTTATTTTACATTCGATTAAAGACTGGGACTCCAATGTTTGAATCACTGTGAGTGTGAAATAATTGCTGTTCGTGATGTTTTTCATACACTGCAGACTGCCTCTAGTGTGCATCAAGCTTTTTCTTGCTTCGGAGATGGTTCTTGCATGCAAAAAATGCTTATCTACATCTGCTTATTTTTATTTTTCTTTTCATTTATTTTATAGTGTCAGGACACTGTTCTTTCTTTTTTTAAATTAACAGTGCATTTTTTATATTTTTTGTCTTTCACACTAAAATAAAGGCCGCGTAGAATCGGTCTATTTCAGTGAAATATCAAGGTTCTATGCGGTTCTATCCACATATCAAGTACTGCGGCTTCATTCGAATTAAATACCGAAACTGCCCCAATTTCATTTCGAGGTTCGCAGACCATCATGCAAGTATGTCAAATAAGACATTTGAAAATGTCACATTCTCAAATGAATTCAATTGCTATAACTGCAATTCATATCGCAAACTACAAGTTACCACAGCACAAGGTGTCGGCAAGTGTACCAAAACAGGGAATTGACCCATTTATAAATGAAATAAGAGACCCCTCATCGTAATTTCGTAATGAAAACAAATCTGTCACAGTTCTCTAGCGTTTTTAGATTTTCATTCTTCGACCAACTTCGAGCAAATTAAGACAAAATCGTGCGACAAGAACTTTTCGCTAATCACCCCTTCGTGTTCGTGCAGATCTCGCCACCACCACTCGACTGTCAAAACGAGAACCAACTATAAAAGACAATTTTAATTAAGGGAATGACATTTATTAATTATATAAGCGAATAATCCCTCCGTGTCCAGTTGAAGACGAAAAACAAAAGAACGCCAGTGGATGGCGACACACTGCGAAGCATAGCGACCGCGCAGCACAGCGCCACGATAAGATTAAGAAGAAATTATAACAAAACAAAGAAAAAAAACGCAAAAGCACAAGAACACGGACAACAGGAATCCACTCACAGTAGTTGAACTCTCACAATGACCAGTGTAAAGCAGAGCGAGGATAACAGCTGAGTTGAACAAAGCATTTTTTCCATTTCGATTCCTAAGCCCTTGTAACAGAGTCCCGTATCTGTGCGCCCCCACACCCGTATTATGGTGAACTTTTCCGAACCGCCGGCTGCTATAATCCTTAACCCAAGCAGCAGGGCTCTAGCAGCCATCTATTCATTTGTCGATTTTACTTCTTTTTCTTCTCTCCACTTTCTCCTTCTCACTCTCTCTCTCTCTCTGTGTGGTTTCCTTGATAGCTTTTCTTTCTTCGGGCACGATATGGTTTAAGGAGATATCCAGTCCTTTTGAGAGTATCCCACTTAAAACTGTCTTGGCGATTACAAGCGAACAAATGAAATTGCAGGGATTTCTTGCACTTGTGGTTAATGCAGTGTGCAACTGAGATAACTGTTTATGTTTGCCCAAATGTGGTTGGTGGCTTTAAACGTGATTGCTTCACAGATCCACTTCATTAAGGGCTGCATTGTGTTTTAAAGCAATCCTCGCTTGGTGACCTTTTCACACAGATGTTCGGTGTGCTTCTCTTATGTGGCTGCAAAGACATGTGAATTTCCGGCGCATTGACTCGTTGAAGTAAGGGTAAAGACTGCATTTATCACAAAATGCATCGACTTAGAGCAAAATCTGTGGCGATGAATATGAGATTCTATCTAATATTCGTCTTGAAAAACTTGGCCAAGGTTCGAACAAGGTTTGGGCGGGTACGTCAATCTCAGCGTAGTCAAAATTTTGTATAGAAAATTGGAAATATCGAAATGGCGGCGCTGTCATAAGCCAACACACATCCCAGTGAATTTCAATTTGCCTTCCGCTTACTAAAAATGGGAAGCTTGACAAATTTCGTGAGAAAGCTTCCCTTCTTCTGCACTTCAAGGTCATATTGGGGAGGCATTGGCTTCCAACAATATTTTCCGAATTGAATTCGCTTTTCCCTACAAATGGCTTTCATTTCAGCTTCTAGGAATCTACAAACAACGAGTGAGTAGAATTTTCGGAATTGCAATTACGGTTTCATCCTACAAGCAATTCTTCTAAGAAAAATCTTTTTACAGCTAATGTGTATTTGTGTTCAAAAAGAAATCTCCATTGTAAATTGGTTTCAATCCCAGTCTTTAAGCTCTAAAGTTACTGGGAGCAGAGAGAGAGAGGCACGCGCTGAGTGTGTCTTGTCAAGTTACCGGGCAGCATTTGCCGAAGTCGTAGTATTTGAATCCAATTGAATGAGACGATGTGAATGTGTTTATGTAAATGGCAAACGTTGGTGTAGTGTACAAACGTGGAGGACATGTAGTGTATTAGTACCAATACGGTAGGACGTGAGGGCGTGGGAGGTGCTCTTCTATATGTCATAATACCCACGACATGCATCTTACCTCTTATCTTTTTTGTCTTATGTGTATATAAAATTTTATCTCAGAACAGTTGTGATTTGAAGTTAGGACATGCTGATGAGATGGCACTACAGTCAGGTATTTGATTCTCCGCAAATACTACAATTTCAATCAAAATATTGCACTGGGCACAGTTTTTTAACTGCCATTTTCATTATCATCATCATCAACTTCTCACCCACATGATCCACTAACGCACGAGGGATCACCAGGTAACTCAATCCTCCGCCATTGAATCTTGATCATCAGAACTTACTGAGACAGTTGTTGACTTGGTTTAACGAAGTCGTCCTGGGTCGACGTGGTTGGACCAAGTCAGAAGTCGCCTACCGACTACCTTATGACATTTATAATGGTTTGCCTCATGGTAACATTCTCGGTCCCGTAGTATTTTTTTTCATGATCGTTAATTTAGATGATGTTTTTTGACTGATTGGTATGAATGACCATTTAACTGCTACTCGGTTAAAAATACTCATCACACTTCTCCAATGCCCTATTCCACAGGGAATGTTTAATCTTAAGTTGGTAAATATGAACTTAAACAGAGTTCAAATTTTTGGTTCAAATCGTCCGGTCCGGATCTGTTCAAAGAACTTCGTATATGTAATGCGATCGAAAACAACCAAATCTTCATTTGGGTCGGTGTTGCTAAAAGTTTTATTGGTCTTTTGATGTATTTGCTATACTTTGTAGTCTTAAAATGCCTTTATGCAGTCCTTCGGAATTTTTGCTGTCCTTGCTGTTATCGGAAGAGAAAGATTTTGGTACCAAAAATCGCAAATAATAATATGGATACAGCATAATATGGGCGCCACAGCCCAGTAGAAAGTCAGGGACTAATTTCTCAGCAACCAATCGTGTTATGCATGCTCAGGTGTAGAAGAGACCTACAGTTTGAGAAGCTTTTTCTAGACAGACGGATTCAAAAGAGGTGGGACCATGCAAATTATTTTTGGTCTTGCGGCCTGCGAATCGAACCCAGGCAGAAAGGTTGACATGGGTAGGGGTCGACGCACATACCGACAACACCACGACTACCCATGCGTGATACTTACCATTGGAAATAAAAATGTAAATACATTTCAACAAAGTATAAATAAATTTTGAACAAATTTCAAAACTACTGAGTAAAATGAAAGAAATAGAAGCAATGTATTGGATTCCATTATACACCGTATCCACTGGACATATTTCAAGCCCAGCAGAAGAACCACAATCTGATCTTAAATCCGCGATCTTTTCATCTGTGGGCCATGAGACTCCACTTCAACGTTGGCAGCGAGAGAGTCAACATCAAGCAGTGGGTGACCAACCACAAATCAGCGAAGTAGATCTCACTAAAAAGAGTGCGAAAAAATGACATTCACTAACACTTCAACTTCATGTTCATTTTACTCTCATTTGTCACCACTCAAAAGAATCATTCAAACAAAACATTTTAGTAGTTTTCTCTTAATTTATTGTTCCAACTAATTTCACTGGTTAATTTTCTTTTATTATCTTTACAACTTCTAACTTCTATGAGTACAGATCAACTGACTCACCCTTCTTTATCCTACACTCATTCGATCACCGGCACAACCCTTTTTTGTATATGCACTCATTTTCATTTCTCTCATTATTTCACTCTTTTGCAGTTTTGTAGACAGTGTTGCCACACATTGTACGTATATGAAAATGTCAAGTCTCATGCCCCACTTGTGAACAACGCTAAAGGCATCTCGAAAAATCGAAATTTTCGCACGCGATGCTTGAATGGACATGGATTTATGTGCCTCCACTAGATTTTTTCACATAATTTTTATAAACCGGGCATGCCAGTGACGACTACGTGTTCCCGAACATCAGTTGTTATGAGAGCAAAATTAAAAGCGAAACAAAATGCAGCTGTGGTGCAGAACTAAGATTTGATCGGCAGTATACTCTCATTTAACATAAATATAACTACATTTGACGCCATTTCAAGGTTCAAGCGAAACTGTGAAATCGAATAAAATCTTTGAGCTGAAGCTTGTGGTGTTTAAATTTCAACTGTGAAACTGAGCATAAGTCATTGCGCCATTTTTGTTGAGGCACAATTATGATTTCAGTTTTGATCAAATTTGTATTCCCATCATAACGCCTGGATCTGAATCTTTCTCACGTATGATTCGTGATGGTTTCCAAAATAGGACAAGCTACATATGTCCGCATTGCCATTTCAACGTGGAAAGACTTACTCTAAAAAATTTAATAATGAATGGTTTGTTTTTTTATAGAAAAAATATGTATGTTAAAATTAAGACTTCTGATTTTGACTTCTGAACAAAGTATTTAGGTAGGCATGAATGATATCTATGTTAATTACATGAAACAAACACTAATAATGGTAGTATGATCATATGAAAGACCACAAAATTCGCACAAAAATTAAACCTTAAAAATAACCACAGTTTTTGTTAGTAGAATACTTTTCATTAAAAGCTGGAGTTACTGTACTAAATCAAAACAAACGTCCACAAATTTTCAAGAGTAGCGTATACTAAACAAATGTATTGAATCATTACCATGCCGCATCGATATCTACCGATACGAATAAATTAATCTTATTGTATATCATCCCAAGCATACCTAACCGAGGATACACAAGATACATAGCGATACGATCGTATTCTTCACATTTCGCATTCAAGAGAGGTATTACATACACAGAGGACGCAAACGGTATACTACCAAACCATATCGATGCGTGATGTGACACACCGCACATCACACCAAAAACAGTATAGAGACAATGTATACTAGAAGAGAAGAGAAGAAAGTGAACGCACCGATGTCGGTTGTCGACGTAACGATACCTTAATAGTAATGATATTCATTGAGGAGCAACGATACGTTATATGGTACTTTATTGAACACTCGTTACTCAGTAACGACTACATACATTTTGCTACCGTACTATTGTATGTTAAGTTTCAATGTTGGCCCTGTGAGCATCGTATCGGCAATGGCTTTCACTATTATTCTTTGATTTAAAATTGCACACACAGATCGTAGTCGATAAGAGATTCCAGCAAGACGGTGCTATATGCGCGCCAGTCTGTGAGGAATAAGTTCACAGAAGACCATTATTTTAACGCTCATTTTATTATAGTGCATTGTTCGTATAGAACGTGTGATTTGATGTATTTTGGACAATAATTCAAGACTCGTTTATACCGACGAGTAAGCATCAATTGCTGTCTTGGAAGTCAGCATTGCACGTGCTACTCACAATTGGGCTCTTCTATTAAGCCACATCCACAGAAAACGTAGTTATTTTGAACATTTACAGAAAATAATAATTATGAAATAAATTGCGAATGAACAAATAAACAACTTATAAAATTTTCTAATTTTTCTTCTATTAAAAAAATCAACCCTAACGGTTGAGTGTTTAGAATTTTTAAGCAAAAATGATGTGCCTTAAAATGTGATTACACTCTATTATTATTAATATAAGAAGAAAAAATATATCTCAACAATCAATCGCAAGCGCATTGGCCCATTCATTGAAAGGAAAAGAGCGCTGCCTCCAATTGCCTATATTAGCATGCTTGGAAACCCGGTCGTCTTTTTAAATAGTTTCTGCCGCAGCTGTTTGCCTACAGGGGTGGTATATGTAGACTCTTCTTCGCCACCTGATTTGATCTCCATTAGACGCCTAAATTTATTTCGTCTATATCCGAGGCGGACTAATTAAAATGTGACTTGCAAGAATCTCGCCATTCGTCCGAGCTAGATGGAACAGCGGTGAGATGGGAGAAGGGAGTATTAGAGCTGCAATATTTTTGGGCTGCGTCATTTGCGAACCAGCACATATCGAGATTTGAAGTCACTGACGACCACCTATGTCCCGAGATGTGGAAATAATCAGTGGACGACTACATCAGAACACCTTCTACATGTGCATCAGACCACACTGGGTTTTTATCAAGCTTCGGTTCATAGAAAGCTGTTATTACTGGTCACCATGATGAATGTCTCCCTTTACTTTATAGACGCTACAAGCTAAGCCAATCATTATTTGTTTGAAGCGACATATCCTGCCTGGAGAGGTTTTTCGAGGCATCTTATTTTTACTTATCGCCTGCGAAACATGGTTGCGTCCTCAACGGAAGGGATTGAATTAATCGTTGCGAACACTTTATTCATGCCGACTGCATTAGTCATAGCAAGCACTGTTTAGCATCAATCGTTGTCGTCGTTCTTGTGGGAACCACTTGAAAGCAGACGCAGGCAAGGAAATGAGACTCCAGTTGGTATAATCAGCGAAGTCAAGAGCGAACTGTTTGCACAATCCTTTTGTTTGAATAAATTTGTAAATTATAGTTCGTGATTATAAACACGCCGATGCCGCTGCCAAGGAACATCAGCCAAACAGAAGTCTCCATTCGAAGGCCTCGCATATACTGGCGAAACTTAGTGCCATCTCTGCGATATGCTTCCAACAAGTTTTCTAATTTCCAATTTTCACCAAAACACCATGGCCCAGCACAACCCCCGCCGCTATTTCTCGAGCCTGGCAAACGGAACAGTTATTATGTGAATTATTAATTAAGTTTTGAAACTATGCTTGCGAGCATTCATAGTCATGATAAATGAGCACGCATTGATGTTATTTGGAAGAAGCCGAGTAGTTCTGGCGCATGGAATACGAGCATGGTGACGCTGAGGTGGGTGCGAGTGTAGGCGTTGCTACGTTCGCAGGAGAATGATTTCGCATAATTAAATAACTCTTGTTGATAACAAGTTCGACTGAATTTCGGAGTAAAATATTTAATTATTCTCGAAAGTGTGTGCTCGTGGAAGGTGTGCTCGGGAGTGTCGGGCGTTGGGTTGCGTACCCAATTGTTTGACTGGAATCGAGTCTGGTATTGTTTTCACTGTGAATTGTTTGTTTCTTCAAATACAAGGCCGTTTATTGTTGAGACGAGGTAAAAATTACATAAATGCTAGAGTTCAGCTGAGGAGTGTCGAATAATGCGATGGGTGGTGCCACGCACTCCATAGCCGTGTCTAATGGCATTGGCACATTAATATGGCTTATTGCTTCGGTTTTGTGTTTCACAAGATCTGTGGAAAGGTTTGGCGGTTGTTTTCGTTTCAAAGGCATCCGTGTCGTGTTCTATTTGCACGTTAATAAATAATCTGGGGCATGTGGCGTGGAAGCGATTCTGACGGTGGTTCAGGTGGTGAACTCAGGAGAGGGTGCTCAAACTGTACTCGCTTTAATTTTCATATTCTTCATCTAAATTGTGAATAAGACCTCGAATGCATGTGAAAATGTGTTGATTTGGAAACCTAAGCAAATGAAATGAGGTCAGGCAACTGGGAGCGGAATGCAGTTCATCTAAAGACCTTCCCTCAGGATGCTCACCGGCGTCATAAGCAGACACTACGCACTTGGCTTGGAAGCCCCGACGATAAGTGCTGAACGGATGAAGAGGAGGAACAAACTACAAGTGGATTTCACCTGGGCCTCAGCAAACAATCGAGTCCAGCTGGAACAATCTTAACCCAGTAGCCTCCAATTTCGCACTCCACGTTGGTAGAGGTCTTTCTCCACTTGTATCTGCCATCGGTTTCACGTGCATCTTCTATTGGCACTGATTAGGAGTCGAGGACTCTTCAGGATTGAGCAGTGTTGTCCATGTGCTCTACATGACTTAGCTATCTTAGCCGATAAACCCGTAGACGTCTGGCTAGACTCATGTCACTGAACATCCCGTTTAGTTCATGGTTGAATAAGCTTTTTCAAACACCATCATCACAAACCGGACCAACGATTTAACGCAGAACTTTTTTCTCGAAACCGAGTGCTTCGGCATCTGCTCTTGAGTTTATATATGCTTCTGCAGTATTGAGCAGGACTGGGATGGTCAAGGTCTTATATAACTACTCATATGCAACTTGAGCATAAAGAAACAGCGTTTGGCATTCGGCAAGTGTTGTTCTCCATTCAATGTCAGTATTTATGGTGTACGTACTTGTTCGATCTTTTTTTATTTTTTTCTTTTCGTCCGATCTTGAAGAAATCATACTTCTTTTTAAACCGGGCATGGTTCATGGCTTTTATTCACCGCTTGAGATAGTATAACCGCTTCCGTCTCTGCAGCAAATACCTCTTTAATGACTCGCTATGTTCTGCCAAACACGTCAATGTCGTTCATGTATCCTACGGAATTTTGAAAGATCGTGCCTCTTCTGTTGGCGAGTGAATTGTGGACGACCTCCTCAAGAATAATGTTGAAGAAATCACATGACAGAGCGTCGCCTTCTCTTAAACCTTTTTCGACATTGAAGGTGTCAGTGAGATTTCCGACTTAGATGGAGCAGGGATAAGTCGCCATTGTCATCATGCACAACATGACGAGTTTAGCAGGAATGTAAAAAGAAGGGGCGTACAGGTAGTACAGTACAGGACGTTGTATCTCGTTTCCACGCATTTTGTCATATGCGACCTTGCAATCGACGGAAAGGTGGTGGGCTTATATTCGTACTTCTTGGGTCTGGTGGATTGTTGATTGATGTTTTTTTTTAATCAAGAAACGCTACAGATTCTAATTTAGTTGAATAACACTTACCACCAACACCATATAGGACTTCCGGTACAAAGTCTTCGTCACTACCCTACACTTGACATCGTGCAAAATAAAATTGTCTCTTTTTTTGATATAAATTAAATCATGACTTTGCTCCTGTTTGCTGCGCGGGTGAGACGAAAAGTTTGAAAAATTCTCGTCTAAGAGTTAAGGGACATCTATAACAGGGATAAAAGTGAATGAAATTGCATCAATTTTTAAATTTTAACGAAATGCTTCTTCATGTTTGCATATAGCCATAATCAACGTATGCGCTCATAGCCGCTGTTAGAAATTCTTTCCGGGTTTGCTTTACGTTTCTTTTAATTTTATTATGATAGTTAGAGTTTCTCATGTTTTCAGTTCAACTATATGTGTTTTTTCCAGGCTGGTACGGCCAAAAATAATTTTCACGGTCCCACTTCTTTCGAGGCACTGACAATGCTCAAAGAGTAATAGAGTCTAGAAAAAGCAATTCATACTTGGCCTTACAATCATGAGAAAACAATTGCTCGCACAACACGAATGGTTTCTGAGAAGCTCGGCCTTGAGTTATATTACAATAGAAAACGGTTAAAAATCAAAACACCAAATTACGTTGAAATACCAAAGTTAACTTTAGCTGCATTTTTTTGCAAGCGTATATACGCCTAAATTTCAATTTGCATGTAAAATACACTAACAACGAATCCTATATCCGCTTAACTTACTCATCATATCTATCGCCGCTTAAGGAATAAGCGCGGATAAAAACAATGCTTCCAGTCACTATTTTCTGTGTGTTCATTCCTGAATTCATTCATTCATTGTTTAGGTTGCTGTATGTGGCTTACACTTGCAGGTTTGGTTGATGTATTAGATCATTTTTAATTTTGTTGGCATAAGTATGCAATTTTTGGTATACTCAGAGTGTCTCTGCTATACATTTCGTTTTAGCTTCGTAAGCGATTCTTTTCATTTCACGAAATTTCTTTCTATTTTATAATTATTAAGTGTTTTTGCTTATAAATTGATGGTCACGCTACACAGTCACAAAACGAAGATTGTGACCATCAAAGATCAACCATTACCTTCCACGATTACACCCCTGACTGCTTAGCAAATGGCATAAACATCGTCGGTGCTGCCAAGATTTTATAATGAATCATTAAGCACCGATGATCGTTTTTTTGTGCACTTCAAATTTAAGCGTATATACGCTTGCAAAAAAACGCAGCTATTTTCTATCTATTTTCTCTAAACATATAAACTAAGAGCTAACAAAAACATAAGCAATATCGACATATAGAGATAAAAAGGGAGCATGCAGAAAAGAGACACGTGACAATAGTTCGTAAACACCATACATACATGTTTGTATACACTTGTTGCGGAGGCGTCTTTTGTTTGTCAAGCCTGCTTGGCAACAGGTTGTTTGTGCTTATTTTTGGGCAGACTGTACCCGAACTTTGTGGACTAGGAGACACATGTTTGACTTCTCCATATGATGCGTCCACTTAGAGACCTGTGTCCATGTATGCATGTTTATAAACATATAAGAATGTTGATATACTGCTACTGGAGAGCATGTCACTCTTGGGCCTCTATGGGCTGTATCGCCACCCATATTATTATGATATATGAGTATTGTTGTGTGTATGCTTGTCAACTTTCGCATAGTATAATGGACCTTCATTTGAAGGCCAACAATCAAGAGTTAAGAATCATCTACAATCTAGCCGAGGCAAACAAAGTAGGGCTCAAAATAAATGCAGCGAAAATAGAAAGCCCTTAGCATTGCACAAGCCCGCACCGGACTGAACAATGGCGGACAGGATGTCGAGAAAGTTACCAGCTTTCTATATTTAGCAAGTACATACTTGGCATCTAACTGGATGTGGGCAACACAATCAGGAAGGTTAAAGGTGCGTTCGAAATGCTATCCACGATCTGGAAAAGTAGTGTTATCAGCTCTGTTCCTCTCCAACGTGGAATCGCTGTTGCTATATGGATGTCGTACCTGGAAAGTCGACGCCATTACCACACGTAAGCTTATTTCGTAAGCAGATGTTTAAGAAAACTACATAAGATTATTTAGTCGAACTGTATCTCCAACGAGCAATTGTATCTGAGAACGGGACAAGAATGGCAAAGTGGCAATGGATTGGACATAGACTACGGCGTGAAGACAACTCCATTGCGAAGTACACCGTGCACTGGAATCAGCTAGCGTAGTAGTAGCAGGAACAGCGGAACGCACTAGGCAAGCGTGGAGCAGCAGAGTTGAAGAGGCATCGAGTTCTTTAGAATTGATTTGCAAAGGCGTGGTTGACGCCCCTTGCCTTCCAAGGGCTCAAAGAACAGCATCATGTAAGTATGTGTGCGAATTTCAATTCAATATCAGCTGAGTTGTCAATTTTTCACAGTTTCCCTATTCTGTTTTCTTCTGTCAAATTTGCATATCCGCGGTGTGTTTACAATCACACGAACTCATGCTTAATGGAATTTCATGGACTCCATTATAGTCAATCTCATAGAGGAATGAATATTCGCTCACTCTTTCATGCCCGTTCGCCAGTAGATTAAGTGCGTTCATGCTTATTATAGTTAGGCCTTAAGAAAACTGAAATACGCCGATTTCGGCTTATTTTTTATTGACATTAGTATAGAAAATATTTAAATTGGAGAAACATTAGTCGAAATCGACCCCAACGTAGGTAGGACGAATCGAAAGACATGCCTTCATGGCTTTCAAAGCCGCAGTAGTAGGTATCAAAGTGAATTAATGATTTCCTGTCTCAAACAAATATTTGGATTTTTTTTTCAGGAAAACTAAAGCCAAATCGTTACGTTCAAAATAAACCTCATTTTCTTGCAACTAAATCACATTTCTCGAAAACATATCTGTCAGCAAAGAAACGCTTCGATTTTTATATCCTCCCAACAGGATACCCGTCTACCAAGCCCTTAACACTCCAGTGCAGACGTAAACATTACTGTGTGTGTATAAATATTATAAAACCACTTAAGGACCACTCACTCTCAGGAGATTATTATCCGAAAAACATTTAAATGTGTCTGAGAATTTCATACCATTATGCTGTCGTGCATAAAAGACGTATGTCTTCATGTCTTGGATATGCCATACGAGACTATTCCGCATAAAAAAAGAAAGCACAGAATGAATGGAGCCATGTTAAGGTATCATAAACCCTCGTATTGGAATAACCCGAAACGGAGAAAATGGATTTTATGTTCTATAGTCGTGTGTCGGGGGGTTTTATTGTGGTTATCACATGCTTTGCGGAGAATGCTGATGACAATCATAACTCAGTACCTACGAATACTATCTCGTATTCATTTTTGTACACTTAAGTGGTCTAAAGGGAGGATGACATTAATTGAGTAGTAGTAGTCCATGGACTTTATGATTGCACTATCAATTGAGGTATTATTGGCAGCTTCATGTCTTCATGTTTCAAAAATAAAGTTAAAAAGGAATCCACAGGAAGAATCTACTCGCGTGGTGGCTATAAGAAGCTCAGAAAAATAAGAAGCTCTAAACCAAAAATTACCCTGCACTCTATAGGATGATGAATAACAGCAAGCTTCGATAGCTCCGTCACCACTTCCGCTCGAATGACAACCCCATACGCTCGTATGTTGCTCGATACCATTTTCCGAATTTTGACTGCAAATGTTTGTTTTCTTTGTGTTTTCGTATGTGAAACGGATGGCTTGTGATGTTCGTGCGATGAAAGTAGCCGACGCTTTGTCTATCTGATAAAGTACCTCTTCTTCCAAGGTGGAAACTAAGAGTGGATACACCTATATAGTGAGAGAAACTACGGAGCAATGAGATGTGGCAACATTTTGCACGGCCAATCTCTGTGGGTTAAGACACACATAGTTCATGAAGCCATCAGAGGGGAGAAAATGATCAGCTCGGACTGGTTTTTCATGGCAGATCCTGCATCTGGTGATCATTACACTGTACCTACAATTTGCCTACAATTTGCCAGCAGCTAAACAGGAATCTTAGAAGGAGTTGGGAGAGAAGAATCTGGGAAACAAAAGGTACTCTGGCAAACCATTCGCCGACTGATAGGATAGGAATTCAGCTTCATCGAAGGAGTCAAATCCATAGATGCTGTTGCTTTCCCATGAGGTGGACTGATGGAGCGAGCACTCTTCTGAGCTCCTCAACCCCGAACAGGGCACTGGGAATGACAAACGCGTAATCTTGACGGAGGACGGAGAACATTCCAATGATGGATGAAGTCCTTTTGTCGATGTAAGCAAATGATAAGCAAATCTCGCTGGCGTGGATGAAATCTGTTTTGGTTCTTTCTTATGGCTCTCTCGTATCAGTAAGGCTACCTGGGAGCGCTGTGAGATTCTTGCAAGCTGGAGGAATGTCAGTGACCGGGGGTAATCCCTGCAGTTTTCCTCAGGAGTTTTTGTGTGATGGTCCTCTCTTAAGGGCAATTCAACTGTAGCAACTGGCAAAAATCCGCACATTTCACCTTGAGTGTCGGACTTAGTCAAGCGTCTCGTCATCTTTCCTTCGCTAAATCTTTAAATTTTTGCGCAAAAAATTTTACACACATATCCCTCAATTTCCCATACAAAAACATTATCTCTAAGTCAAACTCATTCTAACACGAACCGATCAGAGAAAGCCATGAGAAGACCTGGGGAGTTGAGTGTATATGGATCGGATGCAGCCGAACTTCACATTCAGAGAGTTGACGTGAAGTCATCATCATTTGATTGATCTTTTTTGGGAGTGACGAGAGGAGTAATTCTGAGTTGTCCTACCTAGCGGTCCGATCTTAAGCACATTACGCTAGGAACTCAACCTTTAACAGCTGGTTTTTTGAACGGTAAGGGCTTTGATGGTTTGGTCACGTGGCACGAATGTCCGCGCCATCACACTTTCCGAGACGTTCTTTGAGTCGGATTTCAGCAGATAGGTAGGTTGGGCCTGATCTCCCTTGGGCATATCCCCTTAAGAGTCCATGGCGGAGGATCGGTAGGCCCGGAGATCTCTAGCGCGTGCTCCAGCGAAAGCATTAGTTGAACAAGCGGGCAACAGAATATGATTAGAGCAATGGATTAGAACATGGTGGCGTATACGTAATATTTTTTTAAACAAAATATTTGTTCCATGTCGGTTTTATATTCTTCTGAAAAATAACCCGTCAAGCAATCATAATGTCCGAACAAGTCGACGGAGGCAGTTTCTGCAAGAATTGGGTGAACACTTTTCGCATTCCACTCATCAATGAGGTCAAATTCCAAGAGCTATGAACCACTTTCCAACAAGAAGTGCTGTAGAATGCATTCTATGTGTGTCAGTAAAAGGAACTAGAACCGTATTATGTGCCGTTCGCACCGCATGATGTGACGGACCGAAATGGATCTGGACGCCTCACTCAAAAAAGGAACTGCTTTATGCGCTATAGAGAGGAAATGAGAAAAGGGCCTACTAGGAAAGCCTGTGTACAGTGCAAAATGACCAGTTTGCCAAATGCACAGACTAACACAAACAAAATGTAAAGAATGTCACACTGAACAATATTCGTAAAATGAAATGACTCGTAGCTAAATAAAATTATTCCATGTAATCAAAAAATTTTATTATACATATATGTACTTTCAGGCGTCTACGGATTCAACGCCTAAGATGGCTGGGCCATGTAGAGCGCATAGACAACACTGCTCCAGCCCGAAGAGTCTTCGACTCCGAACCCGTGGGACAACGCAATAGTGGACGCCCACGGAACCGATGGTGCACCCAGGTGGAGAAGGACCTCAATCAACTTGGTGTGCGCAGTTGGAGACAGCTGGTTAAAGATCGTGTCGGCTGGAGAGGCTTACTGTTTGAGGCCCGGATCCATCACTGTTGCCCCACCAGAAGAAGAAGAAGAATACATAAAGTGAAAGTGACATGATACATTTTCATATTTCTAGTTTAAATTTTAGGGATTTTAAATTGGAGAGCATAGTTAAATCCCCAATCTACCAACTTTCATAATTCACGGCTTCCACCTCTTTCGAGTCACTGACAATGCTCAAAGAGTATTCCTGTCTAGAAAAAGCTTCTCAACCTTGCCATTGGGGCTGAGAAGCTAGGTCCAGGTGCGCCTCGAGCTGTCGCGCCACCAATATTATATTATAGTTGAATTCTACTACATTAAAATTTATTTTAGATGCTACTTGAAAAGCTTAATTATAAGGAATTACTTCAGTTCATGTTGGAGAGGTGAGAAAAATAAGCTGAACAAAATTGTCTGTACTCGGTCTTGGACCGTATCTGTGAGGGTAGATGATTAAATAGGTGTAGGTTGTTCCGAGACATTATCAAATCTTCTGAGGTTAAAGACATATCGTGGAGTCGCGTTGATTGCCCTAAACAATTTTTGTAGAGAGGAATTATTACTGTCAGAGAACACATTCACAGCCATAAGTGAAGATAGGGACGATGAGTGCTTTAGGAAGTTTTAATTTCACATTAATTGGGAGCATACACTTGCTAATTGACAAACCTTTAAGAGACGCATATACCTTTGACAATACACTATCTATATGGTCCGTCCATGTAAGTTCACTGTTACACATTGTACCAAGATATTTAACACAAGTTACATATTCGACTACAACAGAGTTTAGTTATATGGAAGGAAAGTTTGAAAGGGAGGGAGGGTGTCGAATGACTTTGGTTTTGTGAGGATTAAGTGTGTGACTATTTTGTTTACCCCTTTCAGAGCCGCACATGGTATATACTGTCAAGGTAGTCGAAAAGTGGTAAAAAATGCCTATAATATCAAAATATCGTTTTGAAACTAAAAAATTGCTTTCTCGGAATAAACTCACAATTTTTTAGATTCGGTTAATAAATCTCGGAGATATGCGGAATTGAAAATAGCAATCTACACCCAGGTGCATACCGACAAGGTGAAGGTTAGACAAAATATGTGTTCCATGTCGACTTTGTCATATTCTTCCACAGAAATTTCTCCAACGCAAAAACGACATTTTTTTGAATGTCTACTATTAATTGACCACTGAACACACTTTTACTCTTAGCCAACGATAAACGAGTCTACCGTCAGTTTATGGCCGCAGCTCCAGGGCAGAATTTTCACACCTGCCTTCCCGTTTCCAGATTTCTATTCAATGAATTTTGCGAATGTACGCAAAAAAAAGAGGAAAAATCAACAAACTTTCATCTCGGCAATATCCTTTTGGCACTTAAGGTTTAATTAATGAATTTTTCACTTTTATTATCGACATAAAATAATTTAATGATCGTAATTAGTTAGCATAGCGCCAATTATTTTATGCACAAAAGGGCAAATTGCTGCCACGTATCGATTTAATTTATGACCTATTAAGCCAGTAGCAAGCCTGACACGCTTTGCCACTGGTACCGCCGCCGCTGGTGTTGCTGTTGCTGCTGCCGTAACAGAGTATAGCTCTTTTTGGCAACAATTAAACAACACTCCTCGCCGACGCATTTGTATCCCATCCAGCACCGGCGTAGTCTTCGCCCAGCCGAGCAGCGGGTTGTAACTAAGGTGCCATCAGAGTGTAGCACAACGTGCAGGAAAACAGCGGTGCTCATTATGGCTGGATGAAAAATCCTTTCCATTTACGGGCAATTTATTAAACAATCTTAGTTAATTGAATTTTTAATTTTTACAATGTGCAAGGGAAATATGGCAATACCATCAGTGATATACACGCCCGAGCGTAAATATTCACAAGTGGGGGTAAAAAGGCGGCAGATACAAGTTCAAAGAGGCTCCTTAAATGCGTTTAATGGGCCAGAACATCATTCGTACGAGCGAACACCGCCGCGCCGGAGTGGAGTGGCATAATGTTTGATACATGGCTCTTAAAAAAAGGTGTTTAATGTATTTGAAACACGTATCTGTTTTAAAATGCTTCAAGATATAATTAATGTTCATTAAGAAGAGCCGTGTAATAGGAACAAGTGACACTTAAATGGAACATAGAACGGTGTAATGAGCTGAAGTTACATTAAGAGAATCTACCACGGGGACTACTTAAGGGCGGGAGGGAGAACTTCGGGACTGCATTTAAAAAATATTGCTTAGCTTAAATGGATGTTGAAGTAAACCATGGGATGGTTCGGAAACATAAAGCTGAAAGAAAGCACAAAATATTCACAGCCACTGCTTTTTAATTATAAATCAAACATGTAAATTGCGGCATCACTAATTTTAGAGATTTTCTCCAAAATCACTCGGCATCTTGCGACAACATTTTAGACCCTTGGGTAGTACCAGGCTCTCTAACATACACATCGAACCTGCTGGGACAGGTTTAATTCATTTGTGATTTGGTTAAGTATACGCCCGAGCCCTTTCTCAAAAACATACAAACACACATGAACATGAACATGTTTGCATTTGGCATACATTGCGCGACCATAGGTTTGGTTTGATGTACAAGGTTTGGCGAAATTTTGGATATACTTTTTATTAAAGTTGGGCTTAGACTGTGATTTTGTATTCACAGGTAAGACTGTGAATGCGATTTTCTAATCACAGTGATTTTTAACTGTGGTTTTGGGTTGTGAAATCAAATTTTATATATTGTTGTGTAATTCTCCCCCACCCAAATACTCCCACCAAATACCGCTCATTTAATTCAATCATTCTGAATTTTTCGAACATACATAGTCATAATGTACAGTATACGAAATCTCAATACATTCACTATCCCGACTAATAATTTGCCCATTTTTGCTGTCCTACGACGTTCTGATTTACAGACCTACCTGAATCCCAAGTATGAAGTTCATGTTATTATCGTATACTGAGACGACCGGGATTGCCCGTGAACGTTGGAAGTATAATGGATAAAAGAATAATATAATAATAATAATATGGGTGGCGCGACAGTCCGAGGCGGACCTAGGCCTAGCTTCTCAGCAACCAGTGCGTGTTGTGCGTGCTATTATTCTTTCAGGAGTAGAAGGTACCTACAGTTTAATGCCGTCTCCGAACGGCGAAGTTGAGAAGCTTTTTCTAGACAGGAATACTCTTTGAGCATTGTCAGTGACTCGAAAGAGGTGGAGCCGTGAATTATCGAAGGTGGTAAATTCGGGTATCGAACCTGGGACTCTCTGCGTAGGAGGCGACGTACTTACCCACTACGCCACGGAATAATATAACATTATAAAATAGGAAGAGTAACCCTCGACATAGCATACTCAAATATTATACACACACCATTTCACACCATTTTTCTGGTAAACAAAAGCTTCACTGATCGCTTGTAACAGATCGCGAGAGACTCTGCGGGCAACAGAATATGAGATAAAATGATGAGAGCAGTGAATTAGAACATGGTGGCGTATACGTAATCTCTTTTTTTTGAAACAAAAAGTGTTGTTCATGTCTATTTTTTAATCTTCTCTACAAAAATGTCTCCAACTCAAAAAAGACAGCTTTTTGAATGTTAGCTGTACTGGCATCCTTAATTGACCACTGAACACATTTTCCCTCTTACCCACCGATTTAGTCTACCGTCAGCTTATGGCCTAATCTCAAAAGCAGATTGTTCGTATCATTAACCAAAAAATCGTTTGTGTAAATTAAAATCCGAATGTGATGGTGCAAAGGCGAGTGTGCAAATTCAAACCGTGGTGGTGGTTGTGCAAAGTATCAGCCAAGGCGTGCGCATGATTCAAATCCAAATTATGATTGAGATTGTGAAAAAATATCAGTTGTGAACGTTATCACTGTTTGGAACATATTCACTACCTGGAGCGCATTCACTGTTTGGAACGTATTCACACTGCTTTCATCATGAAATTGGTTAATATTGGTGTAATCGTGCAAATCCCTTATGCTTTCTGCCTGTGTGTCACAGTTGCTTACAATTTCTGCATAGCTGCTACTGTTCAGAGCTGGGCCTATATCTTGGGGCCAAGCTATGGTGGCCTGTGACTGGTGGTAGGTGCCATAGTGGCCTTAGCTCGGAAGTTTGGGACAAATAAAAAGTGTGTGCCCACTGTACTCTGTCATTAGACAGACACTCACAGTGACGAACATCGGACTAGGGAATGCGAGTAACGACGTCAATCAAGTTCCGTCGGACTCAATGAATTCGCAAGAAAATATTTCCTGTTTATGGTGAGAATAGAATGGCCAGAGGTGGAAATAGAAAAAGGCTTGGGCCAAAGCCACCACACATACCATCTTTTGTGGTATTGCAGAGAGATCACGTTTGTATCTGGTGCCTGGTGGTCTGGCTTGGTGCCAGTTGTCTATTGTCCGCTGTCTGTTGTCTGTTGTCTGTTGTCTGTTGTCTGTTGTCTGTTGTCTGTTGTCTGTTGTCTGTTGTCTGTTGTCTGTTGTCTGTTGTCTGTTGTCTGTTGTCTGTTGTCTGTTGTCTGTTGTCTGTTGTCTGTTGTCTGTTGTCTGTTGTCTGTTGTCTGTTGTCTGTTGTCTGTTGTCTGTTGTCTGTTGTCTGTTGTCTGTTGTCTGTTGTCTGTTGTCTGTTGTCTGTTGTCTGTTGTCTGTTGTCTGTTGTCTGTTGTCTGTTGTCTGTTGTCTGTCGTGTGTTGTCCGTTGTCTGTTGTCTGTTGTCTGTTGTCTGTTGTCTGTTGTCTGTTGTCTGTTGTCTGTTGTCTGTTGTCTGTTGTCTGGTGTCTGGTGTCTGGTGTCTTTTGTCTGTTGTCTGTTGTCTGTTGTCTGTTGTCTGTTGTCTGTTGTCTGTTATCTGTTGTCTGTTGTCTGTTGTCTATTGTCTGTTGTCTGTTGTCTGTCGTCTGTTGTCTGTTGTCTGTTGTCTTTTGTCTGCTGTCTGTTGTCTGTTGTCTGTTGTCTGTTGTCTGTTGTCTGTTGTCTGTTGTCTGTTGTCTTTTGTCTGTCGTCTGTTGTCTGTTGTCTGTTGTCTGTTGTCTGTTGTCTGTAGTCTGTTGTTGTCTGTTGTCTGTTGTCTGTTGTCTGTTGTCTGTTGTCTGTTGTCTATTGTCTGTTGTCTGCTGTCTGCTGTCTAATGTCTGTTGTCTGTTGCCTGTTGCCTGTTGTCTGTTGTCTGTTGTCTGTTGTCTGTTGTTGTCTGTTGTCTGTTGTCTGTTGTCTGTTGTCTGTTGTCTGTTGTCTGTGGCCTATTGCCTGTGTGGTTATAGATGGGACCTCTATACTCCGTTCGTAACAGATTAATAGAAAGTACAGCCGGATTAATTTCTGTAAACGGTTCAGGGTTACCTCCGTCTGTAGCACCCACAATACCTATATATTGTCGAGACTCTCCTAAGGCCCATAGAGTTACAAGTGCCAAGAAATTTGTTTTAACCTGCACATACACAGTGTGGCGGTTATTCGGCACTCGGCAATGAGGTAACACCTAAAGAAGGAAAAGGATGAATGTGTCTGAGTTGTTTGACTGATAAGAAACTTAGCATGACACTTATTTCATCTAATCCTCAAGTGGACTGTCCAATTGTTTTCCCCTCCTTCACGAAGTAAAAATGGAACGAAATCAATTACTGGTCCCGTAAAAATGTGCAATGAGCATGACTCGACCGTGCTTTCGGTGCAAAAATTTTACTTCGGATAGTTCGTCCTGCCGGCGAGGAATATGAATAGAAGAGAACGGACAAATGCAGACTCCATGAACTGTCCAATGATGCGAATGTTGTCTGAAAGACAACTGGCCACGAGACTCGGCCACATCGAAGGCATCATCACCAGAGCTCCCGGTCAGCTCTGATGCAGACCCAGCATTAGTCGCTGACTTCAGAAAAAGCTATGTAAGCAGCCCATTCATTGCAATTTTACTTCAATTATTACTTTTCTTGAATATACGCTTAAAGAATTTTCGCCCGCCAACCTCAATTGCACACGTGTGATGTTTGTGTCAATTGGTGTGATTATAATCGAAATCATTTGTCAAGACCGATTTCATCAGCCGCCGCACACACCCCGCCAATAGCTCTGGGTCACTGGATGATGCATGCCTGATAACGTGCTAGTTGACACGGCCAGTGGCTACACCCGTTCCTGATCGAATTGACAGTGTTTTGTCATTATGATAGAAGATATCGTTTAATCTTGAATGTGAAATGGTGTTTGGAGGACTTTTTCTGTTCGTTTTTTCCGTCGAAATGAATCAGAGATTTATTGACTTTGACAGAAAGGAGTCAAGGATCTCGATGCGGAGTTGACAGGTATCAGGTGCAATAATTTGTTGATACGTTTCACTTTGAAATGGGTTCCATAGACACTTAATTTAAATACATTTTGCGTGTTTTTTGAACGTGTATAAAACTTGTACCTTACTGTACTAGCTTTGATGTAAGCGATAACGTCACAATGTTGTACATTACTGTACTCTGCTAAGTCTTCAGTTGTCAATAAACTACCAACGAGAGAACATCTCAGAAAAAGAACTGCGCTGGGTTTTTTTTTTGTTTGTTTTTTTTGTCGTTCGTTTTTTAACAGCAAAAAACCGCTTCCACTGCATCGCTGCTACAATTTGGTAGCAGAGCGTAGTTAGGTATCGATTCTACCGGTATATCTCCGCGCCGCGGGAATTCTAAGCAAAGGCGCAGCTAGCGTCTCGGTTTTTCGGTACATTTACAAAGTGAGAGTGCAGCCCGCATCTCCTTCGCTGTTGTCATTTTCTACGGACCACGAGTGTCCATATCGCAGCCAGTGCGTCTTACCCCAAGTGCGGTGTCGGGGTCTCGTTCATCATTGACCACTAATCCCATTTAGTGATAACCAAGTGTGCAACTAAATTTGTTACGCTCGATTGCCTCCGCGTGCCCCTGCAAACCGCATGCATTTTCACCTGTTACATCCCTCATCAGCAGTGTACTAATCAGTGCAATCAATGTGTCAATCGTGATCTCTTCTTTCATCTATACCCCACGGAAAACGTTATCATCACGTGTTGCTGTTACCTCGTGCTGCAGACGGCTCTGCAAGAAATCGTGTGATTCAATACCACTAGTAACGGTATCGGTTTGGTGGCGTGATCGGGTTGTCGTTGCTTTCTTGATCCGTTGTAAAACCACGCGATGAGCAACGAAAAGCCGGAATTAAATGTCATCTTAGGCCGTCAATTCCAAGATGGGCGATTAATTTCGAATTTTATCGCAAACACCTTAAAGATGGGTGCCAACACCCTAACAAGTGGTGTTTGGGAGATGCGCAGAGAGCTTTTAATTTCGTATTGGACACGATTTATGAAGACGAATAGTGATTTAGTGGCTTGGTCGGGAAACACAGATTTCGAGACTTCCGAATACGTTGTCGAGGACTATTTTAATAAAATTGAGTGGGCCTATACGCAGGCAATGGTTCGAATAAAATCCGAATTGTCACCTAGTACTAACACGACTACCGTACTGCCCGGGCAGGATCCAGTTACACCCGGAACGGTCGACCATCATTTACCACGTGAAACCTATCGCGGTTTACCTGTGATAAAACTCCCAAAATTCGATGGAGATATTTTTGAGTGGCCAACGTTCAAGGAGATGTTTACCACGCTTGTGTATAACGAGCCAAATATACAGCCGGTCAATAAGCTCCAGTATTTGCTCGCCAGTTTAGAGGGCGATGCGGCCCAGCGAGTGAAGAACACAAGTATTACAGGTGCGAACCTCGATGCCACTTGGAACGCACTTCTCCGTAAGTACGACAACAAACCATTACTTTTTCAAGCTCAGCTCGAGCGACTATTATCCTTATCGTCGGTAAAATCGCGTAACGTGGACGAAATCCAACATCTCTTGGACACGGTGGAGGAGGCGAGACGAGTTGCCCCTAACTTCGATCGATTGGTTGAATCCTGGGATGATTGGTACGTGGGAATTTTAATATCCAAGTTGGACACGAAGACTAGAGAAGCCTGGGAGACGTCTCGAAATAATTCAACCGATTTTCCTAAGTGGGACGATCTTGTCAATTTCCTAGAAATCTTATTGAGATCCTTGAACAATGCCCAGAAACTCGAAGGGAAGGACAAAAAGTCTAGTGTCAAACACAAGTCTCTTCGTATGTCCTCGACAAATGTGGCGACAGAAAAAACCCGTCGGTCTCGTGAACCCTGTCCACAGTGCCAAGGGGGACATATATTAGCTTTCTGCGACAAATTTAAAAAACTTTCGATTTCGGATCGCAGAGAAAAGGTGAAAAGGCTAGGACTCTGTTTTAATTGCCTCCGGTCGGGACATTCAGCTTCATCGTGTCCATCATCCTCGTGTCTTGTGTGCGCCGGTAAACATAATACGGTTCTTCATAGTGACGTGGCCTCCGTTAAGACTCAAGAGCAGACAGTAACGAATTCTCTTTCTGTTGCTCACACCTCAATCAGTGGGCGGACAGTTTTATTCGCCACCGCGTTAGTGATAATTCGCGCCGCGAATGGTCGTTCAATGAGTGTTAGAACACTTCTCGATGCTGCCTCCGAGGAGTCCTACATAAGCGAATATGTGGCGCAGACATTGCGGCTGCGACGTCGTTCAGCTACACTCAGTATTTGCGGGGTGGGTGGTGGTCTATCAGCCACTGCCTCTTCAGAGGTAGATATAACCGTGTCGTCATCTAAGGATCGTTCGTTTGATCATAAGACTACCGCGTTTATCCTAAAACGAGTAACTGATCTCTTGCCGTCGAGGCAGGTGTGTGCCAAATCATGTCCGATATTGTCGGGGTGTGTCCTCGCAGATCCGAACTTTGATCGGCCCGGAAGAATAGACTGCATCTTGGGCGCTGAAGTGTATGCATCAATTTTACGAGAAGGAACGCGTATCGGAATGCCGGGGTCACCGTCAGCGATAAACACAGTCTTCGGATGGGTAGTGGTTGGAGCTGTGCCGGACAGTGATATATCAGCGGACACAACCCGCGTGAGTACCTCCTTCGTTGCGACGAAATTAGAGACTATTTCTGAGCAAATACGTCGGTTTTGGGAAATCGAAAGTGTTGAGCGCCCCTTTGAACTGAGTCCTGAAGATCGTAGTGTGGTTGAATTGTACGAAAGGGAGTACACGCGAGACATAAGTGGTAGATTCAAAGTACCTATGCCCCTGTGCGTAAGTGAACCGCAGTTCCCGGGCTCTCTGGATATCGCGATTCGTCGATTTCACTCCGCGGAAAGAAAATTCGCTAAAAATGATTCGTTAGCCCAAGCGTACAAACAGTTTCTCCATGACTATGAATCGCTGGGTCACATAGAAAGGATCAAAGACTTAAGAACTATTCGGAAATCCGATGCCTATTTTTTACCTCACCACGCCGTGGTCAAAAGTGATGGTTCGGGTGCCATACGGGTCGTATTCAATGCGTCGCAGGCTGCGAGTAATGGTCTGTCACTTAACGATACCCTCCTCGCCGGTCCTAAATTACAACAAGAGTTATGGCTGGTGCTTCTAAGATTTCGGTTCTTTCGCTACGCGTTTACCGGTGACATCGTCAAGATGTTTAGGCAGATTCGGGTTAACGAGTCAGACCTTAATCGCCAATTGATCGTCTGGCGCGAACAGTCATCTTGTCCCTTGGAGTACTTTCGATTACTCACGGTAACGTACGGAACGAAGTTTGCTCCCTTCGCGTCTATTTGGGTCCTAAACAAGGTTGCAGAGTTAGAGCGAGAGCGATTTCCGATAGGTTCCTCGTTGCTGACTAGCAATACTTACGTGGACGACGTGTTGGGTGGCGCAGATAATCTCGAAGAAGCCCAGAAGGCCCAGAATGAGCTCATTTCAATCCTTCACACTGCGGGCTGTGAGCTAGGTAAGTGGGCGGCAAACGTTGAGGAGTTACTGCCGAATAATTCTCAGGGCTGTCTTACGCAAAGAACATTGGGAGCTCCTACGTGTACATCGACACTTGGCCTTGGCTGGCATACAGGGGAGGATAAGTTTCAATTTCGCATCCGAATAGAAGCAGATCTTTCGCCACTAACCAAGCGGCGTATTTTATCCAGCAGCCTCCGGCTCTTCGATCCCCTTGGACTTTTGGCTCCAGTTCTCATCCGGTCAAAAATCCTGATTCAAGACTGTTGGTTATTGGGCGTGGATTGGGATGAAGAGGTGACGCAAACCATTCAAGAAAAATGGCAAGATCTTCTTCATGATCTCGAAGCAATACAAACCATACAGATACCTCGATGGCTCCAGATCGAATCGCGTCAGGAATGGTACCTCCATGGATTTAGTGATGCCTCGGAGCGTGCTTACGCTGCCGCAATGTATGCTGTCAGTCAACAAACAAATGGCATTTGGACGAGTGTGTTGCTGATGAGCAAGAGTCGTGTTGCCCCCGTAAAGTGTATAAGCTTACCACGGATGGAGTTGCAAGGTGCCGTGTTGCTCGCCCGGTTGGTAAGTACCCTGCAGGCAGGCCTTGTGCACCAGCCCACCCGGATCTTGTGCTGGTCCGATTCTAAGGTAGTTTTGGCTTGGTTGCGGGCGCACCCTTCGAAGTGGGTAGCATATGTGGCAAATCGGGTAGCCGAAATCGATCATCTGCTGCCAGATGTGGTCTGGAGGCACGTGCGGTCGCATGACAATCCAGCAGACTGTGCTACGAGAGGTTTTTCTGCTGTAGAATTAGCGGCGTCAAACTTGTGGTGGAATGGACCGCCATGGCTAACTCAAGGATGCAGTAGTTGGCCGACAGAGGAGGCCAAGGTTGAAATAGATGTTCCTGAACAGCGAAAATCCACCGCATTACTGGTGACACGTAGGAATGCGTGGTCAGACTGGCTTTCTAGGTTCAGTTCCTTTGATCGACCGGTTCGAGTGTTGGCTTTAATCTTTTGTTGGCAGCGCTTTAGCCTGAAGCGCTCCGAAAACCCGCCCAAAAGGGTAACTCTCGAGGATATACGGCGGGCGGAGCGGGCACTGTATCGTTCTGCGCAAGCAGATTTCTTCCAGGAAGAGATCCAGGCTGTGAGCTCTGGCAAGGGCGTTA
Organism: Eristalis intricaria; assembly: GCA_964034865.1. NCBI lineage: Eukaryota > Metazoa > Arthropoda > Insecta > Diptera > Syrphidae > Eristalis > Eristalis intricaria. Next base: position 80,261,386 of record OZ035874.1, read on the forward strand.
GTCACAACAGTAAACTGCGCCACCATGCACCGTTTCTGGATCGATTCGGCCTGCTGAGGGTAGGCGGCCGGTTGCAGAACGCTTATTTGGCATATGAAGAAAAACATCCGTTACTGCTATCTCGACACTCTTGGCTGGCAACACTCTTGGTGCGAAGAGCGCATGCAACCACATTGCACGGCCCTATGTCGCTGACATGGAGCTACTTGGTAAGTTTTGTTTGGATTTTGGGTGGACGGATTCTTGTTCGCTCAGAAATTCTCTCGTGCGCACGCTGTGCACGATTCGCAGCTCGTCCATGCACACAACAAATGGCCCCTTTACCTACGGCGCGGGTGGTCATGGAGCGACCGTTTGCGGAGACCGGAGTTGATTACGCTGGACCGTTTCGACTCAGGAAGAGGTACTCGCTCTCAAGACGGTTATGTGGCAGTCTTCGTATGCATGGCATCAAGAGCTGTCCATTTAGAAGTTGTAACGTCTCTGTCCACCAAGGCATTCATGGCAGCGTTCACCCGTTTTACTGCCAGACGAGGCAGTTATAGCCGGCTTTACAGCGACAACGCTACCAATTTTCGTGGTGCTAGTGCTGTACTTCGACGACTATTTAGGAGAGGGTCTGAGTTTCAGGAAGAGGTCGCTGCCAAATTGTTGAATAAACGCGTCGAGTGGCACTTCACACCCCCTTCCGCTCCGCATCATGGAGGGCTGTGGGAAGCAGCCGTAAAGATCTTCAAACAGCACCTTCGCAAGGTAGTCGGCGATACCTTGTTGACCTACGAAGAGTTTGCTACGGTTGCTGCTAGTATCGAGCAGTGTATGAACACTCGTCCTCTTTGTGCCTTGAGCAGCGAACCGACCGATTTAAATGCGCTGACGCCTGGGCATCTATTAACAGGAAGTGGACTCAGTGTTTTGCCCGACCCTGACTATAGCGACAGTGAGAGCATACGAAATCCTAGCTCGCGCTGGGAAATGGTTCAACAAATGTGTAATCACTTTTGGCGCAGATGGAACTCTGAGTGCCTGAACCACATGCAACGACGTTCAAAGTGGTGTTTTGATACACCTAACATCCATATTGGAGCAATGGGTCTGCTGATTGACGACCGATTACCGCCGGGCCGTTGGCCTCTCGGTAGAATCATCCAAGTGCATCCAGGATCGGATGGAAAGGTGAGAGTAGTGACCGTTCGTACCGCCAAGGGTCAATACCTTCGACCAATTAGTAAGGTTGCCTTGCTGCCCAATCAAGATTCATCCAACCTATCTGAACGCGAATCATTAGCTCAAACGGCGGGCGGCGCCGAAGATGAAAATCAACCTTCTCTGAAGAATTCAATTACATCAGGACAATCGTCAACAGATGCAGCACTATCTAAAATACAATCTAATGCAGGCGAACTTGAATAGGTATCCCGATTCAACTGAATTTTTGTTATTTTATCTCAACTTTTCGTTATTTTTTTGAAATTGACCTTGAAATTTATATTAACTTTAGATTAGAAATCGTGAATTGTTACGTAGGAAATGTGCCTTTGTTAAAAATCAATCAAATTTGTTAACTTTCCGATTTATAACACCACACGCCCAAGGGCCTTTATTGAATAGAGATTGGAACCTTGCATTGTATAACTTTTCCTTCGTCCCTTTAGAGTAAAGTAACGAGGCGGGCGGTATGTATAAAACTTGTACCTTACTGTACTAGCTTTGATGTAAGCGATAACGTCACAATGTTGTACATTACTGTACTCTGCTAAGTCTTCAGTTGTCAATAAACTACCAACGAGAGAACATCTCAGAAAAAGAACTGCGCTGGGTTTTTTTTTGTTTGTTTTTTTTGTCGTTCGTTTTTTAACAGCAAAAAACCGCTTCCACTGCAACGCTGCTACAGAACGTGTGTCATACGTGGGACCTAAGATTGTACAAATTTTACAAGAATTTAATAAATGGCAACAAAGACCATAAGAAGATAGACGCTTTCTTCTCAACACAGCCTATATTCATGTTCCAGTGTATCTGATAATGTGAATAAGAGTAATTCGATAGCTTAATGTAAGAAGACTTTCGTATACGGATCCTGTCATTTGATTGTAAGAATTTAGCTGCTGATCGTAAGACCTCTGTAATTTAGAGAATGCCCTAACACGTTGAGTTTAAAAAAAATACAAAGATGGCTATTTAAATGTAATATTTTTTTTATTCGCTTTTATGACTATAGTTCAGTAATAACCTGACTTAGTCTACCCTGTTTTTCGCGAATTCGCAGATAAGCGTTTTTTGTTTTGTTTTTATCGCATGCATCGGCGTGTTAGGTTTATGACAAGTTCCAAATCCGTAAAACATTACGTACCCAGTGCAACTTCGGTTTAGAACAAGTTCGCATGTTTTCCTTGCGGAATTATTTAACGTACACAGTGTGTTTTATTGGTTTATCTTTAATTACGTCATCCGAAAAATGAGTCATGTAAAACAAGAAACGAAAAACGGCATGCTGCGTGGAAATTTTCGTGAGAAGAATAAAAACTTAACTCGTCATATATTGAAGCCTTCGATATCAAAGTAATTTTGATTTATGTTGTTTTAATCCTACTAATGTAAATTGTTTTAACTATCTAACATTTTATCAAACATCTTTCTTTTAAATTATTGGCCAGATGTCCCGATTACACAAACTTTATTAGTATTTCTATGCTAGGTTGAACCCTGACTTACGCGAATTGAACTTACATACAATTCACTTGGTCCTGCCTATTGCCTAAATCTGGGGTAACTGTACAGTGAAACTACGGGACCGGAGATCTTCGTATACATAATAGAGTGTCATTTTAAGACAGCAAAAGTAAACAACGCAAAAAGAACACAAAATTTAGAACATAACAGATATCGGCTGCAATATCATTTCATGTCCAGCTTTCTTGCTTGTTACATCCTTCATCGGTTTGAACTTTATGGTCACAAATGGCAAACACTATACAACCAATTTGATCGCAACTAGTTTTTGTGAAAATATATCAATGGCTTGTCGTCATCTGCGGTTTGTCAAGATTTTGCATGGTTTCTGAAGAAACCTTCGTCTAGGCTACAGATAAGTAGAAATCCCACCGAGATGGCGTGATTCCGGGATCTGACATTGCGCTTTCAATCTCATACATCAAATCGAACTGCTGTACTATGCTTTGTTAAATTTCTGAATGAAAAGTGTCACAACAAGCTCGGCATGGAATTTTACACAACCAACAAAATTTACAAAAACTGCACTCCCACAAAGTAACATATACACACAATTAATACCAAAACCAAACAACAAAAAATACTCAGAACTGTATCCCTTTCATGTAGAGAGGGAGAGCAAAACAAAAAACAAGAAAAAAAGTTTCAAACCTTCCTCTTTAAGGCAGCAACCCATCGCAGATCATTCCCCCTTGTGGATCAATGATCTATTAATGCAGTCATCCGAAAAGTTATGTGAAAAACAAAAATGTTACTTTTTTACGTGTTTCTTAATTCTAAGAGGAACAATGTTCGGTTTTTTTGGGTTTTACTTCTTACCTCTGTTACAACTAGCCCCGCAAAATTTTAGAAATAATATTCATCGACCTATGGCCGAATTGTTTTCCATGTGTTGTCAGGATCGAGTCCTCCAAAAATTCCATTGAAGTACATTTGACTGATGCCGATTGACAAAAATTACGTCCTGATAACTAGCTAATAACAAGTGAAATGTTGTCCAGAGTCGATTTTCAGATTTTCTAATGTTTCCTTACCGAAAAAAAACTCTGCGGTCGATGGTCGATGGAAACGAAATTATCAAAAATTAGATTCAACACTCGAACTGGAAACTTTATACAGTGAATACTCCTATTGCGGGCAACCCGTTGAGCGTACAATATCTGACTATCGTGAATCCTGAACTGAACTTAAATACATTCCCATAAACGGACAACTCCCTTGAACGTACAAAAGTGCAGTGACCGTCGCTGTCCGCCTATGTGAACCTTTCTGTATTATTTAAAAAAGAATCAGGTTCACAGCTACACAATTCACGGATCTACTTCTTTCGAATCACTGACATTGCTCAAATACTATTCCTGCGTGGAAAAGCTGTATCAAACTTCACTGTTGTCTAAGAGCTAGCACAAAACCTAAGGTCCTCCCACTCGAGCGAGAAGAAAGGGAGGAACACGACGAGTGATTGACTTAGAAGCTAGGGCCTGGTCCACAACAGGCTGCAGGCTCACCCATATTCATTTTCTTACACAAATTATTCCATTGATACCCTATTTGAATGCAATTAGCTCCCATGATCAAGAACAGAATTTGTGGAGTCATAAACTCACAATGCCTGTAATCCAATGAAAGGAGACGTCCACCTGCCGTCCATAAAGATTACGTGCGTTTTGTATATCACACAACAAGAGACAGTCAACAGTGGCTGTCACAATCGCATAATCACAATATACCTCCGGTATGTCACATATACCATCCATTCATTCATAAGCCACAACGATCTGGTTCTTATTAGATTTGAATGGATCCAATAAATTTGACTTCTTTCAAGAGGATAACAATCACCACATCAATAGGAGCAATTACTGGAATCTGTCTACTCATATTGTGAATCCCAGATAACGATTTCTGCAAGAAGAAATAAGAAATATATAAGCTGCTTAACATCTCTTGTCAGTCTCTTCAATATTCGATGCATTTTCAATCAATTTCAAGCAAATATTCCATTAATACCAAGCTATCCCAACTTTCATCACGGTCCCGAGCTAGTAGGCGGCAGTTAGGGGGTGCTGTCACCTCCGCATCACAAGCATGGGGCAGGTTTGTTGACTTACACAATACCCACGGTTACTTTGAGACAATATTTTGTATACACACACACAAGATGTTCTCAGAAGTCTCTTTGAGGCAAGGCCGACAAACCTCGTCTTGATACAGGTATAATTCGTTAAGGTGCAGCAGTCTTGGGAGAAAGACTCCAAGTGCTGCTGTATAGATGTCTACTGGCCCACACTGCTCTTATAGCAAGCTCTGCAACTGCCTTGTTGTGTGAATTCCAGTTGGGTAGTTTGTCCAGGATAACTCCAAGATATTTGACCTCACTGGAATAGACTAGAGCAGCGTTTCCCAAATAGCGTGTCGCGGAACCCTGTCGCAAAGAAATTTTCACCGGACTTAAAAAAGAAGCCGTACAAATAGTTAGTTACGTTAAGGCTTTTTAAAAAAGTGTGTGAAGATGTAAAGAGTCAGGATAAATTTCTTCTTCTACGCTGAAGTCAGGTTACTCTCGAAAGGAACATTTTAATCCAGATTATTTGAATTGCGCAACGAACTCAAGATATTCTTCACCGAAAAACCCATTTCTGCATGTGTAAGTACATTTGCTGAACTCTTGCATGAAATAGTGAAATTGGTTTGTTCGACCGATAAACATTCACCTCCGCATATATGCACTCCGCTTAAACGAAACTTTCGGTTATATGCAACAAGAAATTAATCACAGTGCAACAAAGTTGCCTGTATCCGAACAAAGTTGATATGAAAACTCCGTTTAGTAGCAACACATTTTCTGCCTTTTTTGTGTTGCAAATAAGCGGTGTCGACTGTATTCGATAAACTAAACGTAATTTTCCAGTCCTTGCAGGGATGAACCACAAACAAATTTGCAGTCAAGAACAAAATATCTTCACTTAGAACCAAGCTTGTTTTCTGGATAGAATGTGTTGAGCCAAAAATTTCGAAAATTTTACTGCTTTGAGAAGATTTTTGGATTACTTCACATGATGAAAGAAGCTTGCATACAAATTTGATTACTCTTTAAACACCTTTGGAAGATTATTTCCCCTAGAAAATGGATGACATCGCCTGGGCACAGTTTCCGTTTGCACTCCATCGATGCTAACTGTCGATGTGAACTCAAGCAAAATGCTTAATCCGAAGATTCTAATTTGAATACATTTTGGCTTGGACTTAAAATTGAATACCCTCGTGGCAGAAAAATCTATTATGGTTCTCCTTTCATTTGTAAGAACTTACCGATACGAGGCTCAGTTTCCGGTGTACACTAAAAAAATCAAATATAGAAACATACTGGACGCAGTTCCAGACATGCCAGTCTTCAGTTGTTACATTCAGTCTAATTTTTGGGATACAATAAATGTTTTACAAAACATAAAATAATTATTTGCATATCATTTATTCTTTTATTTCTTGTCAAACATAAAAATATCCAAGCCGCACTTTGATGAACCATGTTTTCTGTTGATCAATATGGGGGTCCGCCAAAAAAAAGTTAGTTAATTATTATGGGTTCAAGGTTGATTCGTAACCCCCTTGAGAAGAGTCTTGCAGAGATTAATTGATAATCATTCAGTATTACACCATTCCATGACTTGTAGCAGTGCATTTTGTATTACACTAAATATTGTCGTGATTACCCTTAATAAAAATCTTCAGGTCATCTGCATCAGCTGGTACAACCAGATCTGTGAAGATCTGTTAAAAGTATATCAAGAACTAGTGACTACAGCAAGGGGGTCCATCGGTTAGTCGATTTTTCGATACCTCATCTACTGATCACCTTTGAGTTCGCGCCGTAGCCAGTGTTATCGAAAGCACCCTCGATGTCGAGGAAAGCACATAGGGTAATCTCTTTAGAATGTAGTGCACTCTCTATCTTTCTCTCGATATAGTGAAGGGCACTTGTGGCAGATTTGCCTTTCCTTTATGCCAACTGATTCGAGATAAGAGGAGTAGACGACTTTAACCAATCTCATAATCATCAGACCGGAATGATCCACTAAAAAGGTCGAGGGGGAAAGACACCCACGAGAGATCTCCAGGCAACTCGATCCTCCGCCATCGACTTCAACTCATCAGGTGTTATACCCAAGTGTAACCAGTCGAGGATATGGACTTGGTCCAACCACCTCATCCTGGGTCTGCAAAGTGGTCATCTGCCTGATAGAACCGCATTCATGGCACGCTTCGGAAGTCGTAGTCGAAAGCATAGTTTTTTCGATCGAAGAAGCAGCTATATTTTTGTCTTGATGAATGTTACTTATGGGTCTACAAGCCTAACACAGCTCACTGGGTCTATTGCCTGGTTTGGGAATAAAGACCACGTACATCTTTCTCTAGGTACTTGGTATAAATAGAACTTCGAAATCTGTCAGTTCCGGTAAGATGAGGTCAATGGATTTTTGTAGAAGTGCAGGAAAAATACCATCACTATCGGGGGCATTGAAAAATTTCGAAGGTGCTCACAGCCGTTTCGATCATATCTTTTTACTTTAGACAAAACCTAATAATCAGGCTTGTGCGTTCGAGTTCAGTCCAGAGAGCGCTAAATTTAGTTCTCATCCGTTTTTTAAACTAGATCGTTCTTTTTGTTCCTTTAGCTTAATGTAAATCATTGCTCAGGAAATTGAGTTTTGTCCAATTTTCGCTGATTGATCGTCATATTGTTGTTATAAATAAAAGCGCCATCACTTCTTTGTTGAAGGAAAAATCAAAATGAAGTGAAACAACAGGCTGAATATGACCAAATTAAATATTTATTAATTTCCAATAGTTAAATTAGGTAAGGTTAGGTAGACGGGCTGCTAGTGCATTCACACTTAGACTCCATTGGCCCATTCTGATACCCATTGTCAAACAACTACCACTGATTGACGACTCCAGTGATAGTGCCGTTAATTTGATCTCAACGGCAAATGGTGACTGGACCAGATTCGAAAACTAGATAAAAGCGTATTCACAGGAATTCGAACCAGAGACCCCGCTAACCAGTGGCAGGCACTTGAGTTTGTTGAACTACTGATCTAAATGAACTTAAATCGAATGATAGATAGATAGATATTTATTTCTTCGTCTCAAAAAATTTTACATGGTTTGCCAACACACAGTTTACATACAGTGATATGATGATATTTAAAACATCATTCAACTGAGAAAGTAGTTTTTTATTGTTAAGAACTATTTATTAAATTTTGAGTATTTTGGAGGGTAAACAACGGGAAAAAAACCCTCATAAAAAAAAAGTCAGAGGAAAACATAAAAAAAATGTATAATATAATATAAATATGTAATAAAACAATTAAATAAATATATAAATATGTAAATAAATAACAAATAAACAAATAACAAGTAAATAAATAAAAAAGAATAATATGTAAATAAATAGATAAATAAATAAATAAATAAATTAACAAATAAATAAATAAATAAACAATTTAATAAATTAATAACAATAATTACGAAAAAAAAATAATAAAATATGTATAAATAATTAGATAAATAAATAAGAAATAGAAAAAAAGAAGAAATTAAATGTTAAATATTTCAACCAATGCTAAGTGACATTAAGCTCGTTAACGAGTGGATTTTCAGGTATGTTACATCTTATAAAAAAAGAGTTAGTTAGCCTTTCTATTCTGTCAGAGATCAATTCAACATTTGCTTGTCGATGCAATTCACAAGTAGAATAGTACCAAGGTAAGTTAAAGATCATTTTTAAAAGTTTATTTTGTTGGATTTGTAACTTTTTAATATGACACTTAGCACAATTTCCCCACACAGGACAACCATAGAGCAGGAGTGCTTGAAATATGACTTTATGTATAATTATCTTATTTTGATCGGACAAGAGAGATTTTCTATTTATGAAAGGGTATAGTTTTTTTTACAGCAATGCTTATTTTGTGCAGAGCTTTTTTATATGTTCTTGAAAAGTCAGTCTTTTATCAAGATGTATACCCAGGTATCGAACTGTGTTCTCCCAGGCTATCGGCTGCCCAAGAACCATGATTTGATCAGATGGGAGGAAACAAGGTTTTCTTTTTCTGGTGAAAAAGATTGTTTGAATTTTTTCCCACGTTCAATTTAATTTTCCATTTTTTACAATAATCACAGAATACTTCCGCCGCATTTTTAAGATTCGTCTCAATATTGAGACCGAACTTATGCGACGTAAGTATCTCTGTGTCATCAGCATATGTCGCAAATTCACATCCTGGTAGGTCCGGAAAGTCGGATGTATAAATTATATAGAGGTGGTCCTAGGACCGAGCCTTGAGGGACACCAGCGGGCACAATTAACGAATAAGACGAGCTATTATTCACAAAAACTTTAAAATTACGATTTGACAAGAAACTTTGAATAACTTTGCACAAATAAGGGGGAAAATAAAGATTGAGCATCTTAAATATAAGTCCATTGTGCCAGACGGAGTCAAATGCTTGTTCTATGTCGAAGAGTAACATTCCCGTCGACTTTCCTTCACATCTATTTTTCCTGATGATCTTAGTGATTCGAAGGACTCGAAGGGTCTAAACCCGAATTGCTCATTGGGAATTAATTTGCGCATATCGATAATACTTTGCAGCTTGTCCTTGAGAGCTTATTCAAAAATCTTACTCAGGCTGCTTAGCAAGCTAATTGGTCTGTAGCTCTCCGGTCTGTCGGGTGGTTTACCTGCTTTCGGAATTCCTACTACTTTTGCTACTTTCCAGGTGTTTGGAAAGTATTGAGTTTTTAGACATGCGTTTAATATAAATGTTAAATAGAATCGAATGATATTGTGAACTAATTCACATAGTTCACTTGTAAGAGTTGTTTTTTGATCTAGTTCGTTCGTGAACTACACAAGCCTAACAAGAAGCAAATAGCAAACTCCTCAATCCTCCTGAATGTACTGGAACATATTCCATTAGCAACACACTTCTCTGGACAACACTTCCCAGTGCTGCAACTCTCATGGCATATTCAAGGTCACTCCATCGATTGTCGTATGCATTGACTGAAGAGTGCGAATACCTTGAGTGTTCGTGACGCGTGAGTTAAGATGCCACGAGTCGTCACAACGAAGTGCATTCACTTGAAGTGGAATTATTTAAAGCTGCTTTCCTCCAAACGAAGTCAATTCCATTTCCAAGTCGACTGCTGCACGCAACAATAATCCCTTGCCATCATGCAGACTCTAGTCATGCGAAAACCTCTTACCTCACCACGGCTATGATTTGATACCTTCGAAACCGCACTCATTCCTCAATTCATTTCCGTGCTGGATTCAATAATAATAAGCAACTCCCAGCTGCCTTGCATTAAGTCTCAGAATACTTTCTTAAGTTTCTCGTCGAAGTAATCAGAAACAAGAAACCACCGCAATTTGGTCCTTTTGCATTCGTAATGCGAACCACCACAAAGTCATTTAATTACACAATTACAACGAAAACTTTTATCCCAGGATACGCCAGCAACAACAACAACAACAAAAATATTGAGCATTAAAAAAATTTAATACGATCATAACTTTATTCCCATTACACAATCTTAATCTTCCATAAAATTCATTTTGCTGCATTTAGGTGTAATATCGTTCCATTAAACTTTCATTCCTTCGTGCTCGGTGCGCCACAATTCCTCAGCGGGTACGATGGCGAGGTGAAGGCGGTGGTGAGGGGAACGTGAAAAGTGGGTGGTGTTATATGAACACCACAACCGAGGTCTTATCGCATCCAATCCTGCCATTGTTGGTCAGATTGTAACTTTTGTGGTAACGCATTCATGCAGAACATCACAATGAAAGTCTTCGTTTTCGATTAAAGTTAAAAGGGTAATAACCCAGCACAAACGGACCAGGTGCATTTGTGGCGTGTCTGCTGAGGAGAGAAATAAATAATGAATTATAATAATAAATCCGTACTTATTGTCTGCGGGCGGTGATATCTGAAAGACTTGCACACTCAAGCTGTGCAGACAACAGGCAACCATCCGTGAAAACACTGAAAAGGGACTGACAGCTACAGGTGCCTGTGGGTATGAGTAGCTCATGGCGGAGTAGACTGTTTGATAGATTTTCTTGAAGTAGATTGCATCTCTGATAGTCCATCGAGTTTAAATTATCGATAATCGTATCGCTACTATGTTAAATCCTTGGAGAGAGCTCAGCAAATCCAAACAGTGTCCCAGCTGATTAATGGGCACTGGGATTTTTTTTTTTAATATTTTTGTTACGTTGTTCACATATTTTACGTAATCTTCATAACAGCCTCGAACCCTGAGGCTATACTGAGACAGTACACAAATGTAAACTCAAATAGTAGTTAGTAACGCCTGAAACATTATCACACATTTTATTCAACTCTATCACTGCTTACTTTTATAATGATTTTTGCGATTAAAGCGATAACTACAACGCTTAAAAGCTTTTAACGCACAAAAACTGACTTGCCTCGGCTGCAGCGCCGAAGATGCTGCACAAGTGTAGCTTTCTATAGAATTATGTATCGAGTCATACACACTTCCATATACCTTCTGAGCTTAATTCTTCACTGTAGTTTCAGGGGTCGATACTGTAGTAAGTAGGAGAAACACAGCAAGTCTCTCTGGATACCTGGCCAGCGGGGATAAAAGGCAATGAAATAGCTGACTCGGTGGCAAAAGGGAAGGTGCATCAAAACTTTACAGATCCTGACCCATTTTTTGATGCTGAAGCTCACGTCCTTGGCGAAGAATTCAGGGAACTGAAAAGAAGGAACCTGACAGAACACTAAAAAAAAGAAAATTAACCGAAAAAGGGCTTGAGTCATGTATAAAGATGATCAAGAACAAACTCCGTATCCTGACAGACTACCAGGAGCAACTAAGGAAAATAGGGCTATCGGAAGGAGGTAGAGTAAACTACCCTAATTCGAGCACCCTCCCAATAGTGAGCCCCCTTCATGATTTTTGTCCAAAAGCTAAGCCCCGGCTTTTCAGACAATAACGGTATTTTAACCGTTAACTTCTTTGTATCGTATAATTCATTTTCAGGTTGTTCCACAGTTGGTAAGGAAAATTCAAAGTGTTCAGTAGTGTTCCGTAAGTGAGAAAAAATCAGTGAAATATGTGAAGTTTCTTAAGAAACTAGAAACTTTGACTAAGAAGGTTAGTGATTTTCTTTAATTCTTAGTTACCTAATTAAGGTTTAATAGTGGGTTGTCGTGGCGTAGTGGTTAAGTGCGTCGACTACCACGCAAACGGTGCCAGGTTCGATACCAGAATTTACCACCTTTGATAATTCACGGCTCCACTTCTTTCGAGTCACTGTCTAGAAAAAGCTTCTCAACTTCGCCGTTCGGAGTCGGCATAAATCTGTAGGTCCCTTCTACTCGTGAAAGAACAATAGCGCGCACAACACGAGTGGTTGCTGAGAAGCTAGGCCCAGGTTTGTCTCGGACTGTAGCGCCACCCATATTATGTTATTATTATTAATTAAGGCTTAATGTAACAATAATAATGTATATTTTACTACTTGAAACGCAATTAGTTATTTATTTAAATATATTGTGGGCTCGTTAATGGGACGAAAAAATGAGGAAATCTAAAACGAGCCGGGGTGTGCTCGTTAGTGGTTTAACCAAAAGTAATCAAGTTCCAGTAACAAGCCCGGCCAATTTTAAACCAAAAATTAAAATACGATATTTTATGTATATTGACCTTTTACTCATTGGACTTCTTATTAATGTTTTTATGCAATTCGTGATAAGTATTTAAGTATATTAATTCCAAGCTGTGCTCTAAAAATTGTTACATATAGAAATAATGCCAGTTGAACTGTAATAGTCCGAATAGGTATGTTTTCACAACGAAGATAATGCAATTTTTTGAAGTAACTGAGGACAATTAACACGATACGAAAAACCGTCATGAATAAACATTGTTCACTGAACACTTCGTCTATTTTCCAGAGTATCTAACCCAACTAATGCACATCAGGAATAGAGATTCAGTGAGTGTTGGACGTGTTTTTTTAACCGCTTCTTGTTTTAATTTTCAACTGGATTAGTTTAAAAGTGTAAATTCAATTTATAAGACAGCGACTTTATTAAACAAGCCTTTACAAAAAATAGTGCATTAAAACCCATAAAACCCCCCCTTCTGTTTTTCAAATAAAATTAACGACAATTTCCATAGTTTAACCTCTCTGCCCGTACCATGATGTGTGCGGTCATTGCAGTGAGAATATCCCCGCCGAAGGAGACTTAGCTGTTTGCTCGTTTTGTAAGCGAAAGCTTCACTCCGTGTGCACTACGGTCACAGAGAAATCGTGGAGAACCATGGGCGCGAGAAGAGACGTGTGGAAGTGCCAATTATGCAGAATTAGTGGAGATATCCAAACTACGGCTGCAGCTAGCAACACGGTGATGTCTGTCCCCTTACCCCAGCTGGAATAAACCATCAAAACGGATGAGAGAGTTCAGCAGCCCCGTCAACTCAGCTAACAGCTTCGCAAGTGACAATAACTCCACTATTCTAGCTGAAATGCGGCTACTAAGAGGGGAAATCGAAGAGATAACGGCAAGCTGTAATTTCCTAGCAGCAAAGTATGAGGAACTCAACTCACACACGAAAAAAATAACGACCTCATAGTAAACATAAACAATGAGTTGAATGATCTCAGAGAAAACAATAAAAAGATGGATGTAATAATAGAAAACATGCAATCACACATCAACCCATTAGAACAACAAATAATTAAAAACAATGTTGATATAAAAAATGTTCCCCCTTCCCCACAGGAAAACTTAATAGAAATCGTAAAGGGAATACTCTTGTGAATGATTTTTGAACTTTTTGGAGACGTTCCACAGAATTCCCATGCGTTGGACACCATACAACAGAACAGTATTCAAGTATTCAATATGGGCGAACGATAGACGTATAGACAGATTTAAAGGCAAATGGATTCGAAAATTCTGAACACGTCCTTTTAAGGAATCCAAGCACAGAGTTAGTCTTAGTAATGTATACGTAAATTTAATTCTGTATGTTTAGAAATAGACTTGTGAGATAAAAGACAAAAATTTAAACTGTCTATCCGAAATATCTGACAAATTCTATAAATTCAATTTTGTTCTCTGTTATTTTATTTGTTATTCTATCTAAATATTATTTATATTATTGTTATGTTATTTATTTATTATATTATTCTTAAATTCAATTTTATATTTTTTCTTAATCTATTTATAAAACAATTTGTTAATCAAAAAATCGTTTGTACCATATTAAGATTATTACTATATTTCTGAAATCTGTAAGAGTTAAATTCGGAAGATGGAATCATGAATTTTTGTCCGACTGTCCTAGATTGATAATCTTAGATTCATCTTCTTCAAATTAGATATTTATAAAAACCAGTTAACGGGCACACAAACTTTTAATGCTTACATATGAAAATCTTTATATTTCCGAATTTTAATTGTCCTATTTGTTGTTGTTTCTTACAGCAACATACAGGACAATATATTTATCTATCTGCAGATTATTTCGCTGCCTTTGGGCAACTACCAACTATCAGAGGAAGTAGACATATTTTTGTAGGTCCTTTAGCTAAATGCTACCATATTTTAAATTAAGAGATGTGTATGTTTGTGTAGCTTTAGCTCTTAAACAGTAATCCGGTTTTTTTTTTAAACTTGTTGTATAGATTGCTTATAGTCGGGATTAGTTCATAGGCTTTTGGAACGACTAAAATCATTACCACGGTGCATGCTGTGTAAAATTATTATTATTATATTATTATTATATTATAACATTATTACATTGTTCACATAGATTTTTATCTTTATATATATATTTTTATCATATACATTAAGTTAAGTTAAGTTTAAACGTTAAATTTCTCTATTATTTGAATTTACTTTAATACAATAATACAATATAAAAAAACAATAATTTACGTTATAAAAATGAAAACAAGTATATTTTACACACTGGAAGATAAGTAGATTTCTTTAGTTTTTCTTAAAATTTTGTTAGGTTGCGAAATTCTCTTGGAAGTTCGTTAAGCACTGATGTAACTGCAACATTAAGCGTCCTTCTGCCGTACTCGTTCCAATACCTCGGGACTTCATAGACCTGCTGTTGTCTTCTTCTGGTATTTACTGCTTGTTGCGTGAGAGTTCTGTATGCATCGTCGTTGTAGAAGTGTGCAAGCATTTCTAAACTGAAGATCTGTTGAATATTCAGAAGGTATTGGTCACCAGGGTTGAGTCTGGGGTTGTGCACTAATTTTTGAGGCAGTAGTTACAATGAACTTGAAAAAAAAAATTGGCCCAATTGAAAAAAGACTGCATCCACAAATGAAATCGATCCTGACAGTTCAAATAGATGACGATATCCCAATACTGTAATTATGTATGAAATAGCACATCACTTAAATGTTAAACTTGGCTTCGATTATGCTTCATGAGGTCGGTCAAAGTTCAAATAACTCGGTCCAACCGTCCTCTTACGACAGAATTCAAATTGCGTGTTTACGACTGAGGCGGAATTTTGATTATATTTTCTAGGAATCCAAACGCTCAGCAACAGTGAAACGATGCACGACGAAAGGGCAAAGGTTTTTTATTGAATTTTGAGGCAGTCAATGGCACCCATGACAGCGGGGCTATATAGTCATAATTTACAAACCAATCCATTCGAACTCGGGGAGGAATGTTGCAATTTACAGATTTTTCCAGAACTGTACAACATATTTTGCTGTCTACACATATGGACTTATAGGCTGTCTATTAAAGTGAATAGCCAGCTCATTATGGGAAATGAACATACACTTTTCGAGTTTATATTTGTTTTCTCGTTAATATGAAGACAAATATACAACAAGCCTCTCCAGCAAGCGCAACCTTTGGTTAGCTGCATACAGTCCTACAAGTTGAAAGTCGAAGACACATCGAGACGGAGCTGAGTTGTCCATGGCATCAAAGTAAAAATGAGCTTGGAGTTGAAATTACCAGGGACTTATTCATCGATTTCCCAGATTGTCTCCACCTTATCGCCGTACAGAACTACTGGTTTAAATAAAGTCAGGTGGTCCTTCGTGTTCAATTGGCTTTTATAAAGAGTGGTTGGCAAGAGCTGCTTTGCTCGGCAATGATCTTGTCTATTCTGTTTACTAAGGAGCGGAAGTAGACAACATACTTAACTACCTCGAAGTTATAGCTTCCCATAGTAAGGAACTGTCCAAGACATCTGTGTTGTGTAGCCATTCTTGAGGATAGCATGTGCTTCGCTTTGCCGTCATTCATCGCTAGATCATTTTATACGCCTCAGTCTCAATGTCAGCAAGTCTTAGCGCCTGCGTGAATTAGTTTTCTTTTGAGCTTATCATGACGTTCTAAACTTCCATATATTTTAACTGGAAAATGATAAGGGTTTTGTTAAGCAAAATGTTGCTCCATCGTGTATTGCCCAGAATCGTTGAGATTTCGAACTACACAGAGACTGTCCAATTTATATCGGACACACGCCACTTGTCAAATTCAGACTCTGCTCGATGTCCTTAAGTTCATTCTGGTAATTGATTAAGCAAAATATAATTTATTAATACATGCTTGCTATACCGTATATTCTTCCTCAAGGAGCAACAAGTCGGCATTGATAAATTAATTTAAACATCCACTCGCAATGGCCAACCACATCGGCTTTGATCTTTTCCCTTGTTGTGTCCGTGACAATAGAGTAATTATCCATCCTTTCACCCAACTGCCAAAATTGTTCGGTAATTGCACATGAGACACCCAACTGCAGGAAAATTTATTAAAGCTTAATTGAAGCACACTTGCCCGCTGTGTGCACACACAACGTGTGTACATATGTACTTCAAGTGCGCATCATGTTTGCATGTCGTCATATTAATTGGATGGCACTGTGCATGATGATGTCCTAATTACCGTCAGAAAATTCATCAAAGCTGGATTTGCTTAAATTCGTTTGTGAAATAAGCAGCACCCTCTCAAGTGTGTGCCGACCGGCGAAGTTTAACTAGAATCTATGTGTGCTGGGGGGAAGTGACTTCACGTGGTCTTGGCAATATTAATGCATCGGTTTGAGTTAGAATTTATGCAAAGAATAATAAATTGGGGGCCCGGAAGCAATCAAGTCAGGTTGATTCTCATCAGGACACTCTTTCCCACCTGAATTGTGACTGCATGACCTCGAGCATACTTCAACTCAATCAGTCGTCATGGCAGGTGCCTCCCCCACCCCCTCACCAGAATGTCAACAAAATATTGAAGCATGCATGTAGTGCGGTTGTATCGGTTTTATCGATTCTTACATTCTTTCGTCGCGCATTATCGATGTCGTAAAAATGTGCCGTCAAAGTATTTCAAAGTATTCGCAATGCTACTGCGGCCACGATAGGGTTGAGAGAGCAGCGAGTTTATAGATCATAAAGTGAACTACAGTTATTCCCTTAAGTAAAACAGTTTATGCCTCCGCGTCACAGAGGAAAACAATTTCGATAGATTTTACAAGAAAACCTACTAGCAGTTGAGGCCAAGCATATGTACATGAGCATAGTGACCGTAAAATTGCAAACTTCTGCCAATTGAACGTTAACCGGGCGAGGATATAAAACATGTGCTGCCGAGAGGATACAATCAGACTTAAAGGGAACGAAAAGTGTGGTTATAAAGCGTGGCATCCAACCCCTGGATGGAGCAGTTGTCAGGGTGATCAAGAGTTGAACCCTCCGTTTGGCAAGATGCGTTTTATGACAGTGATGATGACAAGGTTCTGTGTTTATTCTCTGAGAGTTGGTTTTTTCGAAGCTCTCTGTGCAATAAACGATTTTTTGAAAACAAAACCTCTACACCGGAATGTGACCTGTGGCAATACACTCTTTTTCAACGTCATACACTTCTAGACGGACGTAGTCTCTTAACATCTTAATTTAAATAAATCACTTAGTTTATCCAATCAATGCAATGTCTTCCAAGCGGAAGAACGGCGATTAGCGAAGCCCTGTCCTGGCTTAGGGGGAACGTTATATCCACCCGCAATATTTGTATATTCACGGCTAGTCAGGTCTCTTACTTTTTTCTCTATAAACTGTAAAGTAGTCGAAAACTCAAAACCGAACAGTTTCACATTCGCCTGTGCTGGGTACCAGACCATAGAGACTTTATGGGAAACTGTGAAGCTGACAATCTCGCAAAAAATTCCAAGAAACTGCCAGATGATGGAACCTCTTGTGATACAGGTACTCTTTAGCCAGTTCAAGTTATAGCTCAACATTCGAAGCAAACAAAAAGTCAATGGCAGATTGAAGACATTAAATGCTAAGTCTTCAAGCGAATCTGGGCTTGTGTCGATCCAAAAAGATCGGATAGCTTGATCTCCTCATTAGCACAACAGTGGGGATAATTACCGGACACTCCCTATTTGGACGCGTAAAAAGAATTGGACTAGATATGATTAAAGTATTTCTGCTCTAGTTGTCAAGATGAGAAGAGGAGGAATCTGCACAACACCTTCTCTGCAGCTGCCCTGTACTTGCCTCGATCAGTAAGCCATAATGGGCTCCTACTTCTTTCTCAATCTATGTGAACTTTGATCTAAAACAAACCTGGAATTAACTGACAAAACAGGCTGGATGTCATAGTAATCACGCCTACCAAATTCCTTGATTGTTAGTCCACGAGGCACTACAATGGGCTTACTTTGGCCTAAGTGTACCTTTAGTGCCCCTTATTACCTACCGCCCTACCTTCTCTCTCATCTTTCATTCCTTCATACGATATGTTGGTATTTGAAAGAATGCATTTCTAACAAGCCTTTGTTTTCATCATCAGAAGGCCCTCTTCAAGATAGAAAGTGCATTCTAGGCCCAAACCATCATAAACCCTAACTAGAAGTCTGGACTTAAGGCCTCCGTATCACTGACTGTAAAACCAGAGCCCCCGTGTATTCTTTTATCAATTGCAACAGAAGCTGGACAATCAATGTGTCAAATGTGTGTGGCAAATGTATGAATTTAATAATTTCGCCTGGATTTTTGCTACATGTCCCAGTCATGTACAATCTATGAGGAAATCCTTGATCTCTTCATTTGAAAGGTCCGATTAGAGTCGGTGGGATCTCGAGGAGAACATTCAACCAATAACTTTATGTGCTGTACAGTGATGGATCCCAAGGATAAGGTACCTGGGCTGTGAAGTGGGCATGTAAAAACTCTCCTCCGCCCGGCGTGATTTCAACTTCGAACCTGTGGAACAAGGCAACAGAGAATACTCGCGTTTAAGTTGTCTCGTCTAAGTCGATATGGACTTAACGAAAAATGGCGGCCAATGTAATTGCTACGGAACGTGTACTTTGTGTTAGTGGAAATCAAATTTTTGGTTACTGCTTACCTTTGGTAATGCATCAGTCACACATACAAAGGAACTATAAAAACTACAATATGCTGCACTGATAAACGTATTTTCTCATCGAAATGCTGCTGAGCGATTAGATGTCCTCAAAGTTGACGCTCATATTAGAGTTCAACGACGATCCATGATTCATCAACCCAATTAAAAATAGGGTAAATATAAAAAGGCATGTACAATATATTTTGCAAGAACCCCGTTTCTGCAAAAGCTATTGAAGAAACCAGTTGCAATTCAGTGCTCCTGAAACTCACAACACAATTTGAACACATTTTGAAACTCGGAAATACGGCATAAAATACTTTCCTTTAAATCGGAATTCCGAATAAATCTAAATAGCAAATATTGTGTTAAAGTGTTAAACTTAATGTAAGTCTATACGAATTTACTTATAATTTTAGTTTTTTGAACTCAAGTTTATTAGATTTCTCGTAAGCTTTTAAAGAATTTATTTTAAGCTCAGATTTCTTAACCCTTTGCGACTGACGTATGACAGATACCACTAAAACGAAAAACATGTGTTTCGCCCTAATTTTTGAAAAGTTGACTCTCGCGTTTTCAGTACTTTTCTGTGGTGTGATCAAACGTTCGTTAGAGTTATGCGAGCGGTCCTGCCGTGAGATTGCGTTTTCCTTATGAGGAGTGTCTACGAGTTAACCAAGTTAGTATTTAGATATCTTAAGGCCTGAAGCTTATTTTTGTTCAATGCTATTAGCCACTTTGTGAAGACAGCAAAAGAAGAAATTTTGATTTTCAGTTAACAAATCCATTAATTGAACCGATGAAGTGTTAAATTTAATAAATGAACAAGTAAATGATAATTATGTTATTTTTTTTTTACTTTTCTATTTGTGTGGGTATCCGTGGCGTAGGGGATTAGTGCGTCGACTCCTACGCAGAGGGTGCCAGGTTCGATACCCGAATTTACCACCTTTGATAATTCACGGCTCCACCTCTTTCGAGTCACTGTCAATACTCAAAGAGTATTCCTGTCTAGAAAAAGCTTCTCAACTGCGCCGTTCGGAGTCGGCATTAAACTGTAGGTCCCTTCCACTCGTGAAATAGCACGCACAACACGAGTGGTTGCTGAGAAGCTAGGCCCTGGCCCTCTACGGGCTGTAGCGCCACCCATATTATATTATATGTGTAAGATTTGGAAAAAATGATTTATGTCATACCAATAATAATCTTGTTTAACCTTGTGTGTCTTATATGTCTTTTTAATTAGTAATTAAAATATAGAATAGATAAAAAAATAAAAATAAAACGAGTTTTAAAAATACTAGCTGACCAAATGGCGTTTGGTGTACTACCACCTCAGTTTAATTGTGAAAAAATTAGGGCACGTCAGTCTCAAAAATATTAATGTTAGGAGCACAACGTTCTGTAGAAAACCACTAAGGTTTTGCGGAAACGTATCACCAATATTGCTCAAATTTAATTGCTTGGTTGAGGCTCAGGTCCAACCCGGACTATAGATCCAAATAAAAGGGACGATATTTTAACTCAGTTCAATGATTGCATAACTTTCTCAAACACATGAAAATGCTAATGATAATTAAAAATTCGAATCAGTACGCTGCTTCCAGTTATCATTGATAACCTCTTCATAGTTGATTCATAGTTGAGGAAGTATCCAGGACCTCAATGTGGTCAACCTAGTGAAACCGACGTATTCCGGATGGATTACAGACAGATCTTGCTAGTGCTTGTAAGGTTCGCGGTTGAGTCTTCCCCGTCATTTACAGTGCATGGTACTGTGTAAAGAATAAACCGGTCATAGTTTCATTGACTCACTCTTCCAAAATTTAATGTCTCCTCTAGCCATACCAATTTTTGAGAATTGAATGAATAAGCCCGAGCTTAATATACTCACTGCTTCATCAAATAAATGCACTGAAAGGGAACGAGAGCTTAACTTCAAACAGCAACTGATTGAAGGGCTTTTTTATTTACATTTGCATGAAATCAATTACCTTGATTAAACATTCAAAGCAGATTCGGTGAACTCGCGGAAAATGTATTTGATTCGCGGAAACTTAAATCTAATCGAAAGAGTACAAAAAAAGTTACATAAGTATTAGCAAGTACGAATGAATATGGTTTGAGTTCAGGTGGATCAAAGGTTTTCTGGAATTAAGAAAAAACGATAAATTAGAGGCAAAAAACAGTCAGGTGGTGAGATGTGAGGGGTGAAAGAACAGAATACGGTTGCATACAATAAGAGACAAAATTGAACAATAAACAGTTTTAAATAAACGTATGTATGTTGCCAGCAAAGGTAAATAAATGCGGAAAATTGGGCACAATATATTCCGGGCTTTGTGTGTGTTTGGTGACAGTTGCTAAAATGGGGGAAAATCCTATTAGCAATAAGAGTCGTTTCGATTTCACAATTTTGATAGTTGGCTGAATGTAATAGTTTTATACGGGATCACTAGATCAGGTTCGGTCCCCCTACCCCCCCATATGCACAACAAATCAGCTCTGCAGTTTTGCTTAGCGACCAACTTTCGGCTCCATGTAGCAGCGGTAAAATAAGAGCCTTGTACAGAGTTCTTGGTCTTTCGAGTCACGAGTTTTTACAAACCGAAGTAACATTGGTTGCCAAGGAGGGTTCAAAGTCAGATGTAGACAGTGATGTCGATTGTGGAGTGTACCTTTGCCCCGAGGTAGACTAACTTTTTTACTACCTCGAAATTGTAGCTGTCGATTCAGATATTTTGCCACACGTGCTGCTAGGCAGTTCTTTTCTTGATCAACAGCATATATTTCGATTTGTCCATGAGATCAGTTCGTTTCGCCTGTTCGGCCTGTTAGGGCACTTTGGGAACGCGCGACATTATCGATGTCATCTACATAACCCAACAGTTGAACTGTCTTGTAGAAGATAATGCCTTCCTTGTTTACAGCTTCCCGCAACACTATATTCTCCACTACCAAATTCAAGAAATCACACGACAGCGCATCTCCTTGCCGAAAGCCTGTGCAGGTTTCAGCTGCACACTCCATCGCGCTTGTGTAAGCGGGGTGTGACATAATATTTAATAACATGGGTGGCGCGACAATCCGAGATTGATCTGAACCTAGCCTCTCAACAACCACTCTTGTTGTGAGTGTCATTGTTTTTTCACACGTGGAAGGGACCTACAGTTTGGTGCCGACTCCGAACGGTGAAGCTGAGAAGCCTTTGTCTAGACAGGGATACTCTCTGAGCATTATCGGTGACTCGATAGAGGTAAAGCCGTAAATTGTGAAAGTTGGTAAATTGGGGATTCGAACCAGGCACCCTCTGCTAAGGAGTCGACGTACTTACCCACTAGGCCACCGCGACCCACGTGGTGACATAAACGGATTACTTTGTGATTCCGCAATCGGCCATCACGTCGAATAGCTTCTACAAATGAATGCTGTCTTATGCGGCTCTGAAACTGACGAAGAAGGTGGTGAGTATCGATTTGAAACTCTCTGGTCTTTACTAGGAATCGCCTTAGTATGGAAATTTGTAGTTGAATTGCCGCACTGGTTCGTGCCAATGAGGGCGGTGGGAAACGGCCTTATACCGTACGCTGGAGAGGATATTGCAGGCGACGTTGAACTGAGATATACCTATATAGTTGTTGCAAGTGGTAGGCTCGCATTTTTTTCGAGGATGAGGACTTAGGAGCTGAGGACTTATGCAGCTAATGTTCCAGTCATCGGGTATGCCTTCATCTTCCCAAACATGATCTGGGGCATGTTTTCTGCCAGAAAATCGCCACCGGCCTACAAGTGACCCGATAGCTCGGGTCCCGATAGCCCGAAGCTATCAGAGCATGCGGTTTTGTTGTTCTTTAACTCTTTTAATAGATGTTGCGACTTCTTGTTGCGGCGGGAGGACCACTTCATCGACTGTAGTTGGGATTTCTTGGTACCGTATCACTCTCTAGCACAAGCCTGCTAAGCAGCTTTAAGAAGTGCCCTTCCTTACATCCACCAAAAATTCCGAAGAGCCTGGCAGCTTTTCCTAAAGCCTGAGGCTAGGCTTTTGGCTTTTCTTTTGCTTGTCTCTAGACTCTTCAATATCTTTGAGCTGGGAGGTTACGAGAGCTCTTTTTTTCGAACATAGCAGCTGCTTCAAGTCCCGTCTGTGTGTGTGTTTTTCGTTCCAGCGCTTTTTGGTATGCCTCGTTGGTTGGACGAATCATCTACTCACACTTGCCATAATTAGTTGTATTAAGGTTGGTGGGTCGCCGAGGAGTAGTGTGTTAGTGCGTCGACGCCTACGCAGAGAGTGCCAGGTTAGATACTCTATTTTTCCCCCATTCATAAAACACGGCTGCACCTCTTCCGAGTCACTGTTAATGCTCAAAGAGTATTCCTGTCTAGAAAAAAAGCTTCTTTCGGAGTCGCAACAAAACTGAAGGTCATATCTTATCAAACCAATTTTGGGCCCCTGTGTCAAGGCCATTAGACCGAATGGACACAAGTGCTTCGTTCCGAAAAGTCTTGGACAACTACCCCGTTGTAGACCAACGGTGATGGTCTTTGGTAATCAAAACGATTAAGTAGATAAGCAACAGAACTTTCGAGGAACAAAACCTCATCTCTGATATCAAGCCCATCTTTAAAGGGATCTGAAGCGAGATCACGTACGAATACTGGATATTTTTGAGACAAGACCGTATTAGTTAGAAAGGGCATTGACCGAGGCCAAGAACCACACCGGATTGTAGAAGAGAAGCAGAAGAAGATTTTAAAATCTCCCCCAATCTTATTTCAAAGAAATGCAACTTTCCCACCTTGTCCAAGGGGAGAGATTTTTTTTCACTAGGATAAATTATGTGAGTCGGAAACAACCAATAAAATTTAAATTTATGGTGTCACGTTCCGAGTGTCAGTTGCTTTCATGACTTCTGCAGAATTCTTCTTGTGTCATTATTCAAATCACATTCGGTTTTCAATTTCCCGACAACGAAAACAATAAACCCACTTCAATTCGAATTTCCACTCCCCCAGCAACAGTCGAATATGAAATCAATAAATACTCGTGTTGCTTTCAAATGCCGTGCAGAGCACTTACCAACGACTGTTGATTGTTAAATTGGCAGACCAACGGCATCTCCTCTCAGGAAGCCTATTCCAATTGACTGATGAAAATCACTATGGCACAGGCCAGCGCATGAAACCGATATTCCGACGAAACCTTATTAAATATTACAAATCAGCAGTGAAACAGAACCGAACGGGTGTGAGGTAGCAGTTGAAGGACTTAATTTGGCAACTCACTGTGATTGGTTGCGAAGCTGGCTCTGTGAAACCCCGCACATCGACTTGGGTTATGACCACTTTCGGATCGAATATAAGAAGATATCATCTAATAAACAAACGTGACCTTAAACCATCCGGCGACAATAAGCAAATTTTCAATTTATCGAGTCGTATTTGCTGATGACAACATTGGCTACAATTAAATCCGGGCGCAGGCTGCCGACTTGGTGTTTGAGTGGAAGGAAGTGGGATCGAAAGTCAACATCCCTGTTTGGGTTTGTTCAAATATTTGTCAGTACGTATTGAAATTGATTTTCCAGTGCAATCTGAGGGGTGTACACAAGGACGCATGTACATGCCTACTCGTCTTCATTCGTTTTTCTGAAGACGGTGTTTGAAGAAGCCTTTGAGGAAGACATCGTATGGAGAAAGAGACTCAAGAAAGATGAGAAACGATTGAGATGAATTATTCGTAAATGGCTGTAACCCTAATTGCTAAATGAAACTTTAAGGGACGCGCTTGTGTGGAATTCGCTTTGTTGATTTGATGCCGATGTCGCATTTTGTTGTGACCTGGTTTGCTCTCCTCTGAAGGACTATGAATTGTGTGGCCTTTGAACATTTACTTCGTTGGCTGCAATGAAAAAAAAAAAGACTGCCAAGCCTTGAGTCCGACCACTCAATGTGTTTTGCAAATACCTCTTAATTCCAGAACACACAATGAATTTATTAAATTTTACAATTTCGCTGTGTTAAATTATGATCGCCGCGCAGTTTGTTATTTTGCGAATCTAGCGGTACTAGCGATCGAATTTATGTTAATGGGCTGGGGTGGGAAAGAAATTACTGTTCTACTATCTTTTCTGAACACAATGCTGACTGAACAAAATCGATTCAGTGCACAGTAGGTAGCTCTATAGGGCAACAAAAAAACTAAACAAAATGTTGATGAATTTTTATAATATTTTTTTTCATTCCTTCATAGCCGTACAAAAGTTAACATAAAAATAAAAAATATACAGCCCGCTTATCGGTGCAGTTTTCTTTTACTAGAGAACTTGTGATGACTTGTGTTGAGAACTTGTGAGCAACATTGTTCAATTGTTGTGGATATTAAGCAAGAACATGATGGCTTTCTCAAAACATAATTGTTTATGTTTTATAACTTAAAGCGTGTATGTAATACGATCATTTCGCTAAGCATTTTTTGTAACTTTATTTTTATCTTAGTTTATGGGAACCCTCTCAGTATAGGTCTTAAAAAATCGTTTTTTTTATTCATACTAATAACTATATAGAAACAGTGAACATTTCAAAAACTCTTGAAGATATTGCCGATTTATGGCGGAAGCGTCAGGGGACAGCGAGAGCTCGCGTGCAGCATGGGCCACCTCGCAGGTACCTAGCTCTCATTGGTGCCCCTGTCCATTCGTGGGTTCCTCATCAGCATATTTTGTGACTACCTGCTTGGAATATCTGCTTCTAGATCCCCCCTAGAGAATAGGCAACTACGTGAGACATAAGATTTAGGCAAGCAGGATAGGGATATAGAATACGTTGGCATGCTCAGTCTCACTGCGTGTTTTGCAAGAGTAGCGCATTCAAAAATACAATTTTAAAGATTATGGAATCAATGGGAGTCAAATTTGGATGGGCAGCAGCCAAACTCGAAGAGACGCGTTATGAGCAGCGCAACACGCAGGCTGAGGAGGACCTCACTGAGGCTTCCAGAGAGGCCAGAAATAGTCGGAGACGCCTACGAGCCTAAGAAAAAGAAACAGGAGGAGTTTTATATGGATATGGCATAGCTGATTGAACGTAGGTAGGTCTTATAACCTTTGTTTCTCAAGAATTTAGACGCATTTTTCTCGAAACAGTGTTTGTACGACTGGCGCATGAGGTTACTCAAAAACTATTATTCCAATCGGTTCCAAATTTAATTACGTTATATTTTACATATATAGCTATGGTATGAGCTAGGATAAATCAAATCGGTGAAGATCTTGCTTACTTTTTAACTTGATCTGTGGATGAAAAAAAATTTCAAAGGTCCGCCAATTTATTAATTTTTGAGCGAAAAATCCTAGTTCATACCAGAGCTACACATGGACTATTTCTAAGCCCGTTGGAAGTTTCGGTTTCAGATGTTCCAGTGAGCGGAAAAAAAGAACGACTTATGCTTGATCACAAAAACAACAACAAAAAAAATGATGTACAATTTTTTCCTTATTTTTTAAGTCTTCAAATAAATGGAACCAAAGTTACAAGCCTCAAAAATAGTTTATGTTCATTTACCAGCAGATTGAAAATAGTCAAAATTTCAAATTTATATTCTATTATTATTATTCTAGTTTTAATTTGAAATAGTAAATTAAAGATTTAGTTGGTTCGCCTTCGTACAATAATGAAGAATACTGTCTTACCTTTTCAAATAACATCAACATTCAATCTTCTGATTCTTTCCCCTTTTCAACGTATCAAAAATACTTCGTTACTTTCGGTTTCGAAAAAAAATGACAAATTTGACTTATTGTTTCATAATTGGTTGGAGCTGATTACCAATCCGTAATTAAACTCAATTTTTTGTTTTGATAAATGGCTTAAAAGTCGACGAAATAATCCAAGATGGTCAAGTCAAGCCACCCAATTCCAGGAAGACGTGAATGAGAATATCGGTTATGTGTACATCTATGACCGAATTTATTTCGTATGGAAGAAGTTAACAACATTTTGGAAGAAAATAAGGCCAGAAAAAATGTAATTACAAAAAATCATTCCACTTGGCGTGACAAATCTGATACTTTTTCTAATCCTGGTGGAAAGAAGTCTTTTTAACTAATCCTGGTGGAAAGAATCCACGGAAATCAAGAAAAAGTGATATAGAGCTTTCTTTCTTTCTTTGCTGACTAAGCAAACTAAAACTCGTATGACTGAAATCTCGAGACACGACTAATTAAGTGCCACTGCTTGTGTGTGTGAAACGTCATGTAATGCGGCTTTGGGATAACAAAATACCATGAATGTATCGCCTTGTTAAGTACTTTCAATTATTATGGAAGCAAAGCTTACAATGAACCAGTATTTATTCATTCAGAGACTTGTGAACACCAAGATTAAAAAAAAAACTGAGTAGCTACAAAATTATAACGACGGAAGAAGACAACCTAGACTGGTGTCGAAGTAGACTCACAGGCTTACTTAACCACACGCCAAAAAGAATTCTTTCTTCCCAGAATGACGTTCTTGACACTCTCAACAAGGTCTCATATAAGAGCGTATAGTTAGAAGGAAAATGGGAATTTGATGCTTCAGACTTAGGTTATAATATCGACGCAGATAAGTTCAGAGTTTTCGCCTTAGATTGCACAAGTAGTTAAAACATATTCATTGCACTATTTTTGCTTCAGTTCACATGGCGCATCGGTAATTGAACATCTTCTTCTTCTTCAGGTGGCGCTACAGTCCAGGGTGGACCTGGGCCTCAACCAGTAAGCCTCTCCAGCCGGCACGATCTTTTGCCAGCTGTCTCCAACTGAGCACACCAAGTTGGTTGAGGTCCTTCTCCACCTGGGGGCGCCATCGGTTCCGTGGGCGTCCTCTATTGCGTTGTCCCAGTGGTTCGGAGTCGAAGACTCTTCGGGCTGGAGCAGTGTTGTCTATGCGCTCTACACGGCCCAGCCATTTTAGGCGTTGAATCCGCAGACGCCTGACTAGGCTCATGCAGCTGTACAGCCCGTACAGTTCGTGGTTGAATTTTCATCTCCAATAACCATTAACGCAAACAGGACCAAGGATCGAATGCAGAACTTTTCTCTCGAAAAGACAAAGTGCTTCTTCATCCGCTATTGAGACTGTCCATGCCTATGCACCATAGAGCAGGACAGGGATGATCAAGGTGTTATATAATGTTAACTTGGTCCTTCGAGAGAGGACTCTACTACTCAATTGCCTCTTGAACCCAAAGAAACAGCGATTGGCAAGAGTGATTCTGCGTTTAATCACGGTACAGTAGTTGTTCGTATTGTTCACTTGCGAGCCGAGGTAGACGAAGTCCTTGACTACCTCGAAGTTATAGCTGCCTATGATGACGTTTTGGCCAAGTCGTCGATGTTGTGCGTCCTTTCTCGATGACAGTATATACTTCGTTTTGCCCTCGTTCACCGCTTAACCCATTTTGGCCGCCTCCGTTCTGCCAATCAAGTCAATGTCATCCGCGTATGCTAGCAGTTGTACGGACTTCTGGAAGATCGTGCCTCTAGTGTTGGCGTGTGAGTCTTGCACGATCTTTTCCAGAATGATGTTAAAGAAATCACATGACAGCGCGTCGCCTTGTCTAAAACCTTTTTTGACATTGAAGGTCTCGGTGAGTTCGTTACCGACCTTGATGGAGGTAACTGAACATCAGGAACTTATTTATAAAGGCGAGTAAGGTGAGAGAGCCGCAGAGTCCAGAAATCAGGACATCAAAAATTACTGACACAAGAAAAATGTCTCGTGTTGTCAATAAAAGACTCTTTGAATAGTCTTCTTTGAACTACGGGTCTATATAAAATTTAAGAAAATTGCTCTCTTAAAGAAATCGTTTTTTTTTTGTTTTAACTCATTACAATTTGTTAGAAATCCAATCTCTCAAATATTTTTTAATACAAATATTTTGTATAAAGTTGTTTACATTTTCCTTTTTATTTTGCACGAAGCAAATGAAAAAAATAAAAAAATGTGTTTCACTTAAAAAAAGACTGGTATTCTCTTTCTGACCGCGCTTTGTATGGACGGGTACCCACTGTCCATTGGTCTTTTAGTTCGAGATATTTGTATCCATGAGACACATGTGGATTAAGCCTATAAAAACTTGCTAAAATTACTTTTATTCTGTCACCGAATATTAAAATTCATAGTTTGTGCAAGTGCAAAAGCCATAAAGTTCTGCTAGATGTGCATTTTAATTGCACATTGATTGTGCCATTAATTTTTGCACGTCATTTATTAAGTGTATTATAATAATATAATAATATGGGTGGCGCGACAGTTCGAGGTGGACCTGGGCCTAGCTTCTCAGCAACAACGTGTGCTGTGCGTGCTATTAATCTTTCACGCGTGGAAGGGACCCACAGTTTAATGCCGACTCCGAACGGCGAAGTTGAGAAGCTTTTTCTAGACAGGAATACTCTTTGAGCATTGTCAGTGACTCGAAAGAGGTGGAGCCGTGAATTATCAAAGGTGGTAAATTCGGGTATCGAACCTGGCACCCTCTGCGTAGGAGTCGACGCGCTAACCCACTACGCCACGGCGACCACCATTAAGTGTACTGGTAACTTTAAATTTGTTTTTGGTTCGTTTTGCTAATTCACAAAAACGGAGACCCCTTCGACTGTGCCTGAAAGATCTTCTCTGTTGTGTGACCGCCAGCAGCTGTTCATCACTGCGACTTAAGGCCGGGGATTGCCACCAACGACTAAATTTTTATTTAAAGATCGCATTTTACAGTGTGCATAGCGTGTCTAGTTTGGACTTCCCTGGCAATCTCGTCAGGTTGTGAAGGATGACGATGGAGGATTCTCGCTTCTCCATCAAGATTGGCAACGAACTCACCCAGACCTTCAATGTCACAAAATATTTTAGAGGCGGTGCTGCGAAATGTCATGTGACCTTTTCAAAATTATTCTTAAGAAGGTCGGGCAGAACTCACTCGACAACACAATAGGCAATATCTTCCAAAAGTGAGTACAACTGAGAGCATAAGCGGATGACATTGATTTGAAAGGAGGAATACAGCGAGTCCGAAACGAAACGTTTTCTGGGCGGCTTAAGTGGGCCTGGCGGTAAACGAGGGCAAAACGAAGTATATACTGTCATGGAGAAAGGAGGCACAGCATAGATGAATCTTGCTTTATTGCAAATTCTCAGAATTTCAGAGCGACTTAATCATCAAAGTCACTTGGGGTCTGATTGGATTCACCTTCTCGATGTCAAACCGTAATGTCTTCCTTCAACTTCGTTGACAAAACGTATAGACTTTCCTAAGAGTTCATTGAAGTCAACCTTTCTGTTGCCATCCTTGTTCCCCGCCGTGGCCTACACGCAAATCAGTCTGATGTTGCTGAACCTGACCTTATCGCAGATTGTTCTAATGCGTTCTATATTATAGTCAGAGCCCTATAAGTTTTGCATCGAACGACACATCCACTTAAGAATAAGAGCCTTGCTATTTTTTACACTCTCTGAAGTAGATGTCCCAGTTGTTCACCATATTTTGTCTTAACCCATGCCACCTGTCTTCCTGGAATGAGGAAAAGCACTATTTGCTAACACTGACTGCACATCACCTGCAAAGGGCTTCACATTCTATGTTGAGAAATGAAAACTGTTGTATTTATTTTCTTTTATCTTAGTTGAGACTGTGACTGTCTCTGTTGACCATAAGAAAATAGGGTTCATCTCCCCCGAGAGCATATTTCCAGTTTCCGCCCTAAAAGGCTCATTTAGACCTGAAGTCAGAGAAAGTCGAATTAGCCCTCAAGAGAGCGCTCACCAGATAGCCTTTTCTAAATGAGGCTCTCGACGCCGCTGCCATGGATCAGCTCGTTCGTCGTCTTCCGTGAAGAGAGATATGACCTGGTAGGGAAAAGCATTGTACCTTGGTCCAAGTGTCAATTTTGAGGAAAATACAAAGCATACAAAAAATAGTTCTTCCGTGAAATGTTGCTCTTCTGTTAATTTCATTTCTCTGTTGCTTTTTGAACGTACAGTTGCACGGGTCGCCATAAAATATACAAACATTGTTTTTAGTGAAAAATGTAATGAATCCTTCAACTCCCTCTCCTGATTGCATCTCTCAGCAACGATCTACAACGGTTAAGTATCCCCTTCTCAGCCGGAAATGCCCATGTCCCCGATTTTACCACGCAAGGAGTTTCGTTCCCAGAGTCCAGTTGCAGACTCCTGTACCTGATTAAATGGCCTTATCAACGCCTTGAAACCAAGAATGCACTTCATCTTTCTTAATGTCACGCACTAACATTGGAAACTCTCATCAATTGGTACAGCCAAGACTAACGCAGTTATCTTTAAGTGACTGTCATCATCGATGATAGCCGCTTAACCATCAGTGAAAACTCCTCGTCGTAAACACCACCAACGGAGGCTGTGCATCGTTCACCGTAAAGTGCTATCGCCACAGGCTGACGACTCCGTCAGTCAATAACTACCCTAATCCGCAATATATATTATCGAGCAATGTACGCAAGTTGAAGCAATTGATCTCATGGAACAAGCGTACATTTACATATGTACTCGTGGATGTAAAAATGCCATCATGGAAAAAAAAATCCAATAAAATTCAAAAGCTCAAAATTCCAAATCAGCATTACGTTTGCAATAAAACTGCTGTCTGGAGACTGTCATTTAGGTTTACACGAAATTCGATCTGCCACGGTAAACGAAAGACAAGAAAAAAAAAATATTCAAAACCACACGAAGAGAAAGAAACAAATTTCAGAAAAAATTGAAACGAGAAATCCCCCTGCGTGAATATAATCCGCCCCTTGCGTTTCGGTTCCGGCGAAGGAACATGCGACCGGAGCCGACATACGGCAAGAAGGAAAAAAAAAGTTGTCTTATTCCATCGACCAGGCATACACCCGGCTAATGAAAGTACACAAACACAAGTGGCGTGTCCTAATCCCCTGTACAGCCGGCTTATCCTGACGCACCATGTACATGCAGAAAAAAGGCGCAAATTGAACTCATATCGGATCCAAGGCATTTGTTTGTACATCCCCTCATGTTATTGTTACTGAAAAGGATATTGCCATTAAACTCTGCACACCGCATTGCCTTGGAACTTTACTCCTCCTGTTTTTGTTTCTTTTCTTTCTCTCCTTTCTTTTTGCGAACAATGTGATGGGGATATCCTTTGGGGCCTATCTGACACTTGTTTTCTTACCTGAACTCGGTTTTGTTTTTAGGGGTTTAACTCATTTTGCACACAAACCTTGTGCTGGCGTTGCCCCTTCTGGGTGGGATTTGTTGCTGCCGCCTACACGACGAGCGCCGTTATAAACAGGCAAAGTCCTCCACCGAGCAGGTGGCCGAGGTTCTTTTATTGCGTTTATTTAATTTAATGTCCCTTCGTTCTTCCAACTTTCACCTTGCGCTGTATTGTTGCGTGGAAAAGTACTTCTCAACGTCTTCATATTTATTCTTTTAAATTGCTTCCTTTCTTCCTCGAAATGACTTTCGGGAGAAACAATAATTTTGTTCGTCTTTCTTTTCGTCGGTGTATTTTATTTTTATGTGTCACACCTGAACTCTTTTCTGTGGGAGCAACAAAAGCTAATATTCACACAAGACCAGATGAGAAGTGGCTGTAATTGTAGATTTACTCCAGCAATTCAAGGATTAATCAGGACAATCCTTTCATCTTTTCAGGGCGATGTCAAGGCTTCGGGGTCTAGTAATCCTGATTAAGTTGCAGCTTTGTGCTGTTCCTTCTTCACCTCTTGAAATGGATTAACTTGTTCGCGAAGAGGAGGAAAAAGTTCCAGCAACGTCGAATTTTCTTTTGGTTATATAAATCAGACTTAAGGACAAAGAGTGTGAGCCACACAAGTTGTGACAACCCGCTAATTGAACGCGTCGATGATAAGTGTGTAAGCTAAAGCGTTCGCTGAATGTTCAACCTTGGATGTGATGGTGATTAGTACTGTAATTTCTTGGACTAATAAGTAGCAGCTGTGGTGGCCATGGTGTCGTGAGTATGTGTGTCGACACCTACGTTGGGATCGTCACGAGGCACATTTCGTTTCTGTCGTGAATATTCTCGGAAGGTGTAACTGTGTAGTAATAGCTTCCAAAACATCGACATTCGGACTCGGCATAGCACTGTTTGCCAGCTCCACGAGTAAGGGAATAAAAGCACCTCCATTAATATATATTCCATACAAAACAGATCAAGTGCTTACACTGAAGAAGCTGAGTTATACGCAGTGAAACAGAACCGCTTCACATCTAGGGTTACTTTAGGTTAGTGGGTAGACGCGTCAGCTCACTTAGAGTCTGATTCTTCTTCTTTACGTCTTAGTCGTAGCCGTCATGTCCATTGGTAGTCAGCCATCCGGGAATCCTCAAAAAGACGAAGAAGAAGATAAGAAGGATATCTGTAAGTTCATTGAGGTCCTTGAAGAAGTGTTCTCCCAGTCTTCTATAATGCAACTTACAGAGAATGCGAAAGTGGTAAAGGCATTGAGGAGTATCCCTTGTATCTTCTTCATCACCACAGCCTTTGCAAATGAAGATGGGTAAGTTCTATTTTGGTCCCATGGTCCTTCAGATGATCATGTTCAGTTGGTGCTCCAACTAAAACAACTAATATTGTCGGAGTTTTTCGGTTTTGCTCCATTGAATTGGACCGCAGCAGATCCACCTTTCGTTTGCTAGCTCCATGATCCTGTCATCCTTTCATCCTTTTTCTTCACACCTGCAAGACGTGGCTTAGTATAAGTGTTTGAAGGCCTTTGATGGGTCCGTTTAAGCCCTTTTCCTGGCAAGTTCACACGCTCCCTCATTACAGGCTGTGTCCTTCTGACCATAGCATAGAGTGTCCATTGACCATTCGGCATCGGCATAAAACGTTAGGTCCCTTCTACTCGTGACAGAACAATAGTACGGACAACAAAAGTAGTTGGTCTGTAGCGCCACCAATATTATTATAATATTATTATGATTTCTATTACTGACATTTCGTTAAAGGTTGTTTGACCGGTAATTACGATGGTATAATCAGCGGGTGGTATTTCAAACATTTATATCATTTTAACTCCTTCTTTGGCTGCATCTCATCTTTGACCGCCCGGACGTCCAGGTTCCAGATCCTGGGACCTTTTCTATGAGTAGAGTTACTGCATTCTTAAAATATGCTTAATTTTGATTTTATTGTTCACTCACTCCACTCTGGTCGCACCAATACAAGTGACGCCAGTCGTTCAATTCGTCAAATCTGCACGATCGTAGAAATAATGTGTGTGAAGTTGATGTATATTGTTGATGTATATTAGTTGGCATATTATACACACTTTTTACATTTATAAAAGCGTGTATTATACATCTGAAAAATATTGCTGGTGCATAAAGCAGTGTAAAACTGTATAAAGCTTTAAAAAATTGTATAAACAATTACAAAGCTTAAACAAAATGTGTAAAAGTCTTATATAATTATTATAGGTACTTGTAAAATTGTATACACGTTTAGTACCTTTTTTAGAAAACTGTACACTTTAATACACGCTTATACAATTTTATACACTTATATTATTTTATATATAAATTGTATAAAAACAGAAAATTTTAACATTTACGCAACCGTGCTGAGGTGGCAGAGGCTACGTGCATATCTGTGTGTGTTCTGAAACCAAACTGGTGGTAAATTGCAACAAGGCCGTGGACGAAGAAAGACAGTTTAGTAAAAGCGTAGAAATCGCCTAAAGGCTCTATAAGAGTAAGCATTTAAATTGATGACTAAAATGTCTATTGAAATGTTGGGAGCAACTAATATTTGTAAATAAATTAAACTCATTATTGCAGGCATAAGCAAGTAAGCTCTAAATATTTCGCTAACATTTGAGCCGATTAGGTTCGTATGGGATAGATAAGTTTTTACTGGAAAGGACAATAAAAAAATTTAAAAAAACAAGAAGAACAAAAATCGAAAAAATTCAATGTCTTGATTCTAGATGATATTGATTGGAATATACTAAGTACACCATACCTATGTACCAAGATTACAGAAAATCTTTTACCAAAGCTCTTTTACCTAAAGCATCTTTATTGTTGAGGAAGTGATTTATTTAAAGTTGCGCTGATGAATTCAATAATTCAGGGTAAGAATTATTTTTTTTAATTTCTATGCGAAGAAAATGTCCTTCGGATTTTTAAAAAGTCGTTAAGTATGCGTTTTGGAGGAGTATAAAGATTGATACAGTTTTAATTAAATGTTAGCAGATGTACCTGTGCTAAATGTTACATATGCTGTAGAAGACTTAATTGTACCAAATGTCCCAGGCTGAACAACGTGAAACTATGATCTTTCGAAGTTCTCTGAATTTGAGATTTTCAACGAAGGGGTTAAGTCTTAGAGAGATGAGAGGAAGACCAAAACGTAGTAATTTTAAATTGAACTTAAAAATTCGACTATAATGCCTCGGAAGAAGTAATAAGAAACATTAGGTCAAAAATTGTTATTATTAATTAATGTAAGTTTATGTATATTTTATGTATAGTGGATCGCCGTGGCGTAGTGGGTAAGTGCGTCGACTCCTACGCAGAGGGTGCCAGATTTGATACCTGAATTTACCACCTATCATAATTCACGGCTCCACCTCTTTCGAGTCACTGACAATGCTCAAGGAGTATTCCTGTCTAGAAAAGCTTCTCAAATTCGCCGATCGGAGTCGGCATTAAACTGTAGGTCCCTTCCACTCGTGAAAGAACAATAGCGCGCACAGCACGAGTGGTTGCTGAGAAGCTAGGCCCAGGTCCGCTTCGGCCTGTTGCGCCACCCATATTTTAATATTAAGTTTATGTATATTTAATTTTAATTTAGCGTTGCTATATTAATTGAATTATGAAAAAAGTCCAAAATAAGTAATAAACATTAGAGTATAGTTTTGTCCCGAGACCATGTATTGGACGAAACACTGTGCAGCGACTGGAAAATTGTGTTCGTGTAACATTTTTTATGGATTTTTTGGACGTTTTCACAGACACTTAATACAATTTTCAGAAGTTTTCGTACTGCACTAATTACATTTTAAGTACGATAAAAACGAGGAGAGACATAGCTAGTGATTTACGGGCTTTAGACTTAGAGAGCATCACACTCAATGCTTGATAAAATCGTTTCTCGAATGTTGACAACATATCTATAGTCAACCTTCTCCCAAAGTGGTCAATTATTTGTTTGAAATTCCATTCCCGCTTTCTAGCTCCCTATCCCTACCAAATTTAGACTTGACTTGGTATTGACCTAAAATAGATGCCCCAGTCCCATTAAACTTAATTTAATCGAGAAAACCATTTCGTTAAAAAATTCGAGAAACATCAACATCAACAAAAGGAAGAGTGTATGAGTGGCATGAATGCTTACACAATTGTCTTCGTTTCCCTCCCCGGCTTGATCCATATTTCAGATGCATATTAATATGCAATACAACAGTAACAACATGTGAACCAAAAATGTGCACAAAAAGAACAGCACAAATTGGAATATGTTGTTACAGTTTTTCGTCACGATACATGTTAATATTCAATTATGCGTACTCATTTATGTATTCCGCGAAAATAAAATGATGATTATGACGAACAGATGGATGATTTCCTAAGCCCTGAGCATAATAATTAGTAGTTCATAGAATCGGCATGATTTGGTTGCCGGTCTCATTCCTTCATTGGTTATTATTTATTCATCATTGAAGAATACATTTGTGATATAATTTATTCGAATTTGCATCTCGTGCGTTAAGTACTAAAAACTCCTGTTGTTATAGGGATAATAGACATCTAGGTTCTTCGTTGAGTCCTAATGAAATTATCAATTACTTAATTATTAGTCGTCCACTTTTTGCTTTCAAAAGTAAATTAAAATAAGCACACAATTACACGAATTTAGTTTTGAATTAACATTTTGTTAAAATCATACATTTTTAAATATTCACAGACTTTTCGACTTATATCTATGGCTTGACTGATAGCGGCAAGACTTTGTGGGTTATATATATTTGTAAATATGCATGTTCTTTTGCATATTCCGAAAAAAATGCAACTGCTATAAATGGAAAAAACTCATGTCCAGAATATGTCATATTTAAAGGCATGTGGTAGCTTATTGTCGCAACCACATGTTTCTCACATCCATACCTTTGAGGTGAAACAAATCAAATATCTTTTGGCGATTTCGGTGAGAATAGATTAACCGACTAAATTGCGACCACCAGATTACACTGAACTTCTTAAGATAATGCCACTCTAGAATTTTCGAACACTCTTTTTTTCTTATTTTAGTTAACTCTCCCCTAAGACCTGAAAACTGACGTCCGTAAAGATTGTGGTTGTTAAAAATCTTTCGGTACTCGGTTTTTGAAATTTACTTACATAAGTCAAATTGTAAAAGTATTCATGACATTCTCTACTCAAAACTGCATCCATTAAATTAGTCCGAAACATAAATCAGACAATTTTCAATCGATTGGAAATATTTGTTTTATTTTTTTATATTGTATAGACTGATTGTTATAAACAATTGTCTAATGATTTTTTAAGCAAATTGTTTCACTTTGGAAGTATGCCATTTTGCCAAAAATAACTAAATTGGAAAAAAAGCAATGTACCTCTATAGGAGTTATTATATTTATAAAATGCAAAATAAATTGATAAATGCAATATAGATAATTCTTTTTGGCAGGCCGTATATAGTAAAAAAAATCTTAGTATATTGTATATTGATAGTGTTCAATAAATACTCTTTATAGGTACCCAATCCGAAGGAGTAAATAATATTATCACAGTTATAAAATTAGCGTCGGAACACACGTAGACGCTGAAGTATCTGACGCAGGGGGATGACACAATCAATACTTCGACGCACAGCTGATTTCATTTGACAGTTTCAAATTTGAATTGAAAATTCAAGTTATTTTGCTTATATATGCACAGTTAAAATATGTATTTTAATATAAATACTCAATTGTTATAAACATTCATTTATATTTTTAACTATTTTGAACTTGCAGGAGACTCCTAAACTCTAACATAAAAGTCGAATTCTCTTGAAACGCTGAAGGAGAGAGGAAAGTTAAAAGTTGAGCAAATACATCCGTCGCGTCAGCGGCAGCGTCGGTCTATGTCACACTTCCCGTCAAAGTATTGCTGACGCTCACGCATGTAAAGTATTCTATGTGCAGGAACCTTTATATAGTCTGATATGTGAATTTAGGTTCTCCCAAAATTAAAGTTGCCGCCATTTGTGCTGTAATTTTTTGGCAATATGCGCATGCAAGCACATGCGTTTTTTCATTGCAGCGGTAGAAAAATAATGTTCGCAAAAAAATTCGACCATGCAACCACTTGGCGTTTCCTGTCGCACAATTATTCAACTGCAAAAATATAAAACCCAGCTTTGATTGTTAATTTGCGATCAAATAACCGAAACGGTTAACGAACTTTACTTTGTTAACGATTGTTTTGCTGAAAAATAAATTGGATCACATGGATGATGAAAACTCTCACGCACTTGGGATATGTTTGTTCAAAAATTACTCTGTTTCCAAAATGTCTGATAACGATTCAGTTGTAAGTGATGAAATACCATCGAACCCTTTAATTGATGATGAGAAATGAATAGCAGGGATTTTTGACTTTGAAGTAAGAGTCAACATCGAGGGCAACCAACCACCAATCAACAAACTGATCACTCTGAAATATTGTGTCAAGAAATTACATTCACTAGCATTTCCACTTTTACTCAATTTCACTCTTATTTTTCACCAGTCCATTCAAACAAACTTATACGATAAACGTCAAATCTCATCTCCAACTTTTGAACAGAGCTTATTTTATCCAACATCGAGATTCTCCGAGATGTCGAGGGGCGTGTTTCATGTCCAGTGGAGAACCCGTGTTGAGTAATCTTTCACTGACAACTGGATGAACCCAATATATTTTGTACCCTTTCTTTTACAGTTTAATCGAAACAGAAGAGCCAAGACATAACACTTCTCCGTCAAATCCATTTTTATTCTAACAACGGTATCATCAAAGTCGCAAGTGTGCTATGAATGTGTCCCATTTTAATCTGCGGTTAAAAAATCGTCTGTAAAATATGACTTGTTGCATTATGTCAATCGTTGCGACTACTAGGTCGTTTATGCGTGCAGTCATGTATAAAGAAATGTGTCTCATTTTTATCTACTAAGTTATGATCCGGTGGAATATCGCAAGTGCATGCATAACCACATTTCGCGATTTTTTAATCGCAACTGTTTAAATCGCAAATGTATGTATACTCTTGCCCCTCTTGCCTCTTGCGACAATCGCATCGCCAGAAAAATGGGACAAACTGCAGACTCTTAATCACGTGAGCTCGTTTTCATTGAAATTTGTGTTCTACTTTGAGGGAATGAATAGTCGTCCGATTGAAAACGGGCTCCGCTCAATTCAAAATCTTGCTTCCATTATTCGACAATATCTGGAATGTAATGAAAGTTAAGGCCAGAGACCAGAGATAACACCGGTTTCTCTACAGAGATTGGCTGATACTGATGTGGCCAATATTTGCCGGACTGCCGTGAAGATCAGAGCATGGGACATTTCCTGGCCGTTTTCTCTCTCGTGTCGGTATTCAGGGTTCCCTCCCAACTCGTGTGATATAACATCATTCGATTTCTGTTTATGGGGTTATTTGAAGTAAGAGATCCATGTCAAGGAGCCAACAATAAAATTCAGCCACATGTATGCAGAGCGTAAGGGCAATGTTTAACGATGTATACATATACAGCTGTTATATCCCTCCAAGTCTAACTATCGAGCAATACGAACGAGTTGTCAAAAGCATAGTTCTTGATGCTAAGGATCACACACCAACTATAATAGCCGGTGATTTTAACGCATGGGCAGTAGAATGGGGAACGAATAAAAGAGGAACCATTCTACTCGAAGCCCTCTCTAGTTTAGACGTCGTCATAGTTAACGTGGGAAATGTGAACACGTTTAGTAGAGAGGGAGTAATGCGACAACTGCAAGCTGCCTGCGATTTATCGATGGCGCAAAATACAGTGCTTTAAGGATATTTGTACGTAATTGAACCAAAATGTATGGGGCAAAGCGTACAAAATTATAACCGCTAAGCTCAAGACTCCTCAGAGACTGGCGCCAACTTGCCCACTATTACTCAGCAGTGGGATATTATTACTCAGCAGAATTGAGTCTACTAAGAGAGATCGCTGAAATACGCGAACACATTCCTGCCGTAACAGCTGATGAGTTCACCGCGGCAATAGAGAGGGTAGAGGATCGGAAAGCTCCTGGTCCAGACGTCATACCAAATCGGGTTTTAAAAAAATCAATGAAGGCCCGCCCGGACATTTTCTTTGTCATGTATACTGCATGCTTAAACGAGGGAATATTTCCAGAAAGATGGAAACTCCAACGGTTGGTATTATTACCGAAGGGAAATAAACCACCTGAGGAGCCCTCATCTTATCGACCGCTCTGTATGCTCGACACCATGGGCAAAATATTAGAGCGAATTATATGTAACAGACTACAGCCTGTCATTGAAGCCAATAATGGACTCGCGGAATATCAGTATGGCTTTAGAAACGGCCGATCGACAATCGACACGATTAAAGTCGTAATAGACAAGGCCCAATCGGCTATAGAAGGAAGCCGATGGAAAGGAGGCAGTAAAAAGGACTGCGCCGTGGTTACACTTGACGTGAAAAATGCTTTTAACTCGGCGAACTGGTCGCGTATTTTACATTGCCTCGAAAGACT
Organism: Eristalis intricaria; assembly: GCA_964034865.1. Taxonomy (NCBI): domain Eukaryota; kingdom Metazoa; phylum Arthropoda; class Insecta; order Diptera; family Syrphidae; genus Eristalis; species Eristalis intricaria. The sequence continues at coordinate 80,302,390 of OZ035874.1, forward strand.
AAATGTACCGAATTACATATTAAGAATAATCAGGAGCTACTTTACCGATTGGTTGCTCCTTTACGACTCCGACGACGGGACGAAATTGTGTAAAATTACAGGGGGCATACCCCAAGGATCAGTGTTAGGTCCCCTACTGTGGAACGTGATGTATGACGACGTATTACAACTTCCAGTCCCCAGGGAAGTATCCATTGTAGGTTTTGCGGACGATATTGCTGTTGTAGTCGTGGCGAAACGGCTTGAAGAAATCGAGTTGTATAGCAACGAAGCAATAGCACTGATAAAGAACTAGCTACGCGATATGAGTTTAGACCTCGCGGATCACAAAACGGAGTCCGTTCTCATTACGAGTAGAAAAGTGCTAGAGACCATGACGATAAAAGTCGAAGAGCACACCATTATTTCCAGTCCATTTATAAAATACCTGGGAGTGATGATTGATGCTCGGCTAAATTTCAAGCATAACATCGCATACGCTTGCGAGAAATCATTAAAAGCGATAGGCGTCCTTTCAAGACTCATGTCGAATATCGGCGGCCCGAAGCAAAGCAAACGATTAATGCTTGCGAGAGTTGTGGCTTCCATACAGCTGTATGGGGCACAAATATGGTCTGACATTGCGAACAAGAAGACATGCATGAAGGAAATCAAATCCGTCTACAGACTCTGTGAACTGCGAGTTAGCATTGCATTTCGTACGGTATCCCACGACGCGGTATTGGTACTATCCTCTATGGTACCAATCGATATCCTAGCTTTAGAACCTAGATGGCTCCATGACAATCGCGTGCAAGGTGGGCGGAACACAAATCATGCCAAGAAATTCGTAAGAAGCCGCAGTATTGAAGCGTGGCAACAACAATGGAACGAGTCCCAAAAAGGGAGATGGACGCATCGGCTAATCCCACGGATTGAAAGTTGGGTAAATAGAAAACACGGCGAACTGAACTATTATCTTACACAGTTGTCTGGTCATGGTGGTTGGTTTCCGGGAATATTTATTCAAGCGAAACCGTGACTCGAGTCCGGCCTGTCCTCACTGCGTATGCCCGGCAGAGAACGTGGAACAAGTCTTCTTCGAATTTGTTCGATATGCAGACGAACGAGCTGTATTGCGGGACGCATTTGCTGAACCGCCAACACCAGAAAACATTGTCCTAGATATGTTGAGCTCTGAAAACCTTTGGTCTGCTGTGAACGACACAGCAGTACGAATAATGTGCGATCTAAGAAACTTAGAACGGCAGCGGAAAGCGAATTCGCTAAACGACACATGACGAAGCAAAAAGCGGGAAAAGGGAATAAACGGAAAGTTTCCAATGGAGGTGGTTTAAGTCAGTAAGAATCTGACACTACCAATGGACGTCGGACCATTGGTGCCTATGCAAGGTTTCCACCTACCCACGAGAAAAAAACATGTATGCACATCGGTCATGCAAAATTTGTCAGAAAGAGTGCTGTTTTTTGTTTAATTAAATGCAAAATATGTGATTACGTTTTTCACAATTTATTTTAAGAAAATTTAAACAAAATCAGAAGAAAAAAATAGAAACTTAAATTACTGTACATACATAACATAGTGGGCTTAACAGTTGTCTGTACGCGATGAATGTTGGAACGAGAAGAGAGCGATCGGCTACAAAATAATGAACAAGTGATTTGAGTAAGGTGTGTTAAGAAAGAATGTCAAAGAGAGAATTACAAGAGCGAATGACAAAAGAGACAGCTTAGAACAATTGAAAGAGATAACTACATATAATTATGGTAAATTCGCAATGTTTGTCGGTATGCGACCAAATGAACAAATAATGACTTTAATATTTTGAAAAGTACTGAACAAGTGCGTCGGATGAAGAGTTGCCATATGTGTTATTCCATAGGTAACCCTATCCTATGCACTTTATGATTCAATACAAAAGATTAACAATCTAAAGACAAGAACTAGGTTTTCAATTAAATTCAAATTCCTTTACAAGGACCCCCGAGATCTCAGAACGACTAATTAAATAAAAATCCATCTTCTATCAATTTCGAAACGAAACACCTATAATGCGCCGCTGCAATAAACACTCAACATATAGACGCATTCAAAGAGGTCGACTTCATTTAGGTGTCTCATCTTTCTCATTGAATCCGATCTGGGAAACATGCATTCAGTGAGAACTGCAAATTCCAATACGATTCTCTCCACTGCAGCTATTGTAAGGACGAATATCATTTCCACACTTCAAAAACTTCTGAAGAAGACGAACGTCCTCACAAATTTCAACAAGCTTCTGTCATATCAATTTAATATTACAAACAGGATACTTCAGATCTACTTCAAAACAACAAACGATGCAAGAACTACTCAGGGGAAACCCAAACTTGTTTCAATTGCCCTTTCGAGTGCCGCAATATAGTTAGATCGAGTGAGAGAGCGAGAGTCGGAGTGACTGGGGTAGTAACCAAACCACTCGGTACTTAAGACTATCAAATACAAATGCAGCAATTCTGCAACTCCATAACATCATTGAGAGTCATCTCTTCAGCTGGGGATATCCACTTAAATGCAAGAGCAAGAACAATCCACAGTATGGCTGGGACACATTTACCGAAAATTCCAGTGTTAAAAGGTGGCTCTTCACTTGTGAAGTCTTTACACAGAATTTGGGAAACTTGCACCGAGGACATGTGGAATATTCATTCCATGTAAGTGCTGTGTTAGCAAGATGCCAACTTGTTTAACAGCGATAACTGACGTTTATGAGTGTGGTGATGTTTAATTAAAAAGAATGTTTGTGAACGTACTGTGGTGTGGGCAGGGAAGAGTGACAGGGAAGCATGAAAAGAAACCAACGGTGATGCCATTGTGATGAGAGTTTGGGGCTTAAGTTTGAAAAGTTTTTAATCAGCTAAGGTTAATATTTAAACATTGTGGGCGAAGGCAGTGATTATTCTTGACGTCGTAACGAGGACCTCGACATGAGCAAGGACCTGTTTGAGTACATTCTTCTGGTCGGAAATGAGTTAATTTATTTTTTAAATCAGATTTTGTGCGGCGATAATTTGTGGTGAATTCAGCGGTGGGGAGTGTGTTAATTGAAATGTATTTTACTTGTTTGGGTGTCATTATGCTGGACGCTCTTAAATAAAATGCCTTTTCACTGGAACAAGTTCCTATTCAACGGAGGGCATCTGAGTTTGGAAAGTATTACACGGTAGGTACTGACAGCAACCTGCTTCGGTACACAAGCTGGCTGTAGATTGTGAAAGGTTGCCAACATGTCTCAATGCACTCAATAGTCTTCTAGGTGTTGTACCAAAACAGGCATCAAAATACATTATGAGTTTTCAGATCAAGGTAGGAACTAATGTAAAGATGCACATGAAAAGGACTTGCATATCAGAACCACCAACTAAGAGCTTTTGCTCTTCTTTACGATGCGTGGCGTTCGGGAGGAAGTTACGAACGATAGCCTTTAATGCACCCACCATGCGATCTAGAGTTTCATACCGATGTCAGCTCGAGCATTGATTAAACTTATGTATATGCCACCCAGGCGAGCCTCTACAATTTTTTAACCATGAAGCAAGCTTATCCCTTTAGTAGTATATTCCAAGTTTCATAAAAATCAGTACACTGGCATTTTTAACAAGATGATTGCCATCACTAAAGTATCCACTGTGGGAGGCCCTACATGCCATACAACACAACGCTGGAAGTTGTTAAGGATTAATTTGACGACTTGGTCTCACGACAACGGAGCACCAATATTCGAGACGCTGTTGTTCGAATCAAGCCAAATTTAAATCATGTATTTTATTTAAACGTACTGTCGGAACCACAAAATGGGTGGGCCTGTAGTTCATTGTATTGAGTAGATCAATTGCAGTCCTTTAAGAATTATAAAGACGTCAAATATAACAAACTTATCAAATTAGTAACGTTGCAACATTATTGGCATGGAAAACATATTGGGTGCCGGATGAGCAAGGTTCACATTTGTTTGTCCTTGTCCAATTGTATTTAATTGGCGCCATTGACACGTACTACCATTTGTGCAGAGATCGATTTGTGGCAGTGGAATAATGGGAAGGTATCATATTAGCCTAGTTGCGTGGCATCTTAAGTGATCTTCTTTATCATCTACCCGCCGCAGTGTTTGGTTTTGACCAATCACGATGTATTATGTAGGCAGAATTGTTATTTGGTTGTATTTCAAAGATGGCAGTGGACTGACCTATAATTTTTTTTAATCTTCAAAAGAGTTTTAGTAAAATGTTTGTGTTTGTGTTTAGTTAGATTAGGTAAGGCTAGTGAATTCACCAGCACACTTAGACCATGTTGGTAAATTGTGATACCCACAGTCAGACTACTACGAATGAGTGACCACTCCAGTAATTGTAATTAAAAAAATTAAAGTTAAGGGAAGAACAGTTCCATACAATTTAATAATTTATTTATTTATCATTAATGGACTTACAATTTGCTGATTACAAAAATGTTGGAACTTAATTTCATAAAATTCAAAAAGTACATTTCCTGGATTTAGCTAAGAAAATAGGTTTTAAACAACATTTCTAAAACAGTCTCTAGTCATTGAGATATCGACTTCCGATGAGACAGAATTATATAATTTAAGAGAGCGACTAATAGGACTATTTTGACCATAATTAGTACGATGATCTCTATTTTCGACATCTCTATTTTTGACTTGTTTATCTGGTACGTACCAGGATATTAAAGCGAGTAATTCATCCGACTTAGTATTGAAATTCAAAATATCTTCTACAAATAATCCGCATTGAACATCTCGTCTGTTTTTAAGAGTCTCGTCTGTCTTAAACCTAAAAGGGCACATCTTGACGAGTATTCGGGTAACCCATCAGACCATCATGGGTTTCGTAAAGAAAAACGCGCGAACCTTTTTTGCACTCTTTCAGTTCTTGTCATATTGTCTTCAGAGGGAAGGGTCCACATCACACATGAGTATTCTAAAATAGGAAGTTCAAGTGAGGTAAAAATTGACTTTAGTGTATAAGAGTCCTTAAAAATCCCTGAGTTTCTTTTAAGGAAACCTAACATAGAGTTTGCTTGATTTATAATAAAGTCATAGAGTGCCGAAAAATTTGGTTTTGAATCAAAGTAAGCCAAAGTAAGCCTCCCCATCTCCCAGTCCCTTCATAAAATGTTACGTATACGCCCCGTGACCGTACTAGACTACTCTCAAGACGACCTGCCTCATACCTCATAACTGCTGTGTTAAGGAACAAATGAAAAGAAATTTATCAGGGACTGCTCGGCAACATAAGCAAATCTCCCAAGTAACTTTGTGGTTAAGTTGAAAAATAACTGCTGGAGAGGTCTCATAAATTTGTTTGTTCAAAAAACCATGAAATACATTGTACAGTATTATCTTACTTAATTCAAAAATTGTCTAATCAGCTTTTCATAAAAAATTAACCAAGCACAGATGTTGTATGTTGTTTTTTATACCTGTCAAACTGCACACGTGAACTAGTAGAAAGGCTCAATTTTGAAACATGGCTGCTGACAATAGGTTTGACAATTCGACATGTTATTGTGCTTTTCTCTTAGCCACGATATTTTATTTGAAGTCTGCATTTTTTAACTAGTTTTGTAAAAAAATTTAGCTTTATGCCATTTTTTTAAGTCAAATACCCGACGTTACCGACGTCAGAAACTTTTGAATAAACACAGCCTTCACCGACGTCGCCAATGCAGATCCGAAACGCAGAAAAGCAGCCACTTTCAACTATTCAATGAAGCAGATAACCCAGTTACCATGTGTATAAATGTTTAGATGAGTTTGTTGCATGTTTCCAAGTTTCATGTTTAATAGCAGTATCTAATCCTTGTATTTGGTTGTGCGCAATGCTGTTATCAAGTACATGTCCTGTCACCACGTCGCAGGAGAGTGACCAGGGCGGCTGACACTCGAACATCGTGGTCCATCACTGGAACATACCGTCGATTCTCCAAGGATCTCTACTTAAAGTCAAAAGTCTACATTCCCGATGACAAAAGCAATTAAGCAGTCTGCCTCAACTAACACGGCTTCCTACGCCAACGCCAACGCAATCCCTGCACAACTGATCGCAAAGCATTGTGTCAGATTTTACCTTATTACTGATTTGAGGTTGAATCCAGTGTGTTACGCTGTGTGAGAACAAGGGCATTTAAAATGCGTCCCACCGTGCTGCGTCGCCTGCACCAGTTGCATAGGCCGTGTGTGAACAACCCGGATGTTCAGTGTACCATTATCACGAACAGCGCCACAGCCTACGTTTACCAATCAAGAACTCGTTGCACTAATGAACTTGTTCACATGGTTGACTGAATGCCTTCGTGAATTCCGGAAGGATTCGTTTCCATTGTGGTGACGGTGAAAATGCACTCCGTGCTTTGGTTGCTTTGGGAATGACATCAAGTGTACATATGTGAAGTTCTTAAATTCTCATTGTCATCTGGCACACACAGTAAGGTGCAACAAGAAGGCTTTTATAAATTCATGCCGCATCGAAATTACGTGGCTTGGCCTTTTTAATTCTCTGCACTGCAGTGCACGGCCGTGGGCATAACTTTCATCAAGTCAAAGATTTTGCTTCAAAATTTCAAAAGTCCCTGCATGCATTAACTGGAAGTGCAGCTCGGAGGTCGTGCGTCGAACAAAGGCCTGTCAAGGAGGCATCCCTGAAGAAGCCCTTTATGTGTCCCGAGATTATTACACTCCAAATTGTGAACAGGCAGGGGTTCCAATCAAAGTGGTTTTGCATATTTGATTAGAAGTTGATTAAAGGCAGTTTGCACAAACATTGAAGGCAATTACTTTCAAATCAACTCATGTGCAACCTGTCACAGGGTTCAATCTGGGGTTGATCAGGGGATTTCGTAAGCAGGCATGCAACATTCAGTTGAAGGCAGATGTATGTGGAAGTAGATGTTGCTCTTAAGAATTTATACCCAAATTTGCACAAGAAATCATGTAAGTGCTTTTTGCATTCAATGTCTGTTTAGAGTGATTATGACCATGATTGGATAAAGGAAAACCCAATTTTGGGACGTTCAACATTAAATTACGGTTATAGTTAACATATTTGAAGTTTAGGAAAATTAAGTCATGGTCTTCTTTGACTGATTATGACATTTTTCACGCAGCTTCTGGCGAAATGTCAAGCTGTACACAGAAATAAGGCTACGGCAAGGTGCTAACATCGCAAATTGTTCATCTAGTCACATTTTGCGATGTTTGTTGACTTCTTTCATAGACCGATGTAGTTTGACGGAGAATACATGAGAATAATATTGTCTTGGTCCATTAAAATGTAAGTAAGAATTGGATATCTCTATGCGACTAAGCTATGGAAAATAATCCGGAGCAGTACATTGTGGCGCGAAATGGTACGGCAGTATTCTTAACATGAAGCCTCTGATCTTAGTGATGAAGAACAGGGTGACAATATTGGCAATTATAGCATGGACTGCTCAATTTAAGTCTCCAAAAATTTTTAACATCAACAAAATGCACACGACTCCATTTCAAAAGGTCAGTTCGGTGCCAAGATCTGTATACAATATGCTTTATAATCTGCATCTGCCAACAGACATTGCATGCAAATTAAATTTCGTCTAGTACATGCTAACTGGCCAAAGGTAAGGTGCAGGACAAAACAATATTGTAATTCTTGCGGATTTTGATTGGAAATTGTGTCCTATACCATACGCACCAAGATTACAGACAAAAAGTCTACCAAAGCCTTGTTATTTCAGAAAAAAAACATATGCCAAGATGTGGAATAAAGGATGTATTTGTTCGTTCCTATTGAATGACCTAATCAATAGCGTGTCTATTGTTGAAGGAGTCGATATATTTAAATAAGCCTAATTCACCACGCTTACCTCAATGTGTGTATTATTCTTTAAATTTGTATTCTGAAGAACATGTTCTTCTTTTTATACAAAAATATCGTAAACTAAGCCTATGAAGCACCATCCGTTTCGGTAAAGTATAAATTTCGGATACTTATAACGAAAGTCTAAGTAGTTCCAGCTGTAACACACCTCCCTCCAGGCTGACAAATCGGTACGACTGTGTGTTTTTTCTTTTCTTTAATTTTATAAAATTATGTTCTTTTACGAATGGATTAAATTTTCGAAAAACGATTGGAATGCTCAATTAGTTGGTGTATGTTTCGGCATAATTCGACTTGTCTAATATCTCAGAAAAAGCGATGATACATTGAAAATTATCTATTTTCTAGATATTATTAATTAAAATTAATTCAAATTAAAAGTTGGAATATTAATTTAATTGAGTAAAAATTGTAAAGTTACAAGCAAGTAAGCAAAATATAATTTTGTCCAAATAGAGTGTACTAAAAAAACAAAGTGCAACGTCTTGAATTCTTGACCAAGGACTTGTTAGGACTTTATTCCTTCTAAAATGTTGCTATCTTTCGTATATAGCCACTTTCTCATATTTGAAGAAGTACGTTGAATTGCGTTTAGAGGCATCAATCTTCTGAAGATCGCATACATGATCTTATCCACCGCCTTGTATACTCGCCGTTCGACAACAACCTGGTCCTTCGTCGAAAAATCTCCCATCGACCAAAAATTCATCAGATTTTAGAAAAAATACCTAGGAACGTAAATTGATACCTACCACCTTTTCATCATTTTTCATGTTGATGACAGGATCTGTAGAGACAAAGTAAGCAGAGCAATGTCTAGTTTGGAATCCTTACTAACCTCACCTGTTTTTGTAAGATGATGAACTGTTGCACCAAGTTCGTTGAAGACTTACCGTGACTTTGGATGTCAAAAGTGATTTGGAAAATGCGGCGCGCCGTCATACGACTTCTTGAAAGAATTGTTCAAAACTCGCACGCCAACACCAAAGCAATCTTTCAGAGGTCCGTCCTCGAACTCGAAGAACCAAAGTGACCCTCTATAAAGCCTTAATAACCCCAATTGTTCTATATGGTGGAGAGGCATGGAGTTTGTCAAAAGCGGAGAATGATGCACTTGCTTTTAAAGGAAAATTCTTCGTGTGATTTTCGGTCCTTTCTGCATAGATGGTGAATGGAGGAGGAGATATAGTCAGGATATGTACGAGCTGTTAAGCGACATCGACTTAGACAGAAGAGTGAAGATCCAACGATTGAGATGCCTAGGTCATGTAGAGCGGACGGAAACCAATGCTTCAGCCCGAAAAGTCGAGTTCGAATCTACCTCAGCGAACTATGCGTGCGAAACTGGAGGTAGATAGCTAGGCATCGAACTTGCTAAAGAAGCTTTTTGGTTCCGGCTCAGGTTACCCCTGACTATCTCACCAACTACATTATGCTCTTCTTACCCCATTGTGCCCCACTGACCTATTTTTAGGACGCTATATTAAGATTTTTTTTTAATTTTACATTCTTTTATTTTTACTTAATTTGTAAAAAAATAGGACACTGGGAAGTAATAGGTTAAAGTGATTCTCGGCGTCCCCTTTTGCTTTACTAAACGTTTCCTCCAAGGGCATGTCGTCACTTTGCGGTAATAGTAGTGTGAGAATTAATTCAAACGGTGATGTTTAAGCATCAAATGAGCGCATGTTTTATCATTCCGTGGTCAGCTGCCTTCAAGTTTACTTTTCTGATTGTGTCAAATCAGATAATCTCCTCGCCATGAAATCGATTTATAGTCAGGTTCGATCTAGTGAATGATTCAATATAGTGACACAATGTTTTAAAAAGACTATTCTTTTTTTAATAAAAGTTTTAAATGAAAGCTATGTACATTGAAAACACATGAATGAAATCGGAAAAAAATGTTTATTCACATTCACGCTCATTCCTTTTGTACAAGTCAGTCTGGTTGCCGTCTCGCATCGTCTGTGCATAACTCTCAAGCATACCTTGTATTCCTTCCTACAAGATTCAAAAGGCATCACTCACATACGAACTGTACGGTCATCAATTTTTTTTAAATCCCTTATACACCGCCCATACATGTGTTTAAGAGCCAGCCCACTTACAAATTTTGTCTTCTAGTTTATTTGCACAGAGCACTCAATATTAACTTATAAGTCCATAAAGAAAGCATTTGACAGCCCAGCTACTGGATGAACAAAATAATAAACCGCCCATCCGTGCTAGACGGTACGCCCGTACATACGTACGAGTATGATACGCCTTAACTAGACACACGCAATATAAGGCGGTATCTTGTTGGCTTCTCAGTATCCGACCAGTAGTAAATAAAAATAAACAAAAGTCGAAAATGCTCTGATTTTGGGAAAAAAAACAACCTCTTAAGCCCCCACGCCAGGGGCGGGTACCACAAAAATATTTGATGAATGTCACTGGGTGGCGGGCGGCAGCGAAGAGCAGGGACCCAAATCAAATAATCTAAGAGTGTTCATAGCCAGGGAATATATGTATGATTATCGCTGAGAAGTGTTCACGTACAAGTTTCCTTATTTTTTTTTTCGTTTCGTTTTTATTAGCATAAACATCTACGAGCACGAAACACACACGCACGCACACGTACTCTGTGGCAGATATTAGGACAAGGATAGCATATTTATAGATAGTTTATTTGTAAATATGAAAATGTAATTCAATTACTTGATTTTGAGCACACATTCGTTAGGAGACTGGGGGATATGATGTGGTTTATGATGGCACAAGTTAAGGGATAAGAGTCGTGCTTGCCGTACGAGAATTCGGCAGAGTTCGCATAGTTTGTGTTTAAGTTTAAGGTTGTTACCCGCAATCAGAAGGGTAAATAGTAAAAGTTGGCCCCCTTTTTTAAGGGTCGTCTGCGTGGGAATATACAAAATCTATTACAAAAGGAAGGAAAAAAGGGTATGTACGTGCTCGGAAATATTTGCTTTGATTTACTGCAGTAAAAACGATGCGTAAGATTTAACAGAAAAAAAAAATTAGGTCAGTTTTCCAGATTTTTATGCTCATACGATGATTGTTTGTAATTGAGGCGGTTCCTTTAGCTGATTAGCATACTATTTCATCGCAAGTAGGTGGTTAGCTTTGCATGAATGTTCTGTTTTTAGCATGTATTTAAGTACCCGTCATCACGTGACACGTACGTACGTGCCATACTATCCTAATTCACGTCCTCATTGTATGTGACTTCACGTGTTTGATTCGTCCTAAATTTCCGTGAAGTTACGTTGATCAGTGGTAGCTGTGGAGAAACGTGTCTACTTCCACGTGAAATGCCAGGATCAACCTCCTAGTTTACCAACTTTCATAATTCACGTCTCCACCGAGTCACTAACAATGCTCAGAAAGCATTCCTTGTCTACAAAAGTTTCTCAAAAATGGCCGTTTGGAGTCTGTACAAAACTGTAGGGCCATTCGAGAATATTATCACACGAGTCGTTGCCTTGCTGCAGAAGCCGACCCAGGGCCACCTCGGACTGTAGATGCGCAAATACTATTATTATAAATATAAAATGCGTTCCTATAAATTTTACATGATATGAGGGCGTTTGATATTATTAGTATTGAAACTGATTTTTGCTTCTGTAAAATAGTTATGATGCATAAAGAAACATTTGATAACTGACAAAAATTTTAAATGAACGTGTATTAAGAGTCACGTGTAATGAAATTGACGTGTAAAGTGTTGTTATTAGTGTCACGTGTGAGATGTATTCGTTATTCAATATACATATAATTAAGTCCCAGAGAAGTTGCAATATACTATTTCAGGCACATGATAATTTCGCGTACATCAGGAAATCTCGCAGGCACGCTAAGTCTTAATCTCTTCAAAACCATTAACATGTTTTTCTTTGCTAGTTCAAAAAATGGTAAAAACTCATATAATTAGAGTCACGTGTAATGAAACGGACGTGAAAATGGTATATGCACTTGTAATTGTTTATAACTTTATAACTTGTAATTGTTATAAAGTTTAAGTTAAATTCAATATATTCATGTATAACTAAGTCACGGTGAAGGAGCTATTTACTATTTCACGCAGTTGATAATTTCCGCGTACGTCGTTACATCTCGTACACACGTTTAGTCTTAAGGTCTTGAAAATTCCATGATTGTCTTTCATATAGTAAATAATCTCAAAAAATGGTAAAATCGCGTGTAATTAGTGTCACGGGTAATTGAAATCACGTGTAACTCAATAGATTCCCGTGTAGTTAGATTTACGAGAAATAAAGACATAAAAAACGTGCCATAAACTATTTCACGCACATGGTAATTTCACGCACGAGATCATGTACTCACGTTAAGTCTATGTCTATCCCATGTTTGTCTGTTACAGGTCCAACAAGACTTTGCATAATCTCTAAGCCCAGCAAGTATTTCTTCAAACGAATCTAGTGCAACTTTTGTATAAAAGAAAGTCGCGGAAGTTCAATGTCTTGAAAATGTGCAAGTTCTCATGGCTCTCGACAAGACAACTGCTTGACGGTTACACTTCCCCAGCTCTGATTGTTTTTACGGTCGCTTCCCTTTCTAGCAAGGCCAGTTGCGCCGTTCAAACGATTCAACGTGAAAAGTCGCATATGCACAAAAGTTTTGTCATTAAAATAATCAAAAAACAAAACACACCCCATGTCGAACTTAAGCTGAACTTCCCGGTGTGAAACACCCGCCCACAGCACTGTCGAATTTCTTTCCCAAAATTTCCTATGATACCACACACCTAAGCTCGAAAGCCAAACTCTCAACACGAGGGCGGATATTGTAATTCCCGCAAGAGAACTAAAAGTTCACCGCAGGTTTTTCTCCATATGCGCCTTGGCGGCGTTGGCACTGGCGTTGGCCAAAATCATTATGATAACAGACACAGGAGACCACGAAAATAAAATAAAATTCAAAACAAAGCCAAACTCTCCCTGGCGAGGGAGACAAACCAAAAAAAAAAAAAAAGAAACACCTACTTTCTCACATATCGTCCGCAGGGTATGTGCGCAAAGTTCGGGAACTTATGTAAATCCACCACCGAGATGGGAATTTATTGCGAAAGTTTTGATTTTATTGTTAACAGGATTCGTCTCTCGGTGTTTTTTCCTTTCCGTTTGGCTCACTATAACTACGTTGCAGGACCTACATCTGATGACCGAAAATGTCTTGTTACCGACCACGTCGTCCGACTGTAAAACTCGAGCCTCGTTACGAATCAGATATGTGCGGTAGCCTTGCAGCCACCGTACACTCTCGTCATCGTGGATATCCTTGAAAACAAAGTTATCTCTTCTGGCTTCCCCTACATGTGATCTGTCATGTCACGATGCAGGGAGTTAAAGTTCTGCATCTTTCCTTCGCATGGAGACATTGATGTATGGTCGTAAAGCCGGGAGATGAATTAAGTGTGCGGATTGTGGGTGGTTGCGGTTGGCTGTGTTAATTCGCAGAGACCGAACTTTATTCTCATCTGGTCTGAGGTTGCGGATGTAAATTTGAAAATTGCTATTAACTTATTAGAGGGAAGAGCGGTTGCAATTATTTTCAAATACGTGGTAGTGGGGTGAAGTTTAATTGGATCGAAAAAAGCGGTAAATGTCGGAAGGTCGTAAAGTTATAATTTGAAATAGGGTTGATACGTCTTACTGATGACTGGCAGAAAGGGGTTCACACTCACTGCACAAACGTTCTAGAATTGAATAGACAAGGCGCACATATTCTGTTAACAAAGGGAACGGATGAGTCTCAAGGGAAGAGTGGGGAAAGGGTACAGTCGTCGGGGTCAACATTAAATTTCTCGCTTAAAACTTAGGTCACCTGGTGTTTGTTGATTTTGAAAGGCGTTTGACAGTGAGAACGTGGAATTGATCAAGGGATCCCACACAGAATATACAAGTTCAGTACTTTTGCATTGAGTAATGCACACAATTAAAAGTCGATACAAACATTTTTGGTGGCCAGCTCAAAATGGATGAGTGGATGGTAAGCGGCACCTTCTGTTTGAAACCACTTCTAAATCAATACCTTCGATTTGATACCAACAACAATCGATTAAACGCGGCGGGACTCACATGTTCTTAAGTAGGGTTACGCTTCCGGCAGACGACCCATGGAGATTTTGAAGATAAACGAATACTGCATTCGATTAATGTCGTTCCCTGCCCAGTTGCGTGCAGTTGTCGATATATTCAAATCCCACACTCAGCCATTGCATCGAATAGTTTCTTGAGATGACTGCTTGTGTGAATTATGACATTCAACTTAATTTGGCAGATCTATGTTGCCTACATTCTGATACATCCGCTGCAGAGGTGCTTCATGCGTCCGTAAAGTACGTTCTACATGATCTTATAGATCGCGCACAGTCGAAAGTCGAAAAAATCAAATTTTCGCACTGTGTGATGCACTTAGGGGTTTTGCATTCTGAATGTATATAAGTTGAATAACACACTTCGATGAAATATAGAATTATTTACACAGTGCTTACATATATTTACACAGCTTAGAGTTGTTCCATTATCATATTGAGTACATACAGCGAATGGCCTTATATTCCAGTCGTTCTAAATATTATTATAAGAAAACGTCAACATTTTCCTTATTTTTGATTTTCTAATTCCTCTAGCAGCTATACATTTTTATAAGAAATCGTCTAAAAATCAATGTTAGCGAAATTTCGAAACGCCAGTTCTAACGAGTTCCAAAACGCTCCGAATTGATTGTTGTCTTAAAATATTCTTTAGAGTCTATAGGAGTCTTACTTATACAAATGTACAAGTTACAGCTGCATCTACCTGCCCATCCGCCAGCAAGAGCAGTTTAAAAATATTTTGAACTCTGTTGCACTTTAAATTGATCCAATGAATAAGTTATTCATCAAATGCTGATATTATCTCTTATCTCTTATCTCTAGATTACAAATTTAAGACCTGGGGCCTATTTCACAGATCATACATCACATACATTTCATACAACATACAAAACTGTCATACAACACACACATTTTCTGTTTCACAGATTCCACTGGAAGTATTGTATGATATCTTCTTTGTTGTATGATGTGTATTATTTTGACGTTTAATTATGAATGACAGATTTCATTGAAAACTAAATAGTGCCGTGAATTAAACCCAGACACCATCTAAGTGGATTTAAAAAAACTAAATAATGGAGTTCTTCAATAATGAAGAAAAATATGATTTCGAAATTATTGAGATTAAATCAGCTTGTATAAGTCAATTCTTGCAAATAGTACATGATTTTTAATAAAAATTTCTGGACGAACTAGCATTTCTTGTTCCTACATGTCTAATTTCCCAAAAAAAAAATGAACAATCATTCATTATTCAAAAATCGAATTTAATTTTTCTCATTTGAAAACTCATTTTTGTCGTGACAGCAGCAGTTTTAAGTGCTGTATGAAATGATGTGTGAAAAAAACTACTGTATGATGTCTATGATATTTTTCTATGAAACAGAATCATACAACTTTCCCATTTTTCCAGTGTCAACTTAAGCTGATACATGTTGTATTACAGCTGCTCATACAACAAATCTGAGAAACAGAAATCATACAGGAGAAGTGTCAGAATCATACAATGTATGAAATGTATGTTCTGTGAAATAGGCCCCTGAACTAAGAATAAGAATAAAAGACAGTCCGAGGCGGACCTGGGTCTCAGCAACCACTCGTGTTGTGCGTGCTATTGTTCTTTCACGAGTGGAAGGGACCTACAGTTTAATGCCGACTCCGAACGGCCAAGTTTGAGAAGCTCTTTCTAGACAGGAATACTCTTTGAGAATTGTCAGTGACTCGAAAGAGGTGGAGCCGTGAATTTTCAAAGGTGGTAAATTCGGGTATCGAACCTGGCACCCTCTGCGTAGGAGTCGATTCACTAACACACTACGCCACGGCGACCCACAGATTCATTACCTTTAAGAAATGAATCGCAGAATTTAGTGGACTATAATATTATAAGATAATTAAATATAAATGCAATTGTTTCATTGAAAAATAAATGCAGAATGTATGTTGACAATCTGTACAAAAATTGTTGATATATTTTGTGTTAAAACAAATTTTATTTTGATTTTATATCTTAATTTTTGAACTATTGAAGAGTATAGGGGCATGCAACAACTTCATCGACTGTATTGCATGCCCCTATACTCTTCAATAAGCTTGAGCTGCAAGGTTGAGAGATCATTTTCCTTAGGGCTACGTGCTTCTGTTCCTCCCTCCTCCTGTCTTCGAGCCCAATATAAATGCGAAGGGCCACAAGTGATATTTAGGTTGGATGTACTTATGTAGGAAAAAGAGGTATGTCAAATTCGGATGACGAAATGAGTGTCTCTAATTTATTTGCTTATTTATTTATTCATTATTTTTTCATTCCACTCATCGACTGGACAATTACTGGACTGCTGTGCTAACTTATATGGCTGCCCTTACAGCTGCGACTCACTTAGATATCATGTCATACGCTTTCTTTAAACTATCCTCATTATTATCCTACCAGATGAGTTTGGTATCAGGTATGACACCTAGATATTTTTCGGTCTTAGGAGTTTGAGTCTCGATTTATATTCGACCAGTTGAACACAGGAATAATTATAATCAGATCGGTAAACAGAAGCAATTACATTTTATTCGGATTAAATATCAGTCCTCGAGATTGTATGCAGTTTTTAATTACACTTGGGCCATGTCTGAGACGCTCACTTAGCGTCAATGGAAATGTATGTAAAATATGACAAAAATGATTGAGTTCATTATAGGGAGAGTTCGAATTAGGGAAATAAATGAAAGTTGAATTTCGATAAAGCATTTATAAACCAAAAGCTCTTAGTATTGTGGAAAAAGTCACAATCGATATGTGCTGAAGGACCAAGAACTAGGTGGACTTGCTTTTGCCAAACGAAAAGCCAAGTTTTATTGTGATGTATTCGTACTCGAGAAATGGTGATTTGTACGAAAACAGCCATAACTACAGCTGATAGAAGAGCAATTTTAATTAACCAAACATTAAACTAACTCAAAAAAACTCAACTACGAGGGGGTACGATAAGTACTTATTTCACCCAAATTTTTGCCTGGCGAGTGACTTTTTTGAAGTTTGGAAACAAAAACTATGTCACACTGGGCCAAATTGGGAGAACACGGTGGAGGTAGCAGGTCATATCCAAATTATACCAATTTGGCAGTGGCGGAAGCGGAGTGAACAAATGCGTCACAATGCGCAGATAGATTTCTAATGCCCAATATGTAAGGCATGATATGGCCCACGCGGTGTTTTGAGATGTCTTCTATCTCAGGTAGCTTGGCTAGCGTGGTCTGCCTATACGATATCGTTTAAACTCGTTAAACCAATTTTTGACAATCGCTATCGAAGTAACAGGGTCACCGTACATAGCGTCTAAGGGCTCTTTAATTTCGCTGCGCGATTTCCGCATCCGCAAAAAAGAATCGAATCATCGACCGATTTTGCTCTTTTTACATATTTCTAAACTCCGCGGAACTGGCCGCTCTCGCACGGTCAAAACAAAACTACGAGTTCAATTCGGCTGAAATCTTGACAGTACCCGTCAACACTACTAACTTCGCTATAGTAAAGTTTTCTTGCGATAGTGGCTCCAACTGGCTGTGAGGCTTAATACTTATCAGCCCGCCCTAGTGCATCACCAGAGCTTTACAAGTTTCAAGTTGAAGAAGTGCATGGTGGGACTAGTAAGTTAAAAATTTGGTCACGAACACTTTGTATTTTAAGAATGATAACATGAGGGCTCCTACTTACTGTATACTCCCGTTATCTCACAAAACTTCAACACGCTTAAGCAGCTGCATAACGAAGTTTTGAAATATCGGTCTCACAGTGATAGCCAATTACACAATGAGTACGTGACTGAATGCATTCTGCTTAGAATATCTTCTCGAAATTAATAAATTACTTTTGGACCGAAATACCTCTCATATACTCGAACTCGCACTCACTCATGCTCTGGTGCACAAATTCTTTCATGTGCACCCTTCAAAGTTTGTCTTCAGGTCGTGTCGGTCGGGTTTTCAATTAAGTCGTATACGGAACGATGGCATCACATCCCCGCCCCTAAGTCCTATTGTTAATTTTAATATCGAGACCTTATCCTAGAAAACACCTTGTGCATAAAGCACAAAAGTTGTAATTACAAGAGACGGAGATGATTTCTTAAATTAATTATGCAAATTTTTAATGAGTTTTCGTAAACTTTGAACACAAGTCCTTGAGACACAATCAGTTCTGTTCCTGCAATATTGTGTGTGGTAAATACTCTATTGTTCTCGTCAGCGTCGTGTTGAATATGGATGCAAAGTTTGCTCGGCTCCTTCGTCTTGTGAAATAAAATTGTATCGCAAGAAATTCCTCCTCGCCCACAACCCAATTAGTTAGCACGAGTTACGTGCCAGGGTTTCGATTGAGTTTGCAGCGAGATTGAGTCTCCGGCCCACATATGCATGCACAAGCTGGATGGCAACCGTAGGAGCAACCTAAAAATCACATACTACGACCACCAAACTATGCCAATCGAACCAGCATTCCATGGAGATTGGGTACTCGCAGGAAGGAAGGATGCCATTCATATGGTATTTACTGTGAGCAATTAACAATCCATTGGACTGCCAGCTACTGTTATTTAATTATATCATTTAATTGTATTCAAATTAGACATGCGAGGAGTTTAAATTGACCATGTCAATCAGTTCCACCCACTGACGCCCACATAATTGACTGGATTAATTAAAACAAATCTGGTCGAGGTGTATCCTTTTACATTGAGTTCACAGTATACTCGGATGCATGCGTAGGAGCTGGAAATTGCACGCTTTTGCTTCAAATTGAAATGCAGTTAACATTTATTAGCTTAATAAAGTTTACTTTGACGGCGTGTTCCGAGAACAGCGTTCAATGGTGCATAATTACCGATGTGCATTGATCGCGATGTTCGGTGCACTAAAAAAACAGAAACAATCTGCCGACTGCTGCGGACAAGAGTTTCGCGCGAGTACGTGTAATTAGAGAGTCTGAGCTGTATGCACGGATGTATAATTGCCAACATAAATACAAATAAGCTTGGTCAACCTTTCATTGATTTGATTGATTGACTTTAACGAGGGAAAGGCTTTTTGTTGGTCTGTTTCATTAGCTTGTTGGGTGCTTAATGCTTCTGCGAGCGATAGCTGGCGATACTTCACAGACAGTGGCTTTTATATCGACAGGTGGCTACAATATAGTAAGAGCAATACTCTTATTTATTAAACTTAATATAGTTAAAATAATTCTTAACGTTGGGAGAGTTAAGAGAGACAGGACTGGGCTATGTACCCTCGACTTTTGTGCCTCCCGTATTATTATTTATATTTCTTAAAACCATTTATTAAAGTTATCATCTGGGTAAGTACGGGATACCGCCATTTTCGGGTATTACTCGGCTACAAAATTATCGGGTAGACGTTTGTTTAAGACGACATTAATATGAATTTACAATGAATTCGAATGCAATCCGTTCTTAATTCCCTCTAAAAATAAACGAAAAAGTTATTAAACTCCTTTTACTTTTACTGGACGCTCCACCAATGACGTATGTTTTCATCGCTGTGGTTTAATATTCTCCAATCAAGGTGTGCGTTATTAATAGTTGTATTGAATTACAGTATTTTTTGCCGGCATCTGCTGGCCGACAATGGCAGTTACCTGCCATCTTGGGTAATCTTCAGTCCTAATCAGTATGGTTTAAGACATGCCTTAGGACCTTATCATCTTCGGAGGAGATGCAGTGATATAAAGCCGAATCCCGGAAGTCGTCCTGATTAACTTCATCAACATGGAAGTTCGTTGTTATTTCGCTCTCATTGAGTGACATTATGTCGAATCTTGGAATTCGGATTTATTTGGCTCGAAGTGATTTCCCGGCACCTTCGGAGAATGCACTCTTTTGTGGTCACATGTATGAGACATTTTTTATTTTTAGTATTTATTAACTCCATTTTTAGCCTAAATTTAAAAAGTGCTTTTTCTGATCATATATATAGCTTGTTCCTCAAGAACAACTAAACATGTTTTGGATATAGTTGCTGCCATTCACCACGACTTGGGGGCCTTAAGACACTGGTTTTCCGTGCACAGACTTCTCAGCAACAAAGCTCAGATCTTGTTATTTAAGCTATCCTCTTCGGATTCTTATGTTTCACATTTCTGTTTTCAGAATGCGGATTGTAAGAGTTAATATTCAAGCCCCAAAACTTGTAGTGTTATTCGGACGATGGCAACATAAGAATAATATAATCTGCGAGGCGATACAGTGTGGAAGGGACCTAAAGTTTGACGCCGACCTCAAACAGTCGAGTTTTGAGAGGGTTTTGTCAGTCCGTCTATCCTAGGCATACGGTTATTACATTTTTGGCATTGTCACTGACCCCGCAAGATGAAAAAATATGATACAAATATAAGAGCACTTCTTTATTTCATATTTTAAATGTGAATGTCTTCAAATACCAACAACTAAACATTGATAGCAAAATTTGCGAAGAGTGAGTTAGAGTTGTGCTTAACAGTTTCGATGACGGAATGAACATAGTACGATTCTTTTCCCAGTCTAAACTAGTGCCCGGAGACATGATCGCGGAACTATGTGGTATGTAGGCCTTGTGTTAAACTCGTCCCCGGAACTATGTAGTTCCATCCATCCATAATATGAGTGGTGCTACAGTACGAGGCGGACCTGGGCCTAGCTTCTCACTCGTGTTGTGCGTGCTATTGTTCTTTCACGAGTGGAAGTGACCTACAGTTTAATGCCGACTCCGAACGGCGCGGCGCAGTTAGATAGCTTTTTTCTAGACAGGAAATACTCTTTGGGCATTATCAGTGACTCGAAAGAGGTGGAGCCGTGAAATATGAAAGGTGGTAAATTCGGGTATCGAACCTGGCACCCTCTGCGTAGCAGTCGAAGCACTAACTCACTACGCCACGGCGAACCAGTTCCATCCATATATATGAATTGGATGTATACCTATGGATTTATCATACTAAAGATGTATGATAAATGTTTAGGTCAGCACATAAGTCCGACACAGGTATGAATAAACGTGTGTATATCACATTGTGTGTTCTTGTGTAGAATTTTTGTATACGATTTTGTGGACATGTTGGGTGGATATGGACATGATTAGGTTGAGCTTACCGACCGATAGGAAATGTTTCCGACAGAGTACATAGTTCCGGAAGCTATAAATGGTCGAAACGACTGAACTCTTACCCAAATGTATTAAGTATTTGTTATTTTCACATGCATTTATTATGTATCATCTAGACAAATTTTCTTTCGAAAAATTCAAAGACGACTTTCTCTGGCACAGTGAAGTCCAAGTTTCACGATGAACTGATTCCTTGGGGTAACACTATTCCATTAATCTACCACCTTTTATTATAACTCAGAAACACATTCCTAGAAACATCTTGAGGATAGGTTTTCTTCTATTCTACAGCTCAAAAATGCTTCCACTGAAGCATTTATACATACTTTAACAAAGTCCTAAAATTTGGTAATTTACTCACAGCCTTACTGTCTATGAACTTCGTAGTAGTGACAGATTCTTGGCTTGTTTTTTTTTATTGTTTAATTAAGTTCGTGCATCAAGGTCTGTGCATAGACTTCTATGCCAAATTGCTGCCTGGATACAAGAAAAACAAAATGAAAAAGAAAATGTTCACAGCCCCACCTCTTTCGAGACACTGACAATGCTCAAGGAGTAAAAACTGTACAGCTTCTCAAACTTGGAAAATCTGTGTCGGCGTACAACTGTAGGTCTCTTCCACTCGTGACAGAACTCACAAAACGAGTGGTTGCTATGGAAGCTAGGCTCTCGCCCTCTACGGGCTGTACCGCCACCCATATTATTATTCCAGTTGACCCGTGGCTACTTCGCTGGTCATCAAACACTATTATTTTGATACAATAATTTTGCGTGATTCTTTGTGTTTATTTTGTGTAATAACATTGTGTAATAACATCTCTGATAACTAAATTGAATTTGTGCCACCCAAGCACACTATTGCAACAAAGGACCTGATCTGTCCAAAATAGCAATTCAAGGATAGCTTTCATCTCTATTTCTTGTGAATATTCGGCCAAACCATCTCTCGCATTCTCTCTGTGCCTCTTCTAGGACCGAATCCTTATATTTTTGTTTCTTTAATTTTTCCTCTAAAAGAGATTCTTAGGCCTGCAGACTATAAAAGTTTTCGCCCATTTTCAGAAGACCTCTTACTTAATTGTGTTTAGGGTGTTGTGTGTGATGTAACATTACGTTTAGTTCGTTCGATGCGAGTGGTGTTCGTAGGTCTGTGGTTCTAGCGCTAGCTCGGATCGTTGGGACTCAGGTTCGAATCCTGTCAGGTAGTGCTTCCTATTTTTCGGTTGTTCCAAGTTCGTCCAATTATGGTTCCATGACTTTGAAGAGGCTGAATTATGACTTTGGCTGGGAATTAGCGGCTATATAGATAGCATGATGTTGTGGAGACCGGCAACTCTCCAAAGTACAGACAATGTGGAGGACAGCTGGAACCATCCACTTTAGTCGAATTTTGATTTCGTGGATTGAACATTGTGTATCAATAACAAAAATTGAAGAGAAGTAGTGCAGTTTTCATGACAGTGTGAGTGAAGAAAGGTAGGAAGGATTTCTCGTCTGCGGTCGGAACAGGGTATTTAATTTGGGACTTACGTATTTTTTGTTTGGCTTACAGTGATTCGAGGCTTTTTCTTCACATCTATTCTTGTTGCTTTGACGAGGCAGTTGGACGGCTAGAGTATTCGCGCCCCACCCGGTCATTAAGCCAACAATGGAACATTACCGAGGGAGGAGTACCAAGAACACGACACACCCAACAATTAGTGCACAAGCCCGGCATAAAATCGCGGATTAGCACCTAAATTAAATTAAATTTAATTATTAAAATTAAAAAAGTTAAAACGATTCACGTAGAAGAAAAAAAGCCCCGATCAGTAAAGGCGGTGGCGAAGCTCGTTCGTGCTCTCGCAATTCTCGTTCCAGACCGGTGGGAATAGGGATCGAGTCCCGAAAAAGACAACCATTTGTTTTTTTTTTTGTTCTGGATTCTTGTGTTTGGATACATTATTTTTCTTTTCTTTTCTGAAGTATTCAATTGATGAATTTGATGATAGTTTTAAGTTGGTTTAAGCAAAAATTGTATAAGTTAGTAAAACAAGTTGTAAGTGAAGAAAATTAAAATGCGGACTACGTGGCGCCCATACAAAAATATAACCAACAACAAAACCACGGCTGTGTAACAATAGCTGCGTTTTTTTGCAAGCGTATATACGCATAAAATATAATATATATAATAAATATATCATAAAATCTTGGCAGCACCGATGACATTTATGACATTAGCTAAGCAGTCAGGGGTGTAATCGTGGAAGGTGATGATCGTTTTGTGACTGTGTACTTTAAACCACGTACGTGACCATCACTTTAAAGGCAAAAACACTTGATAATTATAAAATAAAAAAATGTTCATCAAATGAAAAGAATCGCTTACGAAGCCAAAACGAAATGTATAGCAGAGACACTCTGAGTATACCAAAAATTGCATACTTATGGATGCCAACAAAATTAAAAATGATCTAATACATCAACCAAACCTGCAAGTGTAAGTCACATACAGCAACCTAAACAATGAATGAATGAATTTAGGAATGAACACACAGAAAATAATGATTGGCAGCATTTTATCCGCGCTTATTCCTTAAGCGGCGATAGATATGATGAGTAAGTTAAGCGGATATAGGACTCGTTGTTAGTGGATTTTACATGCAAATTGAAATTTAGGCGTATATACGCTTGCAAAAAAACGCAGCTAATATATCTCAATCCAGTACAAACATGAAAATCACGTCATAGCGCGGTCGTATCCTCACACACCCAATTGCAACGATCGCTGCGAAAACCACCCTCTTACCCATTGCTGCACGAATGCGGGCTATCCAAAAATCTCGACTGAATTAAAAACGTGACGATGAGATGATTTGATTGATTGTTTTTAGTGAATTGATTGACAAATATTATTATTTCACATTAAAATATATTATTTATTATAATAAGTATAAGCCTATATCACAGAGGTGTTATGTAGATCTGCATTAGTTAAAAACTGTTCAAAATTGGTTGAGTGGTTTTAGAGATTACTTCCTACAAACAAACAAATTTACAAACTTTCCCTCTTTATATAATAAGTGTGAGTGTGATGAAATAGGGGACAGTTCATGATGGACCTTCTTTTGAGAGTCCTCATATACTCGGCAACGAACTATTTTTTAACAGAAGATGAGTGGTGCAGGAAGCGTGCCTTCATAATTATTGCTTGTAATCCAGCTCCTTTTAGTCCAACTGGTCGGTTGTCCTGTCACTATCTAGCCTTGCAACCTGGTTCGTTCTATGATCTTACGTTGTTTCCTGGCTAGGATCGGGTGATCATTAAAGATACCTCTTGACCATTTCATAACCAATTGGTTGCTTTAAGAATTTTGTAGGATATGTACTATATTTGTGTTTGATAGATCTTCGAGGCAGTTGGAGAAATAAAGACTAGTAGTCTTCATCATATTTCGGGAAGTGAAATGCATGGTCCGAGATAGTGTAGTATAGTGTCCGTTTCCAGTCCACATCACCAAAGCGAGAAGAGACTCGTCCAGAAAATGTTTCTTCCGATAAACTCAGTACGGTTCTTGTCCTGTGAGTTGTGGCACAGTCCTTTGGCATCGTATGTGTGTTCATGGGAATTTTCTCGTTCTCCATCAGGAATGCCGATTGTTAACGAAGTCATGTCGACACTTTATTTTGAGACGTAATGTTCTCCCTTGATGCGCAACGATGATGCTGTTTTTCTAAATGATTAGGAAATCGAAAAAGTGGTCAAAACCCACGTCAAACTCCAACCCACTATGAAATCAATCAACAACCTTTTAATTAATTACGTGGCCCGGTATAAGCAAAACCTAGCAGAGCTATCATTATGCACTTAGATAAAAGAGCTGGAAAAATCCTTTTAATTTATACAAAATCAAGAACTCCGGAATGGAGTCAAAAGTCATTTCTTATTGATGCCGCTGTTCATTTTCCTTGTCGATGTCGTCAGTCTCCACTCAGGCAGGACTAAGAAATCCGTATGTACATACACTTCAAGGAGCACGCTTACACCGCATCCCCATACGTCGTCGACGAGTATGGGTAAAGTTATACACCAGCATTTCGAGTTGTAAGGCGCCTTTCACAGGACCAAATTCATTGTGATCCATTTCTTTAGATTGCAGGCGTATTAAGTGGGTTGTTGGGTGCTTGTGCAGTCGTGTCGTGTGTGCATACGTGTGTCGCCCTCCATTGTACTACTCATTGAAGGCAAAATTGATTAGTTCCTTCATGTCGTCGAGCTAGGTTTGATAGGTCACAGCACACAAGTCTCCTTCGGTACGTGTATTTAAATTCAATTCAGGTGGAGTGACGGGATAGATTGAATAGGGTATTGGGTCACCCTTGTACAAGAAGTTGAGAGTGCCTGGCTTGTGTTCGATATCTTAAGGAGCTCTCTGTGCTTGGACAGCAGACGGTATGCTTGCACAATCCTTTCGATTGGCCTGAATTGAGATTGAGGTTGAGTCCTAAGTCTTGATGGATAATTGATTGCTTAAATATATTGACGGAAAATATAAAGTCAATTTAAGAGAGAGATCTTTAATTTCTAAAATGAAGTCTTTATCCCGACAGGACACTCATCTATGACAAGTCACTGTAACCGTACCTCTCCTTTAACTGACAGGGCATCAGTTAGAAAGCAAAAGAAAAAACCTTGTGAATTATAGTACTCCCCAAACTTCCTCTCTCTCTCTCTCTCCGTCGCTCAGCTTTCTGAGAAGAATTATCAACCGAATCTCCATGCCACCAATTAGGTAACTTTTCTGAAAGGTTCTTCTTTGAAAAACTTGTTATCGAGTGGAAAATATGCTTCTGGCTCATGAAGTTCATTCGATATTTTTACACATATCTTCCGGCAAAATTCTTTGTCATTTCCTCCTTTTCTTCTTTCTCTCCAATAATGATAAGGATATTAGTTTCAGCGTATTTCTGATCCCAGTGGTAGGGGGTTGATGTGTATGTCCTCCTTTGTGCGGTGTCTATCCGTTGTTAGTTCTAATTTACGAGAAAATACCTTTTGCTGTGCTTACGCTCTCTAACTTGAGTGAAAAGGGATAGAACTTAATTATTGCATCAAATATCGAGAGTCCTCGATGTCGAAACACACGTATTTGTGAGGTATGATTTTTTGAAAGCATGTATATTTTGCTTATGTCTAGCTAGGATTCCATTTTGTTAGACTTCGTAACAGAGATTTATGTGCTATCGAACTCTATGCGTCCAGATTGTCGAAATAAGGCATCACAAGATATCACAGGCTTTTCGGAAACAAAACATGCCAGCCTCTGAAGTGGATACGGACTGAAGTTATAATAGAATCATTCTCCTTCTCGTCGTTTTGACTTGAAGATATTGATTTTACAAAATAGTTTTTTTGGCATGTGATTGAATTGTGATTTAATATGATACTGGGCTGATAGTTCGTCTCTTCAAACAAAAGAGACTGCTCCATCTACAGGAGCATATCGGTTAAAATTATACCCGGGATAATTCAAGCTAAGGTGTTTAAGGCACGATCTAGAATTGTGATCGTGTTCAGGATGGGGGAGGAACAGTTTTTCTTTCGTCCCATCAGAAGTACAACCGACCCACTTTTCACTCTGAGAATGGCTATCGAGAAGGCCAAACCGAACTACGGCTGATGACAGGAAACAATTTGATCGAGTTCTTCGAACTCTGAAGTGGGCTGAAGGAGCATTCATGTTCCTCTGTTGAAAAAAAAAACGGTAACAATGAATAACAACACAATTTGTAGCTCGGCACAGTCTGACTGACGTCGTATAACTATCAAATTGTTGGACTGGGACTATTCCTTCTGATTTTTTGTAGGTCTCCGAATCGATGCCACTCTTACTTCGATCTGTCTGTCCATGTATCATGCCTCTCGCACTTTTCACGTCGGAGCCTGAGCTGTAGCTGATTTCCATTGCCGATTTTCCAAAGCAAGCTCATTCCAGTCAATGTCTTACGTCAATGATAACATTATCCTCACGTTATCGGATTTTCTGTCATCCTCTCCTTCTGAAAGCACGAAGCTCAAGGACCCTGTTGGACGTGGCCGAGACAGTGAAGTTGGCGGATTTTTGCCTTCCGGTTTGCGTCACAGCTTAGTACAGCTCGTGGGGTTCGCTGTTATGCCTTCTTCTCTCTTCACCTTTTTCGCAGAAGGGACGATACAGAATATTTCCTTAAAGGCACCAAGAATCAGCTCCGAAGTTTGGCTTAGCGTCCAGCGTTCGGAAGGACTGACAAAATAAGAGTTTTGTAGAGCATGATATTGATCTTTCGAGTTAGGCGTTTTAAAACCAGATGTTTTGATAAGCCGAAGTAACATAGTTTGCGAATTGTGATTCTACGGCGGATCTCTACTAAAGTGTCATTTGTGGAATTCACTGTTGCCCCTACACGAGGTAGACAAACACCATCACTACCTCAAAATTGTAGCTGTCGATTGTGATGTTTTGACCATGATGGTGTGCGGCGATTCGTTTCTTGCTCGACAGCTATTATTTTGTCTTATCCTCATTGACCTTAAGACAAGAATGTTGCTCCTCTTTAATATTTCCACTACGACACGTTGGGAATGCGCGACGATGTCGATTTTATCTACGTATCAGTTGAACTGACTTGTAAAAGACAGTTCCTTTCAAGTTTACAGCTCTCGGGCGAACTACTTGTACCAAAATGATCATCTATTGAAATCCTCCTCCTTGGCGTAAATCGGTTTAAATCGTTTTAGAAGACTTTCAGAAATCCTTCAGTCAAACTGCATTGTGCAAAGAGCGTTGACTGCATAGTCAACTACTGCTTTCTGACTCTCGAGCCTTTATTTTTAACGTATTTCGGGTGTTATTTTCCTTTGTTTGAATAATGCGGTATAGTTAATTTTTCAAAACACGTAGTTGTTGACTTTTCTCGCCACAGTCGTTGCTAATAGTTTGCCACCCATACCACCAACCTACATTCCTTAACTCCTCCAAGAACAGTTTCTTTGCTATTCTTGAATCATCATATCTGCATATCGTAAGTATGCAGCCTGTGACTTGAGTGTGTCTGTTGACAGTTTTGGTAGACCTGTTTCTAAGTGTATAGAGTAAAAATATCTATCACTTCCAGATTATCTTCCAATAATACTTACAGCATTCCTATTTTTACCCCCAAATTCCTCCACAATTTTATGTCACTGTCAATTCGTCAGTACAACTTAAGGGCATAGTTTACATACTGTTTCTTCCACATAGTTCAGCCCACTTTATGATTTACTTTTCGAATCTTGTAAAGCGATAAATCCTTTTTAATTTTGTTAAGTGAAACTTAAGTCGCAAAGTTGAATATCAGCAAACGGCCGTTTCATTTTCTCTGTTTGACAAGAAACCAAAAACAGACCGTGGTACAGATAACAGCTGTAACTTTCACACAGTAAACACGTGCCTTAATGTATCAAAAAAATAGGGAAAAAACGTAGTGTCTACGGCCTTTACTGCGGTGTAACACAACCGTATCATATTTCCCGGTACCCCGAGCTCGGCCATCGAATCGAGTAGTTCTTTTCCCTAAATGCTGCAGTAAGCGGCCTTAAATCAATAAGAGGATCGTGTGCTTAGATTTAAAATGCGCTAGTCTTTTCTACCATGCCTTAGTGTGGATATTTGGCCTGTAGTCGCCACTAATTAGTGTGATGCAGTGCTGGTTAAGCGCAGTACGCTGAATAGGACCTGTCACATTTTTCAGACTCTTTTTTTGTGAATTACAGTGAAGACAGCGATTGAGGAACAGTCACTCTTGTCGTTCATCAACATAAAACAACAAGACTTGACGCTGAAATCGTCGATAGACAATTGGAGACCTCTGGTTCCGTTGACATCTCGTTTGAAGCAGTTCAGATCATTATCAAACATAGTTGTCTGCATAAACGAAGATAAATCTCGTTTGGCTCCAAACGAATTTTGCCTCACACTTTTAATTGGATGCTTTGGTTCTTTGAGACCATTTCATTCCACACCACCACCATATGCATGTAACCGTGTGATAATGGCTTTCCTTCTTATGGCTTTTGTGGCACTTAGCTCAAGGAACGTCTCCGGGGACACCGTAAGGATATACTACGGCAATTAAAGGTTCCATTTTCACGACGGTACATTACGAAGTAATTTCGTCTGATTTAAAATTACCTAACTCACAGCATAGACGAATATTGGTCAATACTGTCTCTCCTTTATGGACTATCATATGATATAAAATGCTCAACTGGATATGATTTTCATTACAAGGATCATAAAACATCCAACAAGATATAAATTAAGTTAAGTTTACACTACACGTGCTCCAATAATTTTAAGTAAACCAATACCTCTAGGTGAAGCCTTAATGTACAAGGATATATCACTAATAAAGTGTTCACTCCCTAAGGAGAGTCCTTCCATAAGAATACCATATAGACCGACGGGCAAAATTTAATGAACACGTAAGCCCCTTTTGCTAATCTTTATCTGTTATACCATTTGCATGAAATTAAGGCTATTTTTTGATTATTACTCGTAAATCCAATATTCTGTCTGTCAAAATACATAATTCCAGAGCTAGACTGTAATCCATATCACGTAATAACTGGGAAACTATGCGAAACGTTTTTCGACTGGAACAGCCCTTAAACTAAAGTATGCACAGCACCTCATTACAAGGAGGTATGGTCTGCCATTGGGTGGAATGGATTAAGCAAATAGGGTTGAACTATAAAGTTATTCAATTGGAAGAGGGTACGTGATTGACATTTCTAATAATCCTCTTCCACTGAGATATGTGCATGGAATGAAGTATTCCCTTTGATAGATGGATTGATATTAAGGGGATATTTTGGGTCATGTTTTCCACTCGAGCAATTTCTCAGCATGAGAATCCTCATAATTGCAAATTGATTGTGGTTGCGTTGTGGAAAATCAACCCAAGATGGAATAGTTTTCATTTATCTATAGACTATTCAAGAAACTATTCAAATGAGCATGTTCATACTCTGACACAAACACACACACTCAGGATGTATTGTTGGGTGTTGCTTTTTCCCAAAATAGTTTTGATTAATTGTTGACCATGCTCATTAATCATATTAGGGACATTCCAATAGACGCATTATATCAACTGTTTTGGTAAAATGCTCGGAATGAGGGAACGAGTTGTGTTTAGTTAGTAACCGAAGTTTCTCTGAAATTTATCGCGTCGTCGTCAAGATGTCACCAAGTGTATCACTCTTGTAGGCACTTCGGGGTCTCACAGCTCGACTTCATTCAATTTTCGAGGACATGGTGGCGTGCAAGAAACAGCCGCCAATTACTTGCTTGTATGATTAATACTATCCATCTATTTGCAGAATTTTCATTGATCTTTACAAAACGATTTGGGGTACTTCTACTCAGAAAAAGCGTGCTTTTGCTTAGCTGTTAATTTGACTTAGAGGAGTTTAGAGTATATTGTTATTTAATAATATGTGCCTCCACAATTCCCCAAATCAGACTTGCCGAATGGGCAGTCTTAGTATTCGAAAAAGCTCGTTTTCTAATTTTATCTTCTTCAAAGATAAAGTTGGAGAGCAGCTTTTCAGCTTGAATGCTGCTTAGCACCCGGGCCACGATTGGGCGCTTGGACATTGAGCTTTAAGTACCGTATGATAGCTCGCTTGGTTTCGAGCTTGGTATTGGTTGTTCCGAGGACGCTCTATCTCTTCCTCTTGCACTAGCAGTTGGCAAGGTCGTGTTTCGCCCAGCTTAATTGAGAATAATAAAGTGTTTGGATAGTAAGCAGTTAATAAGTGAAGACAACAATAGTTGTTAAATAATAAAAAAAATAATACAATTTAACAATATTTAAAACAGATTGTTTTGATTTATCCGATAAGGTTCGCCTGAACCTTATCTAAACTTACTACTACAATTTTCTTAACCTTCATAACGGAATATTTGCCATTAACTTGAATTTTATCTCATGGAAATGTTGACCGCGATAGCAGCACAGATTGTAAGACAAACCGACCACAAGTCCAGCCGCCAGTTATCTGTACGAATGTGAGTAATATAAGTAACAGACTGAAAACACATAGTTCTTAGATTAGCTTGACGGAATTTTTGGTCTATACCTGGTGCACTTGTCCCTTTCTTCAACACAAAAGTTTTCCCCGGAAGAAGTATCCAATATAGACCAGTCTCATCGGCATTATCCATCTGTTCTAGACAGCTTCATGGTTTGAAGACAATTTTTGCACCAAATATTTTTAATATATGCACTCCATAACATTCTCGACATTTTTGAAACCACCCATCACTTGCATTAAAATTAGGAGATTACTGAGTTCCTGAGCTCATTGAATGATTTGCTTGACTTCTGAGTCACTATATTTTTAACGCTGTTTCTTAAGCCATTCAAAAAGGGAAGTTTATATCTCTCAAGTTGTTTTGTGATGAATTGAAATACAGTAGAGTCGCGACTATATGCATTAGTTAAGTCAATTCATATAATAGAAAAGTTCACATATGCAAAGATCTTTAATTGTTCGGTCTAGCTCGATCCTTAAAAGAGGAATAAGTTCGAGCTTGTCTCACAGCTTCTCTCCGCATATACATAAGATACGGATCCCAAATGTCTTCTTTGAGATTGCTAATCCACCGTTGCTGGCAGAAACATTTGAATACCGTACTTTAGCTTTAACGATACCTTAGCTTAAATTCTAAGGATTTCGGCTGATATGGGCACATTTGCACCTCTGCATGAGAAACGATTTGAACATTTGTACTTTTCTGGAGAAAATTATATTGTTTTGGTGCTTCAGATTACACGTTCGTAGGTAATTATTTTATATTGGCACTCCTTTTAATTCCAGTAATGGTAGACTTTTTGTGGTGACCTTGGCGTTGTGGGTACATGTGTCGACCCCAACGCTGTCTGGGTTCGATTCCCGTTTGGTATGACCAAAAATAATTGCCAAGGTCCCACCTCTTTCGTGTCACTAAAAATGCTCAATAAGTAATAACTGTTTAGTAAAAGCTTCTCAAATTGGCCGTTCGGAGTTCGCATAGAACTGTAGGTCCCTTCCACTCGTGAGAGAACAATAGCACACATAACACAAGTGGTTGCTGAGAAGCTAGGCCCTGTCCCTCTACGGCATGTAGCGCCACCCATATAATGGTAGACTTTTCCTTATTCTATTTATTTGACAACACATTTCTAACGCCAAAATAATTTGTGTTTTTTGCTCAATACTGAAGCACTTACTCTTGCACTTCTTCGTGGCACTTATTACCTCTTCTAAAACACAGAAGAGGTAAGTGCGTCGACTCCTACGCGGAGGGTGCCAGGTTCGATACCCGAATTTACCACCTTTCATAATTCACGGCTCCACCTCTTTCGAGTCACTGGCAATGTTCAAAGAGTATTCCTGTCTGGAAAAAGCTTCTCAAATTCACCGTTCGGAGTCGGCATTAAACTGTAGGTTCCTTCCACTCGTGAGAGAACAATGGCACGCACAACACGAGTAGTTGCTGAGAAGCTAGGCCCAGGTCCATCTCGGACTGTCGCGCCACCCATATTATATTATAAAACACACGACTTTCCTCCTTTGTAATTATTGTAACCTTATAATTCTGCGAATTACCTAATCCTGAGTCAGTTTCCTATTTCCTCAAAAATGCACATTTCTGAATACCAACAACTGGTCACGACTTCACATTTAAGAGAAGGTAGTGCACCATTTTTCCAGTTCACATGTTGGGATAGTTCACATTATCGAGATTCTACAGAAATAAAGTATCGGTGGCGTTCCTGCTCGTATAAGACTGGGCCTAGCTTTCATAGCAACCACTCGTGTTATACGTGATATTCTTCCATCATGAGTGGAAGGACCTAGAGTTTCATGCTAACTCCAATCGGCCTAGTTTGAGAAGCTCTGTACCATCGAGGCGCAGTTGTTTAATAGTCGACGCACTGACCCATCGCCACTTCCGCCACAAAAAACACCTTCCATTACCATTTATTAACACGTCTAAAAGAGATTGAATTTTGGGACTTCCTCACTGTACTGCATCACTATTCTGAATGACTTATGATGCTTTATGATACTCTGTGTACAATCCTCAACGGTAGATATGTTGATCGTGTGGAAGAGAGGAAGGGTCTTCCTTGGTGGCAAATTATTTCCTTATTTTTTCAACTGTCATTGCCCAATTCTGTTTTTATTTCCTCATCATACAATATCTTCTTAAAATTAAAATACTTCAAAGATTGTCCACTTCCTTTCATGCTGTCAGTCATCCTCATAAATAAGTTTATTTATTACTTTTTTCAAACAACTTTTAATGAAATCCCGAGCAAATTAATCCCTGCCATGGTCACCGGTAGCACTGAACAACTGCGGCCTAATTTGAGTTCGATGAACAGCGGATCAATTTGACAAAAAAATGGAAAAAAAATCGCGTGTATCACACTTCCAATCAAATTGGTAAGAAGATCGAAGATAAAACATTTAATTGGATGTAAAAGGCCGCACGTAAGAACATATATCAACATGTCCCACTTCATAGCAGCAGCACTCTAATGTTTGACATTCCTTTTATAACTTTATAAAAATGGGACCTACCATTTCTTCCAAGTAATAAATTTAAAGGCTGCTCAGTGAAGCGTGTACCATAATAACGTTCACGCAACGAACAAAAAAAAAAAATCGCTCCTCTGTGTCATAAATTATCAAATTTAAAAAAATGAAATGAAAAGAGAAAAATGTAACACAGCGCTTAGGACACGGTACAATGGAGGTGTAAAGCATCCACGCAACTTTAGCCCTGGCACCTTGCTGGCTTGTGGAAGGGGCATGTCGTGCGTTTCGGTACGAGACATATATCTTGTTGAAATTGTCAAGCTGTCATTGAGGCACTTTGATGTCGGCCGAATCAAAGAGCGTCTCGGTGTATTCATTAAAGGCCGTTCGTTTAATGCGAGGTTACCTAGAGATGGGGAATTGTGAAGTGCAATTATCGTATTAATTATTTTTGTTTTTTTCTTTTCCTTGCCATGCATAGAAGTACAGGAAAAATAAAGTTCATTATCAGCCACTTAGGGGCGGTAAGGGCTGACGGTGAAAGGTGCTTTTAAGGCATTGACTACGAAATTTGATGGTACTTCGCCCAAGATACATACGTGCCTTGAGTGCCTTTTAGAAGGTCAACTCTCAGATCCGTTACTGCCACTTAATATTTTTCATCTTCCTCTTTTCAGAGCGACTAGAAAAAACACCGGGTAAGGGTAATGCACTCCATATCCTCGATGTGGCGGCCTATGGGTACGAATATCAACGCGTTTTTGTTTTGCAGTGAAATCAGCACCCGCAGTTTAACATGAACTTAAGCAACAACACAAGGGATCATTGCATGTGTTTTTTGTTTTACATTTGCTACACCAATGTACCGCCCTTGTCAATCGCTTCTACTGTGCTCTCTACGAAACGACTTGAGTGAAAACTCCTAACAATCAAAAGCAAGTTCTAAAAAACCTTGATGTAGCTACCAAACCTTGATGTAGCTACCAAAGAATGAGAGAAATGCCAACACCATGAACTCAATAAAATGTGCAAAGAAAGAATCCCTCGAATACACACGTGCTACATCGAACGCATGAACCCCAATAGTTCAGAAGTCCAGAGGGTTTTCAACCTCGAGCTTCCTGGATCGTGAAAGAGGGGAAGACAGACGAAACCCCAGAACAGACCGAGTCGCCTTGAAAGCACAATAGCTTGGCTCTGATGACTGTTAGGAATGGAAGGTAGCATCAGGTCGTGGGTCCGCAATGTATGCACGGGATATATGTATACAGGGTGAGCCAAATTCAAGTTTCTTCTTAAAAATGTAATAAAATGTGTTGTTGCCCTTGAGTGCTGGAATCATTTCCAGATTCATGGCATAAAATCGGTCCTTCACGGTTCCACACAAAAAACACGTCCAAAGGGGTCAAATCGCAACTCAGAAGCGTCTGGTCGACATGACCAAGACGGCAGATAACAAGATTTGGGAATTTGTTGCGCTATCAATTGTTGAATGGCTGTGTCGTCTACATCCATATCTTCAATTTCAGTAAAAATAAAGTCGATTGACATGACTCTGTAACGTTGACCGAAACTTTGTTCCCAGCCTTATGGTCCAATAATACTCTGCGCCACTGCAGGCACTTTCTCATGTGTCCGCACTCTAGTATGACGAGGACTATGTGTGTTGTTCACTAGCATACCAGTCTCACGAACTTTGTGTACAACCGTACAACCGTACAGCAGTCGCGGTGGTAACTTTTCGGAAAATATTCTTTTCAAAAAACACACTGTTTAGGCTACAGCACTCATTTTGAAAAGGAAAAACAAGTTTTCAATATTTGCTATGGTTGTTCGATATGCTAACGTTGCGGAGGTATGATACGGACTTTCTGTCAATATTCCAACTGTTAGTGTCAATATAACCTATTATCTAAAAAAAACACTGGATGGTCCGCCCTGTCGCCCAAACTGCTGCTAGAAGGTCTTGCGTCAATCGCAATATGCTAATTAATCGACGGTGGATTGCTGTGGAGACCGCCATGTTCCTTCGTGGAAGGAGTTGGAACAGTGTGCTTTCAACATTGATGTTGCGCCTCGTCTCTCCCTATTACGGCTCTGTAAGTATCCATATCCGAGGCTCATTGCTTTGTAACTATGTCTTTTTAAGAAGTTACCCCCGCGAGACCCCCGACACAGGAACATGGAGGCCTGGGTCTTAGTTTAAACCAATGCTGTAGAGACTATACAAGTGTGCTACCAGGAGACCTTATGTCAACTTCTGGGCTGGCATCTCACCAGTCTGAGAGCAATCAACTACTGTGCCCGGAAGCACAGGCCCATGCCCTATGAAAATCCCAACACCATCCGATATCATCTCCACCCATTGACTACGGACTGATGACTTTGGAGAAGAGCCGCCATAATCTTGTTTGACAGCAAAGTATTCACTCTTGCCACCTACTTGCTTGCCTCGTACATCAACGACATCAGCTTCTGCTGGCAACTCAAGGAGTTATTGCATTTGTGCTCGAAATTTTCAGGTCATTCGGTTTAAGTAAATATCAAGTAAGCCATCATAAAATCAGGTCAACCTTAATTATAATATATTTTCCAACGTAAGTGGGCAGTCAGTCCTATGCGCACAAACAAAAACAAAAAATACCTCAAAAAAGGCATAAATTCATTTCATTTCTATGCTGAACGATGAAACTCTGCGGGTTTAATTAAAATATATTGCATTCAAACGGAGTACGATTCGGGAGCATTTCGGTATGCTTTTTCTTCGGTACATTTTTTATTTGGGACGAGCTACGAAGTATGGGTCAAGTTTTAACCGAAAGCGTAATAAATTTGCAGAGATGTAATTACATGAAGCAGACTTGCAAATGTAGGGTGATCAAATAAAATTGTGCAGACACTGGGCGAAAGTACAGAGCAGGGCTGGGCTCTCGGTATGTTGCCCAGTGTGCTGCCAAGTACCGTCGTTATGGGAAAACATAAACTCAATCGGTCAGCGACCGTTTTAATGTGAACTGAATTCTGAATAGTGTTTTTACTTTGTTTCTCTGCCATCCTCTTCCGGAAGTCATCGGTTTTTGTGCATTCTTTCAGCGAAAAATTGAAATGATTCTCTTAACCAAATTGAGTCAGCTCTGCTCTGGCAATTGTTAAATTCATTTTTCTTTATTCTTTATTATTCTTATGGACTCTGGCTATTGAGTGGTGTTATGATACTTCCGGCAGTGTTGCACTTGTTTGTTTCTGGGTCCATAACAATACACTCTGAGCATAAAGGGTGATTCTAAATGAATCATGTCTTTTGATTTGTTTAACTTGTTAGTCCGGCTTAGAATCGTTTTATAAATCATCATGAAAAGACTCAGACTTGAGAATACAAAATCGCGGCCTTCTATTGATGCCATAAAGACAGTCGCAGGCATCGCGACGGAAGCCACAAGAGGAACAAGTTGAAGATGGGGGACCCATAGTAACATCATAGTTACACTAAGCTTCAAGAACGCGTTTAACTCTGCTAGCTGGATGTAAACCTGGGCATGTTTATCCAGAATTGATACACCAAGCTATCTGTTAAGAACAGTCACAGGACTATTCAACAGCAGGGAGTAGTTGGACCACAAGGATGATTTCGCCAAGCAGTACAACAGATGAAGTTTTCGGACCCCAGACGTAGTCAAAGTCATCGTATTTCCTGACTATATATGGAATGCTATATAGACATCGCAAAGGAATAAAAGTTAATAGAAAAATAGTTGCTACTACTATTAAGATTCATAAAGACGACCTGTCATTTGAAAAAAAAAAAAAACAAAGGGTTCTGGTCGAAAAGCCGGTCTTAGGACAAAATTTATGAACGTCATTTTGCAAGCAATGTAAAAATCTTAAATTTTTTAGTTCATAAAGAGGACAAGGGTAAACTACCCAGTAGCGAGCCTCCTTAAGGAAAGTTTTGACTTCGTTGCACTCTCAAAATTAATTACTTAGATACATGAAAACAATTTTATCATTTAAAGAAAGCTTGATGTGTTACAGTTTGATATGCACAATAACTCCTTGTGAGTATACGAGTGAAATTTGTTAATATGAGACATAAGCCAGCACCGAGCCCCTGTTCCTTATTCGAGCCCTTAGCGTTCCAGTAGGGAGCCCCCATTTAAATCATAGCATACAGATGAAATTATCGTTATTTTATAATTAATTTATTTTAAAGGTAAAAATAAAAACATTTTTAAACAAATTCATGACAAAAATTAGTCAAGAACATAAAAAATTAACAAATATAAATAACGTTGTATATTTGCGTCCATTTTTTTCTTGTTGATAGATCAATATGTTTTAAATGAATAACCATCGGACAGAATGAACAAATCTTAGCTCCAAAACATAACTTTATTTGAAATGTAAATTATGAAAATATTTATGCATGTATAATATAATTATGTTTATTAATAAATAAGGATATATATAAACAAAAATAAATAATTTGTTTTTTATTTATTTATTTAGTTATTTATTTATTCAATTATTTGTTTATTTATTTATTTATTCATTTACTTTTTTATTTATTTGTTTATTTGTTTACTTATTTACTTCTATTTGTTTTTTATGTCCTTTATATTTCTACATGTAAATTATTTTATTTCGTATTTTCTCACTCAATAATATATTTTGAAAGCAAGTGTTGAAACCGCTTCTCTCTTCCCCCAGCGGATTTTGTTTTAATGAAAGTTTTTGGTGGCTTTTCCTTCAAAATGTATATGAATCTGTGATATAATATTTAATACCAAACCAAATCTCTGTATCCCTACAATTGTATTTAAAAAATAAAGAATGTTGGGTGCCACCAAATAAATGAATAAAAAAAAATAATATAATTATAATAATATAATATGGGTGACGCTACAGTTCGAGGCGGACCTATGTCTAGATTCTCAGCAACCACTCGTGTTGTGCGTGCTATTGTTCTCTCACGCGTGGAAGGGACCTACAGTTGAATGCCGACTCTGAACGGCCAAGTTTGAGAAGCTTTTTCTAGACAGGAAATACTCTTTGAGCATTGTCAGTGACTCGAAAGAGGTGGATCCGTGAATGAATATGAAAGGTGGTAAATTCGGGTATCGAACCTGGCACCCTCTGCGTAGGAGTCGACGCACAAACCCACTACCCCACAGCGACCCACATAATATAATATAACTATAAAGCATAAAAAAAAATAACAAATAAGACAATTAATATTCCGAAGCACAAAGGTTTTCATATGTAAATATTAAAAGTTTGTGTGCCCATTTGTTGGTGCCCGATGGTTTTTATAAATCTAATTTGATCTTGAATCTAGAACGGTCGGACAAAAATTGCATTGTCTTCGTTGTGAAAACATACCTAAGCGGACTCTTACAGTTCAAATGGCTTTATTTCTATATGTAAGATCATTTATAGCAAAACTTGGAATTAATATATTTAAATACTTATCACATATTGCGAGCCCCGCCCCCGGTTCGGTATTGGATTTTCTAATTTTTTCGTCCCAGTAACGAGCCCTCATTATATTTTAATAAATAACTATTTTTTCTCACTTTTGCTTTTGAAATAATAAAATATACATTATTATTGTTTCATTAAACCTTAATTAGGTAACTAAAAGTTAAAGAAAATCACATATCTTCTTAGTCAAATTTTTTAGTTTCTTAAGAAATTTCACAAATTACACCGATTTTTTCTCACTTACGGAACACTACTGAACACTTTGAATTTTCCTTACCAACTGAGGACGAATTACCCGAAAATGAATTATACGATACAAAAAAATATTTAGTCGCACCTTATGCAGTTTCTGTTTGGGTATCGCGATTACCGCAAGTTCTTAAATAAATGTGAAAACGACAACCCGACTTATTGCCCGGAGTATATAAGTACGGAAGGGAATGCAGAGCACGTTATGTTTGACTGTCCAGCCCGAAGAGAATTTGACTCCGAACCTGTGGGGCAGGACAACGGAGGACATCTCGTTTAAGGTGGCGCGCCCAACTGCAGAAGCACCGCAACCAACTTGGCGTGCGACACTAGATGCAGCCAGTCAGAGACCGTGCTAGTTGGAGAGGCATGTTGGTAGAGGCTCAGGTTCACCCCGGACTGTAGTGCTAAATAAAGAAGATGAAGAAGCGAGATTAAGTAACCGAGGTTACCCATCTTTGTTACAGCTAATAGAAAGGAAGTACTAAACATAACGTTGATGTGAGACTACAAATCAGAGTTTTCCACAAATTGGAGTGTATCCGAAAGAGCATCACTGTTTGATCTCTGTTGGATTCTTATAAACGAAATACTGGAAAGGTAAAAGCCTGGAGTTAATGAAACTATAACATAGAAGATCTCTGGCAAAATGCGACTGAACACTCAGACAAAACTTTGAAAACAGCTGTATTCAGGCCAATATATAAAGGACATCCCAAAACCGAGCTCAGTCACTACAGTCCGATAGTTGCAAA
Organism: Eristalis intricaria; assembly: GCA_964034865.1. NCBI lineage: Eukaryota > Metazoa > Arthropoda > Insecta > Diptera > Syrphidae > Eristalis > Eristalis intricaria. The sequence continues at coordinate 80,342,648 of OZ035874.1, forward strand.
GTGCCTTGAAGAGATCGTAACAAAGAGTCTTCAAGTCTTCAAGGCCAAAAACTCTTTCATACACAAAAGCCAGTACGCCATTCAATTCTATCAACGGAAGCCTAAAAAAAGCTACCACTTGCTTGTCCTGTCCGTAGACAGGCTTTTTACACATTGCACCATGATAAGTTAACGGAAAGATTGGAAAACATTGGCTTAAGAGTTCTCGTGGCAGATTGGCTAAGAGAATACTTGAACCTACCCATACAGCCAAAAGGAAAGCGTACAATATAGAGTCCCTAAAGGATCAAAATTGGGACCGCTTTACTTTACTTTTTTTACCAAAGAACTTTGAGGAGTATTCAAACAGCCTTCTGCTTTCAATGGGCACACATTGAAATATGGAGAGTATGTCTTTAAATTTATTAAAGTCTAGACCCACTCAAATGCAAACCAAACCATGTTATTCATCCTTGAAAGTTAAATTCAGAAAACTGCCTATTCGAGATATTTTCATGGGTAAATTTATTGGAAAACAATGCTCCCAAAGTCCTTGAGTTCCAAATTTGCACAATCAATTCCGTGACCTGAAAGCGAAACAGAAAAATGACTGCACAGAAAAAAAAAACAAGGAAAAGAAAATAGCAGAACTGTAGCAACAATAATAATAAAAACAAAACAAAAGCAGAACAGCTTTGCTGTAACAATTCAAAAAGTCGTAAATGGAACAACTTCTATAACCAATAATAATAACCCTTAGGTGACCCTCAGGGCTGTTGTCATTTATCGCAGCCTTTCAAACATAGTTTCTGTTTTATTTGGCTGAGAGGTTTTTATTTCAACAATACGTCACGTTGTATCCATAAAATTGATTAACGTTTTTTCCGTTTTCTGCCAATGTATGTGTGTGTGTGTGTCTGTGTGTTTGCGTTTGTGTATCGGCCCTCAGAAGAGTCGAAGTTTAATTTAATTTGCCCCCAAATACCCCCTTCGTCGTAAGAGCGCCAAAAATAAATTTAAAAATCGAAGGGCAGTGTCAGAGTAAGGCTCAAAATAGTCTACGGCAAGGATGGCAGGAAAATCCTTAAACCAAATCGAATTTCAGGATAATTCAATTTTCCTACTACGCCAGACTATGCATTGAAAATCAACAACAACATGAGTCCGCACCGTGAACAAGGACGCAACCGAAGATGGGAGGGTTCGAAGTGGAAAACGGAAATCCTGTCAGAACTACAACCCTGCCGCGCTGTTCCACGCTCCACCGCCGCCACCGCTGACGCTACTGCATAAGCCATTTTGAATGAAGTTTGTTTTGAATATGTCAATCACATAAAATGTTTAATGCCGCCAAATGTAGCTGCAGGATGACTCCTTGCCGCAGCATGAAATTGGATTTATCTCTCCCTTTTTGTTTGCCATGTTTCACGGAAGCGAAACGCCTTCATCCGAACACTCTCCTTCTCTCTCTCTGTTTGTCAGCCCAGTTCATTAAGGATACGCAAGGTGTGAAAGACGATCGGTTGTCTGTCTGCGAGATAGACTAAACTAATTAGCCAGATCTCCCGTGTTGGCACAGGATGCAGGGAATTACCAAAACATATACTCTTTGCATCTGTAAATACAAACTGAACCCTTTAAGTGCCACCCCACCCCCGTAAGTACACAGGCACAAACGCTGCATCGTACATTGTGTACACATAAGGTATTCCATGGCGAATGAGTGATATGCTTGAATCTTTTAAAGGCGTCTGCACTACGTGTATGCAGCTTATGAAAAAGAAATTCTCTTTTACTTGCACGAGCACAGCGCTGAGGATTAAGTAAGTGCAACTCACACCAAGCGCGCACTGACTTAACTTGAAATTAGCTAGAAGGGTTTAGCTAACTTGGCGTTTTTATGAATGCAAAAGGATGCGAAAAGTGACGGTGGTTGCTCGCTCTGTGGCAAATCCATTGCTGTATGTTGATGCCGGAGTAAGTTGGAAATGCGTTTTGAATGCTTCGCTGTTTGCAGCCTTCGCTGGGTTGACATTACAAAAAAAAGAAAAAATTTATAATCTCCCTTGTGAGAAGGGCATTTCGTTTTCTCGACTGTACACAGAAAAGATGGAGTCCCTATTTACTCCATCCTGGTTTAACTCAGAAATACGTCCAAAGGGAATGTATACAGATTAGTTTGAAAAACTGTCTCTAATGTAGAGAAAATTGGTGGCAATTACCACATAATGTGTGAGTGGGATTTTACGTCGATGCAGGTGTACCTGCGTTTAAATCTTCATCTGTTGGATTATTCACAATTATAGCAATTTCAGATGTCCTAGATGGCATAGAAAGGACTTGCATTATAATTTATTTATTTTATATTTATTCATAATAAATACTTACATTTGTTAAAAACAAAACACATTTATAAGGGCATTGCGGCGTATACGTAATTCTTTTTTGCTTTCTCTGAAATCACTAGCTTTTAAAAAAGGGAAATCTTCTGAGGATTTTTTTCTATACTTATGAAGTTTCTATCAACAAAAACCTTTTAAATAAACAAGAGCGAAAATGATTTTTCCCACTTTTCGTTGGTTTTCCCTAATTTTTCTGCACCCTCACCAAACAGATCTAAGTTTGATTTATGCATCATCGAATCCATTGATATATATAATCCTTGAACGTTTTCTTGGTCAAAAGTTACATCTGAAAACAAATATTTTTTGCATTCTATTGCGAATACGATCAGTGGCACATATAGTCGACACATATAGCTGAGCACCTACAGCAAAAAAATGCGTTCGATACGTTTTGCGTATTTTCGTGTGAATAGCGCCTCTGTTGAAACACACAAGCAAATCATGAATAGAAAGGTTACAACACATAACAACAAATCGTTACATCGCTAAACATAGGTATGTATTTGGAGTCGTTCGAAGTAAATTCAAAATCAGTGCCTTTTTTTCCGGTATTGTGCTCGCCGTTTCTACTGCGATTAAGTCTTAATAAATAAATAAAGACCTAAGTTCCTTCCAAGCCCGGCGAAAGGAGCGGAGGTTCAGCTAGCCAATTTATAATGGGAAATTAACAAAACTATCAGCTGTCGATTTCTTTCGTGATGCCAAAAATTTACTGCAAAAATGGAGGACAATTCACATCTTACATAATTTTTGGAACGTGTCCTTAGTGGGTTGCCGTGGGGTAGTGGGTTAGTGCGTCGACTCCTACGCAGAGGGTGCCAGGTTCGGTACCCAAATTTACCACCTTCCCTATTTCACGGTTCCACCTCTTTCGAGTCACTGACAATGCTCAAAGAGTATTCCTGTCTCGAAATAGCTTCTCAACTACGCCTTTCGGAGTCGGCATTAAACTGTAGGTCCCTTCCACGCGTGAGAGAACAAAAGCACGCACAACACGAGTGGTTGCTGAGAAGCTAGGCCCTGGCCCTCTACGGGCTGTAGCGCAACCCATATTATTATATATTTCAGAACATATACGCCAAGTGGGCTCACTAGACTACTCTCGAGACTACATATCTCCACGTTCCATTATGAAATGTAACATAGACTAATCTCGACAATCACACCTTGTCCCTTTTCAAAGGGTTACGCAAACGCCCCGTGGCGTTATTAGACTACTCTCGAAACTCTCTACTCCCATTTTAAAATTTTACGTATACGACACGTGGCCTCACTAGACTACTCTCGAGACGATCTCCTCGCTGCGCACACGCCCCGTGGCCTAACTAGACTACTCACGCTACTCTCTTCTCGTCCCTTCTTAAAATATTACGTATTCGTCCCGTGGCCCTACTAGTCTACACTCGAGACCCTCTCGTAGTCCCTTTGTAAAGGTTTCGAATACGTCCCGTGGTCTAGTCTAATCTCGAGACTTTCTACTCGTCAATTTGTAAAATATTACGTATACGCCCCGTGGTCTTACTAGACTACTCTGAGGACTATCTCCTCGTCCCTCTAGAAAATGTTAAGTGTACTTCCCATGGCCCAACTAGACTACTCTCGAGACTCTTGCTTATACGCTCCGTGGCCCTACTAAGCTACTCTCGAGGCTCTCTCTTCGTCCCTTTGTAAAATGATACATATTCGTTCCGTGCCCTACTAAACTACTCTCGCGACTCTGTACTCGTCCTTTTTTAAAATGTTACGTACTTGTTCCTTGACCCTAATGGTCTACCCTCGAGAGCCTCTACTTGTCCCTTTGTAAAATATTACGTATACGACCCGTGACCTTACGAGACTACTCTCGAGACTCCTCGTCCTGCTATAATATGTTACGTATACACCCCATGGTCTCACAAGACTACTCCCAAGACTCTCTCCTCGTTCTCTCCTTATGTTTGAGCCGTTTAAGCTGACATCCGTTTAAGTTGTAAGTTTTCTTTCCTTGATTATATGCTAAATTTTTTCTCACCACGGTTGGTCGGCTGGAGATGTTTAGAGATATAGTCTTCACTTCACAGACACTTGTTCTGTTCACACGGATGGGCTGGTCTTGCCTTTTGAAGCAAAATTTCTCTGGTGGAGAGGAAAATTCCCTCATCGCAACCATAGGTCCGGCTCGTTACTCCATGGAATTTGAATTGCCTGTTTTTTTTTTTTTTGTTCACTCTTTCAATCCTGCCCATCGGCAACTCGTAAGAAATAATGATGATATCGACGACATGCCAATCAAAAAAGACAGTGGAAACGGCACGGATTGTCGTTTATAAAACCGGCTAATATTAATTTCTAGACAATAGTGGATTATTATGAAAGTTGTTTGAAGGTATTCGTAAAAAGATATCGACCTAGATACTTAAGGGATACCGTAATGGCCAAAAGGCATTTCTCATCCCTGGGATGAATAACAACTGTCACTTATGCATAAGTGGTCCACAACAGTGTCACATGGATTATGGTGGATTTCGTCGGACAGAAATCATTTAAAACGGAATCGACCAGATTTGTGTTGCAGCGTTGCGTCCATAACATCATAATAGAATTTTGTAGGGCCAGAAAGCCTGGCCCATACTGATGGCAGCTCGAATATTTATTAAGTAGTTTTCTTCAAAGAATAGTTTTGAAAGTTTTAGTTTGGTAAAAATAATTGAGGGGTGACCTATATATAATCAGGTCTATAAATAAACCGGCGACTTGTACGGAGATTTATGTTCAGTGCAATCAAACGGACTACCTGCCACCAACACTAGCCTTTTTTCCCAAAAATCCCTGGCATGAAGGGACGACAGCAACGTCTTTCAGACGGAGCAGCTCTAGCGCTGAGAGAATGCATCATAACAAAAAAAAACGATCTCTGTTTTCTCCGACAGCCAAGCAGCAATAAAAGCCACAGCATCGGACAACCTAACATTGGAACTTTTGAAGTTATGGAGACAGAGCGTCAGTGAGATATCCTTGGTGAATACGGTGGCCCTATGTTGGGTACCAGGCCATACTGCCATCCGGTGAAGCGGAAAAGCTGACAATCTCGCGGATCTGAACTTGGAGAATCCCGGACAATCCCTTATGCGCTCACGGAGCTTAGCCCCGTATGAAGAAAGCTCTAAGACGAAGCCCTGAATAGAGTAAAAACTAGATGGGTCCGTTTGGATATTAGAGCAATAGTAACTGCCATGTGGCCAAAGCTGAATAAAGAGATATCACCGTCACTGATCAGCTTTAGACGCAAGAAAGTGCGAAAGCTAATTGGAACTCTTAGGGGACACTGTGCTTTAGGCACGCATGAATCGCGACTGAATATTCCTCACAACGACTTTTGCATGATCTACAGAAATGATGAAGAAATAGAATCTATCCAACATCTGCTTTGCGAATGCCCAGCCGTAGAAAGAAACGTGAAAACGGTAACTGGGAAAACATTTCTTTGCAGAGCTGAAAGACCTGTGCCGTGCAGAAGATGGTTTTAGTAAGCAGAAAATAAGGTTCATGGTAGTAGTAGTAGTATTCTACTTATTAAGACCACAGTGGACCTATCTTGTCGCTCACAGTGAGCCACGACCGTAAGGGCACCAGCACACCTACCTGTCCACCTATGTTCATTGCAGCAGATATTGTGATGGCCTGTTCTCTGATGCAAGTACATGTCCAGTTTTGCAGGCAATTATTAAAGTTGCAACTGAAAGTAATCCCGCACTATGTTCGTTGATATCGGCATGGCATGAGCTCACTTATTAAACCATTTCCAATCCTTCTTTCCGACGGATTATAGCTTGTATAAAATTCCCAGCTTATTCACACATGCACGTTTGTGTTTCAAAGCCATCCGAATCAGTTTTTATTCTCCTTTACAACAAACCAATAGAATTGCGTCAGTTTGCAGGATACTCACTTAAATATACATTCGACGAAGGGAACGACCGCAACAAAGAGGAAAAGAAAATACGTTAAGATCCAATTTGCATCTCAATGACATGATGAACAAGGAAAATACCAATAAAAAAGAATTCAAATGTCTATGGCTGCGGAACTATTGGCAAATATGTTGCAGCCTTCAAGGGAAGTACCATTTACTCTGCCCACACTCTGAGTTCGTTCTCCCAGGGGGGCTGGGGTTGATAGTTCCTTTTATGTTAACATTGTTGCAAATACGGCATAAAAGAACGTGTTGTCAGTATTGTTGCTTCGTTCGTTGTGTGTGGCATTATTCTTGTTGCCATCTTTGTGCTTTCGATTCTGTTTTATTCGTTTCCTACGGCACTGACGGGACATTTTTGCATTAAGAAGTTCAAGAGTTTGAGGATGATGATGCTTTAAGGTATTTGCTCATATCAAAGGCCAATTGTGATTAAATCAGTTACCCTGGGTTAGGTTGTTTACATTTCTAGGAACTTGTATACCTTTTTTGGGATAAAAATATCTGACAGACTGAAGCCATCATATTGAAATATGAAACATTTGTAATCATATGGCTACACTACAGTCTGCGGCAGAACTGCGAATAGCTTATTTAACTAATCTTGCATTAGGATGTATTTTAGAGAAGAGGACCTAAATTTAACGATGACTGACGACGGTGCATTTTTAAGACGATTGGTTAAGACAATTACACTTTGCGAGAATGGTCAGTGACTAGAAACTCGCCAGTTCGTGTGAGGGATAAAACCCAGAACACCAGGCGTACCTATTCAGGTACACCAGAAAACAGTGTAAGAGTGTGATCTCTGCCGCCGACGTGTCGCTTGTTGCCGAAACCCAGTGGCGACAATACGACGGGACCTTTGATGTCGGCGAGGGTAAATCAGCACAAATACAACAGCTCAACAGCACGATGTCTACTGCGTGAGTGATGTAGATCGGCGATATAAAAGCAGGAGCAGTCAGTCGCATTTTGCTCTCGAAAAGATACGATCGTAGAAATTAAAAGTGAATAAAAATTGTTGAACGAACTTGTGTGTATTTTCATTATAGTTTAACAACATTAAAAGAAGTCTAAAGATCATTGGAATCACTTCTTGTCCGGTCGGATTCAATTTAAACAAATCCTTAATAGGAAAACCGTTCGAATATGACAAGGTCTTGGTGTAAATAAAGATAATTTGGGATATTCTTTCTGCAGAACTCTAGACTTTTACGAGCACAGAAATACAAGACAGCAATATCAAGAGTAAAGTAGGTGTGAACGGTCTATCCGTTGAAAACTTTAAGCCGGCTGCAAATGTACCAGCTCCACTTAAATATGGTCGGAGGAGAGCATGCCCGACAAATAAAATCTTAGCACCTTTTACCAGTTTTCTAGAAAAGAGAGCTCTTGACATCGTCAATAATCGAGGGTGTGGCAAGATCATAGTAGACGGCATCCTTAGACTATCGCAGATCGTGGAAAAGATCCAAGAAGTGAAAATTGATACCCACCTCATGTCCGCCAATTTCTAAGACGAATTCTTCTAAGGACAAGCTATGTATATAAAAATTAGAATTTGTTTAATTCAATTTCTTAAAAAAATAAATAGTATTCTTCTGACTCTATTTGGACAGAGTCATCCATTACAATTTCAAACTTAGACTAAAGTACAATTTGCTTAATTCTACATTAAATGCTATCTTGCATCGTAGAGGCGTGCAATATTAAACCTGTGGGAGGTGTCTTCGTATTACCGCGCTTGACTTGATGAATGAATGCATTGGTTTCGTACGGTCCAGACGTTGTGTCAGTGATTGTGTTTTTTTTTTTCTTTTATAATTTGCGCGTGCTCAAGGGATTGCTAATACCCTTATGTGTCCGGGGTCAAGACACAGCACGGGCCGAAGGTATAGAGGGAGAAAGGGAGAGGAGGTACCTGTGCACATTGGTTTTAAATATCTGCGGGTTGTAGTCTGTGGGAAATATTAGTTTGGGAAGAGCATTCCATATTCGTGCAGTGCGGCTGAAGTACGAGTCTCTGAATTTAATTGTGCGTCCGAAAGTAGGCTTAAGGGTGTATTGATGGGCATCCCTGGCGAGACGAGTATTGCGGGTGAATTCATGGAGAGGAGGAATGCAGTTGGCTAGCTCACTTGAGCATCGTTTGTTGAAATAACGATAAAACACGGACAATGAAGAGACGGTACGTCGATGTTCGAGAGAGTCTAATGACTCTGCGATATTGTTGTCTCCTATAAGTTTTATCGCTCGCTTTTGGATTCTATCAAGTAGGTGCAGTGTAGTCTTGGGGGCACCAGACCAGATATGAACGTTATACTCAAGCTTGGGGCGGATGTACGCCTTATAAATTAAAGCCAAATCAGAAGGGGTGAAATATTTCTTGCATCGATTAAGAAAACCTAAACATTTCGCAGCATTTTTGGCGACCTCAAATATGTGATCGCTCCAACTAAGTGTTGTGTTGATACATATACCAAGGATGGAAACTTTTCCGGTTTCATCGACACAAGCGCCATTCATGGATGATGGCTGATTATCAAGGGTTCGCTTGAGTGACAGCAGACAGCATTGAGTTTTTGAAGCATTGAATTCCAGTCTATTGTTTTTTCCCCAGTTAATTATGCTGTCAAGATCGGAATTCAACGTGCTTAACATACGCTGCCGTTCCAATTCTACGGCCGAAGGGCGGGGTCATGAGTCTAGCAACGAATATGAAAAGCTAAGGGTGCTGTCATCAGCGAAGGAATGGATTGGATTAGAAGTAGCAGACAAGAGATCATTTATAAAAATGAGAAAGAGTGTCGGAGACAGAACTGAGCCTTGGGGAACACCAGCATTAATTTGGTGAATATCAGACTTGAACCCATCCAAAACAACTTGAATTGAACGGTTCGAAAGGTAATTTCTAATCCATAGAAGAAGAGATACCATAGGCACGCATTTTCGACAAGAGAGCTTGATGCCAAACTCTGTCAAATGCTTTAGAAATATCTGTGTGTGCTGGGAACGGATGAGGTGTCATCTAAGGCCGTTGTTTCTTCATCTGTATAATTCCGGAGTGGAAACAATCGCGGTGTTAACTTATATACGGCCATGTCTAGATTTATCAAGCCGTCAGGTTGTGAAGAATGGTGATAGCGAATAATTCTCATTTCTCCATTAAGATCAAGGATCTTCAATGCTAAAGAAGGTGTGATGAGACTTCTGTAACATCATCATTCAGAAGATCCTGCAAAACTTCAACTAGAAGCACAATCTTCCAGAAGTCTGTACGGCTATAGCATAGGCCCATGACATTGGCGGTATTATTCTCAGCGAAGCGTTTATGAGGCGCATGCTAACATTGAGATTGAACCGGCCAAAATATGTCTGGCAGTAAATGGCGGTAAATAAGGTATGTATGTATATGCCGTCTTCAAGAAACAACTTCATCAGTCCCGACATCAAATGAAGATTTACTCGTGCCAAGCGCTCATGAAGCAATTACGTAATAAAGACATCTCTCGAAGGACCAAGCTGGCATTAACCGGCTGCTAAGAACCTCACCGTGTACGATCTGTATAGCAACGGCGGGCCTAGCCAGACGCGTACTGTTCCAAAGCCTAAGGTGGGTGGTTGGAAATACCACCAGCTGATATTAGCGTCCTCATTGAGCAGCAAGCAATGTCGGCAATAGAAATCAAGTCCAGGCCTGTCGAATGATGCTGCGAACACTGGTTCCCGTGCCATGAAATAACCGCTTATGAATCAGCGGATGAGGTTTCCAGGATGAGGGGCCGAATCCGACCCAACCCAGGCAATCCTAAAGACCAAAAACCTCTAGCGGAAATCAGGAAAAATGTGGATGGGAGAACAAATTTTAGAGCTGGAACTGTCTAATCTCTGTGAGTCCACTCGGATTCTATAACGTAAAAACCGGAAAATATCTACTGTTGAGCGATATTGCATAAAGAATAAAAGTTATCCGTTTTCTCAATCGACTCAATCATCAACATAAAATAAACTCTTGAGTGAAAGAGAGGGTGGCCAACGATCGATCGGTCATTGGTTTCCCCGTGGTAGATATATATTCTTCTAAAACTACAATGTGACAAAATGATGCATCGGGTGGTAGTGGGAGAGCTAACGGATCATAATCATCTGAGATACCATAGGAATAAAATGGGACTTACCCATGACATCATAATGCAGAGGCTGTGGCAATGAAGAAGAAATGGAGAACACTCCTCACTATATTTGTCACTGTCCCAGCTTCTGCCTACTGAGGCGCAGATCACTCGAAGATCGAAGATAACCTCTTTCATGATCTCCAGGACTTATCAGAATCCCTTAACCTGTATTTTCAGGCCTATCAATCATGAATCAGGCTGGCTGCACAACGCAAGAAATTAGAAGTACGAGCAGGATCTAAGAGGTAAAACAATCCCCCAAGGGTATCACAATGGGTTCTGCAGGACCTAAATGCGACGTGGCGTCCCCACGTCTACCCACATATCCAACCTAACCTAAGGCGGCTGGGCCGTGTAGAACTTTTGAGCAACTTATTACTGTCTCAAAGAGTAATGGACTCCGAGCTTGTGAGGCAATGTAACCGAGGATGAATTTGAGTAAGGCAGTCCACAGAATTGCAGGAGGACCTAAACCAGCTTCTTGTACCCATTTTGAGGTAGCTTGTCAAAGATCTCGAATTACATAAATTCCTTTATTTTATTCTTACATGAAGCTCCAGCACTCTTCCGCATCGGACTCTTTCAGCTTTAGTATCTACGGTCTATTGTTCCGTCGAGAGGATTTTCTTCATTGGAGTCTTCCAATATGAACAAAACATAACTCAAACCTACGAACCAACAAAAATTAAACCCTCCCTGCATTGACTAAGTAGTCACTTGTCTGGGTAGGGGTAAAAGTCCTCTTATTTAAATCGCTTTCAGCTGCTCCTTGTCAACTTTGACATTCGAAATTTTTGTGTCTCTCCGTTCACGCTCCACATCTCGACTTAATTACTAACCGTGCATAATCTGCTTTTCCTCTCAGGCGCTTTCCTGCATACAAAAGCTTGCAGCATCTTGTCAACGTTCCGATTAAAAATTTCACTCAGCAGGTAACGACGAACACACGGATCCGTCTTATCCGATTAAGCAAACAAGACTCACTTCACCCAAATAATGACAACATCTGTTGTTCATAATTTCTTCGCTTCTTGTTTTTTCCCGGAAATCCTCTCATCACTGCCATCGCACACTTGGCCACCTTATTGCTTCACATTCGTTCACATCACATGCACACGATTTTGTGCTGAAGCGATCGGCTCACACATGTACCATGTGCTTGAGAACGCACTCGTACGCTCCAGCTAACCCTTTATCAGATAAACGAATAACGATTGCAATTCGCTTGTTTTATTCCATCAAATGAGCTCTTATCCTGACAGCAGCAGCTATATGCGGCTTTACTATCAGCAGCGTGTACTCGCACAAAGCAATCACAAATCTAATTTAACAGAATCGAAACACACACACAACAGGAAGTGCCCGGGCAATGGCAATGGTGGTGGCCATGGTGCTGACGATGCGCTGCGGTGGATGCCGAAGGGACATCATTGTCTGGACGAGCTGCACTTGTTAAAGTATTTGTTTGCAAATAATAATTATGAAAATGATAATGTTTGTCCCATCAGTAAATATTTTAATTCAATTTATATCTCTCTTTCCGTTGGCTGCAAATGGGAAATTGAATTTCATTCAGAGTTTCCCCCGCAGTTTATTCAATTTCAAACGGGAGTCTGGGCTGGGGTGCTTAACACTTTACAGCTTAGTTAACCGATAATATTGCCTTTCTGGTTTGGTGCGAGGGATCGTTAAGTTTATATTCAAGTGAAAAAAGAATTTGTATTTATTTAAAAAAAAAAACGCAAAGAGATACTATAGGCAATTAGTTGCGGTGACAGCGGTAATTAAGGGAAGTGAAGAGTTTTTGAAGTAAGACAATCATAAAAAGAATGGCAAAGCAAAGTATATGTCTTGCACAAAGCATCACAATGGGCAGCTATAACTTCGAGGTAGTCAAGGACTTCGTCTACCTCGGCTCCGCAGTAAATAGTACAAACAACATCAGTACCGAGATCAAACGCATAGTAACTCTTGCCAACCAATGTTTCTATGGGCTCAAGAGGCAATTGAGTAGTAGAGCCATCTCTCGAAGGACCAAGCTGACTTTATACAAGACCTTGATCATCCCAGTCCTGCTGTACGGCGCGGACGCATGGACAATCTCAAAAGCGAATGAGGAAGTTGTTACCGTCGTTTTCTCCTCCGCGGTATCGAGGACAAGGGTTGCCGACTTGTCGATGGAGTAATAGCCGTGGGTCAAGAAATAAAAAAAATTAATGGGCGCCACGCAATTAGCCCTATGCCTCGAAAGCCTTATAGCGTCGAACCGCGACGAGCTACAAAGCCCGCTTGTCTCTACCACCTTACCTTGGCAGTTCACCCAATTGCAGCAGCTACGTCCCCCTGGGCAACCGATAACCGACACAAGGAAACCACCAACTTTCTCGAAATTCAAAGATCATTCAACAGATCCTTTTATTCACACTTCGTTAAATATACAATTAAAAAAAAAATTCCAATTCAAATTATCAAATTGTACTAACTAAAATTCAAAACAATTCAAATAATTCATATAGTACCAAAAAAATAAAAAAAAAAGAAAAAAATATAAAAGCTTCACCAAGTGGGTTCGAACCTTAGCGTAAAATTTCGGATCCGATCTCTTACCCTTACAAATCAGCGCTTTAGCGCTCTCGGCTACACCCACAACCAAGATTTAAGTCCCTAAATTACAATACTAGTGTGATAACTCTTGCAGCTTAATCTAATATAATATATTGAGAATACAATAACGGCTTAACTACGCTCCAGAGGGGAGGCGTTAACAAACACATACACTATCAAGAGTGTTACGAATCATTGGCTATTAAAGAACTACGAAAAGAAGGGTTAGTAGGTGACTCCCTGCATCGCTCTATACGGCAGCTGGTTCCGCTGTTTCGGCTGACTGGTGATCTCCCACGTTGATGAACTTGCAACTAACACGTACGAACAGGAACTCTCCCACAGGTATCACTCACGAAAGTCGATAACCGGGTTTTACAATGTGGTGTAGCTTTGACGACTCCCGCCGCGCTCAAATTTGCACTTGGATTTCCGCACGTTTGTATGTAGCTATAGGCGCCGACTTTGACGTACACACGCGTTCGCGTTCTGGGGTCCGGTACTTCGTTATTTCTTTGTTTTCCAATATTTCTCCGTTTATTATATTCCTCGTCTAGGAAAACTATCTTAGCTTTCGACCGGAAAGAAGGAAAAAAGGGAAAAGAAAAAAAAAACCGACACAAACAATTTGCCGAAATCACTGAGCCCGATGCTAATTGTGTATATATATTTTATATATATAAATATGTATAATTATAATTTATTACTTTCTTTGTTCGTTCGCACAGCGACCGTAAACCGTTTCTCGATCAGGCGTTTTCCCTTTACGCTCCAAAGGTCCCTTCAACACCACGCACCAAACGTCTAACCCGTGATCTCGCTCTCCATAAACTGCCCTCCTCAATCAATCCCTACTTTCTCCCAACCCGCCATCCTGGATATTAGCTGAGATTAATCCCCGTATTTTCTCCTAAGTCTCCAACTAAGCTACCGATTACCCATTCCGGTACGTTCCCCGAAGGAATATTGCTTGCAAGAAAAAAAACAAGATCTAGCCCGAACTGGACTCGAACCTTCAAATGATTTAGTGCTATGCTGACACGCTACTATCAAGCCCAGTATCTGAATGGGAGGAGCCACACTAATACGGAACTCGACAGGCAGCATCTGCGAAAACCTTTCCGAAGTGAAACTATGCCTATAACAAAGTCCCTGGTCTCTTCTCTTTGAGAGAAAAGCTCTGCTTACGATCTTTGGCCCTTTTTGCGTTGACGGTTTCTGGAGGATAGTACCACGAATAGTACGGGCTGTACAGCGACATGAGTGTAGTCAGGCGTCTTCGGATCCAACGCCTAAGATGGCTAGGCCATGTAGAGCGTATGGACAACTCAGCTCCGGCCTGGAGAGTCTTCGACTCCGAACCCGTGGGACAACGCAACAGAGGACGCCCGCCAACTTGGCGTGCGACACTGAAGAAAGCTAGCCAAAGACCGTGCTAGCTGGAGAGGCTTGTTGGTTGAGGCCCAGGTCCACCCCGGACTGTAGCGCCACCAGAAGAAGAAGAAGTCCCTTTGAATTAAAGAGGAACCGGTGTAAAGCTACGGGAAGTTATAGCACAAAGGATCCAACCATGATCGAAGTGGCCCACGACTGCTATAGTGGTGGCAATGACCCTACCTAACCTAACCTAATGCGCGAAAAGTGCTTACTTCAGAATCACTAGTTAAACATTAAGAAAGTGTTCACAGTTTGACGACATTCAGAGGTTGTTAAACGATCCACACTGTAAAATGGTAAACCATAAAGCAAACATATTCAGTCTCTGTAAGCTTTTGTTGATTCAGGAGGCAGTCTTCATCCAGAAAACAACACAAAAGTTCATATTATTACCGACTGTTGCTTCGATTTCTATTTCCCATAATTAAAGACGAGTCCATCTCTTTCGTCGTGGCAAAGTCGCTTTTGTGTGAGCATTTTTCCGTTTTTCGTTTCAGTTCACTCTTTGTGAAGTGAGTCCGTCTTCTGTTTTGCTTACAGCTACGTGTTGTTGTAATTCCTATGGACTTCCTCCTCACTTCAATGGCTGCACATTTTATTATTGACTGATGATGAGCGCACAATTCAAGGATACTTTTGTTGTCGAACGAACGTTCGTTCAATGTTCTCTGTTTTTGTTTTGTTTTCAAAACTTTGCTTGCGAGTATCCGTTTGTTGCCAGCAATGTTTTCCATTAACTGAATGGTCCTTATAGAAACTGCGACGTTAGGACGATGGGTAGTTTGCATTCGCAAGCTAGTCAGTCATAGTTTTGCTGACTGCTTTGTAAGTAGTGAGAGACGTCTGTAATAATGAATGCTGATGGAAGTACTGTCTTTTTGTGCTGAAAAGCTGGGCAGAGTGTCCGACAAGCTTGCTTGAACAGGGCACACTATGTCAACAAAATAATGCAAGCATGACTGACCTTCTGAACATCAATCAACTTTATGTGACTTTTCAAAACAGGCATGGATTTGAAATAAAGAAAAATCGGACCGATGGGATAAGCAAAAAACAAATCAATAACAGCACCCAAATAGATCATCTCTGAAACAAAAAATAGCTGGATACAGCGGGTGTGCGTGTGTACACATCGGTCGCATGCGATAATCCTCCCGCAGAAAGGCTCTGCTGTTGCTTCATATCGTTGAGCTTAGGGATATCACATCCTGCGGATGTATTGCTTACAATGTGGATTACATGGCCGTACCGTTAAATCGCTTAATTCATATGTCCTTTTCCTCTGGAAATTGGGTTTTCCAACTATTCGATTTCGAGTATAGTTTCTATCTTCAGAAAATTGTTTTCTCGCAGACTACGCTTGTGTGACGCACAGATGGTTGTCTTGTCGGGCGGTGTCAATGAAATTGATTCGGCTCAGCTTGTGGTAAATGGGATGACATGAGTAAATTGAAATTTGGACACCTACGAACTAGACTGTGTGTTCGAATTTTTTAAGGGGTTATTCTATTTTCGGAGAAAGGAATGTGGCCACAGAGAGAGAAGGAGAGAGAGAGAGAGAACTGTCAAATGTGAAATTGATTGAAATAACTCAGACCCGGATACTAAGCGCATGGATGGGATATAGCGTGGACATGAAACTGGTTTCAGATGTTCGAGGAGAATTGCTATGATATTAAAAAATTAAAGCGTCGACACCAACTTTAAAACTTCACCGTTCGGAGTCGGCGTAAAACTTTGGGTGCCTTCCACTCGTGACAGAATATTAGCATGCACAACACGAGTGGTTGGTGTCGAAACTAGACCCAGGTTCACAACAGGCTGAACTGTAACGCCAGCCATATAATTTTTTAAGTTTAGTTTTTTTAAGTTTAGTGAATCTTATTTACGACTCAATTCCTGACCAGATCTGCTTTCATAATATAATTTGAAAATTGAATAGTACGTGGGTAGGTCTGACCACTATGCGGCTGGATAGCGCGGTTGGTTAATGCTCGCCCCTGGTTACCGGGGTCTCTGGATCGAATCCCAGTGAAAGTAAAGTCAATATGCTTTTCTCTGGTTTGTCACCGTTTCTGGTCACTAGTCCAATCACAAGTTCCTGTCACCATTTCCCGTTGGGATCAAATTAACGGCACTCTCTGGAGTGGTCAATCAGAAGTAGCCTGACTGTGCGTATCACAATGGACCAACCTGGTCTAAGTGTGCTTGTGAATTCAATAGCAGCCCCGTCTACCTACCTAAGTCTGAGACTGGGGTCAACAGCGGGGGCTCCATGGCCGACGCTGAGCAAGCAGTTTTTGTCCAAATAAAGTGCGCATTTTTATAGGAGTCCCTAGCAGGCACTGTGCCATAGCACATATGCAATGCGTCTGAACATACTGCATTTCGACTGCTGCAGGAAGCTTCAGAAACGAGGAAGAAATAGAATCTGGCCAACGTCGACTCTGGGAATTTAAGTTTCAAGTTTGATTGATCTGAAAACCGACCTGAGATTGCAGGGTGTCCCTAGATTGACTCAATATTTGAATTTGGCGCCATTGAGTTAATTGTTGCCAAGACTAAAAAAAATACTTGAGCTGATATTTTCGGGCTAGTTAAAATGAAGCGTCACAGGATACAAAAACGTCTTTTGATTGTAGTGATTAGTATTGAAATGTATCTCAAAAATAAGGAAATTGCCATACGACCTGTGACACAATACAATCAATGCAGGCGTCATTTCCTAGTGGTGTACTCTTCGTTGCGGAGATCAGAATTTTTCGATCGTTTGACTTAGATTATGTAAGGTTAGGTCAAAGTGGCGAACTTATACCAGCATGGTCCATTGTCCACAAACAAGTCTTTTTTTTTAACAAAGCGAAGAAGGTGTCTGATTCTTAAGCTGTTTTGTTCACCCAGGGTATCGAAGTAGAAGGGTTCCAGAAGTCATCATACACTCACCCACAAAGAGTACAGGGCTTGTACTCTCTTTAGCGGGGTCGACTGCTTGGACGTTAAAATACTCGGGCATCTCGTTGAGAGATAACCGACATTTAAGTAAAGGTGACTGAATTTATAGACTTGATCGCTACCTGGCAATGAGAAGGATGACGATATCTCTGCTTAATATAACGTTTTTTTAGCCAAGATAGAGCTTCCTCAATTGCTATAGTTTCAGGTTAAAATAAGCTGGAGTAGTTCGGTAGTCGGAAGGATAGCTGTATACTTAGATCATTGAAATAGACGCCAGTAAACACACACACATCTTCGATCCATCTGTTATGATTCGCAGTGGAGTATCCAGAGTCAGGTGTTCAAGCTTCCAATAAGATCTGTTTGAAAATTTTCTCTCGAAGTAGAGTTTATGTATTCGGAGGTCAGTATCTATGTGTATAGAACTGTACCGACTAAGGATCGTTGAGTGTCCAGCTAGGAGCTTTTCCCAAATTTGCAGTTACGTCAGCCTGGTCGCGCTATTAGCTGCTATCTGTCTATCGACTTTGGCTATTGGTGGTAGGTTAAGGATTATGGTCAGAGCTGTGGAGAGGTTTATCCTTAGTGCTCCGCTGATACATTTGCATGACATCCTCTGCACACTGTCTAACGCTTTGAAGTTCATGTTCTTGTGGAGCGCAGTCCACCAAATCGCGACACCATACAGCAATATGGCCTGCCAACTGATACATATAGTCAGTAGACCATGCGGGACTGTAGTTTCCATTAACACCCTATGGTCCTTTAATAGCAGTAGAGGCCTTTTTGACATGTTCCTGGATACTGAGCTTCGTATTTAAAATGAAATCTCAGAATTTTGCGTAATCATTCAACATTAAAGGAGTCCCACATAATGAGGGAGGGTCGCAGCCCGGGCTTTTGTACTGCCTAGTGAAAAAGACTAGGTCAGATTTTTGTGGATTGATACCTATGCCGCATTCCCTAATTCTTTACAATAGCTTGGCAATGGCCAATTGAATAATATCCCTGATCGTGGATACATATTTAATAGATACTGAAAAAGCAATCATCTACATATGTAGGCATAGGTACGGACAAGTTGCATCGTTGAATTAACACCATTCTGCTTTCAATACAAACACCGTTTAACACATTACAGGTGAAGATTAAACACCAACCCGATTAAACAACAATCATGCAGAATGGTCAATTGGCCGATGTATTATTCCATAAATAACCGTGCACATGGGAAAATGACAAGCGAAGAACTAAGAACTCTGTTTTATATGTTACTAGCTTTTACCCGCGACTTACTCTTTGTAGCCTTTTTCATTTTAAGGATACTAATTTTTCCAAATAATACAATACAAACATACTAACTCCAAACTATAGTGATTTACTGTAAATATCTTATTTTAACATATTTTTATAAACTACACTTTTTTTTTGTATTTCCATCCTCTGCTAAAACATACAGATTTTGCGGGCACGTTACTGGTGAGCACGCCACTTAGGGTTGCCCATGGGAAAAATCAGGTTTTTTCTAAATAATGTATCTGCTACTTTAAGCGTTTTTCCTTGAGCACTTTATTTATTGTCATTGCAAATGCTGCTTTTAGGGAAAACTGCACTCTTTTAAACTGAAAGGGAAAATCAGTCGAAATTATTGGAATACGGGGAACTAAAACATTTTGTTCATTTGCCATTCCAGTCATAATTATTGCTTTTACAATATTGCGTCTCAATTCAGTAACTTGTAGCCGTGTGCCATTACATAGCCTGGGTGCGTCAAGGTTTCTCATTAACAGGACCGGAACACCAACTTTTAACCTCAAGTTATGAGAAGGCACTCCCGATAATTCTAAAGAATTCACACTTATTCAGTGTCCATAACATAGTCTACCGAGAGATACTCGACAACATCCCCCTCCACGTATGACATCATTTGTTCGTTTATCTGCCACACCGTCTCATTTGTCGGCCCTAAAATTGCCCTTTCACACAACCATTCTCGATTGCCCATATTTATTTGAAGAT
This sequence comes from Eristalis intricaria, assembly GCA_964034865.1. Taxonomy (NCBI): domain Eukaryota; kingdom Metazoa; phylum Arthropoda; class Insecta; order Diptera; family Syrphidae; genus Eristalis; species Eristalis intricaria. The sequence goes on from OZ035874.1 coordinate 80,362,177, forward strand.
CGGGATAGACATTATTTTTCAAATCATCTATATCATCGACAATTTGACAGAATTCACAGCTCAGTGTAATCATGCCGTTACTGTGTGTCGCCATACGATCTTCTCCGATTTTTAGAAGAGCCCTTCCATATTGCCCTGATTGTGCATCATTGTGGAGTTGCACTCGCATATTAATAGTCAAACGGAACTGTTTTACATGTACCCATAATATAGACGAATTTATTTCATCTGCTGGTCTGCCCCGAGTAATCACTGGCAGGGTCTGGCTAAAGTCACCAGCTGAAAGTACCACCATCCCTCCCATAATACTCTGGTTGCTCTTAACATCTTTCATAGTGCTTCGATTGCTCTTTCATGAGACATCGTACATTCATCCCAAACCCACAGTCTACACTCTTGCAACATTCGTCCACGCTCACTGTTTTTGCTAATGTTGCAAACTGGCATTTCCTCATGAGCTAAATTCAAAGGCAATTTAAGAACTGAGTGCGCCGTTCGCCCCCATTGAGCAGCTACTGCAACAGCAGTTTTTTTTATCTTTCCTGATTTGTGCTAATAGTGAATTTAAAAGAAAGGTTTTGCCAGTGCCTCTTGGAGCATCCAAAAATAACAAACCACCTTCGCCACTTTCAATTGTTTACACAACTTTATCAAAGATTAATCTTTGTCCTGTGTCCAAAAGTCGAACGGCATCTATTATTTGGCATTTTAAGTTCTAGCATTAAATCACTACTTATTCCCCCAATTCTTTGTGGTCTTCTCATCCCAAAATCAGATACAACATGTTCAATTTGAGTATTTCGCAGAAATGTAGTTTCTGTTTTTGTACCGATTTAAAGGAGAGAACACACTGGAATTTCGATTATATATATATATTGCATTATTATCTATTATATATATATATATATGCATACACTCAGGAACGAATATATATACATGCTACTGCATGCGTAGACCCCCACACACACACCATGTCAATAGTCGCCACTGCTGGTTGAGTGTTGCCGATGGTCTTTAATGACGGAATTTTTTAAACGATAATCAGTTGCATTCTTTTGAGCATTGCTCAGCTTCAGGACAATGCAAAAGGATGTTTGATAGCTCAAATGAATAAGGGATAAATTTACTAAATTAGTTAAAGTTACTAAATTTATTTTTTCAATCCGATAAGTTATAAATGAGCCAGGACTGTGTGAAAATGAAAAAAATGCAGTTTTCGTCCCATTAGACCCGGAATAAGTAGACTAAGTACATCTCCAAGATCAAATCAATCTCTCTCCCAAATTTCATCAAAATCGGTTCATTGGCTTGTACGTAAAAGGGTAACAGACTGACAGACAGAGTTATAATAATAATAATATGGATGGCGCTACAACCCGTAGAGGGCCAGGGCCTAGCTTCTCTGCAACCACTCGTGTTGTGCGTGCTATTGTTGTCTCACGCGTGGAAGGGACCTACATTTTAATGCCGACTCCGAACGGCGAAGTTGAGAAGCTTTATCTAGACAGTAATACTCTTCGAGCATTGTCAGTGACTCGAAAGAGGTGGAGCCGTGAAAATATGAAAGGTGATAAATTCGGGTATCGAACCTGGCACCCTCTGCGTAGAGTTACCCCGAGTTACTTTCGCATTTATATTATTAGTAAGGATTACAGCCTTGCGTTAATTTTGGGACACCCTGCATGCCAGAAAAAATTCACATTTTCTCGTGTGAGTAGGAAAACCAACGAAAATAACACCCCTATTCTGGCAAACCTCAGTGATGTGTTTTAAGTCACAAGAACCTCACAAGAGCATGGTGAGTCACAAATTGTGAGGTTTTCGTATTCTGAGCAAAAGGAAAATAATCAACAAAAGAACTGTCACACACAAGGAAAACTAAACAGATTTTGATTTTCATAAAGGCGAAAATAAAGAAATAAATGGAGGACATTGTTTTGATTTTGTTTCTTATTGAAGAAAGAGAAAATAGAGACAAAAGGTAATTCGCTTTTATAATGTTGTAGACAATTAAATAATGTAAATATTTTTAGACTGCAACGTAGATGGATGTTAAGGATCTTGCGACATTTGATATTATGATTATTATTATTATTGATATTTTCTTGTTCCTGCAAAATATTCATTATTAGAAAATACTTATGCATATTTCATTAATATACACAATATTACCTTGTTCGCTACGTTCTGCCATTATTTTGTAGATATTGCTTTTCCAAAATCAAGTATGTGTAGACCGCTCAGTAAGAAAAAACAGCGCGAATGTAATAATTGTCAAAAAAAAAAAACAATTTTTGACATGGCAGCGAATTCACCTCACCATGGTGACTATTCTTGTGTGTTTTCTTGTGAGGTTTTCGCCAGAATAACGAATAGCTGAAACCTCACAAGGTAGGCATCATAACTTTCGCCTCACTGACATTCGTGCGTTGTGACCACATCACAACCAGAATAGGGGTGTAAAGCTAGAAGGATTTTGGTTTGGACCAAAATATGTCATTTTTTTCAGTCATTGGGAATTTTGTTTTTTCTACCAATTTACTTATTTCCAGCAGCTTCTAGCACTTTATACCAGATATGCCATACAAGCGAGTTCAGCGGCCTGGTCAACCGGAGGAAACTGCATCTGGTGGCTTCAAAAGCCTTAGCGAGCTGAGAAATATCAGAGCAGCATCGCTATGCTTAGCAAGTACAAAATGGTTTGCCACCGTTATAAAATGGGCCTAACCTGCACATATTAATCCACCTTCCATGACTTTAAGGAGATAGATTCAAAATGATAAACCGATCATCCATAACATTGAAAGACTTCCAAGAAATCCCATTTAGCGTAGTTGTCAAATTACTAAAGGCTCTTAAATTCCACATTAAAAGAAGGGGTTCCAATATATCTTTCGCAGTACTGCAAGCTCTTGTTATCCAATCCTCATGGTATGTATATCAATTGGAATAGAAAAAACGGAATTCCCAATGACTGAAAAATGCCATATTTACTCACACGAGATAATGTGCATTTTTTCTGGCATACAGGGTGTCCAAGAAAATGACGCAAGACTGTAATATAATATAAAACAGAGTTCTTCGTTTTTCGCTTGTCGTTTTCGCATGTGAAGGGTTATTTACGGAATAATACATCGGCCAATTGAACATTCTGCATAACTGTGGCTTAATCTGGTTGGCGTTTAATCCACACCTGTAAAACGGTTGCATTCGCGTTTGTATAGAAAGGAGTGTTAATTCAACGATGCAAGTTGTCCGTACCTATGCCTATGTAGATGATTGCTATTGCAGTATCTGGTAAATATGTATCCACGTTCAGGGATATTGCAGTAGCCACTTGACCTAACCTAATTTAATGTTTGTTATTTTCATCAACGCTGACAACTGCTGGAACTTAAAATCGCAGTCAGATTTGTTTCCCAAATCTCTTCTGTTACACTCGTTTTCTACATGTCTTCATTCGTTATAAATGGAGAGCCACTTGATGTGAAGTTTCTTACACAAGTTATGTCCACAATAGCTTTTCATCAAGCCCCTGTTAAGTCATCGCAATCAGCTAAAAGTATTCCCGTCTTGACTTTTGCCTTATTGCGCTCATTTATTCAACGTCGCCACAATAATGGATGCGTCCAACCATTTCCTCATATAACTCGAGCACACGGTATTCATAGATAGTACACAGGTATATCATGCATAATATCACAAGGTATTGTTTTAAAAAGCTCATAGTTATTCCATCACTAATGCGTTCTCATAGCCAGGAAAACAGTTGACCGCACTTGACTTTATGAACAAAAAACACACTGTCCGCAGCATGATAAGCAAACTTATCTTCATGAAACCTGTCATACACGACCGCCGGTTTTTGTTATTTGAATATGTGCAGTCGTGTTCGCATGGGTCAGTCCATTCAAACAATTAAATTGGCTTCTACGTCACACATGCGTTGACACAGAATGATTTATATAAATATCTATTCTCTTCTCTATTAATTTCAGACACTACAGACTCCATCATCAGCTAATGCATCGACACATAGCCACAAAATCTATTATCACTTCCGCACAGTAATTAATTCCATTTCCAATGGCATTGTTCTATAATTAGTACTCGTTGAATATTAATAAATGCATATCAATCACAAGTCTGTCATTGCACCACCACTGGGCGCTGTCCTGTCGTGTCCTGTATGTGTGTCGATGGGCGAAGAAATTAATTCTATACAGTTTTCTGTTTGTGTGTGAGCGAGTGCTCACTTTGACCTAGTTTATAATTTATTGCGTCAGCTTTACAACGATTAAATTGGTTTGGGGCTCATGTACTTAATTTTACTGCATTATGAATATGATGAGGTTTTTATTCGGGTACATTTATATGCATTAGTTTAGACTTACTTATCAGACCAACGACCTTTGGATGGTCTGACCACACATTAGTTTCGATAAATACAACAGATTCACGTAGGTAATCTGTAAAACTCACAAATTACTCTGATTTGTCAGCCGGATTTGACGTCCAAGCTATGTGTGGCAAACTTCAAACCAAACTGCTTCTTAAATGTGTTAAAATTGTGAGAATTTCCCTCATGACTATGATCGGCATATACATATCTATATACCCTAAGCCCTCAACGCCAATTTTACTGCTTTCTCTTACAATAATTTTGTTAACAATCTTTAAGCGCTTTAACCGAACTGTCCCAACGTTTTTACGAAACTGTTTCTTTGACCACCGATATTTGTGCTTCTCCTTGGGTTCCAGAGTATTTCACTGATTTTAGAATGGTATTTTATCGAGGCGTACGTACTTACTTAACACGCGAACGATCCTTGAAGAGTTTACTGTTATAGTTATAAGTTCGCTGATGGTACTGGGTACGCTGTCCGAAGTCATCAAGACCAAGCTGTACTGTAGAGACTTTAATGGTTTCCATCGCTCTACCAATACTTATGGCATTACAACCAATGGCGTCCGAAAAACCGCACCTAACGCCAGTGTCGACTAGGAAACTTAAAACGCTGGCATGGAAAAACAGACTAAAAAGATTGACAAGACAAGGACGTACAGGCCAAATAGGGAGCAAGAACTGCTCTTATTGAACCTCTCCCTCTTCATGGATTAAGGAACAGCGACCAACTAAAAAACTTAAAAGACTAACAAATGCCCTTAAACACTCCCAAAAATCCATAAAGTATAGTATGTATATTCAATTTAGGATTCTGTTTTTATACACATGTAATTCTTAGATTGTTAAGCTCTTCATTATATAAATTTGTTAATTTTGATTGTTTGTTATTCATTATTTAAATTATGTTCTTATTTCTCTCGGTTTTCTTGTTACTCACTGTATTAATGTTGTAGCAATGCTCTTATCATAAATGTATGCTCGCTCTAATCAAGAAATACGTTAGAAATACAAAAAAAAAAACACGCTATATGGAGTCTGGTTGGGAGTGGGTTTAGAGCCCAGAAATGCATAATATCTCGTCTACTTGGATTTCGCTCGTCACCCAGGTAAGTACCCTGAAGAATTACACATTCCACATTGTCTGTACATGTATAAAACATTCGTTCCTTTAATATTGGTTAAGATAAAATTATATCTATCTTGTTATTACACATTTTCAATTCAAATTTGTTTTCGTTGGTTTTTCTTCGTCGTTCATCGGTGTGATAACAAAAATTTCGTCGTTTTCCTTCAACATTCATAAACAAGTACCCATGGCATTCGTCGAAACATCGTAGAACAAACTATGGGCGCTCGGAAAAAATGATTCCGGAGTTTCCTCTGATATAGACAGCATCATTATTCTCCAAAAAAGTCTATGCGGATTAAATATAACATAATGTGTGACAGTGACAAAAAAAACGCATAATGACCAATTTTTTCATGTTTTTAAAATAAAATATTGCTTACAACGACTAAAATCGACGCATCTGCTGGCGTTTTCTGAAGCAGTAAGCTTTTTGTCTGCACACGTGAAGTATGTACAATTTGTTAGTCCTTTTTGTTTTGTGTTTAGTTTTGAGTTTTTTCAACTTAGGGAACGGTTCGTAAGTTGTATTACAAATTGAATCAGAAACGAAACAATATTTACGATTGAGGGGAACCGGGTAGGTGGATAAACTACCCTAATACGAGCCCCCTCCCAATAGCGACATTGATGAATTTTGTCCAAAAGCTAAGCCCCTGCTTCTCAGAAAATAACGGTATTTTAACAGAAAAAATGTATCATACCTTTTCTTTGTATCGTATAATTCATTTTCATGTGATTCATCCACGGTTGGTAAGGAAAATTCAAACCGTTCGGTAGTGTTCCGTAAGTGAGTAAAAGTCAGTATAATTTGTGAAATTTCTTAAGAAACTAAAAACTTTGACTAAGAAGATATGTGATTTTCTTTAACTTTTAGTTACCTTATTAAGGCTTAATGTAACAATCATGATGTATATTTTATTATTTCAAAAGCAAAAGTAAGAAAAAATAGGTTTTTATTTGTTAAATTTGGGGCTCATTACTGGGACGAAAAAATGAGGAAATCCAATAACAAGACAGGGAAGGCTCGTTGTATCATTTTTTGATTGAATGCTGGAAAGCAAAATAATGACGTGACCAAGGAGTATTCCTTTTCACACTCCAATAAATCTACAGTGTTAAGAGTGCGAAAAAAATCGAAAATACAATAAGAAGAACTAAAAGTTACAGTAAAAACGAGTTCAGTGCACACTGAGGTTGAATGCTAATACGGTTTAAGACACAGAGCAGTTCCGGTATACAAATCAGATTAATTTTTCTAGCCTGATATCGGTTATAATGACTTATCGGCTACAACGACCAAATTCGTCAGTCCCTGGAAGGTAGTTATAATCGAGTTTGACTATAATTTATTGCAATTATAATGACTTGGAAACACAAGAATAATCAAATAAAGTTGTTCTACCTACCAGAAATGAACTAAATCCGAGAAGCCCTATTTCAAAATTCACTGAACAAATGCAGGGTATTTCTTGGTGAAGTTTTGGCCATGGTCAGATTTTTCTTCATGGCACTACACATTGCCTGGAACTGCGAGAGTGCCATAGCAGGTCGCATTCTAAGAACATTCGTTTTCTACAAACTAAAGTAAATTATTTCTGTTCATTTATATAAATATGATATATAATAGAATTACGTTCTTCACGGTTGATTGCGGGAAGGCACCTATTCCTGAAATATATCAAGAAATTAGATGTATTCCCTATTCCTACAATCCCCGATCAGATGACATTCTAAATAAAATTTGGCTATAGAGCCATTCTAATTAATTGTTAAAAGTTCTAATTACAAATATTTTCAATTCAGCTTTAAATGTGTTCAAGTAATTAATGTTTTTAAGTTCGTTTAAGTTCATTTAAAATCAAAAATTTACACCTGTTCCACCAAATCATCTTTCTTCCAAAAATACAAAACCAATTTGATTCGGATTGAAAGTATAACAAAATGTATGTAGTGCCGATGAGTTGCGTTATCCATAATATCATTTTTTAAACTATACTCCCAATAATGCAATAATAGGATGCGACAACCTTCCCTCCACTGTCTTTCTGCCATTTTCCATGATCGGAATGATTATCTCCCCATGTTTTTAGATAAGCCCAATTGGCACTAAAACGGCGATACTTTGGCTTAAGTGCATCTAAGCCACTTACTACCTACCTATCTCCCCATTTTCATCATTTCAACACAATCCTCTATCGACTCTAAATGGGTTTTTTTTAATGAATGTGATGAAAGAAATACACTACAAAGCGTCTTCTTCTCTACTGTAGAGTAGTTTTATCGGAGGTCTGCACAATCAGTGCGGTTACCAGGGAGCGTGAAGCAACACATGATACAATCCTAACCCAGCAGTGCATTCCCCACCGAATAACGCATAAAAAACAGAACACCTCCCACGAAAAAAAATCCGTCCATTAAGGAAGTCCTAGAAACGAAAGCATGTTCAAAGATTTTTTTTTATTTTGCGAAAATTGAAATTCCCTTCAATAAAATAAACTTTTTAACGAACCAAGGTTTTGCTGAAACCTCTAAAAGACTTTAGCGTCTATGCCCCCACTCTGGACACATTCTCTACACACAAAAAAAAAACACCATACCTCAAGAACCGGAAGCCAATAATGAAATTATTTTCACCTGAAAAAACAACCACCCTTCCTTTTACATCGAGTCAATGGAGAAAAATTACCGTTTCTGAGTCCCAACCCATTTCGCAGCGGTGGCGAAGGGAATTTTAAATTTTCCAATATGGCGTCTATGGCATCCGGTGCGTGCGTAGACAGCATCAATCGCCGATCGAAAATCATTTCCATGCGATTAGATAAATTAATTAAATCGCCCGCTTTCCATTTAATGGATTGCCTCGGACAGACACCGGAAAAGGGGATGCGGATACCGCCAGGAAAGTCCCGACAGCAACACCAAAATCGTGTGATTGGCTGTAACAGGAATGTCTTTCCATTCCTCGCCAACAGACGCTGAAGGTACGTGCGATTTTTTTCTTGTTTTAATCCATAAATGAAAGAGGCCAAGAAACATTGTGAAACAATGCGCGGACTGGCAGGGTTATGGAAATCGATTTAATTATGGTTAACGTGTAACTGGGCTGTAGAAGTGGAAGTGAAAATCAACGGATATGCTCATCGCTGGTTTGCTGATTTAATTAAGTAATTTTTCAATCGAAACTTGAATTAAGAAGAATTATTTGGCAGAGGACGCGTACTCGGCCCTGCAGAGTGGTTGAAGTGATTTATAAGGAATATCAAGAAATTATCAGATGGGGTATTTTCCGTTCACCAAGTAGGGTAGGTTGCTTAACGTATCGTATCACTTGATATTCATTAAATTGGAGAAGTGCAGGATGGAAAATATTGCAGCACGAATTAATCAAGCAAAGTGGTTGCAATATGACGAAAGAACATGCTTTTACGCATTCAATTCGGACAGAGTTAATGCAAGAGATATGGCGAATATGCTACTTTGCGTATGTTGCCTTTTAAAGTGAAGGAAATGTACACAGACAATTAATAATTCAAGAGCACACTTTAAAGAGTTATCCACCACCCATTGTCTGCCATAAGAACGTGTGGCGGACGTGATATCTACTACCTCTTAGATGTGTACTTATAGAACAGTTAGGGCCAAAGCCTAGCTTCTCAGCAACCAATCGTGTTGTGCTATTGATCTCTCATGAGTAGAGAGGACCTACAATTCTATTCAAACTCCGAGCGGCCACGTTTAAGATGCACTTTCTAAACAGTTATTACTCTTTGAGCATTGTCAGTAACTTGAAAGATCCGTCAGGAAAATTATCTTTTCTTTTGTTGTTTGTACCTGCCGAGAATGTAACACAAGCAGCTAGGTTGCCACGCCACGGTCGTCACCAAAGGAGATGACGGTACATGCACCAACTCATCTGTAAGATATGATCTGAGGGAAGCACACGCGAGTGGGATCTTAGTATCGTTTGCGGATCCATGAAAAAGAGATCCCTTCAAACACTTTGGCTTCAAGAGGCAGTCGTGTAGTACTTCCCTCTCTCGAAGGATCAAGCAAACACCATAGAACCCTGTCCTGCTCTAAGTCGCGGAAGCCTGGAGAATCACAAAAAATGAGGAAGCCCTTGGTTTTGTGAGAGAAAATTTCTGCGTTCAATCTTTCCTCCTGTTGGCGTTGATGATTTTTAGAGAAGAAAAATCAACGATGAACTATGCGGGTTGTAGAGCGACATGAGCCTATTCAGGCGTCTACGGATTCAACGCCTAAGATGACTGGGCCATGTAGAGCCCATGGACAATACAGCTCCAATCAAAAAAGTGTGCTTACCCGAACTATTGGTACAACGCAATAGATGACGTTCACAGAACTGGTGGCGCACATAAGTGGAGAAGGACATCAACCGAGTTGGCGTGCCAAATTAATGGTAGATCGTGCCAGCTGGAGAGGCTTATGGACAGAAGAAAAGATCGATAACTTCTTTGTCCTGTCCAAAATGACAACTGTAGTAAGCCCATATTTTAAGTGCTTGCCGTAGGAATTTGATTTGGCTGTCCAATCCTAAAAGACAAAGGTTAGGCACTTGTTCAGCCCAAGAAGTTTTTAAAAATAAATTTAATATTGGTATTAGATTTAGTAATCTTTCTCTCGCATTGTCCCCACAGATCTAACTAATACCCGTGTATGGTGACTTTTGATGAAAGGTTGATCACTTACGATAACGCCATCAGGCCAGGATTGACGGCCAGAAAGTTCTTGCTGGTAATTTAGTGGGTTGGCATGGAATCATCTACTATGAGCTTATCTCCTATTGCAAAACTCTTGATTCGGACCTGTATTGTCAACGTATTGGAACTGTATAGAAACGTCTGGCCGAGAGAAATTGGGTTCCACCCGGCCAAGGCCAGGCCACACACATCGATACCGACTTTCCAGAAGCTGCGGCAGCTTGGTTGGGAGGTCTTTATGTATCCATCATATAGTTCGGTCATAACACCTAGTGATTACCAACTGTTCCTTTTCATGGCGAACTGGCGAAAAGTTTGCCTCAAAAAAGGCTTGTGAAGCAAGATTCTCTCAGTTTTTCGAACGCAGGGACGATGACTTTAATCCACTGGGTGGCGCTGTTGGTTAAGTGAATGCCCTTGCTTAGAGGGGTCCCCAGTGCAAATCCCAGTGAAAGCAAAGCTAGTCACTGTAGTGGTAGATCAGTGGCAGTAGTTTAACTGTGAGAATGCACTAACAGCCCCCTTCCCTACACTGTGCCATGTGTAAAATAAACATTTTACCAACAAAGTAACAGCGTGATAATATCGCAATGTCGTCGATGGCTATAGAATCCAATAATTAGGTTACAGCCAGAGCCATACCGTCGAAAATCTTGGTTTCGTAACTATTCGGAAATGGCGCCCAACGATCGCGCTGGGTGGAATAGCTCCTTGGCTGAGATCTAGGTATCCTCTGCACTGAAGTATCATGCAAAGACGAAGAAAAGCATCCCTATGCATTTCCATTACAAGTTTTTACAATAATAGTGTCCACCATTACATCTTCCTGTTCTGAGTCTTTAATAGGTGGATATTGGTGGAGCTGAAACTGTGGGCACTGCAACTGAACGGATACATCACATTTTACATGGTGCCGCGATTGATCACTCTCGGGCAACCGTGTGACCGCTTTAAGGGCGTGTTTGGCAAATTTTCAATTAATCGAACTTTTTCACGGTTTCGGTACATTAGCCCGCACGGGAAAGAATTGTACCTTGGTCCGATTGTAGCTCCGTCCGAGTCCGAGTGCGAATTTCAACTAATCGAACTTTTTCACGGCTTCGGTACATTAGCCGGCACGGGAAAGAATTGTACCTCGGTCCGATTGTAGCTCCGTCCGAGTCCGAGTGCGAATTTTGAGAAAAATACAAAGCATACACAAAATGTTTCTTCTGTGAAATGTTGCTCTTCTGTCAATTTCTCTTCGCAGTTTCATTCTGAACGTTAAGTTGCACAGGTAGGCAGAAAAAATATATAATAAAAAGTAATTATTTATCTCTTTTCTGAAGTTAGTTTCTGTCTCTTTTCCGCTACTTTAATATATTTCGGTAAGCATATCGATTATCGTATGGTAGCATAAATTGTTGTAGGCATGTGTACTTAAACATTTTTTTTATTTTGGGCTGAAGTGAGAGACGCTCTTAAAATTTGCCAAAACAAGGTGATAAACTTGTTTTTTAATTTTATGCAGTTCCTTTAGAGTGTGTCTTTAAATAGTACTGTAGTCCCTTGTTGAGTTTTAATTTTAGTTATAGAGATCTTTTTTATTTAAAACAATTTTTCGAAATAAACCTTTTTAAATAAGCACAAAAACTATAAGACAATGTTCTGATTTACTGCTTTCTGAAATAAAATTATATTACAACAATGTTTTACTTTTAATTGATAGCAATTAACGCTTTTACCTTTAAATTATAGGAGCCAATTCATTATTTTTGGACCAAGGTACAAGCACATCTTCTACCTTGGACCGTTTGTAGTTAGCATATAAAAGTTAAGTTTTCTAATGAATGGTAAGCAATATCCTTTAGGTAGTTTCGCCATATAATTGATAATATTTTAGGTATTAACTTAAACAAAAAGAAAACACAGTGAAGGAACAGGACATAAAATATTGGCAATAAAGTGAAATCCGGATCCATCACAACACATCTGAGACCAAGGAGAACGCTGGGCGTTATGACATTTGTCACGAATGAACAGGTCATTACTAAACAAAAGACTATTTAGAATTTTATCTTAAGTGCCCTATTATTTGGAGGAAATATAATAATAATATAATATGGGTGGGGCGACAGTCCGAGGCGGACCTGGGCCTAGCTTCTCAGCAACCACTCGTTTTGTGCGTGCTTTTGTTCTTTCACGAGTGGAAGGGACCCACAGTTTAATCCCGATTCCGAACGGCAAAGTTGAGAAGCTTTTTCTAAACAGGAATACTCTTTGAGCATTGTCAGTGACTCGAAAGTGGTGGAGCCGTGAATTATGAAAAGTGGTAAATTCGGGTATCGAACCTGACACCCTCTGCGTAGGAGTCGACGCAATTACCCACTACGCCCCGGCGACCCACCAATTCGGAGGAAATAAAAAAAAAAAAACAAGAAGCAAAAATGAGCCTATGTAAAGAAATAGCGGTTACTTACAACAAAGCTTTAATCCGCAAAGTCACTGTCTTATCAAATTCCCCATAATTAGACAAATGCAACTGAACACATCAAGATCTTAAGTTTGCCATTATTAAAGCGATTTTCATCATAACCAAAATGCTTGTTTCGCAAAACACGAATGAAAACCAGAAAACCCAACTCGCAATACCCAAGACAAGTGCAACTGTAACCGCAGCAAAGCAAGACTCCGTTTCATCTATGGTGCCCTCCCTGTTGCCCTCGACGCAATTATTAGCCCCTTCATTCATAGCAGAACTTATTCAACTGAGAATAATGGCTTTCTCTGAATGTATGTTGCCCTCGACTCTTCAGATATTCAGACATTTTCTTTTTATTTTTATCCAAAAAGGCAGAAACTGAAATGACTGAAGTACGTATATTGAAAGCTGCATGAAAGGCAGATAAACAAATGTAGATTGGACTGCAACGCATTTGGCAAATTGATTCATGCTTCTGCAGCCACTGGAACTGCTAATTTCAACATTTTCTTTTCATTTATTAATCGAAAGGCCTATAAGAGGATAAAAGAAAAACTGACCGGCGGGCGGAAGCAAAGCGCATTATATCACTCGTCCATCCGACCGAAAAAATACATCAGCAAAGTTTCATTAAAATATATATTTTTGGATGGTCGGGCAGTGGAGGCCGGCCGGTGGCACGAGTCGAAGCAGTAGCTGTGGCGGCAGCAGCAGGAGTAGCAACCAAAAGCCGCTGCTATGGTTAAGCCTTTAGGATTTAAGTATTTGCTGGAATTCAATTTTTGCGCTTAAATTAAATTTAATAATGCTGTTTGCATTAATTTCCTAATTATACACGTAGGCGTGTGTGGGGGGAAAGGTGTTTATTTTGTGGCCGAAATGGTTTTCTGGTTTTTTCTGCTGTCGCTGTTCACATATTCATGAGGATTACTTCAAGATGAGATGAGGTTGATTCAAACAAAGCAGTTTAATGTTATGGATATGCGAGCGAACATGTGTGCATGCATTCCTTTAATTTGGGTAATTTTTTGACTACGGCATGTTCGTTTTAGAAGAAAGAAAGAAATTTGGGCCATCAGCACCAGAGAACAGGAGTCGGCGTGGGTGTCAGTGGAGGACCTTGATGGGACTGTTCGCAAGGAATAAAAAGGGTTCCTTATTCTGCATGAGTGGCCGTGGCTGCTGTATATTAATGGGTGGGTACTTCGCCTTCGACGAACATATGTCATCATTCACTCAAAGAGTATGCCTGTCTAGAAAAGGCTTCTTAAATTTGTGCGATATTAGGATTATAAGGACAAGCCAGGCAACCTAGGTAGGTATAATGTCTGTCCTGACAACCTATTGGCCTCGGCGCACTAAGACCAACGTGTTGTGTCCATTGCCCTAGCCATATTTAGGAGTGCTTATCTACCGTGAGACCTACTACAGTTTTAATACCAACCAGATTCGTGTACGAATCCTAGGAGATTTTTCAAAGTGACACCGCTTAAGTCCTCTTGCTATGAGAAGAAGTGCTTTCTTAGAAAGTACCTTCTTTTCATTGCTAGGGCTGGTCATTCGCCGAGCAGATGTTGGATAGACTCTATTTCTTCCTGTCTCCGCAAATTCTGTAAAAGTCGTTATGCGGTATATTCAGCCATTGCATTTATACCTATTGCACAGTGTCCGGAACGGAGTCCTATTGGTGTATGTACATCCCTGCGACTAAAACCGATCAATGATCTTGATCTTTTCGCAGCCTAAGAGATCACCATAGGATACTCAAGTAAATCCCTAAAAGAGACGTGTTTTGTACAGTGCCGGATATTATGGTCCCGCCACATTGTTTTGGCATCTTATTTAAGCGCCTTAGAATTCAAATATTTTCAGACAGTTAGGCAGCACTCGAGTCGTAATAATCCAATCTAATGGACTTCAAAATGGCCAAATGTTCTTGCTACGCACTACAATCCCTCGTCAGACAGAACAAAGTGAGGCTCGACTGGGCAATACGAAAACACAAATCCATGAATTCTCTGATTGGCTAGCTAGGGCTGCCTCAGATTCTGCCTATCTACAACTAGGACTAGTCTTAGGCATTTTAAGCAATTAATCAGGTCTTATTTCTATGATGAAATCCCCTTCCACGACATGCAAAGTATAAGAAAGCTAAAGAGCTCGGCTTAGTCAACTAACGAAATTGTCGAATTTTGGACGATATACCCCGAAAAAGAAAAAAAAAAGACGTTGGCCAGGACAATGGCGAGCGCTATAGATCGATAATTACCAACCTTTTTTGGCCTACATGTGACTTCAACAGGGCGACGGTAGACGCCACATTGGAAATTGTTCACGAGCGATCCGTGTGTGTGTGAGGTGATGTGAACTGGCTACCGAGATAGTGAAATTAAACCCCGTCAAGAAAGCTTACTTTCTCTTTGGGCTTTTCTGAAGTCACAGCTCTATGCGAATATACTACAGACCACAGGTGTCATCAAAGAGACATGGAAAAATTGAGTCCAAGGTGGACATTTTAACGACGTTATATTGCATACGTACAAAACCGTTTTTCTTATTCTAAATTCAGACGGCTGATTGCGTCCACCATAAGCTGTGGGTGCTATTGTTGTCTGTCAAATGAAACGTGATGTGCCGCTCCTCATGTCGGGTAGTAAACATTGAAAACCAGCGTAGAATTCGAAGCACCCACCCACTACTCCATTTCAGGAACTTTGTTATAAAACTTCTCAATCTCAAGTGGGTGATCCATATTGTGATATGACCGGTCTTAAACTAAACATCTACTAGTGGCGAGTATGTGATTAAAACTGGAAAGTGAAATGAAAAATAACTCCATACGATGAGTCTGTCTGTTTATCCTCCTAGTAGGATCTCATTTTCTTCTTATCCATCCTGTTGCCTTCTTCTGCTTGTGGCAGAACTTCAACTGTGTGCTTGTCACAGTTGAGAGTGAAGCTGACTTCACTGACCCACTGGATCAACTATAATAAGACCAATCTTACCGGAAAGCTTTTTCCGAACGTATTGAAAAAGTTCAAAAGCGATTCACCAAGTACATCTTCTTTAAAATGCACTGGAATTTTCATCCTAGCTACAAAGCTAGATGCCAACTGCTTGGTATAAAGTCTCTATCAACTAGACGCACTATCCACGATGTTATATTTGTCAGGGATATACTCTGCAATCATATAAAATGTTCATGTCTCTTATCTGAGATTCAATTTCATATGCCTTCAAGGTCACTCCGTACTTGGGATTTTTTATTTGAAAGGTTTCATAGCACAGACTATGGTAAAAACGAACCATTAACAAGAATAATTCGTGTTTTTAACGAACATTCACAACATTTGGATCTGTCCCATACTAGACAGCACTTTAAAAGTAACCTTTTAAGCCTTTTTACTTTTTAAAATGTATTGAGTTCTGAAATAAAGTATTAACTTATCATTAAATATTGTACAATTATAAAACATTTCACAAAATCTGTTGTAATTTGTAGATTTTAGATAAATAAATAAATAAATAAATAAATAAATAAATAAATAAATAAATAAATAAATAAATAATAAAAGATCCTCTAAGGCAAAGCTTGAAAAACTACAACGCCTCATGTTCACTTGACATTCACTAGCAAGACCTCTAAAAACGACATCTACAGGATCACAAACCATGATTCCGCACCTAATTTTCATTACCCTATTCGCCAAAGGCGTTGCAGCTAAGTCGGCACTGTGACTACAAGTCTCAAATAATTTTAAATTTGGATATATTTTAAATTTTAGATATTGCCAATGTATAAATAATACAGATTACCAACAGCCCATCACTCACCTTGTCGGTAAATTTGCTATAATAGGTCCAACAAGAGCACTTAGTTGCATCGGAGAACTCCATTAATGTTTACATAGACGGCGCCAAGTAGCATGTGCTTGTACACACAGTGCATCACAAGATATAAAAGTCTGCTACAAACTAGAAAGAAGTGGAACTGTTAGCCATCCAGAAAGCATCTGAAAGCCTGAAAAGTAACTCTAACAGCACTCGCATTACTATCTATAAAGATAGTCAGTTAACTTAAAAGTAACTAATAAGTACCGAGTAATAAAGTCCAAAAACTTACGTAACAACTTAAAAATCTTCTGGACCGAATACAACATCGGCAAAACCAAACCAAGAGTTAACCACAATGTACTACTAAGTAGGTTGTAATACTCATAGACTAGGCATGATTACTGCTCGTAGATGCAGAAACTGCAAAGAAACGGCGCAGAGTGGTTCTATTGTATGGAAGAGTTGGAGATAAATCTGTAAAAACAATGCACAAGTATCAAGAGTCCTTAGAGTGGTTCAAAAATGGTGATGTAACTCACGAAGAAAACTTAAGTTAAAAAAAATTCATAACATAATTATTTATAATTGTAAAAAACACTAAATTGTTGGTTAAACTTAAGCTATAGTCACTATGTATATACATGAATTCTATTTTACATTAATTGGCAACACATATTTGTTTGAAAAAAAATCACAAGGCTTGCGTCTCATTACTAAGTGAAAGCGAGACTTTTGTCTTCGATTCTGGCCTTAAAAACGCAATCCAGAAATCAGAGATACCAACATTTGATGAATAACGTTTGTTGCCGTACGAGAAAATGTTCTACTATTACTAATTTGATAATACCTATAATTCTTATTCCGACTTTCCTGAGCCTCCTCTGACAACGATCCGAACGGCAAAGCTGCTGGTAATACTATTTTCTTTTGCTGATATTTATTATTTATCTACAGTTGCTGGCATGTAATACCAGGGATATGAATTTGTAGCGATGTAGCGGTTTCTTGTGCATAAGCTCCAAATATCACCCGAATTGCGAAATTATAAGCCTGTCGCGAAGCGGATACTATCATAAGAAGATAAAAGTAATTACTTTCATAATTATTACAATTTTATGACCTCAAGTATTCTAATTCAGAAAAATAAAAATTTCCTCTCTCTGGCATGTGACTAGCACCATACAGGCATTACAAGGCGAAAATGCCGAAAAATTCACCAGATTGCTCCAATAAAGCATCTCTTTTTACCAAAGTACTAAAGTGTAGTTTTGCAGAAAAACTACCAAAAAAGTTCAACTGTTCAGAAAAAGTTGCTTTCCCATTGGAGCCTCTTGGATCATTTTTTTACAGTCCATCAAACATTGAAATACTCTCTCAAAAAGTGGATTAATTAAAAGCCCGATGAAAAAAATTGATACTGGGTTTGAATAAAAAGGTTGATACAGTTTCAAGGATAATTGTATACTCCTTTAAAAATATTACTTTACGTTCCAACGGGCCTAATTTTAGGAAATATGTATGCCACATCAAATTTGCTTAAAAAATACGTCAATTTTTGTACATTTCAAAGTCCCAACTCTGAGCTAACGGTTCAGCTAAACTGATCATAAAAAGTCAACACAATTTTGGCTTTTCTGGTTATCATATTTGTAGAATCGAAAAACCTATAGCATTTGGCCGAGAAATATATGTCATTTCGGGTATTTAATTCCACTCCGGGACCACTGTGCGGCTTTGGTTGAAACTCCGGAACTTCCTTATTTCTGCCCGACCTCAGATATAAAACTCTAGATGAACCATTTTAGCCGTGATGTGTCGTGAAAACACATCTCAATAAGTCCCACTGGAATATTTTGTTAAAATAAATCGACAGTGGCCTACAACTAGATATCCTCTGTTTTCTGCGAGCACTGGCACTGAAGCAATAGGTCTATATGAGGCTGACCCACAAACTCCTAACCTAACCTACTTCCACTTGCACACGCCTCATTAAGTTGACGCTTTTTTCCAGTTGTAAACGCCACCTTAGACGCTCTGTTGCATTGTCCCACAAGCTTGGAAAACATCATATTCTGTAACATTCTTTGAAAAGTATGATATTTTAATACCTCGCCCCTGCGAGGCGACTGCATTCTATTACTCTGAAAAAGGGTATAAGTTCAACGGCTGCGGGAGTCTGCACAATTTCCCACTGCAGACCAATTGTGGCGGTCGGTATCATTCCACCTTGACCCCTTATCTGTTTCGAAGGTAAACAAACTCAGCTCTTCGCTCTGCAGTTGACCCACATATTTACCCTACTGCTGCATTATTCCCTGTCTCTTAATGATACTGTTGTGATACCACCGACAACTAACCAACCAAAAAAAAAATCAATTAAACACACAATATCATGCGCTTAACTGATGTTTATTTATCCATTCCATGTCACTTGTTTCCAGTTAAATTGTTTTTATTTTTTTTAGTTCACGAACCTGCTAATTTATTTATTTGTTCATTTATTTATGCTTAGCAGCGATTCGCGTGAAATATATTTTTCGGGCAAACAACGTCCACCAAGGACGCACAAATGAAAATTAGACATTCGCTGGATGTGTGCATAATTTATTTACAAAGTAGTGCAACTTCAATTTCAAATTTTAAGCCCCCCAACGTCAGCTTGGAAAACCAATCATAAATAATTTATACCAATCCCTAGTTCATTGTAATGTTATTAAAATGAAAAAAAAAGAGAAAAAATAATAAACTAAGCGATTTCCATTTGAAAGTAAGTGAATTCCTCAGTGAAATGAAATCAATTCATTTCGGGACCTACCTACGGTCGAAATTCACCCCCAATCGATGGAGTCTAAAACAAAATATGAAAAATGAAAATTAAAAAACCCTCCCTGAGGGCATGCCAAACGAATGGAAAGGTGAACATTTCGGAAGCACCATCGAGGGCCGAAAAATGTTGCCTTTCCTTTCATTTCACCGACAAAATTCCACCATCAAAATTATGAAAAATGAAATTAACCCCATCAGTCCGATCCGAAGATACACGCACGCCTCGGACATCAGTGTGGTGACTCCGCCCGAGGACCGCTCCCAGTTAACCCTTAACTGGAAAATCAATTTACTTAATACCCCCGCGTCGTGTAATGATTCACTTCATTATCCGCCATCAGCTGAGTAATAACAAAAATATTTTCACAATGAATCGCACGGGGGCTTGGGACATGATTAATACTTTCCTCATGTCTGCACAGCCCAGCGAGCCAGCACGAACGAGCGAACTAACGTCAACCACGTCTCTGTGTCATGAATGGCCCACATTTGGAATAATCAAAAAAAAAAGAAGAAAAAACAGCCCTCATTAAGGACGAATTGAAAAAAGGTAAAGAAAACTACGGGGATAGGCACATAAATTATGCCTTCTTCAGTTATTCATTAAAACGTTGAAACTGTTTGACATTTATATCAATTAAACGCGCGCGTTCATACAATGGAGCAAGCTCTTGTTGGAGGAATGGAGAAAGTGTAAGGCTCTGCTCGCGACTTACTGCAACATCAAGGATCAAGTGGGAAGTGGTTGCACTTTCTGGCATTGAATGAAAGTTTTTCCATGCCATTACACCCGCTAGCAAAATGCATTTGAACACAAGCATTTGACTTTTTTGCTTTTTGTGAATGTGTTTATTTGTACATTGTATGAGAGAGAATTCTAAGATGTGCCTTGGCACATCGTGCTTATGCAGAATCGGGGGAAAAGTTCACTTCTTATTTTCAGTGTTGATAAAAGGCAGGAGGGTTGAGTGAACTGCAGATGCTCTCTTCGCGCCCGTCTGGAAGTCACTGAATTGAGAATACGATGCGGATGATGACACTTGGAATTATTGAACCAGAAGCAAATCGAAACTGATTTCCTTGAATTTGAACATCACTCGAAAGAAACAAAAAAAAATGCAAAGATTAATGGACATCGACAAACTTGACTTTTGCCGTTGAACTCTGAACGATGCGACGAGTTATTTGGCAAACACAGATTTTTATCGTCATGCGAAGACCTTAAGGCACACAAGACATATGCAGCTATTTATTTCAAGCGAGTGGCTTTGTTTATGTACCGTAAACATTGGAAATTCACTTCGGCGAAGAAGGGTTGAATGGCACTGTCACAATCCTTTTCGAGTGCCTTCTACTCTTTAAGACAAAATCAATCCTTTTAATCCGCAGATCCACAAGCAAATCTTTGTGTATAAGTACGTGAAGACGTTACACTTTATTAAGCAAACGAAATTATTGGTACCAGACTATGTCTAGCAGGGTACGAGAGCTGTTCAGTCAAACACTTGGACTTAAGACGAACTTCGCTTATCATTTTACAGTGATCGAAAGAACATTGGTAAAAATGGAAAAAAAGTGAGGTTCGTTCAAAGCACCGAAAACACTTCTTGTATCGAGGCAATACTGTTCACTGAACTTCATTGAGGTCATACGAGCAGAATAGATGTAAACATGAATGACATGCCCTCCAGTAGCAGCATATCAACATTCTAATGTGTTTATAAACATGCATACATGGACACAGGTCTCTAAGTGGACGCATCATATGGAGAAGTCAAACATGTGTCTCCCAGTCCACAAAGTTCGGTTACAATCGACTCAAACCCAAGCACAAACAACCTGTTGCCAAGCAAGTTTGACAAACAAAAGACGCCGCGGCAACAAGTGTATACAAACATGTATGTATGTTGCTTACGAACTATTGTCACGTGTCTCTTTTCTGCATGCTCTCTTTTTGTAAAGCGTCCTTTTTTGTCTCCCTTTGTCGGTATTGCTTAAGTTTGTATTAGCTATTAGCTTATGTTGTAAGAAAATATTGTTCACTCAAGTTTTGGACGACTAAGAATAAGGTCAACTTTGGTGTCTTAACGTAATTTGGTGTTTTGATTTTCAACCGTTTTCCACTATAACATAACTCA
This sequence comes from Eristalis intricaria, assembly GCA_964034865.1. NCBI lineage: Eukaryota > Metazoa > Arthropoda > Insecta > Diptera > Syrphidae > Eristalis > Eristalis intricaria. The sequence continues at coordinate 80,383,694 of OZ035874.1, forward strand.
ACAGAACATCGATCAAAATAACGTGTTCATGAGATAACTAAGATAGTAGCAATTCTTAATGACACCGTCATAAGAATTCTGGATGTTCCTTTGGCTATTTAGAAAGTGGCAAGTGGTACTCAATTTCTTTGCTAATAAATAAAAGCAAAGAGCTGTTACAAGCATTAACAAATGACATAAAAAACACACTTTTTTAGATGAGAGCAAATCTTTACGGGTCGTATTGCAAAGCAAATGTACGTTTGGAAACAGCCAAATGCTGTGCTCTACCCGAGGTAAGATTAAGCACGGATGTGGTCACGTTATGCTTCGTCAGTGGGTCTTCTGCTGGAGTGGAAATGGACGGAAATATATACTTGAGCATACTGCTCAAAAACTAAATAATAATGAGAGTTTTCGAATGTACCACGACAATGCTTCCAAGTAGGGATGTTCGATGTTGGCAAAACATCGATGTTGATATCGATGTCAACATCGAACACAAAATATCGATGTTTGTTAACATCGAATTTATTGAATTCCGACTAACAGTGTACAAAACTAAATGCATGCAAATTAAAACACAGTTGAGTTAGCTAGGTTGTGAGTAAGGGAACACATTCGCTCTCATTCAACTTTATTTTCAAACTGATTTAATTTCAAACATATTTCCAATTGTCACTAACCTAGTATAATGCCGATGCACATGTCGTCGAACATTATCTCGTTTTCCATATCCTATTACATTACTTAAGACATATGGGGTGAAAAGAAATCAAACCCGATAGTGAGGGTAAGACCCTGTAAGGTCTGAAGAACATTAAAAAGTGATTTTATGGGCTTTCGTTGTTTTTAAGAACTTAATTTTTTTTTTTCAATTTTACGAGTATGAATATTTATCTGGGGGATGGCAGATGTAATGCAATATGAAAAAATTAAAAGTAAACATTAACTTGCATAGTTCGTTACCGCACACTTCACATCAGAAACCAAGAATAAAAGAATACAAAAAAAACAAGAAACTCAAAGCATTCTCAATACTCGATTTTATACAGACTCAAGTCGAAACATTCCATGAATGAATCCAATAACTTATCAGTGGTATTTCTACGAAAAACTTACGTCTTTAGCTGCGTTTTTTTGCAAGCGAATATACGCTTAAATTTCAATTTGCATGTAAAATACACTAACAACGAGTCCTATATCCGATTAACTTACTCATCATATCTATCGCCGCTTAAGGAATAAGCGCGGATAAAAACAATGCGTCCAATCATTATTTTCTGTGTGTTCATTCCTGAATTCATTCATTCATTGTTTAGGTTGCTGTATGTGGCTTACACTTGCAGGTTTGGTTGATGTATTAGATCATTTTTAATTTTGTTGGCATCCATAAGTATGCAATTTTTGGAATATACAGAGTGTCTGCTACACTATTAAGTGTTTTTGCCTTTAAAGTGATGGTCACGTACGTGGTTTAAAGTACACAGTCACAAAACGAAGATTGTGAGCATCAAAGATCAAAAATCACCTTCCACGACTACACCCTTGAATGCTTAGCAAATGTTATAAATGTTGTCGGTGCTGCCAAGATTTTATGATGAATCATTAAGCGCCAATGATCGTTTTTTTGTGCACTTCAAAACTAAGCGTATATACGCTTGCAAAAAAACAAAGCTTTTATGATCAAATTCCAGAAAATTATTCAAAATCATTATTCATCGAAGGCCGATGTTCTGTGCTTAACATCGATATATGGCCACTTAACATCAATGTTTTGCCAACATCGGTGAATAACGAAAATCCCTACTTCCAAGCAAAAGCTAGACGTAGTGCAATCTTTTTCATCAATTCGTGTGAGAAAATCAAATCAGAATTTGGAACTGAAGCAAATTCAAAATGTACTGCGTTTCATAAAAGTTTCTGAGACTGGATACTCCTGGCTATACAGATATGAAGGAATCGACAGAATTTAGCACTACCCTAAGGCGCGAGTTATGAATCCCAACTTAGCATGCATCGAACCGGTTACCAACATGATGACTCTGGAACAACATTGCCAACAATTACTAACAAGCTGAATAGGAATTCATAACCCAGCAACGTGTAGCAAAGTGTATGTCACCGCAGGTTACAAGTGTGTGGAAAAGCAGCAGACAGATGTGAAGAACAGCTAAGTGAGAGTCTCCAAGCATCCACTCTATGCTCACATGTACATCATTTTACTCAGCTAAAAAGTACAGTCTAAATTAGTTAAGCTTGTCTTATAAAATACGATAGAGTTACTTTTGGAAGAGCAGTCAATAAAAGCAGACATTGGTCTATCATTATATATAATTTGTTTTATTGAAATTACATTTATACCTCGCGCTGCAGGTCGCTGAGGCAAATAGTTGAATTTGGTATTGGAGAAATTAGCGCAGATATGAAACAAAAATAATCCGAAGAAGTCGATTCCCAAGTTCTTACCGGCCACTCGAGAGACAATTTACTCGTCTTACTCTCTTCTGAATTGCCCAATTTGTTCGTGGTGTGTGCTACAAAGAGCCAAATTGCTGGAACCACTTGTCATCATCATTTTTAGACAACTATGCATGCATAGAATATTTCTAGTAGTCGAATAATACAATCCAAAAAGGTACGAATGCCCACAAATGGACAAATCACGATCCTCACAAGCACATGTGGATGTATTAACAATATTACCCTGGGCATTAAAGGAAGGTGGCGTGAAAAATTTGGCCACTTGACGATCGTTAAATGGATAGAAGTTCTCGAAAACAAATTTTCAGGTAGTGTAATCTTACACGCAAAGTGGTGATTCGGTGTTTACCTTGCGTGTGTAATCCACTTTTGTAAAGTGTCACAAACACATCAATTTTAAAGTGAACTTAAAATTTGTTTTATCGGTTAAAAAAACAATCCGGGTCATTTACTTCTTGAAAATGATATAAAGCAAATGTTGGCCACGACTACGTCTGTTGATCCATTCGCAAGGTCCAATTTGGGCGGCACGCTCGAGCATAGCGACTTGTGTCTCGCGGATAACAGGAGTAATGTTGGCCAAGCTGCTGAGAACGACAATGACAACTCAACTACAGCAGCCAGTGTCCCTTTACTACTTGCTGGATGTGGTCTAACAGGTCGAGCATGATCCACTGATGTAAACTGGAACTCAAATTTGTGAATGGTTTGGAAATAGTGGTGTGAGTACATCGATTATGCGCACCGTAAATTCCTCGAATCGCACGAAAAACTATTCTCACAGAACGCTGATTTTCGTAATACAGCTAAATAATTTGGAGACGCTGTTGTGGTGTGAGTCTTTCCAAGATGACTTGTCGAATAATACGGAACTAAATGGCGAAGCACTTTGATAGGAGAATCGTGATCTCGTGATCTGTCAAAAAAAAGCCTATTGAAAATCACCCTTTATTAAGTCGTAAGTCTAGGTTAGGCAGGCGGGCTGCTAGTGCATTCACCGGCACATTTAGACCATATTCGTCCATTGTGATACCCATAGTCAAACTACTACCACTGATTGACTACTCCAGTGATAGTGTCGTTAATTTGTTCCCAAAGGCAATTGGTGACTGGACCAGATATGAAAACCAGATAAAAGCGTATTAACTTGGGATTCGAACCGGGGACCCCCCTAACCAGGGGCAGGCACTCAACCAACTGCGCCATCCAGTAGTTAGTTTAGTTTTAGTTTTATATAACTTTTATTTCGATTTGAAATTCATTACATTAATTAGTTATATAATCTAAGTCTCTTATGGTTCGACCTATGGCCGTCTACCAGATTGACAATTTTTTTGTTTTTGCTCTTAAAAGAGAAAAAAGAATTATATATATACAATTAACATTAACATTACAAATCTTTTCATTTTCTACAACGAATTGCATTTGTGCAGTAGTTGTAAAGTAAATCCCACCCTCTGACTTCATTTAAGATTTGAACTGTCCAGAATGTACGGATTAAATAATGTCACTTGAATTTCTTTGAAAACAGAGCATACTACAAAGAAGTGAAATACATCCTCTCGTATCTTCATATTGCAAAGATTGCACAAGATATGTAGCTCTGGACGGTGTAAAATGAAATTCAAGTTCAGTAGCTCTCCTCTGATTTTAAAAATGATGTTAATTTTTTCTTTTGAATTGCCATGTAAAAAGTACGTTTAAATGGTGATTCAGCTTACTGTAATATGTTCTATACTGGGAGGACTGTGCATGCGTTATAAATTTATCATACATATTTCGACCTACTTTTTCCGATTGAGATGTGCTCTTAGATGTTCAGAATGGCCATCGGGTGTTATCCTTATGGTTTCTCCAAGGTCTGATAAAAGGCGCTCCCATTCTGGAATAAAACTTGTTCTATTTCTTATTAGTTTCTTTAGTTTTGGCAACCTATCGTCACTCATTGCCAACTTTTACTATATAAGCAAAATGTAGTCTCAATGTTTCCAAGAACATAGACGGTGAACCAGTCTCTAGATGCAGCGTAAAATTAGGCGCAGCACTTGGTAAACGGAATATTCGCTTTAAGAAATAGCGAAGAAACTTCTCAACTTCGTCAAAGGAACAGTATCCCCACATCTGCACTCCATATAAAAAAAACTGAAGGTGCAATTGAACGAAAGAGTTTCTGCTTCGAGCTATGCGTAACATACTTTTTGATGCAGTGACCCCATACCGAAGAGATTGCTGGTTTGGATTCAGATAGTTTCGCTTTAACATGTTTCTTCATATTAAAGTTAGAAGACACCAAAATTCCTAAGTATTTGTACTCGCGACCAACTTCCACCGCTTCTCCTTGATCATCTTTCGCTTCGAGAATATCTGACTCGTATTGTGCATGCTATTGGTCTACAGGAACGGACCTACAGTTTTATGCCGAATCCAAACGGCAATGTTTATGTAGACAAAATTAAACTAAAATCATTTTTACTTTTGTACGCTACTGTTAGTGCACATAAATGTCACATTCTTATGTTGTATATGTTCATGCAAATAATATAGTCTATGGATTGCGCTATCTGATCGGCTGATTCTACTGATAACTCTCCACTAGCAGTTCTCTCATTATCTATTAATGAATGTAAATTATAGCAAATAAAGAGTCTGTCACTGATCCTCGAACTGAGACCTATGCCTCTGTTTTTTTATTCGGCAAACGCCTCTTACATCTGAGAAGCTTTTTCTAGACAGTTATTACTCCTTGAGCATTGTCAGTGACTCGAAAGAGGTGGGACCGTTATATTTTTGGTCATACCAGGCAGCGAGGTTAAGTTAAGGTATAGGGTCGACGCTATACCCAAAACGCCACGGCCACCAAAACATTTCGTCAAAAATGCATGAATATCTGTCATAAATGGACTAGCTGTGAAGTCGACCATCTGTAATACTTAATTTCTGATTAAAAACATTGAAGGTTTTGACAGATAGATAAAAAAGATTATATAAGATAATTTTGACACACGCACGTTCTACTACTCTAAATAGGGCTAATGAGTTGTCAATATGTTCACAGGACAAAGTGGATTCTATGGGCTTTGATCATAACTGACAATGTTTGATTTTGACACATGTCAGGAATGGATCATGTTTTGTCAAGAGTTGAACACAAAAAGGAAGTCGAATCAACAATATTTTCCTTGATGGACTCAAATTTATTTAGGCATGCGTAAAATTAATTTTTTAATTAATTTTGGGTCGCCGTGGCGTAGTGGGTTAGTGCGTCGACTCCTACGCAGAGAGTGCCAGGTTCGATACCCGAATTTACCACCTCTTATATTTCACGGCTCCACCTCTTTCGAGTCACTGACAATGCTCGAAGAGTATTACTGTCTAGATAAAGCTTCTCAACTTCGCCGTTCGGAGTCGGCATTAAAATGTAGGTCCCTTCCACGCGTGAGACAACAATAGCACGCACAACACGAGTGGTTGCAGAGAAGCTAGGCCCTGGCCCTCTACGGGTTGTAGCGCCATCCATATTATTATTATTATAACTCTGTCTGTCAGTCTGTTACCCTTTTACGTACAAGCCAATGAACCGATTTTGATGAAATTTGGGAGAGAGATTGATTTGATCTTGGAGATGTACTTAGTCTACTTATTCCGGGTCTAAGGGAGAAATGGGGCGAAAACTGCATTTTTTCATCTTCACACAGTCCTGACTCAGTAATTGCTTATCGGATTGAAAAAATAAATTAAGTAACTTAAGCTAATTTAGTAAATTTATCCCTTATTCATTTTAGCTATCAAACATCCTTTTGCATTGTCCTGAAGCTGAGCAATGCTCAAAAGAATGCAACTAATTATCGTTTAAAAAATTCCATCATTAGAGACCATCGGCAATAATCAACCGGCAGTGGCGACTATGACATGGTGTGTGTGTGGGGGTCTACGCATGCAGTAGCATGTATATATATTCGTTCCTGAGTGTATGCATATATATATATATATAATAGATAATAATGCAATATATATATATAATCGAAATTCTAGTGTGTTCTCTCTTTTAAATCGTAACAAAAACAGGTACTACCCTTCAGCGAGATACTCAAATTGAACATGTTTTATCTGATTTTGGGATGAGAAGACCACAAAGAATTGGGGGAGTAACTAGTGATTTAATGCGAGAACTTAAAATGCCAAGTAATTGATGCCGTTCGACTGTTGAACACAGGACAAAGATTAATTTTTGATAAAGTTGTTCAAACAATTGAAAGTGGCGAAGGTGGTTTGTTTTGGATGGTCCAGGAGGCACTGGCAAAACCTTTCTTTTAAATTTACTATGAGCACAAGTCAGGAAAGATAAAAAAAACCTGCTGTTGTTTGTGAGTGAATCGCTGTCGTGCATTCGGGTTACAGGACAAGTGAACGTAATTTGGGATCATACAACGCTTTATACACCACGTGAACGTATTGAACTAATCGAAACGACATTCGATCAGAAGACAGTGAACGTATTGATTTGAATAGTTAATTACGAATTATTAAATATATTAATATATAATAAATCATATAAGTAACAGTTAAAATATAATAAGCACATACATTCAATGCAATGACTACATTTTTTGGGATAAACAAAATAAATCCCTTGCAAAATGAGTCGATGTCGACAACGAAATTGTCGATACTAATTTCAGCACAGGAGTTAGTGCAGTAGAAAATGTGACTCAAGTTCAAGTTTAGAGAGAACATGTTTTAATGCTCCTTATTCTAGCGAACAATTTTAATGAATTTGAAAATCGAAGTCTGATATATTCGTATTTTTGCGTTTCAAATCATTCTCACGATTTGCTTGAGTATTCCTTAGGGTTACTTTTATTTCTTAACTGCTTTGGAACAATCATTCTCTTATAATAATATCTTCTGAATCAGAGGAACTCAAGTAAAGTTGCAAAATGGAATCCATCGCTTGTTACAATCGTTATATTTACATTAATTATTTCATAAATGACGCATGTTTGACGTTTAACTACTACATTTACTACGATTCACTCTATTACAATATTTCCTACACAGAATAATTACATTCCGTCAGCATTCGTATCACATGATCCCAATACGTTCGTTCGTATGACGTAGTAACGTAATTTCTGTTCGTATGATGACGATCCGTTCACGGATGCGGGATTCGACCCCAGCCTTATCTTCGCAGCGTACGCACTCGCAACCTGAGAAATTAACCCCTTTTTTTTAGAGGACGTAATATAAAAAAATTCGTTCACTTTGTAAGAAGTAGTTTCAACTTACAAAAGAATTGAATTCTGGAACATCAAAGTACAACAGAACCACGGGATGCGTCGAACATATGCTGATTGAAAATTTAAGTTTGAATGAAAAAAAAAAATGTTCAGGTTTCTTTTCTAAATAAATTTTCTGAACGAGTGAATTCTCATTTTTGTGATGAGAACCTGCCGATTTACAAACCGGTTGTGATCTGAATCTATATCGTTCTGGTTGATTTGACTTCATTTTAATAAAGGAACTTTGGCAATAAGAAAAGGAACGCACATTCCTTATAAAATGGAATTCCATTTAACCACTCAAAAATAAGTTACTTATGAGTGATAATAGATAAAACTGGATGGAACCCACAATGATTTCCCGTTAATTTAAATAAGCTGATGAGAAAAGAAAAGGGGCTTTGATAATCTTTTCCATTACAAGCCCAACGATTTGCGTTCCTGATAAATTTAAGTAATACGTCTGAAAGAAATAATACTAACCACTCAACGTTCTCCTCCAAGTAAGTACTCCATTCGCTTGTATTTACAAAATTACCTTTCAGAACGCAAGAACCTTTCATCAAAGAGACAATCTCAGAAGAGGAAAATTGTATCTCACTTATCAAGGATTCATCGAAGTTGACTTTTCCGAAAGAAGTGGAATAAGTTTTCTGGAAAATCAAAATTTCCATTTTGCCCAACCACTTGTCCACAACACATGCATTGCGTCCTCTCCTACCTATTTCTATTTAAGATCCACAAAATCCCATTTCCCATTCGAAGACCACTTTGTCGTTGTGTCCTGTGCCATGCACCGATGTAATTCACATTCATATGCTAAGGACATCCATGAAAGCACACATAATCGGGTTTCAATAAAAGTTCACAAGGACGTGAACGAAACACGAAAGAAAAAAGCCACCAAAAATTGTGGATGATAAAGATAACCGAAGAAAATGTCTCCGAAAGGACGAACGAAAAAGAAATAACTTAAATATTTCTACATTACTGATTATATGCATGGTCAGTCCGTCCGGTCCGGTCGAAGGAGCTAGCTACAGACCTGCATGTGCGCGCTGTTGTAGCTGCACTAAGTCGAACAAGAAGTAAGTGTATTATCCTGGTCCGCAATCCATTATGCGACCAATGGGGAATTTTGCCTTGACGTCACATACATACATTAGTTTACATCTGGAAGGGACACACCGACAAAGGAGCACTTGCACTAATGTGGTCAGCTGAGAGACTGAAAGGATTGTAAAATTGTATTTATGGTTTGTTACATGCTGAGCTCTTGTGCAGCACAGATGGTAGGAGCATGTATATTAAATGTCGACTTATAATGGGATTTTCAAAGGTAATTGAAAATACAATGCCGTAATAGGAGGATACGAACGTCTCTCTTGAAGGCTGAGAATGAATTTTCAATCTTGGCTCGAGGTTGGAGCGGCATGTTATCTATGACGTGATAAGAAATTTGCTTTCAGGGAGAAGAATCGTTTGAAGCGGAAAGTGAACAGCTGGATGCCATGCAGCTGCAGTAGTCATGTGCCAACTAATCTGAGACGTTATGGACAGATCACAATTATTGGCCACAGATCTCAAAGAAATTTGAATGTAGTGGAAGGGACGTTAATGGGAGGGTAAGAGACGGACATTAACTGACAATTTTCTAAGAGTTGCAACAAGGAGCTTTCCAGCAAATATTATCTTCGACGGGCATTCAGGTGCCATTCGAGGAGATGGAGTAACATTTGCATGAGTACATGCCGCCTTTAGTTTTGGACTGGTGGAAAAGTCAGTAGCGATAAAATTCTGCATGATATTCTCCGCGGAAACTATAATCGGCAAATGAGAATGTGGTTTCAGGCCAGGCTTAATCAGGCGATGGAAAAATGTCGAAAATCTCACATTCCAATGTACCCCACCCTTTATGGATTTTAAATCCACCTACGATAGCACAGTCAGGGCAGAACTATATAAAGTCAGGAGAGAGTTCGGGCATACCAAACAAATTAGCAAGACTATTTGGCTGACCATGATCGTCAGTGGACTCAGACACGGAATGATATGGGCTGGCCTGCCTTCTCTTCAACCTAGCGTTGGAGAAAGGAATCCAAGACTCAGGTATATCTATAAGAGGTACAATCATCACCAAGTTCATCCAGAGCGAGTAGGTGGCAAAAATCCTGTGGCTACGCGTTAATGAAAGAAAAACACATAGAGAAAGTTCGGCAAATATAACCCACCCTTAACATTTTTAAAAATAAAACTATCAATTTATTTTGAATTCTTTTAATTATTTGTTTTTTTTTTTGTAATCATTAAAATCAATTTACCTTTACACTTAAGTGACATAAAAATTAAAAAAAAATATCAAAATGATATACATAAAAAACTTAAGTAACTTCATATTGAGTTTTCGAAAAACTTGCGGCTAATGTGGCCTATCTAATGTTAAATACGATCTGGTAGTGATTTTTGGGTTAAACTGCACCAAAACGTACATACATTGCTGATCGTTGCCTGCACAGTCTTCTTGTACATACGTTGAGCATAAAACACTGTATACACAAGCTGGCTCAATACTGTCAGCTGGCAGAGATTATGTGTTAAATATGGCCTACTAGACGATATTGCAGGCACATGGTGTAGGCCATATTATACACAATGTTTTTTTTTATAAGTAAGTAAGTAATTCATTTATTTATAATTCATAACAAAAAAAGAAATTATATAATATGCATTTTAAGAGCTATGTCGCAGCCATCAGCCAGGTTAGCTGAATTCCAGATATCTATTTTATATCTTTAACTTAAGTTACAATTCAAGCATATTCAGTCATTAACAGCATTCTTTATTTATAAATTTATTTGAAAAAAACTGATAAGAATTTCCCAGTCACATTCGTTTAGAAGTTGTAAGGTTTCGAGCATTGTCAATGTCTGTTTTCCAAAGAAGGCTATCCTTTGTGGTCTGAATATTGGGATCAACAATAATGGAGACCCCTTTGACTGAACCAACTATAGAGGGATAAGTCTCCTGAACATCGCTTACAAGACCTTCTCTGCCGTTTAGTGTACTTGATAGGTCCATACCAGTGTGGCTTCAGGCCGGGGAAGACGGCAGATCTTGGAAAACACCCAAGAGATGCATATGACAGCGTGCATAGGGACGAGCTATACAACGCCATGTTATGGAATGTCTAGTTTTGACATTCCTGCCAAACTCGTCAGGTTGTGCAGGATGACGATGGAGAATTCTCGCTGCTCTATTAAGGTCGGTAACGAACTCACCGAGACCTTCAATGTCAACAAAGGTTTTAGACAAGGCGACGCGTTGTCATCTGATTTCTTTAACATCACCCTGAGAAAGATCGTGCAAGATTCACACGCCAACACTAGAGACACCATCTTCCAGAAGTCCGTACAACTGTTAGCATACGCGGACGACATTGATGTGATTGGGAGAACACAGCGAGCCGTCAATGAGGCGTTTGCTGGTATTGAAGCGGAAGCGGCCAAAATGGGTTTAGCGGTGAACGAGGGCAAGACGAAGTATATGCTGTCATCGAGAAAGGACGCACAACATCGACGACTTGGCCAAAACGTCACCATAGGCAGCTATAACTTCGAGGTAGTGAAGGACTTCGTCTACCTCGGCTCGCAAGTGAACAGTACGAACAACTACTGTACCGAGATTAAATGCAGAGTAACTCGTGCCAACCGCTGTTTCTATGGGCTCAAGACGCAATTGAGTAGAAGGGCCATCTCTCGAAGGACCAAGCTGACTTTATACAAGACCTTGATCATCCCAGTCCTGCTCAGCGCGGAGGCATAGACAATCTCAAAAGTGGATGAGGAAGTCCTTGGTCTCTTCGCGAGAAAAGCTCTGCGTACTATCTTTGGTCCTGATTGCGTTGACGGTTTCTAGAGGAGGAGATTCAACCACGAACTGTACGGGCTGAACAGCGACATGAGTCTAGTCAGGCGTCTTCGGATCCAACGCCCAAGATGGCTAGACCATGTAGAGGGTATGGACAACTCAGGTCCGTCCCGGAGAGTCTTCAACTCCGAACCAGTGGGACAACGCAACAGAGGACGCCCGAGTTTAAGGTGGCTCCCCCAGGTGGAGAAGGACTTCAACCAACTTGGCGTGAGACACTGAAGACAGCTAGCCAGAGACCGTGCTAGCTGGAGAGGCGTGCTGGTTGAGGCCCAGGTCCACCTCGGACTGTAGCGCCAAATAAAGAAGAAGAAGAATACTGGGCATATACTTATAAAATGAAAGCAGTCTTCCTTCGATTTCAGATTACAAAGCATACAGAATTGGTTGAACTTTCCATTACAGGGGTTACCAGTTAGTGAAAGAACTTCATATCTTGCTTTGAATGTCAGAGATATTTCATCACAACCTATGTGATATATTATTTAAGAACTTTTATTAATATCTTAGTAGTAAGGGAATAATACCGAATCTCTGTAAACAAAGAATGGAATGTATAAACATTGAAAAATCGCTGGCACAATTAACAAACAAATTAAAAAATCATCATAACTAAACAAGTCATGAAAATAGTTCCTTTGGTTCAGATCATAATTAAGTTGACAGTATAGTTTTCTGCTTTCTGACTCTCGAGCTTTTATTTTTAACGCATGTCGGGTTTTGTTTTCATTTGTTTGAATAATACTGTATAGTTGATTTTTCAAAACACGTAGATTGTCCATCTCAATATGTAGGGTTTCGCCACAGTCGTTGCTAATAGTTTGCCACCTTGCGTACAACCAACCTACATTCCTTAACTCCTCCAAAAACAGGGCTCTAATCGCGTAAGACGACAATCCTCTCGCGCTAGCGTATCGACGATAGTTTCGCTTCATGTAAGCATAAAAAAATCGATAGCATCTGAGAGATATCGTTTTGCCTGCTTCGCGTAAACTGACAATTGTCATTAACTATCGTTTCGACAACTGATGTTTGGTGGTACCTATTTCACTATCGTCTTCTATTAAATGATAACAAATTGCGTAAACATATCTTGTTCTACACGTTCGAGACATTTTTAGAGTGATAGGTCGAATTTGTATTAGTTTTGTTCGCCAACTGAAATGAGAATGTGTTAGTGAAATTTGAGAGGGATTAGAGCACAGCACATTACGTGAGAGTTATTATTTTCAAAGAACTCAAACTTTAACGATAGGCGATGATCTTACATAGTGATGATCTTACATGAAGCAAATCATCGAAGTAAATTAAAAGGACGATAGTCGTCTGAAAAGTTACGTGATGAGAGCCCACTTTCTTTGCTATTCTTGAATCATCATATCTGCATATCTTAAGTATGAAGTCAGCCTGTGACTTGAGTGTGTCTGTTGAAAGTTTTTGGTAGACCTGCTTCTAAGTGTATAACGTAATTAGGTGCATTTAATGGGAGATTGAAGAGCTTTTTAATGAAGTTTCTTTGGAATGTTCAGTTTCTTCATACTCATAAGCCCTTCATACTCGCGAGGCATAACAGAGAGTGGATTGACCGACTGAGTTAAAAAATGTCTGACATTTTGCAGATAGATACATTTTTTTTTTGTTGTAGAACACATTTTCCACGAAAAACTAAGCAGACGTTGAGTGCTATTGGCTCTATCTCTAAGATGATTACTGCAATTTAGAGTTGGATTCAGTTTGACTCCCAAATATTTCACCTCTTTAACGGTTTCAAGTGGTTGACCATAGTAGTCCCATTGTCTTTGATTGTGAATTCTTGGAGATCGCGCAAAAACCTTCATTTTCGACGTTTCTGTATTGATTTTTAATCCCCATCTCTTACAGTAACATGACAAGCGGTTGGTTATCATTTAATCAAGCTTAATGAACTTGTTTTTTAACTGTGGTACGACTGGGTCGCCGTGGTGTAGTGGGTTACTGTATCGACTCCTACGCAGAGGGTGCCAAGTTCGATACCCGAATTAACCAACTTTGCTAATTCACGGCTCCACCCCTTTCGAGTCACTGACAATGCTCAAAGAGTATTTCTGTCCAAAAAAAGCTTCTCAGCTTCGCCGTTCGTAGTCGGCATTAAACTGTAGGTCCCTTCCACTCGTGAAAGAACAATAGCACGCACAACACGAGTGGTTGCTGAGAAGCTAGGCCCTGGCCCTCTGCGGGCTGTAGCGCCACCCATATTATTATATTATTATGACTGAGAATAAGAACACGTTGAGTACTATTTAACCTCAAAAAGATATCATGAAATCAACAAACAATCACTGTGAAAGCACATATTAAAACATACCAAGAAATTGCAGTGAAAACAGAAATAACTCAATTACACTTCTATGTTGCACACTTCTCTCACGGGGTATAGGTTCCGGCAGAACCGATTCTAATATGTTTGTTGTAAAATTAAGTTTAACTCTGTGCGTTTCCGCTTTTAGCAAATATAAGGGTGGGCCATATTAAAAAAATGGGCCATATTTGCCGCACTTACTGCTACAACAGTAACAACAGTCAATTTATAGAAGTCTACATTTGAATTAGTGTAATCCTTCAATTACCTTGGGTCAGTAGTAGCCGCCGGTCTTAACATGGAAGAAGAAATACGCAAGAGGCTGATTTAATCCAACAGAAGCTCCTCTATTCATATCCAGAAACCTCACCATGAATTCGAAACTGCTGCTCTGCAAGAATCTAGTCGTCCCAGTACTAATAAAGGGTGTTTCATCAAAGGCGCATCAAATTTTTTTTTAAATAAATCAAAAACCTATTAATATAATAATATGGATGGCGCGACAGTCCGAGGCGGACCTGGGCCTAGCTTCTCAGCAACCACTCGTGTTGTGCGTGCTATTTTTCTTTCACGCGTGGAAGGGTCCTACTCTTTAAGCATTGTCAGTGACTCGAATGAGGCGGAGCCGTGAATTATCAAAGGTGGTAAATTCGGGTATCGAACCTGGCACCCTCTGCGTAGGAATCGACGCACTTACCCACTACGCCACGGCGACCCGCAAAATCGATTAAGGTATCCAAAAAAATGTATTATGAGTTCAAGAACATTTAATGGCAACATTTAATCGCATGGCCAACACAGGCACCTTTTCAATTATTTCATTCACAAGAAAGCTCAAAACAAGCCTTTTCACTGCCATGATGATTATGAACACAAAAGTGTAAAATGACTGCATCCTGTCGGCTGCGTGCGGAAAAGAATTTTTTTTCGATTTGCAGACAAAAACCAGGCACACGATTGGACTTTCGCAGATGACTGTGTTCAAGAAAGCACCCACGATCGTAACTACGCAAGTTAAAAATGTAAATGGCATTTACATCCGTAGAGTAAAATAGTATCTAATAGAGCTTTTGCGAGAAGTATCTTAGTTTTGGTTGAAATGAAACGCTGTGAAGCTCACTGGATTTCCGTAGCCCCGTAAACTCTGCCAATAGTTACATTAATATTGTCAGTCCACGTGAGAGTAAATTGGAAGTGATACTTACGTGCTCTTCGAGCTAAACAATATTTTCCTACCACGTGGACAAAAATCTTGTTGACGTAAGCTGACCTTTTTCCGATCCAGCTGTATTGCTATGAGAAAATCTGCACTCCACACTATCATTCCAGAATAAAGCTGTTACTTAACTCAATGATAAGTTTTCCGCCCCGGTTAATCTGTTAAGTGCTTTCTCTCCGCTAGAAATTATGCAACAGTCAAACACACTTAATATGTGATTCCACTTCCGGCATTAATTTTTATATTCCACTGTATTTACCACAGTCTGGATGTTTAAAACGAGACTGTGGTTATTAGACTATAAACAAATTACCGGCTTTTTTTTTTCACTATCCCAACCAGTCGCTCAGTGCGGAGATAAATTCCACATTTAACATTTTCCTGCACACAAACTACAATCGATTAGATGGAAACGATGCGATGCGGCAGCACAGCTGGATACATATCTGCTAATCAACGTCTGCATGGGCGCCACTTTGACTGGCAAACTGTGGGCGGAGGGTTAACTTGATTGAAATGGGTAAAATCGGTACGTGACCCACTTGCATAATTTAGCTGCACTTAAAATCGCTATTTCGTATATGTGAACTCGCACGTACACGTAGTGAAACTGCCAGCCACTACTGGCATGCATAATTGTGGGAAATCGTTTCGCTTTTTTTTCAAACGAATGGACATCGCTCTCTGGGGAACATGGGCGAAAATAGTACGAACTCAAAATGCGGCCAGTCAGAGTGGCCTGATGAGTCTATATTGATTTGAACGGGGGCGTAGTATGTATGACTGGTCAATTATTAAAAAATGCCTTATGGTAATTGTAGCTGAAGAGATTTTATGTGATTTGCAAACTAGACTGCAAAGTAATTAAGATAATGTGAGTTTAAGTGAATTGCCAAAGTAATTGAGGGAGGGAATGCCTATGGGCAAGTGCCTAATGCTTACGGCTACGACTGTAGCTATTTCGGAGCGATATATATCGATTAGGTCATCAGTCCTTCTTTTCATGTAGGGAAGCCAGGTTTCCTAGAGAGTTTGTACTTGGAAGACATAGTCCATCTTGTGCTAGCTAATGACAGGAAATGTTGGCAGAAGATATTTTTGATGTGGCTTATAGTTGCTATGACCTGGAACCCAGAGGAGAGTTTTTTTTGCACCTGCTTCTGGTCTGTTGAGTGCTTCCTTCCACTGTTGCACACATTTTAAGCAAGTGGTTACTGAGGAGATTGCCCTTATGGCAGTTTTTTGTCGCTGCAGATCGCCGCGGCTTTAGCAAAAATGCAGGTGCTAATGAGAAGTACTTAAGCCTAGAAAATACTCGATTGATCTGGGAGGCGGTAAGAGTTGGAGATATTGAAATCCCCCGAGAAGACCGCTGAGCCTACACCGTGGTATAGCTTAGATCAAATTGGGGAGATCAGAAATTCGTATTCTGAGGCGAGAAATTGGGTTTTCCAGTCCTCTCTGTATAGAAATAGACATTGATCTGAGTTGTCGAACTCTACGGGGAGGGTAATGTAGTGTGTACGAGCTGGGGTTAAGTGCTCACTGCTCAGGTAGGAGGTACAGAGCTCTGCTATGGCCATACGGTGTCGCTGATCATCCTCCCGCTTTCAGAGTCTGATGGCGCTGCATATGACCACATAGTTGATGTAAAGGTCCACTGGGAGGAAAGGTAGGAGCATGTTCAGTGCTTCGGTGGGACATGATCTCATCGCCTAGCAGATTTCGACTCCTGCCGATCTGAAGACTTGGCTTAAGTTATATTTTTTGCTTAGGGCGGGCCAATATCCATAAATTCGTGAGGAACTCGTGTTGAGCATGCTTCTTCTCTTATTTCCAGAGTTTAGCGAATGGAAACTAGACCTTTAACGTAGGATTCAACAAAATTACCCAATTCGTCATGACGCTGTTGATTATAGGTTACTGTCAAGGAACATCCAAAAATGTTGCAAAAGTGTATACAATTTCTATTGTACGCCAACATATGTGAGTCCATAGGCAGACAGACACAATTTGGGGGTAGTCATGAACTTCGCCTTATTCGGCGTCCAAGTATGCTGAACGATGAGTAACTCGTGTCAATAGCTGTGGGCGCAAGAGGTAATTGAGTAGTAGAGCCCTCCTTCAAATAACTAAGGGCATTTACATAAGAATTCATTCATTCCTGCCTATGTCGCGGACCTTGGTCCTTTCGAGAAAAAAGTTCCCGGTTTAGTCTTGGTTCCTGTATGAATGGCATTTGGAAAAGAACATTCACCCACGAACTGTAAGGCACGATCTGTTGTCAGCTGCCTCCACTTTCGCACACCAAGTTGGTTGAGGTCCTTCTCCATTTATGTTGGAAAGATGTTATATAAGATGGTAAGAGTGGCTGACTACAGAAGGTAGTCACACTAAAGCCAAAGTAGGCTATAGTGATACCAAGCGGATTGACTTCTTCTAACATTGCAACTAGTTGGTGCTTATGACCAAGCGATTTAGCTGGCTTATGCTGACGCTATTTAGGCCATTGAGATTATTGAAAGAGTAGGCCGCTAGGTGTAAGACCCTACGATTTGCCAGAACGCTACACGAGTGGAGGACGTGAGACAACTATGCAGCGTCTGCCGAAGTCATTGTATGGAAATAGAATACCAACATCAGTCAACAGTGTTCGGTTATGACGCGTTCTTTGTGAAAATCAGCTTACTCTATGCGAACAAAGTTATCGTTAAGGATTTAGTGCTTGCCATATTTACTTTGGTTTTAAGAAAGGAGGCCCTTCTTCTAGATATTTATGATTGATCATTGAGAGTGTTAAATGAGAAGATGGTAGGCTATAGCAGTCAGATACTTGGGTGCCCACCTCAGACGAGGGTGTACTTTTATCATATTTGTGTCCGGAAACCATTACACCGCACAGCCCATATCTGGTTATAGTCCAACGTCCCCGCTAGTTATTGGCTTGGAATTCGGTGTTGGTAACCAGTGTTTGAAAAACTGCTATGAAATTTATTTGTGCTCCTGACAGCAAGCAAAATGAGAAATTATCAAGCGATGACTGCTGCAGCTGCTGTGCACTTCATCAGTGATCGTTTTCTGGTTTTTTTTTCGACTGTGGCTGGCGCTTTTTTCAGAAGCATAAGCTTAAGCGGATAAGTGGGTTGCCGTGGCGTAGTGGGTAAGTGCGTTGACTCCTACGCAGAGGGTGCCAGGTTCCATACCCGAATTTACCACCTATCATAATTCACGGCTCCACCTCTTTCGAGTCACTGAGAATGCTCAAAGAGTACTCCTGTCTAGAAAAAGCTTCTCAAATTCGCCGTTCGGGGTCGGCATTAAACTGTAGGTCCCTTCCACGCATGAAAGAATAATAGCACGCACAACACGAGTGGTTGCTGATAAGCTAGGCCCAGGCCCCCCCCGGACTGTCGCGCCACCCATATTATTATTATTATTATAAGCTTAAGCAAAAGGAGGAGTTGAAGGCAGTCAAAGCTGTAAGAAGCAAAAATTATACAAATTTTGTCTTCGACTGAAGCAGTTCAAGCGCTGTTGGTAACATCGTATAAGATTAGACTTGAAATGCTAGAGTAGATCTGAGTGGTTTACGCACCAGGTAGCTCCTGCTGACTGGGCTCCAGAACTAACCATAAGCCAATCTGCATCTGACCCAGGTACAGACTCAATCCCTCCCATCTCTCGTAAGCAACCGCCAACTACTGCCGTCGAAGATGGATTTGACCAAGTGAAGTTCGTTGACAGAGGCCAAGACCAGACTCCTGTGCATGCAAGTGGCTATTTCAAAGCATTGAAATACAGCTAACTTTGCGTGCCTAATTGGAGGAAGATGGCAAAAGATCGTATCAGTTGGAGAGGCACGTTGGTTGAATGGAATACGTCAATCGAAACTCTGAATATGATATTGCCTAAATGGCTGTTTGAATAACGCAAGGCCTTCTGTTACATCTGTCTTCCTGCATTTCGGGAACGACAACAGGGGTACCATTAGAACCGTCGGTGTGTGGATTCAAAAATATTGTCGTACCCCTTTGAAAAGTTGACTGTGGAATTTAACTCTCCTCTCCGATCCAAGCTTGCAATGGTGTACTTTCCCCTTCCATAAAAAAAACGCCACACATCCGCTTCCAATGTTGCGAGTGCTTTGTCACTCTTCAGCTCAGTCATCCCTTTCAGTGTCCTTGTTCATAACCATTTCGAATGCTTGTCCTAGCCCCCCCACACATCGGGTTTTTCCTCTTTTTGAATTACAATCCATTACGATTTTATTACCAACAATCAATTTCATTGCAATATTCCCTCCAGCTCGAGGCGGGAATCAAGTCGGCCAAAGTACTGCCGGAGTATCTGCGCCTACAGACTGAACCGAAAATGTTATTGATCGACGTCCTCTATCGGGCGACCTCACATTTCGCATAGCCTTGCTTTTGTTGCTGCCATCTTCTGATGTATTTTATAAATTTCCACCTTCGGCTACTGGCGAGAGCATAAATTTGTCCTTACACATTATTCAGCTGAACATTTTGTTTAGTACATATATTCTGTCACTGCCAATAACGGTAATAATCATTATTGATGCCTAAGTCGAGTGGGCCCGCGGCGGCGGTGCTTGGGAAACAAATTTCGCAATTTATGTCGAGATGCGATGGTATTTTGACGTGTTTTTTTGATGTGTTTGCCCTCGGTAGACAGCGGACACATAGCGACCACATCACACGACCACACCACGTCACATCATTCCCCAAGGAGGTGAACAAAAGCGGGTTTTAATAATGTTCGTTTTTACGCTCCATCGAAGGATAACGCAAAAAGTAACGTTGGAATCAGTATAAAACCGAAATCCGATTATGGGACAGTTGAAGCGTCCCGAAAGGACACACGCATTATCAGTACGCGTGCAGAATGAGTAATCGTTTCGCGAAATTCTCGCGTTAATTGCGCCCACATTCGGTGAATATTTATACATATTCAGTGCAGTACGTAACGTGAGGTTGGGAAATCACGAACTCAGTCCGGCTACGTGATGCGGTGCAACACCATAAAACAAGGACAAAAAAAAATAAGTGAAAACAACAAACTCAACGCATCACTGTGCACTGGCAAGTAGGGGCACATTGGTGTCATAACAATATAAAATTAATTCAACTAATTTAAAAAAGGAATTATTTTGTTTTATCCGCTCCTCACCGCTGTTCTGCTGTGTCGGATTGCGATAGATACGGCCTGTATTTGATCGGATTCGATGGCTTAAATGGCTTTAATAGCCTTTTGTACCTCCTCTGAAGCTATGGGAGTTTTTTTTTTTTGTTTTTGCTGAACGCAAGTTAAAGCTTTATTTTATTCATTAAAGTTACCGCCACCGCGCCGCATTAAAAACTTAAAAATTACTTAATTAGTTTTCGAAAAGTAACCGGATATGGTCATTCGGCCATGTGTTAAAACCAACCGCACAGCGGATTAAATATCGGATGGCTGGGTTTTATTATTCGATGTGTCTATTGTCTGGAAAATATCTGCTCACATTAATTAGTCGCGTTCGGAGTGGTGTGAAAAATGCCGATAAAGAAACCCGATACTGTTTTTTTTTTGTTTTGTAGTGTTAATATCTAGTGCGTTATGACAGCTGCGGCGCAGCTGAATTGTAAGTGGGACATACGATAGGTGTACATTCTAATGACGACTTTTAGGGATAATTCTGTGTTGTAGTCT
This sequence comes from Eristalis intricaria, assembly GCA_964034865.1. Classification (NCBI taxonomy): domain Eukaryota; kingdom Metazoa; phylum Arthropoda; class Insecta; order Diptera; family Syrphidae; genus Eristalis; species Eristalis intricaria. The sequence goes on from OZ035874.1 coordinate 80,404,632, forward strand.
CTCTCACAGTCGGATCGAAAGGTGGAGGGTGTAGGATTCTACTCCAAAAATCTAAACTCTGACCTTTCTTTGAAACTCCGCGATCACTCTAGACTTTTTTAGTCAGATACCATTGCTATAAGGGTGGCACTGTAGAAGCACTGAAGATACCACTATTTGATGGCATATAAGCCCCTTGGCAATGTCTTGTTCCACTCAGAAACATCGCTTATTATTTCTTAACGAAATGAGTAAGCCCTTCAATATATACCGGTTGAAGGACATTGAGATATACTGCCCAATGGCACAGCTGGGAGCTCGCTACTTGTGGTACGACCTTTGTACCTCACACCAAGGTGACTCTCAACGCTGCTCGTTACAGCTTACCATCTTCTTAAGATTCACATGGTTGAAACAACCAACCAAAATTCACCCCATGCGTGTGACTGCTATCTATTGCCAGCCACTCAAACCTAGCCTTACCTTCGTCTGGAAAGTGCCAATGTTTGAGACGTAAGCAAGATGTGCAATCGTCTAAAGGTCAAACCTAGACATCCGGTGTAGAAGTTGTTACATCACGAAAACCACGCCCGTTTCTCTTACCATGTTATCCACAGGTTTGACAAAAAAATAAACAATGCAACAAATACATGTGAAGCAACAAAGAAAACACGTCTTGTTTGTTCGAAATCTTGTTTGGGACTGACTGTTTGCGAGTGTACAGCTGTGTACATTAACATACTATTTTCTTAAAACTGACTTAACAGAGGCAGCGTGTTAGAATTCTTAAATATGAACACAGGGTGACACGAATTCCTAGTCAAATGTGTGCATCGATAGGGACCGTGAAAGATACCACAGCAAAATGTTTTGCGACCAGACACGCATCATCCCTTAACATGGGACACTGTTCAGAGAGCAGCTACTAGACATCAACAACCATCCCAATAAGGCAATTAGGAACCTAAGAAGCAATCCCCGAACAACGCTACCTGAACGCGATAAATCTGCTAAACGAGTAGAACTTCCCAACGACGCCGAACAACGAGCTTCATAGATTTTACCAGAGCAGCAATAACAACCACCATCGAATCTAAATCTGCCACCACTCTAACCCACCACCACGAAATATGAACAATAAATACACAATAAATTTATAAAATATTGCTGCTCTACGGTGCGGAGGCATGGACAATCTCAAAAGCGGATGAACAAGCACTTGGTCTTTTCGAGAGAAAAGTTCTTCGTTCAATCTTTGGTCTTGTTTGCGTTGATGGTTATTGGAGAAGAAGATTCAACCACGAACTGTACGGGCTGTACAGCGGCATGAGCCTAGCCAGGCGTCTACGGATTCAATGGCTAAGATGGCTGGGCCATGTAGAGCGCATGGACAACACTGCTCCAACCCGAAGAGTCTTCGACTCCGAACCAGTGGGACAATAGATGACGCCCACGGAACTAATGGCGCACCCAGCTGGAGAAGGACCTCAATCGACTTGGTGTGCGAAGTTGGAGACAGCTGGCTAAAGATCGTGCCGCCTGTAGAGGCTTACTGATGAGGCCCTGGTCCACCCCGGAGAAGAAGAAGAAGAAATTTATAAAAATAAATAACTAACGTTAACTTAAACAAAGCACATCAGTTGGGCCCCTATTGTTAAGCTAACACTCTAACCTTTCGTTTGTAACCTTTTAAGTGCGTGTTTCATTATTGATCGTGTTTTAATCATTAATACGTTATGACATTATTATTTCATAACGTCCGAACTATCTAATATAAGCCAGCTCAACCATAGTAAGTTACTGTCGGACCACATATAGACAAAAAACTACTCAAATGCGAGTAGTAGTTAAATACAATACGAAGTATATGCTGTCATCAAGGATGGACACACAACATCGACGTCTTGGACAGAGCGTCACAATGAGCAGCTATAACTTCAAGGTAGTCAAGGACTTCGTCTACCTCGGCTCCGCAGTAAACAGTACAAACAACATCAGTACCGAGATCAAACGCAGAGTAACTCTTGCCAACCGCTGTTTCTATGGGCTCAAGAGGCAATTGATTAGTAGAGTCCTCACTCGAAGGACCAAGCTGACTTCATACAAGACCTTGTATAATGGGATGATCCCAGTCCTACTGTACGGCGCGGAGGCATGGACAATCTCAAAAGTGGATGAGGAGAAAGAAAAGCTCTGCATACGATCTTTGGTCCTGTTTGCGTTGACGATTTCTAGAGGAGAAGATTCAACCACGAACTGTACGGGCTGGACAGCGACATGAGTCTAGTCAGGCGTCTTCGGATCCTGCGCCTAAGATGGCTGGGCCATGTAGAGCACATGGACAACTCAGCTCCGGCCTGAAGAGTCCTTGACTCCGAACCCGTGGGACAACGCAACAGAGGACGCCCGCGTCTAAGGTGGCGCACCCAGGTGGCGAAGGACCTCAACCAATTTGGCATGCTACACTGGAGACAGCTAGCCAGAGACCGTGCTAGCTGGAGAGGCTTGTTAGTTGAGGCCCAGATCCACCCCGGATTGTAGCGCCCAATAAAGAAGAAAGAAAGTTAAATATTTAAAAAAAGATTAAAAACACTTGAAGCATTTCCTCGTTGGCATGTATTTACCCACGTCTTTCGCTTCGACGTTATTCTTACTGACAATTTACTACGAATTTCAGCTTGAATACATTGAGTAATTCTCATCGGCTTGAGGCTATACCTTACGTACCTCACTTATCAGTAGACATTTGTCAGTTCTTTGAGATCGTTCAATGCATAGCTGTTGTTGCGGTTGAAGTAGCCGATTAGTACACTTCTGAAAATCTGAATTCTCTTGCTTTTGAAACACAAGCTATGGTGGATGGGCCTTTACACACAATTGGGAGAAAGAAATTATGTATTATACGTATTATAAGTCAACACAGTTTATAACGACATCGGTTAAAACGACTTATCGGTTATAATGGACAATTTCGTCAGTCCCTTGAAGGTCCTTATAGCCGCTTTTGACCGTAATTGAAATGATTTTTGTTTTTGTTTAAACAATGATTTTAGTGAATTTCCAAATATTCACTTCTCAAGATACATGTCTTTTCTTCGCACCTGGGTTGACTGCCAACAGCTACCGTACGCCTCTTTCTGGTCTCTGTACGGGCGGATCAGGTGCCTTGGCAGTCAAGTCGATGCCTGTTACACTAGTAACATCGTGTCAATAGTAGTTCGTATTAGAAAAAAAGTAAAGACGGAAAAATAAAATTGTTTGTCAATTTATTCGAAAAGCCACCTGACGACAAGTTGTACAACATTTCACTCAGTAATCACTAGCAACAATGAGTTAAAAAAAATGTTTATCCGAACCGTTTGGCTTAATGTACTCCATGGACATATGCGCGTTTTGCAAATCCCAGCAAAATAATTTAGAGAATGAGAAGCAAATGGTCGGTAATAAAAACAAGGAAATAAGGAATTAGAAAATGCGGAACCCTGTGGCACGCCAGCATTTACTTAGTTAAGGCGGATTTTGTGCACTCTGTGAAATGGTTGTTGCTCCGTGAGTTATACCACCAAATCACGAGTAACCCGAGTATTGATACGAAAGGCGTACTGTCGGTCATAGAAAACGTCATCGTTCATTATTTGTTTACAGAGTAGCTTTTCCATGGTCTTGAGAAAAATAAATGTTAGTGCAACTGGTCGATCGCCACTGGTGAAAAGGATCCAACACTTTCTTGGCATCGGCTGAGCAGTGAACAAATGCAAATTTCCATCCGCAAGACAAATATAACTGCATGTGAAGAAGAACTCTTCTTTGGACTCGCTGGAATAATATCAGCGACCACGGACTCTCTCAGGACTCTTAGAACTGAACGAGTCAAAATAGATTCATCCCACTGCATTATCTTCGCTCTTGAGGACAGGAGAACCCCTAAATCTTCTAGGCAGAGTAGAGTCGCAAGCCGTCGAATAAAATGATTATCTTCCCAATCGGTGTAACAAATAATTCATTTGCAACGAAAATTGGAAACGAGCATAAGAAAGAGGGAAGTTGTAAAGTATTGCATGTCTTATTAGCTAGTTCCACTTTTGCTACATCCTCGTCGCTACATCCGAAGCAAAACCTCTTTATTCCGTCTGTGTATCAGAAAGTTACCATTTCAGACTATCGCAAGTTACGCTCCGCTCCCCAGCAGAGCAACGCTCACTTTGAATAACCAATAAGCAATTAACATCTCTTCACAAACTGCACTTATTAGCAATTTTGAACTGGGAACTGAAAGTGAATTCAACCACTTTGTGGTCAGCTCCCATTGTTAGCGATAACAGTGGCCCATTCACGAGCTGACACAAAGTGCGGGCGGATATCACAAAAGTTTGCAATTACGAAGCAACGAAAGTTTCTAGCAAAAATTGAATTTTTCGCATGCGTCCTCTACCATTCGTGATACGTAAACGGTGCACCAGACATAATCCGAAAATTTATTGCAAAAAGCTTTTATCCTTCACTCACTTCTTTTCGTTCCGTTTGCTTTTTGTCTAGTTATGTTGGACTGTCAGGGACAACGTTAAGCAGCAGCGATGAGGAGATGCATTAAGATAAATTTAACGTTTCATTGGCTTCCAACGTGAGGGCTTTGAATTAAGACTGCACGTAGGAATTCAATGAAATCCTTTCGAAAAGTCGATCGGGCATAACGAATAATGTTGAAAAAAAAACGAACTCACTTCATAAGATTTTCCTTTGAAGAGAGATCTGCGTCTGAAGCGGGATTCAAGATTTGATATAGGATAATCTGAATGTTGGCTTGAAGATGTAGTTGGGACAATTGGAGATAGAATTTGAAAGAGTTTCTCAATAGTGGTCAATGATGTGTAACCTTGCACCTGGGTTACTTAAAAGATTGTTGTTGAAATATAACAATCAGTTACTGGAGATGGCGATATTAAGTGAAACAATAACCTAATGTATAAGTCAGTGCAACTGTTGGGTTAGGCAGATAACATCCGCATCGTCACGAGCTCTCAAGCACACAATAATGGATGCAAACGTGAAAATTGAAGAAGATGCGAAGTGAGCCGGTCTTAAGGTCATTAGGACTAAACAAAATATTTTCTGCCGTGCAAACGTGAACGCCACAAACGATATCCTAGTGGAAATCCGACTTAGAATCGCCCTTGGTAACGGTGGTTACGTTGGTTTTTCAAAACAACTGGGATCAAAGCTTCTGACCCGAAGGAGCAAAATCCTTCTTTTATCAGTCTTGCAGAATATGTTGGACGAAAGTTGAACGCTAAGTAAAAGAAAGCTGATTCTTGGTGCCTTCGAAAGAAAGATGTTAGGTTCTGTCTTCGAGAAAGGTGAGTGGAGGAGAAGACACAATTTCGAACTCTGTTACCTGTTACAAGATGTGTTTGTAGTCCGGAATGCAAAAATCCGACGACTGCAATGGGTCGGCCACATCGAGATAACTTAGAAGGTCTTTGAATCCAAGTCTCTTTATTCGAGAAGGAGATGAAAAAAGCACCTGTGGTATAATGACCAAATTATGTCGGACCAGGAATGTAAAGTACGCAAGAAAGCTATCGCTCAAGCTCGCCCTTTCCATAAGTATATTCAAGAATGGATATTTAGTCCTGACAAAAGCCCGCCTCGCTGAAAATAGTCAACTGGTAATAGAAGATTGGAAGTCGATACAGGCGGGAGAAAGATCGTTGCACTTGAAATATCTGAGACGTTTGACAGAGCTTGGCATCAAGCTACCTTGTCGAAAGCGTTTTTCCGAACGTTAAATTCAATTTGTTTTGGATGGGTTCAAGTCTGATAACCACCAATTAAATGCTGGTGTTCCCCGAGGCACTGTTCTACCTCCGAAAATATTTTCTTGTCAGACTGCTTGTATGAAGCCGCAGACAAGTGGAGTAGGACCTACTTGGTATGTGCAACAAGAAGTAGTAGTGTTCGCACTAACTGAAGAGGTTTATTGGTTGAGGCTTATATTCTTCCCAGACTGTAAGGTCACTAAAAAAAGAAGAAAAGAAGGAGTTACTGTCCCTTCTATTGTTGACTTTTCTGCATAGTTCGGTAAATATAGTTCATACTCGGTAGTGCAATGACACTGGGCCCCTCCAGTACATGTCATTATCCTGCTAACTACTTTGCTTTTCAGAGATCCAGTTCAAGGATACCTTTGATTTTAGCTAAGCGTGGCTTCACAGAGGTATTTTTATGTGATTTCTGGCTCACTAATCGCGAGGCCTTCCACTGATATGTTTTGTTTGATCTGTAAAGTTTGCTGCTGGTGAGGAATTATAAAGTACCCAATAAAGCCCCACCACGTTGTAATTCACTTGCCAATTGATCAAATTTAAATGATGGGGCGGATTCTTGTCGAAATTAAGTCACAGAACTATGTTCAATTGTCTACATTTATACAAGCACCAAGACGATTACCAGAATATATTCATGTTCAAGCTTTAACATTTGAAGTCTGCAACATTAGGCGTTCTTGATTTGTTTCAATCTTTACAACCTTGTGTTTTTCCACCAATTTCTCTACCGCTGGAATCCTAATTGAAATTCAAATGAAATTCCCATCGATTAGGGGAATTTTTTGCACAGAAAGGAAAACTGAATCAACATATCCATTCTCTATCCCTGGTGACAAATTTGATTCTAATTGCGAACCTATATCGAATGTTGTTTCCATTTGGAATGCGTTTAACTGTCGGGGAATATGATCTATAGATAGGGGGACGGAGCTAATTAAACAAATGAGATAATTAAATTCGTAAATTCATACATGCCCATTTAGGAAAATGATTTGCAGCCACCCCGCGAAATTTGAACAAATAAAAAACTGATTTAGAGAAAGAAAAATTGTTCACTAATATATATATTTTCACTATATGTTATATATTTTATACTCCGATAAGAAACCCATGGCAGGATGGCGAGTGTGAGCAAAAGAAACGTCCAACTGATGAGGCATACCAAAAAACACTGCAACGAAAGACTAGACCAGCCCAGGAGGAGCACCGGGCCAAAAGAAGGGAGGAGAAAAACCTTCTACGCCTGAAGTAAAAGTCTCTCGTAACCTCCCAGTTCAAGGATATTGAAGAGTCTAGGGACATGCAGCAAATACGAACTATTTGTTAAAAGGCCAAAAGCCTTGCCGCTGGCGTCAGGAAAGGCACCCAGGCTGTTCGAAACAGTGAGGGTAACCTTGTAACCGACTCGCAGGGAATAGTGGATGAGTTTTATAACCACTTCCAACAGCTGCTCAGCGGGCATGACCAGAGGAGAGTGATGGGGAATCAAGAAATCCCAATTCCAGTCTATGAGTCTTCCCACCTAGCTTTGAAGAAGTCGCACATCCATTAAAATACTGAAGAACAACAAGGCCGCATGTGACCTACCATCAGAGCTCATTAAGGCCGGTGGCAATGTTCTCGTAGGGAGCATGTACCAGATCATCCGTAGAATTTGGGAGAATGAAAGAATGCCCGACGACTGGAATGTCAGCTCCATATGCCCCATCCACAAAAAAGTTGATCCTACCTCTTGCAACAACTATAGAGGTATATCCCTGCTCAACGTCACATGCAAGATCCTGTCCAGCGTACTGTGTGAACGTCTTAAGCCGTTTGCATCACACAAATCGGCACATATCAGTGCAGCTTCCGCCCCCTGCAAATCGACAATAGACCAAATCGTCACACTAAGGCTGGTGAGAGTGTCAAATCGATACGAATATTTTTATCGATTTTATATATACGACAGCATTCATCGCAAAGAGTTATTCGGTGTGATGGCCGAAGTCGGGATCCCGGGAAAACTGATCTATTTTTGTCGCATTACGTTAACAAATATGCGATGCACCGTGTGTCGTGTGATTTCTGCAATTTGATACTGGAGAAGATAGCAGCAGATGAGCAGCTGTAAACAGGGAAGGCAGTATTTTCCATAAATCAGTAAAATTGTTGGGATATGCAGACGACACCGATAACCCCTAGTGGAAGCATTTGCGGCAATTGAAGCAGATGCAACCAAGTATTTGCTGTCGACCAAAAACAATCCGTCACACACCTCCTTGGAAAAAATATTACAACCGACAGCTACAATTTCGAGGTAGTAAAGGAGTTTGTCTACCTCGGGGCGAACGTAAACTCCACAAACGACATCACTGTGGAGATCCGACATAGAACCGCCTTTGGCGACCGGTGTTACTTCGGTTTGTCAAAACGTCAACTGGCGTCAAGACTCCTGACTCGAAGGACTAAAATCATGTTTAAGAAAACTCTTATTTTGCCAGTCCTGCTATATGGAGCCGAAAGTTGGACGATAGGCAAAACTGCGGAGCTGATTCTTGTTGCCTTCCAAAGAAAAATTCTACGACTGAGATATCGTGCGGTCTGCGAGGAAGGCGAATAGAGGAGAAAACACAACCGGGACCTCTACGAGCTGTACGAGGATGTGAATGTAGTCCGGCAGGCAAAAAGCCCTCGACTGCATTGTCTCGACCACATCGAGCGCTAAGAGGGTCTTCGAATCCGAGCCCCTTGGTTCTAGGAGAACAGGAAGACCGAATCACCGGTACAAATACCAAGTAATAGCGGATGCAAGACAACTTGGTTTTGATGACATGAAGAAGCGTGCCTAGGACCTTCGAAAATGTAGAGCAGCTATTACCCAGGCTCGAATCCTGCATGGGTCGACAGCCTTGTAAGTATGTAAGTAAGTAAGTAAAGATTGTAAAATTTGAATTGATAGATTGGGACTTTAAATATATTTAAATTAATTCAGTTCGGAAAGATATCATACATGCCAAGTCCACTTCGAGTCCGACTTTCAATCGATTTCCAGTGAATAATCGGGGCCTGTCAGATTGATCTGTAGAAGACGTTCCACACCCTTTGATTGGAGGTCCATTTCCTCGACGTGGCTGGCTTGACGTAAGTTGACCATGATTTATGACATGATCCCATGTTGGAACTTTGTTGTGATAGCAGTGACGTACCTGCTTCCAGGGTTTTCACATATTCCTCGGCACAATTAATAACATTTGCCAACGATAACCTGCAGATTATATCCGATGGAACAAGAAGTAGAGCCCCGTTGTCCATTTAATCAAAGAATACAGACAGAAACTGGCTCAAGATTGGCATAGTTGACCAGCGAGGAGGCTATTAGTTGTGAAAGGTTAACATCTTGGATGAAATTGGTTGGATGAACATCAATATTATTCTGCCGACTTAAAAAAAAGGCTTTAATGTGCCATGGGGTTGTTTTTCAGCAGGTTACTTGAGAAATGAGGTCTATCGATAGAGGTGATGGGACATAAGTCCACAAGTGGTAAGTCCATAATCGATTGTTGACTTGACTTGAACAAACAAAGTGGATTTGGGGAAATGCGAGGATGCAAGTTTTGATAATATATATGGAAAACATGAATGAAAAGACAATTTACATATACAGGACCTCGGCACTAATTGTATAGTGACCCCAGCAAGGGAGTTCCAGGGGACTGTATTGCATTTGTATTGAAAAATGTGTATGAAATGCAATGCGATTTTTGCGAAGTTTAGTTTTTTTTTTTGTGGTCTTATTCACTTTGGTGAGTCATATATCCATAATCGATGGGTTACTGACACAAAAAATTACTGTGCAATTACGACCCATTTGAATCACTTAACTTTGACCTAAGTCCTTTCGATACACAGTAGGTATCTTAGGTAATATCTCCGTTTGTATCCTACTCCTGAGCCTGAGTACAAGAAGTTCTATCCTTACGGGGTTATGTACAAAAAGAAAACTTGAAGATGGTAGATAATTGTACATCTTACACTTATAAGAGACAATCTTATAGGAAAATCTCCTTTAAAAAAATAAAAACGTCATATCCGTTCCAAATTATTCCAATGTAAAATATATCTTTTAAAAGAAACCCTTATTAGAAAAACACGGATAAAAGATACGGCTATATCTCCCATATTGGATATTCCATGTAAAGTATATATAAAAAAAATTAAATTTGCAAATATTTTAAACATGCCCTTAAGAAAATAGGTAAGCTAAGAAAATACAAAAGTTGTAACAACAAAAAAGGCAAAGCTAGAAATATTAGAGAATTAATATGTGGAAAAAGTCGAAATGAAATTTGCGGAAAATAAGAAATTGTACAAGGCTCCAAGAAAAAATATATAAGAAAAACCTTGAAGACTATAATATATACAAGCTCTTAAATAAAAAGATATACAATAGATAGAAAATCAACTGTGCTTGACAAAGTAATAAGCAAATAATTCGAGAAAATGATTAAACAAATTTTAAAATTTGAAGTAACATCTTGTTGGAGAAAGCGCAGAAGAATTCTATTAGAAATTCCCTACTCCGGTGCCAGTACTGGCGTTTCTTTAAAAGAAAGATTTTTTTGCACACATGTTTTCTTATAGGAAACATTTCTCTTAAGTCCGTTCTCCGGATATAAGAAAAACTCTGTTAAAAGAAAAAAGTTTAGGCATTTTGGAGTTTCTTATAAGCGTAGTGTACTGTATTATAAAGCTACTCAGGAGGCATATTGCACGAGTTGTGACATAGTAAGACACTTAAGCTGAAAGTATGTACAACTATCATGTATAAATTTACAACTATCAAAACGAAAAAAAAGTCCCTCTCAACATAATCTACATACATCAATCCTTAATCCATGAATCCTGTTTCACTTTCCGATCCATAACCGGACAATAATACGGTTTGCATTGTAAGCGTTTGAACAGGAAATTCACCAATTAATACGGAAAACGGCATCGTCACGCTACAATCACGCACAATTTGACTTAAAAGTTCCTCATTTCCAGATGTGGAAGTTTCATGTACCCTGCCACCCGCACAATGGGCCATGCGTTGACATGAAACGCAATATACAAGAGGTAGCTACATCAATTTGCAGTTACATACCCAAATGAAGGAATTTTACTCTATTTCTACACAAAAACTTTAGAGATTCACACCGCTTAAGTGAATTAGGAGAATACTTAAATGTGACAACATAAGATTATCACTAATTACTGACACGGTTGAGGAAATCTAAAATGTAGGCGCGTATCAGTTTTGTAATTGATATTAATTCTGGCATGAAAACTAGGTCATACGTGTGCCTATGTTTCTATGGGATGTATATTACTTCAATCGCTCGACTATGTAGTGCACGATGAACTGAATTAAAAAGGTTATGATTTTTAGTCAGTTAAAGGTAAGTTTATTGAAGAATCTAGAGTTAACGATTCTGGACAATTCTTACTGGTTCTTGTATTATTGAATTGACTTTTTAGCAACTACTACAACAGCGTATACATAGTGGGACTACATCTTCCCAAATCGACAAGTAATGAGGCTGTATCTGAGCAAAACAATGTACATTAAAATATGGCATATAGTCTCTATATATATCCTTCGGATATTAAGGCAATCGGACGTAAAACTGAAGCAAGAGAGACACGTTAACAAGAAACTTGATGATTTTGAAAGACATAGAGATATGTCCTTGAAAACATACCGATTCTGAAACCGACTGTCCAGTGCCAAGGTACTGCACCGGCCATCAAAGAGGGCTTACGATAGTACACCCATCAGTAAACATCAAGCAAAAACGACAACGATATTTGGTTACATCAGGTAGCACAGTCATCGGAGATGCAGACACACAAAACCGAGCTCAACGCAAAACAATTACAAAGAAAGAAGAGTATCACTGAACAGGAGGCAAAGAAGCTTCTAGGCCTTAAGAAAATATCCCACTCATTTCTAAGTCAATGATACCAAAAACTATAAGAGGGATAAAAAAAAAACGTGAATTTTATAAAAAAAAATAAAAAGTCTGAGCACACGATTGTAATCCTGTTACCGATCCGGAAGGAATATTGAATGTATTTAAACAACAATTAAAAAAATTGGTTAACGTGTGCCATCAGGAGCCAGTGAAATCCCAACTACAGCCGAGGGCCTAACTTTGAAGAGGAGCCATAAAAGAGTTGAATAAAAACAATACCGAAACCGAAGAGTCTTTGACTCGGAACCGGTGGGACAACGCAATAAAGGACGCTCACGAAAGCAATGGTGTACACAATTTGAGAAGGACCTCAACCAATTGCTTGAGAAATTGGCGGCAGCTGGGTAACGATCGTGCAAGCTGGAGAGCCTTGTTGGCTGAGGCCAGGGTCAACCATGGACTGAAACGCCTCTAGAAGAAGACGACCAAGAACAAAAAAAACCGCAGGCTCAGAAGGCTTGCCATAAGAGTACCTTAATTCGGTGGCGATGTTCTGGGAAGGAGCATGAATTAGATTATCTCTAGAATTTGGGGAGACAAAAGCATGCCCGAAGACTCGAATATTAGCCACATGTGCCCCATCCATAAATAAGGTCATCCTACATTTTGGACACTACAGATCACTGCTCTGTGAAGTCTAAGACCGTTTTGCACAGCACTAAGCTGCATGTACCAGTGCAGCTTCCAGCCAACAAATCAACTTAACAACGAATATTCATACTAATGGATCGCCGTGGCGTAGTGGGTTAGTGCGTCGACTCCTACGCAGAGGGTGCCAGGTTCGAATCCCCAATCTGCCAACTTTCATAATTCACGGCTTTCACCTCTCTCGGGTCACTGACAATGCTAAAAGAGTCTTCCTGTATAGAAAAAGCTTCTCAACTTCGCCGTTCGGAGTCGGCATTAAACTTTAGGTCTGTTCCACGCGTGAGAGAACAATACGCATGCACAACACGAGTGGTTGCTGAGAAGCTAGGCCCAGGTCCGCCTCGGACTGTCGCGCCACCCATATTATTATATTATTATTTTATTCATACTAAGGTAAATCCTGGAGAAGACCAATGAATCTCAAATCGATAGGCGCCGCCTTTTCATCGACATTAAAGCCGCACACGACAACATTCATCGGATGGAGCTATTTGGTGCGAAAAACGAGTTCGCAATACCAGGAAAATGGATCCGGTTCTGTCGCACCACACTAGTTCATAAGCGATACTCTGTGCAGTTTGAAACCAAAACAGATTTCTGCATTTCTGCAAGGAGATGCGATTTCGTATTACTTCAATCTGGTTCTGGAGAAAACCGTGTGACATGCTGCTATAAACATATTTCATATTTATTTATTTCATTTTTACTAAGTAATATTATAAAGTTTGCAAGAATAAATTAAAAACCTAGCGGAGTTAAGGACTTTCGTTTGTACAGAGTCTTACCTATGTAAATTAAAATTGGAAGTTATTGACTATATTAACTAAATTATTTTTAAATTCGTTCGTATTAGTGATCGCTCTCAAGTATACAGGCAGAGAATTCCACCGCCTCATAACTGGGACAAAAAATTGTAGTTCCGACACGATGCAGGAGTATCTCGGATATACAATCATTAGTGATCTGCTAGATGGCAAGAAGAGCTTATTATAAAGATATTCACGCTGCCGAGTTCGCATTAAATTGTTAAGAAAGCAGAACGCTCTATATTCTACTAAACTATTTGAAGTGCAGGCGATATGAGACTCTTTGAACCGAAGCTAAGTTGTACATACGCTCTACATGGCCTAGCCATCTTAGGCTTTGGATCCGAACAGGCCTTTGGTATAGAATTTGGTATGAGAAAAAAGACATATGGTCTTTCTTCCTGAGATTGATGATGTACAATGCAATACTATTATAAGGCATTTTTTTCATACTTTTGTAATCCGGTGTACAAAAGACCTCGCACGCATATATCATAATCGGCAGTAGAAGTGTTTTCGCCAAGACCAATTTAGTTTTAGTTGGTAGAAAAAGTTAAGCGACCCATAGAGAACGTAGTTCACTATAAGCCTTGGCGACTGTTGCGTATAAGCCTTGGCGACTGTTGCGTATCCCAAGAAAGAGTGCGGTTAAGTATCACGCCAGGATTCTTAGCAGAATTAACCCATTCTATAGGATGTTGATTTATTGGAACAGACCGGAGACCTGTGAGGTCGAAAGGTCAACTTTATGGTTTTTCATGTTTTAATCACCAAATGTACACACTAGAAATATCTTCATTAAAAAATTCTTTCGCATTTTTTATCTGACTCAGAGGAGAGCTTAGGAAAAGTAGGACATCGTCAGCATCTATATGGATTTTGCAGTGTTTAAGAACGCTAGGGAAGTCATCGACATACATGGAAAACAAAGTAGGACCAAGAATAGATCTTTCTTGGTACCCCACTTTGTACGCTAGGTTAGGTAATTTAGGGGAGCTGCTAGTGCATTCACTAGCAAACTTAGACCTTATTCGTCCATTATGATACCCATAGTCAGATCACTAACACTGATTCACTACTCCAGTGATGGTGCCATTAATTTGATTCCAACTCAAATGGTGACTGGACCAGATTTGAATACCAGATAAAAGCGTATTAACTTTGCTTTCAGTGGGACTCGAACCGAAGACCCCGCTAACCTGGGGCAGGGGCACTCTACCAACTGCCCATCCAGTCGTGCACTTTGTACGCTAATGAAGCCTGACGATCTTTCACCAGTAATCACAGACTGGTGCCTACCACTGCGGTAGGATGACATCAATTTTGTCGATGGAGGTGAAAAGTCACTTCATAGTTTGTTGTACAAAATTGAATGATTGACTATGTCAAACGCTTTTGAGAAGTCTAGTAATGTTAACAATGTTGGTAGGGCCTCTCTGATCTATTCAAACCAAGAGAGGAAAGCCAGATTGGTTGTTGCTAAGAAGTTTGTTCAATGATAGGTGACGCAACATATGGATCATCAATCAATTTCTCAAAGACTTTCGAAAAATAGGGAAGGATAGCTATGGGTCTATATTCTACAGTATTTCTTGACACGCTCTTAGAAACAGACTATCTTTACTTCTCCCCTCAGAGGGGCAGGTAGAAGTAGTTAAAGCATAATTAAAGATAAACATAATGTGCTTTAATATTCACGGCAATAATAATTTAACAAATTTGGGCTTAAGCCGTCCGGGCCAGTAGCATTTGACTAAATCAATAGTACTGCTTCTACTCACTCACTATCACTATCAAGCACGAAAGGTGCTATCTTCTATAATTCAATCAAAATGAGGGACGAGCTTATCTTAAGGTCAATGAAAACAAAAGAAGATGCATATGTTTATTTCTTGTGAACTCTCATCAAACGCCGCTACCTTTCACCCTTGGCAAGCTATGCTACTTCGGTTTATCGAATCAACTGGGTTGAACTTGCATACTCGAAAACCAAATTCATGGTCTGCAAAAATCATATTCTGCCACGTCTGTCACACCGACTTATTTTTTCAATAAATGAATATCACTCACTTCTATAAGCAAGCTTGTCCATAACCCTAGCAAAGAAAATACGTCAAAAGATGTCGTAGACAGCATCATGCTCAGAAAAGCCCCAATTAGTTGAAAAATTCCATTTCCAACATAGGAACATATATCTTGACACACAAAAATGTAGCTGTGTGTTCCTTTTCGGTAGCCATGCATCGGCACCCACCCATGTACTTACACGCCATCTTTTTTATCTTTCTCTCCAAAATCCAGAGAATCGCCTCTAGTCATTTACACACTTTCCCAACGAGAAGGAGGCTCGTAAGGAAATGCAAACTTCGAATGAATATCGATCTTAGGTAAGGTCGTAGCTGTACTTTTGTTCAGTTGTATAATTGTCCTAAAGTAGAGTCTCCAAGGAGCAGTAAATCTAATTGTTCAGATAAATATCACTTGATGGCGAATGGGCGAATGGGAACGACAGGTATTCCCGTTGACGTTGTGGTGTGTATAAGTGTGTACAGGGATATGTGTTTTGAATAATAATCCGCATCCTTGAAACAAACCGAATTGTCTTTCTTCCCTTATCCATTCACACATCCATGCGATTTGGCTTTCGAAGGACCTTGAGCAATGACAGCGTGTATCACGTTTTGTATTCCGACTGGGATATTCGATATAAATTCCGGATATTTTATTGGATTTTTCTTCTCCGAAGAGAATCCAAAGCCGATGAGATGGTCAATGCAATATGTATGTGTTGATGGGTCGCTTGCGTAACCCCCTCCCATTGAATAGATGTGGATGTATGCAGCAGATGTAAGACAATAACTCAAATCCAATCGTTTCGTCGCTTGATTGATCTCAAAGCTCCCAAGAAATTGAGAAGTCAATTCTGTTTAAAAGGTACTTCTCAGAAGGAAGGCTTCCCAGATAAATTACATTCGTCTGAATTGAAATGCGAGGAACATGAACTAGCAGCATCATTTTCCGATGAGTGATTTTGGATTCTGACAATTTTCATTTAAGTCTGTGCTCATGCAAAATGAGTTGAGTCGACAGGGCTCTTTCATGATTGAATATACAATCAGATTGCCAAGAAAAATATAGCAGAGGCATACAATTAGGAAATCGCTGGTGGCAATTTAATGGAGTTCTGAGAAAGTCCATAAGACAACATCAGCATCAGCATCAGCATCAGCATCAGCATCATCATCAGCATCAGCATCAGCATCAGCATCAGCATCAGCATCAGCATCAGCATCAGCATCAGCATCAGCATCAGCATCAGCATCAGCATCAGCATCAGCATCAGCATCAGCATCAGCATCAACATCAGCATCAGCATCAGCATCAACATCAGCATCAGCATCAGCATCAGCATCAGCATCAGCATCAGCATCAGCATCAGCATCAGCATCAGCATCAGCATCAGCATCAGCATCAGCATCAGCATCAGCATCATCATCAGCATCAGCATCAGCATCAGCATCAGCATCAGCATCAGGATCAGCATCAGCATCAGCATCAGCATCAGCATCAGCATCAGCATCAGCATCAGCATCAGCATCAGCATCAGCATCAGCATCAACATCAGCATCAGCATCAGCATCAGCATCAGCATCAGCATCAGCATCAGCATCAGCATCAGCATCAGCATCAGCATCAGCATCAGCATCAGCATCAGCATCAGCATCAGCATCAGCATCAGCATCAGCATCAGCATCAGCATCAGCATCAGCATCAGCATCAGCATCAGCATCAGCATCAGCATCAGCATCAGCATCAGCATCAGCATCAGCATCAGCATCAGCATCAGCATCAGCATCAGCATCAGCATCAGCATCAGCATCAGCATCAGCATCAGCATCAGCATCAGCATCAGCATCAGCATCAGCATCAGCATCAGCATCAGCATCAGCATCAGCATCAGCATCAGCATCAGCATCAGCATCAGCATCAGCATCAGCATCAGCATCAGCATCAGCATCAGCATCAGCATCAGCATCAGCATCAGCATCAGCATCAGCATCAGCATCAGCATCAGCATCAGCATCAGCATCAGCATCAGCATCAGCATCAGCACCAGCATCAGCATCAGCATCAGCATCAGCATCAGCATCAGGGTGGGATTGAAGACAAAGAATTACTCTAAATTGATGGACATTTCAATTGAACAGTCAATGTCTTCGATATGCTCCAGTCTCCACTTCAACAATAGTTGCCACAAACTGATGAATGAAGCAGTTCGACTTGCGCCAAGTTTGTACAGCTTGGAACTGAAGAACTTCAACCAAGAAAAAAGAGACACTAACCTACATCAACCCATCGTCAGGATGTCCTTTTATCCTTAAAAGCCCTCATATCTGTGCACCGAATTGATTATTTATGCCATCGTCGCAGACCTTGAACTCTTTCTTTTTGTTGCTTCCTCTCAACTCAATATTCCGCCCATAATCGTGCTACAGTGCTATTCAAATAAGTTAAATCTGCAAAAGCCATGACGACCTTCAAGAAAGGAAATCTCGCAGACATAATGGATATTCAACGACTCTTCGATTTCGATTGGGATCCACAAGCGAAATTCGCTTGCAGGCCCATACGAGTCGTCTGAATGCCGCCGACAATTGCACGAGGATAAGAATAATATTTGCAAAAACAGAAAAAAGAAATAAAACGAAACTAGGTCAAGAGTGTGTAAAGGGACACAAATCCATTGAATGTCATTGATCAATTCATATGGAAATACTATTTGGCATCCGAGCGACTTCACAAATTTGCGTTTCATATTCAAAGTATTTATGCTTCTGTCTAGAATTTCATTTTGCAATGTATCATTGAACTTAAGTCCTTATTGGCAAATGGGATAAGGATCACTTACTGCTCGAGTGGATGCTGTCGTGTGTGTGGTTTCACAAGACTGTGCTGCTCTCAAGGACGTGGGTGTGGAAATGTCTTCACATAGTTTCGTGTTTCTGAGCTGTCAAGAAGTTCTCAGCCAGAGGAGCTCCCCGCCGCGTTGCCACCGTCCTGTGGATGTTCTCATATCGCCTCAGATATACTTCCTCACAGGGCAACGCTTGATGAATATTGAAGACTTTCCAAACACACGACTGTTAATCATAAATGTCAGCACAATTGACAGTTCCATTATAGATCATCGACCACTGGGTATCCGTCGGTTGTGCGCTCACCACACTCAACGACGACGGTTGCTGCGGTAACGCTTCCATTTTTCTTACAACCTCAAGTGCATTCGATTGGGTATCAAGACGAACTGCAATTTTTCATTTTATTCCTTTTAATGAAAAACGACGTGGGGATAAACTTGTTTCCCCTCACTTGAGATATGAACTGAGTTGGCAAAGAATTACTGCGAGTAGGGGGTGGAAATCTAATGATGATGTGGCTTCTTGTTTAGTGATACCAAAATCAAATGGTGTCATCTCACTGACGAACCAAAAAGGGCAATTGTGGACTGCTTAAACCAAACCCGATCCGAGAGAAGGATGTGATAATTTCAAACAACTACAAGGATACCACATCGAAATTTCGGAAGTTTTTCAAATATGTTGGCTAATTAGGATAACTTACCAAGGAAATTAGGTCTCCGCCCAAATATTAATTTCAAAAGTATCGGAAAACAAAAATTAAGGCATTCAGGGGGCTATTGGACATGCCTTTGGAACGAACGGTAGAGGAATGTACTCGTATGGTCGATGAAAAAAGGGATAAGTTTCCTTGTCGTATCAAATGAATTTAATTAAAAAAATTCCTGAAGTATCTTAAAGGCTGGAGGATGGTGAGTTTCGTAAATTAAATGCAAAGTAGATGATAGCTGTGTGTCGAAAAGTTAAAGCATCTTAAGTCGACTTAAGTTACTTTAGCTGTTTAAAGTTATTTCAAATACATTGTCCCTGCTCTATATTTTAAGTCAATCTAGTTGAACAAAAATTTAAAATGGGGAAGTTGTAACAGTTTTAAAAATAACTTTGGTGCACTTAAGAGTCTTTGCCGCCTTAAATGTAACGAATTTGTTGTTTTAGGTCGACATGAGTTCATTTACCAAATTAATTTTTCAAATATAAAGCGATTTCCAATAGCGACTTGACAACATTGAATTTAATTTGTGAACGCACTCTTCCACTAACCATCAAACTGTCACTCTTAAATATATTTAGTAAACTCAACATTTTCATCATAGTAAAGTACACGAACGAGCAACGTGTGCAAATTATAACAAATTTCGACCGAAATTCAGAGTCGGTCATCGCAACTTTAAAAGCGTTAACTCCGATTCTCATTTTTGGCTCAATGGGTTCGTCAGTAACGAAAATATGCGTTATTGGTCGACTTCATGAATCACCACTTCATCTACAAAAAATAACGTTTGGTGTGGTTTTCATGCCGGCGGCCTTGTAAGGCCATATTTTTTCGTCGACGATAATGATCGTCACGTTATTGTGAATCTTCAGCGTTATCGCACCATGATCACCGATTATTTTTTGCCGGAATTGGAAAATATGGACTTGGACGACATTTGGTTTCAACAGGATGGTGCAATAATCCATACATCACACGTTAAAATTAATTTATTGAAGGTTAAGTATTGTGAACGTGTTATCTCAAGAAATGGGCCAGTCGATTGGACGCCTCGTTCGTGCGATTTAACAACGCCTAACTTTTTTCTGTGGGGCTACGTTAAGTCCTTGGCTTATGCCAACAAGCCGACGACGTTGGAAGAACTCAGAGCCAAAATTGAACGCGAAAATTGCGGCCGTTTCGGACGAAATGTGTGGCCAAGTCGTCGAAAATTGGGTCCAACGAATCGACTGCTGCAAACGTGCCCGCGGTGACCATATTAACAAAGTCGAGTTCCATTCATAAATGTTTTACTTCCGATAGTGAAAATTTTTAAATATCTCAAAAGGTTTGCGTTATATTTAAAAAAGAATTTGTCAAGTCCTTATTGGAAAACTCCTTACATACCTTAAGTAATTCTAAGTGTAGAAACAGATGATATTAATTTTAAAAAATTGCTTTTCTAAAACGTCTTAAGTCAAGAAATTATTAATTTATGTTCCTAATCATTTAATCTAGCACAAATTGTATTATATTCTAAAATAAATATGCTATATAATCCTTAAATAATTTTCTGTTTGCGACCCATACATTTTTTCAAAGGTTCATTTAACATTTATTGTTCTCCTGAAAAATAAATAAAATTGATATAAGATGTTTCACCTTTTAGACACAGAGCTATGAATGATTCTTATCAGCTTGGTTTTTTGTGTTCTATTTTTGACAGCTCACTTGCGCTTGGTTGCATGTATCAAAGTCAGCAAGGGTTGACATTACATCATTACAAATTATTGAAAAAGTGTGCTCTGTGAAATTTCATCAATTTGGGGTCGTCACAATTGCCTCACTCACAATGAATAACCAAAATATGGCAACTTCGGCCATTGCGACCAAATTTCGCACTGATCTCACGCTGTTGTACATTGAGTCACCTACCCGTATGAATAGAATGCGTTCAGATGAAAAGGGGACAGTACGATAACTTTGGGGCGTAAACTTGAAAGCGGCTGTTTATAGAGGGATCAAAGCAAACATTTTTACTATGCGTGGGGGAACCTATTTCGCCTCGTTTAGGTGGTAAGTATAATTTAAAAGAGAAATTACTTAAAATTAAACCAATCTATAAGAAACAACGACAACAGTTAGAATGGACTACTATACCGCCCGAAACCTGCTAAAATTAAAATACCAATAGTTTTTGAAACACTTACATTAAAAGTTCTAGATTGTCTTTTAAGCTGTATCATCAGGTTAGGTTAAGTAGGCGGGCTGCTAGTGCATTCACCAGCACACTTAGACCATATTGGTCCATTGTGGTACCCATTAGTCAGACTACTACCAGTGACTACTCCAGCGATAGTGCCGGTAATTTGATCGAAACGGCAAATGGTGACTGGACCAGATTTGAAAACCAGATAAAAGCGTAGCTTTCACTGGGATTCGAACCGGGCACTCCGCTAACCAGGGGCAGGCACTCTACCAACTGCGCCATACAGTCGTTTAGGCTTAGGAATTCTGAATTCAATACTAACAACCTAATGGTTTTATGTCTCGCAAAGAGGGTTTTCGAGTCGATGGCCGAGCTCAGGATCCAGGGAAAATCCGTCCGAAGCCTGTATGAGATCTCAGCAAGGAGATACACTGTCATGAATTCTTATATTTGGTATTGACAATGATTGGTGCAACGAGATGCTATGCAAGGAACTGCCTTCAAAAAATCTATTCAACTGTTGAGATATATAGACACGATATCGTCACGCGTTCTCAGCGTACAGTAGACAGTGGAAATTTCTCTGCGATTGAAGAATAGGTAAAAGGAGGTGGTCTTATTGTCAGTTTTTATTTTCTGATTTTCCAAAAGGAGAATATTTCAAAAGTATTCTCTAAAAATTGTAGGCAGATCAGACTATTATTTATGGAGATGAATAACATTGAGTGGAGCCTGTACTGAAAAGTAGGAGTCCTGAAAATTTCAAGCACGTTCTTCTCGAAACCATATCTTCACTGTAACTTCAAAACGGCCTTACCGATCAGTTTGACTTTTATTACATATTCTATATAGTATTGTCCTCCCTGTGAAAGAAGTACTTTCTTTTTGGACTATTCGCTTTTTCTTACGGTCGACAATGTGGGAAAAAATCTAGGTCCGCCATTTTTACAAAAATCATATTTTTTTAAATGCCTTCATTCAACCGGAGCATCACATCCTCAACTAATGATCTTTGATTTTTTTTTTATTTAATGCAATCCAGTGACTAGCTGCAGTTATCACCGCATCCATTTTGCATTACCTTGTTTTTGAATCCCCGCAGATGTATTGTGTTTTTATATTTTGAAATTTTATTATTTATCTTAAATAATGGGTTTGTCAATAGATGTCGTTGAAGTCCAGTGCTACCAATCATATTGTGTCATACCATATGGTGTTGGAATTTTAAGCTTCATTCAATCAAAAAAAAAAAAAATAAATTCGAAGAAGTTGAAAAAAAGTTCCAGCTGTTCAAAAATAAGTGAAAATAATGATCAAATTCGCTATAATTTGAAATTTTTTATAAATAAGGGAAGAATGCCACGCAAGCATGTGAAGTTTACGGAGACGATGCTGTATCAGTTCGTGTAACACAACAATGGTTCACTCGCTTTCGTTCTGGAAATTTCGATGTGAAGGATGCGCCTCGCTCTGGTCGACCTATCGTTGAAAAAGTCGATGAAATAATGGAAAATATTGACCAGGACAGTCACATAAGCAGCCATGACATCGCCAAGGAACTAAACATTCATCATCAAACGGTTTTGAATCATTTAAAAAAGGCTGGGTACAAAAAGAAGCTCGTTGTTTGGGTACCACATGAATTGTCTGTGAAAAAAGTTTGATAGAAAATACGAAAAGACTTTTTCGACTACTTTTCATATATTATCCATGTTGAAAAACATTTGGTATCAAATATTTTATTGTGTCACCACGAAAAAAAAAAATCACAAAAAACAGCAATTTTTTGACGTTCCAACTGAGAGTACCCTCTGAGGGTAGTTCCAGGCCAGCACACCACCTAGGGCAAATTACCACACTCGACAGCTTCAATTTTGAGGTATTGACGGAGTTTGTCTACCTCTGACCAACGGGAACTATACGAATGACATCACAATAGAGAACCGCACTCTTCGCAACCAATGCTACCAAGCTTTTTCGAAACAACTGGGCTCAAAACTCTTGATTCTAGGATCAAAATCATGCTTTATAAAACTCTTATTTTACGGATCGGCTGTATGGAGCCGAGAAGTGGACGATACACAAAACTCCAGAGCTGATTCTCGGTGTCTTCGAATGAAAAGTTTTTTGTCGGATCCTTTCGGCTACGAAGAAGGTTATTAGAGCAGAAGATACAACCGCCAACTGTACGATCTGTACCAGGATGTGGATGTAGTCCGGAAGGCAAAAAGCCGTTGGCTGCTTTAAAGATGCCATATACAGACCAAAGCTCCTGTTAAGAGGGTCTTAGAAACCGAGCCTCCGGGTTCGAAGAAGAAGACCGAACCTCCAGATATCGCTGACTCAAGACAGCAGCGAGAAGTAGCTTACAGGCTAAGATCTTCCATGGGCCATGAGTTAGTAAGTAAGTAAAGGTCGGCCGCCATAATAACGAGACCGGATGACACAAAATAAAAGACCAGCCCATTTGAGATGAGTTTTCAAACTGAAGCTTATTTTTCTCAACTGAATTATCAATAGTGGATGAATGTACATAATTGTACGCATCAGCAGAGTTGCACGATCTGTCCAGACGGGATCAGACGACATGGCGGCTCTGCGATGCAGATTCTCGGAAAAAATGTCAACACTACAATATTTCCCGGAATTGCGGGAGTGTTGACGTTGTTGACGTTACTCTATTGACTTATCTCGTTGTTGAGAAAAAAGTGGTTCGAAAAGACTGTGCTGTTCTGGGTGGTCAGGGCGAATGACCTGACGAACTAGCGGCAATTAAAGTGTTTTCTGGAAATGTCAGATGTGTAAATCATCGCTTTATTGTCGACATTATGAAATTAAACAATTTTTCATTAAAATTTCCAGGCACATTTATCCGTAGAGAATATCCGTAAAAGAAAGAATGATATTCATCATTGTTATTTTTTGCATCACCTATTTATCATGGAAAACTCTCTTTTTTATTGTAAAGTTAATGGAACCAGTGTTCATGATGAAAAAGCAGCGCGTGGGCTATAATCGGCTTATTTACGCATTCCACAGGATTATATTGAATTGATGCAGATTAAAAGAGCAACTGCAATGGAATCCTTTCTCGCCACAGGTCTCGGTATAAAATTTCATCCATTGTCCAATGCACAAACAAATTCAAAACCGCTTGGCGCTTGACTGGATCCAATAACAGTGCTTATCAAATTTCAATAATGGAGCAATTTATCAACCCAGCCTTTAATCAAACTCGAAAATTCCAACCACATTTGAAGGAACTTTTATGGCATTTCGGAAAAAGTATCGGGCCATACACATCAAAATCTAGACGAAATAAATCAATTTGATGTCGTCATAGCGTGAGGTACGACGTGGGTAATTTTACCATCCACATCAATTAGAAAAGTTCATATCAATGCTGTATTGACAAATTATTAAGTTTGAATAGACCCGGTTCCTACGAGGCCGAATTAATCCAAATTATGCCCGACAAACCGACGTCAATTATGGCAAACTCGTCGGGCCAGTGAGTAATAATAATCGCTCTCAAATTATGAGAATGTTAGGCGCAGCAAGTTACCACGAGGCTATTGTCTGTCTGAATTATGGATTACCATGTAATTCCCTTTTAGTGAGGGGAATTTTTCAACCAAAAGGAAAAGCAATCAGATATGTGTACGAATTAATTTGCTCCGTCTAGACAGCGGCCAGGATCAACGGTTTGAATGGATTGGGAGATTTAAGCGACCGTACGAGTGCGAGTACCATGGTATAGAGACTTTGATTTGAGGACGAGGAGCTTCGATGGCATAGAATTCACAAACGTTTAAATGTCTTTAGTAGTTTGTGAAGCACCAACAATTAATGGGAAAGCCAACCGGGTGCTATGGACACTGAAAAACACAAAGCTTTTGCGTTTAATATAAAACTGACGCGGGTGAGACTTTTTAATAAAGCCCGGCAAACTAATTTGCATAAAATGAGCATTTTTAAATCGCCCATGCAAATGCCCTGCCTGAGAGAAGTCAGGCAAATCCTCAACCTAAGATTTCTTGGATAGGTTCCTAATCAATTCATAGCATTCATTATTAAGTCTTAAATTCGTTTGAACCACAAAATAAAGGAGACCTAAGTCTACAAGTGTTGGCAAAAACCATTTCGTTCAGCTTCGTAAAGTTTCGTTGAGTTTCTTCGAGTTTCGTTATACTTTAGGTGAAGTTTATTGAAAAATATTAAGGTTAGGTACTTTGATCTTTAATGATTCTGGCTACAAAAAGGTATTAAGTACGTAGGTAGGTAATTTGAGTGTCCTGAGTAGTGGAGGACTTCGTCTACCTCGGCTCGCTAGTGAACAGTACGAACAACACCAGTACCGAGATAAAACGCTCTTACAAATCGCTGTTTCTTTGGGCTCAAGAGGCAATTGAGTAGTAGAGTCCTCTCTCGAAGGACCAAGCTAACATTATACAAGACCTTGATCATCCCAGTCCTGCTGTACGGCGCCGGAGCATGGACAATCTCAAAAGCGGATGAAGAAGCACTTGGTCTTTTCGAGAGAAAAGTTCTGCGTTCAATCTTTGGTCTTGTCTGCGTTGATGGTTATTGGAGGAGAAGATTCAACCACGAACTGTACGGGCTGTACAGCAACATGAGTCTAGTCAGGCGTCTACGGATTCAACGTCTAAGATGGCTGGGCCATGTAAAGCGCATGGACAACACTGCTCCAGCCCGAAGAGTCTTTGACTCCGAACCAGTGGGACAACGCAATAGAGGACGCCCACGGAACCGATGGCGCACCCAGGTGGAGAAGCAGAAGACTGCTTACTGACCGCGGCTCACTTAGACCAATATGAAGGGTCCATTGTGTCTAGCGTAAGACATACTGCAGTTCTACACCTAGCCAGATAATATAATAATAATATGGGTGGCGCGGCAGTCCGAGATGGACCTGGGCCTAGTTTCTCAGCAACCACTTGTGTTGTGCGTGCTATTGTTCTCTCACGAGTGGAAGGGACTTACATTTTAATGCCGACTCCGAACGGTGAAATTGAGAAGCTTTTTTTAGACAGGAAATACTCTTTGAGCATTGTCAGTAACTCGAAAGAGGTGGAGCTGTGAATTATGATAGGTGGTAAATTCGGATATGGAACCTGGCACCCTCTGCGTAGAAGTCAACGCACTAACCCACTACGCCACGGCGACTCACAACTAGCCCGATTCATGTGTGAATTAGGGATGTTCATCGACCTTGTCAAAACAAAGGTATTAAGAGGCCAAATATCGATGTTTTAACATCGATCTTTAAGGTTGCAAAATATCGCATAATCGATGTTAGGCACAAAACATCGGTCTTTGATGCTAGCAAAAGAATGCTTTTCTGTAAGTTACTAGATTTCGTACCCGGCTTTACCCGGGTTTGTTTCTTCAACCGGCAAAATATCCTGAAGAAATGTGTTTAAAATAATAAAACGCCGAGAAAATTAAACTCAGCATTTTTGCGAAAATGTGATTATTAAGAAAAATGTTGAGAAAGGTGTTCCGTTGTAGATGCGCTGAAGACGATTTTGAATAAATGTTTACTCCGCACTTTCTAATTTAAAACAATAATAAGACTGCTCGAACCAGAACTCAGAGAAGAATTTGAATTTTCTTTTGTCATTGATGCCTATCCCAATCTCTCATTAACATCCCTAATCATAATGAGTACAATTCGTTGACCGTGTGCATACATGTTGAAGTTTGAATTATCAATGTGTGCTCCAGCAAAACGGACGGAAATTACGGTTTTTTCTCAACCATTTACACACAACGTGAAGGGATATCAAGCGATTCATAAAATAAAAGTTCTTGGAAATCCCATCTATTTACCTGCGCGATATGTTTACTTGTTGTGCAAGTTGAAGTCAAACTTCATGGACCTTGAAAAAAATTAGCCTATCTTGTAACACATTATGTAATAGATTGTGCTCCTTTCTCGTCAACGCAGCTTCTGAAAAAATTGTTGTACGCATTCACGCGTTCGCCTCCAGTGTCCAGATAGGACTTATTTTAGCCTGAGACGTACGTGCCTGAGAATAAAGCAGATCAGTGATTTAGATTGTTTGTTCACCTTCGGCCATAGGGCTTGCTGCTGTAGCTGTAGTATTCTGGTGGAGCCATTAAGGACTGGCTCTATCCAGTGCTTCATATTCTAGCTTCTTCTTTATAGAGCTGAGTGGCGTGTGAGAGTACTCCGACCTCCGAGCCCTTCTTCGCTATCAGCTCTTTCAATACCTTGCATTCCAGTATGTTCACATGACACCCAACAGAGTGTCACTTAATTCTCCAAGAATATCTCGTTGATTCTTTGTCTTCAAAGGCAGACCAGCTCGGTTTCAAAATGTCTGATGCTATGGCTTCTATTGTCCCTTGGATAAAAGAAAGATGGTGATCGATTGGACGGTAACACTTTGGAGCATAAGCGCGAACGCCGCCGCCGCGACTACACCCCTGACTGCTTAGCAAATGTCATAAATGTAGTCGGTGCTGCCAAGATTTTATGATGAATCATTAAGCGCCGATGATCGTTTTTTGTGTACTTCAAAATTAGGCTTATATACGCTTGCAAAAAAAACACACTTAATAATTGCTAGTGTCTTTGTGGCACACATTGGCCCTTCGATCCGGATTTAAGGATAACGCGAAAATAATACCTACGAGAGAAAAGTGTACATACGTGTGAGTCAATTACGAATAAGTGCAAGGTATCGAATTTGATTGAGTCGATCTAGCTAATCATGCTCGACTTAGAAGACGACTTTAATGCTTATACAGGTCTGAAAAAAGATGTACAATCGAAGCATAGACTAGCTTCTATCACTGTTTTACTACTGCTCGACTTCTCTATAAAATCCACAAAGCTTAATCCCCGAAGTCAAATTGCAACTAAGATGGATGTTTCTATCCGTCCTCTGCATTGACTGTATTTTGGAGAGATGAGGGTCTGCACAACATCATGCCATCTGCAAAACCGCTCCTTCCCAATTCAAGGTCATGGACTTGGCAAAACCTAAAAATAAGAGACCAATGTCCCAACAATCTGAATTAGCCACCGACCTAAGAACCGGCAAGAACCCCAGACGCCCCAGACTTGTGGCATAACACTATGTCACCCACAACCCCCAAAACGTAAGTATTCATAAATCTGATGTAGCTTTTGTGGCCTAACAAGTTTAATCCAAGATATGTATCCATTTCTACAGCCCTTCAACATAATAACAGAGGTAGGATAGAAAATTAACTCTGAGCTCTTAGCAAGCTGTGCCAATAACATTAAATGTATGGATACTACTTCTTAAATTTATCTATGGGAAATAAATGTACATACACACAAATATCGTTGATATCCATTTAAATGTCTTCAGACCAATTTCTTCGACGCAAATATCTTGAACGGGTCGCCGTGGCGTGGTGGGTAAGTGCGTCGACTCCTACGCAGAGGGTGCCAGGTTCGATACCCGAATTTACCATCTATCATAATTCACGGCTCCACCTCTTTCGAGTCGCTGACAATGCTCAAAGAGTATTCCTGTCTAGAAAAAGCTTCTCAACTTCCCCGTTCGGAGTCGGCATAAAAGTAGTAGGTCCCTTCCACTCGTGAAAGAAAAATAGCACGCACAACACGAGTGGTTGCTGAGAAGCTAGGCCCAGGTCTCCCTCGGACTGTCGCGCCACCCATATTATTATTTTATTATATATGGCGTTATTCCCCAACATAATTACGTACCACTACCACAAAAAGGTTTTAAGCCTACAATACTTTTCATAAGGCAACAGATTAAATATGTATTACTGAATATATTAAATATTGTATTACCAACAGCTGTGATCTTCTGATCACGACAATGAATGAATCGTGAAGAAGAGAACGCCAGTCGATTTTTTCTGCAGATGGAGATTGACTTAGTCTTTAACCTAACTTCCATCGAAACCTCTAGTGTACTGCCAATGTTGTCTCAGGAATATAGGAAGCCTGTAGCTTACACATGTAGTCTCCACTGGACCATGCCCGGATCATGAACATGATGTGAAAAAATCTAGTGGTGGCACATAAATCCAGGTCCACACGCATCGTCTCGGAAAATCTCTGGCATGATTTCTGTTAAAAGTTGGACATGAGATTTGACGTTTTCGTATACGTGCAAGATTTTGTTTGATTGGATTTGTGAATGAGAGAAAAATAGAGTAAAAGTAGAATTGTAAGTCAAGGTAATTTTTTGACACTCATTTTAGTGAGATCGACTTTACTGATTGGTGGTTGATTTCCCGCTGTTTGATGTTGACTCCCTCGCTTACCCACGAAAGAAAAAAGAACGAATTATGTTCTGTGGCGTTTGCAGCTGAGTTTGTAAACCTCTCTATGGATTATCAGTGATTCCGGAAAGTCGGTGGATGGTTGAGGTTCTTCTCCACTTATGTACTATTTAAAAATCACCTCACACTTTACTGTCAAATCTCAATGCCAACTCGTCGACTTCAAAGTGGCATACGATAGCATTTACATCCAGAGCTCTACAAAACGATTTCCGAAATTGGATTCGCTCAAGAACTAATTCGGATGTGTTTCGCCAAGCACCTTCTCCCCTATAAACGCAATCGTTTAAAACTCGCATCGGATATCGCACAAGAAAACGCGCCGTAATGTGATCCCTTCAGTGAGGTGTCATTGCGGGTGGCACCGTCTTCTTTCAAGGTGTTCAGCTCAAAGTGAGGGGGATATTGATACCGTGTCCCGCTCCCAGCGTATTATTAGGAGATGTTCACGGAAAACGAAACGAAGACCAGACAAGGTGATTTAAAATTTAATGACGATAGAACTAAATAAATGCTCTTCTTTAGCCGGGAGCAGAATTTAAGACATTGGAAACTTAAATTTTTTGGTATTTCCATAATTCATTTACAGTACCGATTTGTATAAAACTGTGTTTGAATTCATCTAGCTAAGAATAAGTTGTAAATAGGAACAGCTATCGACTGTATGCAACCAAGAGTCTATTGCCGCTGTGAACAATTCAAGTTTTATGCAGGGTAGTGTTTGGTGTTGCATCACTTTCGGAGGTCTAATAAGACCAATTTAAAAATTCCTGGCATTAAGAGACGACTGCAGCGTTTTCAAAGACGAGGTGGCGCTTTACGAGAGCGCAACATTACAAAAAAAAACAATCTCTATCTACTCCGACAGTCAAGTGGCAATAAACGCCACATGTCGGACGTTATGACATCAAACATTTTTAGGTTATGCATACAAGGCGTCAGCGATATTTCCTTGGGGAACAAGGTGACCCTATGCTCGGTACCAGGGCATATTAGCATCCAAGGAAATGAAAAAGCGGACAGTCTCGCGGGCAATTCCTTACGCGCTCATGCTGCTTAGTTCTGTACGTACAAAACTAGAAGAAGAAGCCCTGAATGAAATAAAAACTAGTTGGCTTGGTCTGAATATCGGAGCAATGGCAAGGGCCCTGTGTTCGACGCTGAGCAAAAAGAGATCAACATAACTGATCCGTTTTAATTGAAAAAATGTGCGGAAGCTAATAGAAGTCCTTACCGGACACTGTGCCATAGGCACGCATGCATCGCGCCTGAACATGCCACAAAACGACTTTTGCAGAAGCTGTGGAGATGAGAAGGAAATAGTGTATGATCACGCAACACGTTATTTGGTTGCACTTAACAATTTAACGAATGTTTGCTGTATTCATTTTACTACAACTATTCTCTTTCTCTTTGTACTTCTCACACCCGCTTTGTATCCTCCATATTGTTTTTTTTTTCTCTTGAACACAAGGCTGAATACAAAGGAGCTAATTGTGATTGATGGGTTTTTTATTTAAAACGGTTAAAATACACTCCATATACAGGTAATTCATTAAAATTATATCGCATAACATTTTGGTCCTTTGAGCCGGATCTTTCGTGATTTGTCGGATCAGCCCAGCCCTGGCAAGGAAAAGAAAACAGTACCTGGGTTAACACTTCTTTGGGAAGCTGGAAGACTTGTGTGGTGTAAAGCTGAAAAGCCTCCTGAATAGCTCAATGGAAGCAGGATGGTTTAAGTATATAGAGGAAGGTCTCACGGTGGAAAGTAGTATATTTTTCTTTCTATTAAGGGTACAATGGGCCCAATTTTGTTGGTCTAAGTGAGCCACGGACGTAAGGCCGTAATAGCACTCATACATCTACCTAACTGCACCATCAAAAATGCCATGTATTGCGTCCTGATATTGAAAACAAATAACATGAATCTCAACATGGATTGCGTCCATCCTTAAATCTACTTCTCGATATAAAGAAGGTGATATGACTCCTAAGACTGTCGTGGAGTTAAATGTAAGAGTGCTTGGAACAGGCTGGGTTAGGTATGTGGGCTGCTAGTGCATTCACCAGCACACTCAGACGATTTTGTTCCATTGTGACACCCACTGATGGACTACTCCAATGATAGTGCCGTTAATTTGATCCCAACGGCAAATGGTGACTGGACCAGATTTGAAAACCAGATAAAATCGTATTAACTTTGCTTTCACTGGGATTCAAACCGGGGACCCCACTAACCAGAGGCCTGCACTCCACCAACTGAAGATCTTAACTTACATGCTAGACAAAAGTACTTAAAACGAGCTTAACTGTCTTAAGCATTTAAGAAGGTCTTAATACTAACCTACTGATCCTCTGCGGGTACTCTAAGCTAATCTAATCAACTTTATGAATGTGCCTTTCGGCTTAATATACGTTTTTTTAGTCATTAAGACAATTCCTTATTTCTTAATTAATTTGCCAAGAAAACTTGTAAAAATCTTGGCTACTTAAACAACCTAATAATAACTTAACCTAACATCAAACTAAATACTATCGTAATTATGTCCGCAACAGTACGGACACGTGCACCAGGGCGTATATGTTGTGTATATGCCTAATGTATATAATTTATACGCCGTGATGCACCTTTTTTTTTGTTTTTGTTTCATATATATATTTTTTGGATTTTTGTTTTTGATTTTTTTTTGGATTTTTTATAATTTATTTATTTTTTTTTTAAGCTACCTTAAAAACTATGTAAGCTGGCA
The DNA here is from genome assembly GCA_964034865.1 of Eristalis intricaria. Classification (NCBI taxonomy): domain Eukaryota; kingdom Metazoa; phylum Arthropoda; class Insecta; order Diptera; family Syrphidae; genus Eristalis; species Eristalis intricaria. The sequence continues at coordinate 80,436,798 of OZ035874.1, forward strand.
ACTATGGTCAGCTACCGGATCCTGTGGAAAAGCTAGCGGTGGCGGAGGCTGGTTTTGGTGTATCCACCATTAAAATTGCCGTTCTTTGGCAGACTCATTCGCTCTACTGAACCGGAGGAGATCCTCGTGGGATTAAAATGTGGTGTGTGCATGTAGTAAGGCGACAATTGAAATGGCCAGAACTGCAACAAGACGAATAGCTAAAAAACAATGATGGACATTAATCATTCCAAAGTCTGGAACTTGTGACGCGTAGCACGAAATGGACATGCCATAGAGGGAAAGATTACGTCAGGCCATGAGAGTTTATCTGATTAAACATGTTTTTCTCGTTACATTACAGTCGATTTTTTGTGCAAAGGTTCTTGCCTGGATTTCAAGTTCCAACTATTAAACACGAACAACATTGGTCTGTGGGCTTACAAGCCGATTCCTCGTGCATATGTCAGCTACGTATAGTCAAAATCTTTAACAGCGACTTCGGTTGCAGCGACATATCGCTTTTGTGTGTGAAGTGGTTTTTATTAGAGAATCCAATTAGCACTAAGCGCTTTTTGCAACCGCAGTTGGAAGTTAATTTGCATTTGGAACCATCGTTAGGCGCTGAGAAACAAAATCAATTGAATTCTTTGATGTTCATTCTAGATATCTCGCCGAAAAATTCAATGCAACAAATTCAAGGAAGAGTTTTCCTAGAGTCCGTTGCCTTGCTCTGAGTCAATGATTCCGGCGAGTTATTACAACTACGGCAGTGTGTGTCTCTTATGAGGAATCTCTAGTCAAACTGCATTATCCCATATCGGCCAATGTGCTTTATTAATAGAACGAGTCCAATTTAGAAGATCGTTTGTTAGTGATGTGCTGTACTCAGGCCAAGTCTGCCAAGATATTGCAAACTTAGTTAACCGCGACAATCTGAGGTTAGGCATTTTCAAGAAGCATGGTGTGTGATAAATAAAGTGGAATGTGTACCCCCCCAGAAGACTTGTGAAGGGCAGCTTCATGTTTGGACATTCATCGTTTACAGGAACATTTGTATGCCCTAGAAGCTTCAGCAGCATTGCATACATTCCTGGACTAATTTTGAGGCTGGGGAGGTGAATGAAACTGCCTTGATGCCAGATCGACTGTCAACGAATATGCATTGGTGTTGGCTTGCAAGTACCGGGCTGCTTTGTTGCAACTGAGACAATGTGTGTGTTTGTGAGATTCCTAGTTTGACGGATAATATTCTATTGCCACTAAACAAGCCATATCGTGACGAGTTCGTCGAACAAGATCTTTTGATTTGGATCAGTTGTACTTAGGGCACATTTTTCTTGAAGCAGCACAATATGTCAATCTGGTCCTGAGCAGACGATAGGTATTTCAACGAAGTTCGTGGAGATATTAGCCTAAGATGTTAATGACGTGGAAGACCGTCCACGCCTTCCAGGACCTACCACAACGCCACGGCAGCCACTTATCAAAGGCATCCTTAAATTTTGCAAATTCATATTGCCTTTACTAATTTCTCTCTTTTTAAGGTAGTCAGCGAAGATATTGGGCTTACTGTCGAGAACCCTGATCAATCTGAACTAAATGATTGCTTCCCTCAACATTTTGGTATACTTTTTTGGTCAGAAGGCTGCACAATTAACTTTAGCTAAAGTAAGCAACCAATAAACGGTAACTTATTGCATATAAACTTTATTTAAGAAAATGATACACGTTGAATCAAAAACCTCCACAAGCGGTAGAGCAACAAAAAGAAGTTAAGGTACGAAGTGAAAAGAAGACAGCAAATATACATTTGCGAAATTGCTTGTTGCTTGATTATACATACTCATTGTATGTGACCGATTAGTTTCCTCTGCATCCAAGGCAATCAACAGCTCTTCACATGAGTAATGTAACTTTTCTTCTGAGTCGAAATCTTATAATTTAAAGGAGTGGACTTTTAATTTATACACGTTTGCCCCTTAAGGCCATGAAATGAAATTTCGTCTAGCTGCGTGTTTCTAAAAGTTTGAGAATGCGTGGTATTTACCGTGACTTCTTTCTTTCTTCTTTTTTCCTCTCTTTATAGTGTATTTAAAATGGTTCTTATCCGTGCGTTACAAGTCATTCAAATACCACTAGAGTTTTTTTTATTATATTCTCACTTGGCACGAAATTCTTCCTAAGTAAACCTGCAATTGTAAGAATAATAACTGCGGCCTTCTCGCGGATCGTGATGGAGATAGGAAGTAAGTCTCACCAAGGGTTGAACTTGGACAGATTTGCGTGCAGAACGACGATTTCGGTTAGGATGTAGCTGTGGCGTTGTAATTATATAACGCGGTACTTATCGTTTATGAGGGTTAAAATCATTTAAAGACTATTTGATTATGGTTGGTGTTAAGTTTTTGGCCAGTGAATTTATAGTCGTCATATGTAAACATTGGTATATCGACACAGGCATCTAGTGCAGTTCCTAGTTCTATCCCAGATAGAAGAACTCTAAGTTACTCGGCTGACAAAGCTCAGAAACTACATCCACAACAGGCATTATGCCTTAGAAATGAATGTCCCTGCCCTTGCGCCCTAGGAATAATTTAATTCTTTACGTATTTATTTATTTCGAACAATATTTCAACTATTTTATAACCGATGTCTTGCAAGTTAAATCAATAATCAATAATGTAAGATAAGTCTAAGTATTGACCTATATACCAAATATACTATTTTGGAACCATTCTTGAAATGTGAAAATCAATATGACTTAAGACTTCATTAAAAGATTTGAGAGCCCTAGAAATTGGTTCAATCATACCATAGTTTGTTCTATGGCTCATTTGAACAAAAAAATAGTGAGCTCTTAGATTTCATTCTGGAGCATAAGCAGGTAGCATTGACAAAAAAGACAAAAAGCATAGGGCTATTGAAACGATGACACAAAATATCGCATATGAAAAAATTTCATACGAACGGCTTCCTACACTAAGAGTCAATAGGCCCAACAACTGACACCTTGCTTTGTAACAATGCTCGAAATTCCAACGCATTTTGAAGAAAACATTTTTTGCAAAGCGCCTCTCCACCCTTTCAACCCTGTCCGATTGGGTTTCATAAATTAGGCTCCAAATGACTTCGGCAAGGCATATTCAAGGATCGATCTTAAAAGTACAATGAAAAGGGATATTAAAATAGAGCGGTCAGAAAATTCCTTTGCTTTTTTTTTTTGATAAACTCAAATATCGAGTAGGATCTTGCGACTGCATATTTGCTTTTGTATCTAGAATGCCACCATCCTTTATATTGTAAAATATTTCTAGAGGCTTGAGTTGAATACAAGAAAGGCTAAGGTAGGTAATAAAGAAATATACAGCAAAACTTTTTCAATACAAATGTTTAAGCAACTTGTAGCGCTCCACCCGTTTCAGTATTATAGATCTAACAGCAATTTTTTTACAACCTTTTATGCTTTGTATTTTTAAAAATAATTTAATGTCATCAGCATACTTCAAGCAGTTGCAAGAACATAAGCCTTTAATGATATCATTTATAATAACGACAAGAAGAAATGTACCTAAATGACTACCTTGTGGAGCTCCAGGAGTGAAAGAGAGTTGTGGTTTTCAAGGGAGTACTTGTACCCTCCCTACTAAAATCGATGAGACCCACCTCAATAAATTCGAATGAAGGCCAAGATTTGTCAGCGTAATAAGCATAACTTCGTGGTGTACAGACTCAAGAGCCTTGCTAAATTCAACAAATATTGCACCAGCTTGTAAACCCTCTTCAACTGCATTAATAGCATAAGTTGTGAAATGAACCATCTTGGCTTTATTGAACGAATTGTAACAAAACCGTGATAACCAGATATGTGCTCTGTTAAATGTTCTTTTAGTGGATAAAGTAATTTGTCTTTTATGATTTTTCTACATTGTTTTTTGATATATAATACACATGTGATGTGGGTCGCTTTGGGTTAATGGATTAGTGCGTCGACACATACTCAGAGGTTGCGAGATTCAAAGCCCCAATTTAACAACTTGCTTAATTCACGGCTTCAGCTCTTTCGAGTCACTCACAATGCTCAAAAAGTAATTACTGTCTAGAAGAACGCTTCTCAACTTCGACGTTCGGAGTCGTACAATCGGAAACGTACAATTCAAGTGATTGCTGAGAATCTAGTCCTAGTTCCACTTCGAACTGTCACGCCACCCATACTATTATTATTACACACAAGTGATACAATAATACGCACATCACGAGTGTCGCTTATTGTTGTTGGAATAACAAATTTAAGCAAAACTCTCGCATTCAAGGCGCGAATAATTTAATTTCGTCCTGTCAAATTACAAACAAATTAGGGCAACTCTTTGCGAAAAATGCTACGTGACTCCAATATGTCCGTCAACTCACGCCCAATCTCACCACCCCACGCCATCATTACTCACGACATATTCAAACCCTCAGCTTTAGCAAGAGCAAATCTCGCTATCCACATCAGTTTTTTTGATGGAATTCTCGCCTTGTATTCTCCATTCAAATCTGTCCTCCAAAATACTTCGCAAAAAAGTATCTCATACAAAAACAGCACGAATTTACATATTCCATTAAAGAGATAAACGGAGATATTTATGCTTATGAATAAACGCAATTCCATTTGTACCCGCGTCTGCGAATATCATTAATCCTAATTCTAGGAATTACACTTTCAGAGGGGTCGACTAAGGCACTCAGGATCAATGCGAGACACACATCTTGGCCACCATCGGTGCGATGAATTCGAGGGCACAAAACGCAAGTAGAAAAAGAAGAAGAAAAAAAGCGAGAGCAACCAGCACTCCAAGGATAATTGCTACTGTCTCAGATGTAGTGAACTGCAATAAATTTAATCTACACAATGCGATGCTACTCTTGCATGAGACCCCTACCGTACACACGTTCTACACTTGTATCTGTTCGCCAAGTTCAAGTGACACTTTATGCAAATTTCTATCCGTTTATCATAATTATATTTGCGAATATTTGTTCAACCATTCTACAGCTTCATGTTTGTATCCTTTTTCGGTCCGCTTGAGTGGTATTTTTTTGCTTGCAGAACTAAGCTCTAACTTTAATCACAGATAACTCGTAAAGCGTTTGTCATTTCACTGTCAGCCGAAAATGTAATTGAAAAATATTCGTTACTTTGTCGGTGACGAGATGAGAGTGAATCTGCAGCCGAGTCATAACTGAAAATATGAAAAGTGGTATTCAAAGAATGAGGGATGTAGACTATTGGATTTCTAATAAAAACGAGTATTATATAAGCTCTAACATTCTTGGCATAAGTTTAAGAGATCAATTTGGAAAGTTTACAGACAGTTATTGACATGGATGATCGTCTTGAGGAATCTGAAAAAGGCCCAGCAATGAGGAGAGTGATAGGCGTAAGGGTGCCAGCTCTGTCACGATATAATTTATGTAACTGGGATGTAAATATTCGTTACTCTAGCGAGCAAAACTGGCCAAATTCAATAAAGTTGTTTCCTCAAGGCGGATTTGATTGGCATTTCCAGAGTGGTTCTCCTACTTAAATACCATAAGATAGAGGCATCACTGAATGAAATCATACAATCACATCGGCTGAAATGATTATAAAATAAAATAAAAATTAATTTTGAAAAAGTACAACCTACCTTTTTCAGCCGAAAAAGAAAGAGTTGCCTACTGCCCAGCAATCCACTTGACGTTCGTGGAGAAAGAGTTAACTGGAAGTCTAGTGTAAAATACCCGGGTATTCATTTGGATGCCAGGTTGACGTTCAAAGAGCGCATAACAAGTACTGTCAATAAGGTAAACATTGGTAGAAATATGCTCTACTCTTTCATAGACAGGAAATCAAAGCTTAGCAGGTCCAATAAAATCATAATCCATAAGGTGATATTCCAGTCAATACGACTTTATGGATGCCAAGTATGGGGAAGATGTGCCAAAACAAAAGAAATGATGCTGACACTGCTGAAAATGATGCTTAATTTGTCCCGATACCATTCAACTTCGGATCTTCACCTCCAAGCGAATTTTGAATGGAGATCAATTCAGGATAATTAAATTAACGGATAAATTTCGACAAAACAAGGTTTTTTCAGATAATCCTCACATAAACCAATTAAATATCTAATAATTATTTGTTTATTTTCAAATATTTTTCATAATACTAATTTATATTTAACTTGTTTATTTAATTATTTATTAATATATAAGTATTTCATTTATTAAATTATTTATTTAGTTTTGTTTTTATTTATTTATTTATTTATTTATATATATTTTGACCATTTATTTATTTATTATTTGCTTGTTTAGTTATTCATTTGGTTTATTTATTTATTTGTACAATTATTTATTTATTTATTTATCATTTATTTATTATCTATTTATTTATTTATATGTTTATTTAGTTACGTATTCTGCTCGATTATTCATTTTTTAAAATGTTTTTCATCAATCTATGCATTCTTCTTCTTTTTTTTTTCTTTTTTCTTTGTATTGAAGTTTTTCTTGTAATTTTTTTCAAAATCACTTTTCTTTACATTTGCATACCTTAAAAACCTAAAAGATAATTATTCAGTTGAAAGATATAAAATTTAAATATCGAAACTGTAATCTGTATGTAAATTGTGTGACAACCACATTGTATTTTTAATACGAAATAAAGACATATCTATATCTAAAATAAAAACCAAACGGATCCCATCTATCCAGTTTTGCAATTTTGAATTTTACCTTTACCTTTTTTTGTAAACTTGACGTATCGCACTTTATGACTTAATTTGTTCCTGTTTTTACCACCATAATGAGCGGTAGCAACGATATTCAAGTCGAAGCATACATATTTTCAAAATATAAATGTTATAAAATATATTAATATAATATTTAGGAAGTAAATAAAAATATGAGAAAAGCATGGTTTTGCTGTAAAAAGTCTTGAATCATGATCGATAATCGATACACACCGATTGTCGATTGTCGACAGGTTGTTTTGGTATTCGATTTTCTTTTCAAATTTTGTCGTTCAAAAATTTCTGGTCCATGGATTTTGTTCTACAGAAAATCATAAAATAAACATTGTTTTCATGATGTAATTTAATTTATAAATTTATCTTGTTGTATCTTAAAAACATTCATATTTTAATTTCAATCTCGACAAAAATCAGTCCAGAAATATATTATTTCATTCAACTATTTGCACACACGACTTGTTTGGATACGCACAGTAGTGATTGGTCACACTGTATTGGCGAAGTTCTTATATCTCCCTCTTACTTATGGGACCTCACAAGTTGACTCTATCTAATATTTGTTTACTTCTCACGCTTGTGTGAACTCGAATAAAGAGATTTGACATTATCAACTGTCAGAACTATACAAATTTGTCATATGCACGATTTTACTTCACAATAATACGATCCCCAGTCTATTGGGTTACATAATACAAAAATAAATTGCAATCGATAGATTTGTCGACCATCCATTCAATAGATAGCCGACACTCGCAATAGGGGCCTTAGTAGAATTTGTTTAGTCTCCACTATACAAAATAAAATAATCACCACTTTATGAAAAAAGAATTTAAAAATGTGTAAAACAAATATAAACCCTCATAATTTCTGCAAAAAACATAGAAGTTGAATAGCAGAAGACCATAAACGAGTCAAAATAAAAAGGCTAAGTTCGACGGAAATTGAAAATTTCAATCAAATTCGTCGTTTAAAATTTTAATCAAATTCGTCGCCACCTAGAAAAAACCCATAGTTTCACAACGAGTGTAGGCTGGCACATGCAGCATTTGTAGGCTTCCAGCTTACAAAGCAACGCTGCAACGAACGACGAGAGCTGTTCGTGAACTCTACGAACAGAGACGAAGGGATGAGACCCGGCTTCTCAGGAGAAAGAAGAAAGAGCACGAGAAGCGCGTGATCGAGGAGATGGAGAGGTGCTACGGTAGGAACGATGTCCGAAAGTTTTACCAGAGGGTGAAACAGTTATCCAGTGGATATAAAGTTCGGACAGAAGCCTGCCGGAACGAGAATGGACAACTAGTAGTAGAGTCGCAGTCGATACTGAGAATTTGGAAGAACCATTTCTGCAGACTGCTAAACGGCGATAATGACACCAATACCGCTGTCAGGCAGAATGTCCCACTCAATATGGACTATAATCGACGAGAATTTTGTCCCCCGACTTAGACGAGGTCAAGATAGCAATATCAAGACTGAAGTCTAACAAAGCTGCCGCTGCGGACGGACTGTCCGCTGAAATCTTTAAGGCAGCTGGAGATGATCTGGTTGGGCGTATGCACCAGCTCATCTTTAAGATATGGTCGGAGGAGAGCATGCCCGATGAGTGGAATCTCAGTATGGTTTGCCCGATCCACAAGAAAGGAGACCCCTTTGACTGCGCCAACTATAGAGGGATAAGTCTCCTGAACATCGCCTACAAGATCTTCTCTGTTGTTTTGTGTACCCGCCTGAAGCCGTTTATAAATAACCTGATATGTCCTTATCAGTGTGGCTCCAGGCCAGGGAAGTCCACCATCGACCAGATTTTCACACTACGGCAGATCCTGGAAAAGACCCAAGAAATGCAAATCGACACCCACCACCTTTTTGTTGATTTTAAGGCCGCATATGACAGCGTGCATAGGGACGAGCTATACAACGCCATGTCTAGTTTTGACATTCCTGCCAAACTCGTCAGGTTGTGCAGGATGACGATGGAGAATTCTCGCTGCTCCATCAAGGTCGGTAACGAACTCACCGAGACCTTCAATGTCAAAAAAGGATTTAGACAAGGCGACGTGCTTTCATGTGATTTCTTTAACATCATCCTGGAGAAGATCGTGCAAGACTCACACGCCAACACTAGAGGCACGATCTTCCAGAGGTCCGTACAACTGCTAGCATACGCGGATGACATTGACGTGATTGGCAGAACACAGCGAGCCGTCAATGAGGCGTTTGCTGGCATTGAGGCGGAGGCGGCTAAAATGGGTCTAGCGGTGAATGAGGGCAAAACGTATAAGTATATGCTGTCATCAAGAAAGGACACACAACATCGACGTCTTGGACAGAGCATCACAATGGACAGCTATAACTTCGAGGTAGTCAAGGACTTCGTCTACCTCGGCTCCGCAGTAAACAGTACAAACATCATCAGTACCGAGATCAAACGCAGAGTAACTCTTGCCAGCCGCTGTTTCTATGGGCTCAAGAGGCAATTGATTAATAGAGCCATCTCTCGAAGGACCAAGCTGACTTTATACAAGACCTTGATCATCCCAGTCCTGCTGTACGGCGCGGAGGCATGGACAATCTCAAAAGCGGATGAGGAAGTCCTTGGTCTCTTCGAGAGAAAAGCGCTGGGTGCGATCTTTGATCCTGTTTGCGTTGACGGTTTCTGGAGGAGAAGATTCAACCACGAACTGTAAGGGCTGTACAGCGAGATGAGTTTAGTCAGGCGTCTTCGGATCCAACGCCTAAGATGGCTAGGCCATGTAGAGCGTATGGACAACTCAGCTCCGGCCCGGAGAGTCTTCGACTCCGAACCAGTGGGACAACGCAACAGAGGACGCCCGCGTTTAAGGTGGCGCACCCAGGTGGAGAAGGACCTCAACCAACTTGGCGTGCGACACTCGAGACAGCTAGCCAGAGACCGTGCTAGCTGGAGAGGCTTGTTGGTAGAGGCCCAGGTCCACCCCGGACTGTAGCGCCAAATAAAGAAGAAGAAGAATCAAATTCGTCGGAAGGAAACAAATTGATTGATAAAATACCAAAAAAACTGATATTGTGTCTCCAGTTTTGCCGAATTATCCACAGCAAACAGAAACCGCGCAGGTATGAGCCCAAGTCTACAGTAATATCATAACTGTGCGAAATATAGTCGTAACCTTAGCGAACGAATAACAAAAAATATCTTTTCTGTTCGACGATCACTTTATTATTAATCTTTCAGACATCAACTTCGTTTGCATAAGTAAGCCCAATTAATTGAAAGTTGTCAAAAATTCATTAAACATGTTAGGTCATCTGTGCAACCACAATAATTTCTTTGTCCGCTGTTGACCTGTTGTGGATTTTCTATTTCTTCGTTTTAATTGACATGTGCATCTGAGGACTGCTCACCCTTTACGCTTGAATCTGCAGTACATGCACATGTTGGTTGTTGGCATCGGAGATTCGTGGAGTCTGTTGCGTTAGCAACTCGCGCTGCTTTTTGTCCCACGCTACAAGTTGCCTCTTGTGCTCTTGATTTTCCTAGTCTTCGGAGTTTGTTCTGCATACATACTACGTATATGTGTGTTTCCGACATAACTATGTTGTCTGAACTTGCCAAGTCAGTCCTGTTCTGTACAAGGTGCCTATAGTGGAATACCATGTGCTAATGCAGTAAGGTTAATTGTCGTGTAGGATCTTAATTAAGAACACCTTGGCAGGGAGATGTTTTAATGTTTGTTGGACTGGAGAAGAAAAAGTCCTAAGGTTTCTCCAAAGGGAGACCTATACACTCTTTCTTAAAGTAGGAAGCGCGCTATATTTATGGGATAAAAATCATATTTGCCTACAGACCACTTTGGCGCAAGGGCCTTTAAGGTATAACAATATGTTTAACTCATCTGCGCCTTAAATTTACCTAATGAAGATGCTATTCATCAAATTCTGATATAATCGGATCTCTGGATTACAAATTTAAGGCCTACAATAGGGCGAAATAAAATAAAATAAAAATTTAAAAAATATAGTTTTATTGAAAATAAATACACAACGTATATAAAATGTAAATTTAACTTATACATTGGAGTTGGATTTTTACTGGATACCATGCTTTGTTCGAGTTGGAAGGTGTTTTAGGAAATTTCGAGTTAGAGAGAAACAATATTAATTTGCCATAATTCCGTAACATGTAACTTACAATTTTTTAAATTTATGTTACTACCAACTTGCACAGAAACTGCACAAAACTGCATCAGCTCGAGATATTTTTTCTAGATAGATTTCCATTGCTTTGAAATATGACCTGGTTTGAATACAACGATCAACCCCTTTTGTGCAAAGGCCCGTAAAACTCGTTCAAAATTTGGAATGCAAAGGAGGTGAGGCAAAATGAATCACACACACATTGAAACAATCTTGCATACTCGATAGTGGTTTTATGTATACTCAAATACAAATTCTCAATGCAAATAAATTGTGCGATATTATTTTATTTTATTCTATGCAAAAAGCAAAGATTCGACATACGGGGTGAAAAAAAGAGCCCAAGAATCAAGGGAATGTCTTAGAGGCAGTTTGACTTGCATAGAATGCTTTTGTATGAAAAATTCAGGGGAATTCTAAAATTTAAAGAGTTAGAGAGAAATTTAAGTTACAAAAACGAAAGCTCTCACTTAGGGAGAATCCACAGAATATTTTTTTATTTTTTGATTAAAAAATTTAATTGTATAGGTATACATATATCTTAATTTTTGAGCTACCTCTACAATTTTTTTGCCATGAAACGAGCTGACTCCAATTGTATAATATATATGATATGTTTCAAATTTCATTAAAGTCAGTGCATTGGTTTAGGTTTTTTAGAATATTTGCCGTGCTCCCATACAAAGCGGACCACTGTGCGCCGTGCCAAGCTTAGTCTTTATGACTATCAGTAACGTGCCCAGGACCTTCAGCGATGGCTCAGGCTTTGACCCTCCATGGGTCTGCGATCTGATATGTAAGTAGATAATTTGAGGAAATTAGCCGCAGTGCCCTGTAGTTGCACTCCCCTGTCTGTGCGATTACATTTCTCATTCAAATTATATTTTACGCAAAAATATCGAATATGCAGTGTATATGCCCTCAGCAAAAAAAAAGTCAGGGCTCGTGAGCTCAACTAATACTATAAGTAGACCCCATACACTTTAACAGGAGCCTATCATGTGCTCATCATTTTATTTATCACTACACATCTCCGCAACAACTCCCTTGATCATTTGCATTTTTTAGAATCAACGGCTCGTAGAAACATTGCTGGCGGTAGATGTGCAATTCGATGGATTGCATTCTAGACAAGGGATGAGCTTTTCAATGGTTCCCATAATTTGAAAGAAATCTCAAGCAATTTGGAGGCCGAAGATTAAAAAAGAAATACTTCCCTTGAAATCGAGTTGTTTGATGCTCATGGTGGATGACAACCTCTCTCTAAGTGTTTGCATGGGCGATCGAACCGAAGATGTCATCTTTTTTATTTGCCTCAGCCTTACAAAGAAACTGAACCCTTTTATTCACCGAAAACAAGTAAAATTTTACTTCAGATTCCTGTGATAGCAGATGATGCAATCACTATCAAACGATTTCCAAAGAGCCCACTGAAACCACTGAGACCACCTTCCTAAAAGCCGAAAAAATCAAATTCTATGGTTCTGAATTTTGTTGCCTCGATCATGAAAATAAAATTGAATGTAATTACCTGTAAACATTTTTGCAAAACATTTCACAACTGCCCTCCTTCAGGTGGATTCTTTCATGCACCCAAATAACTGAGAAAAGAGATATGGCACTTCCCGCCGTACAAATAATAATGCTTCCCCGAGCAAACGTACTCTCACAAGTAGGAACCACACTGCACGGCATGCGATAGCAATAAGCCATTCTTATGTTAGCATGTTCGGCCGGAGCACTTGCATACAGGTGTACCTACTGGGAAAGTATTTATTTGGTTACCCCCGGTGCTTAAGAGTATTCATTGCTGACCTCACCACTTGCACTTGGTATGGCTTTTATGAATAAAGTTCTGTGTACACCCGCCCTGATGCACTGCTTGGAATTTTTGTGTACCATTAAGTGTCATGGTTAACGATATCGCTGTAGAGAGGCTTATGGCGAACGACGTAACAATACAAGTAAACAATATAGCAGGGGGATGGAGTCGAGGATGTCTGAAATTCGGCGCTAAGGGAACGGATGTGTAGCGAATTCATGAAGGTGTATTCTCGAGTGGTTCGTTTTGTAAACGTTGCCAGCTGTGAAAATACAGATGATGTGTGTGGGGAGATACGTGAAGCCCATTGTCAATATTTTTAATTTTTCACAAAAATTCTTTGTTCAACTCTACACCGAGATAAGTAAAAGGCAAGTATTCCACTGTGAGGACGTTTCATCTTCTTGAAGCGGTTTGTTAACAGTTAGTATTCACAGCTAAAGTGAAAATACTTGTGAATGAATGGTGTCTGCCCTGACATATGCAAGCTTCGTTCAGTGATCCCTCTTGTGGCGGATTTATGGAAATGTTCTGGGTTACTTTCAGACTATTGAATTAGTTTGTGACATGTTGAAACTGGCTCTTGCGATGAGAGACACACATTTATGAACTGAGTCTGAATTGATTGCATTGCAATTGAATGATTGCATTGAAAGGACTAAACAAATTTCTTTTCAAAAGTATTTATTTTAAAATTTTAAGAAGAAGGATAATCGCACGTAGTCTTAGTCATTAGATCATAGTAACCATTTTCGTTAAGTTAAACCTGGTTTCGTTAAGTTTCATTGAATTGCATAAGGTTTCGTTAAGTTTCATCAGTGAAATCAATCACCTTCCATGTGCGAAGTTGACAAATATAATTAGAAAATTAAGCAGAATTTGATATAGCTTTCGTCAATATTGTAATGTATTCACACTGTAATGAATTATTTGTCAAGTCAATCTACCACTGTCATTGTAATAAAAAATCTCTGGTCGGCCATCCTTTCTATTCAGTCAACCATAATTCATACTCGGCCATTTTTTCACTTGTTGACATTCGAAGTTTTACTTTAGAAGTCACGAATAGAAGAATGAAATAAAGGAAAAGTAATCTGTCCTTTTATTTAGTATCCTAAGTCGAATTAAAAATATATATAAAAATAATTAGATTTTGGTAAGTATGTCATGTATTATCTTCCGTACACACATGTCTTTCCTTTTTCTTACTGCCCTGCAATTTGTGCTGCCTTCTGTAAGGCACAGAGAAAAAAACGATATATCACTCGAAAGCTGACATTTTTTCCGCACTCAAGCAACTTCCCGCAGTTTTCGCTAGCCTTGGCAACAAATCTCTCATATGATGCGATGATGAATTTTATGAAATTTGACCGCATAAAAGCGGCATATGTCTCGTGTGAGCGCATACAGCTTAATGTAGAAGGTCAAGAGTTACGACTTGAATCAACTCTAATCGGTGTGTGAATGTAAACCAATATAAAACCAGGCAAATTATGAAGGCTACAGGACATTAGAAAAAATGTGGGTCCTCAATAATAATTGATCCTACGACTGACTTGGCACTTATTTATGAATCGACGATGTCTAGAAATTATTATTCCAGAATATGTTACTCCCGATCAATGGGTCAAACAGAAAAGAGATGAAAAATTATATCTTGTCTCGATGCGTCAAGGTAGAGAGTTTATAGCGGTGGTTCGACTCTCTTTGCGGTAAAGGAGGCATAATGGCGTGACAGCGTCATGTCGTTTGCTGTAACTTCATACAAATCGGTTCTACTACCAGGGCAATCCAATCAACTAAGTTAAAAATACGCAACGCGAGTTTAGTCGTGCGGTCGGTAGTCATTATCGCTTCAGAGTGTAAGAAGGTAGTACATATACTTATTGGTTCCAATTGTATTCTAAACTTTGTACAGAACTGTACAAACTTCGGATTAGTTACATTTGCTACTGTTGAAATAATTACTGAACATAAACATATTGTACAGAACTTATCAAAATGTATCATAGAATTCATATGTTATATTGACTTATTTTGTACCGTTGTTACTTTTTACTCCTGTCTGAATATTCGAGCAATAAATACGTGTAACTGTTTCATAACATATTTCTAAATCTAGAAAGAATCCAGAAGATTCCAAGCAACGAACAATAGAAGCTATCGCTAACGCATCATTCCATGCAGCATCATGCCATTTTGCCGCTACCCCTCATGGGAACGGAAAAAGTGACCAAACCCCCAATGGAGGACATGACTTTGAAAAATCATCTACACTCGATTTCATAACTATATAGCCACACAAAAATATCGGCTTCTAGATGTATAACAGCACATTCTTATGAAGTTTTTTTTTCATATTCAATATTCATAGAGTAAGTACAGAAGTTTTTAAGAATATAAGGTACTAATATCCTAAGGTTCTCAGATAAAATGAGTTTTTTACTGTTTCATAACTAATTAGATTAGATTATTGAGAAATATTTGAATTACAATGCCAAGCGAGAGCTACTTGTCAAAATTAAAGCCACCGCCAAAGCTTACACTCCGAGAAATCTAGAACAAGGAATGTAAAAAACGTTTAATTAATTTTTTGTTCGTAAAAGACTAGCTTTTTTTAAGGTAAATTTTTCTGACGACAAAAAGTTATACCTCAATGGTCCAAATGGATTCCAATGCTATTGGAGAGATGTGAGGAATGACCCAGTGTATTTTCCCAAGCGGAATTTTGGTGGTGGTAGGCAGCCTTAAGGCTTGGGATGGTCAGTTGGACTCAGAATAGGCTTTTCTCTACACACTCACAATGGTTTTTCCATCCATCAAAATGAATAGTGTGGATTAAATTGGTCTTCTTCAAGAAAATTTAACACCATCGAGGATAAAATCTTGTTTTCCATGAGGACAACACGTCACATTAGCACTATCGACTATTCAGCCTGCTCATGGGACAAAAATCCCATAGAATAACTGTGGGGAATATTGTTAAGGAAGATATACGAGAACAGTAAGCAATTTTCATACAATTAACACTGCTTGATAAAACTTAAATTAAAAGCTAAAAAGAACGTGTATAAGAAAAAAAAAACGGATAAAAAAAATGTTTGCATACACCTAAGTCCTTAAATGTATTAAAAAGAACTTGTATAAGAAATTTTTTAACGCGAGTGTACTTGCGAACATTATGAACAGGCTCATGCATACATATGTCAATAAGAGCTCATATTAATGAGGAATACAACTGTAAGAGGCGTTTGTCGAATCAAAAAATAGAGGGATAAGCCAGTTCGAGGATCAGTGACAGACTCTTTATTTGCTATAATTTACATCCATTTATAGATTATGAGAGAATTGCTAGTGGAGAGTTATCAGTAGAATCAGCCGATCAGATAGCGCAATCCATAGACTATGTTATTTACATGAACATATACAACATAGGAATGTGACATTTATGTGTACTAACAGTAGCGTGCAAAAGTAAAAATTATTTTAATTTAATTTTGTCTACACAACGAAGACGTTTTCAGGGCTATCTCGGATGAGGAAGGCAGAAACAGTTATGGGCAAATCGCCGAATATGAAATATGCCTGAAACACAATACCTTCACTTCCTGGACTCAGCTTTCTCATCTCTGATAAAGACGTGCCTTCATTTTACGTTATGTCTTACGTTATATTGGCTTCAACCAATTGTCACAACAAATTGTTAGGTCTGAACGCCGCTATTAATGGCTCAGAGTACTGAGTGGGAAAACGAAATCTTCTTGAGTGAAGTTTATGTTAGATCCTACACACACTACACCAGCACTTAAGCTAGCAATGTGAAAACGTGAATTTTTGTATACATACACTGAAATTTGATATGAGTTATAAATACAAACATACGAATAAA
This sequence comes from Eristalis intricaria, assembly GCA_964034865.1. Taxonomy (NCBI): domain Eukaryota; kingdom Metazoa; phylum Arthropoda; class Insecta; order Diptera; family Syrphidae; genus Eristalis; species Eristalis intricaria. Next base: position 80,453,440 of record OZ035874.1, read on the forward strand.
TATAAAACGCAATGTTTTCTTAATAAAAAGTTTTTTCTTATGTCAGTTCTTCGGATATGAGCCCATTTGTTTCTTATATCCGTTTATTGCGTATAAGAAAGAATGTGGAATTTTTGAACTTTCTTATATCCGATATATACAGGAATGCAAATACATACTTCGTCATAATTTCTCGACTTTCTTGTCTAAGTCTATGATAAATTGAGAATTGGAAATGCAGCTTATAAAAAACGTCCCGACACAGTTAAAAAAAAACTTTATTACAAAAACAACCTTACAATCAACAAGATTATTTAAACATTTAACCTTAAATACTAACTCGGGTGGGATTCATCCACTCCTTTATATATATCGACCACCTTGCACTCTCAACTTACCAGGTCACCGTAGGACCGCGGGAACTGTTTAACCATCTTTTTCGGTTGCGAATGTAGCTGTAACTTGAGATGTCCGTTGAGTGATATGCACTGCGCCGGAAAATAAAAAGAATGCAAACATGATGCAGGTGACATGGGCCCGTGCATTATGTGGAAAAGGTAGATGGGCCCGTTGAGGAATGTGTAGGGTATGTAACCTATATAACGAACGTCTATACAGGCAGCACTTAATTGAATTACAAGTCATAATCGAATCCCAAATAAACCCATTTACAAAATACCCCATGTGAACTCTTAGTAAAAAAAAAAAAAAAACCACCTCTCCTATTTGCCGACCTTTCTAAACAAGAGCACAGACGATTGGAATGAGGATTGCGAACTTTTGCCGACAGAACATTTTCTATTAGTACAAATCAATATTATTTCCAACGCACTCCGTCCTTGTGTAAGCCCAGTCCCATCTACCGCCTTTACAAATCCGAAGTTCAAGGCTACACCCAGTTTGAACACACGCTTGTATCCTTAAAAGAATACCACACACGTTGCCTGTCGTACATAGTCTGTGTGGACGCCTCAAGCAGTGCACTCTTATCAAGCTGCTTTTGTGGGTGGAAACAAGGCCAATACCACGAAAAAGATAAATCGAACATCAGCCATGGTCTGGAGAAAAGAACCACAACCGACATCCAGTAGTGAGAATGTGAGAAGACACGATGGAACAAAGCACCATTTCTCAGGATAGCAATTAAAGTCAGCTGGAAACTGTCTGAAATGATTTTAAATACCCAACCGACACCACCCCGCGCCTCCTAGCTCACTTTCCATTAGTGTTCGCTTACGCCTCAGGGCTCATTCTGCAAACAAGCACAAGGAACAACATATTTTTCCTGCAAAACAATACATGAGCACAGAAAAAAAAACGAATGCAGACTTCCTCATGCACAAGGACACCGACGAAGAAACTTTGACGCAGATGTTTTTCAGCCTTTCGGTTCCCAATCGAAAGATAATATTTTCTTTCTGTTGCTGTAAATTCGCAGACTCATCTTCCTTTCGGTTTCATATTGCAGACCACTTCCAGCGAGCAGCCATTCCCTTCCTTATACATATTCCACACGGAGTTGACTGAATCTGAGAGTCTGGTGCTGTTTTGCTGTTTTGCCGCTTCACTATGCGCCGACGGGAGGTTGTTTGCCAAAATCTATTTTTACTCGTGTTTGTTGTTGCAGTTCCCCCAATTTTTTTTCTTCAGTCAGATACGCCCGATCCACAGACATTATCTACGCTTATGTGCTAGATGCTGTTGTACACAACAGCCATGCATCCTCTTTTTGCACAGTTCTGTTGTATGTCTCGGTGGTTCGGCAAAACAAGGCGATTTCATTTGTATGTCGTCGGAGTTAGATACGAGCGCTGTGAAATTTTGATAGAGGTCAAGATTGGATCAGAGAGCTTTGGGAATGCGATAGTCATTGAGTACAACACAAGCTTCTTATCTAAATGGCAGCTTGAAGATGCATTATTGACCTAAGCCAGTTGGGAATACGATAAATCGTTGCCAGATGTTGAGTGGAGCCAGTGTTTCCGGATGTTCCCCTTATCATCTTAAAAAGCGTCTGTGTTGAGAAGTTATTTCTGAAAGCGAAAACAGAATGTAACCTCTTGTTGGTGTGATTTTGAGATGAATCATTCTTGGAATTCATTGGGAGTCGTCCCTTGATGTTTACTTTTCCTTGAAGTTCTCTTTCATTTATCGAGTCTGTTTGATTTCTGTCTACGTGCAAGCAGAGTGTATAATTGTATTGGATTCTGTTGTGTGTTGTATCACACGTTAACAACAGTGCAAAAATATGTTGATTGCTACCACGAATGACCACATCATGGCTAATGGACAAATTCAATTAATTTGACTTTCACAACTATATGATGTATAGGTCAAGTCAGATCATCGAAACGAGAGGGTACTTGACCAGGAAATGTCTCATGGAGTAGTTGAATTGTTTCACGGTGTATATGGCATGTGACATCGTCTTGTTGAAACCACCTAATGGTCACATTAATATCAAACAATTTTAATTCATGATATAGGGCCCCAGAATAAGCCACTGTTTCACCATTTTCAAAAAATTATATATATTATGACCAAAATCCGCATCAAACAGTAACATGATTTTTACTCACCCTAAACTATCAGCTGCTTATCCAAATCTCGACAAATGACTATCTTGTATTTCAAGTTTCGTTTTGGTTGCATATTTTTTGTGTAGAATACAGGGTGACACACCAATTATGCTGCAAACTCAAATAATAACTTTAAAACTCAAATAACTTTTTTTTGGAATCAATGTATTTAATTTATTTTTTTTTATTGGATAGTGAATTCACTTTTATTTTATTTTGCTAATTGTTTTTTAATATGATAGTCAGTAAATGACCTCCATGCTTCAATTCAGTCAAATTTATTGGTTCCGTTTTGAACACCGCTTGCTTGACAAAACCCCAGAAAATAAGTCTGGTTCAGTCATGTGACCTTGGTGGCCAGAGGAAAGTGGGGTTTCTGGAAATTTTTTTTTTTAGACCGGTCTCGCTACGTTTTCAGTTACTCCATACTGCTGGAACCAAATGCTATTGAAACGGATCCTTCTTCGACGCATTGCGGGGTAAAAAAAATCCTTTTACATCTTTAAATAATGGTCCCTATTGACAGTTGCTATTACATGTATCACAATTCGTGCACCACCCTGTATTATAATAAATAAATGAAATATGTTTCGCAATCTGAGCGATCTGAAAAAAATCATTTAAAACAACTCGATATGCAGTCCAGGTTCATTATAAACCATGGCAAAGTGGAAACTGGGGCACATTCGGCACTTAATTTCTAAATTTCTCTGTATGCTAAAAATAAAGATGAATTTCAATGCTATATGATGATCAAAGACGCATTCAACATTTATAACAACTTCATCACTTTTTTTTTTAATTTGTTTTTTAAGAAAAGCCATTTTGTCAAAATTCTCAAGGGGAAGAAAATTTACTTTTTAACTCATATTCGTATGCATAAAAAGTATCGGAGAGTCTATTCTGCTTGTTGTTTGAATGGACAGAAAAGTAAGTCCAACATTTCTTACACGTTTTATTTTAACAATATAAAGAAACATAAATCAATGTTTTCGAAGAGAACGATAAGTTAAGGCAGGATTTGTGGGTGGAGGTATTTTGAATAAGATTTCATTACTTAACGTCAGAGAAATATCTTCAATGGCTGGTAAAAAGCCAACTTTCCAATAATACTGTTCGTAGATGGTCAAGTGCAATTGCAAGTGCAATCACAGTTGACTTCAGAAATTTCAATGTTCGCCAAATTTCCCAAGAACATAATGTCCGACTAATAATCTCTCATCATCTGTAAACTTATGTGTATTAAAAAAAAACTCTTTACGTTCCATTTCGAAATTTTCTTGCTCAGAAATAAAACCATTAGATCTATCCGATTCGGCATAGACAATTGACAATTGACAAATGTGCCCCCATTGCAAAAGTCTGTCTTTTTATATTTATGTTTTACTTTCACACAACTGTTACAACACTTTAAGTGCGCACTATTATTTCACAATAAAAAAAACTCTTTTATGTAAATCACAAACACACGCGGTACTCACAAAGAGTTGAAGCAAAACTACCAAAGTTCGTGTTAACTTGTCTTCAAATGAGGACTCGTTCAACATCACAACTTCTCTTCTTAAGGACTGCGTTCACTTCGAAACCGATGCGTGAACAGGCCACGTATAGCCGCCCATGAGAGAAACACGGACTTTTTAAATTCAGGTCACCCACTTGTAAAGATTGTCCTTGTGCCTTGTTGATGGTCATTGCATAGGGTAGTACAATTTTATTAGAGATGTTCAAAGCACCTCCATTTTGTATTTATTATGAAATGAAATAAAATAACAATCAGTCCGATAAGGTTAATCAATAATTCAGATTAAAAATCTGATCGCAACACTCTACTCAATGAAATACATTTCATTTGCGTATGAAATGCAATGAATGACGAAGATAAATTCAGTAACAAGTGGTATAAATAACAAAACTACTTACATGTATTAACAAACATGATGACAGACATACATCCAGCCTGCTTTAGAATACTTTATCTCAAAAAGTGTGCTACTACACAAACACAATTTATATATTTGTGTTTGACTATATATAGGGAAAGTCCAGCGAAATATACGGAAGAGAACATGGCACATCAAGTCACATCACAACTTCAAAGTGGGTGGAAGTAAGCAGTGTGTTTGTGGAGTGTGGTGGTCTGTTGATTGCAATGATCTACACATATCTGTAAAATATGTAAATCTCAAATAATTACATTTTTGCATATTACTTCCGTTTTAAAAATCACAGAATTACGACTGATACATCATCAGTTTCATTACCTCATCATATCTTCGCCAGGAAATGTACTAACCGAACAATAAAGTCATATTCATATCTGTTCAGGCGTTTTATAGTAATATGAGTGTAAAGCATAGAAAAACTGTTTTTTTAGTTGGAAAATCGTATAAAGGGGCTTTTTAGGCTTTTTTTAGGATATATATAAAACCAAAACCATAACCTTAAGCTCCATTCCACAGAATTCTGAACAAAGTTGCCGAAGACATCAGCGCTCTATCTTTTACCTTTAAAGAGTCCATAAAGCCCAAGTAAACAAACAAACAAACATTGACTTTTGGTTGCATATAAACGCGATTTCAATCGGATAGATATCTGTCATTTGGGGTGGTGTTTCAATGCTTTTTCGATTACACCTAATTCTGTTTTAAGTACCTTCCCTTTTTTGTAGTCTTAAAATTCAATTTTACAAAAAGACAATGATACTTTACTTTGGCCAAGTTGAATCCGAGCCCCCTGGTTCGAGAAGGCGAGGAAGACCGAATCTCCGGTATAAAGACCAAGTAATCGCGGATGCAGGACATCTTGGTCTTGATGACTGAAAGTGGCGTGCCCAGGACCGCCAGGAATGGAAAGCAAAGTCAAGAATGGTTGTCAGCCTGATAAGTAAGTAATTAAGTATAAGAAAATAATACTTTCGAACTTTCAATTACAATCGTCAGTTCACCTCGATCAAAATATGAAACGAGAACAAACTTCACATTTCTTAACCGTAAACAAAAAATGTGTCGGACAGCAATGCGTTCTTAGTTTATCACTTAGTCAACAATTCTCCCTAAATACATCTCGCTTCCCGAAACATTTGCGTTAACAATCATGTTCGTAACAATTGAAATAGATAACAATTGAATTCTTGAACAAAATTAATATGTGTTCCACAATCAATCCAAGGTTCATTTGTTATTCATTCGTCAATAAACCGAGCAATTTACGACGTGCCAAATATTTTCCCACTTAGAATTAACATTTAAGATTAGAAGCTTGTTTACTTGGAATTGTTATGTTTACACTCTTCTATCCAGAATATGCACGTATTCAAAAACTTTCACAAACACACAGGCAGACAATAAAATCCCAGACAACCGCACAACTATTTCTGCACTCAGAAACGAATTTATCCGTAAACCGTAAACATTCGGTGTATTTGCGGTGCATTTTCCACATAAAAGTTTTCTGTATCTGCCGGCTCTTGACAACTGTGTAAAAGAACCTTCGGACCTGGGCGTCTATGGGTGGTGGTGTATGTGTGTGTCTGTGTGATGCGAAAATATCCTCAAAAACATGCATAAATGCATGAAAACTAGAATTTTCATGAATATAAATGAAATCATCAGAATGCTTATATCAGTACACACACACACATACGTGGGGAGAACGGCTGGTGGTAGGGCCAGGCGGGCTGGGCAGAGGAAAAGTTTTTCAATGCATATGGCCAAGATGGTTTTTCGGTTAAGGGGTGTGAATACTTCAAGTTTTGAGAATAACTTGGAAGCATACTTCCGGTGTGCTGTGGAAGGCTGGACATGGCCAGAGGTGATGGAATAATTTCAATAAGCTGAGAGAACTAAAAGATTCTATGGTTTCCTTTGGCATGTGGGAGGATCTATTTAATTGCGAGAAACTTTGAAGCCAACTCCCATGATTGGAGGAATGGAATGCAATGGACCGATAGGATTACATTTTTTCGGTACTCTGCAGAATGCATGGCAGTGAGGAAGTTTACTTTCAACGGCCTTCGGCTCTGTTCATTAAGACGTCAGAGTTTAGTTAATTAAACATCGCCGAGTATCAGAACTAATAGGGAGGTGAGACGTTATCGGAAACTAGCATACTCAAGAATAGAAATTCCCGAATTAGAGGGATAAAAATACAGGCAATAGACGAAGCTTCCGTTCCTAAAATGTCGTCCTAGCTGACACATATCGAAGACCCTGGTGAGAGGCAAAAAGTGCGAGCCATCTAAAGGACAGCCAAAGGTCTGACCACACACTTTAGAAGAGGCACCAAGACTCTTCGAAATATTGAGGGCAATTTAGTGCCTGACTCCGGGAATAGAAGAGGTATGTAAATTGCTTTGAGTATGGGAAGTCAAGGAAAGAGTGATAGACAACGAAGACCAGTTAACTCTTTTTTCTTTTAACATATGTGTAGTTAGGTTAGGTTAGGTTAGGTAGGGGGCTGCTAGTGCATTCACCAGCACAATTAGACCATACTGGTGCATTGTGAGACCCATAGTTAGACTACTACCACTGATTGACTACTCCAGTGATAGTGCCGTTAAAATGATCACAAGGGCAAATGGTGACTGGACCAGATTTTAAAACCAGATAAAAGCGTATTAACTTTGCTTTCACTGGGATTCGAACCGGGGACCCCGCTAACCAGGGGCAGGCACTCAACCAACTGCGCCATCCAGTAGTTAGTTTAGTTTTAGTTTTATATAACTTTTATTTCGATTTGAAATTCATTACATTAATTAGTTATATAATCTAAGTCTCTTATGGTTCGATCTATGGCCGTCTATCAGATTGAACATTTTTTGTTTTTGCTTTTAAAAGAGAAAAAAGAATTATATATATATACAATTAATATTACAAATCTTTTCATTTTCTACAACGAATTGCATTTGTGCAGTAGTTGTAAAGTAAATCCCACCCTCTGACTTCATTTAAGATTTGAACTGTCCAGAATGTACGAATTAAACAATCTCACTTGAATTTCTTTGAAAACAGAGCATACTACAAGGAAGTGAAATACATCCTCTCGTATCTTTATATTGCAAAGATTGCACAAGATATGTAGCTCTGGACGGTGTAAAATGAAATTCAGGTTCAGTAGCTATCCTCTGATTTTAAAAATGATGTTAATTTTTTCTTTTGAATTGCCGTTTAAAAAGTACGTTTAAATGGTGATTCAGCTTACTGTAATATGTCCTATACTGGGAGGACTGTGCATGCGTTATAAATTTATCATACATATTTCGACCTACTTTTTCCGATTGAGATGTGCTCTTAGATGTTCAGAATGGCCATCGGGTGTTATCCTTATGGTTTCTCCAAAGTCTGATAAAAGGCGCTCCCATTCTGGAATGAAACTTGTTCTATTTCTTATTACATTCTTTAGTTTTGGCAACCTATCATCACTCATTGCCAACTTTTACTATATAAGCAAAATGTAGTCTCAATGTTTCCAAGAACATAGGCGGTGAACCAGTCTCTAGATGCAGCATATAATTAGGCGCAGCATTTGGTAAACGGAATATTCGCTTTAAGAAATAGCGAAGAAACTTCTCAACTTCATCAAAGGAACAGTATCCCCTCATTTGCGCTCCATATAAAAAAACTGAAGCTGCAGCTCAGCGAAAGAGTTTCTGCTATGGGTATATGGTATGTTGTTGATACAGCGCCCCAAATGCCGATGAGATTGCTCGTTTGGCTTCAGATAGTTTCGCTTTAACATGTTTCTTAGATATTAAGGTTAGAAGACACGAAAATTCAACTCCACCGCTTCTCCTTGATCATCTTTCGCTTCGAGAATATCTGCCACTACCACCTCTGACCACCATTACCTTCGATTTATTCAAGTTCACGCTCAAGTTCTCGTATTTTCTATAAATGCTGAGCCTAATCATCATAAGTTGCAACCCATCCACAGTGTCGTAGATGAAAAAGATGTCATCTGCATACACAAGAGCTGGAATTTGAATGTTGCCCAACTCTATTCCACCCTTCTGCATCTGCATCTGATGTATCGTTGATGAATAATATAAAAAGTAACGCACTCAAGGTACATCCTTGCTTCAAAGCCATCGCTGTTGTAAACTCTCCAGATGTTGACTCCCCGTCTCATACATACGCCACATTGTTTGCATACATTGCTCTTAATATGTTTATTATTTTCGCCATGAAGCCGATATTGTACAGTTTGTAAATCAGAGCGTCACGAGAAGGGGTCGAAGGCCGCTCGAAAGTCAACGAAAAAAGGATATAGTTTGTTTATATATCTCAGCAATATTAAGTAGTGCTAATACTTGATCGATTGTCGAGTAATTCTTTCTAAACCTGCCTGAAACTCCTGCAAAACTATTTTAATTTCAACCCAGCAGGTAAGTCTGTCGTATATAATGGCGGCAAGCAACTTGGCAGAGGTGTTCAGGACCAGTTGATAAAGTCGTACTCCCACCTAAAAAGGAGGATATACTATACGAGTCAAGGGCGATTTTCTGATAGGCAGCATGGACCATAATTTGGGAAGCATCAGCTCTGTGCACCGCATTCGCATAAAAGCCGATCTTCTGCAAGAAATATGGAGGTACATACGTATATCCCTTCTCAACGTCACCTAAAAGATCCTATTCAGTGAGTGTCGAAATCTGAATTCGGGATCCCCAATAGTTCTGGTTTTTACGCACCAGGTTGAACTCGGTTTTAATAAACCTCGCGAGGATTTCGCCAAGAGGATGCGCTGTCGGGTTATTTCTGTAACATGTTACTGGAGAAGATAGTGCTGCGGGCACTCGTCAAGCATAAACTAAAACAGAACATCATGATTGACGTCTGTGATTTCCAGGTAAGCGGGTATGTCACCCTTGGGTCAAACGTGAACTTCACAAACGCAATTCGAGTAGAAATCCGACGGAGAAGTCCCCTTGCTAAACGTTGCTACTTCGGTTTGTCAAATCAACAGTGGACGGAGTGAGCTCCTTTCGTTCGAATGACAAATTCTGACCTTGTCTACGAGGAAGGTGCATGTAGGAGAAGACACAACCACGATCTCCACGAGCTGTACCAAGATGTAGATATAGTCCAGGAGGGAAAAGTTCATTGGCCATGCTGCCTCCGCCACGTTGAGCTCATGGACAGGTCCGAAACACTGCTCCAGCTGAAGGGTTCATCGAATCTGAGCGTCCGGGGTAGAGAAGAAGTGAATGATTGAAATCGTCATTTAAAGACTGAATTTTCACGGTCCCACCTCTTTCTAGTCACTGACAATGCTCAAAGAGTAATAACTGTCTAGAAAAAGCGTCTCAAGCTTGGCTGTTCGAAGTCGGCATAAACCTGAAGGTCCCTTCCAGTCGTGAGAGAGCAATAACACGCACAACACGAGGTTGCTGACAAGCTAGTCCCTGGTCTTCTACGGCCAAACTATATTATATTATTATGAGCTGTGTTTTTTTGCAAGCGTATATACGCTTAATTTTGAAGTGTACAAAAAAACGATCAATGGCGCTTAATGATTCATCATAAAATCTTGGCAACACCGACGACATTTATGACATTTATTAAGCAGTCAGGAGTTTAGTCGTGGAAGGTGATGGTTGATCTTTGATGGTCACAATCTTCGTTTTGCGACTGTGTAGCGTGACCATCACTTTAAAAGCAAAAACACTTAATAATTATAAAATAAAAAAAAAAGTTCATCGAATGAAAAGAATCGTTTACGAAACCTGGGTATACCAAAAATTGCATACTTATGGATGCCAAAACAATTAAAAATTATCTAATACATCAACCACACCTGCAAATGAAAGCCACATACAGCAACCTAAACAATGAATGAATAAATTCAGGAATGAACACACAGAAAATAATGATTGGACGCATTGTTTTTATCCGCGTTTATTTCTTAAGCGGCGATAGATATGATGAGTAACTTAAGCGGATATAGGATTTGTTGTTATTGTATTTTACATGCAAATTGAAATCTAAGCGTATATACGCTTGCAAAAAAACACAGCTATTATTATATTGACGTTGATGAATATCCACGTCCACCAGGTACTGCATAAATCGAGCTGTCTCAATTGGAAAATATAAGGTTTCAATAAAAGCAAACGTTCAATCAAGTTCAGCATGTTTCTTTACTCCAAACAACCGCTCACCAGCCCCCGTGGCACTCATTAAAACCACATTAAGATAAGTGCACGTATTTTGTGCAGGCAGAGAGGAATTAATTAATACACCACGGTGTGTTATAGGCTTTTTGGCCACAGTTAATCTTCCTCCACCACACGCGACCGAATCGCAACTATCGCTCTCCATGGAACTGTGTAGCAGTAGTTCAGAGGCCAACGTCCAACGTCCAGAGTCGCCCATCAGTGACATAATTATATTCTAATCATTCCATGATTAACCTTGCCGCCGCTTAATCCCGTGCATGTGCTGCTAATTCTAGCATTTTGATCAAATGTAGTGTCCATCCCTTATCTGTGGGCAATCATTACAGTTCGCTTTGTAAAATCGGAAATTCGCAGCAGCCTACTAATTCCGTCTGATTGCCCCTACCTAATGAGAGCCACAGCCCAAGCACCCATATACCGCATGCGATCCATAATAACCGAGCTGCAGCAACATAAATTTGGCTAAAGTCTAACCACAGATGTCAGCATTCGGTTTGCAATTAGTCCGTCTACGCTCATTTCATCCCCCCATCGACCCCACTCGCGCCCACGCACATCTGGTTGATTGATAATTAACACAATTTAAATCACAACATAAAACTAATCCTCCAATTACTGTAGCTTAATCATCAAGTGCAACACCACCAGCCCCCGTCACTCGGGCGGAAAGAGTGGTCAATTGATGAATTAATACTGTATGTATATATATTTTGGCGGGCGCCCATAAATTGGTGACCGATGCCGGATGCATGGCCGAGGGTTCTTTTTGTAATTGGTGCGGCTGGCCCAAGTGCGGTTGGGGCGTTGGAGAGGGAATTGCTGCCCACAGTGCACAACCACAAGGTGTACAATTGTTGTGCTTGCATACGCATGCACTCGCCATAAGTCAATACGACATGTTAATGCCAGACACTCTGAGGTGAAGTGAACATCTTGGGAGTCAATGGGGATTTTTGTTTTCGAACTTATTTGCTTGTGTGCTTAATTGAAACACAATAATCCACCGCAAGATGTACGCTCATTAGGAAGGCTTAACACAAACCTGTTGACTTAATGTAATTCTTGAGAATCATTACAAGTATCTATTTCGGAGCTGTTTTGAAACTGATTCTGAAATGGTAGGAAGAGAATGGCGGAAAGCTTGACTTCCATAACATGTTGTAACAAACAGTGGAAATTAATTAAAGCTGATCAAGGGCCACCGTAATTATTAACAGTCATTCAGACAAGCGAGGAACTGTGGGTCACTGATTTGTGATTGACAAATCATTTCAATCATATTCCTAAGTTTGTCACAAATATGCGACAAGACGGCAAAACGCAACCCATCAAAACTATCACAAATGTAAATTTCACCCAAATTATAATTTATTATTGAACATTTTCCCCAACGCCAACTTGTTGAAATCACTGCAAAACTTGTTGAAGTCACTAGAATTATCCAAAGTGCGTCTTAGTCGAGCAAATTCTCCAACAAGCAATCGTAAATTGCAGAAAAAAAAATTCGTCCCAATGACAAGCCACAGAACATCGGAATTATAACCCAATTTCACAGATGGTTCATTATCTGCATCTATTGTCTATTGATTTTTATTTAAAAAGTTTTATGTCTTTCGATTCTCCTTGTTCATGAGCAGAGATAGTATTTTGCTAACCTTGCCACTTTTTTGGTTAATCGGAGATAGTATTGGCTTACAGAAACACTTTTCATATTTGTTTGCTTATTTGTTGATTCCATCTACCGAGTTTAACCCTTACAGATTTCGGAAATATAGTAATAATTTTTATATTGTACAAAATATTTATTGATTTTGTTAATCAAAAATGTTTTATAAATAGATTACGAATATATAAAATTGAATTTAAGAATATATATAATAAATTAAATTGTTTAAATTAAATTATTATTTATTTGATTATTTAATTGATTATATTATATTAATTATATTAAGTTTATATAATAAATTAATAAGAAAATAATAATATAAATAATTATTTACATAGAATGACAAATGAAATAACAGAGAGCAAAATTGAATTTGTAGAATAGATATTTGGGGATAGACAGTTTAAATTTTTGTCTTTCATCACACAGGTCTATTTCTAGACATACAGAATTAAATTTACTGATACATTTACTTAGCGGTTCATTAAAGCCGTAAATTTTCGTCAATTATAATTTTATTATACTGATTTCATTTATAAAAATAGATTTTTGTATTCTATTTCTGACATAAGGTCTTACTTCACAGGCGTACTTAAGAAGAAGAAGGAATGCATGTATAAATGACATTAAGTGATACACTAGCCTAAGATCCGCGTGGTAACACAATGGGTCTATGCTACAAAATGTGCATTTACGTGCGTTTCTTTTCTCATTTTTTAATAAATGCCTTTTTTGCCTCTTTAAGAGTTTGGTTTTCCCTTTTTATTACTTTTTCATATCTACAAAATCCTAACGGTGACAAAGCCTAACACAAAAGCGTTGATAGAGTTCCGAGTTACGAGCAATTATTTGCAAACGCAAAATCCAACCCATGTTTATGAGTTTCAGTTTACAGGGCCGACGACAAACACACTGACGGCTTGGTGCGGTTTTTAGCATTTCTGGAGCTTATTTCTGTCTCATAATCGTGTCAATGGTCTCTGGTATAGAATGATGTGAACAACATCAACACATCTCAGCTATGGGTCCAATAAGACGGCGCTGTTTGCCATACAAGCGACACAAAGACCGAAGGTGTGTAGGACTTATTAATCTCATGATGAGCGATCATCAATAAGTTTCCGCTATACTGCGACTGGACACCACTTATTTTCTCTAGGGATACGTCAAGTTCTTTATGATCGCTAGCAAGGCAACTACTCGAAGCAGTATTCGAAGATCTTCTTAGTTGAATCGATCAATGTGACTGAGAAAGTGTAGTCGATGGAATTTTTCATATCGGACAATATCCACAGTTTGGTGCAGCTCGTAGAATTCACGGTTGCGCCTTTTCTTTCAGTCATTTTCCTTCTTTATACGGCACCAAGAAGCAGCTCTGCTTCATTCACATTTAGGCCAGTTTTGGCCTCTTTACACCAGACTGTCAAAATAGGAGTTTTGGTGGAGGATGGTTGCTCAACGTCGTATCTCCTCTAGGTGGTAATGTGTAAGGTTCACGTTTACCCTGACGTTGACAAACTCTTGAACTAGATCGAGATTGTCACTGTGGACAGAGCCTTACGGCCGCGGCTTGGACCAATAAGTAGGGTCCATTGTGATCTTGATGGATGATGTAATAAGATTTCCGCAAGATTCAATATTCGGGTCTGTAATACCACTGGCGGCAATCGAATGGCTGTTAAGGAAGCTAGTTGCCAGCGCATCAGCTTTTTCAGAGCAAGAAAGATGAACAGAGTTGCCTATTTTGAGGGGAGGAATAAAAGTCTTCTTTTTCTAAACGTTCGTTCCAAGATTGATTCCTAAAGTTCGAAATAGCAAATTTGACAAGAGCATTCATTTTCTTATATTGATCAAGGTAGAATTCATTTCGCGTCCGTCTCCATCGGGACCTACAGGTATTTCTCAGAGTTAACATGTTGAGAATGAATGGTGGTAGTATCTTGCATGAATGTCTAACCAAAGTTTTCTTTGGTACAGACTGCTCGACACTTTCTAAAATAGTATTTGTAAAGGTGTTGGTGTTCTCATCGATATGCGAAGGGCTGGAATTAGGAACAATGCCGTTTTCTAATTTTGTCCGAGTAATCCGCTTGAACAGATTCCAGTTCTTCCTTCTATATACGGCACCAAGAAACAGCTCTACTTCATTCACTTATAGCCCAGTTTTGGGCTCTATATACCAGACTGTCAAAATAAGAGTTTTGTTGGACAATGGTTGCTCGACGTCGAATCTCCTGTAGGTGGTAATAGGTGAAATTCACTTTTAGCCTGAGGTTGACAAACTCTTGAACTAGATCGAGATTGTAGTCGTCGATCGGCTTAGACCAACATGTTGGGTCCATTGTGACCTTGGTGGATGATGTAATAACTACTATGTATGAGAGCTTCTTTTGATACTAATGCCATCAGAATTCATTTAGAAGCCTTAGGAGGTTTCTCAATTAGACACCACTAAAGTCGTCCAGCTATGCAAAAAAGTGCTTTCCCAAGAACTGTTTTCTTTTTCTTGCTATTATGGGGCATTCGCAGAGCTGATCTTGCATGGATTCAATTCCTTTCTTTTTTTACAGCTCCTGCACACGTCATTGTACGTTCAGTCGCGCTAGGTAGGTGCCTGTGGCACAGTGGCCAGTAAGGACACTTATTAGAGTTCGCACGTCCTTACAACTAAAGCTGAAGTGGATCTCTTTTTTTCAGAGTCTGCCAAATGGCCATTACTATTTCTCCACTTTTCAGACTGAGAGAACGACCTCTGGCTCTATCCAGCACCTCGTCTTCCAGTTTTCTTCTTATGGAGCTACGCGGTGTTATTGCTTAAGGGGATGCCTTGGAACCCAGCATAATGTAACCATGTTTGCCAAGGATATTTCCCTGAAGCGAAATTTTGACGTCAAGACGTTCGATTCTATGGATGTTGTTGCCGATTGGCTTTCAGAAAAGACGGAAATCGATTTCTTGGTTATGTTGAGTTCCCTGAGACCCATTTCTGCTTTGTGTATCCCAACCACTTCAGATTGGGAACGCTGCGTGACCTTTTCAGTCACCTCTTCCAGATGTTCTGACCTACATCTGGAAGATAGAGAAGATCCTTGTGTCTGTGCTCGAGCTCGTTTTTGAGCCGTCAGTGCACAGCTAGAATTCTAATTGTGCTGCTTTAAGTTATACTGCGCTAAGAGCAGGTGATTTCGCTTGTTCTTTGTTCTCCAAAAGTCGGGGCCTGCGTACAACGCAAATATCAGGCCTAGTGCCACCACCTGCACCAACAAGACCTACTAGAAGCATTAGCAAGCAATTAAACTCATGGGAGACACTCATGTTGTGAACTGAAAAAACTCCCTTGAACTAAGACGCACTGTCGTCTCCCAGGGGCGATTCTAAGCCACAACTAAGTTATCTGTGGAGTTCACGATAGCCTCGACGCGGACAGACTCCCACACTATCTACTTCAATTCGATCAATTTATTGAACTAATTGAGAAAAACTCTTGACACAACCTTCATCTCATCGACTGGTCATATTTGACAGCTACACTAACCCAATCCAAGAAAAACATTTCCATGTTTATCTGAGTAACTTAATATTTCTTAATATGCTTTTAATTGACACATTCCTGACAGCCAACCACACAATCGGCCGAATTCTATACGAAATTGACACCCAGTCAATCAGTAGGATTGAGGTTGGGTCAGAGTCATTTGCCTCCAATGACTGCATACGAGAGTATCCAAACCGAACCAAACCACTAATCATTTCCATAAATAATGATGACCATTTGGAGGAAATTAGATACCTCGATAAGCTAGGTCCCTAATGCAAAGTAAACTATTTGTAAAATTGATTAAGATACCGCACTGCTGTCATTCTGTTGTTGTCATTACGGCCGGGCCGGAATAAACAACACACTTACCGCTGCACACTAATCGTCGATGGGGTTCGTGCCCCCGCCGCTAATCAGGGCACGCAAAACAACCCCCATTCCATCCGGATTATCGTCTCTATCATCGGAACTCTTTACTGCGTCACAAACTTCGCCACACGGCGGCGCCAGTTTTAATAATTTACATACAATCACCACCAGCTGACAGTGCGTTTTATCCTCCGACAGGACTCTCCGATTTCGTGCCAAGTTTTTTTTACCGCTCGTATTTTTCAAATCGATGCGATGTTTTTCTGTTTTACGTTTTTCTTCGAAAGCACGGTGGGGGCGTATTGTTCTGGTCCCTTCGTCAGCAATACCCTTCCCAGGTGAACTGTGGAAATGGGGCAGAAATTTACGTGCCAATTTGTAATTATTGAAAAGGGAGCGATACATGATACACGAATGTACGAGCAATACCGATTCCATTCCCGATTAAAAACCCACATAAATTCGTCGGTATACTCTCGGGGATTGGCTGCCGCAGCTAATAGGAGTTGGATTAGCTTAATATTGGCTGAGTTGTGATTATAATTTATTGCTAAATGCTGAAGGAACTGTCAGCAGATCTGAGTTGGGGAAATGTTTGGCAGTATTATTTATTAGTCCCACTGATAGTGGTAATTTGAGATTGGAAATGGGTATGGTTTTAGGCAAATGACTAAATAACTTTCACTAATCATTCGGCGGAGTGTTCTAATGGGATCTGAGCATGCGAGGAAACTGAAGAATTAGGTCATCGCCATATATAAGATTTGGTACTTAATTATTTAATTTGAATATTTCCAACCGCAGGAGTAGACAGTGATGAATGAAAACATATTCTCCTTCGATAATTTACTATCCGCTGTCGAGTTGATGAGTCGTGCTATCTGTGGGCTCATTAAAAACGTTAGTCTGTAGACACGAATTCCAGGTTGGGAGTGGTAGCATTGCAATGAAACTTAATTTGTGATTGTGTTGATCCAATTTGAGGTCACCCAATGCCTGGTTAGAATTTGACATCCATTTTGTAATCACAAACGTCAAACCAAAGTATAGTCCTATTTCGCAATATTCCTTCTCTCCCACAAAAGGAGTGATCCTGCTTAAGAAACTTTTCGCCCATAGTATAGACGACACACATTCCGTCCAAGCTGTCCAAGCATACTATAGGCAAAACGAAGAAACTGGATCTGTTATAGATGTCTTGTAAGTAGGGTTGCCAGCTTTTTAAGAAGAAATAGTGTATCCTTGAGTTCAGAGAGGATAAATAAAGAGCACAGTTAAAAATACAAGAGCATCATTTACTTAATATTTTAAAAATATATTTGTTAGTACTTTTTGCAGTGTATAACAATTTTTTGTTGTTTTTATTTAAATTCTTGTACTAATCTTAACACTCTACCTCTAGGTTAATATTTCATAATTTTCTATGTTCTGTATCTCTGTTCCTCTCCTCTCACCATATCACATTCACGACCAAAAAATACAGTCTCAGTGACTGCTGAAGTAGCAACAAGAGAAGGTATATAGGTTAGGTTAGGTTGAAGTAGCTAACTTTGGTGTGCGGAAGGACAGCAACCACACTTAGACAAGCACATGCCCCTTGTGCTACCGCTCGGATCTATGAAAGCATATTTCGAAAATCAATCAGTGCTTTAAAAAAGCGGAGAAGACAGCTCACTCCTAGCTCCTAGCTCAGCCAAGTTATCAAATCAGTAGGCCTCCAGAAGTCTAAATCAGATAATAACAAGAGTTCAATGGTTTCTGTATCAACCTCGTTCCAGCAGCTTCTGCAGGAATCGTTGTAGCAAGGCAAGGTTAGTCTAGAGGCGAGTTTTTGGACTTGGTCCAACACTCTCATCCTGGGTTTGACAAGCGGTCGCTTACCTGATGGAATCACAATCAACGCCCACCTCGGAAGTGGTGATGCTGGGGACATTCGTGCCACGTGACCAAACCAACGCAGCATAGCTCTTTCCGTTCGAAGAAGCAGCTGCTCAACGTTGAGTTCCTCGCGCACTGCCGTGTTCCTCACTCTATTCCTGCTAATAATTCCCACAACAGCACGAAGAAATCTCATTTCAGCATATTGTATTGATCTTGTTCTTTCGGTCTATATATAATGACATGTACTGGCTTATTGGTAAACATTCCAAGCTAAGTAAATACAATAAACTGCTTTAATACAAGCAAATCCTTAAACCTGTTTGGACGCATGGCGTACAACTTTGGGGTTGTACCAAAGCAAGTAATTTGAACATACTTTTCAAAATAAGGTGCTTAGAACTGTCGTTAATGCACCATGGTATATCAGAAACTTGAAATATTTCAACTCCAAGACGAAGTTAAGAACTCTGCTTATAAACATAAGCGCCGCCTAGAAGAACACACAAACTCTGTAGTTTACCCGATCCTTGAAAAACTAATGTCTTGCGCCGACTTCAAAGGACTACACCCCTTGATCTCGTGCGATAGTCCACGCCCCCGTATAGTTGCGGTGTTAGCAGGAACTTTCATTGGAGAATAACTTGCCGATCATTACCCAAAATCAGTAAATACAAACTAATGGTTAAGTGCTTCACTTAGTTGTAGTCATAATAAATTCAGGTAGGTGGTTTTAGTGAGTAAAAATCGAACACATGTGCGAAAATTCGTTCCATAGAGTCTTCTCGAAGATTTCCACCTACCCTCGGCAAATCTTTCGGTCATTACCCAAATTTCTTCGACACAAAGCTCGGCCTTTGTGATTACATATCTTCCTTCCAGTTTCAAAACTGGCTCAGCTTGACCCTCAAGAAACCTCAGCATTACTCCTATCACTCATGAAAAACTCACTCACTTGATGCAGGTGGAAAAGTTTAAGTACACATTTGATTTAATAAAGAAATCGGGTGGTTTTTAGAAATAAATTACCATATTGTCCAGTTTTTTTTTATACCTGAGACTTAGGCTAGGTTCGCATAAGGAAGTCCTTATTATAAAAAGGAGGGCGGAAACAAGTTTGTAACATTTGTGTACGCAGATAGATGGATGGTTCGGAAATGTTGCTCATGAAGTGCACATGAAAATTCTTTCATTGTAGAAAGTACTTTTGAAGGAAGAAGAGAAAAGGTACAAATGTTAGTTTAAGTCAAAAATGAGTATTTTTAGGAGAAGGGGACGTTGGACAGAAGGACGAGAGCGGTTCGTGAGCTCTACGAACTTAAAAGAAGGGAAGAGCACCGGCTTCTCAAGAAGAAAAAGAAAGAGCATGAGAAGCGCGCGATCGAGGGAATGGAGAGGGATTACGGCAGAAATGACGTCCGAAAGTTCGGACAGCAGCCTGTCGTGACGCAGAGGGACAAATCGTAGTAGATTCGCAGTCGATACTGAGAATCGGAAGGATCATTTCTGTAGACCGTTAAACGGCGTGGAAGACTCCAATACCGCTTTCAGGCAGAATGTTCCACTCAACGCAATTGACGATGATCGACGAGAATTCCGTTCCCCCGACCTAGACGAAGTCAAGATAGCGATATCGAGACTAAAGTCGAATAAAGCTGCTGGTGCAGACGGACTGTCTGCGAAACTGCTTAAGGCAGCTGGAGATGAGCTGGTAAGGTACATGCACCAACTCATCTGTAAGATATGGTCGGAGGAAAGCAAGCCCGACGAGTGGAACCTCAGTATCGTTTGCCCGACCCACAAGAAAGGAGACCCCTTTGACTGCGCCGACTATAGAGGGATATGTCTCCTAAACATCGCCTATAAGATCCTCTCTGCCGTTTTGTGTGAGCGCCTGAAACCATTTGTCAACAACCTGATAGGTCCTTATCAGTGCGGTTTTAGGCCGGAGAAGTCCACCATCGACCAAATCTTCACACTACGGCAGATCCTGGAAAAAACCCAAGAAATGCAGATCGACACATATTCGTCGATTTCAAGGCCGCATAGGACTGCGTGCATAGAGACGAGCTACACAACGCCATGTCTAGTTTTCACATTCCTGCCAAACTCGTCAGGTTATGCAGGATGACGATGGAGAATTCTCGTTGCTCCATCAAGGTCGCTAACGAACTCACCAAGACCTTCAATGTCCAAAAAGGTTTTAGACAAGGCGACGCATCTGATTTCTTTAACATCATCTTGGGAAAGATCGTGCAAGACTCACACGCCAACACTAGAGGCACCATCTTCCAAAAGTCCGTACAACTGTTGGCATACGCGGACGACATTGACGTGATTGGCAGAACATAGTGAGCTGTCAATGAAGCGTTTGTTGGTATTGAACCGGAGGCGGCCAAAATGGTCTTAGCGGTGAATGAGGGCAAAACGAAGTACATGCTGTCATCGAGAAAGGACGCACAACATCGACGACTTGGCCAAAATGTCACCATAGGCAGCTATAACTGCGAGGTAGTGAAGGACTTCGTCTACCTCGGCTCGCAAGTGAACAGTACGAACAACACGAGTACCGAGATTAAACGCAGAATTACTCTTGCCAATCGCTGTTTCTTTGGGTTCAAGAGGCAATTGGGTAGTAGAGTCCTCTATCGAAGGACCAAGCTGACTCTATACAAGACCTTGATCATCCCAGTCCTGCTGTACGGCATGGACAATCTCAAAAGCGGATGAAGAAACACTTGGGCTTTTCGAGAGAAAAGTTGTGAGGCCCAGGTCCACCCCGGACTGTAGCGCCACCAGAAGAAGAAGAAGAAGAATATTAGAGTTGTAGATTATAAAGTACACCTATTTTAGAGTACGGTTGGCAACCCTACTTTTAAGAGAAGTGCATGCTCTACATAAAAGGCTATACTTAGTTAAAATGTTACAAATTCTGTTTCCCGAAAGCGACAAGTGGCTTTCGAAAGCTGTTATCAACTACCACCGGATAGCCTTTTTTACAGAAGGATCAATAATGGACACAGGTACTGAGGCCGGATTCTACTCGGACACTTTGCACGACTCACTAAAGCCCATCAGTCACCATAAGGTTCCGGGCCACAGCTCAATAGCTCGGAACGAGAGTGCCGACGAATTGGCCAGACTAGGGTCTGAAATGGACATCAGCAAACAGTCGTATCACTGCAGACACCGATCAGTGCACTGCACCAGACTATGAATTACACCATACTTAAAGGAGCCAACTCATTTATGGTTTACAAGAGATGACTATCACACGACAAGATCAACGTGGCAGGAGAAAGAAATCACCACCACCTCTTTCGAGTTACAAGAAATGCTTAAAGAGTATTCCTGTCTAGAAAAAACTTCTCAACTTAGCCGTCGGAGTCAGCATTAAACTGTAGGTGCATCCATTCGTGAATGAACAATAGAAAGCACAACACGAGTGGTACTTTACTCTTGGCTTCTCAAAGGAATTTTGTGCATTTTTTTTTGAAAAATACAAAATCAAGGGTGAAACGAAACAGGGCAAGGAGTAGTCCTGCTACTTTTACAAGAATTTCTTTCATGGACAATGTGGGTTATCTGCATTTAGCGTATCCAAGCTTTCATCTTCCATCTAATGTCGATCTACTTCTGGATGGTTATGGGAAGGGGTGATCCGGTGCACAGGAGGAAAGATATCACAAGAATAAACAACCAAATTGGATACCTGCTAGTAACTAAAGCTAAGATATCAGATCGTAGCTTCGTCAGATATCAATTGGATCTACATGGTCTATGTGTGCTGATGAATTCACTAGAATTCTCACAACCTTCATCCCATGCTGTTATGGAAACCGATAGCAGCCTTTGACGAAACTTTTAAGCCAATTTTATACTTTTCCCAAAATGACATGTTGATGGTCAATCCCTAACCACATCTTCAGTATTTTCCTGAGCTGGAGAAAATACGGATAAAATTTTATCTATGACCTAACCTAACCTGGCCAGTTAGCCTGAAGTCAAATACGAAACGATCATCTACAGAGATGACTTGCATTTGCGGCTCGAAGGACCAAAAATATTATTTTACGAGTCATACATGCACATTAACAGTAGATGATAAATGTCAAACGTTTGGTAAACGTACATAGGTGCAGAACTGATGTGGCACTGCCTTGCGAATTGTGTATAATGTTTGGCAATAGCCTGCAGTATCGTCCAGTGAATACCTCCTAATATTTATATCATATATCTGGCAGTATTTTTCTGTCTTCCTAATCTGACTTTTGTCGATTTAGTCCAAAATGTGAAGTATTCGCGTGTATAGAAAAAATCATAAATTAATCTAGCATCTCCTAAATTCTCAACAAAACGAAGCTTATTCAATAATAAACGTCAATAATACAACTGTCAGATGCCAACTGACACATCTCGTTCCATCCGAAATAGTTGAAGGCCTGTGCATTAAATCTGCCTGATAATCATTTGGAAATGAATTAATTTCAACCCACTGAATGCTCATATTTGCAATCACAACTGACAAATCAGAAGTCCTGTGCTGTCACCAAGGCATTCCCATCTCTACTACGCTGCACACCGACAGCCATGCGTTTTCGAAAGTCACTCTCGAGTAGTAATGACCTACTAACCCGAGGATCCCCGTCAGAAGTGCCATGTCTGGGGTCATTCGCATGGGCTCATAAACACATATTCAGGCAAAAGATAAAAGCATTAATTTCCAAATCCCCATTCACCTTGATCTATTTATGTGCTTAACATTGCACAGTCTCACACGAATTATGTGGCAGCACAACACACCGAACTCGAGCGCACACACAACGTTCACGGCCACTGGAGTGCTCTCATATTCACCACCAGTGGATGCTACGGATGGCTTCCTCTTCCTAGCCCGGAGGAAGCTAACCCGTTCGAGTGGTCACCGATGTATCTTCATCGTCGTCGTCGTCGTCGTCGTAGTCGTCGTTGACGATGTCTCCGCATTAACAACGTTTATTATCACAAATGGATTATGTTGTACTGAAATTTAGTTATGTCATTTCCCCCATCCCTCCGAGGTATTTCCAATCATGCTGCAGTCCGTGCATGTACTCATATCGCACCGGCTACAAGCATATCCTGTGCACACGGTATGAGGCGTACTTCAGTGTGAGATAAGTCCCTGTTGCCGTCGAGTTCAAAATCAACAAATAATTTAATTACCAATACATGATAATATAATTCGGTTAGGATGGTAATTAAATCTGCCAATCTACGGCGTGTATCCCTTGCAACCTGCATCGGAGATGCTGCTCGATGAAGGATTCCGAGGCAATGATATGTGCCTTCCTTTGACATGTCAAGAGTGTGTGTGCAGAAGTAGTCTATTCAGCATATGATCAAATATTTCCTCTTCCCCTGTCCTCCTGTTGGGCCAACGCTCCCGGAGTGGATGTGGAAATATGGTACCTTGGATCGAAGTGTTCCTTTCAAAAGATCTTAGTCGGCTGATAAAGAAGCTCAACACTATCTACTGCTATCGCCTTCAGGATGTGTGTCTATTAAGTCATAGAGCTTTTCCCCAAAACTGAAATTTATGTAAGCCAAGGCCCGGTGCAGAGCAGGGTGTGTGTGTGGTGCGTTGCACAAAATGTTGGGTGTAATTTAAATGATTGAAATTGCCTTCAAGGCGATGCTGTGATGTGATTACCATAGGCCGTTGCTTCGGTCCTGGAAAGTAAATACTTCTCATTGTCAATGGAATTTTCCGCTTGTGCATTATTCAAAGGATACCTGAGCCAAGAGGATGTGCATATGACATTCTGAGGGCCATTACATGGTAGGGTGCTGCAACTGGGTCTCATGAATACATTTGAGGGGGCATCATCGACGTACGTACATGTCTATTCACATGCGTTATGACTAGAAGGTAACAATGGGCGAGCGGGCGTGGACTATGATTGTGAATTGTGAATTATGCCTGGACGTATCTTTGGCAATTTGAGTCATGGTAAAGGTTTGAATTGAAAATCACCCGGCATATCTGGTCCGTTTTTGGAAGTGTTAATGACCGTATCGGTAATTAGACGATACATTGTGTTTAAAATCATATCAATTGATTGCGCTCTGGTGACAAATGTGAGTATCCAGCACACAATGTGGTGAATGCTGAGGTTGAAAGTCACATAAGTCATGACGGAAGTGGATTATGTAATAAAATGTGAAGCCTTGTGTAGCTTTAGTTGTTTTCGATACCTCAACATTGGTGCAGGCAATAAGTTAATCATAATAAGTCACCACAATTATGGCGGGGGAGGTAGAGAGGAACTGAATGCGGAATCAGATCAAATACAGAAGTATGATAGCGCCAGGTAGACATTTAATTTTGTATCATTAGTTCCAAATATGAATAAAGCAAATTAAAAATGTAGGTAATTCAAAAGTCTGAAAATTATGTTTTATTGTCATCTTCTTATTTGCCTGGGGTAATAGTCAAGGTTAGACCTGCTCCTCACACAACATGCCTATCAATGCACCACCATTCAGCTGGTTGAGATCCTTTTCCAGCTGTGGACGGCATTGGAAATATGGTCGTCCTTCTCCGGATCGTTAATCGGAGTTGCAGTCGATGACTTTCCGGGTCGGGGTATTTGTTTCCATTCGCTCCACATGACCCTGCCATCTGGGACGAGAGACTCGAACTTGTTTATTCAGATCTACATATGTAGCTGTGCAGTTCGGTATTCAGTTTCTTCCTTCAAACAAAATAATGACCTACGGGACCAAAGATAAATTTCTTTCGACTCTTTCTCGCGTTCAGTTTGAAATTGCGCCTAATAGTATACCAACAAAATCATCCGTGTACATCCGGGATTTCTTTCAGGAATTATTATGTGATCGTATATATTCCCCCTTTACTTTGGCATTTGTGCAACGGTGCAATAATAGCGGTGTTTTTTTTTGCAAGCGTATATACCCCTAAATTTCAATTTGCATGTAAAATACACTAACAACAAGTCCTATATCCGCTTAAGTTACTCATCATATCTATCGCCGCTTAAGAAATAAGCGCGGATAAAAACAATGCTTCCAATCATTAATTTCTGTGTGTTCATTCCTGAATTAGTTCATTCATTCATTAGGTTGGTGTATGTGGCTTAAGAGATTAGCCCCTGCTCTATTTTGTTCATGCATTTGAAGGTGTGGTTTATGTATTAGATAATTTTTAATTATTTGGCATCCATAAGTATGCAATTTTTGGTATACCCAGAGTGTCTCTGCTATACATTCCGTGTAGATTTCGTAAACGATTCTTTTCATTTCATGAACATTTTTTTTTTATTTTATAATTATTAATTGTTTTTGCTTATAAATTTATGGTCACGCTACACAGTCACAAAACGAAGACAGTGACCATCAAATATCAAGCATCACCTTCCACGACTACACCCCTGACTGCTTAGCAAATGTCATAAATGTCGTCGGTGCTGCCAAGATTTTATGATGAATCATTAAGCGCCGATGATCGTTTTTTGTGTACTTCAAAATTAGGCTTATATACGCTTGCAAAAAAAACACACTTAATAATTGCTAGTGTCTTTGTGGCACACATTGGCCCTTCGATCCGGATTTAAGGATAACGCGAAAATAATACCTACGAGAGAAAAGTGTGAAGTGTTTTATCGGTGATGAAAAAGGAAGACTTCCTACTGGACTGAGCTAAAGAGAGACGTTGGTACAACAGGTGTGTGGCTTAATAATCATTTTTACTTAAAATAGCGAGCTCATAGCTCATCATAACTTTTATCGTAACGTGTCGCGTATACGTGTGAGTCAATTACGAATAAGAGCAAGGTATCGAATTTGATTGAGTCGATCTAGCTAATCATGCTCGATTTAGAAGACGACTTTAATGCTTATACAGGTCTGAAAAAAGATGTACAATCGGAGCATAGACTAGCATCTATCACTGTTTTACTACTGCTCGACTTCTCTATAAAATCCACAAAGCTTCATCCCCGAAGTCAAATTGCAACTAAGATGGATGTTTCTATCCGTCCTCTGCATTGACTGTATTTTGGAGAGATGAGGGTCTGCACAACATCATGCCATCTGCAAAACCGCTACCGCCAATTCAAGGTCATGGACTTGGCACAACCTAAAAATAAGAGACCAATGTCCCAACAATCTGAATTAGCCACCGACCTAAGAACCGACAAGAACCCCAGACGCATGAAGACTTGTGGCATAACACTATGTCACCCACAACACCCAAAACATAAATATATATAAATCTGATGTAGCTTTTGTGGCCTAACAAGTTTTTTATTCGTTATCGTATATACCCATTTCTACAGTCCTTCAACATAATAACAGAGGTAGGATAGAAAATTAACTCTGAGCTCTTATTAAGCTGTGCCAATAACATGAAATGTATTGATACTACTTCTTAAATTTGTCTATGGGAAATAAATGTACATACACACAAATATCGTTGATATCCATTTAAATGTCTTCAAACCAATTTCTTCGACGCAAATATCTTTAACGGGTCGCCGTGGCGTGGTGGGTAAGTGCGTCGACTCCTACGCAGGTTCGATACCCGAATTTACCACCTATCATAATTCACGGCTCCACCTCTTTCGAGTCGCTGACAATGCTCAAAGAGTATTCCTGTATAGAAAAAGCTTCTCAACTTCGCCGTTCGGAGTCGGCATTAAACTGTAGGTCCCTTCCACTCGTGAACGAACAATAGCACGCACAACACGAGTGGTTGCTGAGAAGCTAAGCCCAGGTCCGCCTCTGACTGTAGCGCCACCTATATTATTATTATTATTATTAGGTACTCACGTCTGTTGTTGATGTTCGAGCACGCACAGATCTCATGGTGTGGATTGGCATCACTCCTGAACTTCTACCTTCACATTAAATCCGGCGGAGACAATCCAACGTAGCTTTGTGCCATATATGTCCGAGTTAGACCTAAGTTCTTCCGCTTATCTCCAGACAAACAGTCACTGAGTACCAGTCACTGTAATTAGAAAGAAGATATACCATCTATCAGAAATGAAGTATTACATAGGTGCCTGATTTCTACCTCTCATGCCCTTAACATTTTTGACAACTTTTTTTTATTTGGCCTTCAGGGGACGGCATTTACGTTATTTCGTTAATAACCGTCAAAAATTCATGAATTTCTGTCAAAAAGGCACTCAAATTCGTCGATGGACTAGGGGGCAATCGGCTGTGAAGTCGGCTATCTCTTTAAGTCTTCATTTCTGACTTTCTATGTACTCTTTGTAAAAAAACAGGCTTACTTCTATTTCTTACACACAAAGAATTAATTTTCGTCAGAGAGATGGTGGACCGAGTCTTGACTTTTGTACGCTGTACTGCGAAGTTCGATGCTCTCAATTTCTCCATTAAGATAATCTATGTTTTGGGAAGGGCGCTTGGTGCCAATCCCCTCCGATTAAACATCCATCTAGCTATCATTCTTGGCATTCATGTCTCTTACTGTCTCCTATGACTGTCGCACCACCCATATTATTATTAAATATCTTTAACACAGCAATATTCTTTCTCGTCAGCATCCGATCTCTGCAGTTTCACTTCTTTCGATTATCCTTCCGAATCCTGCTCAAGCACTGCAGAAAAATCTGCCACCTCGTTTCCTCATCAAGTTTAAAATGCGATGTAAGGTAATTAAATACAAATAAAATATGTGCTGTCAAAATCAAGTTTGCCGCTTTTTCTTGTGTCGCTAGATCTAGCTTTCGACCGTCGATTTAAAACTTTCGACAGTATTTTTCAAATGAAATCGCTGGAATAAAATATGGTGAAGCGGATCCACTCAGGCAATGATCACTGTTGTTTTTGATCACTGTTGAATTTTTGAAGGCGATAATTCTTACCCCTTTGAGTTATTTAACTCATTGTCTCATATATTGCTTCAATATATTTGTTACAGGATTTTCCTACCATATGCTGTAAATTACAGAAAATACAACTTAACTGTACAAATTGAAGATGATTTGATTGAAACAAAGCAATAAGCTCCTGATGTAATAAATCCTCTAAGAACCCGATTTATAGGTTTCACTATAAAGCTGTCATCAGAAATTCAACACTACATATTCTGTTCTGGAGAAAATCACTGGTTTAAGTGAAGAGAATATGCTTCAACAGGGCAAGGACAATTCGATAATTCGACTTGCCAAAGAATGTGGATTTATATAGATGTGTCGGTGTGACATCTGCCTTAGGAAATATGGAAAACTCAGTGGGCGGCCTAGCCAAGTATCTGCCGACAGCCGAGAAGGTCCTGCAAGTTTATCGACACGTTTCTCCCGGTCGCCTTTTATTCTTGGACTTTCTTTTCCCAACGACAGAGCGACGACCGTCGCGGTTTTTTTATCAACGCGCATTTTATTTATTATTTTGTAAAAACAGTTTCTCAATAAAATACATTTCCTTTTTGAAAGTCCGAAGACTTTAAATAAAAACACTAAAAGTGGCGACCCCGACGTGATGGAGGAAGATGATAAGTCAATTCCGGTCCTTAGGCTGCCGCCACAACGCCACATAGACAAGAAGTCGAACAAAAGCTTTTTTAAATGGGGCACCACAGGAGATAACATTAGATTTTAGATCCCCGTTGTGTAATGTATATTATTATTATAATTATAAGTTTGCCAATTGTAGCGAAGTTTTTTTATGGAGAAACTAACATTTCTAGCGGATTTTAGGCCGTGATCAGTGTCTAGATCACAATTGCCCAAAGTTACCAGTAGCAACTTGACAACTTTCCAATTTTCTCTTCTGCTCTCAGGCATTGCGTTAGCGTTGGGCTCGGAAGGGGTCCATGAATGGACTTTGTCTTAATTTATTTATTCCTGCAGTCGGCGTGGCTCAGGAGTCTGTAATAGTGAATCAGGCTTACGGTGCTGTGATTCCAGATCCCACTCATATTATATTGCTTATCTGCTGCAGTTCTTCAACCAGGTCTCCACGTCTTATTTTGAAGAGTTCTGCCAACACTCTGTGCCTGTGTTTTTATTTAGCATCAGTCCCTCGCACTCATGTCAAAGTGGGGCTAGTTCTCTAAATTTGTCTTTGATAAGAACGTACTGCCGGGCATTGGATCATTTAATAAAAGAAATATTATTTTGCCGTTTACTCATCATCAATTGTGCCACTGTATCCTTCCCCGCCATTTAAGAAACCATAAGCAGCGGACATAATAATTAATTGAAAATAAGTTGCCTCATTATTCCACACATTCGAGGATAACTCCGGGCCTCAACTCAAACGGAAATAATTGTCTCGTGCACGTTATCCCATTCTTCTCTAATCCCGTCCACAGCTGTGATTCCTGTCCCATTTTGCCATCGGAAGCTTTCGAAATCTCTTGGAATCTTTGAGTTCATTCACTTCAATCAAAGGAGAATCAATATGTAGGCTCAGCTCCCGTTCCATTGGCACAGTGCTTATCATATCCCGCAATTAAAGCAACAAAAGGATAATCAATTCAGTTGATCCCGAAATCCCTTGGCTTTCTGCTTCCGTTTCAGGAGAATGCTTATTCACCACTGAAACTGCACACACTAACACACACACATGCACAGACGATCTCTTGAGGCTTAAATTTATTGAATTAATCATACTTGCGAACCAGTTTGCCCATTCAACCATCGATACAATTAATTAGGATTAAGATTCTATCGGCAATTATTATATTACATGCACAATCTGCCGGCGGCACGTACACAAGTGTACGTACATGCAGAGCCCCGTATTCGTATAAGTGAACTGTCTCCTGTTCTCCACTCTCTCTCACACACTCTTTCTCCGTTCTGCCTCCCTCCAAGGACACACAACAATTTCTCTCTGCAACAGTGAACGTAAAGTATTCTTCGGGGCAATTACAAGTCCTGCATGGTTGACCGTAGTTAATTAATTTTCCTGCTGTCGTTCCGGTTGCCTTCGAAGAAGTCCTCGTCATCCTTTGCTCCTCTTCATATTGAAGCTCATATGAAATAACCACCCATCTTCCCATCGGTTTGTTAGATAATTCAATTATTATGATATGTGTTATGAGCGAACCGTTTTTGGGTCACTCTCCATGATCGAGGATATCGCTTGGATGCGGTGTATAATTTTGGGGGCTCTTTCTGAATCTGCTCATAATGATAAGTACATTATGAGGAATCCGGAACGGAAAAAAATCGACAAGGCGAAACGAAATATCACATGATTTCAGACTCAAATGGAGGGCGAGAAAGTGTGTAGTGAGCTCATGAGTCCGCAGACATTAGATTTATCTCATGTAGCAAGGGGTTGGCAGTTTGGATCGTCCGATCAGAATAAAGATGTTGGCGGGATGCTGATGTAGATAGTGTTCAAAAGTGTTATTGTAGTTATTGCTGATCAGACCTTCATTACAGAATACATGCCATGCACTGATCGCCATATTCGAGGCCAATACAGACTGTCGTTCAAACGCTTTGACAAGTTAGCTTCCGCTCGCGGGTAAAGATCATTTTTCATCAGATTCGTGGATCCAAAAGGAGGTGTCATATTATCACAAGTACAATACGCATTTTTGTACGACGCTTTTTCTAGACAGTAATACTCTTCGAGCATTGTCAGTGACTCGAAAGAGGTGGATAAGTGAAATATGAAAGGTGCTAAATTCGGGTATCGAACCTGGCACCCTCTGCGTAGGAGTCGACGCACTAACCCACTACGCCACGGCGACCCCCTAATAGTATACCAACAAAATAATACGTGTACATCTGGGATTCCTTTCAGGAATTATTAGGTAATCGTATATATTCCCCCTTTACTTTGGCATTAGCTGTGTTTTTTTGCAAGCGTATATACGCTTAAATTTCAATTTGCATGTAAAATACACTAACAACAAGTCCTATATCCGCTTAAGTTACTCATCATATCTATCGCCGCTTAAGAAATAAGCGCGGATAAAAACGATGCTTCCAATCATTAATTTCTGTATGTTCATTACTGAATTCATTCCTTCATTGTTTAGGTATGTGGCTTACATCTGCAGGTTTGGGTGATGAATTAGATAATTTTTAATTTTGTTGCCATTCATAAGTATGCAATTATTGGTATACTCAGAGTGTCTCTGCTATACATTCCGTTTTGGCTTCGTAAACAATTCTTTTCATTTCACGATTTTTGTTTTTATTTATAAATATAAAGTTTTTTTGCTTTTAAATTGATGGTCACGCTACACAGTCACAAAACGAAGATAGTGACCATCAAAGATCATCCATCACCTTCCACGACTACACCCCCGACTGCTTAGCAAATGTCATAAATGTCATCGGAGCTGCCAAGATTTTATGATGAATCATTAAGCGCCGATGATCGTTTTTTTGTGCACTTCAAAATTAGGCTTATATACGCTTGCAAACAAACACAGCTGATATTAGCGCAACCACTTGGATGCGTGGATGCGCTCACCCGGGTTTCTAATGTTTCAGTTTTAGAAGAAAATAGTTTTGAGCGAAATTTATCAAATCAAAAGAATAAAGACCAGTTATAAAGAAAATTACACAACAGCTCGAAGGAAAAGAAGATAAGCTATACGAAATTAGAAATGGCTTAAGCAGAAAGTTAGGAAATCAGATCATGTCCCAAAAGCTATTAAGACTAATGTAATACACCATTATTACGATGATATGGGACATGTCGGACGTGATAAGGTTTTGAATAATATACTTAAATCATATTGGTTTCCTTATATGAGTATCAAGATAAATGAGCACATAAGAAGTTGCGTAAAATTTGGAAAGCATGAGGGACAGCTCTACAGTATACCAAAAGGAAATGTACCTCTTGACACTATACATATTGATCATTTCGGTCCAGTATCACTTCGAGATAGTAAGAAGAAATACATATTTCTTATGATTAATCGTTTCACAAAATTCGTGAGACTGTATGCTGGGCGTTCTACAAACGCAGAGAAGTTATAAGTTGTCTCAAAATTACTATTTATAGTCTTCCCAAAGCAATTGTATCTGATCGTGGTACTGCATTCACATCGGAGGATTTCAAATAATACGTGCCATATCAAAATTGCAAGCGAATGGGCAAGTTGAAAGAGTCAATAGGCGCTTGGTTCCTATGATTGCAAAGTTGACAAGTGCTGGCACCATATCTTCGCTAGATGGTGAACTGCCAACGATAGAGTTTTCCATGAATAATAATTTCCACAAAAGTATAGAGACTACACCTAGTCAGGTGTTATTTAGTGTTGCTCAGAGAGGAGTGGTTGTTGATTTCTGGATAGAGTGTTTAGAAAATGATAATGAACTGTCAAATGAAAGAAGACTGCAAGGCAAACGATAGAAAAGAGTCAAAATTAAAATAAGATGAAAAAGGTATAATCAATGATATTATGTTATAGTTAAAAATTCCGTTTCCAATTCAGTTGCATGCAGAAAGATCGTTCCAAAATGTAAATGTAATTGTTAAAGTGTTACCAAATGATAGGTATTTGCTAAAAGATGTTGAGCATTTTTGGTTAAGACAAGCGGGTTTGGGAAGCAACAAATATGAAGTTATGGATTCGGAATTATTTTTTTGAAGTGAGATATAATCGGGGCCATAATAATGTCAGGATGATTGAATTGTAAGAGCATTAGAAAATACTGTACTGTATACCAACACATATGAAGGCATAAGCAGAAATGAGTGATAACAGAGACGCCAGACTTATACCTCTCTTGCCCCTTAAAATTGTTGACAACTGTACTTTAATAACGTGTGTATAGCGAGGACGTCATTTACGTTACTTCTTGAATAACCGTCAAAAATTCATGAATATCTGTCAAAAAAGTACTAAACTTCGTCGATGGACTAGGGGGCAATCATATGTGAAGTCGGCTATCTCTGTAATACTTCATTTCTGGGCATAAGGAACTGTCTGTCGGTTATGACTGTAAATGAAAGGAAATGCAAAGGAAATAAGGAAATAAAGAGTCAACCTGAGAATGATCATACTCAAAGTCGGTCGTGTTTTATTTTTTCGTGTAATTTATGTTCCGTAAATTTGTTTTCCCCTTAAAGTAACTTTTTTTTAAATTACTTTAAATTAAATATTTGGATATTGGAAAATAGTATAATATTTATTTGTATTATATATGTAATAATATGGGCAACGCTTCA
The DNA here is from genome assembly GCA_964034865.1 of Eristalis intricaria. Taxonomy (NCBI): domain Eukaryota; kingdom Metazoa; phylum Arthropoda; class Insecta; order Diptera; family Syrphidae; genus Eristalis; species Eristalis intricaria. The sequence continues at coordinate 80,486,808 of OZ035874.1, forward strand.
GGCCGTAGAAAGCCAGGGGCTAGCCTCTCAGCAACCACTCATGTTGTGCATGCTATTGTTCTCTCACGACTGGAAGGGACCTTGAGTTTAATACCGTCTTTGAACGGCCAAATTTAGAAGCTTTTTCTAGACAGTTATTACTTTTTGTGCATTGTCAGTGACTCGAAAGAGGTGGGACCGTGAGAATTAGTTTTCGTCGTACAGGTCGGGAATCGAGGCAGAAATCCCAGGCAGCGAGGTTACACAACCCCACGTCCACCACCAATAAATAAATTAATGCTTGCCATTTACTCGTTTAAAAATATTTCCAGTAAATGATGACTAGGAATATGTTGCATTTGGTACAGCCGGAGAGTTAGTTTTCCTCTGATGTTTTGCTAAAGTGCGTTTGTCTGCTTCGAAATTGTCATTGTCGTTTTCTTCCTCGACTGCAATTGAGGCTAGCTTATCGTTGTATACAAGTCTATTTATTGGAGACAATATGTTGTACAGAGATTTGGTAGGTTTACCCATATCCTTACAAACACGCTAAGGGCAATTGTACGTTATATCTGGCAAAAGAAACTGGTACAAAACGAGAGATAAAGTGCTAACCGAACTCATTTCTCAGTTCCTGGACCAGGTACACCTGAAAAATCACTTAACGCCATTGATAAGATCTACGTCCGCTATTAGCGGAAAACGTCCAATAATTCCACAAGGTCACCCACAGCATCAAATAGCATAAATTTCCGGGTGTATTGGAAGTGATGGGGGCAATGATAAAACAAAAAGCATCTCGAGATTGTCCAGATTCTTAAAATTACCGAATGATTACTGACTACTAACTTAGAGAAATGTAGGAATGTTTCTCATCAGAATCATTTGAACTAATTTCGTAGTAAACAAAAGAACTCGATCAATATATCACCTTAGCGCTAAAACAAGTACAAGTACACAAGAAATTCTCGTCGAGAATTACTAAAGTAATAATTACATAATGGGGGTGAAAGTTAAACGAAAATTATAATAACTCCCATACAATGTATGTGAAAGTGATATTCGGCAATAATACACTTAGTGAACGTATCCGCAGGAAAGAAGACACAAAATGACGAAGTAAAAACGAAAGGACGACCGACACATCATTCAAAAAGAAGAAGAATGGCGATTATGATGATTACGACAACGAGCAAAGGCGAATTAATTTATTATATAAAAGCTAACGATAAATTTTGAGTTCATAAATTTATTTTTGTTGATTTCATTTAATTTTATTTGTGTACACAATAAATTTAAAACAAAGACAAACTGAATTTTAGTAAAACTGCAATTAATCAAATTTTTTTTATATAAAATCAGTTACAAAATTACATAACTGACGACCGGTGCCACAAAAGTGTGAACACAAATAAGAAAGTGGGGATCTGTTAATTTAGTTATGAAACCATCAAAATTTATTAGAAATTTAAGTTAAATTCGATCTACCACGCTCTTTTTAAATTCACCACACTTATCCTTCAGGATCTACCACACATTCATAATTTTAAGTAACAACACTGTTTGTTACTAAATGTTCTCGATATGGTGTAGTAATCGATTATAACTCGAATCATTCGCATGCATACATCACTACTTTTAAGTAGTTATACCTCGTTGCTCACAGTCAGTCAAAGTCACTGTCTAGAAGAAGCTTCTCAAATTTTCCGTTTGGAGTCGGCATTAAACTGTAGGTCCTATCCACTCGTGGAAGGACATTAGCACGCTCAACACGATTGGTTGATGAGAAAAGAGGCCCAGGTCTACCTCGGACTGTCGTGATATTATAATGGGTAATCGAAAAAGTATTTTCGTATTTTGTCAATAGATGTCGTTGGAGTCATCTATCGGCAGTGCTACCAATCGCAATGTGTCACACCATATGGTGTTGGAAAGGTGACATTTAAGCTTCTTAACCAAGAAAAAATCAAACTCGGTGAAATTGAAAAAATGTTACAGCCGTTCAAAAATGAAGGAAAATAATGAAGAAATGCGCTATATTTTGAAATTATTTATAAATACGGGAAGAATGCCACGCAAGCCACCAATGAAATTTTTGCAGTTTACAGAGACGGTGTTGTATCAGTTCGTGTAACACAACAATGGTTCGCTCGCTTCCGTTCTGGAAATTTCGATGTGAAAGATGCACCTCGCTCTGGTCGAACTATCGTTGAAAAAGCCGATGAAATTATGGAAAAGATTGACCAGGAGCGTCACATAAGCAGCCATGACAACGCCAAGGAACTAAACATTCATCATCAAACGGTTTTGAATCATTTAAAAAAGGCTGGGTACAAAAAGGAGCTCGTTGTTTGGGTACCACATGAATTGTCTGCGAAAAAAGTTTAATTAGAAATACGAAAAGACTTTTTCGACTACCCATTATTATATTAGTATTATCTGGAGTGATCATTCGATTATTAAAATATCTCGATTACTAAAGTCTCGAATGTTAAAATCATTCGAGTATGGTCATCCCTAATTGGAAGCTTTTCACGTATTAGCGGCGTTCAGACAAAAACATTTGTCGTGACGATGTGTTGAAGCTAAAAAGTAAAAATGCTTTGCTTACCGCAAAACAAGTCTGCCGCTTTGTTGCACCGGGCGTTCATATTGACGAGTTGGGCCATCAACCATGGTTTTAAATCAAAATGTCACTACAAATTGTTGAATGTGAGCGCCGCTATTGCCTGAGGTAGGTTATTGCCTTAAATACAATGGTTTTGAATGTTAACATATTTATGTAACAAGAAGAAATGATCAACATGCTCGAAAATAATTTTCCACAGAGTACGTGTGTAGCTGCGGCTTAACAAACGTAATTCGAACCCGCTGGGAACCGGGGACCCCGTTAACCAGGGGCAGGCACTCTACCAACTGCAAGAACTGCAGTCGTGTTCTGGATTAAGTTTCATTCCCAAAAATTTGGTGTTTAGCCCTAGTTTTTTAATTAAAAAAAAAAAAAACAAATTGCGATCAAGTTTGTGGCACAGCCATCCGTCGAAGTTGGTTTTGAGTTGTTGTCAAGTAAACAGGTCAAATTAAGTTCTAACAAATCCAAGTCCAATCCCGGAGTGTATACAAATTCATTTGATGTATCTTTTTAGCATAGAGACTAGGTGCTATATTCACCTACATCCACATCTACACATTTTGGTACAGCTTGTAGAAGGTCTTCGAGAAGTCCTTTTTAACTGTTAACCTTCCCCGTAGTCAGGGATATTCGAAGCACATTTTTTTTTTAACACAAAAAGAAAAATCGTCTCGGTTCTGGTCATAGTTCGGCCTTCAAGTTCTATATCATTAATGACAAAATAAGAATTTTCTAAATCATGCTTTTGGTCCTTCTTGGAGGACCCCACTTACTTTGACTAATCCAAGCACAGAAAACATTTTCAACTCCTCCAACTTGTCAAGTGTCACAGTCTAAACAATAAAAGAAACATAGTCTAACACAGACATGTAATTTTCCTTCCGAATAATCCTGTTGACATCCCCTGTCGCAGGCTGTTGAATTAAGGCTTAACCAAAATGCATCTCTCCTTACGCACCGCAATTAACATGACATGACAATAACCAAAAAATACACATGCACTTCGTTTCATTTCATTCACCCGTCCATCTTTGCATCGACGAAAAGCCTCGTTCCTGCGCGAAAGGGGATCGCGGCGTTATTAAAAAAAATTATAAAACAAAAACCACCCGCCTTCAATTACGTAGTCAAACAAAGGACAGACCACCGATGCATCACTGAGTGGGGAGTTCAAGAGACCTTCAATTCCCTAATCGGTTTATATAGACAATCAAATTGAGAATCAAAAATTAGAAGGGATTACGGAAAAAATAATTTAAGAGGGATTTTCTCCCAGCAGCGCTGTGTGTGGATACAACCCAAGGCGAACCCTCGGCCTAGTCAATGGCCTTGCGCTTCGCCAACAACGCATGCATTTAGCATTCCGCCTGTTCCTGTGCTGCCCCAGTTCTATTAGTCTGAATACATATTTTTCAATCAAACATTTTAGTCCTGCTCCTCTGCCTAATGAAAAGGATCTCATGCGCCAAAGAGTTATTGTACTGTACCGAGTGTATACTGCTTGCTAAAGTGTCGACGTCCTTTGTCTGCGTGATGTTTGCCTACGTGGGGAGGCGTGCGAATGTGATTCGTGGGGACTCGTCCCCTTCTACGCTCGTCGTCTGTTTGCTGCTGATTTATGCGATGATTGAGAGCTGCCGTCAATCAACAGACAGCATGGGGGAAATGTCAAAGTGACAGGATTTCTTTTGATGGCACTTTTGGGGTAGTCTGGGGTGCTGAATGCACCTTACTTTTGTTTCTTTGTACTGATGTGTCCCATTAAGAGTATTTATAGAAGCGTGATATTTGGACAGGGGTGGTGAATCCATTCAGCTCTGTATTTTTCTGTTTTTTCTCTCTCCTCTTGTATTTTTTTTTTTTTGCGTTCCCCATCGAATATCTCATATCGCTGATACGTACTTTATCCTAACTTAACAAAGGCAACCAAACAAAGGATTAGAGCCTTTTGATAATGGGAGTGTGCCACGTAAAGGGTTTCGTGTTGGGTGGGTACAAAAAAGAATCTTCTAAGGGATTGTCGGAGGAGCAGGGAAAACACATTTTTTGTCACTAACCCATTTTTGAAGCAGATCTATGCTTTAATGGAAGAGCGTACGTTTTTGGCACGACCACAAAGCTGTGAAGGTGTGATGTGAACGTCGAAAAACTGGTATTGGGACTGTCCGTGTTAAGAATTTCATTCGTATGACAGTGTCACATCAGTCAAGTATTTTTGTTAATCGGAAACCTGCACTTTGGATGTGATGATATTTGTTGAATAAGCGACATATTTTGTCGACGATGAATAGTGGCAATTTATGTGCTTGTGTGTATAAAAGAAGGCGTTATATTCATCTTCTTTCGATTGGTCTACATTCCGAGGTGGACTTGAGCCTCAACCATGTGGGCCTCGTCTCATTAAGGTTCCTTTTTTGCAGCGAGCGCCACTGAAGGTGTTGTCCCTCGGGGCTGGACTGTTGGAGTCAAAGACTTGCCGGGCCGGACCATGAGTTGTTGCATTCCCTCTGATATCGATGTTCGTCGCGTGGTCTACTCATCCTAGCATCATCAGTACATACCAGCCTAGGTCAATGTGATCGACTTTCCTCCCGAAGTGACCGATAATCTCCTCGTCCACTTTGTTAGTGTCCATGTTTCTGCGCCATACAGCAGGACTTGGCCTACCAAAGTCTTCAATAGGCAGATATTGGGTCGTTTAGGGAGGGATTTATTCCTCAATTTGTTTCCGAGCCAGTCAAGCGTGATGCTAGGTAGACAAAGTCTTTCACTATTTCGTAGTTGTATCTGTCAATAGTAACATTTTGTCCAACACGTCGGTGTTGGTAAGCCTTTTTTCGTAGACAGCATATAATTCTAATGAATGTCTTTCCCTCATTGACCGCAAGACCCACCTTATGTTCACAAAGGCCCAATGACAGTCCGCTGCATTCTTCAGATGATGTCAATGTCATCGGTATAAGCGAGCAGTTGCATAGATTTGTGGGAGATCGTGCGACTGGCATTGACGATTGAGTTACGCACGACCTTTTAGAGAATGATATTAAGGTAATTGCAGGACATTGAGTTGACTTGTCTAAATCCTTTTCTGACATCAAAGGATATCCATCGTCATTCGGCAAAGACGGACGAGATTTGCGGAGATGCCGAAACTAGGCAATGGACTGTAAAGCTCGTCTCTGTAATTACTGTAATACTAAATGTTAGGCAGACTAAGTCATGCTTAGAGAACCGGATGCAGAAAGATTGTCGTAGAAAATCTTTTTCGAAATCCACCAACAAAAAGGACATCTAGCAGTGTGTCTGAATGCTTGGAGAAATGTGTGGGGCTGTGAAGTTAACAGCAGACAAACTTAATGATTTGATTTTCTTAATTAAACTTATAGTTGTTACTGTTCATAACGCCGCAAAGTAGAATCTTCGTAAATTCTTCAAGAAAATCAAACAGCGGCGTAAAATGAATTCTTTTGATGGGCCTATAAACTGTAAAAGGAATTTGCTTGTCGACATTGCATTCAATCTCAATATAAATTCGATTGAACAATCATTGCTTGATTGATAAACAATCTTACACCTCAGTGATTCGTGCACGAATATTGCTACGCCAATAGCTACTAACTGCTCGGTACAGCCTATAGCCAAAGAGGTAAGAATTTTGGTAACATCAGGAGAGAACCTTGTTTCAGAAGCACAAATAATGTCTATACGAGACTTTATAAAGACGCCACTCAATACATCAAGTTTAGTTTCAAGACTTTAGATTTTAGTATGACTTTGCGATCTAAATACCCTAATCAATTCATACAAGCGTCAATTAGCAGCTTTGGCAGATTGGCATGGATTCTCCATCAGTTGTTACATTACACAGGTCTATTACTTTTAGGTATGTCGGAGAATAGGAGAGAAGGAACGAAAAAACGATCACAGATTAAACTATACAATGTCAAAATGTCTTCCCACGCCCCTACAGAAGACTGAAACGATGTTAAAAACTGTTGATATTATTAATAATTAAGACTTTAAGAAATAAAAAAGTGTAATAAAACATTGATCTCTAAGCAATACTAGAGACGTTTTAATTTTAGAAAGATGGTAACACTGAGCACTGGTGCAGCATCGTTGGTATCAACGTACTGTTGATTGGCGACAAGTGCAAAAACAGTTCAGTTCTCCATCTGAAGTCTGATGAAGTCTGAATGATCGACTTGTGCTTTGTAAAAGCTGAATGCAGCTATTTCCTAAGTTTGTATTTTGTAGCTTTTTGAGCCTATTCCAACGTTAGATAGCCGAAGGGCATAGAAGGTTTTATATGCCATGATTAGGAGACATATACCACTGCAATTGGTCCAATTGAAGGGGTGTCCTTGAGGATCGGGCATACTAGAGTCACGGTCGACACTGTTCAGTTAAATCGAGAGTTGGAACTGAGTTTTCCAGACCTGAATATGAAATTTATATTTGCTAGCCAAATCTTAGCAGATTAAATTCTTTCAATTCAAATTCAAAACCAAAATGTGTAAGCAGCCTACGATTATACGTGCGAACGTCAGATACGTGCAATTAACACGCGATTGAAATTTGAAGCAGAACGAACGGATGTACGTTTTTTAATTTGACGAAATTGAAATTTATTATATCCCTCTACTGAATACTACATTTGTAAAATTATCAAACGGGCTCATTTCCTGTGTAACCACACTGATGCACCAAGACAATATTTCTGTCCTATACTTAGAAAATGTTACTATCTGCGAAATAATTGTTCCCGTAGTTCTTTGAAAAATAATGTACTATTTACTAGCCTTTGTTCTCGTTGAGGCACAAGCTGTTATTATCGCTCCAAAAACATGTTATAACAATTATATGCAAAAAACATCGTTCGCACCCAAGTTTTTCTTTATTTACACATTTGAAAATTCTTCCGGCTCTGCATATATTCTGCTATGAGGTGTTAAAGATTTTTTACATAAGATACGGATCTTAATATTCGAATACTAATAATAATAATATGGGTGGCGCGACAGTCCGAGGTGGACCTGGGCCTAGCTTCTCAGCAACCACTCGTGTTGTGCGTGCTATTGTCCTTCCACGAGTGGATAGGACCTACAGCTTAATGCCGACTCCAAACGGCGACTTTGAGAAGCTTTTTCTAGACAGGAATACTCTTTGAGCATTGTCAGTTACTCGAAAGAGGTGGAGCCGCGAATTATGATAGGTGGTAAATTCGGGTATCGAACCTGGCACCCTCTGCGTAGGAGTCGACGCACTCACCCACTACGCCACGGCGACCATATTCGAATACTAAAGGATTATAATTTACGTATCAATTCATTGTTTCTCGTTGCTGTTCCTAACTTCCGTACAATAACTTTTCGTTATATGTTTACTGTAACAGCGTAACGCTTATTTGATAAGCTTTCTCTTTGCATTAGATCACTAAGACTCCCTGCTGCGCTTACAAGAAAGCTTAACAAATGGTTCCTTAACTTAGACATTACTAGTTTGGATTCTATAATTCGGGTACAGTAGTAAATTTTAAATATGTAGTAATTTTTGTATTATAGTTAAGTTTACTTATTTAATAACAATATAATATGGGTGGCTCGACAGTCCGAGGCGGACCTGGGCCTAGCTTCTCAGCAACCACTCGTGTTGAACGTGCTATTGTTCTTTCACGAGTGGAAGGGAACTACAGTTTTTTCTTTTTTTACCTATTTTACATTCTATTTTATTTCTTTTGTGTTGTGTACACGCTTTGGTAATATTGATTCCAATTTTTTTTATAATTTGTACATAATGCGATTTTCCATCCCAACCACCTAGAATAGAACTCGATTTTTTTCTATTTAAAAATAATTTATGTCACTTGCTTTATATTCTTATCTCACATTTTCATTCTTGTAAAATTTTTTAGTCATATTTAAAAAAATTAAAGTAAAGCATGTTACTATAAATTGCAGCAAAAAATAAAATTAAAATTATCTAAACAATATACAGGTATGGCTGTGATCACGTACTTATTCACGTGCATTTGTGAATTGTGCCTGCTCATGTAAGTTAATTTCACGTTCGCTCATTTGGACGCAGTCTTGATCATGTGAATTTTATATAGTATGACACGTAATATATTTGTATGTGTCACGTGATAGAGTGTAATTAGATATACGCTCAGGAACTGAAGCTCTACACCAATTCGTTGATTAGAATGACTGGCATCCAGGACATTTTATCGATTTCTTTCAATTTCACCAATCAACATCGCGACGTGACATTCTATCCAACATAAATCATTTGTCACCCCACAGGTCCCTCGGGAAAAGACACTTTAATTGGTTGAACAAACCGTACGTCTGCAGAAAAATTATTGGCATGACTGTATTTTTAATTAAATCTAAACTTTTCGAATCCATGAAGTTGACAGGTGAAAACTAAATTTCATGGCTTTCCCCATCGAGTCGGCCCGTAATGAGCAAATAAAACATCTTGACCGCTGGTGGTGTGATACAAAAAAAAAAAACCGAAACATGAAACTGAAACTCGAATTCAATTTAAATTCAAAAAGTTCTCAAAATGTATGAATGTGTATGTTTTCATTGCCGGTGCGTCGTGTGAATGAGTATGAGTTTGACTTTCATGAGGAAGAGGTGCTGGTTTCAAAGTTGTATAATGCTGCGGCCCTTGAACTTCAACTCGTTCTCTGTCGGCTTTTAGTTGACGAAAAGTTTCCATTCGACAGATGTTCAAGGAAACTTGCTCAATGAGTTTTCGTAACTTTTCCGAAAAACGGTAGAAGTGATTCTCATTTGTTTATTGATCTCATTCACTCAAAAGTAACCTTTCAATGAATGAGCGTGAGTTTCAGTCGTTTTTGTTAAAAGTTTCATGCTTTCATACGAGCAGGTGAATGCATTAGTTTCGCTGTCACAAGTTGAATATGAAAGCGAGTTGTTTTTGATCCGATAAATGTCAGTGGAATGTAAATGCAAGGCACCTATATCGAGTTCAAGAGATGCAGAGGTAGACACGATGTTTTGCAATTCTTGTGAAGTAACACAGTTGACAGTGTCTGTTCGGCTTTTCCTTTGGACAAAAGAGAATGAGGAGATGCTCTTTAATGTTTTGATGTTTTCAGTCATCATTCTAATGCAAGCAGCTGAAGAAGTGTACAAGACAAAGGAAGGAAATGTATGCGAGATGTAAAGCCGTGACGTGAAAGTATCTACCCTAAGCGCAGAAATGTGTCTTAATCGACTTTAACTTGAAGTTAAAATGCATCACGTTGATATTAGACAATGGTGGAGTGTGAATATTAATCTTCACATAGATGCCTGTGTCTGGGCTTCCCACTGGGCCCGTTTCAGACATCAAACACACGTTGATGTATGATGAACAAATTCAAACTAAGTTTCCTCCTCTCCAAACATTTTTCTGGAGCTCTGAGAACAATGGAGTCAAGTGTGCTAGACCCAATCCATTTCCTTCTCTCTATAGACAAGCGCGGCACTGAGGTGGTGACTTCAAATCGGCTCCTCTCTGAGCGTATTTCATTTCATACGATAGGAAACGGACACGGACACCCAATTCCCTTTCGACGAGAATACCATAGCAAGTATTCCATGTGAAGATGGACCGGGATTTGAGTGGGAAATAGGTCCTCTTAAATTCGTTACAGATTGATTAAGAGCGAAGTTAGAAGCCCTTAACTCCGGTCTGAATAGTGATGCGTCTTTTATGTGGAAATAACGGCGCTTTGATGCAACCAATTTTATAGACAGTAGAGGAAGATGAGTCTACGGGTCAAGTGGCTGGACAATTGAAAGCTTAGCACGGATTCCAGAAAATCCTGAAAACCAAAATGCACAATGACGGGCATTCGTATTTACAGAGACGCAAAAAACTTCAGTGGGAGCTTCATGACATGTGCGGTTATTGAGAGTATGATATGACAGGTAGTAGACCTACAGAGTAGATAAGGCAGCTAAATAAAGGTAATAGGAGTATCTGCAACTCGTTAAATAGTTGATGAATTTTATTACATTAAAAAAGTGAAATAATTATTTTTGTCAAGATAACAAAATTTGAGTAGCTACTAGGTCACATTTTTTACTTTTGGGGGCACTTATGGTATGTTTCCACTCGAAAGAGAATAATAGCGCGTACAACACCGCCAGTGCATTAAGAGCAGATCCAGTTGTACTAGGGAGGGCACCTATGCAGCCAAAACAGTTTGTTCTTTGAAACTGGAGTAGTTTTGTATTTGTTTGAATGCCTATTCCACCAAACGCCAGATGCATAGGAGAGAAGGAGAATTATAATAGCGTTGTATATCCAGTTGGATCTTTTTGGTGATATGCCCCAAGACCTACCGAGAATCTCCTTGCACTGCCAGAAAAGTGATAGCGCCTTGGCGATTTTCGACTCGATCCACTAATAAATTAATTCTCTCGTAACGTAACGAGTGCAAGTTGTTTTCTGCAAATCAAAACTGCCATCCTTTTGTGATGTGAAGGGTGGTGTTAGGTTGGGTTAGATTAGCTAGTGGGGCTGCTAGTTAATTCGTGCTGGTGAATTGATGATGACTGACTCAGGCCATATTGGCTCAATTGTGCTACCCATAGTCAGACTACTACCAATGATTGATCATTCCAGTGATAGTGCCGTTAATTTGATTCCAACGGCAAATGATTACTGCACCAGATTTGAAAACCAGATAAAAGCGTAGCAACTTTACTTTAACTGGGCAGGGGCAGGCATTCTCTCAATTGCGCCATCCAGTCATTTTTAAGGGTGGTGTGCCTCATGGTTCGATTCACGGTCCGCTATTATTTTCAATGTTTTTGATGACTGTTTAGTATAAAACGATTAATTTAAGATTTATTTCGCCGTTCTCTTATTTTTTTTTTTTGCTTTAACTTTCATTCATTTGCAGACATCATTAACATACTCAGATTAAGTCATTGATGACAGTCGCTCTGAAATGGAATATATGAGATATGTATTCGAATATCGGTCCAATTCCAGTTGGCAGATAGATCAGTGTTTACGATCAAAGACTATCTTGTAATGGCGAACGGGGGCGAGTCAGTGATGCCAAATCTTAATCAAATCAACTTTCCAATGATGTTCACCACACTTTTATACTGTTCATCTCTGGAATCACCTACATTCACAGGTATGGATATTTGTTAAAGTTTATTATAGGTAGATAGATAGATAGATAGATAGATAGATATTTCTTCGTTTCAAAAAATTGTACATGGTTTGCAAACACACAATTTACATACGGTGATATGATGATATTTAATACATCTTTCAACTGAGAAAGTAGTTTTTTATTGTTAAGAACTATTTATTAAATTTTGATTATGTTGGAGGGTAAACAACGGGAAAAAAACCCTCACATAAAAACCATCATATAAACTTCAGGTATATTAAAATTTCCACACAATTTGTCTTTGTTTTCTCTCTTTACACTCTCTATGCGTTTGTCTAACCACGTAATAAAAAAATATAAATGAGTGCTACCTATTTTTTTCGAACGTTTATACACCGTCCTACTCAACCGAATGACTTTTGCAATCGGTTCTAGAACCATAGGTCAAAGAGTCTTAAAAAATTACCAACAAAGGTTCGTTGCATCAGTCCGGTATCGAACCATTTCAAGTTGTGTAGTCACAGATGTCAACCGTCCTCCAGTGTGTTGCACAGATTTTTTCATACTTCATTTTGTTGTAACCATTTATTTTGTTTTACGTCTCAATTGATCTTGCAAACGGTCACCAAACGAAAACGAAGCAATAATCTTTTCGTGAGCTTTTCTTACCAATCTATCTAACACAGCTATGGATGGGGGAACACACTGACCCAAAAGTGGACGCACTCCGCAGGCTTCTTCAACACAATTATTCAATTATGAATATCAAACATCTGAACGGATTAGACTAATCACATAATGTGTTACAACCGTAGTCTATTTTTTTTGGTTCATGAAGTTTGCCTTTTCAATTCGCACAACAAGTGAACTTCGCTCACTGGTATATGGAATTCCCAAGAAACATTTTTTATGAATGTTGTGATATTCCTAACCACGATGGCCAGTTCTATCGGAATAAATCGTTTTTGCCTTCAACAAATTGAATAATGAGAGTTAATATGAATGAGGGATTGGCATAGGCATAGATGGTTAAATAGTGTCCGGTGTAGATATGTGCACAGACTACCAGCTAAGAGGAAATAAGTAAAACCAACACAAGATTTGTTGATTGAACTAGTTTTTAAGGAACATCACGTTTTATGCGCGGTTCGAACGAGTTAGATCAAACTCGGACTCGGAGTAAATCCTATTGGCCTGAAAAAGTGGCACTGTTTTCTCTGTTGTTCTGTTATCTGTTATCTATGTCTATTATCTGCGACGTAACTCTGTGTTTGGGTTATTAGCTTATTTTACAACATATTTACAATTTTACGTAACCAATGGCAAATTTTCTGTTTGCGGTACACCTAATGACCTGCGAGCCTAACGAGCGAGCCTAGTAATTTTAAATTTACAAATCTGAATTTTTCTTAATAATCGCTAAATTTAACCACATCTTTGCATGAATCATAAAATTTTCCTAGATTTCGCAATAGTAAAATTTACACATCCGCCATTCTATTTTTTTAATGCGTCAACACCATGCCACACCATTGTGCACCACATGTACTTTTACAACCACTCTTGAGCGTTGGGCGGGTGTATTTTGAATCAAAGGGCTTGGATCTTGGGTGAAAATGGCTTTGGCGCAAGATGAAATTGTAACTGTATAAAAATTGTATTCATTTTTAATTCATCACTACGTTTTTTGACTTTACATACTGTATCAATCGAAACAAGTTCTTAAGTTTCCAGAATTGCGATCGAAAGGCACAGTCTCCCATTGGAAGGTATTTCATTAGATTATACTTTTTTCCCACGTCTTCTTCGAAAGATAACGTGCATAATGGAGCTCTTGCCCTTAACTTTCTTATATCTTGCGGGAGTGCAGGGAAATCTGCTATGGCCGCTTTTACACACAAAAATTTCGTGTGCGATTTTTCCACCTTGTTGGCAAGGGAGGTGGGACGTGGTAGGGGTAGCCCGCGTCTCGTGTGCTCGGGGTTAGACTTTGGATTTTCTATTCTCTTTTATCTCTCTTCGTTTTTTCTTTGAGCTGCTTTATTCTTATGTTCTCAATGTTGGGTATTGGATGCATGCTGTACATGTGTGAGAAAGAGATGACGCATGTGTGAGAGGGGGTAGGAAATAGAAAATGCTTAGCATTGAGATCTCAATTGCAGAGACTGAAAGATTTCCTGTGTGAAAGTGGCTTGCGATCACAAAAGGGAATTTGAAAGAATCGCCGACGAATCTTAGCGAGTGTGAAAGCAGCCTATGTTGACCGGGATTCAAGCAACGAGCCACATAATCAATGCTCATGTAAGGTTTTTTTTTTGATAATCAACTTGATCGCCCATTTTAATTTAGATATCATCTCTTTTTTACAAAAGATAATGGCAAAGTAGCCCATAACGAGGTACTTTGCAAGTTACTGAACCTCCATGTTAAATACAGCCACTGCACTCCCAAGGATGTGAACAAATATTTGTTTGAAATAAGTTTACCCTTTTGAAATGAAAAGGATTTCAAACCACAGACGTATGTCACAGCGAATCATTGGCAAAACTGAAGTGGTTCAAAGCACTTCGTCGTCACGTACAAACACATACAGTCTACGCAGAAGGTTATGATGCATTTTTTTTTTGTTCAGGTTCCCTTTGTCCCTTTTATGGAATGTCCTCTGTGTTTGTTCAACAAGTCCTTGCAATTCTTTCAAGTACTGCCACATCAAAGCATCCACTCAAACTAATCAACAGAAAACCAGCTTTGTTTCAAAACTGGAACAAGGCTGAAACACATTCCACTGAAAAACCGGATAAATACCAATAAAAAGCTCTCCAAGCTCGCCGCAAAATCAAAAACCTCCTTAAAGCACTGCGCTTTAAACCGCAAGAAATTACTCAAATTCCTCATCGCTGAAGTGATTCTGCCAGCAGCCGTGCGCCCGATCTCGATGCGAAACCCACTCGCAGCCGAAGAAAATGTATTCTCAGTTTATGAGGCGTTATATTGCACGAATCCCTCCTTTGTCATACGCCCGCCTGTTCGGAACATATTCATACACAAAGTTTGCGGCTTAAAACCCTTAAATGATTTATATTTTCATTTGTTGAAGCCGCCCATTCTTTGCAATGAAGGAGGCGGACGAGCAACAAAAAATCAAACATTTTTGAAAGGGATGGCATATACCCCTTGTCACATAACTTGTACTGTTACGCTTTATCCTCTCAACTGTGCACATGCGATTGTCCTTTCCGCAAAACCGAGTTCATATAAAGTTGTGTGTTAGTTCTTTCATTCTGTCTTCTTCGTTTTCCCTGCCCGTCGTTCCCTAGACAAAAAGAATTTAATCCCTGAAAAGATAACGAGAGCAAAAAAAGGGACATCATAGACATCGTTTTAAATATGGTTTCTCTCAATCATCTTCCTCGGGAACCCTCATCGCTTGTCAGGCCATGTCAGTGAATCGGCCAGCGAAAGGGATTCAGACGCACAAGCAAGGAGCTAAGTGAAAGATGCCCATTCATAGAGTCCCTTCCCTCCTGCCATCGACGCGCCCATGGTGTTGTAAAGTATACAAGAAATTAATGCGCTTTGCGTGAAAATTAAGGCGGGCCAGGGGGTGTTCGAGCAAGGACATGTTCTTCTCTCTCCTGCTGCTGCTGCTGCTTCTTTCTGTTTTTTTTTTTTCATCCTGTTCCCCTCGAAGAGAGTTTTGATGAGTTATGGTGGAGAATGAAGTGGGTCAATGTTATTTAAAAGTTTATCTACTCGAGGCGTTGAGTAATACAGATTGAGGGGGCTGGGCTGTTCGAAGTGATTTATGTTCGGTGCAGGCATTCGGGAGTGAAATTTCTTGTCAAATCGATAGACTTAAGCAATGACCTTTAGCGAGTTTTTTTTCTTCTTTATTTTCTGCTCGCTTTACAACATTTTCAAGGTAAATTTCAGAGGCTGAGCGGCTGTCAATATCGAAGACACATTGTTCGATGGAAGTGGAAGTCATTCACGGAATAAAGGACCCGAGTGATGACAAGGTAGAAACAGAAATCGACGATGATTGTGGGTTTTTGGATGCAATTTGGAAAAATTCGATTTGGAAATGATGATGCCCACGATAAAAAATTGATTAGTTGGATGGATGAGTCTGCGTCTCAGCCGAATGAAATGTCATTGAAATTTCAGGAATATGTGAGAGGGAAGGGTGCCTCGAGACTACTTTATGTAGATATCAGCAGTTGACTATAGCGCCTGAGGCAGTCACACATTGGCCAAAGTAGTCCCGTTGTGACACCACGCAAATTGATTGCCCCCAACAGTTAGAACCAATTCGTGTTTCCGACGAAACGGTTTAGCAGGCTAATGATGTCGCTATTTAGCTGCTTAATATTAATAAAGTAGTTATATGGGTTTTTCGATGGTCTAATAATGCCTTCCGTCAAAAGTTTGTCTATTTCTTGATCGACCACTTCCCGCAGGCAGGCTGGGTAAGGGTAACTTTTAGTGTATACGAGTTCATCTATTCTTGTTCTTATTTCCGCAAGAACCGCTGTGTCGATGAGTTCCCTAACAACTTTTGGACCGAAAAGTCCGCCATACCTTCCTATCAGTTCCTTGCAGTTTCTTTGTCTCATAAGACGGCGTGCCCTCTAAATGACAGACTTGGGACTTTTCAAGACTTTGGAAGGACTACTGAGCTGAAAATTCGATGAAATTGTAGAACCGGAACCAGGCAACATTTAGCATCCATGTAAAGGCTATACATCAAGGAAATTACTACTGTAGTTTTCACGGAGGTTGCTAAAGTATTAACCAACGAGAAATATAGAATTCTTGACACCAACGAGAGCAAAGTCATTCCATAACAGACCCAGTTATGCCTATGCGGCGGATAAGATTAAAATGTGGAGAGATGTCGCCGACTTTTTGTTCGAATAATCGTGGGTGTGTACTCTCAGTTACTGATTGGTCTGTTTCCGAGCCCTTGTGGCAAAAAGAGGGGAAAAGGGGTGGAATCCTGGTACTCATCTGATTTTCGTGCTGTTTTATGCAAGCAACAAGTATAACTAAGGCGAGCAGAAAATGCTAAAAAAAAAACAAAACAAATAATAATATTAATAGAATTTGTAACCAACGATCGGGTGAATCAGAGAGGACATGCATTAGCAATCGCATTGGCTCCTGGTAGCAAATCGCCTCTAATAATTGTGTATAACTTGAATACATTTTAGGCTGTCTCCTTGTCCCTTTGTAAAATGGTACGTATATGCCGCGTGTCCGTAGTTGACTTCACTCTACACACGGCCCGTGGCTCTGCTAGACTAGTCGCAAGACTATCCCCTCGTCCCTTTATAAAATGTTACGCATACGCCCCGTGGTCCTGCAACAGTACTCGCAAGTCTTTCTCCTCGTCTCCTTATAAAATTTTACGCATACGCCCCGTGGCGCTACTAGACTACTCGCAAGACTATCTCCTCGTCTCTTTATAAAATGTTACGTATACGCCCAGTGGCTCTGCTAGACTCCTCGCAAGACTATCTCCTCGTCTCTTTCTAAATTGTTACGTATACGCCCCGTGGCCCTGTTAGACAACTCTCAAGACCCTCTCCTCGTCATTTTCTGAAATGTTACGTATACGCTCTACTAGACTACTAGCAAGACTATCTCCCCGTCCCTTTGTAAAATTATACGTATACGCCCCGTGGCCCTGTTAAACAACTCTCCATATGCTCTCCTCATCAATTTATGAAATGTTACTTATACGACCCGTGGCGCTACTAGACTACTCGCAAGACTATCTCCTCGTCTCTTTATAAAATGTTACGTATACACCCCGTGGCCCTGTTATACTACATCCAGGACCATCTCCTCGCCCCTTTTTAAAATGTGCTAGACTTAAAATGTAGCGCTACTGAGTGCATACAGTATGAGAACGTAGTGGTATGGGAAAACTGTTCAACATACCACATTAAGGAATGACAGGTCTCACAAAATAAGCTCAACTAACAGTAAGCTTACCTTACCGTCTTCTTCAATAACTATCTAAGTATCTTTAGATACTAAACCAGGGATTCCAACACACTGTGTCGTGAATATTTTAGAAATGAATTGCATATTTGCTTTTTATGTTTTTTTTCGTTGTTGTTTTTGTTCGCTTACTCTTTTATTAAGCTATTTGTTTAGGGTTAGAAACGTAACACGATGCAAAAGCGGTTTCCCATTATATATAAATAATGATAGTTTGGCGGCCACAGTTCGAACATTTCATATAAAATATGGTCGGAATGGAGCTTGTGACTAGTGGTACGCATACCCCAATGGTTTTAAGATCGCGGCTTCAGTAATCGAGTTAGTGTAATAATCAAATGATCACTCGAAATGGGCTATGATATGAATAAAAGATTACGATTCTCAAAATCATTCAATGATAATGGAGATGTTTTAGAGATGTTGTATTTATCGATTATCACAACTGTGAAGACATTAATTGAAAAATCCAAGGAGACTCGGTCACATTCTGTCACATTCATGTGGTCATGGAAAATGTCGACAAAAGGGTACGTAAGAGTCAGCAAATCCGCGTAGGTTTTTTGTTTGTTAATCCATAATAACCCTATCCTATGTACTTTTTGTCCAATAAGAAATTACAATTTCTAAGAATTGTATATTCTATTAATGTAAAATCTTGCTTAAATTTTGTGCCACACTTTTATTTACAGTGAAACTTTTCTAACTCTAATTTCCGTTTCTCGATTTTATCTCCAAGTCGAACTTCTTAAATTTTCTAGAAAATAGAAGTGTAGAAATATATATATGAATAATATTTTTTCCCGTAAGGTCATCGTATTTTCTACAACTTTAAGTTCGACTTTATAGGTTCGACTGTATTTTATATTTTTTATTTATTTAGCAATACTTTTTATTTATTTTTTTAATTATTTATGGATATTTTTGTTTATATTAAATAATATTGTTCCTTTAATTCAGGAAGCTTGTATGCCGAAGTTTTATGCAAAATAAAAACCAGCCCTCCTTGCGGTGTGTATTTTTAATATGCAGTGTATCATAAACATATTCAATTTGAAAAAATGCTTGCAAACTTGTCTTCCACAACTACAGTATATTTGTTGTAATTTACGGTGCAGAAGCGGAGTTTGCTTCTGATTGAATGAATAAATAAATAGCTAATTTCTCGAATATGGTGCTGAAGATGTTCATCAAGGCAAAGCTTGGATGAACATCTTCAGCACTAAAAATAGGAAATAATTTTATTTAAATGCCTGCATTTCCTGCAACAAGCTGGGTCACATGAAATTACTTACATATAAATTTATATGGTAGTTGGGTAAGTCCTTCCACCAGTCCTGCCTGAAAAATAAATAAGTCTGTCACACTTTTTC
The DNA here is from genome assembly GCA_964034865.1 of Eristalis intricaria. Classification (NCBI taxonomy): domain Eukaryota; kingdom Metazoa; phylum Arthropoda; class Insecta; order Diptera; family Syrphidae; genus Eristalis; species Eristalis intricaria. The sequence continues at coordinate 80,505,955 of OZ035874.1, forward strand.
TGCTAACATCGACCCTCATGTCAAAATCATGAGCACAATAATGGAAGGTGGTCACTCAGTGCAATCTATATTTCATCAAAGGAGATACTTACTTTCATTTCCCAGAATTCTATCCCCTGGCCTTGTGCATGTGGAGCTCTCACAATCAATTTTGAGAAATCAGAAATAATTTTCAAAGAGGTTGTTTTTAAGTTCGCAGAATCTTTTCCCTTGGGCCATCATGTCACAGTCATTATGGAATATGAAATCTCTTTTTGACTGTTTTGTTAAATTTTTAACAGTCAAAGAGACACGTGGAGTGATTGCAATTCGGCCATTTGGTCATTTGTTTTTTTTTTTTTTCAAAGTATTCGAACTCTACGGCGCAGTGACATGGGCAACTTTTAAAGCGGATGAGGGAGTCCTTCTTCTCTTTGAGAGAAAAGCTCTGCCTGTCAACTGTGGTCGGCGTTTTAGTGGAGAAGACGAGTCCAGCCATCCGTCTACGGATTGAAGGCATAAAGTGGCCAGGCCACGTAGACCGCCTGAACAACTTAGCTCCCACCCCAAGGAACCTCAACTCTGAGCAATTGAAAAAATCCTCATGTCGTAGGTGGCGCTCACGCAAGTGATGCAGGACTTTACCTAACGTTCTTCGCAATTGGAAACAGCTAGTTGGATGGGCTTCTTTGTTCACCTCGGAATGTGGCGCCAGACAGATAAAAAGATGCAGTTTCATAATGAATGTTGACGTTGATGAACGTTGAAAATATAAAACTCGGGAACAGCTCTTAGTACTTGATCAGCCCCGGCCCCAGCACAAAAATTGATGGCTCAATTCATTGGTGCGACGCAAAGATGTAGATGTCACCAAATTCGAGTATGTCTCGTGATTTTTCTAATCACAAAAAGGTAATTGTGGTAATACATCGCCTTACTCTGTGATGAGGTACACTTTGTAACATGACGTCTATCTGCACATACATACATAACCAGCAGCCAACCTATTAAGAGTCTGTTAGTCTGTTAGTAGAATCCGATTTTAAAAATATTCTCCAGACAAATGTTAATGTAGTGATTTTGTCTGCCGTCGGGTCGAATACGTAACATTTTGTGGTTCTGACTTCATCCGAAATGCATTCTAAAGGATTTAACAGATTTCCGGCGGATGGTTGGTTTTCAGCTGTCAATAAGAGAAAAATTACAACATGCATTTTTAACTGCGCTGTGAACTCAATGCTGGCCAATTTTAATGGATCATTTAGCGTAAATGCTGATAATCACTGTTTTCTAAGTCGTCCATGCGGGACATAATAATTGAAGTCACTTTTTCTATGTATGGTTTGTATTCTATGTTATGGACGGTTTGAAGTATTTGATTTCATTTTCATTTGCATTTATTTATTAATAATCACCGCTGTACATCATGAATATTACGTTTTTTTACTAGTACCGGATCATAACATAAAATACTGTTTTGAATGAATTCTTGAAATCAGTGATTTTAAATTACTTAAATTTTAATTTAAGAGTGTAGATTTGCAATTTTAAGCGCGGTTAGTAATACATCGCAGTCGATACTGAGAACTTACAAGAACCATTTCTGCAAACTGCTAAACGGGATGATGACACCAATACCGCTGTCAGGCGGAATGTCCCACTCAATATGGACAATGATCGACGAGAATTCCGTCCCCCCGACTTAAATGAGGTCAAGATAGCAATATCAAGACTGAAGTCTAACAAAGCTACCGGTGCGGACGGACTGTCCGCTGAAAATGTTAAGGTAGCTGGAGATGATCTGGTTGGGCGCATGCACCAGATCATCTGTCGGTTGGAGGAAAGCATGCCCGATGAGTGGAATCTCAGTATCGTTTGCCCGATCCACAAGAAAGGAGACCCCTTTGATTGCGCCAACTATAGAGAGACAAGTCTCCTGAACATGGCTTAAAAGATCTTCATTGCCGTTTTGTGTACTTGCCTGAAGCCATTTATATATAGCCTAATAGGTCCATCAGTGTGGCTTCAGGCCAGGGAGTCCACCATCGACCAGATTTTCACACTCCGACAAATCCTATAAAAGACCCAAGAGATGCAGATCGACACCCACCACCTTTTTGTCGATTTCAAGGCCGCATAGGAAAGCGTGCATAGGGACGAGCTATACAACGCCATGTCTAGTTTTGACATTCCTGCCAAACTCGTCGGGTTGTGCAGGATGACGATGGAGAATTCTCGTTGCTCCATCAAGGTCGCTAACGAACTCACCAAGACCTTCAATGTCCAAAAAGGTTTTAGACAAGGCGACGCGCTGTCATCTGATTTCTTTAACATCATCTTGGGAAAGATCGTGCAAGACTCACACGCCAACACTAGAGGCACCATCTTCCAAAAGTCCTGTTGCATACGCGGACGACATTGACGTGATTGGCAGAACATAGTGAGCAGTCAATGAAGCGTTTGCTGGTATTGAACCGGAGGCGGCTAAAATGGGTCTAGCGGTGAATGAGGGCAAAACGAAGTATATGCTGTCATCAAGAAAGGACACACAACATCGACGTCTTGGACAGAGCATCACAATGGGCAGCTATAACTTCGAGGTAGTCAAGGACTTCGTCTGCCTCGGTTCCGCAGTAAATAGTACAAACAACATCAGTACCGAGATCAAACGCAGAGTAACTCTTGCCAACCGCTGTTTCTATGGCCCCAAGAGGCAATTGAGTAGTAGAACCATCTCTCGAAGGACCAAGCTGACTTTATACACGTCCTTGATAATCCCAGTCCTGTTGTACAGCGCGGAGGCATATTTAATCTCAAGAGCGGATGAGGAAGTCCTTGGTCTCTTCGAGAGAAAAGCTCTGCGTGCGATCTTTCGTCCTGTTTGCGTTGACGGTTTCTGGAGTAGAAGATTCAACCACGAACTGCTCGGGGCTGTACAGCGACATGAGTCTAGCCAGGCGACTTCGGATCCAACGCCTAAGATTGGTAGGCCATGTAGAGCGTATGGACAACTCAGCTCCGGCCCGAATAGTATTCAACACCGAACCAGTGGGACAACGTAACAGAGGACGCGTTTAAGATGGCGCACCCAGGTGGAGTACCAATTTTGCGTCCGACCCTGGAGACAGCTAGCCACAGACCGTGCTAGCTGGAGAGGCTTGTTGGTTGTGGCCATTTGGCGCTACAGCACCCCGGACTGTAGCGCCAAATTAAGAAGAAGAAGAGTGAACGCTTGAAATTAGTGATTTTAAATTACTTCAATTTTAATTTCAGAGTGAAGATTTGCAATCTGAAAATTCAACGCGGTTAGTAATACACATGTGTAGAGAAGGAGTAGAAACAAAAGTTGGTACAAATTTGTCTGTACTCGGTCTTAGACTGTACCTGTGAAGGTAGGTTATTCCATAGATGAACAGCAGTTGTCACCCAGCAATGAAAAAGTGCCTGGGTGATATTGAACAATTATGAAAGGAGGGTTCTCAATCGATATAAAGTTTCTTGTGAATAATTTTGAAGAGTAAAATGCACAACCGGGAGCATAAAAATACTTCCAATTCCCATCCTAGGAGAACTTACGAAAACTTAAATAGATTTAAACATCGTTTGCAAAGATATGAAATTTACAATATTATAAAAACAGTGGGAGGTCATTGATAAACATTGAAAATAATAACGGACCGAGAATGGAACCTTGAGGAACCCCACAGCGTACTTTGGGTCTACACAGTCAAATGCTTTCGAGAAGTTGAGTAAGTACATCAAAGATTGTGGGCTTAGGACGTTGTGTCGCTAAATGTAATTTTTGATATTTCGGCTAGCAATAGCTTGAAACACTTTTGAAAGAAACGGAAGGCTTTCAATAGGTCGGAATTCAGGTGGATCCCTTTTTTCGGGTACTGGGATTATCTTAGCCTTCATCCAAAGTGTAGGTTAGCGCGGCATCAATATTATTGTGTTAAAAATGTGAGTGATGCAATATAGTATTACTGGAAGCAATACTTTAATTACGTCAGGGTGGATCTAATCCAGACCAACGGATTTTGACTTGATGCACGCACTTGACTGCGCAACCGACTGTGTAGGAATCGACCCTTGCGCCATGGATAGAAGATCCATTGGTAAAAGGCTTGAAAGGTTATGTGCATTGGCATAACAGTAGCTCTAAAAACAGCACTGACAGCGTCCCTATATATTATCTTACACCTACATTAACCCATTTAATGGTGCATATAATTCGTCGCAGGATTGAAATAATCTGCTGCAATCTAGATGAAAGAAATCTAGAAAGGATGCCTTTTAAAAAGCGGTGGGAGTTCTGCAAATCAGCGCAAGCTTCGCTCGCATTAATATCCGACGGCCTTCAAAGCACTTAAAAATAGCATAACAAAGTCCAAAACGGTGCTCAACTGTATCGATGCGCTGCAGGACCTCTGTAATACCAACGCATTCACCCTTCAGTGGGTTCTTGGATACATGGGAATCCAGGGAAATTAATCAGCTGACAAACTAGATAAGTCAGGCGGTCATCTGACAAATTAACTATGGCAGAATTACTAGAAAAAGCAAGCATTGCGTGGAAGAGGACTGATTCATGCTTAAAACCCAAGATCAGCTACCAAGAGTTAACCGCGGTATGCTAGTAGGGATCATTACCGGCCACTGCCTGTTGGGTCAGTATGCTCATAGACCAGCCGCGATTCCCACTGGTAGACGCAGAAACTACAAGGAAACGGTAAAAAAACGAAACAAAACCCGAGGTTAACCAATCATTAAATCATTTAATGATGTGATCTTATGATTTGTGGTAGCACTGTGGAGCAGTAGGTCTATGTTTGCCTGAGCCGGCACCTATCCTACTCTACACCTTTCTGTAAAGCAAAGGACAACCGAACTGATTAATTTTAAGTTTGATGCATGGCACGTATCACGTGTAATCTGTCCAAATTAGAGCACTCAAATAAAACAGAAAAAAAAGGGAAAATACCCTTCCGACCATTCTACCACAGTGAAATCCTAAAATCCAAAATAGGACTGACAGTGTTCATAGAAAATGCGAGTATTCAATTGAACATGAAGTGAAATTGTAGATCCAAGCAATTATTCAAGCAACAGACACAGTTTTTGTGAAGAGCAAATACTTGCTACTTCATTTGAGCAGGATTTACATTTGAATTCGAAACTTAATACTATGCCGCCTCAAGACACCCGTGTATGTCCCACCTGAGGATACAGATGGACCCATCTACTTATCATGCCATAAGCACAGCTCATAGCAACTACTTCCCCTGCCACAAGCACCGCCTACATCAACCACACCTCCGACGGCGGATGAACCTCGAACGCAGATAACTCAAAATCAATTCAGTGGAAATGCAGTTATAAACTCCATGCTCGACCTTTAAAATTTCAGCCACCGTGTCTGTATGTGTCTGGGAGCATGTTCGACCGAAGTGGCGTTAGAAAACTACGAGAGGAAAAAATATCATTGCCCTCCTCGCTTAAACACTTTAGTCGCGCATCAAACGAATAGACATCTGATTGAGGCGTTTACCTAAAAGACCCTCTCAATGTGACATAAGACCGATGTGATAAGAACAGCTGTTATTCCGTCGAGGAAATGATTGCCGAAAATACCCCACAAGCTGCCACAAACTCACCACCGGTGTTTGATTGCATTCGTCGGAGGACTGCGCATGCACACGACCGCAAAGAGAAAGTGTCGACTCCAAAAGAGAAACTGGGAGAAAGAATACTGGGAAATTTAGCTCTGAAGTCACCACAGGGGGAACCTGCACGTCCTCCTTCAAGGATACACAAAAATTGAAAAACTCCTCTCTTCGGAGGACTCATACAGGAGCCCGCAACTCACCTCGACTGAGCCCATTTTCCCGGGAAATTCAATTGAGCTTTCGGCAATCCAAAGAGGCACAGTCACCTCAACCCCTTTGCGTTCCAGTGAAGCAACGTTTTTGGGTGTGTTATCTCACGATGGAATGAAAATCCACCAAAAACATCCTTCTCTGCACTGTAAAGCCACGCTCGCTCTCTCACCACCCCGCGGCGGAAAATGGAAGACTTTCTCTTTTCTCAATGGGGGGCTCTCACTGAATTCACTCTCACCCAGATTACAATCCAAGGCAAGCGCTCAGTAGAGTTCTCGCGCATCGCAAGCGAAATCATAACGAAAATCCCCCCACAGCTTCAGATGTATGGGAAAATCCGTGATTGGGAAACTAGTCTCCCAGCGTCTACCGTTTATGACGCCACGATGTCTTTCGGTGGGATTTGAATTTTCCCATAAAAATCAACAAAAAATTGTGTGTCCCTCAATAAATTGAAAAGTGCAGAAGGAAAAAAAAGGAAAAACAAAGTCAAATTCATTTTGATTGCCATCAATTAGCATACGATACGTGTTCTCGTCGAGTCGAGTGTGTCCTCGGTTTTGAAAGTTTCTGTTTTTTGAGATAGCTTGAATTGGCCATCAATTGTGACCAGATATAGTTTTTTTTTTTCTTTTTTTTCCTTTGGGAATTTATCGGCTCTCAGTACGCATAATTTTCGGAAGTGTCACGTGAAATTGTGTAGTCTGGCCCGTGTGTGCGTTTCTTGAAATATTAAATTACTTCGCGATGTGCGATGCGGTGGAGGATCCATCTTGAGACTTCCGTTCGGTCAAATAGTGAGTGCCAAGAGATGCTCTCAGTATCTTAAGTGTGTTTACATGTGCATGCGAAGATGATTGATTGACGTGCCCTGAGTGGAGTGAATTAGTAAACCGGTAGCTGTCATCGTCATCGTTCATTTAGGTTGATCCACAGCAGCCACTTAGTTGCTGTTTGGAATAGTTTAACATCGAAAGCACTCCCTCCAGTGAATGTGAGTGAAAAAATTATATGAATGGTGTTCGAGTTCCATAGACGCGTGTGGTCTTCATCTGTGAAAACAGTTTAAAGTGCGTTCTGACGTCCAAGCATCCTCGAGTGAGGGCAATTTTGTGTGCATTCCTGTACTCACAAGTGCACGAGAATAAATCGACGAACGAATTGATACATTTTCTGGATTAAATTGAAAGAGCGAGTAAAATTAATTGAAAAAAGGACTAATTGCATGCGGATTATCCACATCCTCTGTGGTACAGCCGTTCCCTCTGCACACAGGATACAACTGAACGGTACGTACTTAAAGTCATCCTTCTTTCTTTTGTTCCATTTGTCCACCTCCCTGCGGAGAAGTTAGTATCGCCTTAAATGGGGAGAGGAATACAATAAAAATGCAAATAGCATACTGGTCGCCGACGTCAGCCGTCTGCCTCCTGTCGTAGAGACCTTCAACTAGTTCGTTCACATTCACATATGTACGAGCATAGTGCGCGTTCACAACACCTAACGAGAGGTTGCATGTTGTGAACCAGAAGCAGAAGCAGCAGCAGCAGTAACCACACCACACCACACCACATACGGCCGACAATTAAGAACAACTCAACTGTTATTGTCCTAGTTTAGTGCTTGCCATTGCACACTTCACCGACATGTAAACAAGAACGTTGTAACAGGAAATACCAGAAACTTCTGATCTCCCTTCTCATATCCTTTTCTTATTTATTGTGGTCTTCCGTGGATGTTTACTCCTACGTTTTCTTTTCCTTCGTTCCACTGCACAGAACACCTCACTCTGTGTGCCAGTTGCTCGGTTTGTAGGGAGGGAAGAGGATGAGCGTAAAATTAATTGCAAACACCGACAATCGCAATTTTCGGTGTGGTAAGTAGCTAAGGGATGGTGGTTGTTTACCTCAGTTTTCAAGTGCCTGCTGACGTTCGAGAGTTGGCTTTAATGTGAGATTAAAGTGATGTCAGCTTTGGCATTGACATGTGTTGGAGTCATGCTGCGCTTCAGATGAACCCACACACAATTGGAATTCCGTCTGATTGCGCCCCACATGGCCACATGGGAGAGCTTAGTGACGGACGACTGAAACATGTACAATGCCAGTAATCGATTTTGAGTGAGAACTTCAGACACAATTAAAGCGGTGAAATTTTGATGCCAGCACGTGTACAGTGGTGTGGAAAACAAGTTAATTACCAACCTCTAGGAATATGAATTTTCTGACTCACAGAGCCACATCCCCTGAGCCTGACTTTAACAAGCCCACATTGGCTTCAAGTCGAAGGCACTCATTAAGATGTAAATAAATCTCAAGGCTGTAGGCTTTACATCCGGAAGTAACCATTCATGAGTGCCTGCAAGCGAACGGGGATAGCTTCTGATTCTGTGGGTGGGTGTAATTAGGAGAGCTTTTTACTACCACCCCCAGCATGAGAAAGCACTGGGATTGAGGCTGAAACTCACTTTGGTTACTCTGGGATCTTTCTTTCATCGTATTACTATGAATAAGGCAGATCTAAATACGATTCCTAATAGGGAACGACTTAAGTTGGGCGTCCTCAGTGGGCGATGGGATGTTTTGAAATGAATGCCAGAGACTGACGGATTCACAGACTTAACCTTATTCTTGGTGCGATGTTACTTCGTCGTACTTGAAAATGTGTACATATTTTAAGGAGGAGACCACCTCATTTATGGATGTGGGTCAGCCGTCACGAGAGATGGTTTGGTTTTCAGGTGAAAATTGTGTCACACTTAGATTTGAATAAATGCTCTACATTGACCATTTCTACATGACGTGTACATACATAGAATTTGACAAGAGGAAACTTATATTTGGAAATTTTTGTTAAACAATAAGTATTTTCTGACTATGTGCCTCTGTATGAATGATAAAATTGAATACTCGTCCATAAAAATGTTGCGCTTTGCATATTTTTGCAGAAAAAAACACCAGATAGTTCTGAGTCACGTCAGTTAAATCATATAATCTGAGCGACGCCACACACCGAGATGGACGTGGGCCTAACATCATAGCAACCACTCGTATATTTCAGTAACATAACATAAAAATCTTGAATTTTATTACGTATGTTTAGTAAAATAAACTCCCATCTAGTAAATATGTTCAGATCTAGGTCAAATTTTTTTGGATTATTTGATGGTGATACCCTTATCCCTCGCTTGGAAAAGGCCTCTGAGAGGGTCTTATCTCATAAGCCTATCGTTAGGTGAACGTTTTAGAAGCGAAATCCGAAATCCTTCGCCATGGACATGGACATTTGGTGCTCTAATCTCCTGCTTGATACGCAAATACCCGAGTACCCGCATTGTCGGGTTTCACTTGAGTACCAAAAGTCGTTTACCTATAGGTATTGGGTACGACCTACTTGAGTATTGAATTAGAGTATTTTTTGTCAAGTTACCCGATAATGCCGAGAAGCCGGTAAATTGGGTATTACCCGCATTATACGGATACGCGGGTATTCGGGTAATTGCCTAAACGGGCATTACCCGGGTAAGATCAGGAGAACTAGTGGTGGTCGCTTGATTCTTGGGTAACATAAGGCGCTTTAGTGGTGATCACTTGATTCTAGGTCCGCACTATAAGGTGAAAGCATAAGGACCTCCCAACCAATCTGTGTTGCCTCGAATTGTTCTAATGGAACACAATACCTCCCTTATGTCCTAAGCTGGTCGCTTCTGAGCAATTGCTTCCTTCGAACGATTGAATTGTTGACAATACAGGTCGAAGTTAACAGTTTTGTCGCAGGTGGTCAGCTCATTGTATATGATCCCTTGCTATAGCCATCCCCTCCTGGCTGTGAATCGGTTTGGCAACGGTTTGGTTTAAAAACGTGTCACTGTTGTTGATATACAGCACTGATTCGCCGATGAAAACTCTCTCCTTGAGATTCTTTGCGTTAGATTCTTCATCTTCTGGTGGCGCTACAGTCCGGGGTCGACCTGTGCCTCAACCAGTAAGCCTCTCCAGCCGGCAAGATCTTTAGCCAGCTGTATCCAACTGCGCACACCAAATTGATTGAGGTCCTTCTCCAACTGGGTGCGCCATCGGTTCCGTGGGCGTCCTCTATCGCGTTGTCCCACTGGTTCGGAGTCGACGACGTTAGATTGTGTACCCATGAATCAAGATCATATTAGTATCCAAATGGTTGCAAACGGTTTGGGCAATCGAAACAGTGTTTAAATGACGTTCAGACGATTTCCATAATTTTATTGACATTTTCCACAATTGGCCTTCCAGAACATGGTTTGATAGTTGATATCGCATGATTAACTCTTACCGTATCAGGACCATAAACATTATTTACTTTTCAAGGTGTCAGATTCGCGCTTTCGCCTTTTACAAAGAAAAAATTTTAAATATAGCGTATTTTGTCTTTCCTGGCGTCCATATTTGACGTGGAGTCGAACAAAACTGAATCATCATCACAAACTGTCCGTATCTTTGTACCCACACTTAGGTCTGTCCAATGGAGATATAGATTAGTAGAGCCATCCATTTGAAAAATAATGGATTTCTAATTTCTATTTCATTCATAACACCGAGGTTCAAAAAATATACATAAATAAAGTAATATAAGCAAAATCGATGCGAATCAGTGGATGACTTTGTTGCATTGGCGCACTATTCTCTTAAGCTGGCATTGCAATTTGTAAGCTCTCAATATGAAATAATGACGTTATTTCAATATGGATAAATGTCAGCAAGTGCAATGTCTATCCATTCAGCCTCCGCTTTCGCTTTTTATTACATCACAAAGCAAATAGTTTCGAAAATGTTGATTAGCATTTAAAGAATACATTGCCATTCGCAAAAAATTTTTTTAATGTTTTTAAATCTTTACGTTAATTAAATTGTTCATGTATACATTTTTTAATATATTTTTCGCAAAAAATTTTTTGAATGTTTTTAAATCTATACGTTAATTAAATTGTTCATGTAAAAATTTTTTTATATGTTTTTCAAAGTAATCAAGCACTCAAAAAACCTCGGCGATTAACTTTCACCACGATGGCGGGTTCTGCTCATTTCCAAAATTGTTTTTATAAATCAACATGTGATTATGAAAATGTATTAAATATAAACACATGAAACCGATATTCAACAGAATTATTTGGCAAGAAATAAATAAATGTGGAATTCATGTGGGACAGATACAATTGCGATGAAATGAAAGTAGGACAAAGTGCATAATTTTTTGGAAATTTGATGATCATCATTCCAGTTTGGATGACTAAAGCATAAATTAACTTACGAATGCATTTTTATAAACAGTATAGTAAATAAATTCAGACGATTAGAGAAAACATATGTAATACGATCTATTGCACATTTATTTCAATTGAAGATACTTGATATTTCTATTCACAAAAAAACGGGACAATGTAATAACATCTCGATTTAACATGACAACGAAATTAATTTTAAATATAATATTCCTACACAATTTCCATGATTATGTAAGGCAGAAAAAAGGAATGTTGAGTTTTATTTTGTCAAATTATTTTGTCAACGTCTTGGGCAGGCATGAAGTGATAAAATAAAGTCGTTGTCCAATACTGAAACAACTATATTAAATAAAATAGTAGGCAGATATAACCATTAGGTTGAAACGATATTTACGTTGTTTTAATTTGATTCGTTATTCATTAGAAGCGGTTATTTAAATGAAAAATGTTTTTCTGGACTGATGAGGTACAATGTCTGACATTTACTTCTTAACCCTCTACATCACATGACATATATGGCTACAATTTTGACGCGATTTGTGTATTACATCATATTTGAAATAACAAAAACACAATACAATGTGTGTTTGCATTCTTTGCAATACAAAAGGGTACTTGGGGTGGCGATTTTTTCCATTTCGCGCGTATGTTTGTTTTTAGATGAAAATAATTGAGTTCAATCGACAAATACATTTTTTATTTTACTTAATTACTTACATTTAAAAAAAAAACTGGTTCTAATAGGTACTTATTTATGTGTGATATTATTAATTTTTTTTCAAATACATTTTATTTTCTACACAGTTTATTTTGCACTTTCTTTTTATATGAATATCGATGAAAATAATCAAAGCAAGCTGCTTCAAACCTTATTTACTTTTTCCCCCTATACATATTATCTTATGCAATAGAGGATAAATATAATTTTGTTTAAATGCTGCCCCCGATTAGGCCGTACACGCTTAATTCTGAAGGTACAATTTTAGATCACTGCTTCCAACGTTGCTACCGGTTTTTGACCAAATACATGAGTAATAATAACTTCCGAATCCTTGATCGTAGATAATTTCTCGGGCTAAATGTGATACCTTCGGTCACGTATGTAACATCCAATGACATACACAGAGACTTGAATTTGCGGATTGTGCAGTGAGGAGTCGGAAAAGCAAAAGGCATGAAAAATATTTCCCACAGTATGCTGATTTTCGTAATACAGCTGAATAATTTGGTCACGTGGTCGAGGTGCGAGTTCTTCAAGGATGATACAAGCTGAATGAAATATGACAACATGAGGAGAAAGATCGCGAAAACAAACTATTTATGTGAGATCTATTTGTGTTGTTGTGGGATTAATCACCGGGAAAGGATGCTCGAGGAACTCCCCGTTAAGCAGCTGCATCTCAGAACGGAAAGGGCTATGCATCGATGATTTGTTCACGTGATACGACTGTCCCAATCATCACGACTTTCGAGGCGGGCGTTAGGTTTAGATTAGGGGGTAGGTAGGTCTGTTAGTGCATTCACCAGCAGACCATATTAGTCCCACAGTCTAACAACTACAACTGATAGACCATTCCAGTGATAGTGCCGTCAATTTGATCTTAACGGCAAATGGTAGCTGGACCAGATAGGAAACCAGATAAAAGCTTATTCACTTTGTTTTCACTGGAATTTGAACCGGGGACCCCGGTAACCGGGGCAGGCACTCTACCAACTGCGACATCCAGCCGCAATTGCAACTCCATCTGGTATGCTACCATTTGTCCGGATGAGTTAGTTGGACCAAGTCCATAAACTCTCTTGCTTATGGACTGTTTTACCACCGCGTGGCACTACAGTCCTCAGAGAGCCATGGCCTACCTTCAATAGCGACCACTTGTGTTGTGCTTGATATTGTGCTCTCGCCAGTGGAAGGGGTCTAGTGTTCCGTACCGACTCCGAACGGCAAAGTTTGAGAAACTCTTTTTAGACAATTGTTACTCCTTGAGCATTGGCAGTGAGTCGAAAGAGGTTGGGCCGTGAAAATTAGTTTTGGTCATACCGTCAGGGAATCGAGCCCAAGCAGCGAGGTAAAGTTGGATTGACTTCTATGCACATACCCACAACTCCATGTCACAACACCGGGTAATTAAGCAAAGACTTAAAGAGTCGTTATAAGCAACCATTCACTGGTTCACGCGAATCGAAAATTCTGCACGATCCACGACCTCTGCCGCAAATTTAAGTTCTCATTTCCAAAATGAAATATTGTGCTCACGCAAATATTATTTCTTTCGGTCAGATTCAATATCAATTTTCTGGCTCATTGTAGATTGATATGAAAAAAAGATTTATTGGAAACACTAAAAGTTTGCATACTATACCTGATTCCACCGATGTGTGCATAACCTTGTTGTTTCACCGACAGAGTGATGTGGCACCACGATTATTAGCATTAGCCTTATCAACGTTTATAATATCATTTTTTGAAATATAATTTACTGTCAACACTGATCGGCGGAACAATCAGTTGTAAATCGGCACCCACCAGCATCATTTCCGAATTACACAATTGAAAAATGACACCTTCATCCTAAACGCTGATTCGCCACAATGACACATCTTGGAGTTGAAGATGTTGTTCTTATTCTTGTCCAGGGATTCGGCAAATGGAAATTGTCTTTATGTCCCAGAACTTGTTCAAACTCAAATTTATGGTGCGAATGATATCTCTTACTGGATGACTTCACTCATTTTCACACAAATTATATGACATCCCTGTTTAAGTTTAACTCTTTTTTTCTACTTGACCTCAAATACGAATGTGGTGAAACCATTTTCATAAAAAAACGATTGAATCTTGCTTGCGTGTATCGTGAGTTCCGACTTCAAATATAAATTATCGACTCACAAGAAAAGAGGAAGAGGACTGCTAGTCGACCACACACTGCTTGTGTGCATTTTAATTAGCCCATAAATTTTAAGCCGGAAATGGAAAGTCAAGACGTCATATATTACAAGGGCAATTAATACCAAAACTCACCTGAATTGCGTGTCTGCAGGGTTCTTGCCATCGCGTTTTGCTGTCGAAATAGAAAAGCTAGTCGTGTTCATCAATCAATTTTTTATCCGTTAAATATGTAAAATTCGGTGATAAGTGCTGGAGTGGGACGCAAGGAAGGTCTTGAATAAACATACAAATTTAGACCCAACCCTCCACTTCAGCCGCATGAAATGTAAATATTTTCCTGGAACTTTCCCTGCGACCCTTCAAAATGGAGTGTGTACTGTGCACACGGCTGTATGTGTGTCTTACAAAGAATGGGAAGACCCTTATCCCATCTTATGCTTAGGACGGTGGTGTTGCCGGCAGACCCTCGCTCTTGCATATTCGAGAATTTTTGAAATCGTTTAAAACATGAAAACCAATTTCCGTTCAAGTGATGGGAAATCATTTTACAACGCCTGAGAAGTTTTCTTATTTCATCATCGTCGTCAGCGTAAATATGCTGAAGTTACCTGAGGACGAGCTGAGGAATTAAAATGCAAAACTTAAAATGCGCCCCAAAACATTCTCGTAAGACACACGCTGCTTTACACAGCACGCAGCAGTTCCTCGATAGATTGAGTTCTAGTATACGAGTGTGTATGCTAAATATTCTCTACAGAGGTTACAGCTGGTGTCTTCCGAGGAGGTATGTGCAATACTTTGCAGAAATTGCTGGGGGAACTTTTCTCATTTCGCTCCTGAACAAGTGACATCAATTTGAATCTTTGCGGCTGCTTCGGTGACGGTTTTATCGTGACACAGAATTTCACAGGTGAATGTAATTGGATGCTTGGTCGTGGAAGGCGAGATATGCTAATCGGATTCAAATGAGAAATGGTAGTAAGTCGTTCAATTTAATTTGCTTTTTATTTTCGAGTTCGATTAATAGGGCATTATAATTTTTAATGAAACGCGGGATGTATAAGAAAGGTTAGAAAATAATGGTTGAACGTGTCAAAGCTATGTCCACAGAAATCGGAGCTCATTTAACTGAGCCATAGGAAGAAGTGCACATGATTTTTGAAAATTTTAATACAGGGGGTCCCAAAATGAAGGTTGGAATTGAATTGAATACAAAACAATTTTTTAGTCAATACATTGTTTTTTTTTATTGAATCACTAGCTCTTCCTTGCCACGTTTCACTATGGCAGATATTCGTTGAACGTATAAAAAATTAAACTTTTCTATCATAATGTTATTAATTAAAATACTTCGAATACACAATATTTTTAATTTTTTGATCGGCTGCACCAATGTAAGGGTTATCTAGTCTTCCAATCTAGGTCATGCAAGATGTAATTTTACTCGGGCGAAGCAATCCGTATCTGAGTATAGACAACACAATTTCAAAGGCTGACCCTGAGCTTTGTTGATTGTGCTTGCGAACGCTAGTCACACACTTGAATTGAAATGCAGTACCGACGGATACAAACTTGACAGGAATTGAATGATGTTTTTAAGGTTATGATGACGTTGGTCCCGTCAAATTGTATCTTCTATTACAAAAAATTATAACTTATATTTGCAGAGTTTGGCTGATTAATATTAATAATAATAATATGGGTGGTGCTACTGTCTGAGGCGGACCTGGGCCTAGCTTCTCAGCAACCACTCGTGTTGTGCGTGCTAGTGTTCTTTCACGAGTGGAAGGGACCTACAGTTTAATGCTGACTCCGGACGGCGAAGTTGAGAAGCTTTTTCTAGACAGGGACCAAGCTTACCCACTACGCCACGGCGACAAACTGATAAATATTACAAAGCATTATACTAGACCCCTGCGAAATCCAGTGAAATTATGTTGGTCAATTGACTGCTACATCAGATTTCACAACGGTGTCTATTGACTTACATATGTCTGCTTCACTTTCAATGCTTAGGTGCACAGTATGGTTAAGATCCTATACATAATTGCATCCCTATAATTGATTTTAATATTTGTTAAAGCCTTTAATAAATTTTTCAAACTCACTAAATTACATAAGTAAATGTCGACCGATTGACATAAAACGAACATCAGCTGGGAGCGGAGGGACACGACACAATAACACTTGTTAAGCTCGGGTGCCTGTGGGCTAGTTGACATAAACTTTTGAGTTGAAGTAACCCCATACAAAAAATCGAGAATACTCGAAAAATCGAGTACACCACAACCAAATGTCTCATGCATGTGACAGTCTGGTTGAAACCGCATATTGGCCATATCAATGTCATCAAGATTCTGCAGATAGACTGTCTTATCATGGCAGACTGGTTCAGTAACAGTCTCATTTTCATAAAAGTATGGTCCACTACTAGACCTCCACCTCAAATTCCGAACCCAACAGTGACACTTTTGAACGCCTCATTCTTAGTTCTAAAATCATAAATTATTGTCAGTTTTTTTTAGTACTGCCAAAAATGTAATGCACAAATGTCGGCTAGTTCAAACTTGGATAAATTTTGGAACATCCCTTACAAATAAAATACACCATTACATAGAATCGAGTCGCTCCCACTTTAGACCTGTTTTAAAATTCCTTGCTCAAATTTAAGAATATTAAATGCTTTCGATCTTAGATCATCTAGTCAAAATTCAACTTGTACCATTTTCGTCATGCTGGAAGGAGAATAAGGTGCGTTGGATAAGTTGTCAAAACCGCTGTTTGGGACGTCATTCGATGCTTTCGGGGCCGTTCGGTTTGCTTTATTGATCGGTGGAAGTATTAGTCCAATTGTTTTCAAAAATGATGATGGTAAAATCGCTGCAGTCAACATTTCTACTAACATTTTTGTGCAACACATTGGCTTGGAAGATTGGAATATTGCAGTCTTTTGTCTTGCAAACAGTATGTGAACATTTGACTCACATGACAATCAATCATTTGTTGCATGATTTTTTGTGGCTTAGTGAAATCCCAGTATTATTTGCCCGATCCACAATAAAGGAGACACCTTTGACTGCCGGCACTACAGAGAGATGAGTCTCCTCAGCATTGCGTACAAGATCTTTCTTACCGCCTGAATCCGTTTATAAATAATCTGATAGGTCCATATCTGTGTATGTGGCTTCAGGACAAAGAAGTCCACCCTCGACCAGATATTCACGCTGAGAAAGATCCTGGAAAAGAGCCAATAAGTTCAGACCGACACCCACCACCTATTCGTCGATATGACGACGTGCGTAGAAATGAACTATATAAAGTCATGTCTGGTTTTGACATTTCTGCCAAACTCCTTAGGTTGTGAGGGATGACGTTGGAGAATTCGTGCTGCTTAATCAAAGTCCGCATCGAATTCACCGAGACATCTAATGTCAAAAGAGTTTTAGACAAGGTGACGCAATGTCATGTGACTTCTTTAAAATCTCCCTAAAGAAGATAGTGCAAGACTACACGCTAAAACTACAACTAAACTACTAGATGAGACTCACCAGAGTTCCGTATAACTGTTAGCATAAGCGGATGACATTGAACACATCGAGAGAGAACACATCGAGGCGTCAATAATTTTTTTGCAGGCATTGAGCTGGAAAATGGTAAGGGAACCATAACCCCGAAGGAACAAGCTGATTTTGTATAAAACTTGATCATCCCAGTCCTGCTGTACGGCGCAGAGCCATGGGCAATCTCAAAAATGGAATGGAGTCCTTCGTGCGGTCTTTGGCCCTATTTGCTTTGACGGTATTTGGAAGATTCAACCATGAACTGCAAGGATGCAATAAGTTAAGTCAGTCGTTTTCTGATCCAACGCCTAAGATGTCTGGATTTGGAACTCAGTTTCTGCCCGAAGAGTCTTCGAAATCGAAAGCAATAGAGGACACCCACTGTATCGACGGCGCAAGCAAGTGGAGAAGGACCTTAACCAACTTGGCGTGCGACGACCAACGAGGCAGCTAGCTAGAATTGTGCTACTTGGTTGAGTCTTGTTAGTTGAAGATGCCTTAAACTCAAGTGCGTTGTCAAAGCTGGAGCTTGGTTGAGTCTTGTTAGTTGAAGATGCCTAAAACTCAAGTGCGTTGTCAAAGCCGACTAAGTGTTATTGAGGTGCGTTAACGAACGAGACGGAATTATTAACCAATTTCCCCTTGAATTACCCTTGAAACGGCGGCAACGCTAACACTGTCAAATGATTTCGCGTGCTGTAGGAACATGGAAGTATAAACTTCACTTAAAAGTTGCAACGTGCATTGATAGCCTTTTTGAGCTAAAAACCTTGTCATCATTCTAACCTTTATTGTTTTAGAACACGGTGATCGTCTATCACCCCGCTGAGCAAAAATTCGTCAAATTTTCATCAAAGAAGCCACATTTGACGTCAAATACAATACAAGAGTAACCACAAAAATGTATTTTCTCAACCCGGCCTAACTTTCCTGTTTATCCATCCCCCTACAGCAGCAATGGAAACATTTTTTTTTAACTTAATCCCTTTTGATGGGGAACATGTATTTGAAAACGAAAAAAATAACACAAAATTCAAACAAACCCTGCGGGTGATCCATCTTATTGTTTTGCTTATTCAAACAAAAATGAGAGAACACGAAAGGAAAAAAGAAAACACACGAACCAGAGCGCAGTGCTCAGACCTGATAAAATGAGAAATGGATAATAATGTCAGCAGGTAGGTAATAGGTTCATTGTTAGGCAATATTGTCCGACTTAATAATAAAATTTATCTGCTTGTCCAAGGATATTTTTATTTATGAGGCGACTACATCAAAGTGGAGTACGGGACGGAAGGAAACGGAAACGCGAACATGATAACTCAGCTTAGGTTGCTCATTGCCCGGATGTTTTTTTTTTTTGTGTTTTATTTAATCTATATTTGATGTCTTGCCAATCACCTTCCAAGGATGAATTATTTATTTAATTTAAACATTGACCAGATATGGCGGAGAATCACTTTTGAATTCATGCAACGAGTACTCTGATCAGATTCTATTACAATACTCGTAGAAATGTCATTGAATTCCTGTACCGCTGTGCGAATGAAAGCTTGTGTGCGTTTGCAGAAATCCATGGTTATCACTTTTTCATACCTCTGTTGCCCATCACGGTGCAAGGAAGTGGGGAATTGCAAACAAAACGAATACCATTGTTGATAGGACGTGCATAGAAACAGAATAAGAATCTGAAGGTAAATATTTAATAAGCAGGCAGACAATCATCTTCTTTAAGATGTTTCTCCCACCGTATTAGACCGGCAATGTTGTACAGAATTGAAGGACTTGGCATTTTAGGAGGTAGCACCTTTTCAAGCTTCTGTTGTATTGGATTCTTTCAATTGAAATATTCATATACACCATAAGCATATATGTTTAGCTGGCGGACATTCAATCCTGGACGAATGTGCCCCTCCCCAATTAATTTTCGATACCAACATCTAAAGCAGAATTTCTTTCGGATTAAGCTGGAAATAGTGATCACCTGCGAACCTTCACAGATAGATCGAAGACAAAATAGGGATTGGATCTGAATTTTGGAGATTCGGGAATATCCTACTCATTGTTTGCAGTATCCGAAGGAAAGTCATTTTTTTGGATCAAACAAACAAACCCAAAAAGTATATCAGTATTTGTTCGTCGAGTCTGCAGGATAGTAGGTCAAGTGTTGTGGGTTTGTGATATTAACTTTTTTTTAGGCTTGATACCCATATTTAAGTCTAAGAAAACACGAACATTTTAATTGGGATTGAGTTTCAGTAATATTTAAGAGAAGATATTGTATTGCATAAACGGTAACTAGTCTTACGAGCAATCATTGAAAATATAATTTCGAGTTTCACTGGAGAAGTTTTAATCAATCGGAATAATTCTTAACCTGTCAAGATTCTGAATTTGAGTGTCTGTGGTGTAGTGTTCAACCCTTACAAGTTCGCCTGAAAGCTAAGCATTTTTTTTTATTTTTGCCGTCGGTAATTAATAAGCCCGCTAAACATTTGATATAGATAATAAAATCAAAATATAAAAAAATATAAAATTTATTCCTTAAAATAACACCTAAATCTTAGAACCCCTCTATCAAATATCAGGAACTGCTTTTTTTAATTTTTCGTATAAATAAATTCTCCACACTTTCACCTACGCCGGCCATATTAGACGCTGTTATTATATGGTTCTTATTTAACACGGTCTAAAATAGTATTCCGCTTTTAAACAATTTCATTCAATAAGCACCACGGTGATAGCGAAAAGTCTTATGTTATTTTCAGAACCCTGACTTCTTATGTATTATTTTATATTTTTTGCTTGTAAAGAATATTTCGGATACATGGAAATTATCCTCTTCCAACGGGCTGCATATATTTTTTAAAAAAGCAGTATCTTAACGTGTTTTTACAAGCTATATACGAAAGAAATATGAACATTTTTTCAAACCACTCGTTTAGTTTTTTGCTTTTTTTTAGTTTCGATTTTTTATTAGTTTTCTATTAGACATGCTTAGCGCAAAGGGAAATAACAAAACTCTTTGTAAAAAGCAATAACAACGATAGGTAGGTTTTGACAGTAGAGTCGCTTTATAGACGTTTAAGTATCGGTATTACGAACCTATACCGAGTCGAGCTTAAGTACATTCTACATGAGGTTAAAAGCCAGATGTCAATTTATGACAATTCTTTGTCCTGAAGTCACATAGTGGAATGACTATTTTGACGACAATCATAATACGGAAATCATATATGTATTTCGAAACAAGGCGTTAAACGACTCTCCCAAACGGTGTGATTATTTCCGTGCTGCTCGAAAATAGTGAAGTTTCTGTTGACTCCAAGTATGATTTCTGATTCGGAAGGAAAAATTGAGGACATGATACCTCGCAAGGAAGCAAGGAAGAAGGTGTATTACTACATATTAGGCGAATGTAAGCTCATCCGCCTGTGACGACGCGACCTCTTGCAAAAATATTTTGAATTACGTAATTGATAACATAGGATATACTGGAGATGTTACATGTATAGATATTCGCTTGAAGAATTTCCCATTCATAATATCTCTTTATATGAGTCAGGGTCCTATGAAGACCCAGCTAAATTAATTTCTCTTCAAAGACGTTCTTAAATAGCTTTAATTTGAGATGCCTAAATATTTTCAACCCCTTATAATTATTTCACCGAATGGAGACCTGCCATCTCATATTTTAAGATTGCTGACGACTTTTTATTCAGAAAAATCAACTCAGAGCTCAGCACAACCATCGACGTAATAAATAAGAAGTGCTCTATCAGCAAGGATGAATTTGTGCTGTGTGCCCTACCTATAGATTTTTGTAGAACCTGCGAAATCAGGGAGGGGATTAAACCTTAAGTAGGTAAGTAAGAGGGGCTACGAATGAAGTCACCAGCTCACTTAGACCAAATTGGTCTATTGTGATACCCTACACTGGGATTTGAACCGGGGCTCGCTAATCAGGGTAGGCACTTTAACAACGGCGCCATCCGGTCATCAATGATTATACCTCCACGCACGTAAATAAGTGGCTCAGCTTCCATGATACAGAATCATGACATGGGTGGCGTGACAGTCCGATGTAAGCTTATGTCGACCTTCTACAGCAATACTCTTATAGTGTGTATTATTGTTTTCTGACAAGTGGAAACTCCGAATGGCGAAAGTTGCGAAGACAGAAATAATCTTGGAGGACTCGAAAGTGGTGAAGTCGTGAATTCTGAATGCACTTTTCGGGAATTGAGGTCATAACCGGCTCTGCCACTATTACATCAGTATAAGGTACCTCAATCGTTTAGTAACAAGAACCAATCTATATTTAGAAGTGAGTTACATCTAATAATATTTACCTCTTAGGTGAAGCTAGTGTCCGTCAGTTTGTCACTTGAGCCTAACTTGACCGAAGACTGTCAGTCTAAGAATTGGTGAAGCACCCTTAGAATGGGGATGAGCCCGATAAAGCCGATCTTAAATATAATACCATTGCGTTAGCTTGTTGGTTGAGCCTTAAGTCCACGCCGAACTATAATATATTTAATAATATGGGTGGCGCTAGAGCCCCTAGCTTCTCAGTAACCACTAGTATTGTGCGTGCTATTGTTATCTCACGTGTGGAAGGGATCTACTGTTTAATGCCGACTCCGAACGGCGTAGTTGAGAAGATTTTTCTAGAGAACAAATACTCTTTGATCATTGTCAGTGAATCGAAAGAGATGAAGTCGTCAATTATGAAAGTGGTAAATTCGGATATCGAACCAGGCACCCTTTGCGTAGGAGTCGATGCACTTACCCACTACCCCATGGCGACCCACACGCCGAACTATAGCACAACCCAAATAAGAAGAATAACAGGAAGGTTAGTTAAAAAACGTACGATATAGGAATATTGTATTTAAGGTGCGCACTTTATAAGGTTCATTAATTTCAACAAAAAATAACTCGCTATTCATGCATATTTGAGCACAAAGACAAGAGTCGCTGTATAAATTAAGACAATTAAGACTTGAAATAATGCAAAATTAAAATATTATATATTCCTTTAATTTGAACACACACACTCACAGATCCCGCTTAATTAACTGATATACAACGCTCACTGAAATATTTTATCAAGTTAAAATAAATATTATGCCACTGAATATAAACGGCTACTGAAATTAGCAAATGATAATTATTCAATGCAGACAAAAACAAAATACCAAAGGATAATCAATATCAAATAATTCGAGTGAATGGAAATAAAAATGATTAAATATGCATAAATTATTGTTGATGATGATGGAAAATTATAATTAATGTGAGATAGAGGAATCCGATGAAAAAATAAAAAAAAAAAACTCACAAGCAGACTTTTGTTCTTGTCGTAAATACCTTAATTGAGCTGATAAGTAGTTAAATTTGAGAAATATACAAAAACCGTAAGAAGGGTTTATCACAGATATCAATTATAACAAGGTACATGTGTGTATTTCACGGAGTCACTGTGAAAGAAGGATAATCAATCGACTTAGACTGATCGAATTAATGTAGCCCTGAGCGGTAATCCTTCAGTTAAAATTTTTTCCCGCAAAGCCTTTGACTTATCCGCAGCATGGTGTTTAACAATATCGTTCATAAAAATGTGTGATGAAATGTCTGGGCCTTGCTTCTCAGCAACCACTCTGTGTTGTGCATGCTATTGTTCTTTCACGTGTGGAAGGGACCTACAGTATAATACCTATTCCGAACGGCCAAACTGAGAAGCTTTTTCTAGACAGGAATACTCTTTGAACATTGTCGATGACTCGAGCCGTGAATTATCAAAGGTGGTAAAATTGGTGTATCCTGCCTGGGACCCTCTGCGTAAGAGTCATCGCACCTACCCACTTCGCCACGGCGACTATGTGTTATGTTGTTTCTCCTAAATTATACATCCCTTTTAGGTGACTTTTTTTTACATCAATGGAATAAGTACTGGGAAAAAATTTAGTTTATTCTAAAATCGTTGGGCGATGACTAACTAACCGAGTCTAAGCTGTTTTTCATAACTCTAAACTGTCATACTTTTGTGACGTACGCTATGGTGTTCCTTAAGGTTCCATTTTCAGTCCGTTATTATTTTCAAAATTTATATATGACCTTCCACTAGTTTTATCCTATTGTAAATTCCATATCTATGCAGACGATGTCCAAATCTACCTAAGTTTCCCATCTTGGTATGGTTGAAGACTCAGTTTCTAAAACAAACGAGGATTCGGGCTCAATCACCAATTGGGCTACACAAAATGGTCTAATGCTCAATCCTAACAAAACCAAAGCCATCCCGTTCTCGAAACAACCGCCTTGTCAAATTTCCCGCTAATAGAACTGAACTCGACCGCAATTGAACATGTTACATGTGTAAAAAACCTTGGAATAATGTGCAATAGTGAACTGACGTGGACTGACCACATTGATAGCGTAGTATCAAAGGTGTATACATCCCTAAGAGGCTTATCAATCAGCACACATATTCTCCCTGTGAACGTAAAATCAAAACTTGCCAGAGCACTCATAGTGCCAATTTTGACATATATATCTGAGTTCTTCGCTGACTGTGATTATTCTTCCTCCACAGTATGTTCTTAACCTTCGCAGATTTGATCATGTCCGAGAACAACGTTGTATTCTCCTAGGTCCGAATGTATGCTAAAATATGCCAAAATATTTATATGAAAAGATCACCTTCTGTCGATCAAGTTGTAATATTACCTTGAAACCCTCCAATCATACTTGTTTAATGTCACGCAGGCACTTTTTCATTCA
Organism: Eristalis intricaria; assembly: GCA_964034865.1. NCBI lineage: Eukaryota > Metazoa > Arthropoda > Insecta > Diptera > Syrphidae > Eristalis > Eristalis intricaria. The sequence continues at coordinate 80,530,309 of OZ035874.1, forward strand.
TGCTGTTCATTTATGGAACCCCCTACCATCACAGGTACGGTCTAAGACCGAGTACAGACAATTTTGTAACGCTTGTTTGTAATATTTCTCCCAATCGAACTGAAATAATTCCTACTAACTTCAGTTTTAACTCTTTTTCTACGCATATGTATTCTAATTGCATTAAATTTCAAAATCACAAGTCTACACTCTTAAATTATAATTGAAGTAATTTGAAATCACTAATTTCAATCATGTCACAAAATAATATTTTATGTTACAACGTTCCTGTACTAGTAAAAAAACATATGATTCTTGAAGTACAGAGATAGATGTTAAAAATAAATAAATGAAATGAAATGAAAAATGAATAACTGATGACACTAAGCATAACTTAAGTGTATGTAAAATATTCATAGTCCAAAATTGACCACAAGATTTGAATTTGCCGCCATTTGTGCAGGTAAATGCTGTGCAGCACCCGAAAAAAAAGTCTTTTGCACCAGAGATGGGAGAAGCTTTTCTATATAATTGGCCAAACTGGGTCCATTTTGAAACAGCTTAAAAGATCTGTATTCAGGAAGCTCGGGCTTTGTGTCAAAGCCATGTTAGTGCATTTGTACCCTTGATCTGCGCAGGGTACAAAATTAAAGTGTACCCCTTTGGATATGTAAATTCGGCGAAATTAAACTGCTACTTACTATACAATGAATTCAAATGCAATTCATATTAAATGTATGCGACTTCTGTTTTCCCATTCACCGCTGTGGTTTAATAATATTCACCAATAAGGGTGAATTTTATTAATTTCTGTATTGAATTATATTATTTGTTGCTGGGGGTACCCGTTACCATGAAAGTATCCGCTAGCAAGCAATTAAGGATACCCGCCAACTTGGTCATTACCCGCATAACTGGGTACCCGGGTACTCGGGTAATCGGTAGAGTTAGGTATTATCAGAGTAAGATCAAGTTCACTAATTCCAAAAAACTCTCACCAATGATCACGAAATTTGGGCAATAATCGAAAGATAAAGATCGCGAATATAAACAAGTGAGTATAGACAAGCGGGAATCACTCGCCGAGAAAGGGTGAGCAACACGGCGGCATGCGAGGAACCGCTTCTTCAAACTGAATGGGCTTTGCCTTGAAAGTTTGGTTATATGTCACGAATGTCCCCATCAACGCAATTCACGAGGCGTGCCTTAAATGCAATTCCGTCAGGTTGGCAATCGCTTGGCAGGAACAGAACGACCTGGTTGAACCATGTTGAAAAACTCGCCTAGTTGCGCTTGCATTTATTTATAAAATATTTCCATACGTGCAATGTATTAGCAACTCTACGGTAGAGTGTGAGAGCGTGGGAGGTGCTCTTTTATAAATCAAAACTCTCACAACATGCATCTTAGCTCTTATCGTGCTGGTAAGACAGCACTTTCGAATTTTTTTCCGAAAACGTTTATTGTTTCTTAAAAATTCTAGGACTGAATATTATCCTTCATATGCATGTCTCAAGTCCATGACCCGTAAGCATACAGCAGTCAGCGCACAAACTGCAGCTCAGATGCCTCAACTACACATTCATACGTCCAATTATACATTCACCACATCCCACTCCCTTGAGCAAGCTTTCATACTCGAATAATTCAAAACTACAAACCATTTGATTTGACCTGAGGACGTATGCCAGAGTTTCATGTTTGGTTTTGTTTTTCTTTCTCCCAACCGCCTCCAACTTAATCAGTTCAACAAGCACCTCTCTCCACAGCCTGGGTTGCATTTTTAGAATGCGGTAGATCTGGGAAACACGCTGACATTTCTGAAATTGCATTGCATTGTCAAAAACACGGAAGGCTCTACGTAGAGGTCATTGCACATGAAATATGATCAAACCACACCGAGACCGGGTGGTCGGTGTGACTCTCCCGAAACCATTCGACGAAAGCAGCAAAATGGACACAATCAGGCGTTGATGGAAAGTTTGAAATTGTTACGGGCTTTGGCTTGAGTGCTGCAAACTGCAATGCATTGAGATGTGTTTTAATCCGGGGGACTGGGATAAGTAATAAAACAACGTGGCGGTTGGACGAATTCCCATTAATATTGCGGCACAATTATACTTTGTGTGCGATGGCAAGGCTTTAGCTTTAAAGCATAGCTGATACATTGCTAAGTTAATGGTTGAGTTGTGCCGGAAATAGTCGAATTGAAAATTCATAAGCGAATTATTTATGTGGAATGTGAGATGATTTTAATTTGATCAAATAAATTCTGCTGGCAGTTTTTGTTGAATAAAAAAATCATCCTTTGTATGAAATTCCATATTAATTAACGGAGGTATATTTTATTTGAGTTCAATTTTATGTTCAAAATGCGTTTCAGTGCAAATTGTCTTCCACTGGCCAAGGACATATGGTTAGCTGCATACAATGGTGCATGGTTGATGTCTTTCTCCAATTAAGTGATCCACCCTAGACCCGGGATCATCTTGATTTATGCAATTTGTTTTTATTTTCAATGCCCACTTCGGCTTCGGTGACAGAGCTTCAAGCTTGTTGACATCACAGTTCATGTTTTCGAGCTCTGCTACAGAAAGTCGGCTAACATCGCTCTATGCGTTAGACCAAGGAAAACTCCTCCCGTCCTTCACTTAGAATGTGATAAGGTTCAATGATGCTGCCAGGCCTTAAAAAAGCACCAAACCGTCAATCATTGTGGATGCATTGAAGCTTGGTCTAAGACTTGAGGATTGTGCTGACTCTTAAAATGGCAATTTTGCTTCCTGACCGTTAACCAGAAAATGTACCTCGTTCAAGAAGATGACTTTTTGGCCAAAATCCTGATCTCCGGTCAACATTTTCAGAATCAGTCAACAACACCCTCCTGATGAAACAATCTTTAGCCAGATGCGCTCCACATGGTCTAGAAATCGTAGGCGTAGAATCCGTGGACTTTGGAGTAGATCATGTCGCTGTACAGCCCATACTTATGTGGTCGAATCTTCTACTCCAAACACCATCAACACGACCAAATATTGAAAGCAGAACTCCTTTGCTCTCGAAAAGACAGCGGTTGACAAGAGTTATTCTGCGTTTAGTCTCGGTACTGGCAGTGGACTAGAAGTCGTTAACTACCTAGAAAGTATATCCGCTTCTGGTGATGTTGTGGCCAAGTCTATACCTCGATGTAAGTTAACACGCTCTCACATTACAAACGTGAGCGAACAGCCAGACGCCGGAAGGTGTGAAAGCAACTAGACAACAAAAGGTGTGCAAACAGCCAGACGCAAGCGTTTCAAGCCAAGCAAACCGTGGGAGCAGGCACAGCGATGCAAGCCGACACCACCGTGTGAACGTCGCCGATCATCCATCGTGGGACGCAATTGTGTCAAGGCCATTGCTCATCGACATCGAGCAATTAGGATAGGTTAAGGAAAGTAGTTCAGTTTTAAGAAAGCAGTGATCGAAGCAAGATCGAATTTGAATTTAAATAAAGTCATAGAGGGAAAATAAAATAAAAAACGGACTTTGTCTTTAATTTGTACCCTCATTCACCAATAAACCCGATGAATGAGTTGTCTATATATATATATCAATGTTTAAAGGCATAAGCTTTGGTTTTAAAAAAATGCGCCTATTGTCGACTTCAAGTAGTGTGACTGCGATTATAAGGCGTGAAAGGTATCTATGTTTAGGTAAGGCTTATATATTTGAGATCGTGGTGATTGAAGAATTGAAGCTTATACAAAATCCACCGAAATATGGCTGAGTACATTAGAAGCCATCACTGCGATCTGTACGAATTGTAAGATGGATGATTCGGATGGAGAAGATTCGTATATTAAGCTATTGCGCTGAAAACAGACTTTCCATGTTCTTGCCGTCTCCTGACTCGAGAGGGGAAAAATTATAGGGGCCGGTATAAAAGTCATACAAAACCTACGTAGAGAGTCATTGATTTCGTTACCTGAATGAACTGTATTCACATTAACGACTGTCACCAAAAAAGGGAAAACTAAATGTAAGTGCCTTGGACTCCCCCTAAGTCGAATTTTTGACGGGCTAAAATAATTTGTTCGCCTTAGGGAGAGTTCGCTGCGTGTTTACAAACATATCAAAATGTTTAAGTAAATTGTTGGCAGCACTGAAAAAATATATCAATAATATTGCGGTTAAGAAAATGCATATCAATATTGGACAGTATTTCAAAAATAATGAACAATTTGCGGCCATAGTTCGGAAACTTCGTACAAAATATGACCCGAGCTTCCAAGCTTAGAAAAAGTAGATCCAAGCCTTATCACAGTGAGTAGGCCCATGACCTAAGTTTCAGCGCTGTTACGATAGCCAGCCCAACCCCACTAGAGTACTATTGATAATTAGTAAAAACAAAGCCGAAATTACTCAAAACTGATGACAAAAATTGGCAGGCGGGAAATCAAAAATCGCAGCATTAATCAATCCCAGCATTAATGAATTCCTCAGAAAAGCAGTATTTGAGAAGAAGCAGCGAATAGTTGTCACGCTTAGTGGGATGAGTAAAGTTTGCCTGATTGGCGCCCAACGTGGGATTATATCTGAGAACTGATGCAAATTATTTCATGCGCGATTTAGTCAACCTCCTTTGCCGGGGTCAAAACACAGAAGCAGCGAATAGTTGTCACGCTTAGTGGGATGAGTAAAGTTTGCCTGATTGGCGCCCAACGTGGGATTATATCTGAGAACTGATGCAAATTATTTCATGCGCGATTTAGTCAACCTCCTTTGCCGGGGTCAAAACACAGCTTATCATATTCAAAAATTATGTGGTTCCGATTGGCGACGGTAATGCCACCTTCCTAGTGGCGGATATTTTGACTCATCCAATATCGTATCCTGATTACTCGACGTTAGTTCATACATTGGTCCTTTCTGGAGCATTCATATGCTGCTAGGTAATGCATGTGCCACTCACCCTTTTTCTCATATTCGTGTGGCAAATTTATACTCTCTTAGTCACTTTATATGAATTTTAAGTGACTAATTGGATACAAATTTGTCACAGTGACGTGAGAAATGACTAAAAGAATCACAGCACAAGCTTCCACGATGGATGGCTGACGATGTTATTATTGTGCACGGACCAGAGATGTTCTTGTGTTTAAATCGAGGGTATAAATAAAACATTTGAGCCGTAAGACACCTGGGAAAACTGGTACAGATTGGTTACCAACTATCGCTGTTGGAACAAAGCAAAAATACACGTTGCTTCCCTCAAATTCCTGTCTCCACAAGCACAGCATATTTCCATGCCATAACTCATTAAGAGTCGTTAAGTGTTGCATAATCACCATAAAAAAAGATAAGCCCCGTATTAACGATACTATCCTTGGAAACCTTTCACGATTTACGGTCGTAAATCATCCACCACGAAGAGACTTTCAGACACTTCTCCACCAGTGTTCGCAATCAATACACACCGGCAGGATAATACTTAAAAACGCACCCTTAAACCCAGTCCCTGTCCTCTTGCGGAGAAGTTAAAGTTAAAGTTTCATAAAAATCCGAAAGGGATACGCAATAAAAGCAACCGATGGCAAGCAGCAACAAACTAGCAGTTAAGTCGTCAGCAGTGACTGGACCCAGTTCGCCGCTTTTGTTCAAAGGAGCCCGCTGTTGCCATGCCATAACCATGCCGTGCAGTGGTGAGCTTAATTTCTGAAAATCATTAGCAACTGTGTAAGACCCTTTTAACTTAATCACTTCTGCAGTTCAGGGGAAGTAGAAATAAATAAATAAACTGGCCATTGGCCAGCATCGTCAACCCTTGTCCCTCCATCACTCCCGGCCATCATTCGCACAAAATGATTCCTCCGTTTTGCGTTGCCTTCAAATTGGATGTATTCTCAAAGCGATACATTTTGACTCGGTTTCAATTACCACTGATTGTCCCGGCGAAATCCCATTTTTAACCCTTTCACTCGCAGAGGAATCCCTTCTAATTCATTCCGTCAACTGGGCTCCCTTTAATTTACTCGCTCGCCCTCAAATGGAGACGCCACAGCACTGGGAGACCCTCGCCGACGTTAACATTCCTTTTATTCGTCCTTTCTTGCGCCGAGAGTACAAGCACATATATTTCCTTCCCTAACGAATCCAAAATGATGATAAAATCGCAAGCGGAATTGTAAGTTGTTGGACTTTTAATGACAATTTAGGCAACTTTCGGGATAAAGCTGCCGAATCCTTGGGCCCTCCCTCAAAAGGGAAAATGAGAACCAGAAAGAGAAGAAAGAAAACCCGATAATAAAAGAAATGTATGTGCGGCAGCATTTAGTCATGATTTTCTATTTTTTATTATTTTCTTCCGAGCGAAGAGCTTCAGATTCCCAGCATTCTCCGTTCACCATTCACCATTCACCATTCACCTCATCTCGATTGATATTGTGCTGCGTGACTTAAATGCCAAAATACAAGGTTATGAGAGGACCAAAATGGGGAGCGAGAAAAAAAAAGCAAAATTAAAAGCGCTTGCTGAATTCAATGCACGTCTCCCTTTCGGGCGCCAGCTCTGCGAGCACCCACCCATCCTCACGCATGAATTTGTAGTTCAGGACGTCGTCGTCGTCGTCGTCGTCGCCGGCATTGTCGTGGGCAGAGGGTACATGCGTAACCAACCCCACTTGAGAATTAAGAATTTCCCTGAACCTGACAGGAAAGGTGAAAATAAATTTACGTGTCCCACAAAGGGACAGCACGAACCAAAAGAGAAAAAAAAAAACAAAAAAAAACGCAAAATATAATATTCCCACCCCCTTTGTGCGGTAAAGTGACACCCTTTACATCACAATGACTAAGTGGATATGTGTGTATCGGTGGTGATGGTACTTGAAAAGAAATCATATCTTTCCAGTGTTGGGGGCGGCCATGGGATGTGCCGACGAGTGTGAGCGGTGGTGGCGGTTTAAAGATGAATTCATTTCGCTCCCTGTTCGGTTGGGTATCTGCGTTCGTTCTTGGCGGTAATTTATTGTGGATTAAACGAGCTGTCACTCATTACACAGACGATAGGGATGTCATATCGCGAAGAACCCTTTAATAAATGAGTTTGTTTTCTTAATGAGGGTGAATTTACATACTACTTGTAGACTTGGGCTTGGGGCAGATGTGTGTGTCTTTAGGAAAACTTAGCATGGATTGAAGACGATTTAGGTTTTGTTTGCGACTTATTTGGGTTGGTGGAGGTGGTTAGGACACATTATTCCCTCGTCGGCCAAACCCTATCAGCCCACGATCAACGCTATTTCTGTAACAAATGGATACTTGGTAATCGAAACCTAATGGTGAAGGTCACCCATGTGGGTGCTGTGATTTATCACCGCAGTGATACTCAGAATCCGCAAGAGGATCCTGGCAGATTTGTTTTTCACGTTCTAGTCCTCGACCAGGCAGTGTTCCGGATTCAAAAAAAGAAAAGCGAAGTAAAAGCAAAATTTGCGAAAGGGATTTTCAGTTTCAAATAAAGGAATAATTTTGTATACAAAAATAAGAGTTTTAAAATTACTATACTATACAGAGTTTTAATAACTATTTCGGTCTGTTGTCTTGCTTGCTGCGTGTCTTTGGTCTGTTTTTATTTCATAAAAGTTTTACTAAAAAAATGCCCCATTTCAAAATGAATGTTTAAACTTAAGTTGAACTGAGCCTTAAACCGTGTTCAAATTGTTGGTTTAACTCCATCCTGTTTCACAGTGAAATTTGAACTTTATTTCAGATGAAGTTCGTTTGTGTAATGTGATCAAACCCAAATGGCAACCCATCCAACTGGTGCGTGCTTCATGCCCGGTTCATGAACATGATGTGATTAAATCCAGTGGAGGCACATAAATCTATGTCCACAAATGCATCGTGTCGAAAATTCGCAAAGGCATGACATGAGCGCTGTTCAAAAGTTGTACATGTGATTTGAAGCTTTCATTTATGTACAAGATTTTATTTGAACGTTAGTGAATGTAAAAAAGACATTCTAGCGAAATCTAGATCTTTGAGTGGTGGTTGGTTACTCGCTTCTTGATGTTGACTCTCTCGCAGCCAACGTTGAACTGAAGCGACGTGGCATATGTTTCCAAAATGAAAAAAGAGCTAGGATGGCTGATGTTGGGCAGAAATATGTGCTGTGGAGACGGTGTGTAAAATCAGGCATTGAACCTGACACCCTACGCCTACGCCGCATAACCTACACATTTTCAAGATTACATATATAATAACAAAATAATATACAATAATGTATATAAAAATAAAATACTTTCATGTAAATATTGATGACCACTTCATTTTAAATCCATACGGAGAGGAGAATACAACTCGTGCTTTAAATAGCACGCACGACAAGAGTGGTTTCTGCAGAATCTACACCTGGGCCTAGCCAACTTGTATTGTCGCTCCACCCATTTAATATTTTTATGGACTACTTTAAACGTGGCCGTATTGCCAATATTTTTATTCTTTGCAAGGGTAGCGAAAGTCTTCAACAAGACACTATGGGGACCGTTCCCACATAGCAAAAGGGATTTTTACCCAGTAAAAATACATCCTTTCAATTAAAATATATTTCCACTACAACTTTGTTTTGGATTAATCCAGCAGTTTTACTTACTTAGTTTAAACGCATTTGGCAAGATATTCTCCATTGAGAGTTCTTGTTAACACCGCAGCTAAGCGCGGGTTGAATTCACCGTGCAGTCCTTTGAAGAAGGCGAAAATAGTTTCTTTCGTCGAGAATTGGAAGGACAGCAGCGTTTAAGCAAAATTCGTGACTCCATCTTGGACTGATGAAATTCCAAGATCTCTGTAGATATTGTTGTTTCGTATATACCAGGGTGCGTTGCCGATGGCTCTTAGCAATTTATTTTGAAAAGTTGGTAGTATGTATCTATTACTTTCTTTGGTACAACCCCATAGTTGTATACCATACGTCCAGACGGGTTTTAGCACTTGCTTGAATATAAGCAATTGTTTGTCAGTACTTAGCTTGGAATATTTTCCAATAAGCCAGTACATGTCTTTGTATCTTAATTGGAGCTGTTCACGTTTCTTTTTGCCGTGCTCCTTCCATTTAAGTTTTACATCGAGAGTCATTCCGAGGTATTTTGCTTCATTGCCGAATGATATTTGAACATTATTTATAAAAACGGGCAAGTTATTCACGTTCTTATACGTAAAATTTATATGAACGGACTTACCTTCGTTAAGCTCAATTCGCCGAGTGTTCGTCCATTCGTGTATCTGGTCTAAAGCACATTGCAATTTTCTAGTTGATTCTTCGACCGTTTTGACAGTTACCAAAATGACGGTGTGGTCAGCAAATGTGCCTAACACTGTGCCTACGTCCTGCGCTATATTGCTGCTATACAATAAGTGAAAGAGGGGACCAAGAACACTTCCTTTTGGTACTCCAGCTTGTATAGATTTAAATAGGGAGTATTCTTTCCCATATTTCACACGGCAGATTCTATCCGATAGATAATAATATAATAATATAATATGGGTGGTGCGACAGTCCGAGGCGGACCTGGGCCTAGCTTCTCAGCAACCACTCGTGTCGTGCGTGCTATTGTTTAATGCAGACTCCAAACGGCGAAGTTGAGAAGCTTTTTCTAGACAGGAATACTCTTTGAGCATTGTCAGTGATTCGAAAGAGGCGGAGCCGTGAATTATTAAAGGTGGTAAATTCGGGTATCGAACCTGGCACCCTCTGCGCCACTGCGACCCACCTATCCGGTAGATAGTTCGATAAAATTGTGCAAAGTTTTCTCGGGAGGAATTGTTGAAGCTTGTGTTTCAAGCCTTCGTTCCAAGCCTTTTCAACGGCTTGAGAAACATCAGGAAATACAGCTGAGCAGACTTGCTTTTGTTCAAACGATTTTTCTATAACATCAGTTATGCGAAGTACTTGGTCAGTAGTTGAATGCTTTATTCTAAAACCGAGCTGGTGTTTAGGAATAAGTCGTCTTTCTTCTACAACCGGGCTTAAACGTCTAAGTAATATTCCTTTGAATAATTTAGACATTTTCGGAAGAAGTAAAATCGGTCTTTGATTGGTAATGCCAATATGGGACTCGAATCCCGAAAGTACTATGCCGTACAATCATTATAAACAAAACGATTGTGATAATTAAGCAATCCCTTGAAACAACTTCCGGTAAATGCAATGAAGTTCCTTCGTGCAAGGTTCTGCACAAATCATAAGGCTTACACATCTGCTTCTCGATCCATCAAACGCAGTCACTACCCACGTCCACTATGTGGGAGTTGTGTTTGGGGAATCAATGTGCGCGACACCACTGAGACGTGTGGAGTAATCGATCTCAGCGGGAAATTTTCGCTTAAAATTAATTTGTAATTCTGCCGTACATCGAATATTTCCTAGAAATCCATATTTTTTGATGTTTTGATTTTTTGCCACTCTTCTGTTCCTGTGGAGTGCAGTGGGAGACGCTGTTTTCGACTTTAAGGCTTAAAATTCTCAAAGTGCAGACTAGCCTGCTAAGAAGTGCCTTTATTTTTGGCCAAAAATCTGTTTTATTATTTAAGATACAATTATTTAAGAGGCTTAGGACTTGCAACAATTATACGATTGTGTCTTACCTCCATCGTCTCAGCACAAAAGATGCTAGACCCCGGCAAAGGCTACTAGTTTTCAATGTATTTCCATGTGTGTACACAGACGCTTTCTCACTAATTCCAACTACGGTAGAGAAATACCGAATTGGGAAAATTACAAAAGAGACAAAGTTTATTTGGCACTACACACCTCAGTTTAAAATTGGTTGCCCACTAATTAATGCTCATTGTAATATAAGCTGACCAGAGAGCCTCATGGCCAAAGGGCGTCGGTTAACTTATTTAACACATAAATGTAAAATGCACGGCAACGGAAGGGAGGTGCACTATTTCATGCATGAATGGATAAAGTTAGGAAAGCATTAAATTAAATTATAGCCATGAAGTACAATGCGGTGTTTTTATCGTGATTCAGTTTGGAATTACACACGAGACACACGAAAGTGCTTGCTGACAAAATTATCCGCTACGAGGCGACGACACTAAATGTATATTCATATGAGCTAGAGATGGTTTAGATGAACTCTGGTTATTGTCTTTTTTTTTATTAGTTCATGGTAGTCAGAGTTCCCCGTCAACTGCGGGGTGAAAGGTACAGAATAAGTACCAATATGAAACGCTGACCAACCCACCGCTAAAAACTGACTCAAAACTGGAAACAATTCCTGGACAGGATTTAGACAAGTGAAGCTTTTGGAAATTTTTAGGGATCATTTTCACATTTGAATATTTTATACCTTACGCTTGAATTAAGAATTAAAGTAGTTATTTGAGAACTCATAAATTGTAATTTTTATTTTTTTTTTACATTTATTCGAGCTTATATAGAGAGACATTAAAACAAAGATTCATCTCATGAAGATTCATCTCATGAAGATTCATCTTAATTTCCCAAATCCTTATTCCTAACATTCATATGCTCCTTTGGAAAAATATTGCTAGGAAGGATACCAGATGAAATTACATCCAAACCATGCATCAAGAGCCCGTTTTCAGTAGAAGTCATGTAAAACAAATAGATAGCAGAAAAATATTACTTAAAAAAAAAAATAAATAAATAAATGACGCAAATATGAGCAGCCGATCTCTTTGGAATCTATTAGTTAATAAGTTCAACTATATGAAAACGCAAATATCTCGATGAGGAACGGTGTGGAAACCAACTTCTTAGAAAAGACATTCAAAAATTTAGTTTCTGAAACACACTTCCATTTTTAGTTAAAAAAAAAACTAAAAACAAGCACTACATTGTGAATAGTAAACTACACACATGAAGCTTTCGATTCCATGTCTTGGCAATTTTCTGTCCTAATTTTTAACAAAACTACAGTATTTTGAAACCAATACTCTTTTCAACTTCAGCACATCACTTTCGCAATGGTAATAATGTTGTAACTTCAAATGCTAAGCAAATTTGTGCAAGTTTGATGGTGTCGGATATTCCGATGGAAGGATTAAAACAGTGCGATAGGAGTATGTCGCACATTGTATATATATACACTGTACACCGCTTTATTGGAACACTCTGGGATAAATGTATTGTCCCAATTAATTCCCCTACGACATATATGTACATATCGCAAGTGTTTTGATCCTTCCATCGGAATATCCGACACTATCAGACATGCAAAAATTTGCTTAAGCAAGGATTTACAAGTACTTGAGGAATCAATAGTAATTAGAAAGAATTGGGTCGCCGTGGGGTAGAGAGTAAGTGCGTCGACTCTTAGTCAGAGGGTGCCAGGTTCGATACCCGAATTTATCACCTTTGATAATTCACGGCTCCGCCTCTTCCAAGTCACTGACAATGCTCAAAGAGTATTCCTGTCTAAAAAATGCTTCTCAACTTCGCCGTTCGGAGTCGACATAGAACTGAAGGTCCCTTCCAGTTGTGAAAGAACAATATCACGCACAACGCGAGTGGTTGCTGAGAAGCTAGGCCCAGGTCCGTCTTGGACTATGCCGCCACCCATATTATTATTATTATATTAGAAGGAATTGAAAGTACTTGCGGTATCGAAAGTAATTGAAAAGTATTTGTGTACTTATATCATATGAAAAGTACTTATGAAGGAGTTGCAAATACTTGTGAAGTCCAAGTACTGGTACTTAATATTTTTAAGCTCAAGTACGAAGGAATTGTGCTTGTACTTACACAATTAGAAGTACAAAGAATTGTACTTGTATTTGTATAGATACTTGCTTTCCTACAGGTCTGTGTGCTTGGCCGAATGCTTTTAGTATTGTTTAACATGCTTCGGACTCAAACTTTGAAAGCGATTGTGTTTTAAGCGATTGTAGAAAAAGACGCAAAAAGCAGAGTGTTTGTTGGGTGCATCCACATAATCTAAACCGAAATACTGAGGATGTAATAATATACTTAATAGCAGAGTTTAAGTTCTTAATTGAAAAATTGATTAATTTCATTACAATGAGGATTGAAAGTCTTGATCTTTGAAATTTTGTTTTGCAAGCTGTTATTTTCAACGGAACATGTTCTTCTGTTTTGCTTTGGTTGTTACGTTTCGTTTCATTTGGAGTGTGTTGCGCCATAAGAAAGTAGGCAATTATAATCAACGACGGTGGTTCGAAACAGTTTTGTTGCATGTATTTCGAAAGAAGTCACAAACGAAACCCTTCAAAACAAATATGTGTGTTTTGGTTCATTTTTTCATGAAAAAATCACGTTTTGTTTTATCCGGTGTGTTTTCAACCTAATGGATGTCCAAAAATTAACTCAAGATTTTAATTTGCCACCATTCATGCAGTAAATTGTTGGGGACCCTGAAAAAACAGAAATTAGAGCGTGACACGATACAAGGATATGTTTTCATTATTGATCAGCAAAACGACTGGATGGCGCAGTTGGTAGAGCGCTTGCCCCTGGTCAGCGGGGTCCACGGTTCGAATCCCAGTGAAAGCAAAGTTAATACGCTTTTGTATAGTCTTCAAATCTGGTCCAGTCACCATTGGCGTTGGGATGGATTTAACGGCACTATCACTGAAGTAGTCAGTGGTAGTAGTCTGACTATGGGTATCACAATCGACCCAATATAGTATGAGTGTGCTGGTGAATTATCTAGCAGCCCAACTACCTATCCTATCAAAAATAATGTGAGTTTGGTGGCCACAGTTCCAAAATTCCACACAAAACATGGTCGGAATTAGTGAAGGATGCATTCGAATGATTAGTCGAGTGATAATTGATTTATATAACATTCGAGAACATCTCGATTCTAAAAATCATTCGAATGACTACTAACTCCTAACACAAGTTTACTCGTTAAATATATCACTTCAGCGAGAGAGAAGACCAAAAATCTTGCTGAAAACGACTTATCAGGAACATGGGAGAATAAAAGTCAAACGCAGAGGAAAATAACTCAAATATTAGTTTACTCTGTGTTTTCTATTTAATTCAAGACTTGCCTTAATTTTTAGACACCATTTACATACATATTAATCCCATCGTCATCAGTTACTGAAAGAGATCGAATGGGTGCCACTTAACCTCCCAATCTCCCAATTTCTCACTCTTACACTCTTTTCAGACTTAAGTCTTAACAATCCGATGTAGTTTTATGTAATTACTTTTCATCCACTTAAGGGAATCAAGTATTTTCACCCCCACCCACGTCAATCCAAGATAATCGCACTGCAGTTTGACTGAACAAAATGATGCCACATATCCATCTTGTGTTTTTATTGCAAAAATGAGAACTTAGAAAAGACTTTCGTGATTTACGAGCAATGGTTGTCCATTCCGAGATAGTGTTTTCATTTATGAGCGAACTCAATAACATGTCGTTGCATGGTCAGCTCTTGGAGCAATAAAATAAAATCTTTAGTGGCCGCCATAGGAGTTTCGAATACTCCCTCAGCCCAGTTCAGTCTCCAGTCGTAGTAATGTCATCACTTGAAATTCTCTGACGTCTCGTGATGGATTAGGTTTGGAGGATTGCTCATCTTTTGTTTTGCGCTATTTCCCTTTATGCGTCATGACAAGCTTGAAGCCGTTAATAAATCTTCCACATTTCCAAAACGTGCCGCTAATGGCGTCCAGTTAATGGATTATTTTGGATAAAGATCTGTCGGAGGGAGATTGTCAATCCGAGTATAGATTCTATAAGGGGTGACACAAACAATTACAGCCTAATAGCCGGAAAGACGAATGAATGTTACGTAACTACCTACGGGTGCCTTGCGACTATGACTCACTTAGACTAACATGTTGGGTCCATTGTACCCTTGATGAATAATTTTCTAGTAACATGAGACCTTCTTATATTCTAGAACCATCTCGCTTCCTTGGAAACTTTAGGGGGCTTTTCAGCTCAACACCGCACAAGCAACTCTACTTTGCTAGGAAATGCGTCCTTTTCCTTTCTATGGCTATTCATTCGCATAGCAGAATTTAGATAGGTTATATTTCTTCCTCATTTCTGCAGCTCCAGACAGAGTCGTTGTGTCGTACATTAAGTCACCTGAAATTCTAGCCTATTGCCCGGTAAGGACATCTAAGGCTGATCAATGATGTTGATCTCTTTTCTTCAGCGTCGGCTATATGGCCCTTGCTGTTCCAATTTCCAGACGGAGCTACTGGGTTTTTAATCTATCTTATAATTTTCTGCACAACTTGGCGTTTAA
The DNA here is from genome assembly GCA_964034865.1 of Eristalis intricaria. Lineage (NCBI taxonomy): Eukaryota > Metazoa > Arthropoda > Insecta > Diptera > Syrphidae > Eristalis > Eristalis intricaria. The sequence continues at coordinate 80,545,537 of OZ035874.1, forward strand.
GATTTACAGAGACTCTTTATCAAGGATGATGCCTTGTAACCTTAACCTGACAAGTTTCGATGTCAAGATGTCCGATGCTATGGCTTTTATTGCTGCTTGCCTGTCAGAGAAAATAGAGAACGCTTTTATGGCTGTCTTCCGTTCCCTCAGCGCAAGTGCTACTTTGTGTATCGCAGCCACTATAGCTTGGAAAACTCTGCAGTCCGCTCGGATGTACGCCTATATCGTTTAAACAGAGAAACTGATTTTAACACGGCACAATTTTAACACGAAAAATGCATACGTATGGCTTGATATTGTTTTGTGTTAATTTGGAATTGTGACAATAATGTTTCAGGATATCGGCAGAAATTAATCCGTCTGGAAGCAATCACCGAAAATACTTTCTTAGAAAAGTGAGTCGGACTCTCGTGCAGAAGGGTGCCGAAATCGTATAAATTTTCACCGACTTTCGCTCGTTTTCTCTCTCTTAGTATTATTATTCTCTGCGTTGGGTACCGGAATTTAATTAACTATGTATGTGTTTTGCTATTTTAAAATGCTTGATTAACCCGGTTTCCGGTTATCACAGATTAATTAAGGAGCTTATTAAAACGAAAAACCAGGTCTTCTTCTTCATTTGGCGCTACAGTCCGGGGGTGGACCTGGGCCTCAACCAACAAGCCTCTCCAGCTACCACGGTCTCTGGCTAGCTGTCTCCAGTGTCGCACGCCAAGTTGGTTGAGGTCCTTCTCCACCTGGGTGCGCCACCTTAAACGCGGGCGTCCTCTGTTGCGTTGTCCCACGGGTTCGGAGTCGAAGACTCTCCGGGCCGGAGCTGAGTTGTTCATACGCTCTACATGGCCTAGCCATCTTAGGCGTTGGATCCGAAGACGCCTGACTAGACTCATGTCGCTGTCCAGCCCGTACAGTTCGTGGTTGAATCTTCTCCTCCAGAAACCGTCAACGCAAACAGAACCAAAGATCGCACACAGAGTTTTTCGCTCGAAGAGACCACGGACTTCCTCATCCGATTTTGAGATTGTCCATGCCTCCGCGCCGTACAGCAGGACTGGGATGATCAAGGTCTTGTATAAGGTCAGCTTGGTCCTTCGAGAGATGGCTCTACTACTCAATTGCCTCTTGAGTCCATAGAAACAGCGGTTGGCAAGAGTTACTCTGCGTTTGATCTCGGTACTGATGTTGTTTGTACTGTTTACTGCGGAGCCGAGGTAGACAAAGTCCTTGACTACCTCGAAGTTATAGCTGCCCATTGTGACGCTCTGTCCAAGACGTCGTCCTTTCTTGATGACAGCATATACTTCGTTTTGCCCTCATTCACCGCTAGACCCATTTTAGCCGCCTCCGCCTCAATGCCAGCTAACGCCGCTTTGACGGCTCGCTGTATTCTGCCAATCACGTCAATGTCATCCGCGTATGCTAGCAGTTGTACGGACTTCTGGAAGATCGTGCCTCTAGTGTTGGCGTGTGAGTCTTGCACGATCTTTCCCAAGATGATGTTAAAGAAATCAGATGACAGCGCGTCGCCTTGTCTAAAACCTTTTTGGACATTGAAGGTCTCGGTGAGTTCGTTACCGACCTTGATGGAGCAGCGAGAATTCTCCATCGTCATCTTGCACAACCTGACGAGTTTGGCAGGAATGTCAAAACTAGACATGGCGTTGTATAGCTCATCCCTATGCACGCTGTCATATGCGGCCTTGAAATCGACAAAAAGGTGGTGGGTGTCGATTTGCATTTCTTGGGTATTTCCCAGGATCTGCCGAAGTGTGAAAATCTGGTCGATGGTGGACTTCCCTGGCCTGCCAGGTCTTAGAATATCGAAAAATATGTGCGAGACAGGAATTTGTATGAATACGTAACATATTTTAGAATAATTATCATGTTTGTCCGAAAACCGAAAACGATACTGAAGTCTTCAGACCAGCTATTGCTGTCCTATTGGACTCGTAATATTATTGCAATAATGCCTTCAATTATTATATGAGTCCGGCAGTACAATTTTCAAAACAATTCTTAAACTCCCGAAATACATTCCCTATATATTCTGGAAGATTTTTAAGAAAAATGACTCAAATTCAAATTCGCCAAGTATGCCTCGATGGTACTAAATAAAAAACAAACTAGTTCAAAGTATACTTCATCTCTAACCTTCCATCTAAACACTGGGGTGTGAGATACCCCACACAGTTATCAAAACGATGCAGTTACTGTGTAGTGTTTTTTTTTAAATTTTATTTCTCAGTTCATAACGTATATTCTTACATACTAGACAAAAATGCTAAAACTAGTTGGACAAACAAAGATTCTATTTTAACTTACTGGCCCTCGGCGGGCTCTCTAAGCTAAACTTAATATTAAACTATGTCTTTCGACTTAGCCTAACTGCCTGTATAACGAATGAAAATCAATTTAAATGTACAACCTTATATTAAGAAAAAATGGCAAAAAACTTAATAAATGAACTGTTTTATTAAAAAATGTATATACTAACATACATACTACCTTAAAAATAACTTACACTAACTTAAGCTACATACGTATGCGTATGTATAAATATGAAGATATATACAAATGCATACCCATATACTAAAATATATACATTGTATACACATGGCTGAGTGTGGACCCATACGCATGTGTATACTTAATCTTTTTTTTTTATATTTTATCTTAAAATCTACCTTACACTACACTAGACTATGTAGGTCGGCCGTAGGTTGCTGCTACTATATTTGCATCTAATTCGTTGCAAGACAGTGACCGACTGCTCCCACACGGAGATCCGCAATACCCTTTCTACTTTCCTCCCTTCGCTCCCCAGCCACCAGAATTTTCCATGCTGCGTTGCAACATCCCGTATATCCCGCCTTGAGACCGCCATACTGAACCGGAGGAGGCCTTCCTCAGCTTGTTGTGTGACGGAGCGGGCGTGGTTGAGTCATCCACAGTTGAACGAGCGGTATGAAAGAGGAGCGGTACCGCATTTATGTCTTGTATCAGACCGTTCATGTCAAAATAGAGGAATGCTTCTGGGGGCACAAAGCCATTGTGCCGTACCCTTTCGTGGTATTGGGGATTGGGGTAGTAAGCCCCTGAGATCAAGTTATTGGACGAGTTCATCGCTCTAGCAGTATGACCTCGAGTCAACTTCACCAGGAAATTGTCCACTCTTATCAGGTTTGCCCTTGTTGTATAAAACCTCATTGGAATAGAATTTTATGTACTGGGACTCTGGAGTTCGATAGAGACGAAGGCAAGTCCTAAGACAAGCCTTCTCGATCAACCGAATCTTTTCCATTAAGCTTGCACTCACGTTGAACCACACGGGACACCCATAGGTGAGCATTTCCCGGATGAGGGCCATGTAGCAGATAACCTTCACCCTCGCATCGAGTTGGCTGTTGTAAAACAGTCTCTTTGTAAGGGCAAAAGCGCCTCGGGCCCTGGCCTGAGCAGCATCTACATGTTTGTTAAAATATACTACTGTGTAGTGTGAGTTTGAAATTATGCTCTTTTTGTTCCAGTGATTTTATATATAGTGTTTTATTTATTATTATTATATATATTTATACTTATTCATCGCATTGAATTATGTTTTGATGATGAACTCAAAATTAATTATTTTCTTGATATTTGTGGGTGGGGCTTAAAGACATATAAAAAACAGACTTCAAATGCCTGACAAAATCTGTAAAACACAAGAAATATGAACTATGAATAACAAAACTACAATTTCTACTTCAAAATTTGCAGTGACAACAATTAGATTTTTGAGTTAAGTAAAATAATATCTGCAAACAAATCAGTTCGATGATTTTTTTTATTCTTGCCTTTTATCAAATTTTACACCGGAATCTCCCTCGAAAAAGGAAATCTCCACAATTTGCGCACACCTTGTAATGAGGTCCGTACACAGCACGCTTGTGTTGGTGTCCTTAAGTGTGTCCTTTATTGGTGGCCATCCCATATCTTACAACCCACATATTGATTTAAGCGAAAGGTGATCGTTACTTGCTTTGCCTATTTCTGTAAAGGAATGAGGGTTTCATCGAACGTTTGTGATCTAGCTTCGGCTAGGTCAATGGCAATTGGTAATCTTATATTGGGGTGTTGCAAGCAATGGAAGCACTTCCGCCTTAGAGGTTAAACGAATGTCTCAATGGCCAGGTACCCAACAATGGCCGATTTAAAAGGGCACCTCCAACTCGTCCAGAATTAAATAACAATAACCAGGGAGTCGGGTCGGGTCGGAGTGGTCGCCGTGGCGTAGTGGGTTAGTGCGTCGACTTCTACGCAGAGGGTGCCAGATTCGAATCCCCACTCTACCAACTTTCATTTTTCACGGCTCCACCTCTTTCGAGTCACTGACAAGCTCAAAGAGTATTTCCTGTCTAGAAAAAGCTTCTCAACTTCGCCGTTCGGAGTCGGCATTAAACTGTAGGTCCCTGCCACTTGTGAACGAACAATAGCACGTACAACACTAGTGGTTGCTGAGAAGCTAAGCCCAGGCCCTATAAGGGCTGTAGTGCCACCCATATTATTATTATTAACCAGGGAGTCGCAAATTCAGTCAAATGGTGCTAGGACAAGCGAATATGCAGTAGCTACCTTCAAATCAATTGGGATCGCCATCAGCACTCCCGCTATACATTTTCTGTAGATCAATTCGAGGCGGACCTTAAGCCCTCTGCTAAAAAGCAAGTCCTCTGAATTTGCAAAACACCCAGTTGGAGGATTATTTCGAACATATTCCGTTCGAAATCCGTAAAAGTGCCTGCTATTCAATTGTGTGCTTTCCCAATTTTACCACGTTTTGCGATTACTTAGCGATTAGTATTGTCAATCTTGAACTAAATATGCGGCCTCGAGTGCCAGTTGACAGATGGCTTCGATGTGTGTGATCAAGGCTATCAAATCCAGACTACCATTTGGATGACCGTACAATGACCTATATGCCCTTTCGCGGTTCATAACTTTCGACATCTCTCTTGACATTTATTTGCCATTGTCGTCGTTGATATGCGCGCTCCTGAAAATTTAACAACGTTTTGAAATCAGCTCTTTGGCCAGATTCCCCTTCTCCTTGTGGAACTACGAAAACAACGCAATTTATTGAAAACTGAAAACATTAGCATAATGTCTTGTATGGAAAAAGGGAAAAAAAGAAATACATCATCCTGTGTCGAATATATCTAGGATGTAGAAAGTACAAACTCAATCCATCTGCAATGCATTCGCAAGCCGTGTGCTTGTATTTGGCTGTGTTTGCTGTGCCCCTTTTGAAACATTTGCTGTGTAAAAATTATCCCAAAAGCAGAAAGACAAACGACACAAAATGTGAAAAACATTGGGACCGAAGGGAATACATAATTCGGAGAGGAGAATAAATTCCAAAGCGTGATGGCTGCGACAAAATCCTTTCCAATTTTTTTGTGTACCCGTACTCGTACTCGTATTCCAGTTTTACTTTTTGGTTTGGATCAGTTTTTCGGTCATTCGTTCGGCTGTTGGGGAACTTTTCTTTTTTTTTTTTTATTTACGACTGTATGTATGTCTTGCTGGTCTCGTTCGTCTCAGAGGAGGATGTCCTCAACTCGTGTCCGTCGTAATCGATGGCACTGCATGTAAATGCTGAAGGATGTTTATCTTTTTCGATTCCTTTTTGTTTCTGCTCTGCGGAATACGCCATACCAATGGTGACGGACGGATGGCGGGTGACCGGGTGGGCGTAGATATGTACAAACGGAATCCATGGATGTCCATCCCCACGCCCAGATGATTTCGATTGTGAGTGCTGCCGGGGTTTGGGGAGTTTAAACTCCACAGCTTTTGGGCAGGACAAATATTAATGGTCCTCGACATTCGGGTCAAGACAGACAGTCCGACTGTCTGCTGGATAAAATAGATTTCGAATTAAAAATCCATCCAGATAATGGCCGCTGGAGTGGCGCTGCGCGGCGCGATACCGTGCTATTGGCAACTGTGAGTAGGGATATCATGGCCTCGGCATAACGCGCAAAGGATCGTTGTCCTCGCCGCTATATGATGATGCCCTTTCAGCGTGGAGTGCGTGTCATTATCTCGGGCCAAAATGAATATTTGGTTATAATTAATATCAGTTCAAGTATCGATGGTTGTCCGCTCTTAAGTTGGACCGGCGGCGGGCGAGCCTTCTTTGTGTGATTGTCATTGTGTATCTGTATATGCTCGTTTGTGGGGACAGGATAAGTAAAATGTTAATGAGAGTTCTGCATCCAATTAATTTCAACTTTTTGGTTCCGCTTGCTTGGAAATGTTCACGATTCGGTGGAATTACTCATGAGTGAAATGCACATATTTTTCATTTGCTAACTTATTGAGGACAGCGTATGTCTCGGTAAAAGTGTAATTTAATGTCGAAAATGGAAAATGGACAAACATGAGGAAAGCGAATGCAAAGAACTTATTTTGCCTTGTCGTGCGTACAAAGAGAGAGAGTTTAATTACGTACGCACTTACATATAAAATGTTCATGTTCAAGCAGCACAAAGTTAATTTAAGTCATAGAATGATGTATTTTCATTCTCGTCGTTTTGTCTGTGCATCACGTTAAAATATTTATTTGACACGAGGAAATGTGTTAATGATTAATTTTGCTTCGGATCACTCAACATTCCACGTCTGCACTGGGTTGCAATGGATGTGAGGACATTCTTGCGTAACGACACAGTTTTTCAACGTGTCAGCCTTGAATGGGTTTAATTTAATTCCGAATAAAAGTTGATGGTTGAAGGCAAACAGCTTATGCACTAACAGTGAAATTCATCCTTTATGTGCCTGGACACACTTATGCTTTAACAGAGCTCTGCACAAGGATGGATTTAAGGGAGGCAATATGGTAACGTTTCTGTTTAAAAGTTTAACCTCTTGGGAAGTAATACCAGTTATTTTGACGTAATATGATGAAACATTAAAAATAATATGGGTGGCTATAGCTATTCTCTCACCAGTGGTAAGGTCCTACAGTCTTATGCCGACTCCAAACGGCCAAGTTTGGTTATCTTTTTCTAGACAGTTCTAATCTCAAAGAATAAGAGAATTCTCAATATCTGTGGTGTTGGGGCCGTAAATTGGTAGGGTGGTGAAATTTATGAAAATTATTTTCGTCGTACCGGGTATCAAACCAATCGGGCAGCGAGATTCGGCTGTGTATAAGTCAACGCAGAGATGCATGGGACGAAACAGCGATTATCGTCTCAAAAATGCTTTTTTCGAAATTTGAATTTCAATGTTTATACTAACGACATTTAGTCGGATGTCTAAATTATTTGTTTTCATAAATTTTGAACATTTGCAATCAACCGTTGTACCCAAAAAAATATACCAAAGTTTTTCAAGCAACATTTTGTCATCTAGATAGTTTTGTGAAATAACATTTTAACATCTTTTTTGTCTATAACTACAATTATAAGTACTATAGACACTATAAATAGAAGTGTTATACATTTTAGAAAAACTTGTAGAGTCTACTTTCAAAATAATATGATGTGGACGTACTTTCTGGAACGATAAGAAATTATTCCTGAAATGCTTTACAGTTTTCGACTGTTTAATGTTTACATCGAGATTTAACTTTTAGCGCTGTTTGACGCAATCAAAATGTATATTTCATTTTATTTCATAGCTCATCAGTAATAGTTAGCAAAAAGCAAAAGTTGCCCGAAAGAAAAGCAAACATTTTTTTTATTATTTCAAAGCATAAATACTCAAGATTCTGAATACCAAGTTTCACCATTTTACCACTAAAAACAAAAACAAAATTATAGATTTTTGAGATGATAAACACTGGTTTGTCTCATAGTGCGGCCGCCCCGATATTATGTAAAGGATAATTATTGCTTTTGTGGTCGCTGTGGCATAGTGGTCGCTGTGGCGCAGAGGGTGCCAGGTTCGATATCCGAATTTACCACCTTTGATAATTCACGGCTCCGCCTCTTTCGAGTCACTGACAATGCTCAAAGAATATTCTGGTCTAGAAAAAGCTTCTCAACTTCGCCGTTCGGAGTCGGCATTAAACTGTAGGTCCCTTCCACGCTTGAAAGAACAATAGCACGCACAACACGAGTGGTTGCTGAGAAGCTAGACCCAGGTCCGCCTCGGACTGTCGCGCCACCCATATTATATTATTATATTATAATTATTGCTTAAATTTATGTTTTTTGTGTGACTTATTGCATATTAATTTTGTCGTTACTGAGAATCCAATTTTAAGTCACTTTTTTGAAGATTTTGGGGCATCTTGATGTTTCCACATTTCGACCATTAAATTCTGAAGTCACTGGTTTCAACAATTCAGCTCCACTGTTGGGTTACGTAGGCATTGACATCATCGCTCGTTTCGAACGCGCTCTTCCGGAAGCCTTAACTGCAATTCAAGAACAGTTGAATTAAAGTGATCTTATGGTTAAGGAGAATACTAAAAAATATATACTGTCGACCAAATTCCAGCTAATAGGGTCTTCGAATTCCAGTCTTTCTAGTTCGAAAAGGAACTGAATATCCGTTTTATAGACCAAGTCATCGCGGTTGCAAAACAGCTTTCGCTTGATAACTGGGAGTATCGTGACCAGGACTGTCAGCAATTGATTGGTCAGGGTAAATGCAAACTGCTACGACGCTCCTCGTAGACACTTTCCAACTTATTATTACTTATTCAATCATGTATTATACTTAACATTTTGTCATCTATTCGCAATCTATATAAATGGACAGGTTCTGTGAACTTGATTAATGTCACCAATCAAAAGATGAAACTAGTCTTCGTCATACCATAATATGCTGGAAATGAAGACTATATATAGATTGTACTAAAAATGTGTGGTCTTAAATGAACTTGTATATTTTCCGGCATGAGATAAATTCCATTCCATCCATTCGTTCAAGAAAGCCGTCAAGAGTCTTAGAAGACCCTTGTGGATCTATAAAAGAATAGAGCGAACAGTAGAACATAATAAAAATGAATCCTTCCACCTTCAAGTCGTTCAAAGGGGGAGGACATTCTGTAAGCGCCAAAGAGTTGAACATTCTTTTTAATACTTATGTCATAAATATACATCTTACACAACGTTAAGACCGTCACCCAAGAACGTGTTTTCGTTATTGAACAATATATCAAATATACTCAAAGCTTATCGTGCACATTGGCACCGTGTGCCAATAATTGGTTCTAGGGAACTTCAACTACTTGTACTGCCAATGAATCTGAACTGCCAATAACTATAGAATAAGATCGTAATTCTAAGCAAAGTAACAACCCATCAGGTTGAGAGGCAGAATCAGAAAGAGGATGATTTAGATATTATATATTATTAGATAGCGTCATACATTTGTTTTACTTTTAGATCAGTTTACCCAGTTTCATCAGTAAGTGCGAATGTACATAGCTGCCACAGATATAATAATATACACAAGAAAATATTGCTTTCTTTAAATTTAAGAATGCCTATAATTATTGTTTTTGGGGTGCCGACAATTTTGGTCGGTGTAGTTTCTGGTAAGCTCCTTATAGTATCCCAATTTATGTGGTGGCCATGTCGCTGTGGGTATGTGCTTCAAACCCTACGCAAATTATCCTCGTTGCCTGAGTTCGATTCCCGGCCGGTGCGACCAACAAATAATTTTCATGGATCCACCTCTTTCGAGTCACGGACAATGCTCAAAGAGTAATAACTGTCTAGAAAAAAGGTCCTCCATATTGGCCTTTCTAAGTTGGTATAACACTGTAGGACCCTTCCACTCGTCAGAGAACAATAGCACACACACAAGACGAGGTAGGCCCTGGCCCTCTACGGGATGTAGCGCCACCTATATTATTACTATTATTTTTACGCCTTCTTTTTTATTCATAAAATATAAAGTAAGAAATATTTCTAATTAAAAAATGTTCCAAATCTCAATTTTGTATATTTATCATATTCTTTGTTATATCAGTAGGAAACCTACGCGAATGGTTAGGGGTTCCAAACATTGAAAGAAATTTTAAAACTATTACAAAAAAATTATAAGCCGATCGAAACGTGGAGAAAATAACATCGATTGTGAATAAATTTAAAAAAAAATGTTGATATTTAAGCTGTATTTCCATAGCTCAACATTCAGCTGAGACTGAACTTGCCACGAGACATTCGATTATAAAGCACTCTTTCCTGTTTATCAGGAAGGTCTTAACTGATGTCAACTGATAATAAACAGGAAAGAGCGCCGTAACAGGGTTCGTCAATTTCTCTCCCTTCTGTGTCCCAAAAAGGAAAACAATTGAGTTTGTGGTGCAGATTTATTCCTCGTAACTTATGGTTTGTTTACAGAATGCTCGCTCCTTGGAAGAGGGCATTATTCAGAATAGTTGGCGTCATATAAACCGCCAAAGAAGGTTGGGAGAATGGTGGTTCTTAGGCACCAACACTACGTATAGACAGATTTTCAAGGAAACTGGCAAATGATCGTGACAACAAAAAATGTCTAAGTCGTTCTTGAAGAAGAATCTGAAAGTTACATAACGCAACCATCGTTCTTATTGACTTCTTTTGAATCTGTTACCTGACGCCAACGAAGACGAAAATATCAGAAAAACTGCTGGCTTCCTGTATAAATTTCCTCAACATTGTATTTCAAAAAGGCTGGTTATCATGCCCTGCTCAACACACATACTTTAAATCACTTAAATTCAATATTTGAATGAAAGTGTTTTTTAAAAGTGTTTAAATACATACCCCCTCATGAGATAAATCAAATTTTTTAGTCGAATGTCGCCCCCGGTATCCATTGTTGGATTTGTGAATAACTGGTGAAAAAAGCTAATCCCACCCCACCTTGTATTAAAGCCATGTAACACTTCATGACACCGTTCACTAGAGCGCAGATAAAATCTATAGTGGAAATCGAAAACAATCTGCCCTAACCAAAAGTACACAAAACCAGAGCAACAACAAAACGAAACGAAACGAAAAAACCCACAACACACTATCGTGGATTAAATTCCCTCACTAGGTTGTAAGGGAAATGTTTTTATGGGTTAATGTATCTGTTGGTGGTGATACAAAATCTTTAAAAAAAAAACACACACAAAATTCCCACCAACTCCACCCTGACACCCGACACGTCGCATTCACCTAGAATGTGATTTTATGCAGATTACATTGAATATTTCAAGAGACATTTTTTGAACGCCACGATGGGGGAGGCGCAGGAGGAAGAAGGCAACAGCAACATCAGCGGCAGCAGCACAGATGCATATGCCCCAACGTGAGTCCTCTCCATTTGGATTTATATGACAGATCCCCATTGGGAATGGACCCTTATGCTGTTCTCCATAATTTTCGCAATTTTTTTGCCCCCTCCACTCCAGCACTCGAATCCACGAATCAGTCAGGCGTGTATCCACACCCCGTCCCCCGTAGGGCGCCATTTTACATGCGGATAAAAATGCTTTGCGGAAATTTTTTGACATTTTATAAGTGTTGGGTTATTTTTTAATGGAAGCCGAGAGACAGGTGATTTTATTAACTTCTGCCGAAATGAAACAATATATGAAAGTCGATAGGCCCGCACATAAATCAGGATTTCATTGAGCGTGCATTTATGTGTAATTGGAAATTTGTTCAGTGACCGGCAGATGTGTTGGTGATGTGGAAATGACCGAGACACCTGTGCCCTCCCACAATAGACATTTTTTGGCGGTGTTTACGTTTTGAATATGGGGAGAATGCAATAAAACAGCATAATGCGTAATAAACTGAAATCCATAAAAATTTGGGATTCTTTTCATTCGCTTACTAAATTCTGCGTATCTGCAAACGGTGATTACTTTGGAAAATGCACATCAATTCCCATCACACTCTGACATCCATAAAAGCTCAAGACCTTAAGACCATGAGTAGATCTTATGTCGGTAACGTTGCCTGCAGCAAATTTGAATTGGTGAGATCAATGTAGGTAGTTTTTACCTCAAAAGGATGTTACAGGAACTTTTCACAAGAGTGTGTAATTAAGTGTCACAACTTTGCAGTCACTCTTGAAAATTGCGAAAGTTTTCCGTCAAGAACATGTGTAGTGAAGAGAAAACTTACAAACTTTTAAAACTCATTACTGTCTCCTACTTCTTTTTTTGCTTATATTAACTTGCGGCAGACTTCTTGTCAATGCTTATTTTGAACAGACAAAAAATCCACTGCACTCTCTTCAACACATGCATCCGCGAAGAGCGCATGGACGGGACTATTTTTAGCAGAGTAATCAAAATAATTAAGTGTTAACATGCTGTTCGTAATGGCTTAAGTTGGTGGGCTCTTGTGAACACCAACGGAAGTAGTTATAAAGGCAGTCATGACAGACTTAAAAATTTCCGCGGATTTCCGCCATCATCTTGCATCAGCAACATCATTGCAGAATAACACAACCCTCTCTCAATATGTCCGTAGACTTGTACAAGAGCCTCATCATTCCTGTCCTGGGATCTGATGAAGAGGAGTCGACAAGGAGAACTAACGAAACTGAGACCAACCGTCTTTTTTCCTTATTCCTTAGCTTAACCGACGAAACTTTGCAGATGATCGTGACGACTACGCTAACAATGCCTGTTCAGAAAAAAGACCCCGAAGGTTGCTCTTGTTGTCTTCTTGTGCATGTGCTGTAAGCCAACGTCTTTCAAGTGACAAATGGTAACATTTTTTTAATTCGGTTGATCACTTTACTAAATGGGATCGTACACGGCACACTTGCACCCCCATTTTAATACAAATAATTTTGGAGTCACTTTAGCCAGGACCAAGCTTCTCTAGCAACCACTCGTGTTGTGCGTGGTATTGTTCTCTCACGAGTGGAAGGGACAGGTTTAAGCCGACTCCTGGCGGCCACATTTTAAAAACTTTTTTAGACAGCTATTAAACACGAAAGAGCACCCGCCACACCCTTCACAAGACCTCATGCACTTTAGTTTTTCAATACTTTGGTCGGATCACTCTACAATGTTCGGGATGTGACGAATATATTGCCTGAAAGTCCGCGAAATGTCTTGTCAAAAAAAATCGAAAATCCCTTCATTCATTGTGTGAACACAATTAATCCGTAACACTCTCCCTCGAATGTGTGCTGTGTAAGGGTCGCTCAAGGTTAGGAGCTAATCTAGCAATACTGCTTCATCTGCTGCATCCACTTTGACACGACCACATTTTACTCAATGCCTTTCCCGAATTACAGTCTCTCTATTGGCGAGTTGGCGAAGTGTGTATTTTAATATTCGTTAGAAGTGGAAGTCGACTTTCTCTACCTAGGCCCCGATGCGGATCCATTCAATGACACCACGACGGAGATAAACGAATTATCGTCCTTGCCAATCGCTGTGGGCTTGGGCTTCTATGGTAAATGAGGAATAAAGCAGAGGCATGTCCACTAACTTCAACGAACGACGAGAATCGTGGTCGTTTCGAGAGGAAAAGGAAAGTCCTTGTTATAATTTCGGGCTCCTTATTAGTTGATGGCGTTTAGTGGAGGAGACTTAACGAAGAACTGTCAAGAATGTTAAGCGACGTGGACCTAGTTAAACGATTTAAGGGCTCTCGTTTCTGATGGCTAGGTGATGGGGCGATTGTACATCATTGCTCCGGCCCGGAAAGACTTCAACTCCAACTTCGAGGGACAACGCGGTACACTGAAACCACTCCTTCGGTGGTGAAAATGGACATCAAGCATTTGAACGTGCGTAGTTGGAAACAACTAGTACAAGACCGTGTTGGATGAAGACAAATATTGGCTGGGACCCTGGTATATCCCTGACTAGCCAAAAAAGAGTAAACAAGTGGAAACCGGGTCCCTTCGGCATTTCCACGAACAAGCTTTGAATCGGACTAAGTATGTAGACGTGGTCCGGGATTATCACGAGAAAACATACTACTGCCAATACCTATACCTAAATAGCTTAAGATTAGATGCAATTACAGTTTACTAGCACACTGCACCTCGTTAGACGATATCAGCCATCATTCACAAACACGCACAGTTTTGAATCAGAATGGGGCACGAAGAATGGAGTACGCCTTAGGGCTTAGTCTCCCACACAATGAGACCTGCAACAGCTGCGGGGACAAGAAGCAGAACAGATGACAACTAAGATGAGCTCAATACTGAATTGACAGTCACTAAATTGTTAACTTATTCTCTGTTGTTTCTGTTGTTTCGAAGAAATTCGTAATCTGTGAAGATTGACTTCTTAAATACGGCCTTAGTTTTTTTAGATTGTTTGGACATGGATAACCCAACTTATCATAAAGCCGCAATAGAGTATGATATCCGACACGAGCATCTTTCATAAGTGACTTTTGTACCGTATTCGTATCATTGAGAAACTGACTATGCTCCATGGCCAAACATATGTCTAAGAGACTTCTCAAGCGTCGACGCTCGTTGGTCCTTTCACTTTCTATCGTTTCATCAATAGACGTCTGAAGTTCATTACAACAATCTTCTGCTTATAAAACACATTAATTTAACAGAAATGTCAGCCCAGGTAAGATAACGTGTTCTTCAAATCGCTGTTCTCCTAGCTCCCTGAAAGCCAACTGGAAAAAGATTGTCCGGAAGATAAATACCAATAAAATTTTCAAAACTAAAAGCTGCGCATGGCACTCGACTACGTACGATGTAGTCGTGGCTTTGCAATCTTTCATATTTTACGTATCATACACAATCCATTAAGTTCCCGAATATTCCTCAACTTTGTTCTAAACAGCCATAATATTTCAGCAATAAGAACTGTTAATAACAACCAACCACTTTTCCAATGACGTAATAAAGTGGACTAACGAGTACTAAAATTATCTAAAATTGTACTAAAAAGGTACTAAATTTCTTAAGCTAGCAGAATTTATTAGACTAACATCTTAACCCTTTCGACCCGGAATTCAGTCCAGTAAAACAATCAATCAGTTCTAGCAACACAGTTTTAGTACAATGCCATCATTGAGTAAGACATGGGGTTAATGTGGCAACTTGTATTGGTTGACAAAGAAATTCAAGCAAGAAGATCAGACTTCCTCAAGATATTGAAAAAATGCAGCACTCACCGAATCTGTGGACATCACTTCCTGTTTGCCCAATCTATCTTACTTCCACAGAGAGCGATTGTTTGGGAATATAGAGGGAAATCACCCTACAATTCCATCATCTCCGTCCGGATTAAATTGACACCAGTCAAATACCCTGCCAAGTCCCACGTTTCACATGACCATGAACTAGACACCCAGCTCCAGGTTCCTAGACATATTGAGTATCCTTGTGCGAACGAAGGTTGAAGATTTGTTCAAACGTCCTTGAGAATAATACGAGCAATTAAACCAAGATTCTCACAACACGTGCCAGACATTCGAGCAAAACGAATGCCTTCCGTTTCTCCGTACACTACAGGCGTACATAAAAATAAAACTCATTAATTCATCTACAACTCCGTGGATTCCATTGACGTACGAAGAACCGGTTTGAGGAAATAAATAAAACGGCATTAAACAATAATCCCATAAAAAATGGAAACTTTCAAGACGCCACATAGACGAAATCATCCCCACCTCACACCCGCCCACCATGTGCTGGTCCACATTTCCACATGAAAAATTTCGCAAAATTACAATGCCAAAACTTAAGCACCGTCTCCCATGGTTGAGTGCCATCAACAACAAGGACCAACCGAGCAAGCACACCAGCAACATGAAACTCTCACAAAACAAAGCCATCGTATAAGACGGGCGGGCGCCGAGGCTGCGCGCCTCCCCGTTCGCAAGTCCTAGACGATTTCTTCAATATCCTGTTTTGTCTAGAAACTTATTAGCACTGTGTCTTCTGACAGTTCTCGAGCACATAAAACGAATCGAAACGGGGAATGAATCTCTTATGCAACATAACGAGAATTCATGGAGTTTAAATAATTTTCCACATCCCCGTCTTCCGTACCGCCGAACTAACCAAACCAAAATTACTTATTTAAGGACTTGCCGGAATGTGTACGCCCGGATGAGCTGGGTGGTGGCTGGCTGGTGCCTGGTGGATGGGATGGAACTACGGCACATACAAAATCTAAACCGCCCCCAGAAGGGCTATTTTGAATTTTCCACTGTAAGTAAAATACATCATAATTTATGGGCTTCCAGCACAAGTCGGGCACATACCGACAACTACACAACATCAGCCATCAGGGATGGCCTGCTAGCCCCACCACCGGCCATCTTCCCTCATGCGATGTAATCCTTTATGTAGGGAGTGTGTGTGCCGAGTGTGCTCGTGTATCCTTTCCAGTCTGCACTGAGCATATTTTCGGACCAAGGACCAACGTTAGGACGGGGTTTGGACACTGAACGAAAAAAAAACAAGAAATGTGACGATAATAAGGTGAATGGATAGAGGGAATAGTTTATGCTTTACTTGAGGGCTTATGGTGAAATATGTCGGAGGATAAAAATCAGTCACAGCTGCGGAACCCAACCTTCCATCATTCTGAGCAAAATTTAAAATATCCATAATTCAAATGGTCGTATAATGGACTTAAGCCCTTAAAATTGAAATATGCGCACACATACGCACCGCTCCCTCTCGCCCGTCCTGGTCCTTGTCCGCCTCTTCATGCAGTATTCATGCACAATAAGGTGTGTTGATGTGCTGTCCGCATTCGGTGTGGTCAAACCAATGTTGCTGGGGATAATCTTTTCCTCCTCCGTCACCAACTGAACGGAACCTGGAAGGTGGCGAAAAAGGATCCGGTAAGTGACAAGAGTTTTACTTTTCAGTCTCGGTATGCTAAACAGGATTTGTGTGCGAAAATTGAATTCATAATTAAAATGAGCCTCAAGAAGAGCACAGTTGTTGTGTCGGTGATTTTGGATCGTGCGTCGCTAGCTCGGTCGTCGTGGGTGTACCTACACTTCGGAGGAGTTTGACCGCGCATGTGGACTACATTGGGCTCGGAAAAGTTGAGGTAAAAACAATTCTGAAAGAGATTATGTCATCGGGCTTGTGGAAGTTGTAACTACGTGATTACTAATTAATTTAATGAGATTCTCCACACCGAGGCGCCTCGAAGGGCAGTCAATTCGTGTGTGACTGGGGGCGAGACACGTGTTTGTTTCCCTGAAAGGAATCCCATTAAGTGGGAGGGGGCCAAACTTCACAGGGAGTGTCGTGACACAAATAAGTTACGAATCGCCTGTAACTCAGGGAGCCTTTGCCCTGCCGAACATCGCACACACGTTGGCCGCTCTAATGGAGCCCACAACATCCTTCTCAGTAAATTCATATTTCATTGAATAGTTACCCATCTGGTGGGACATCAAAGTTGAGCGCACAGCCGTGGACAGAATAATTCGAGGAAAAATCATTTCATCAATTGCGTACTAATCATTTCAGGGAAATGTTTATTAATGGAAACCAATCCATTTGGTGTTTAGTTTTGTGGAACGTCGCGACGGTGTGAATGTGTGACGATGAATGGGGGACGCCTCCGGAATGTGATTTTAATTCACTTAAGCTGTCGGTGCGGGGTGTCTTTTCGGAATTTTGATTTCCTAATTGGCAGCATTCTTTGTGGGTCTTTATTGTCAAATTGAATCACAGGTTTGTGAATGCCGTGAATGTGTGGGATATTTTTTCAAGAGCCAGTTACTTCTTTGGGGTACAACTTCAAATTTTAGCCATTGTTTGTTTCAGAGAAAGATTTACTTCCGTGTTTGTAAATTTTTCGCTGTCAGGACTTAGAGAGAAAACTTGACAACACCTTCGCTGGCGTGTGATTCTCTAATTTAGAGCAGAAAATTTCTCTTCTCATGATATGGCTTTACATTTTGCGATGAACGACTGTTTCAACAGACACCATGTCCATCTAAGACGATCTTTTGGTAGATATTATGTCCTACTCTGCTTGCGAGAGAATAGTATCACGCACTGCGCGAGTGGTTGCTCTAGAATCTAGGACTGCAAGGGACTTTATCACCACGCTAAATATTTGTTATATTGCATTACTCATTGCACATTAATGAAAGTTCTTCCTCACATGTTTACGCCACCTAAAATGCTCACCTGCGTTGTCCCATAGCTTCGGTTTCTACACCAGCCTCTAAGATGTCCATTCACTCAAATTCGCAGACACCTCTCAACCGCCTATGCGTCTTCTTGTGATGGTGTTTCAGCCCGGGAGGGACCTGTGCCTGAGCCAATAAGCTTCCCCAGCTACCTGTTTTCAAATACGTAAGCTAAGTAGGCTGAGATCCTCTCGACTTGTGTTCGCTACATTGTGTGTGGATCACGTATATTGAACTGTCCAACAGACTAGGACGTGAAGACTCTTAGGGCCGGAGCTGCGTTGTCCGTATGCTCTACAAGGCCTAGCCATCTCAGGCGTTGGAACTGTAGATGCCTGGTTGGATTCATGTCGCTATGTGTGTGTGGTTGAACCTTCTTCTCTGAACCTTTCGAAGAGACCCTCTGCATCCGCTTTGTATATATTAAAATTATTTACTTTTTAAGCTCATAAAAAAAAACATTATTTAACTTAATTGGCAATTTTCTGCCTCCTGCTTACAACTGAACTAATGCCTTACTTACATCTGTCTTAAATACCTATTAATTGCTGCCAGTGCAATTTGGCACCTTGAAGTTGTTGTGCGCCGACCGTGGTAACGCTGCTGACGTAGCAATTTTGGTTGTTGCGCGTGCTCCTAATGGAATTTATCTTACGTTAACTTAAATAGTCCACGTTCCACACTTAAGAGTAGGTCGGTCTGATAAACCCTAGAGTACTAATGTTTGCCTGTGGGGCCGAAGGTATTCGAGTTTATCTCTACATCACTTGTTCGTATCATAGCGCCAGTTCCTGCCATCTATTTGTTACATTGTGTGAACTGGTTTAACTAACTTTAAAGCAGTACATAAAAAAATATCACTCATATGAATTTTAAAAGTTATATTGGCTTATGATCTTTTGTTTTTCAAGATGATTCCAAAAATTCAATAGACGGAAAATATGTTTATTTTTGGGCCCAATAAAAATATTATTTAAAATAAAAACTCAATTTTAAGTTTCATTTATTTTTTAATGTAAGGAGTAAAAAATAGTTAAACTTTGAAATTTGGTGTTTTTTTCACTACTTAATAAGACGTAGCCTGTAAGGCTGAGATGATAAAATTATGTCAGTATGCTCAGTATTCTAAAATCAACTTGGTCTCGGAGAGCTAGACTAATGAATTGACCTTTGAGCCCCCAAAAAAAAAACAAAACAAACAGCGGTTGCCAAGACATATTCTGCGTTTGATCACGATACTGATACTGCTTGTACTGTCTTCAGCGGAGCTGGGGTAAAGGAAATCCTTCACTACCTCGAAGTTAGAGCTGCCTTCGGTGACGTTATGACCTAGTCGTCGATGTCGCGTCTTTTCTCAATGATAGCATATACTTAGCTTTGCTCTTGTTTACCGCCAGATCCACTTTAGTAGCTTCCCTTTCAGGGCGTACAAATGCCTCATTGACTGCTCGCTGTTTTGTAACAATGACGTCAATTTTTCAAATAATTGTCCGTATATGCTAGCAATTCTAGGTCACATGACACCTCTTCGCCTTGTCTTAAGCCGATCTTGACAGTGAAGTTCTTGGCGAGTTCTTTTTCGACCTTGACGGAGCACTGAGAATTCTACATCGTCGTGTGGCGACATAAAATATTTATCTCAAGACCTACATTATCTGCATATTTAACGATACTTTAACTATCATGAAATTATTGCTTAGGACTTATTCTATTACATTTGTGACTACGTTACTTTTTGTAAGCACTACAGCAATAGACACAGTTTCCACTTAAAGCTCGAGACAGTCCGTCGGCTCCCGCCAGCTCGCGAAATATTGTTCTTTGAAATTTAATTAAATAAATAAAACGTGAACATTATATTATCCGATTATCTTTTCTTTACTCCGCGCAACCACCACAGTCATAACGCACGAGTAGACAAGCGCGCCAGTATAGTTATGCCTCGATAACATTGTTGATCATGTCAAGTTTGGGACTTTTGAATTAGCGACAAGAATGGTGTTGGAGATGTTGGATGGACGATGTTTGACCCTCTTTTCTTCCTACGTGGTCTTGCTGTCTCTTAAACGACGTCGTTTTTATTATGTTTACTCTTTATTTGGCGCTTCAGTCCGACGTGGACCTGGGCCTCAACCAACAAGCCTCTCCAGCTAGCACGGTCTCTGGCTAGCTGTCTCCAGTGTCTCACGCCAAGTTGGTTGAGGTCCTTCTCCACCTGGGGGCGCCACCTTAAGCGCGGGCGTCCTCTGTTGCGTTGTCCCACGGGTTTGGAGTCGAAGACTCTTTGGGACAGAGTTGAATTCTCATACGCTCTACCACGCCATCTAAGGCATTGGAATTATGTTTATTAAGTAGTTTGTGCACGTCTGTAGACATAGCCCCTTGCCCCTCTTCTTCTTTCGATGGTGGTATCCACGAGAAGGTGGTTTGTTTATTATTTGTTTATTTATACCATCACAGGGCAAACACAAAACACTACATTCTCTTACTGTATGCCCTCAGTAGCGCTTTACACAACAGACGTTTGTTGCGCGACTAAGGATCATCTACCGATTTTGCATCTCATGGATTACATCAAACAAACAATATTAATTAAAGAATAGTGTAGTAACATTTTTTTTAAATCCAATCGAGACAAAATAATGTCAATTTCGTTGCAAAGTTCTTTAAAAGTTCGTATACACCTTGTACACCTTGTAGTAGGGGTTCATTACAACCATAGTTGGTTCTATTCCTCTTGTCCTTTCAAAATGTGACTCTACCTCGTACAGAAAAATTCTCACCCGAAGTTTGCTTAGGCTACATGCATTTTTACTGTAGGAATGTACAACTCCGGCCTATTGTGCACTTGAATGTATTGGAATCATTCTCATATGGATTTCTATAAGGTTGCCGACCTAAGAAAAGTTTTAAGAGAGACTTCGTGGCCAATAACAGACCACTCTAACACTCGACTATTGGCAAGACCATCCAAGAAATGCATCAAGTGTTCCAGAGATTCCAATCAGTGGGCATTCTTTCCTCCGACTGTGCTTACACATGGGATCCTACAAACGTTGATCAAGAATATTAACAGAAGCCTTCAAAATCTCATTCTACTGTACTGTATACTGTGCTGTATTAGCATTTTTTGACACCCATCTCAACATTGCTTGCTTGTCTTCCTCTAGGAAGGCGACAGAATTATCGTCTTTCTAAGTCCAGATAGAGTGGCATACACCGATTTGATGTGATACGGCTTAGTCCCAAATGTTCGCTTACAGGATGTATGTACAATTTTAACTTAGAGCGTCCTTAAGCCTAAACACGTCAATGACACTTCAATGAACATCTGAACCACCACTCACTGGTCACATTGGCTTTGACACACTTTTTTGACGTTTTGTCAGAAGTTTTGTCTTGAAGAGCTAGTTAAGTAGGTGTCAACTACCTATACCGGTGAACGAGCTGTGCAGTCGATAGGAACACAAAGTCCCCACATCAGAGTCAAATTTAGAAAAATGCTGATTCTTCAAAAATCCTTAAAATGAACGACAAGCGCCATCGTCCTTTATTCGACCGAAGCAGAAACATCAAACCATTCAATCCCCACCCTCAATATTTCATCAAGCAGTCATCAGCACAACTCATCATCATTTCATAACTTTAACACAACCAACCCCATCCACCACCGTCGCCAACACCAGCAACCCGAATGTCACCATCGCCACCATTGCCACCGTGGCCGCCACCAACTGTCAACATTTTGAGAGGTAAAAGCAAAAGACTCAATATTTACGGCAAATATCCTTGATTCGTTGATTTGATAAGGACATCCAGAACACATGTTCACTTCATAATTCCACCTGAGGTATGCACCGTTCCATCGTCAAATTCGGCTGCCTCCTGTGAATCTGTGATTCTGAAGTCCTTTCTGCAGAAGGGAGGCATTAATTTGTCGAAGCAAAGCGGGCAAACGAGCAAATAAACAAACACAAACAACGGGGAGCAGCTTGCACGTCACCAGCAGACTGAACTGAAGCCGGCGGCGGCGGAGTGAACTAGAGCAAACAACGAACAATCATCGTCATTTTATTTGACTTGACTTTTCGAATCTTTTTTGTCTTCGCCCAGGAATAACGGGCTTTTGGCGAACGAGTAAAGCCGGTGAAACTCAAGCACAATCCAATATTAGGACTATTTCGGTAGTTGTGTCTACGGACTGTCAGGTATTCATAAGCGACCTTCGTTCGCCTTCAAGGTGGCGGCAATGGAGTGCGTTGTGTGCATATGCGTTTGAAGGAGATAACGAGGGAAAAGAAGACCCCATCCCCAGCCGTGTGACTTTTAATGAAACGAAAACATGCCGCATAATCCAATATGGTGTTGAGGGGACATTCTTCCCCTGGTGCGAAAAGATGAAAGGACCCCCGACGAGCTACGAACAGCAATTAGGGCAAATATTTAGTTGCAACTTCCATCCGCCTCGTGCCCCCACTGCTGAGATACAAAGTTGCAGTTGATTTTTGTTTACACTCGCAAAAAGTTGCTGTGAAGTTGTGTGTTGCCATTCAGGATAACAGATGGAAGGACGTGGATGGATTTTTCCATTAGAAGTTAGAATATATGTGCTTTTGGGGGAGAACTTCTTCTCCGTCTTAACAACATCTCGCGGAATTGTTTTTAAAGTTTGAAAGTGAAAAATTAGATGAAAGCGGGAGCGTGTGGATAACTTCGCTTTTAGGATTTCGCCGGAATCTCTTAGCTGCCAATGTCCCTCCAATCGATGAGTGAGAGTATTTGCAGCAGAGAAAAACAACCGAGTGACCTTGTTGTCGCCGGAGAGTGCATCGCACTTAAGACCTCGCCAAGCAATTAGTCTTCATTGTCCGAGGGATGTTTGCCGGCGTTGCACAAAAACTTGTCATTCGGCGATACTGTGATAATTAATCCTTGTACTGAGTGGATTATCCGTGGATGTGTTTTTGTCTCGGGGATTAAGAGTCATAAGATGATAATGCTTAATTTGCTGGCTTGTATGAGAATGACTTTACCCTTGTAACATTTCTTTTAAATACATGTTGTTTGTTTGTGTTTTCATGTTTTCAAACTGCATTAAATGTGCCAGGTTTTATTGAAATTGACTGATGTGTGGATGGACTAGAATCAAGAATTATTCAAATGTATCCAATACCGTCTTGTTTTTGTTTGCTTTTTGTTATTTGTGTGTAGAGTGACCAGATAAGAACGACCGGAAATTACATTTAAATGAAACTACAATGAGAGATGCAAAGTTAGTTTTGGCTTTACATTGAAGCTACATGTATGCAATTATGGGAAATATACCTTAAAACAATACCAAATGCATGATATTCCATTTAACACAAAGTCATTTTTTTTTGTTACTAGGGTTGGTGAAAATCTTCAACAAGACACTATGTGACCCGTGTCCACATAGTAGTGTCAGATTTGTACTGACTAAAAACACTCTTCCCTTTTGGTTTTTTTTTACTACAACGAAGTTTGCTTATCAAGTAGCTTACATTTAAAGATATTTTCGCCTGTTGCAGGTAAACCTTCGGTAAAATCACGTATCATGACCATCGTTAGGATGGTTTATTATTATTGCGCCAAATGGAACGGTCTCGTACGCTGGCGTCGGCGTACTAAACGTCTCATGTCCAAAGTTTGGAGGATGGCATTGTTACAATGACCACGAAGTCTGATACTTAGCTTTCGAGCGGAGTTTGTTATTTCTTCATCGAGGGTAGTTATCCCTAGGTCCCTTTGTATATCACAATACCTGAGACACCAGGGAGCTTTCACAATATCCCGTATGATTTTATTGTGAAAAGACTGAATAAATCCTCTGTTATTTGCTTTGGCACAACCCGATACTTGTATGCCGTAAGTCCATATAGGCTTCAGTACTTGCTTGTATAATAGCAGTTTTTGTACATGCCTAACTTGGAGTGGCTTCCAAGTAACCAGTACATTTCTCTATACCGTT
Source organism: Eristalis intricaria (assembly GCA_964034865.1). Taxonomy (NCBI): domain Eukaryota; kingdom Metazoa; phylum Arthropoda; class Insecta; order Diptera; family Syrphidae; genus Eristalis; species Eristalis intricaria. The sequence continues at coordinate 80,569,621 of OZ035874.1, forward strand.
GCCAGGATCATGTAGCCACAAGTGTGCCCTCAGTTTGAGGTATGTCTCTAGTGTACATCAGGTACAATGTAGGGCCAAGGACACACCCTTGTGGGACTCCTGCTCGGGTCTTTGTAAAATCGGAGTATTCAGCTCCGTGTTAACTCTAAATATCCTGTTATCGAGATAAGATTACAGTATCTTATACAAGCTTGTCGGTCGAAGCCTGCTTAGTTTGTTGACTTTATTCAAAGTCACTTGCAATCAATTACAACAATACTAGAAATATTGATGGAAAAGCAAAGTTTTAGTCGTTAGTGTTTTTAACGATGGAAAAATTGTCTGCCGCCTCTACGAGTTGATATTTTCATTGTGCTTTAAAATACGTACTTACTTTCCTATCGGGCTGACCACCCATGCAGGGTCCGAGCCTGAGAGATAACTCCTTTCCATTGTTGACTGTCCTGGGCACTCTGCTTCCAGGCATCAAGACTCTTGCATCCGCGATTACTTGGTCTTTATACCGGAGATTCGGTCTTTCTCTCATTCTCAAACCGGGAGGCCGAGCCTCCCTTAGCTGGAGCATTGTTGCCCATGCGCTCGATGTGGCCGAGCCAGTGCAGCCGATCTTTGCCTACCGGACTACATCCACATCCTGGTCGGCTAGTAGAGTTCGCGGTTGTGTCTTCTCCTCCAATCGCCTTCCTCGCAGACGGGACCATATATCCGACGCTTTGAAGGCACCAAGAATCAGCTCCGCTGTTTTGCGTCAGCTCGTCCAGCTTTCGGATCCATATAGCAGGACTGGCAAGATAAGAGTTTTGTAGAGCATGATCTTAGTCCTTCGAGTCAGCAGTTTTGACGCCAATTGTTTTGACAAACCGAAGTAACACCGGTTGCCGAGAGCGGTTCTACGTCGGATCTCCACAGTGATGTCGTTTGTGGAGTTTACGTTTGCCTCGAGGTAGCCAAAGTCCTTTACTACCTCGAAATTGTAGCTGTCGATTGTAATAATTTGTCCTAGTTAGTTTTATCCTCCTTGACTTTAAGACCAGCTTGCTTCACCTCTTCTACAATTGCCGTAAATGCTTCCACTCCGGCAAGTTGGGAACGCGCGATGACGTCGATGTCGTCTGCATATCCCAACAGTTGGACTGACTTGTGGAAGATAGTGAATCACAGCTGCCCGCCGCACTATCTTCTCCAATACCAAATTGAAGAAATCAAACGACAGCGCTTCTCCTTGCCGAAATCCAGTGCAAGTTTCAAACGGCTCGGAAGTCCTCGAGCCGAACAGCACGGTGCATCGGATTCGGCCGCATTCGGCCATCGTATATCCATATCCGGCTTTAAAATCGATAAAAAGGTGGTGCGTATCGATTTGAAACTCTCTGGTTTTTTTCCAGGATTTTCCTATCTATTGTCGATTTGCCGCGTCGGAAGCCGCACTGGTACGTGTCGATTAGGCTTTAGACGTTCACGCAGTACGCTAGACAGGAGGCGACGTTGAGCAGGGATATACCTCTATAGTTGATGCAAGGCAATCCTACCGCCTTTTTTGTGGATGGGGCATATGGAGCTGATATTCCAGTCGTCGGGCATGCTTTCGTCCTCACAAATTGTACAGATGATCTGGTGCATGCTCCCTATCAGAGCTTTTAAATACATATATGTCAACCCATATTTAAAACCAGAATGAAAATATCAACTCGTAAACATTTTTGTGTTAGCGGCTGTAGTGATTGGTCTGTACATGCTCTTGCATGTCCACATCTAGGGCTAAGACAAACTTCATCACGCACATCACATTTTCATTGAACTGGAAAAAACGATGTTATAACTTCGAAATTCTACGGTGCCATCGACATGCTATAACCGACATATTACTGCTTGTTTTTTTTTCAGTGCTTCGAATTGTCTGTCTAAATTTTCATCGGTCTAATATGTGCGGGATTATTTAGGCAAAGTGTATCGTCCAAAGTGCTTGGCTTATTAATCTAAATTAAGGACTTAACATGGTCTCGCAGAAAATTATCGATTCGTGTCAAGTCGCATGATAGCGGCGGCCAATAAATGAATACACGCCAAGCCGTGAGATCGTAGTATTGAAAGTGCCGTCTTTTTCTGACCTCAGCTCGGAGATATGTATAAATGTTATTGAGAGTCCACTCTCCACAGAGAGTCGTTTAATATCGTAAAGAGTAACAAACAGTCACTCCTTGTTAATCCTTGTTCATACTTGTGAATTGTGTTTGCTGCAAAAACGGCATTTTATCATCTTTAGTAGACATGGTCACTGGGCGAAAAATAAGACTGGTTCGAAAGATGATTATTTGAATAAGTTCCAGATCTTATGCCAACATGTCCACCGCAAAATGTGTGAAGTCATGGGTTTTTTTGAATTCTTGCGTCAGCACACTCTGACACACATGTAGCGCCAAATACAATGCAAAATAACCCGGATTGACTCTCTGGCGATGCCTAAATCAGCCGATCGACTCCCAATCATCATTTCTGAGTCTTCTGCGACACTGGCCGCAGTTCGGAAAGGGGGCCTAATCCGACTGTGCTACGAACTTAATTTCTGGTTGAATGAAAGCACATCGCCCGGTGGATGAAATCAGTCATCTTTGAAGATGAGTTATACGGGATACCAGCAGTCAATATGCTCGAAAAGTGGATCGAATATTTGGATTCATGGTGTGAACCCTTAAAAATGCGATCAACTAATTTATACAATTTTACAATTTTCCTGAACGTTTATTTGACAACTAAAACCAAACCCTCACAAAATCCGTCACGGCCATTGTGGAGGTAGGTCCCTCGACTCCTGTATTGAATGTATGGTTCCTATTCCAGACACGACGCGTAAGTCAACATTTCACATCTCTCGAGTCACTTACATTGGTAACTTAAACCTGGGCGAGATGGAATACGAATCGCACAGATTTTTTCCGATTCCGTGTTTATGTGGAGGGTACAATTCTAAACCTATTCAGACAATCCCTATGAAATGTTGATACCGTGTTCAGGAGCTTGTGATTTGTCATGGGTTATCCTAAGTCCCATTCCCATACAATTTATCACACTCATTAGGTCAAGGTAACAAAATATAGGGTGGTCCGAGAGTCCGTTAACATTTCATACAATGATAAAAAAAACGACTATAGGTTAATTTGTTTAATACATATTATTTCCAAAAATGCATAACAAACTTACATACTAGACATACATAGTATAAGCTAAACAATTATAGGTATATAAGAGAAAATGTTTATTTGATTTGAAAGTACACTCAATTCTCTTTTTGTGCGAATTCTTTTTATACGGTTTTGAAGTTATGCGATTTTTCCCGAGAATCTAAAGCTGATTTTTGTGTACAAGTTTTGAAGTTATGCGCTGTTTTTCTATAGAATTTCGTATGGGATTCTTCTTTTTAAATATTTCTTCTATTCAGAGCAAGCAAAGAACAGGTACATATGCTCAGTGCTATTTGTGTAAGAATGAATTATCACTTGAGCTATGCTTTCGTTGAGTAAAGGCGCGCTTGGTTGATTAAGAACTTTAATTTTTTAAATTTTAAAATACAAATTTTGGAACGTATCCCTAATTATATAATGTAATTAATGTCTTTTTCATATCATTTTTTGGTTTTATGCGTTTTTGAAAATAATGGAACACACTCCTTTACACTACATTAGTGTATTTTTTTACGTGATTTTTTTTGTGTGGTTTGTTTTGAAAGGTATCTACCGCAGAAAAAGAGAATTGAGTGTATGTACACATTTATTTTTATTTCATAAAAATCACATCGCCTATATGAGACCCTTCATTTTTTTTGACATGAACTTGAGCGGAAATTGAGATCAACTGAAAAGTGTTTCGGGAAATGTTTTGCATTTCCTCGTGGAGCCTTTGATTCCTCAAGTTTTGCTGATTGCTATTAAACCCTTACATTTAAAGTGGTCTCCAAACAAGAAAATCCATAGAGGATATGTCTGCGCTACGATGTGGCCAGTTAATGTCCTTATGAATGAACATTTGGCGAACTGGTCTTAAGGAGTCGTTGGAAGTGTGGCATGTTGCCCCATCTTGTGAAACTACGTTCGTTGATGGAAACCATCAAACATCTAACAAAAAACTGCTGGAGTTTGTAATAACTGGAGACTTTAACAGCGTTTCTCCTTTGATCTTTATAAAAATGTGGACCAATAATGCCTCTGATAAGGCTGCCAATGCAGCAAGGATCGATATGAGATCTCATTGTGTACTTTCATAATAAACAAATATTTTTTTCTTACTTATAATTTATTTTTTATAGTCATATGAAATGCTTACAAACTTTTGGACCACCCATAATGAACCACTTAGCCAAGCACTTGAACCTGAGTACATTAACTAGGGGCGTTAAGAACTACCCCAACGAACAATCACTCAACCACATCGTCGGACGGGACGCAGCTATCTATTGTTTGAGCTGCTAACACCGTCTAGACGCTGCAACTGACACTTGTACCAAAAACCGTCAATCGTTGGAGTTGAAGATGCCATGGCCAGTATCTTCCCCAAGCAAACCCTAACTGAGTGCACCTCGGTCAAAAATAATAAATAAAAACCACCCAAAGGATATCAAATTGCAAACAGTGTTCAATAAACAGACGTACGTAAGGGCTCTAGAAAGATGTAGATGAAGTGAAAAAGGGGAGTCCCAAAACAGCTCTGTTATGAATACAAACTCAGAACGTCAAGATCATATCAACCACTGCTGCTTCAGTTCATCCAAAAGAACACCTTCGGTTCATTGAGGTTTTGCACCTTTCGATGTTGAAACACTACACCACACTCTTATTTCCAAACAGTCCGTGTTCGACATCAGCTGTGCTGGAAAGAGAACACATTCAATAAATTTAAATTTCATTTTCATCTTCAACTCATCTCTTATCCGTTCTATTTAACATAAAATTTAAAACGTAATATGGACAACGGATCAACGACACAGTTCCAGCGAAATGCGCCTACACAAAGAGAATAACGAAGAAGTCAGCAGTCTCGTTCGGAAAGTTGAAATATTATCCATTTCCATGGCAGGAAATGTTGAATTTGTCAGTGCCCCACCCGAATCGAAGGGCCCCCCCTCCAGATAGAGGCTCTCAGCATAATCCTCTTTTATGCTCATTAAATCGCCTAAGAAGACGAACTGTAGCCCTCCCATTTATAAAAGGCTTAGCTTAAATGAATGATAGCGCTCTATTATAAAATATCCACTAGCTGCCATCGCGGGAATATCCTTTGGATTTATCTTCCCTATAAGACAGTATCATTATCCTTGAGATGGATAACTTAAATCACAAAAAATGTATCCCCACGGCCCGCACCCTCGTTCCGACACTCTGCAGAGCGACACCAAGTCCACGACACTCCTTCAACTGTGCGAAAATACACTGCGAGCCACTGCGAGAGGGAAAAGAGGTTAGAAAATGAGATCATCAAATGACGAGGAATATAAAGTATCCGTCCGTCCTTTCGGTGTGAATCGCTTCGGGTGATGTGGAAAAGGCCTCTCTGCACATAAAACTATTACAAAGGGATTCCATGGTCGTTAACGTTTGAAACATTCCCCTGGCGAGTGTACGGACGAAGGATGCGTTATCCTTGCTTCCCGATTTACAACCCATTTTCGTATTTTGGTTTAAGTGGATGTTGAAAATGTTCACTGAGTGCTCTCATCAATTATTTTGCACTAGGAGAGAAGTTGTATACCTTTGGGCCAGGTGCTCAACTGTCAGGCGGCTGTGTCCTTGGGGTAATTGATTTAGACAGATGCTCAGGGAAGGCATCACTTTTGAGTTGGTGACGAATTTAAGAATGAACTTCACACTTTAAGGATTCTGTTTGATGTTTGAGAGTGGATAACGGACACTGGCACTGCGAAGGAGGCCAGCACGTGCTTTTCCATGACTGATTTCGGTTGGAGATTTTTTGCTAGCGTAAGGGCCTCTGATTGAAGCACGTATTAATTAATTGGTGTATCTTGAATGTATCTCATGTTTTGGTAACTAGGATTAACAGCACATACCATGAGTTATAATTTGTTTGAAAAAACCGATCGGTAAGAACATGGATCGAATGCTAATTAATAATTCTCATAAGATTCATCATAAGACTCACAACGCCCAAAAAAGGATAATTTTGACAGTTTCAAGTTGCAGTATGAGTGACTTTCTGAATGTTCAGCTTTTCCTTTGTATAACAAGAATTAAATTAGTTTTCCATATCGGAGCCTTCGATTTCACATAAATCTGTGTTGCATCGTACCATTGCATTACAATTTTTGATATTTAACTAGTTACTAATATATTTGAGGGAACATAAGGCGCCAACCACGTCTGTGCGCCATCTCGTTCGAAGTTCTGCAACGCGTTTGAGCTCTCTTCAATTCAATTCTCTCTTTCACTGTTCCGAGCCAAGTGCGGCGACCCGTGAAAGAAGAGAAAAAAAATGTTTGTTACCAAAAATCATTTTAATACATAGAAAAACGATGAATATTGTCATGCTTAATATCTGAGTTGATGAATTGAAGCTCCTAATCAACAAAATCCACCCGTTAGTTGTGAGCATCCCAACAAACATGAGCTTAGTTAATAGTTCAATTCAACAGTGCTGATGAATGATTCCACTCGAATGTACAAAGCACTGCATATGCAACCTCCCGACTCTTTAAATAAATATTTAAGCTTGCAAGGAGATTATCCAGCGAGCGTCAAAGGATATCAAGCCATTTAAATTTTGCTAGTAAAGAAGAAAGTGTGACCTTTTCGTCTATCATACAGTACCTCACAAAATTGATTGAGTACACCCATGGAACAGCCGTAATTATTCCCTTATCAATGGGAAGGACTGTTTTAAAAATTAAAATTTAAATGCAGTTTAGATTATTATCAATTTCATAGTAATAATAAAAAAAACAAAAAATAATGAATACATTCTTACAATAAAAAAACAAACAAAATTAACTACATTTAATCACACAAAATTTAACGTAAACAGTAAAAAAAACGTTTAAACTAAACTCAAAAACGGACTTCAAAATTACATATACATTTTTTTTTAATTTTGTTAATATTTGGTATAACCACCTTTAGCGTCTATAACCGCCTGCAAGCGTCGTGGTATAGAATCTACCAATTTCTTTGTAAAATAAGGGAGGATACTGTTCCATGCCTCCTCAGTTCTATTTTTTAGCTCGGCTTTATTAGCAGAATTCGAAATTTTAATCTCCTGCTACAAATGCTTAAAAGGATTCAAATCCGGTGATTGTTGAGGAGTTCTGAGCTGTTTTGGAGCATGATAGAGTAACCACTCCCTAACTGAATGTGAGGTATGCTTCGGATCATTGTCTTGTTGGAACCAAAATCAAACCTAGTTTCCTCGCAGAGGCGATCATGTTTCTTTTTAAAATATTTAAGTACATAATTTTGTCCATATTTGTGTAATTAAATTCAAAATTGCCAGCGCCACTAGCTGCCATTGAACCCCACATTATAATACATCCTCTTCCGTGTTTTACTGTGGGGCACATATTTTTTGTTTTCAGCGCCGTCTTAGGCTCACGCCACACAATTTGCCTACCATCTGAGCCAAATAGATTTATTTTTGTCTCATCAGTAAACATGACAGTTTCTCAAAATTCTGGAGGCATGCTTAAATTCATTTGCGCAAACTGTAATCTCTTCGTCTTGTTGGCAGCTGAAATAAAAGGATTCTTAAGAGGAACTCTTCCATTTAAATTTTTTCTCCGTAACAGACGACGAACGGTTTCTACTGACAAAGGCTTCTGTATCGTTGTAGAAACTTCTGACGCTAGCTTTGGTATACTAATTTTTGGGCTACACTTAACTTTACGAACCTTACGAACAATTAAACGTTCGTCTTGATCCGATAAAATTGTTTTCCTACCTCTTCCAGGAGTATTTTTAAGTGTACCTTCCATATTTTGTTATAATTTTCTGTACACTCGAATTAGTTCGCCCTACAATCTTTCTTAAAGATTCTCCCTTACAAAATAGCTTAATGATAAGCTTTCACGTTGAAATATCAGTTTCTGTCCTTTTTTTCTCCATGCCAAAAAGAAAATGCTTTCGAGTACTTCTTAACACAAAAGTCGCAACACAAATGATCAATAAACACATTTTGCTCCTTTCTTTAACTTGACTTAACAGTAAACATTGTTTTTTTCATTGCTATGTTGTTTTTGGAAGAATAGTGCTTTAAAATTTTGGATTTTATTTCATATAATAATAATGAATATGTGGATTTATCCATTAAATTGCATTTCTAAATTATATTTAAAAACATTTCTTCGCATCGAAAAAGGCGAAATTAAATCCATGCATATCCTACGAATCTGCTTACCACTTTTCTTGGAATACCGTTTCAAAATGTATGTGTAGAAATAGCCAAATTTTCAAGTTGCGGCTGTGCAGTTTAAGGTGGCTATTCTCAGTTATGTTGAAATTTAAATTAAAAGAAGGAAGTTTGATCGTCGAAAGCTACCTAATTTTTTTTTTAACTTGACTTGAGGAATCAACGTAATTTTTACTTATACTTTTCACAGTAAATAAGAAAGAAGTTTTATTTATTTATCATTTTATTACATGCATGAATTACTAACAAAAGAAAAAACCAAAATTGCAAATATGATTTATTTTTGTTTACTCGACTTTCTACTCATTGACCAAACTGTGGGGTGCCTCGGTATTCGCCTGCCTTGGTGAACGGATTACACTGCATGGCGTTCTTCGCAACCCCATCATATAGTGAGGTTTAAAGGTTATTGGAGCGTTCGCAGGTACAATTGCTCATTGGAGATACGGTTTCGCAAAACAAAAAAATCTAGAATATTACACATTTGCTTACGAAGGATTGCAGGTTTCAGTTGGTAAAGGTCTCCACTTTCCAAAAGCCCATAAATCAGCAGTCAGTGCCTGATTATCAAAAAAAAGAAGAAAAAAATATGGAAATCATTCCGAACGCAGCCCTTTTCAATTATGTTACCCACTTTCAGTTCGGTCTTACGGCGCTTAGGCGAGACCACACATCATTCACTATTTAACTTTTTCGACCGAATGTTCAGTTAGTCGCGGGTACTAGAAATGCTCGATTTTGAGCCCCATTTTTTGCCTCAACTTCAAGTGAAGATATTATAAATAAACTTAATCTTATACTTATAATTAATTAAAAACCGACGAGACAAATATCGCCAGCGTAGTCAAAGTGCTTAAAAATTAGTGTTCAAGAATTATTAAGAAGAAGAGTACATCGAATTCCATACGATTTTTTGATGAGCAGTGAATGTATCCTGTGGCCTTATATCATGGGACCGCGTGGAGTGCATCGCTGAGAAGCACCACAAAAAATAGTGGCAACAGTATGCACCCTTTATGAATTCCGCTTGAGCCCTCAAAACTTCTCTGACAAGTCTATAAATATTTTGTAAGACGCGACAGTTACCAATACCACCGCCTCGTAGCTATGCTACTATCTGGAATGCCGCTCCCAGCTAAGATCAACGAGAGTTCATATCGATTCAAGCGATGACGAAGTAGATAAATAATAGATGTAGCGCAGATCGATACTCAAATCAATTATGATCCGTAAAATATTCATGTGGTTGACGCAGGATGATCCATTGCGGAATCCAGCGCGGCGTCGAGCGTTGAATTTGAGTCATCTCTCATTCGTTTAAGAACTTTTTTATTTTGGCTAAAGCGGGAAGATCGCAAATCCGGCCCTTGAATTGGATCAGTCAGTACATAAATTATGGCAAGGCGGCAACAGTCGGTTTTATTTATAAAACTGATTGTACTTTATTTTAATTCAAATAAAACAATGGAACATCAGGAGAAAAAAAGAAAAAGAAGAAACCACGTTCACATAGACATTCCCAACGTCAGTGCTCACGGAAAAGTGGATCATCAGCACCCCTAAGTCCAAAATGTCAAAGTCAAAGCATCCTCTCACAGCATCTCAGTTAATTACCTTCAATACATTCGAAATGGGAAATAACAATAATGTCCTTGCTGGAGGCGTCAATTAGAAAGCCGAAACGCAAGCCACCCCAAACACAAAACAAAGCAACGTGCATATCTTCACTTGACACATTCACTCGACATCACGGAAGAATTCGCTGCAGGCGTCACAGTTGTTGTTAAAAAAGGATACACCAGAAAGAAACCAACACCGCCTCGAATCCACAAACGTCATCTAATTATGAGACATTTCATTCTTTTCCCAAGAAAACTGAGCGCGTCACCCACACAAAAGCCATCGTCATCCCCCATGCGATAGTTGGATGTATGCTTTGTGCATGGACATCCTCACTGGGTGGTGGTGGGTAGAGCACTCGTCGTCTCGGAAGGAAAACACTGGAATTGCTGAAACATTCATAACAATGATCTACTGACATTGGTTCGGGCAAGGACTAAAATGTTCATGACTTGACAATATCCTTGCGCCTTTTGTTCTACTTTCCTGTTCCCCCACTTGTCTGGCGGTAATTCTTCAATTTATTTTATGGAATGTGTTCGGCTCCTTTGCCATTTATCCTGCTCATCATCGACATTTGGGTTTTCGTTTTCCATTTTGTGAGCATCCCTCGCAAGGAAAGCACGCTGGGCAGAGTCAGAGTTCGACGGTCTCTGTGCACAAGTGCCTGCGATGTGTTGTGTGGCGTTGGCCTGAGTGGGCTCTTGGGGATCCCGGGCGGGTTCAATGAAAAATTTCATTATGACTCCAACGATTGTTCTCAATTTTGGTCTCAGGGTGCAGCGCCTAGTCACAAAAAATCGATTTAGAGCTAGCCGCTGGTGTCGCACAGCCGTAGGCGTGGGCTATGGCCGTACGGACAATATGTATCTTCACATGGTGCTAAGATTGAGTTACCGAATGAGATAGCATTCGGGTGTCACAGGAGAACGACTGAACGCATTGAAAAACTATTTATCGATTCGCGTCACACCCGAGGAGACCTGAGAGATATACTCACACCGTCCCGTACGTAGGAGTCAGCCTTCGATAAGATGTCAGACATTTCGGTCCTTTTTCACACAAGGACAAGCCCGCACATACTCTCATTTATCTCCGAAAGCATGTGATGTGTGTGGGAGAGTGTGGGTGAGCGAGTCATTTTTGTTGTCTTCATTTCGTCGTTAAATGAGTTTTCTCGACGTCCTTGTTTTGTTTTTCTTCCTTTTCGGGTAGTCAAGTCATCTACGCCTCCTCCCCCTGGGCGGATAGAGGGGGTGGATGACGACGACGGGGTACGGTGGATGACAGGGTGCCTTTTCGAGATTAAGAGAGGGTGCTGAAGAACGAAGCGATGGGATAATGAAACAATTGACAGACTGGATGTCTTACTGAGCCACTCGTTTCATTCTAAATAATTCTCCACCCATTTCCTCTTTGATTGACAATGATCCTTACGCAAACCTGATTTCGAGAAAAAAAAAAGACAGCAAAAAAAAACCCCCACGCACACGCACACGCCGAACGAGGGTACAGGCGATACGTGATGAAAATAGTGTGATGTGATTTTTGTTACTCCATTTGTATCCGGCGAATTGGCATTTTGATTGACTGACACGTTCGGTGGATGCATCGAAAAGGAGGTGTGCCTTGAACTAATTGCCAGCGGATTTGTTATTTAGCTACCAATTTGGTTATCTTTGTTGGGAATCAATGCCCGATAATTGAGTTTAATGCGCAACGGGGAAGTTGTTAGTCAAACGAAATATATAGAGAAAGTTCATAGTAGCTGAATACTGTTTCGTAAAGAGCTCTGCTGTTTGAACAGAAAACGTGTTGAACAAGGTCTGCGAGAAAAGCGGCTCTAATGAATGGATTAATTAGCCGGGTCAAGCCTCTTTAATATGGCCCTAAAAAGATTGATTTGAAATTCGCGTTGCGATAGGGAAGTGAAATCTGCACTAAGTGACAATACAAGGGAAAGTTCATGGTTCATGTCAGTTGTCATATGGAATATTGACAGTCTTGTCATGCTCGTGAAGTTGTGAAGGGGGTAGAAGGAGAGTTGTGAAGGGGGAGTCAGTTAGTATCAGTGTAGTCGAATTAAATTAAAACAAGAATTTACTTTTTTACGTCACTGTTATTAACACACATATACTAAATAATGTAATAATCTGCAAAGTATCGGTTCGCATTCCTACATCAAGTAAGAAATTGTATTGGCTTTCTGGTTTTCCATCTGAAACATCGACAATTGGTATAATCACGTAGCCAGTAGCCGTTATTGACAATTTTTGAAGCGCTCTGAGCTCTATAGTGACCGTCAGTATTATTAAAATTAGTGTGGTTTAGTCCACTCTTTCTCTGATGCTTACTTACTTATCAGGCTGGTTATCCATGCGCTCAATGTGGCCGAGCCAGTGCAGTCGACTGATCTTTGCCTTCTGGACTACATCCACATCCTGGTACACCTCGTAGAGTTCGCGGTTATGTCATCTCCTCCATTCGCCTTCCTTGCAGACGGGAGAGTCGACCTCGAACAGCCGATTGTGATATTTTGTCCTAGTTGGTGTGTGACGGATCGTTTTTTGGTCGACACAATATATTTGGTTAGTCCTCATTGACATTTAGGCCAGCTCGCTTCGCATCTTCTTCAATTGCCGTAAATGCTTCCACTACGGTACGTTGGAAATGAGCGACGATGTCGATGTCGTCTCCATTTCCCCACAGTTGGACTGACTTGTAGAAGATAGTGCCCACCCTGCTTACAGCTGCCCGCCGCACTATCATCTCCAGTACCAAATTGAAGAAATCACATGACATCGCTCTCCTTGCCGAAATCCAGTGCAGGTTTCAAACGGCTCGGAAGTCCTCTAACCGAACTGCAAGGTGCATCGCGTATTTGTTAGACTACGCACAACCGGATCAGTTTTACCGAATTCGGCTATCGCACCGGATAACTCCTTGCGATGAATGCTGTCGTATGCGGCTTTAAAATCGATAAAAACGTGGTGTGTATCGATTTGAAATGCGCTGGTCTTTTTCCAGGATTAGGCTTAGTGTGAAAATTTGGTCTATTGTTGATTTGCCGGGTCGAAAGCCGCTCTGATGCGTGCCGATTAGTGCGGTGCAAATGACTTTAGATGTTCACACAGTACTCTGGATAGGATCTTGTAGGCGACGTCGAGAAGGGATAAACCCCTATAGTTACAGCAAGAGGCAGGATCGCTTTTTTGTGGGACGAGCTTTTTTTCCTCCCATCTTCTAGCTCGGTACTCCTCCTGCGCTGCTCTAGTTTTTTGTTGAAGCGCATTTTGGTGGTATGCCTCGTCAGTTGCAACGGGTTTCTCGTCGGATTCTCTTTCTCTGATAGCTTTCATAAATCTGAAATAATAGACATGTGATAGCTACAATGCATTTTTTGTATTAACTATAAACATAAACATTTGTATGTTATAGACTTCTCGCGATATATTTTGACATGTTTACTAAAATCACTTAACGACAACGCTTGGGTGACCGTGGAGTTGTGCTAATGGCCGGTGACCCACATGCCCTTTATTGGACACCCGGGTCTGGCCAGGCACATTTAATTTTTTAGCTTTATTTGCCGATATTTCTAATGAAGCTAGGTTTCCAAGATATAAATAGAAAAGCGACACCTTCGGCTGGCTAGACTCGATTATATCTTCTATGTTCACACATTTTGACAATTTTACTTATTTTTAAAACAATCAGCGCAATTAGTGTAATATTACTTTCGTTAGCATAAGCTAAACTAATCAGTGTGCAAGAGATGCAGCACAAAACTGGAATAAGCAGAACGTCGAATCCAGGCCAAGAATTCGAGATTATTTGATGACAATTTGATGGATTTGTTGGAATACTTTTGGCCGCTGGGGCATAACATATTCAAAAATCATCAGAGAGAGAAGAAATTCATAAGCTGCCTGGGGTCGATCCCCAGCTGGTACGACCAAGAATAATGTGCACGGTCTCACCTCATTCGAGTTACTGGAGATGCTAAACAACAGTAATAGCTTTTTAGAAAAGGCTTCTCAACTTGGTCGCTCGGAGTCGGCATAAAACTGTTCGCTCCTTCCACTCGAGAGACGCACAATATGAACCGTGTAAGCTATTCAATGTCCAGCTATTCAGATCTATGAGTGAATAAAGATGTTTCGAAATATGGAACATTTTTTTTAATTGTGAGGTTCCACTAAATTCATGCAGATCTTCATGAAAGAATCGTCGAGTAGTTTCTAAGTCAAGACAAGGAAAAATCACTATAGTACAATCCAACTAACTATTTTAAACTATATGTACAGTAGAATCTTAGAAAGATGAGCAGCTATAAAACATGCTCGATTAATCTTTTCAAATTGTTCAACTTTTCGAGAGTCAAATTAGAACATACGTATGGTAAGTGCGGAAATATGGCCCACGAGGGTAATATGACCCACCCTTATATTTAATAAAGAGAGTGTAGGGTTAAGCTTACTTTCAAAACACACTTATTAGAATCGGTTCTGCCTGAACCTATCGCCGTTGGCCTGGTGTGAGAAGTCTTCAATATAGGAGTGTAATTGTGTTTTTTCTGTTTTCATTGTAATTTCTTGGTGTGCTTTATTGAGCTTGAGTACAATATGTTGTATGCTCAATGTGTTTACTAGCAGACTCTACAGCCAACGAGCAACAATATTTATGAGTTTTGGTGCAGTTTAACCCAAAAATCATAACCAGGCCATACTTAACACCAGGTACGCCATATTAGCCGCAAGTTTTTTGAAAACACAATATGAGGTTACTTCAGTTTTTTCAGTGCATCTAAAATAAGAATGTTAAAAAAAAAATTAAATAAAAATGTTTGTTACTTAATTGTGAAGGCAAATTGATTTTAATGATTATAAAAAAAAATTCAACATAAATTGATGGTTTTATTTCGAAAAATATATTGGGTTGGCCATATCTGGCAAACTTACTCTATATCCACCAACCAAAAAGGAAAGGTTGTCCATAAAAGGTATAAAAACAGACTTATTTAGAAATTTTTCTTAAAAAAACTACTCTATGGTAGACTGTCGTCCGAAGAATGTATGTCAAAGTTTGTTTAAAGTTCATTTGATTTAATGAAATTGAAATTGACTCTTCAAGACTGTTCAAGTTCAGATTTCCCTGACGAACACTTTCTTTCGAAACCTCTCTTTGCCTTTAATGACCTCATAAGATAAAAGTGGTCGAGTCATTGATGATTTAGACCTCTAATTCAAAAAGAGAAATCTGATTTTAACACACACGATCTCGGGGCCAATTCTGATCACCGAAACGAGCGTTTTTCACCGGCATATGGTAAAGACCGCCGTCTTGAAACCACATACTGGCCTCGTCAATAGCATCCAATTTCGTGATATCGAGAACAAGTTGATAGATAGATAGATAGTTCTTTATTGCGCATAAAACATTTAGAAAGAGATATGATAACTAGTATCTTACATCTGTAAAACTATAATATAACAAAAAAGATGTCAATACTGCTCCGAAGGGAAAATCGAAAATACCCTCCAATTTAATGATCGAGAACCAGTAATAATCATTGCTTTCCCATACAGATCGACTTGTTGTTTCAGGACGTTCCTCATCACCCTCACACATTTTAAGCTGTGGCATTTGAACGACCACCGTGAAGCTTCACTTTGACCAACCCTCCAACCCTCGCCTGCCAAATTTTTCTTTCGTCCAGTGTTACCAAAAATTTACTGCACAAATGGCGGGAAATTCAAATCATGGTATAATTCAGAGACACCCAGACAGTCTTTAAGTCCTTTACAACCAATTTTTTCTTGATGCAATTTGAATAGAAGATATGTTGAATGTGTTCATAAGAATCACTACGTAGAACACTCTGAATTGAATAAGAGAGATTTAAGCGAAACATCTTCAGTAATTGCCCATGCAAGTCAAACATTTTAATGATATGTTTTCAAGAAAAACAAAACAACTCTTGATGGCCCAAGAAAATGATACCGGTTTTTACCATTTGTCGGATTCCCAGAACGTCCTACTCGTCATGAATTCGAGCATAAGAATATTTTGCAATTATAATTGTCTCTCCCGCGTGAAGAAATTTCAAGCTCGTTTCACTCGGCAATTAGCATGCATTTCCATCGGTAATCACCCGCTGAAGATGAAGCTTCAATCTCTCTCTCTCTCTCTCTTCGTCGAATGGAGCCCGATTTAATTCAATTTTAATTAAACGCAAATGCATTATTCGCTTAAATTCCTTTAAAATTTCACCTTAACAACGAAAGCATTTCTGCATTTCTTCTCTCTCTCTCGCTCCGATCTGACTGCAATATTTTACTGCAGCTCCTTCTTGGAATATTGCTCGAACGTGCCTCTGCAGCGCTTCTAAACATTCTTTCACAAGGTTAATGGGCTTGCTCTCGTTCATATTATTTTACGATCTAATTTTAGTTTGCTATTTCTATTGCAATTGTTTTCAGAACCTCGCCTCCTCACAAACACCCACCCCCAGTCCTCACGCCACGTACGTTCAAAGACTGACCCTCACTTATTTTTTTTCCATTTTTTTTTCTTTCCAGGTAAGTGGCAAACTGAAAGTTTTTCACGGAGAGAGCGGTGAATACATTTTTGCTTGTTCTGCAGAACGCAGAAACTTCAGGTAATTGCCTGAAATTGAATATTAAGAGAACAATGAAATCCACGTTTAGACTCTGACGGAGAAACGAGAAAATGCTGGTTCACCTTAAGGCGTCTTTAAATTACAGATGGAATAAGAAGGTTACTCGGGAAAGGATAGCGGCGGCGAACTCTAGTGGTGATGTTATTAAATCTACAAAGAAAGCAGCACCTTTCTGTTTTTTTTCTGCTTCTTTCACTCTTCCTTAACCGTTAACCTTATTATTCAGAGAAAAATAAAACATCTGCCCGCTGAGCAGGTACCCACCCACCCGCCACACAGGATCCACGCGACCACAGGCAGAAACAGGCGCAAAGAGGAAGAAACTTATCTGGAAACGAATTAAGTATTCTGTAGGAGCGATGTTGGCTATTGCCGCGAACACAATCTGGGTGATTGTGTTTGCGCCCTTAGAGGCATTTAACAGACGTGATATATCCACCAGTCTGTTGGGTGGAGAAAAAGAAAATCAGACGCAAGAGTGTCGCATGGCACTCGACTGTACTGCGATGGGAATTAAATAATTGCTTGTATTTTATATTAAGCCCTGAGAATGAACACTTTAATGCACAGCTTGATGCCATGTAATACTTCTGTGGCATGCTGAGACATTCGCGAGCATACCGCTGATGCCGAACGCAATTGCTTTGAAAGAGATGCGATGCAGGAATGGCGATTGTTATGGAGACGGTAGCTTGAATTCTGTCAACCACCGTTATTTTCGTAGCCACTGAAGGGGCTTTTATATGCCGTTTGATGTTTACAAACAAATTGAGTTCCCACAGAATGGTTAACAGAATGGGAATTTCTTTTCCGTATGTTGGTGGTCAAAACACAACCCTGAGACAAGATTGAATTCGCACACAAGATAACAAAGATAAGAGATCAGATTCATGTCATGAGTATTATGACATATCTAAGAGCACCTCCCACACTGGCATACACACCCACTCATCTTATTGTTGCGAATGCACTGTTTTATAATGATTGTTAATTTGTAAAAATTATATTTTTTATTCGTCCATATTTTTTGTGAGTCGCTGTACAGCACACGCACCATCCGCACACTAGTAGCATCTACACATCGCACCATCCGTACACCAGTACCATCTACATCGCACCTTCTGTACACCAGCACCATCCACAAATCGCACCACCCATCATCAAGCAGAACACACCATCCACCAGCAAGAACAATTTGCTGCAGTGAAAGTCGCACCATGCACCCACGGGAGTACTTTCGCGATAAGGCTCACGAGCAAACCCTCAACAGCTCTGGGTAAAGCTTTCTCGGATGTGTGCACTGGTATGTGTGTTAAACCTTCGGTTGATGGTTACTGGTAGTTAACGATAGACGATGGATGATACATCTTGAACACTCAAAATTTGAACGCACTTTACAACTCACCCTGATCTAAATTGTTAATTAATTTCTTCGTTAAGTTAAAGTTACCTGTGTTTTAATTTCTAATCTTCATTTCTCGCCGTCGTCGTTCCTAAGCATGCACTACACCTTCGATAAAGACTCTTTTACTGCTCGGAAATGCACTGAGGTTATTACTGAAGCTTGTAATGTAACTGACGGCAAAGTGAATCGGCTAGCTCAGTACATACAAAACCAAGATCAACTACGAGCGATCCTCTCTGGATAAAAAGAGACAGCGGGAATATTCGAAAATTACTCGAAAAGGCTCGCCATTACATTGGCTCTCTAACATAGAACGTTAAGAAAATGATGGGAGGTAAAAAAGAATTTGTTTTTCGCTGAGATGTTGGTCTAAGGACATTTATCAATTTAACAGTTATGATCAAAAATATTTTTGTATGCCAACAGGTGAGGAATAGTTAAGGCCTTCAGATTAAATCACCCAGATCGTCTTCTGAATATATTTTTTAAGTCATTCCAGATAAGACAGAGCTGGAGATTTTAGGAAACTCTTAACCCCTGGGGCCATTATAGCAGTTTGAGTTTGCTTTTGGCTGGTATCATAGATGGCTAAACTGATGTCACGCACTCTTCTCCAAGCTATCCAAGCTTGTGCTTGACGACTGGAAGGCACAGTTGGTAGAGTGCCTGCCCCTGGTTAGCGGGGTCCCCCGTTCGAAATCCTGTGAAAGCGAAGTTCATACGCTTTTATATGGTTTTCAAACCTTGTCCAGTCACCATTTGCCGTTGGGATTAAATTAACGGCACTAATACTGGATTAGTCGAAAAGTAGTAGTAATCTGACTATTGGTATCACAATGGACCAATATGGTCTAAGTGTGCCCTCATACCTAAAGCTAGAACTCGCATTACTTAACCGCCCTACAGATGCATGGAAAGGTCTCGTTCTCGTCCCTGATGTGGGTAGATAGCTCAAAAATGGACTGCGGTGCCAGAAAGAGAGTCGCCGTGGGACAATTTATTTTAAAACCTTCCAACGGACACATGGTGCCGGGCCAGAGCCGTATCAATTTAAATGAATTTTTATGTAGATGTGTGCCACTCAGAAACCAATTTTTATAAGAAGCAGATGTGTCTTATGAATTTCTTACAACAGAGATGATTTTTGCATATTATTGTGTGATGACCCAGCGGCCAAAAGTATTCCAACAAATCCATCAAATTGTCATCAAATAATCTCGCTTTCTTGGTCTGGATTCGATATTCTGCTTATTCCATTTTTGTGCTGCATCTCTTACACACTGATTAGTTTAGCTTGCTAACGAAAGTAATTTTACAATTGCGTTGATTGTTTTAAAAATAAGTAAAACTGTCAAAATGTGTGTACATACAAAATATAATGGGGTCCAGCCGGATAGCATGTGTAGGTCCGAAGGTGTACGAATTGTACATGCAACCATTCTGCAGTATCCACAATTTTGCCATAACTGCCTACGTTTCAATTTCTCGCTGACACCATGCGCCAAGGCGTCATTTTCATAATTGCAATATTGACTCCCATGCGCCGGGTAAGCATTATTTTGTAATCAAGAATCGTATGAAAAGAGGAAGCAAATAAAATATGGGCGAGTTCGAACAACTAACTCAAGAAATAAAGACGTGTTTAATTTAATTGGTATTGTTCTCTTTCTATCCCCACACCAGCTTTTAGCGAGTGCCTGGGATTTCACGTCGCTTCATTAGAAATATCAGCAAACAACGCTAACAAATGAAATGTGCCTGGCCAGGCCCGGGTGTCCGACGGATGGTTAAGTTGCGTAGGGGCCGACGCACATACGCCACGGCCACCACGTAAGCAATGATCCCAATACAAAATCTGTATCTTACAACCCGATTCCATACTTTTCTGATATTCGAAATTTTGTTCCTCAAATTCTATTCCCTGTTCGTAAGTTACGACTGGATACCGCAATTGGTTGTTGGGGTCACCAGTTGGAATCCTCCCTAACTACTTCTTCCTTTCTTCTTCTTCTTTATTTGGCGCTACAGTCTGGGGTGGACCTGGGCCTCAACCAACAAGCCTCTCCAGCTAGCACGGTCTCTCGCTAGCTGTCTCCAGTGTCGCACGCTAAATTGATTGAGGTCCTTCTCCACCTGGGTGCGCCATCTTAAACGCGGGCGTCCTCTGTTGCGTTGTCCCACGGGTTCGGAGTCGGAGACTCTTCGGGCCGGAGCTGAGTTGTGCATGCGCTCTACATGGCCCAGCCATCTTAGGCCTTGAATCCGTAGACGCCTGGCTAGGCTCATGCCGCTGTACAGCCCGTACAGTTCGTGGTTGAATCTTCTCCTCCAGAAACCGTCAACGCAAACAGGACCAAAGATCGCACACAGAGCTTTTCGCTCGAAGAGACCACGGACTTCCTCATTCGCTTTTGTGATTGTCCATGCCTCCGCACCATAGAGCAGGACTGGGATGATCAAGGTCTTGTATAAAGTCAGCTTGGTCCTTCGAGAGATGGCTCTACTACTCAATTGCCTCTTGAGCCCATAGAAACAGCGGTTGGCAAGAATTACTCTGCGTTTGATCTCGGTACCGATGTTGTTTGTACTGTTTACTGCGGAGCCGAGGTAGACGAAGTCCTTGACTACCTCGAAATTATAGCTGCATATGGTGAAGCACTGTCCAAGACGTCGATGTTGTGTGTCATTTCTCGATGACAGCAAATACTTCGTTTAACCCTCGTTTATCGCTTAGCCCATTTTGGCCGCGTGCGCTTCAGTACCAGCAAACGCCTCATTGACGGCTCACTGTGTTCTGTCACTCACGTCAATGTCATCCGCTAAATGCTAGCATACCAGTTGTACGGAGTTCTGGAAGATCGTGCCTCTAGCGTTGGCGTGTGAGTCCTGCACGATCTTTTCCAGGATGATGTTAAATAAATCACATGACTGCGCGTCGCCTCGTCTAAAACCTTTTTTGACATTGAAGGTCTCGGTGAGTTCGTTACCGACCTTGATGGAGCAACGAGAATTCTCCATCGTCATCCTGCACAACCTGACGAGTGTGGCAGGAATGTGAAATCTACACATGACGTTGTGTAGCTCGTCTCTATGCACGCTGTCCTATGCGGCCTTGAAATCGACGAATATGTGGTGGGTGTCGATCTGCATTTCTTGGGTTTTTTCCAGGATCTGCCGTAGTTTGAAGATTTGGTCGATGGTGGGCTTCCCTGGCCTGAAGCCACACTGATATGGACCAGGGTTTATAAACGGCTTCAGGCGAGTACACAAAACGGCAGAGAAGATCTTGTAGGCGATGTTCAGGAGACTTATCCCTCTATAGTTGGCGCAATCAAAGGGGTCTCCTTTCTTGTGGATCGGGCAAACGATACTGAGGTTCCACTCATCGGGCATGCTTTCCTCCGACCATATCTTATAGATGAGCTGGTGCCCAACCAGATCATCTCCAGGTGTCTTAAAGATTTCAGCGGACAGTCCGTCCGCACCGGCAGCTTTGTCAGACTTCAGTCTTGATATCGCTATCTTGACCTCGTCTAAGTCGGGGGGACGGAATTCGATCAACGTCCATATTGAGTGGAACATTCTGCCTGACAGCGGTATTGGTGTCATCATTGCCGTTTAGCATTCTGCAGAAGTGGTTCTTCCAAATTCTCGAACCTTATATCCACTGGATAACTGTTTCAGCTTCTGGTAAAACTTTCGGACATCGATCCTGTCATAGCACCTCTCCATCTCCTCGATCGCGCGCTTCTCGTGCTCTTTCTTCTTTCTCCTGAGAAGCCGGGTCTCATCTTTCGTCTCTGTTAGTAGAGCTCACGAACAATTCTCGTTGTTCGTTGCAGCGTTAGTTTGTAGGGTTCCAGCCCAGATGCATGTGCCAGCCTACACTCGTTGTCAAACCATGGGTTTTTTCTAGTTTGTGGCGTAAAAGCCAGTGGCCAGTGGCAACATCTGTGATGGCATCTTGACAACGCCTCAAATCTTTTTCTAGATCCTAGCAGACCGTTGCGATTGTAGCTTTCGGACGTCAAACCGTGGTGTTGCATTAATTATGTTATAAAAATATGTGATGTCACGTCGATAGCTTCATTAGAAATATCAGCAACTAACGCTAAAAAATGAAATGTGCCTGGCCAGACCCGGGTGTCCGAGGGATGGTTAAGTTGCGTAGGGGCCGTGACTACCCGATTCCATACTGACAACCCGATTCCACACTTTTCTGATATTCGAAATTTTGTTCCTCAAATTCTATTCCCTGTTCGTAAGTTACGACTGGATACCGCAAATGGTTGTCGGGGTCACCAGTTGGAATTCTCCCTAACTACCCTTCCGATGGTTATAAATTACCTTCCAAGCCCGTTTTCTGCAACTCCAAATTGCGTAGCAATGTAGATAGTGTTCGAATTTAAACCCTTTAAACGACAATTCGAACTGAGTGCGAAAGTCCGTAGCTTTTGCCATGCAAAATCTACAACACGTCTTTCAGGTTTCAACACCGATTGGACCATCCTGTTTGGTTCACATCAAGCCGAGTGGATCACTTTTCGAAGACTTCGGTTCTAAAATTCTCCACATATTGAGGAATATTCATCCCGATTGCAATGAACCGAAGACCGTGTCATTCGTGGAATGCTTGGCCGTGATGACTGGAAGAAAGAGATTCCCTGCAATAAAATGTTTAAAATTAATCAACGAAATACGGAATGTTTGACTGAATTACGATGTCTACTGTATCAAAAGCCTAGTCAGGCGCACGAGACAACTGAGCAGACTACACAACTATGACCCAAAGGATTTGTGAACCCGGTCACGTGTGACAATGCATTCGCGTCTACAAATCCGTATGCACTCTCTTGACTCTCTGGCAATTACCTCATACGTTGCGTGCTCGCGGTTTTTCCGTATCTTGAGTGTGACTTTGTGGAAACCAACCGCGGCATTATGCCTACCCTCGACGCAACCCACTTTTTTTTTGCTCTACCTTTTGTTTTTTCCTTTATTCTACGCTTCAATGACTTCTACCGCGACCGTCTGTTGTTTGTTTTTACCACTCGCAATTATAATTGTCGCGTGGATTTTTTTTACAGTTCTGTGCTTTCAAATTTCTTTTGCATAATGGCGCGACACACTATGTTCGTTTGTCATTAGAATTGTATTAATACGGACTGGTTTCCATATCGAAGTCGGGGAAACTGCGCTCGTTCAAAGGACAAGAGCTTAAGTTGTATGCAAAAGGTTGTAGGATTCGCATCTATCCTTCAGCAACGCAGTTATTCTTATTGTATGCTGTTAAAGCGATATTTTTCAACTTGAATGTTATCGAGTCTAAGTGAAGGAGTCTGATTGCAGCGTTATCAGGAAGCCGCAAAGAAGCTAACTGGTACATGCAGCGAAACTAGAAGCTTACAAGAGCTTTCCGTGGACAAAACTGAAGGCAAGAGACCTCAATTCTCCTCATAATGGCTCATATACAAAATCCTAATTATTATAAATTTTAGAGAGATTTTTGTAAATACCTCAAATTGCGATGATGGACTTGAATTCCGTCCCTTCGATCTAGACGGGAATATCAATACTGAAGTCTGACAAACCTGCCTGTGCAAACGGAAACATCGCCGAAGACCTCAAATCAACGGGGGATGATCTGGTAGGCTGTATGCACCAGCGCATCAGTAAGCTATTGACTGGGAAAGGATGTCTGGGAAAGGGAAAGTACGTCTGACGAGTGGATTCATCGTATCTTTTGCAGAAAGAAAACTCAATTTTGGACCCTTCGACAGCGTCAACTATTGAGGGATGCGTCTCTTAACTCATCCTGCTTGGCTGAAAATCATTATGATCAATTTTGTATGGCCTTATTATGGACGCATTAGGCCACGAAAGTCTACAATCTTTGCCCTGCGGGAGATTATGACAAGGTCTCAACAAGTGCAGGTCGACAATTAGCTAGTAAAAATTCCTACCACTACATTCCTTCTAGACTTGTCAGGTTGTGCAGGATACCGGTAAAGAATTCTAGCTGCTCCACCCAAGTAACCAACGAATTCTTCGAGACGTTCGTGCTTAAAAATGTTCTAGAAAATTGCTCACGTCATCATGGTACTTAATCAACATCGTTCTCGAGAAGATCGTGAGGAATTCACAGGTCAACTGCAAGAGCCCTATCTCCCAGAATTACAAATACACGCATTGAGATGGAAGCAGCTGAAATGGGTGTGACTGTGAAGGATGGGGAAACGAGGCTGTCAGCAGAAAGCTTTGCTTCGCGGACAGCACATCATAATATGCAGCTATGTGCAACTTAGAGTTAGTCAGACACTTCGACTACCTCGGCTCTCTAGTGAAATACTTCAGTGTAATCAGTGCAATATGGAGTCAATTCGACTTTATGCAAGACATTGGTGACACTGCTCGTGTTCTCTGGTTCAGAAGCATATGTGATTCAATCAGTACGAGCTTGACAACGAAGTAAGTTTTCAGAGAAATATGGATCAAGCCCCTTATGAGGAAGGGTTGAAACGCCCAAAGTACCTACGCCATGCAGACCCCTTGCACAACTTGGTTCTGTTGGAGTTTTCCATTCCGAGACAATGGGGCAACATAAGAGCCGACGTCCGGGTCTCATTTGCGCCCGCGCAATTAAGAAGGACCACAATCAGATTGGTGGGCGCAACTAACTGGAGATCGCTCTAGCCTTGGAAGCTTGTTCGCAGACGCCTATGACCACTCCGTTCCGCAGACAAAGATGAAATGGATGCCCAATCGTGTCGAGAATGTTGATGATCTAGGTAATTTGGGAGCATCTTCTTGAAAGTGGGTCGCCTCTGTTTCTCTGCTTCTCCGCCACAGAAGCAAAAATACGCAACTTCCCTCTTGTCTGTCATAATAGTCAACCGCTCTCTCTATCTACCAGAGTTAAGTACCTAGGTTACACTTTAGATCTCAAACTCAGCTGGAAGCTAATCGTAGACGTATACAGCGAGTTAATGATACATGTAAAGGTTTTTACTGTTGTAAGGGTCTCCATTTAAAGTTAATAGTATGAATGCATGCGGCTGCAGTTCGGACGATTCTGACATATGGATCCCCAGTATGGTGGCCGACCTTTTAAGGGAAAAATACAAAGTCATCAGAATCAACAGAATGCAAAGGCAATACTCCCGCTCTGCGATCGACTCCATCAGACGCTCTGACGGCAATGCTACAGAGTCTTCTATCATTCCTAAAAAAAAACACTTTAGCATACAGTGCCATCAGACTCTAGACTGGACTGGGTGCTGGACACCAGGGCCTTTTGGCTATATCACCATCCTAGATCTATATCAACAGATAGACTTGATCTAATAATCGGTTTTGACACTCTAGTAAAAAACTCTAAAGAACGTAACAGCAAAGCGACCAGTTGTGTCCTCTACTTCAATTACAACAATTACAGGAATGCCGAGCTGAGCTAGCGGCATCAAGTGCCCAGTTCAAAGGCTCCCTTATCTCTGTTGCAAGCTAATCGTGACATCGCTGGAGACGCGAAGCCACTTGTTCCGACTAGGCAGGGATCTGCACTTCAGTGGTCGTTCGTGGTGAAATCTGTGTACACCGAGCAATGCCGTAACGATCCCCAGACACAGGGCGTAGGTCCAAGAAGGCTCAAAAACCAGTACCAACTTCAATTACTCGCATAAAAGCCCCGTTACGGCACTGATCCCGGCTACAACGCGTATTCCGACTACAACGAGTATTCCGACTACAACGAGTACTCCGAATTCTTGATGTACATAGTGCAATGTGCCCATTCATTTCGAGCACAAATTAAACAATTTCGTCTTATCACCTACGGTGATCTTGAAAGACTGCCATTTTATTTCTTTACTTCAAACTCAACTCAACCTACCTTAACAATAACAGAATGCTTACGTTACTATCGTGCTCGGGCATGTAGGAAGTGCTGACATTGGGATACGTGAAATACGAGTGCGTTGTGTGAGGTGAGTGTGCTGCCTTTAGATACTGGGAGAGTGCTGGTTGTGTGGCAACGTCTGTGTTGTGTGTGGGGTGAACGTACAGGAAATGCTAGAGGGGCGAAAGGTAGTTGGAATTGGAATGGGTTTAGGAAGTGCAATGTCTTCTAATTACAAACGTTTACACTAATGTCTCATAACTTAAATTATAAGAAAAATTTGGTCAGCAATGGGTAAATAACTCGCTCAATATTTATTTATTTATTAAATTAACTAATTTTTTGAAAGTAGTATTTTATGGGATAAACTATAAAACAACTTTTTATAAATAATAAATAATATTTTAAGTTTAATATGTTTAAAAGTATCAATTTTCATTAAGTTTGTTATAACTTAATTTTTTTAATAAATTATTTATTATATTCTAAATTTTAATTAAGTTTGTTATAACAAAATTTTTTATATAAACTATTTATTATATTTTAAATTTTTATTAAAATATTTATTTAAATATTACAAATAAAGAAATAATGATATAATTAGTATAATTTTAAGTAATTATATGTTTTTAAATGAAAAGTCTAGGTAAAGAATTCAGCAAAAATAATGTTCGCCTGTTTAACAAAAACATGTCATTTAGAAATTAATTTAAAGTCTGACCTGCCTACTGAATTTTTTTTAAATGCATATAAAATAGCATAATCATTATAAGATGTATTTTAATTGAATGAATTTAAAATGAATTTAAATGAATGCTGGAATGAATGGTTGGACGAAATATTAAGAGATTAGAGTTTTATTTTTTAGTCAAAAAGCTAAAATAAATTTAAAAGACGAGAAGACCCTATGAATCTTTCTTTTAAATATCGGGTGATTCATTCATTTTGGTTTTCGAAATGTGAGTGCAATGAATAAGGTACTCGAAGAATTATGAATGTCTTGAAAATCTCGACTGTCCACATTGCCACATTAGCTGGTTCAGATTTCCTTTCTGTAGAGCTCGTCTACTCAGGCGTCGATGCTTCGCCAGTTATCGACGACATACTCTCTGTTGAACAGGTGATCTCTAGCGGCAACCCTCTGATTTGGTCAGTTATCATCGCCAAAGTTGTCACCTCGTAAGAGTCATCTCATTCAATGATCTAATATCGTTTACTTCCAATGTCATCCAAAACTGCTTCCTCAGACCACACCACACGCACGTGCATGAAATCTTCCACAACGACCCCCAGCACATTCAATAAACAATTTACTGCCTTTTCTCCGCCAAGACCGTCCTCATAATTGAAAAAGGAACAGCACAAGAAAGCCGCAAATGACTCATACTTATCCATTATTATTTGCGATTACATTCCGCAGGATAATGAAAATTCATCTTCATCAAGTTTCCCACAGCTGCCTGCGCCGCTGGCAATCCTCCACTATCCAGGCCCGGTCGTCCACATAGATCCCATTCGCGATAGAAGCATAAATATAATAGTTCAGCAAATTTTATGAATTAATACGATTACTGAGTCAGGACGTGCTCTCGGGGCTGACGTTCCATTAAATGGCCATAGAGAAACTGCACACGCCGTTTTCATGTCACATTGTGACAGGCAATGGGCCACATCCACCCGCACGCACACACACAGAGATCCGGCATCACCACCGCAAACGAGATGGAGATTTCACATTTCATCCGCCGCCACAGTCATTATCATTGGCATCGAAGCCTTGGCTCCCCTCACATCTGTACAGCTTTCATTTCTGTCGGCATCCTTCTGCTCCTTCTGCTCCGCTTCTCGCCATCGAGCAACGGCTGAGAGAACGATGGATATGCTGCCATGTATGTGATGAAGTAATTGGCATTCTTTTCAAATCGAATCGTACGTGATTCCACTCGAAATATCTTGCCACACAATGCCGTGGCACGTCCCATAACAAAGTGCGATACCGACTCGACTGTCGAGTCCTCTATCTCATTTCGGAGAGATGCCCCCCGAGCCGGGGGGGCCTTGGGTTTCCTTGCAAGAAGACCGCAGGACTCAAATTGGAATCAACCGTTCCTAGACGCATCAGCAGACACAAAAGACTGACTATCAAATGAGCGTAATTGGCTTGCAGACTGATATGGGCGTTCGGGGGGTTGAGCATGGATACCTGATACGGTTCCTTCTTCGACATGCTCCCTAAATTTTTTTTTTTTCGCTTTTGCGAGTTTTTGATCTTTCATCTGCGAAATTAACTTTGAGACAATTTCTTTTCGAAATTTTTGTTTTCATTCAAAAAAGAGGAGACACGCCAACGATGACGACCGACGTTGTCGAGGATGGAGAAGAAAGAGGTCTTGGGGAACAGAACGCACGTGTAGCCGCGTGTAAGTTCAACGAAGCGAGGGAGCATCTTTTCTTCTTCTTCTTCGTCTTTGGCAAGAATCTCAACTCAGATATTCTTTTACAGTTAACTTGTGCAAATAAATCCCGACTGAGGAACAGGATGAGGGACACACTTCTGTGCACAGAATGCGTGCGTGCTTCTTTTGTGCTTATCAGTTAAAGTGTCTAGAGAATCGTTGAATCGTTTTGAAGCAAAGTCTGGGTAGAGGTAATGACTTGATTTGTTACGCTTGCAGTCTCTTTCATATTCTCCTTCCCACGAGACTTGCAGGAACATGCCAACCCATGTGTTAGAATGGGGACAAGGTGAATGAGTTCTTAAAGAAGTCAGCAATTGATTCAAGAATCGTTGATAAGTTGAAATAATTTTGCATTGCGTTGGCATTTCTTAAATAATTGCTCAGCACATGGAAGGTTGCAATCAAAATCATGAGGAAAATATAAGATTGGTGGAAAGGGTCAGGGAGCCCTGTATTGCACAAGACTCTGGACAGTAGAATACAGCGGTTAAGAACAGGCTGGGCAAAGCTGAGAAGTCTATTCCAGGAATCGAACCTAATGTTAGACGTGGTTATTGTTTTTAGCCCCGCAAGAGAACCGGGAAACTAGAAATTGTTACAGCTTTCGCTTCTGTTTTGCAAAATGTGTTGAATGCGTTTTATTTGGGTCCTTCGATCAATTGTGACTCTTTTTCACAACTTTGCTTTCTTAAAAGTTCCCCTCACATCCAGTTCCTTTCATAGTTGTATTGAGGGTTACGGTGTTCTGTTGCGCTAAGGTGGAACAGATTTGTTCTAGAGTATTCTTTCTAAGCTAAGATTTAGTTCAGGAATGTTTAAAGTACTCTTTCTAAGCCAGTTTTCTTCAGGAATGTGAGAATAAGAGCAGATTCTTGATACTTCAATTCTTCCTCTGATATAAGGTGCTTATCTTGGTCTTTTGTGG
This sequence comes from Eristalis intricaria, assembly GCA_964034865.1. NCBI lineage: Eukaryota > Metazoa > Arthropoda > Insecta > Diptera > Syrphidae > Eristalis > Eristalis intricaria. The sequence goes on from OZ035874.1 coordinate 80,599,009, forward strand.
GCTTGTGTACCTGGAAATCCTAGTACATCCTCTGGAATTTCGTTAAGTTCAACACAGAGTTTCCTGGGACCGTCTTCTGATTCTCCTAGCTTAGTTAGGTGCTCCGTGAGTATGCAGTACCCTGTTAGGATACGGAGGTTGTTCTTGCTCTTCTGCCTGCCTTTCTTGGCCTGCTGCATGCCATGAGTGTTGTTCCAGTATTCTGTCCTGTTCCTCCTGTCTAATTAGCTGAGTTCTTCTCTGAGGACATGGTCTTTTACATCGCAGAATGGTTCGGGGCCTGGAAAAGGTTCTGGTGCACCTACTCCCTATGCCGTTTCTTTACCTTCTATCCCCAGGTGGCCAGGTATATAGCAGAATTTAACTCTGTTGATTCTGATCAACTCTTTAAGCTTCTGTATGCATTCCTACACAAGCTTTGATCTGATGATGTAGGAGTCTAGTGCCAAGAGAGCGAAACGACTGTAGGACATTATTGCTGCGTCGCAAGTTGGTATACTTCCTGTCATAGCATATATTTCTGCTTAAAAGATTTTCAGTGTTCGAAATCCATTGTCCGTGGTTCTCTTTCTTCAACTGTTCTTTTAGCGTACTGTTGCTCAGTCTGCACACTATGGATTCATTGCTCCAGACCTTTTTGGTGCTGACATTAATGGTAAACTGCTTTTGGAAATTGAATTTCCTCACCACGACATGCTTTGCAATGGCCAAGAGCGGATGCTTTTTGACTAGTGCATCGAATTGGCTCGTGATTGTTTTGCTTGCACATTCTGCAACCACTCGATGGAATAGAGTCAGCTCCAATAGCAGATCCATGTTGGGCAGTTAGGCTAGTTTTTATGGCCCCTGTAACAGAAAGGCATGCCAATCTTATAATATTTCGTTAAAAACACGTGTAATATTGTCTTGCAAGGACTCTGGAGTATCGGCTTCGACGAGTTTGATTATCCCGAGTGCCTTCAGGTGTCCCCATGGGAAGACATACCCGACCAATTCCTAGGTCAAGTAGGAGTAGGTGACGCTCACCATTTGTTCATCGTATGCTGTAACACGGCTGGTCCGAAAAAACAGAGGGGATTGTGCAAACCTTAGACTTAGAGCCCCATTCCTTACTTGTGGCAGCTCAATTTGGGAAACTAACTTTCCTCCCCTAAGATTTAGTTTATTTAACGTACTCTAGAGACTTTAAAAAGTCCCTCTCTTTTGGTAATATATACAAATCTACTTATGCTTCTTGAGACATGATTGTCCTAAGGCCATTTTGTATTATCTTGAGTTTGGAAGCTAAGGCTACAGTGAATGAATGACAATGTGTTTAGATTTGGAGGGCAATAACTACATTGGGAAACAGATCTCCTAGGCTTAGGTTAGAAGCTGTTAACTTCCAGTAAAGAAAGACACACATAGGCCAGCATAAGCCCATTGTGTTAGCGCGTGGATCTGTAAATTCCTATTCCTCAAACCTGTTAGTCCTAGCAGATGACTGACTTTTTTGTTGGTATGGTAAGGTATGTGGGCACGCGCAGTAAACCATGCCTTACTTAGGTCCGCTTGAACCCATTGTGTTACCCAGTTTGGGGGGTTGGCGGAATCATCTTTTTTATCCACTCGTCGACCTTCGGGTGTTGTTATTAATCCGAAAGTCCTGATGAACCTGCAAATAGATGTTAAAGAAGTTCCTGTCAGTTCATGTAAATCTCTGGAAGAAGAATTCTGCCAGTGTTTAAGGTCACAATGCAGAGAGAATGGGGCAATGACAAAGAAAGTGAGGAATATGGACTATATCTTCTTCGTCCACGCAGCATATGGTATCCTGGGTGACCCCACTTCTTTTACCATTATATCCCAAATGGTTGTGTGCGGTCAACGCACCCAAAACCATTCGCAGAAGTTTTTTTAATAGATTGTTCGTCGGTTCTTGTGCTGTTATAACCTGACCAAAGCATTCGGGAGGGCCTACAGTTGGATGGGTAGGTCCAGCTATCATCAGCTAGATCCATGATCTTGTCGTCCACATTTTTCTTGACATCAACCAGGGGTAGGTATACTGATATGCAGTTTCAGTGCTCTCTCCTCCCGCAGAAAAAGCAAATTACTTCAACGAATTGGCTGAATTAAATAAAATAATAATAATAATAATATGGGTGGCGCGACAGTTCGAGGTGGACCTGGGCCTAGCTTCACAGCAACCACTCGTGTTGTGAGTGCTATTGTTCTTTCACGAGTGGAAGGGACCTACAGTTTAATGCCGACTCCAAACGGCGAATTTGAGAAGCTTTTTCTAGACAGGCATACTCTTTGAGCATTGTCAGTGACTCGAAAGAGGTGGAGCCGTGAATTATGATAGGTGGTAAATTCGGGTATCGAACCTGGCACCCTCTGCGTAGGAGGCGACGCACTTACCCACTACGCCACGGCGACTAACATAATAGTCCTTGAGTTTGAAACATCCTTCGCGTTGCGCCTCCAATTAGGAGACCGAAAAGAACTCATCAACGACCCGACATCTGTATACGTTAATACAGATGGATAAAAGATGGATAAAGGTACAGGCGCGGGCATTTTCTCCGAAACACTAAATATGCACCATTTGTGTTTCAAGCGGTGGTTCTCGTGGTCAAACAACCGGCTAATATTACCTTTTTAATTGACAGTCAAGCGGGCACCAAAGCTATGACAGCGTTCGAAATCAAGTCCAAGCTGGTCACAAGAGGTCGCGAAGAGCTTAAGGTTCTTGGCAGCACACGTTCACTCTTTGCTGGGTCCCGGGTCACAGGGACATTACCTGATGAACTTGTCAGGATAGGGGCCGAATCCGACCCGCCCGAGGCAATCCCATGTGCAGTAGTTTCATCTTCCTGCGCGTCTCTGCAGCTTCTGCAGAAGTAGTTGTAAGGAAGGACTAGTCTAGAAGCGTGTGTTCTACTGTCGCAATGCCCATTTATAATCCCGATGAGAGTTCTTACATTCGGCAGTATTGTGGAGTGTCCAGAACGGTATAAATTTTAATGTTTGGTGGTGTAAATGCCAAATAATTGTTGACACGAGCCTATTCAATATAACGATCTAGAAGAAACATGTTCATTTCGAAAGAAGGGGCATCTTTCCTTCAAGTTGCTGGCATGGTTGACAAATGTTCGCGTGTGAGAAACTCATATTTTCATCAGCACTTGCTTGCGTTCCCTTCCTACGCATCGGCTGGTTCTCATGTTATCGTATTTCAGTCACATTCAGTCAAGCACATGTACAAGTTTTTTCAATATTAATTAACACGTGTTTTCTGAAAATAAACATACACCTGGAAACGATGGTATATGTGCCGCTGTACGTATTAGATAGTGAGAGCTGCCAAGAGATGAGACAAGTAAAAATAATTACACAGGCAGAAGTGACAGCTGTGGCTGGGTGTATCCATCGCAGGAATACGAACATTGTTTGCTGTAACTTTTCTGCCGACACGCAACTGACAGGATAATTATGTTCTCATTTCCAATGCAGAAATGAAGCAGAACACTCCAATGAAACTGATTGAAGTGGACAAAGGAACGAGTGGTAGGGAGACACATCCACGACTTTAATTTGAAGGGATAGAGGCACTCGAGCGCAATGCGGAACTCAGAAAAGGGTAGATATCCGAGATGCCCTTGTTTGGAAAGGGATACTCGTGAATTTAAGCCGATTCTGGAAAAGAGCAAGACTGATACAAACAAAGATTTATTCGAAGAAAATACTCGTTCTTAGTTTTGATTGAAGACTTGGCGGTTGCTTGTAATTGCCTACATTCGCTTAATTGTAAGCTCTTCGGAATATTTCTGGAAATTTGTGTCAACAATTCTGCAGAATTTACCCAAGATAGGACTGGATTTTTCTTCTCAAATTCATGTATTTTTCAATGTAGCCTCCTTTCAGTGCGTCAGTTACAAGTCATTCCGACATTCTAAAGGCTTCTAAAAATATTCAATTCAAATTCTGTGAAATTGACAGTCGACTTGTTTTATTTATTCCGTCATTTTCGATGGATAGTGGTGTATGCAGGATTCATCCACTGAGTTCTGCTTGAACATTATCGAATTCTGTTTTTGTGGACTTGGGACTAGCTTTTTTTGCAATTTTGCTACGAGTGGTCGCAAGTGAAGTAGATTTACAAATTTACAAACTTCCATTTCTAAAGACCACGGTTTTTAAAAGCTTTTGTTTATGCAGGTAACTTTGTCAGTGATTTGAAAAAGGGTGAAACAGTGAATTATAAAAACTTATCGTTTCGGGGATTAAAATTAGAGTATCAATCAGACAACGTGGCCACTACATCACAGCGCACAATGGTACCTTTTGTATGGGAGAACGGACAAAATTCTCTTAAATGTGAAACATAGTTAAAATGACCTCGTTCCATGGCAAAGAGATTATAGATGTAGCTCTATAAGATCCATCAACAAGATTGAATGATTTAATAAAAAAAAATAAAAAATTGTTGTTTTTGTTCGGATAACCTCTTTTAATCACACCTATCATGTCTAATTAAGTTTTGCAAATTATGTACATATTTATGTTTATAATTTATACTTTACATACAATTTGCACATATTTGTTTTTCAATAAGACTATTTTATATATATTTTATTTTAAATAACCTCAGTCGAACGAAACTTGGTAGATATTAAATTTTTTTTGCTTAGGCCTTAAATTTTTAACCGAGGGATCTCCGATGAGTACGACAAATTCTAACGATTTACAAGTTTATTTTACTTTTTTTTAAGATTTTCTTTTTTTTTAATCCAAAAACAAAGTCCTAGTTGCATTCTCTTTCTGGTGGTTGTGGCGATGTGTGTATGTGCAACGACAACTATGCAACTTAACGTAGCTGCTTGGGTTCGATTCCCGGCCAGTACGACCAGAAATAATTTAATAATCACGGTCTCATCTCTTCCGAGTCACTGATAATAATCAAAGAGTAATACTGGCATAAAAAAGCTTCTCAAGCTTAGCCGTTTGGGGTCGACATAAGTCTCTAGGCCCCTTCCACTCCATCACGCACAAAACGAGTGCTTGCTGAGAAGCTAGGCCATAGGATGTAGCACCGCATATAATATTATTATAGTTGCAATCTTATGTGCCATTACCAGTGTTTCTTGGAGCAGGCCGTATGCAATTATTTCAGAATAGTTAGCTGAATGCTGTTGCCTCCTAAAAATCATAACAAAATGTAGGTTAATGGATTTATTATAGCTGTACCCGGCAAGCGTTGTTATGCATTATATGTTGTAGAGAGTTTTGAAATAAAGAAAAATAATGAAACAAAATTGATACTAATATGGAAATAAAGATTGGAATTGGAAATAAAGCAATACAAAAAAAATTAACACCAAAACGTTATTCACAGACTTTTGAAGATCTCTTTAAGAGCCTATAAATGACACCAAGCAAACACTAATTTTTATATACAAGAAGACCAGATATTGGAAACTTAATAAACTTATTACTTATTAAGAATTAAAGTCTCAAGAAACAGTTGCTCACTTTTCTCCACTTTCTTCCTGGAGATTACTTCATTTTCAAAACTCACATAAGGGTAACCTTAGATCGCTTTATCTAGCATATTCATTGTCATAACTATTACAAATGTTCGGCAAACAAGGAACAGTTATATGCGTATCTATCAAAAATAAATGAAACAACTCCGTATTACAAAACACATTTTTGGTATTTGTTTTGCCTCGGCACCATTGATCGATGGTCATAAGACCAAGACCAACAAGACAAACTCATAATCAGCACATTATAACTTATAATTTATAATTATGTACTGTGTGTTAAACAAAGACAATGGCAAAATATTGTGCTTATCTCTGTCGTCATGATTTCGAAAACAATTCCGTAGGTATGAGAGAAACAACTTACAAATCATTTTTCGAAATTATTTTTTAAGATGTCCCTCTTGGAGAGTGAATTTGGGTTTAATTTGCCTACTCGGGCTTTTCATATTTGCAATAGAGTTATCAATCATCTTGTATAAGCTCACTGGCCCTGGTGCACCTCAGTCAGCTTCGCCACCTCATATATTGCATGCTATCCTCATTATCGCCAATGCCTGTCAATACGATATGTGCTTTAGGTTAGGTTAGTTAGGGGGGCTGCTAGTGCATTCACCAGCGCACTTAGATCATATTGGTCCATTGTGATACCCATAGTCAGACTACTACCACTGATTGAATACTCTAGTGATAGTGCCGTTAATTTGATCCCAACGGCTAATGGTTACTGGACCAGATTTGAAAACTAGATAAAAGCGTATTAACTTCGCTTTAACTGAGATTCGAACCGGGGACCCCGCTAACCAGGGGCAGGCACTCTACCAACTGCACCATCCAGTCAGGATTATTTTCTCACTTTTTTACATTTGAGCATTTACTCGAAATATTCAACACGTTACGACGAAAATTGTTCGGTGCAGGTGTAGGTGTAGGTAGGTGATCCCGTACCTTCTGGAAGGTGTGGTTGACAACAAGGCCGATTGATTGCAATGAAATTTATTTCTACTTTCATCTATATACCTCTACTCCTCTCCTCTCAATCCTCTCATCTTCTGTCCCACATGATCCACTACAAGCTACGCCACTCGTAACTCGGCCTTCGACTCTAACCGATCAGCACATGTCTTAGCGCAACCAGGTGAGATTTTAGACTTGGTCCAACCACATTTTCACGCGTTTGCGAAGCGATCGTTTGTCAAACAGGTTTCGGAAGTGGCATATGGATAAGCGACGCAACTTTGAAACGATGCAAATTGAGGTTTCGATCTACATCTCTATTATAACGTTTAAGGCAAATTTTAAATCTGGTAATACATTTTAAAATTCGTCTACGCCTGGCTACGTCTACTGATTCAACGCCTAAGACGGCTACGCCAAGCGGAGCGCATGGACAACACTGCTCCGGCCCGGTGAGTCTTCAACTTCAAACCAGTAAGACAACGCAATGGATCACGCTCACGAAACCGATGCCTCATGTAAGAGGATAAGGAGCTTAACCAACCTTGTGTGCGAAATTGGAAGTAGCTGGCTAAAGAGAATGCCAGCTGGAGAGGTTTATTAGCTGAGGCCCAGGTCCACCCTGGAACTTAGTGGCAGTAGAGGAAGAAGACGAACTTGATTTAGGCATGCTATTTTCACGTACACGACGCCATCACTTTACAAATTGACGTAGTCCATTAAAATCGTATGGCAGCTGAACAGTCTAAACTTTGAACATAAAAATCGCTTTTCCTGTCAAATAGATTGAACCCGTCACATCGTACAATAAGTGGACGTAGTTCATTTTGTTGCATTAATTAATGATTCCAATAAATTTGTCTGTTCATCACTCTAGCTCATGCCACGACCATAGCTTCCAAACAGAGTATATCTTCTCGAAGGTCACCAAAAGATGAAACACTTACACCAGTCCATTATGTGCGAGCAAACGTCTTGGATATTTGCTAGTCATCATCATACCCATTTGGGGCGGCAGATAGGAAACCTTTTACTCCCTCCGGCTGGAAGTTCGTTAAATAAATATTGATTTCAGTTGCAGATACACAAATTAGATATCCCATCTCGATTCTTTGATATCCATGTCAAATCACAATCAGCGCAGTGGAAGCAGCCAAAGTGAATCCCTCAAAGATGGGAACATTTTTCAGAGAACCCGCCTCTCTCCAATTTTTTATTTCTCGGAAAAAAAACCAGAATGTACAATCAAATCCACCCGCTGTGCCAATTTTGAATGGAATATATAAATAATTAGGCTGAACAAATAAACCTCAAACACGAGCTCAGGCATGAGCACATGTTTACCCAGGAATAATATTTGGAGCTGCACCCTGCGGCCCAGCTTGTCTCGCATTCATGTGATATTGAGCGAAAGAATTATTGAAGAGGGTTTTAAAACAAAAAAAAAAAACCAGCGAGTCCAACAACAACTGCACGGAGAACAACGTTTTATGTGGTAATTAATATTTTATGACCCATAATGAAGAGTCGAATGAAAAAAGAGAAGAGAAAAAAAGCTGAAATGAAATTTACGACGGAAAAGGACCGTCAGGCTAAACTGACGACGACACCATACTGGTGAAGGACGGAGTAAATCCTCCGCCTTAGGGGATGAGGATTGTCCCCTCCCCCCTTTGTGTGCGGGTATACCTTGGAACGTGGACATTTTTTTGCTCCAATTGACAGCACCTGCCCGTGCTGTGAGTATTGCGATTTTATTGTTCTCCCGAAGAGGACACGACTTTATGATTTATTTTGCCCCAATATAGCCTTCAGTTTGGGGAGGAGGTGGGGATCTCACCACCCACTCTAGGAAGGGACAGCGCAGCCAGAGTGGTTGGGTAGTTCATTTTGAATATAATACGGACTGGCGTCGTAAAACGAACCATTAATGCCATCGTTTCACCGTTCGTGATCGGAATGTTGGGCCATTTCGCATGGTTTGCATATGATGGCTCCGGATGATGCCGCAATGAATCCACATCACATCATGCTCCATCAGGAATTATCATATAATAAAGGGACGGACAATGATTAGATGACTGCTGTGGAATTAGTCGCAATACGATAGTAGGAATTGCGTTTTCGGGTGGGGTGACTGTTCGTTCTCAAGGGTTGTTAACATTTGGGCATGTACCCCACGCGACTGTGTGGTCGGTCGGTAGTCGTGTTGGAAGTTCAAAATTATTCCAAGCACGGTATACAGTATTTTGAATTTTTGTGGTAAGACTGGTCATGCTCGCAATGGCGTCCACTCTTTGTGCGAAGTGATGTGTGTGTGCTTAGAAGAAATTCTCTTGCATGAGTGTGGCGGAGGCAAATAGACAAAAGTCAATCGTGCCAAATGACGAACCTGGACTGGATCTGGACGTCCGCAGCCCTGCTGAGTATCACATCCTTCGTCGGATATCGAAACATATCTGCGACTTCCCGTAGCTCAACGCTTGTAGGTCATATACGTTGCATGCCATATTTTTGATTAAAGTGAGCAAGGAAAATAAACATGACTCAACTTCAAATCAACCTTTGGACGGATTGAGTAGACGGCACGGCAGAGCGTTTGTCGAACCGAAAGAAGGAGAGGGTGTCAGGTTCGATACCCGATTTTACGACCTTTCATAATTCACGGCTCAACCTCTTTCCAGTCACTGACAATGCTCAAAGAGTATTTTTGTCCAGAAAACGCTTCTCAATTTTGCAGTCCGGAGTCGGCATTAAACTGTAGATCCCCTCCAATCGTGGAAGAATAATAGCACGCACAACACGAGTGGTTGCTGGGAAGGTAGGCCCTGGCCCTCTACGGGCTGTTGCGCCACCCATATTATTATTATTTTAAATTATAATACTGTCCTTTACGTTTCATGTGTTATATCGCAGATAAATAATTGTTTATATCAATTTTGTATTTTACTTCAAAACGAGTTTTTTTTTTCTTGTGGAAAGCGGTGGTTCGAGTTATCGAAGATCGGCTGTATTTGTCGGCATTAGTGCGTTCTCACACCGACATGCTGCGCTTTTAACTACCGAAAGTGCTGTAATAATAGACAAACTCAGCCAGATTCCTTACCTAAACATTCCAGACTAAGCTTCCATGACAATTTGAAATGGAAACAGATAAGTGGCTCCTCTCAAGCATTCATAACTCCGAAGGGCCGCAGGAAAAACATATCCCAGAAATTCATAACTCGCCACATAATGCCAATATGAATGAATCTTAAAGGTCAGACTTTGCATAAGGCCAAATCGCCAATATTGTAGACATCAATTCACGCAAAAAAGCGCGTTCTTTGATACCACCCTTAACACCTTATTATGCTCGCCGCACGTGGCCCAATAACAACAACCCCCATCCGCGAATGTGGGCCTCAAATGGCCCTCATTAAAACCATTTCAGGATAAATACAAAACAAAATCGCCTTTCCGAAGACTTTCCTTTGTGCGATTAAAACTTAATTCCCTTGACAGCGGAAAAAAACAATCGCTACCTTAATCCGAAGGCACATTTTCGGGCGAGATTCCGACATAAAGAGGCAAAAGCCGAGCCGAAAAAAAGAAAATAAACAAATAAACCCGTCCAGACCTCGTTGATCCAGCACGCACATTCCAACGTCGAAATCGTTGATGTCAGCCGTGCGCACGATGCGAGGACCGTCGCGAAGCGGGACCTTGTTGACAATCAGCGCATTTGATCCCAAACACATGCTGAATGTCACCCAGTCCACGCTCCAGTCAGTGCATTGAAGTTTAAACATTTATAACCGCACCTCTCGAAGTGTGGTGGAACAGCACACCCAGCAACCAGACGACTGTATCGGCGGAGCGGCGCGACAGCATCACTGCTGGTAGCGTCAATTCACGCCATGTCGTACACTTGGCCGGGAGTCATTCATCTAACTAATCATTAGGTTTGTCAAGTGACAGCGGCAATAAAGCAAAACTTTTATGGATTATACTACCCACAGGAGGGGTGCAAACACACGTACGGCACATGATGGCTGGCTGCGTCGACAGCGATTATCGGAAGAGGATGCGGCTGCGAGCAGGAGCTGGCAGCAGGAGAAGAGGACCAGATGAGCATCAGTCATTTCCCCACTTTTTTCTTCGTCCCAGTCTGAAGGGTGGCCGGCTATTTTTATACCGGGAACGCAATGAAATTTCCTCATTAATCATCGTCGCCATCAAAATTATGCCGTCGAAAGATGCTGGGAATTTCGTCAGAAGCACACCGAAAAACTTCTGACGAAGAGCTCTGCTCAATGAGCGCATGTATGTGAGTGCGTGTTGCGTGGTGCTATCATAAATCTTAGCAGGACATTTTTAATGGTCTACGTCACGAAATAAAATAAATTACGAGGGGAAGTTTATTGCACGATGCTTGGTGGTGGCTGATGGCTGGTTTCTGGTGACTGGTGGCTGGTGTCATTCGGTCTTGCCGCACCACTCGTCCATGGCTCCCTTCGCCGCGCATTGATTCGAGAGAAGAGCTGCTTTCCCGCACTAGCACTTCAGTTGGGTGGCTTCGGCTACCCCGACTAAAACGATGATGACTATGATGAAGACGATGCGACGCGGCAGCCTGATACTTTGCCAGAGGACGAGACAAGCACGCTGAAGAGTACGATTTCTGGATTTTCATAATTGCAAGAACTAAGAGATTCAGAGATACCATCCGTTCCTTATAGTTCGTCTCTCCCTCTATCCCAGTCTCTCGCAGTCACAGTGCGACGGCGGCGGCGGCTCTCCTCTTGGATTATAATTAATTGCATGCCCTGGGATTATTTTTATCCAGTCAGGCGGTCCCTCTAATTATTTTTCTCAGAGCTACGCGACATATTTGTTGCCAAGAACCGCAGATGGAGTGCTATGAAATCATTCGTTTCGTTTGAGATGGTTTTCAAGTGAAACACTCCGTCCGCAGAGGGGCTGGGACGGAAGAGCGGATTAATGATGTCAACTTGCAACGACTTTTGGTGGCAATCTACTTTAATGGCTTGCAACCGATTCTGATAATCAGGGCGTTTTCTGTGTGACATGGTTATTCCCCGGCGGCCGGAATGTGTGCGAAGTGGATTTGGATTCGCTGGAAAAAAAGTTCGTATTTCGTTTGCGTTCGAATTGAGTACAAGTGCGCTTTGAGATGCGAGTAATGATGGCTTTTATGTTCGCTGAACCGTGATTAAACTGATAGTTGTTTCAGATGCCGGCGAACATGCTGAATCGATTTCAGGAACGCTTTGACAAACGAGGTTGATAAACAAGCCAGTGGCCATCAGCTTGGGCTTCTTCTTGGTAGTGACCAACAATTCCATTTTGCGCATTATTCACAAATCCTCTGTGTTTCGATTTTACATGACGATTGCTGTCTTTAGTCGGAAGTGATCTTTGAAAAGTAACATTTCCTCTGAACTCCTGTGAAAGCTTTGAAATTTTAAATTTTGGAACCTGAAATGACTATGTTTTTAAGTAGAAATGAAGTATCACAGAGATAGCCGACTTCACAGCTGATTGCCCCCTAGTCCATCGACGAATTTGAGTGCCTTTTTGATAGATATTCATTAATTTTTGACGGTTATTCACGAAATAACGCAAATGCCGTCCTCTGATTGGTCAATTTGTTTTAAGAACACGTTATAAAAAACAGTTGTCGAGCATCTCTGTAATACTTCATTTCTGTTTGAAGGCAAGATAAGGCACTAACTTCAATTTTCAAACTAGATTCTGATTAATAACTAATTACACGTGAGCACGTAACACATTCGTAAGTACGTGCCAATTCACTCAAATCTCTGTGATCACATGAGTGTCGTAAACATCCAGAAATGTACGTGAATATACAACCGTTCACTTACTTTTCTGTGTATTAAACCGGTAATCAGCATATTTGATTGCAAGCTAGTAGGGGTAACATATGAATATTGTCAACTCTTAAGACGAACTTGCAGTCTGATGGAACATTTTAAATTCACGTGTAATTCGATTCACGTATAATTAAGCCACAGACTACGTGTCATGTACTGTTGCAAGAAAGTGCTTACATCATGCACATCATCATCACGATACAATAAAAAATCATCTTGAGTTCAAGGTAGTTGCCTCTAAGGTACTAGGAAAACAAACAAATTAGAGTGCCATGTCTTCCTTTAAGGCGTTGAGTTTTGGACTGCATTAAATTAGTCAATGCATCATTTGTCTTTTCTGATAATTTTTTGGTTTATGATCCATTTCGATTTATGCGATATGGAAAACAACGTCTCTATATCCGAAGAAAACCTACAATCTGAAGACACCATGGGGCACAATTGTGCCCTACAACAGTGTAAAATGATAGCTGCTAAGGTGTTTAGTGTTACATTTTTGACATATCAAGCGTGATGTGTGACATACAGTCAGTGCAAAAAGTCTGCGTCCAAAGCACGAAACTTTCATTGAAATGAAAAAACGAACAAATCGATCAAACAAATTAAATCTTTTTTATTGAGTTAATTTAAGACAGTAGTAATTATAATAATAATAACTATATAGGTGGCGCTACAGCCCGTAGAGGGCCAGGGCCTAGCTTCTCAGTAGCCACTCGTGTTGTGCGTGCTATTGTTCTCTCACGCGTGGAAGGGACCTACAGTTTAATGCCGACTCCGAGCGGCGTAGTTGAGAAGCTTTTTCTAGACAGAAATAGTCTTTATGATATTTGCTAAATTCCGTGAATTATGATATTTGCTAAATTCAGTTATAAAACCTGCCACCCTCTGCGTATTAGTTGACACACCAACCCACTGCGACACGGCGATCCGGTTTATTTGAGTAAAAACATTCTCATGCGAATTCCCAATATGCGTCATTTTCGTTCCTTATTACCAGCAAGCACCACGCCATCAAAAAATCACTTACACCCTAATAGAAAAAGTAAAGATCCTTAATTTCGCAGAATCACAGAATAAGTGCACACTGTGATGCATAGAAAAAATTGGCGTTGGAAAACCGTGCTGACCGGCTTCTTTTTTTTATTGCACTGGTGCGAATGACAAACCTACGGTTTTAGACCAATGATGGAAGAAGATCGATACGTTGACACATCAATGGTTCGCCATAGCTCGTGAATAAGGAATCGCTATTTCTGGACAATTCATTCAAAAGAAAGCCAAATACTTTGAAAAACAGAACAGAACAGAACGATATCTGAGGAAGTTGCCAATGAGAATCAAAAAACAGTTGCTGAATGGACTAGTGGAATTGGCTCAATAATTATTGACATAAGATGCCAAGGATATTTTTAATGCGTAGGGGACTTGGTTGTAGTATAAAGGTATCCCTATGAAGAAAATGCATTTAAGATTTGAATTCTGTTCAAAGGGGTAATGTTTCAATGGTAGATTAACGAATTTTCAGTATTTGAACCTGCTTGCGGTTGGCACACTGGTTGTCATTGGAAAATCCGCACACCCAACCTTACTTACTGACTTATCAGGCTGACGACCCACATAAGGTCCGAGCCTGGGCAATAGCTGCTATCTATTCCTGTAGGTCCTGCATGCTGCTTCCAGTCATCAGGACCAAGCTGTCTTGCTCCTTTATAGAGATTCGGTTTTCCTCTCCTTCTCGAACCAGGATGCACGGATTCTAAGACCATCTTAGCTGGAGCATTGTTATCCATGCGCTCGATGTTGAAGGATGTCCGGACTACATCCACATCCTGGTACAGCTCGTAGAGTACGCGGTTGTGTCTTCTCCACCATTCGCCACCCTCGCAGACGGGACCATATATCCGACGCACATTTTTTGTCTCGAAACCACCAAGAGTCAGCTCCACAGCTTTGCTTATCGTCCAGCTTTCGGCTCCATATAGCAGGACTGGCAAAATAAGGGTTTTTTAGAGCATGACGTTAGTTCTTCGAGTCAGGAATTTCGATGAAAGTTGTTTTGACAAACCGAAGTATCACCGGTTGCCAAAGTCGGTTCTACGTTGGATCTCCACAGTGATGTCGTTTGTGGAGTTTACGTTTACATCGAAATTGTATCGATTGTAATATTTTGTCGTAGGTGGTGTGTGAATTGACGATTTTTTGGTCAACAGCATATACTTTGTTTTATCCGAATTGACTTTAAGACCAACTCGCTTCGCCTCTTCTTTAATTGCCGTAAAGGCTTTCACTACGGCACGTTGGGAACGTAAGACGATGTAGATGTCGTCTGCATATCCCAACAGTTGGACTGACTTGTAGAAGATAGTGCCCACCCTGTTTACAGCTGCCCGCCGCACTAAATTCTCCAGTACCAAATTGAAGGGATCACACGACATCGCACCTCCTTGTCGAAATGCGAGCGACTTCAAAAAATATCGATCAGTGAAATGGATTTCTATTAAGGAAAATTGAAAGACAACTCTGATAATGACGGCATGTTAAACTGCTTTAACATCAAAATGAGAAAATTGCAGAAGAAGATCTTGTCTTCTCTGGATAATGCTAGTTCGCATCCTCATCTCACTTTAACTACTACATACTACTTTCGATTCACATTTAAAAAAAATACAAACGAACGTAACGTCAAAAGTAAAAGATTTGTAAAAAGTATACAAAGGAAGCATCTACAAATATAAAGGGTGTTCCTACTTCAATGGTTAACAACAGACTGAAGGTACATAGTGTTTGCGAAACATAGAGTCAGTAGATGGTAGTGAATTCGCATTTTGGTACCACTCGCGTTGTCTCACAGACGACGTTAAGCAACACCACTTTGATATTTTGCCCAGCAAACACCATATCCATTTGTTAAGCAAGATTACGAAACTCTCAGTTTGCAACCACTCGATTCATGAGACAAAGATGGCGACCAGTTCAAAATGCGACATCCAGCTTCCAGTTCATCCAGTTCAAAATGCAACACCAAGGAGAGCCATCTTCGCAGCGACGCTCTTAAACTAGAGCACTTGGAATTCTACTGCCTTTTAGAAAAATAAATGGCATAGTCGTGCCAAGAATACAAGTCTCTTAGTTTATACCACTTGATTTGTTAGACTAAAATTACGACCAGTTTAAAATGCAACCTACTAGTTGATCATGTATTTCTGATCACATGTGTCAAAGTGAGTGGTACTGTTGGCCTGAGACTATGTGAAATCTTATTAGACGTTCATTTCTAACAAATGGCATAATCTCGCCAGTAAGATGGTTCCTTAAATTCACATAATTTAAGTCGCTGAGAAAAATGGCGACCAATCTTAAATGAAACCTCTTACTGAACATTGTTTCCTTGGTTAAATGCGTTAAAATGAAGGGCGCTGCAGAACTAAGGCTACGTTGACTAGTATTTTGCTCGCTGATAAAAAATGGCATCATATTTGCAAACATATGGAACTTCGAGTTTGTAGCACCAACTTCACTGAGAATAGACGGTGATGGATTTAAAATGCGACCATAAAGTGGATCATCACACGTGTCAAAGTAAAGGGCATCGCCGACCTGAGGCTAAGTTAAGTCTTATTCTCCCATCCGGTGCTCTAAGGAACTCACGAAATGTCATGAATTCATTGGAGTTTGCTTGATTGTCCAAAATGCTTTCTTCACCTTTGACACCTTCGCTCAAACTCATCGAATTTTAGAATTTTTTTGTTGGTCCTTGTTCTGGTTTTGTCTAAACTATATCCAGGGCATCATCAGGAAATTATTAGGCACAAGTTCAAAACCACCTTATTGCTCAAATGGATAACCTTACTAATTTAGGATAACTTTCTGTGCCATTTATGTGGTAAATGCCATTATTTGAACAACTGCAGCCTTAAACTTTCCCCAGAAACGATACAAAACTTACCATCTATGGTAATCCTTGATCTTCTCAAATTTTGTTGTTTTTTATTATTCCTCTTATACACTCTCTCATGAGGTAAAGACCTCTGAACGCGTTGCTGTCCACTTAAGAGAGTTTTCACTGTATTGCTATGAGTTTCGAAAACCATCTGAATTAATAAGTGTTGGTTCATCACACCAAATCAGCCATGAATTGTGTTCAAACAACTTCACCACCCATGATTTGATCTATGTTACCAGTAGCTACCTTTTGTCACAAGTTATTACTTCCACCAAAGATAACGAGTTGGCAACTTTTCCACCAACGCCCTACTCTATCTCCATAACTGTCACAAACTACTAAACTAGTTTCATATATTTATCGTCTCATTCATCATTCCAGTCGAAGATTTGGTCCCTTTCCAGATCGAAATAAATATCCTTACACAAATGATTTAGTAATCTTGTCGGATTACAACTCCTGTTTTTGACATTATTTTGAAACACATAACTTCCAGCAGCAATTCACTGTCTCCCCACAAGTGATAACAATTCGAAGAGAAGAAACATCAAGGTCCCCAGCAACGAGGAGAGTGATTTGCCAAAATGTATCCTCATCAAATACCCTCGTTGCGTGTTAAAGTTTTATGAGTACTCCAGGCAACCCTCCCACTGACATTGTTTTGAAATCATTACGCAGCAAATACGAGTACACACAGCACATTTACAATAAAGATGATTATCACCACTGACACACTGGCACGCTCAGCCCACTCATCCTCTCCGCAAAACTGCTGGCTGGTTCTTCATCTCCCCCACCCTGGCTGGCTCTTATGATATATAACAAGTCATTTCCATACTTCAAAGTGTTGGTGGTGATGGTGGGCTGTCTTAAACATTCCAATTAAACTAATTAGCCCAACAGAAAGCGTGTTCTCCTTCTGGGCCCATCCTCCTTCGCTCTCCCACCCACTTGAACTTCTTCAACTCCTCTCCACTGAAGGTGGCTGCAGGGAAAAGAAAGCAAAAACAACACACACACAAAAAAAAACCAACTTTGCAAATAAAACATTTCCAATTCTAAGTAAGAGCGAATCAAGCGAACACCCGGACTTTGCCGCCCCGTCACAACCGCTGGCTCCCATTAAACGGGTCACCTACACATCAGACCCGAAAAGCCCATCAACCATGCCTCCCATCGCCCCATCCACCGCCCACAAATAACGAATAACAGAAATTATATGGATGAAAAACTTTTCGACATAACAATAAAGTTTGAACAAAACGTGAGCAGAATTGGAAATGTGGGAAAACTTTTCATTTCCAAATGATACACTCCTTGGGAGTCGCAGTCGCTGTCGGTGTTAGAGTCCCTTCTCTACCGCACCGTCAAAGCCAGGGACTGCTGTTGCCTTGCCACCACCACATCCAGTTAGCCTTGCCTAACTGACAGCGTTTGGGGTGTGCCAACGACCACACCACACCACTCGCATCGGCGGCTTCTCTAACTACTTAACTGCGTTTAATATTTGAGAAGGAGCAGAACTTTAGTTTCTCCACAATAGTAGTTCATGGGTTGTGTTAGGGCACCAGCCAAACATATCTGTTCCAACCGCCAACCATCATCGCTTCACCATTTTGCCACTTCACCACTTCACCACTTCACCACCTAAAGAAGCCACCGAAATTATTGTCTTCACAGCGAGGACAGATTAGAGGAGCTGGCATGTATACCGCAGTGCTTCCATTAGGCAAATATCTCCCTGGGCCCCAAGAGGGATGTGCAAGCGAGGGGCGGAAACCCCAGAGGGGACGCAACAAGAAAATTCATATTTTTCTCAGCTAGGAACGTGTTTTCGGGTCTTTTTTTTCGCTTTCGCTTTCGCTTTCTTCTCGAAGATCCTTTTTAATTAGGATTAGAAAAGTCTGAATGAGAAATGAAAGAACCAAATCTCTAAAAGGGATATTTCCGAAATTAAAAAGTTGGAAACCAACAAACAACCTTTGCAGCCGAAGCCATGGGGCTGGGAGCCGTCGTCGTGGGGTGGCATCTGGGTAGTCAGGAAAAAGTTTCGGTGTTCGTCGATGGTACGTGTTGCAGGGAGGGTTCCAAATTTAATTTCGAAGAAAGGAGACAGGGAGCACCTACAGTATCCCATAAGCCGGGGGATATCTCTGGGAGGGGATCTCGTGAAAGGGCTGACTTTGTTTGCAGTTTTGAAGTTTTCCGTAATTTTTTTCCTTTCGATTCAGAATAGGTCTTTGCTGATAGCTGGGCTCAATAGAGGCACCGCAATAAACAGAAAAAAGGGCGAAGCAAATGATGGTGTAGGCAGCTATAATGACGCTCCCTCCGACCACCCGCTGACCTTAACCCACCTGAGAGTCAATCAGAAATAGCGCGTCGGAAGAGATAAAGCCAGGCATTGAAATGTTTGTTAAGCTCGAGTTCAAGGTGGAGATTCGGGTGTTGTCCAACGACGAATAATGCCACAACATGGCCGCTCCGGACATCCCTGCACTTAACCAATCAGATAAGCCGCCACCAGTGGCATTCAAAGCAATTCGGTCGGCCATTGAAAATGTACTTCAATGAGTTCTTTGATTCGCCTTGGTTCCATGGCTTGAGTATGTCGAGACGTTTTTATGAGCATCTCCTCTTATGTGCAATGGCGCCAGTATCTCCTCGGTGACTCAACTATACCACTCCGCTACTGTTCTGTGGACTGTGGATGGTTGCTGTAGTTTCTGCAATCAATTAATCTAATTGCTTCGTCGGATAGCTCTGAGCATTCAAAGCTCTTGAATATTGTCGTTCAAATGGTTCATTGAAGTGACCCAATAGTGAAGTCAGTTGGAGTCGCTTTTAGTTTGCATGGACTTGCACTTATTAATTACCGCAATGGGAAAGAGTTTTAGGATGTTCTGTTGCTGATTTTACAACTGTGCTTAGTTGGTTTCTCTGTCAAATCGAAAGCATCGCCCCATATATCAAGAGGAAATAGTAAGAAGTGTTTAAGAAAACCGATTACGTTTTCAGTTTAATTCTTAGCAAATAATCTGAGGTAAGCGATGGAAAACGGCAACTGTTAAAATTACTTCCCACAAATGGTTATTGTTTCGGTAAATCTGTTCATCCCATCCGACAAGAGGTGTTAGCCTAAGGTGGATGGCCATGCAGAAAGCATGTTCATGGACAATTGAGACAACAATATACATAGTAACTATTTTCATATCAATATGTAGTGAGTTAAAGCCCCCATACACACAACAATTGTGTGCACACATATGTCGGTGTGCTAAAATGTGTCCTGTGTGTCGGCTAGTCCGTGCACCAATTTCTCAGTGTACCACACTGATTTGACTAAAATGAAAATACTTTCATTTCTGTGTCGGAGTTCCCAGAAGGGTGATGTGTGTAGGCTTGTCCGTGTACTTTCATACAAAATATCAGTCGAAATCCGATCGTTTATGAATGATGACGTCTGGTACTGTAAAGAGAAAAGAGGGACTTTTGAATTTTTCTTGGTATCCGACCGATTTTGTGATTCTGGGCTACAAGTTGCATACAGGTCCCATAAACAGAACATTATTGGTGCGCTGTTCCGTCGTCATCAAAGCTCAATGAAGGACTAATGTGTACAAATTTGTGTGGTGTGTGTGGCGGAAAGCGACACTTGTGTGCACACTTGTGCACACAGACATCAATATCCATCACAGAAACAGGATCAGGGATTGGATGGATTCCGCCGACCTAGAACTAGCTGACCATAAGACTGAGGCTATCTTAATAACCAGCCGAAAGACTGTGGAATACGAGAACTTCCGGGTTGGTTCACAGATAATTCGTTCGAAGGAGGCTTTAAATAAAAAGGTAATTCTCGACAACCGACTGAACTTTGAAACTCACGTCGAGTACTGGAGCAAGAAAGCAGCAAGAATGCAGACAGCGATCTCCGGAACGCTGCCCAACAATGGAGGACCTGTATATGCGAGATGGATCCTGCTTTCCACAGTGGTAAGTTCAATCCTTCTTCACGCTGCACCAGTATAGGCGGATGCCCTGGCGACCACGGAGGCAGCAAGGAAGCTTCCGGCAACATACAGGCTCTGCGCCATAAGAACAATCAGCGGGTTCTGAACAATTTCTTATGAAGCAGCCTGCCGCATTGCGGGTATGGTCCCGATCGACATTCCCGCCACCGAAATGCAAAGGATCTACATAAGGAGATCTGCAAATCACGCGGAAACTAGCTCAAGATGGCTGAAGAACGAAGAAAGGGCAACATCCATGGCACAGTAGCAAGCCAGATGGGACACCACAACCATAAGCAGATGGACACATAAATTGATACCCAGAATAGAGGACTGGGCAACGAGAGCTCACGGCAACTATCACCTCACGCAGTTCTTGTCGGGCCATGGGGGTTACCTGAAATGCCTCCACAGATTCAGTCACGACAGCTCACCCACTTATGCAGAATGCGTAGGCAAAGATGAAGAGGGAGAGTGCGCAATATTCCATTTCAGACACTTTGCCGTGGCGAGAGGAAGTCTACCAACTTCCGAACTCCTAGTTAGCCATATAATAGAGTCAGCTGACAAATGGCTGGTGACCTGCTCTTTTATAACGAGCGTGGATCGATCAAGCTAAGTAGGCTCGAAAGAGAAAAAAAAAGCTTGGCATAAAATTGGCAAATATAAATCATATGGTGTAATATGCTAACCAGCCTCGCGAAAGTAATACCCAACGGCAGTTTCGCGGGGAGAGTGGTAGAGGTGTGCAGAGGTGTTTTAAGACGTTGGCGTGAGGAAAAAGGATAATAATGTCCCGAG
This sequence comes from Eristalis intricaria, assembly GCA_964034865.1. Classification (NCBI taxonomy): domain Eukaryota; kingdom Metazoa; phylum Arthropoda; class Insecta; order Diptera; family Syrphidae; genus Eristalis; species Eristalis intricaria. Next base: position 80,620,151 of record OZ035874.1, read on the forward strand.
AATCGTTCGTGCTGGTAGCAAGGTTACCAGTATCTTGAAGAAGGTTCCCCATCCATTGGCGCAAACCATAATAAAGCAAAGAAAGCATTAACTGTAAATTCAAGGAAATAATGCACACTAAAAATAACCAAAGACTGCAACCAAATATTCAACTTTAGTGACTCATCATGCCATGAACAATCGCTCCTGTTAAGTAATTTCACTCGTGTTAGAATTGGCCGTTATCAGAGATAAGATTTGCGACAAAATGGGCTTTTAACTTCAGCTTGTTTGACTTTTGGCCTAAGGGACGATTTATGGTCATAGCTGGACTTAAATCGGATTTTTTTTTTTTTTTTTGATATTATTCTAAAACTTTAAAATCATTTTTGGGTTCGAAACGTCTTCTTTTTCTCCTTTTTGTAAAAGTGGGATACAAAAGTTTTGATCTATTTGAGGATTTACTTATGATCAGTAATATACAGAGGGGCTATTGACATTTTTGATGAAGTATTGAAAAACATCAGCTCAGCAACTGATGATTCAAAAAAAATGTTCAACGTGCCGCCGCTGTTTTACCGTGGAACCAGGCAAGACAAGGAGTTGAACATTTCCTCTATGTCATTGGGTTAGCGCTTACATAAGCTTAGCTACGGTTCGAATGTGTGGGACAACGCAATGTGCTCGCCAACACGACTGTGTCTAAAGTGAGGCAAAGATATGAAGAAGGTCCTCAACCAATACAGCTCTGATGCCTTCGTTTAGTACTTGTATCTCTAGTGCATTAAGGTATCGCCACCGTTGTTGGACCGCACCTCAAGCCGTGTGCTCGTCGGATTGATCACAGGACACTGCCCCATCGGAGAAATGCTCCGAAAATGGAATGCGGAATCCAGCGATCTCTGCCGGATCTGCGGCGAAGAGGCAGAGATCGAAACGATCCAACATCTGCTTTGCCACTGCCCAGCTCTCCAGAACCGGGGCCTAGCTTCGCTGGGCCAAGATTCTTCGTAGAGACCGCGGGCCTAGCAAATGCGGTTATATAGGATCTTATAAGATTTGCACAGGGTGGTTCAAGCCATCACATGACACGGGACAGGTTTATTCAGAATGTGCACTCCACAGATGATGGGATTCACAATGGGCCTTAAGGCCTCCGAGTGGAAGTGACCATCACAATCCCCTTCTTTAACCTTACCTAACTTAAGGTGTTGCCACCAAGGAGGTGGAGTAATGATGATGACTTGCAGTAGCATCGCAACCAGTTGGCGTCTTTAGCCAAGGTTCAATTAAACCGTCAACTCATACAGCTTTAAACTGTCCTTTATCATTCAAGTGAGTTTGTGACGACGATCAATTTAGTGATAATTTCAAATATCCTTCAAGGTTAAAATTAGGGTGTCCATGCTGTTCCTTTTGGGATGGATGGTAGCCTGTTAGCCGGCTTAGCCTCAATGATAGCTACTGTCGCTGATCTGTTAGAAGCTCGTTTTCGTTGTCAAGTTCTGCTGGCTTAGCAGACTTACGGCGTAATGTTGGACGGGGATGGTGTTGCTCGGGTTCCTGATTGCCTCAATATGATGGTTGCTGATGTCTTGGAGCTGCTTTATGAGTAGTGTCACCACGCAGTGTTACAAGGGATTGACTCAAGCTTCGTCGTACAACTTCTAGTTATTGTGGTGCTTCCGACTGTCTATATCGAAGGTGAGATCGGTACATATTCGCAGTATTTTTCCTTCCAAAAAATTGCGAGCTTTTCCAGGGTGGTCTTGAATGTGGTTTGGCATATTGGGAAGTTTCAGCCTTGACCTCTTAGTTAATCCATTTTGTTTACGCATACAGGGATAGAAGCAGTGGAAGCTAAGTTGCCTTAAGGATATATTTCGAATAGCACTAGAATCTCAACATTTCCGTGAACTACTTGTGTCTGTTCCTATACCGTTGGGTAGCACTAGTCTTGATGCTCCGACATCTGGCTACTGATGGGAGTCCACCTCAGGATGATCTCCATAAGCACATGAGTGCCGATTTCTCAGCAGTTACTCGGATACTAGTTTTGTACTTCTTGGCTGTATCGATTTCGGTCATTCGCGTGGATTAAGTAAAACAAATGCGCTATTGAGCTGACATTCACTCATGCTCATACAATTAAGCCACATGTGCGATAGTGAAGTACCTGCTGTGTCAGACCTACTTCTGCCGTTCCGCTTTATATTCTTTGCTTGGGTTATTACAGGTTATACTGTCCACTGTTCGACATATCAGTTAATTATTTTCTTGCTCTTTAGTAGCTTTAGCATATTACAGCTTCATTCATTGCAACAGTAGCAATTGCTAAGGCAATTACTTCCTTCTCGCATATGTGGCTTAATTGTATGAGCATGAGTGTATGTAAGCCATTCAACTGCAAATAAACAGAATTTGTCTGCCTCGTAATTGGTGTAGAGCATCGGTTCGAGTAACAACCTTTGTCCAACTTTCGCTTCAAGTAAAGTCTCGTCGATAGCTCGAGTGAAGGAATGCCACAACACTGAACAAATGAAACATCCTCCTCCTGTTGGCGTTGTGTTGGAGAATAACGTGACTACTTCTGCTTTCTTAATAAGACTAGATGGGGCTGTTGGTTAAATATCTACCCTTAGTTAGTAGGGTCCCCGGTTCGAATCCCAGTGACAGCAAAGTCTATACGCTTTTATCTGGTTTTTAAATCTGGTCCAGACACCATTTGCCGTTGGTATCAAAGTAGGGGCAATATCACTGGAGTGGTCTGTCAGTGGCAGTAGTCTGATAGTGTCATAATGTACCAACATGATATAAGTGTGTTGGGAGCTTCACTAGCAGCTCATCCTGCTCACCTACCTACTGCTTTCTAATCAGTCCAGCACAAGGTCTACTTATTGTTTAATGAACTTCTTGAATGAGGATTCGCTTTATAAAGCAGATACTTGCTAGTTCAAGTAAGAAACTGTGTGATGTTAAGCCAGTGAATTGTGCTGATTCGGTCTCCACTTCGAATTTCTACTCAATAAAATGCTTCGCGATTTAAAGCCATCTTTCAAGTGTCAATCACATTAAGTCCCCAAGCCAGACAGTTTGTTTTTATTTGCCAATATGCCGATGGATTAATACGAGCATGTGGCTATTTGAACTTCTCATGTAGAAACTTTGAGAAAATTGTATCGCTCCCCAGACACACGCATGACTACAAACACCGCAAACAAGTTGAAGCGTATAGCGTATGTTCACCCAGCCAGAGAACTTATTAAAATCATCAGTCTTTGCCCAGATCAATCGTGGTCCCACACAGCCAGTGCAGAAGTTTGCCCCGACCACAGGTTTTAATACATCCAACCGCAGCAGTTAGATATTTCATCCCAGCATCCAGTCCTATCCCATTTCGGGCAGCAAACTTCAAATCTACTCCCAGCAGCAGATACCACATAAAAGATAGGAGAGCCTCATGTATCCACGGCATGGCGGCGGCAGAGGGACTCCCCAAGCTCTTATCTCCCCCAAAATATAGGGCAATTAATAGAAAACCAATGTTGTGCAAAAAACAATCACCCAACACAGTAACAATACACTGGCACTAAGAAAACCAAAAAGGAACACAGGAAAACAAAAACAGCAAGGGAACTGAAAATACTTAAGTAAAAGCAAACACAATATCCGCTCTCTAGAACAATACGCAGTATCACATGCGAACGCGGCTGGGGATTGGGGAGTTCGCTGCTGTGTATCAAAATGAGAACGCAGTACAACGCCTTCCAAGTGGAGAGGGGGCGGCGGCGTCGGCGGTGGTGAAAAAAAAAGAACAGAGATTGGCATCCTTCTTCGATATCCAGTTGCGCCGGCATTGTCCGCAGACAATAGGCCAAAACTAAATATTGTTTTACCGAAGAATACAAGAAACAGTGAAAAAGAAACTACTCTGGAAGTCGGAACGCCTTACAAAAGGACCCACCGGCACCAGCACACCACCAGCAGTCCCACCCAACCCCAATCTCTGCAAACGCACGGCATCCGAGAAATTAATATCCCTCCGCAAGCTGCTTGCTGCGAACGTACACAATCGATGCCCCTTTTCGGGGATGTCCTGGAATTTACACATTAGGATACACAACGGAATTCTTTTCCGGTAATTATTTACGGTGGCGGTTGCTTCCGAAACTCTTTATGCTTACATGAAACGGAATTCGATAGACTACAACTCCCACCCCACCCACTTGCGTTCGTATAACAATGCTCGACTATCGATTAATAACCTACAGAGTGCCTTGAATCCTGTTTTGCTGTCTGTCTTTCATTGTTCTTCCCATTCTCCCTCTTTCCCGCACTGCTCCTCATCCTGGCACTGTGTGATAAATGACAAAACTGAGTTGTCTTGCGGAGACATTCAATTCGAAAGACAAGCCCCCCTCCCTCCACAGAGATGTACACATGATCGTGGGGCAGGTGGTGTCCGTGCGGAGGAGTAAAGGGAGTAAAGTGCGAATTGTTTTCTCTTCCGAAAAAAAAAGACACCACCACCACCTACAGACATTTGCACATGCATGAAGTGAAGCAAACAAAGGATATTCTCTATTCAATTGAAATGAGAACAAGGACAATGGCTGGGAAAAAAAGAGTGAAAGAGTGTAGCATCTGCACACACCTTTCTATAGAATTTGTTAAAATATCCTCACAGTCCATTAGTGTACTCCAACTACTGGGACAAGCCGTCGAAAAAAAAAGCGAGAAGAGAAGAAGATACGCAAGCATACGACCAGGAGACCAAGCGAGCCCACGAGCGAATGAAGGAGACGCTGGTGTCCTTGTGATATTGGCCAACATCATCATCATCGTTCTCATCATCCCCAGCTGGAGGTGTGTGCATGTTTGCTATCTACTTAATGAATGCAATAGAGGGGACTTTCAAAGTAGGTTTTAAGGACACATTCTTCCATTTTTATTTTCCCAGCTCCTCTTTGCGGTGTGGGAGAGGCGAGGTGATGATAGCCGCCTGTTTGCTCACATTTTTTTCTGCCCCTCACTCGGGATAGTGGCAGGAGGGAACACAAGTGTATCTAGGATACCAGTTAAGCAAGAAAGAAAAGCCTTTGTTTAGGTTGCTCTGTGGCAGTTCTCATATCTTACCTTTTCATCTTGAGACTGTGTGTTGCCATGGTGAATAACTCATCGATGGCAGGCGCTGGCAAGTAAGTCTATTAAACAGTGCTCCTTCCACGTATCCTGTCTGCGCTGTGATTCGGTATTGTGATTTATGATGATGGGCTCAGAAGGGTTGGCTGGATAAATAATTACAGGCCAACGGATGTGGGCAGGGCGACGCGTTCTCATGTGAGTGAGAGTGAATTGCAAGGCAAAACAATGAGCCGGCTTGTGGCTTGGTTTTGTGGTGTCTACAACGGCTGGATTATAATTTAAGGGATGTGGTTGGATGTTGGATGTTGGATCTTCGATATAGGCGGGCTGTGTGGTTTCTGAGAGAATGGTTGTTCCCCTTGTCTGTATGAAGGGGGCGCTAGCGATGGAAATTTAATGGAATGGAAGTAATTCCCTACATTTTATAATTTGCCTGACCTTTAGGCAACGTTGCTAAATGAATGCTCGAGTGTTCATATATGGAAGTCGGGAAGTGCCTACAAGTCAAGAAGTCCCATCGTTACCCGATGAACTAAAAGAAATATGTGCCTTTAATCCAGGATTTAATTCCCGTTGCTGACGACTTACGAAAGTGGGATTTATTATTTGTACTTTCATAGGGTAAAGGCACTAGTGGTCGGCTGCCTAACTCTTTTTCACTTTGATCTTGTCCAGTTACTAGAGTATTTTATGAAAAAAAGTTCTAAAAATGTTATTGAATGCGGGAACAGAGACTTAATAGATAAATAACGAATTTTCAATTTAGCACGTACTGGTTCTACACGTACACATACTTGCTCTAGAGGTTGGCCATAACATTTTAGTGGTCAGCATCAAAAGCTCCAGTGGTCGATCGGGCCGAATCAATCAATAAATGAAACACATTCAATGATAAAACATAAGAGTATATTCATAAGCAACACATTAAATAATCCACACATATTTATTTTTGATAACTTCTTCTTCTTCTACTTCTTTATTTGGCGCTGTAGTCCGGGGTGGACATGGGCCTCAACCAACACGCCGGTCTCTGGCTAGCTGTCTCCAGTGTCGCACGCCAAGTTGGTTTAGATCATTCTCCACCTGGCTGCGCCTTCTGTTCCGTGGGTCCTCTGTTACGTTGTTCCACGGGTTCGTCGAAGATTCTTCGGGCCGGAGCTGAGTTGTCCATGGCTTAGCCATCTTAGGCGTTGGATCCGAAGACGCCTGACTAGACTCATGTTGCTGTACACCCCGTACAGTTCGTGGTTGAATCTTCTCCTCCAGAAACCGTCAACGCAAACAGGACCAAAGATCGCACGCAGAACTTATCTCTCGAAGAGACCAAGGGCTTCCTCATCCGCTTTTGAGATTGTCCATGCCAGTACAGCAGGACTGGGATGATCAAGGTCTTGTATAAAGTCAGCTTGGTCCTTCGAGAGATGGCTCTACTACTCAATTGTCTCTTGAGCCCATAGAAACATTGGTTGGCAAGAGTTACTCTGCGTTTGATCTCGGTACTGATGTTGTTTGTACTGTTTACTGCGGAGCCGAGGTAGATGAAGTCCTTGACTACCTCGAAGTTATAGCTGCCCTTTGTGACACTCTGACCAAAACGTCGTTGTTGTGTGTCCTTTCTTGATGACAGCATATACTTCGTTTTTGCCTCATTCACCGCTAGACCCATTTTAGCCGCTTCCGCCTCAAAGCCAGCAAACGCCTCATTGACGGCTCGCTGTTTTCGACCAATCACATCAATGTCATCCGTGTATGCACTTCTGGAAGATCATGCCTCTAGTGTTGGCATGTGTGTCTTGCCCGATCTTCTCCAGGATGATTTTAAAGAAATCACATGACAGCGCGTTGCCTTGTTTAAAACTTTTTTTGACATTGAAGGTCCCGGTGAGTTCGTTACCGACCTTGATGGAGCAGCGAGAATTCTCCATCGTCATCCTGCACAACCTGACGAGTTTGGCAGGAATGTTAAAACTAGACATGGCGTTGCATAGCTCGTCCCTATGCACGCTGTCGTATGCTGCCTTGAAATCGACAAAAAGGTGGTGGGGGTCGATCTGCATCGCTTGGGTCTTGGCCTGTTGCCAGGCCATTCAAATAAAAGGCTCGAATTTTTTCTAGACTATTGTCCTTAGACTCTTCGATATCCTTGAGCTAGGAGGTTCCGAGAGGCACCTGGGGACTGGCGTGGGAGCTGTTTCCATTTTCGCCGTGGCGTAGTGGGTACGTACGTCGACTCCTATGCAGAGGATGCCAGGTTCGATACCCGAATTTACCACCTTTCATCATTCACGGCTCCATCTCTTTCGAGTCACTGGAAATGCTCAAGGAGTATTTCCTGTCTAGAAAAAGCTTCTCAAATTCGCCGTTCGGAGTCGGCATTAAACTGTAGGTCCCTTCCACGCGTGATAGAACAATAGCACGCACAACACAAGCGGTTGCTGAGAAGCTAGGCCCAGGTCCACCTCGAACTGTCGTGCCACATATATTATTATTATTAGAAGCTTTTGCCACTCCCGTGTTCTAGACCATTACTCCTCTTGCGCTGTTCGTTTTTCGTTGCAGCGCCTTTTGGTCGGGTTTCTTGACTTGGAAGTCGTAGATAGCCTAGTGTGGCTTCAGCCACCTCTTTCAATGCCGAGCTGCAGTGCAACCACATATCGTTGGCTTTAATATTCGACGTAGGCATACTGGAGTTCTCTTCATAGACTCTGGAAATTTCTGCTGTGCTCAGGCGTCAAATGTCAAAGCTTCTCTTAGTTGGCTGGTGTAGCTTTCTGACATTGGACAGTCGAGTTCTCAATCTTGCTGCTACGAGGAAATGGTCAGATTTCACGTTCAACCCATACCCGCATGCCTTTCGTCAATGAGCCCATGGTCGATTTGGTTGGGAGTCCGACCTTTCGGAGATCGCCTGGTTGCTGTGTGGATTCTTTTGCGAGGGAACCTCGTGCTGCTTATAATCATAATACGTTCTGTCGCAAGGACTGTGAGTCGGAAGCCGTAATCTGTTTTCCTGCTTTGGAGGTTGTGCCTTCCAATCATTCTGCCAAAATTGTTTTCCTTACCGATTTTGACATCCTATTCCAGACAGGCTATGTACGTATCGTCCAACAGGTCGTAGGGGTCCCATTCGAGAGAATCTGCAGCCCATTCGACAGTAACGTGAGCACGTATGAGGGTGATCACTCAAAGTGCAGAATCTGTCTTTCAACTATCTAGACGCCTTCTACACGGTTAAGGGCTCAATGAGCTAAACACGTTGGTCTAAGTGAGCGGCGTCGGCAAGGTCAATGAGGCACTCACACATAACCTTGATCAAAAATCTCACTCCGTCGCCACGCAACATGCAACCAGTCACATGCACCCGACTGTACGGACATGTACTCTCACCTCACTATTGTCGTCATAACCATTTTTCGCTCGCGTGACCTCAACCAGCGGCCACAGACAATCATCGGTGCAAGTGACCCCTTGTATTTGCCAACACATCGCGTGAACAGTTCGACTGGCCTTGCAATATTTACAGACCCCTTCGGGCCACCTCTTAAATGTCATCCAATTAAGGTCTCTTTGCCGCAACCGACCAGCCACCTGCTTGTCACGCAAATTAACGAGCTTAATGAAGCATATTTCGTTCCGTCTTTGTTAAATAATTAAAATTCCATTAAAAAGATTCTCATCTGCATTGCACATTTTGCCCACCCCCTCCGCCCACACATCTACACACATAAACGCTCACAGAGAGAAAGAGAGTGAGAGAGAATCTGAGTTGAACTTAAGTCTCTGGAGGTATTTTGCGCCGTGAGCGTTGCGTCGTCCGTCGAACATCGACGTCAAGTCGTGTGTAGGTGGCTATGTCACCCGCATTCACCCCTCAGCGCGTCTGCCGTTTTCTGATTAAAATCAATCCCTTTGTGCCGTGCGATACGCAACCCAATACACTTCACTCTCCCCGGGGCGTACACTCTGAAGTGCATCACATCACACCAGCGATGTGTGGGCGGTGTCGGGGGTCTGATTAAAACTTCTTGCGAATAAGGGAGCTCTGTTCTAGCTCAGCGGTCCCATTCTCAATTCCCCGGCTTCGTCGTTCGGGTGGATGCATGCATTCTCTGGTTGGAAACTCTTGCTTCGTCGAAATCTGAAATTCCGGGGCGATGTTATGAAAATTATCTTCAATGGGAGTTGGTTTCGTGGCATGGCCGTGGTGGTGCTGAATCCTAATTATTCCCCGTAGTTCGTGAACTTGCCCTTAACCACCACCATACAAGCGGGGTCTGGTATCCAACGGATACTAATTAATGCGCATATCAGACTCACACACACTCACGTACACTCGCTTTCCATCGCCGTCGCCGCTGTCTGCCCTGGAAACTTATCTGCTCAACAGTCGATTACTATTCGAAGCCCGAACCATGGCAGATGATTACTTTCGGGGCCAGCGTCGACAGCATCATCGTCGCCACCACCGCCGCTTCCAAAAATAGACAAAAATATGAGTTCGCCCAAATGGCTGAGTATTGGTGCCGCTTTGATTGCACTTCATCGCTGTTGCTGCGCTGCCATCGCCGACGCCATCACGAACGCCAGTCAGTATCGGTGGCTGCCATGGCAGAATGTTTCTCCAGCGAATAATTACGGGTCATTGTAGGGACACACGGCAAAGTGCACGACTATCTGTGGATCCTCATCATCGTCGCCGGTTCGCTAGATGCGAACAAAACGCTGATTTCGTTCTCGGTTAGTGTTAAGTTCAGCTACATACAAGAACACAAAAGAAAAAAAGAAGAAGGAATCAAACAAAAAAAATATACGCATACTGGTGCCAGAGGAAGGGATTTGCATTTTAATTAGACCCGCTGGGGGTGGTGTGAGGGTGGCAGCGGATGATGGTGCGGGCGGAGATGTGGGCGTTTACACATTCTTTTGTATCATTTCACTTTTCTTTCATTTTTTTGTTGGTTCTTTTCGTCTTTTTTTCGGGCGACGAAATGCGCGAGCGAGTGAGGGGTTATTTCATTTAAATCCCGCCGGCTTCCGCAGTTGTGTTGCCGAAGTCTGGTGACGCCATTGTATTCGTATTTAACGCGCGGCGGTGTGGTGGTGGTGGCAGATAGTTAATGGCCCATTCTGGTGGCAGTTACTTTCCCGGTCTTGTTTAAAAATTTTAAATAAATTCGCTGCTCGCGTGCTGATGTGTGTACGGTTTTTTTTTCGTTCAGTGTTTCTGCGTTCTTTGGTGATCCCCGTGTAGATGCAGAGCTAAAGTGTAAATTTGTGGGAATTTCATTGCAGTTTCCGTTTTTTTTTTTTTTTTGCGTTGCGGTACTCATTGTCTTTCGGTTATACTTTTACTTTGTGCCCGTGTTGCAAGCCCTTAATGGAATGAATTGCAGTTAATTAGGGTTTTGCGGTGTTGGTTTGTTTGAACAAAAAACAAGAAATTTCACGCTGAAAAATTCTCCCCCATCGGTGTGTTGTACGTTTGAAAAGCATAGCTGACAGGTAACGAACCCCACGTTTGATAGCCAATCTGAAAATCCTCCCCGAGTGCTCATCATAATGGAATACTTGTTAAAATAGAATTGAATGCAGTGGTTTTCAATTTCACGTTTTTGCTGGTTGTTGTTTTTCGTGGAAAGCGCTGACTCACTCAGTGTGAGTGTGGCGGGAGATTGTTGCATGTTCGGAGGGAGATTTCACTCGGCAGAGTGGTGGGTGGGTGAAAGTGAAAGAACAATGGATACGAGCGAGATTAAGTTACGTTGAAATTGTTCAGAGGAGGTGCATTTAAATTTTTCCTGCAAATTTGCCGGATTCAGCTGAAAGTCAAATGTGCGGTCGGGGCTTGAGTATAATTTGTTGGATGAGTTTCAAATAACAGATTTGCAATGGAATTATGGCAAGTAAAGGTTTTTAAGGGCGTTAATTATGGAACTGAAACCCAAGTGCATGGGAGAACAAAAGTTTGACTTCCAAGCTTAATGAAATTAAATTCTCGCAATCAACTCAATTTTACTGGAAATAAAGTGAACGTATTTACTTGCGCTGGATTGGGTATTTGTTTACCGAAGTTTTGCCAACGAACTTGTTGGCTCTGTGAATGTAGTTTATTGAGTGCCACACAATTGGCCCACTCCACTCAAATTCATTTCGAATAATTGCAGAACACTGACTAGTCTTGGATTTGACGGCAATATTCCAAGAATTAGACCAAAAGGATAAAGATATTTTTAAATAGCTCTGTAATTATTTGAAAAATAATAAAGAGTATTGAATACTCTATTATTTCTTAAGCGTTTGATATATTTTTTAATTGTAAGAAACACAAATTGAAGAAGTGTAAAGTGTGTTTGTGGGTCGGCGTGGCGTAGTGGGTTAGTGCATCGACTCCTACGCAGAGGGTGACAGGTTTGATACTCGAATTTATGACCTTTCTTAATTCATGGCTCCACCTCTTTCGAGTCATTGACAATGCCCAAAGAGTAATAACTGCCAAGAAAAAGATTCTCAAACTTGGCCGCTCGGAGTCGGCATAAAACTGGGACCTACAGTTCCATTCTTGAAAGAGCAATATCACGCACAAGACGAGTGGTTGCTGTTTAAGCTAGGAGCAGGACCGTCTCGAATTATCGTGCCACCCATTAAAGTCTGTTTAATTTTTATTTCAGTTATGTATCTACATACAATCTTAGACAGTAAAATAACACTTCATTTAAAATTTCTCATTGTGTGTGAACCTTCCGTCCACACGCTAAGGTGTCAGGACGTTTCGTGTCTCATTTCATTATACGTTGCAAACACTCTAGTGCTTGCTTCCGACGTGGTATCATCGTAAATCTTAAGAGAAATAAAATTTGTAAAGCAAAATTAACTTTAAGAATTTCTGGTGCAGCCACAAGTTGATACATCATCTACTATTTAATGATTAATTCATGTTGATCGTGTTGATTAGCGCTCTTGAACTTACTCAGAGTAATTTCCATTTCGACAATTACCCGGGTGTCCGGGTAGCCGTTGAATTCGTGTAATACCAAAGTCCAGGGGTACCCGTCACTGTCGACTACCGGGCTTACATCATAACAAAAACCTAATTGAATCCAAAAATTAATAGTGTTAATTAACGTGTGGGTTGCCGTGGCGTAGTGGGTAAGTGTGTCGACTCCTACGCAGAGGGTGCCAGGTTCGATACCCGAATTTACCGCCTTTGATAATTCACGGCTCCACCTCTTTCGAGTCACTGACAATGTTCAAAGAGTAGTCCTGTCTAGAAAAAGCCTCCTCAACTTCGCCTTTCGGAGTCGGTATGTCCCCTCCACTCGTGAAAGAACAATAGCGAGTTATTACTGAGAAGCTAGGCCCAGGTCCGCCTCGGACTGTAGCGCCACCCATATTATTATTAATTAACCGTTAGATGATTAATACAAGTCGCGATGAAAAAAGTGAAAAAGTACCTACTGGAGTGCTTACCAGAAGTAATAGAAGAGTAATGACTTTGAATTCAAGTAAGTAGCAGATTAATTTCCATCTAAATTGAAGGTTAGCTGGAATATTTCGGGTGCCGACAACCATGCGGATACCCGATAATTTGATATCCGATTAACGCCAGAAAATGCCGATACCCGGGTTGGTTTCCGAGTATGTTAGTATCAAGAGCTTTAGTGCTGATCACGAGACAGTTTGTGTGTTTTTGAGTTCATATGTATACACATTTTTTTTTTTCATCATCAAAACATAATTAATAAGCATGATTAAGCATGATAATAAAAGCATGATTTCAAACTCACACTACACAATAGTATTTTAACAAACATGTAGATGCTGCTCTGGCCAGGGCCCGAGGCGCTTTTGCCCTTACAAAGAGACTGTTTTACAACAGCCAACTCGATGCGAGGGTGAAGGTTATCTGCTACATGGCCCTCATTCGGCCAATGCTCACCTCTGGCTGTCCCGTGTGGTTCAACGTGAGTGCAAGCTTGATGGAAAAGATTCGGTTGTTTTAGAGGGCTTGTCTTAGGGCTTGCCTTCGCCTTTATCGAACTCCAGAGTGCCGGTACATAAAATTCTATTCCAATGAGGTTTTATACAACAGGGCAAACCTGATAAGAGTAGACAATTTCCTGGTGAAGTTGACTCGAGGTCATACTGCTAGAGCGATGTACTCGTCCAATAACTTGATCTCAGGGACTTACTACCCCAATCCAGAATACCGCGAAAAGGTACGCCACAGTGGCTTCGTTCCCCCAGAAGCTTTTCTCCATTTAGATAAGCACGGCCTGTTACAAGATATGAATGCGGTAGCGCTCATTTTTCACATAGCCAGATCAATTGTGGATGGGCGACTCAACCACGACCGTTCTGTCGCACAACGAGCTGAGGAAGGTCTCCTCCGGTTCAGTAGGGCGGTATCCAGCCGAGACATTCGGGATGTTGCTAGGCAGCACCAAAATTTCTGGTGGCTGGGGAACGAGGGAACTCCAGCGTCGAACCCTTTAGACCCGGGGTAGAGAGGGTAGGGCGTTTCCCCTTATGGGGCGCAGTCGGTCTCTGTCTTGCAGCGGATTAGATGGAAATCTATCAGCCGCACCTATGGCCGACTTATATATCTTAAGTTAGTTTTTTAAGTTGTATATAACTAAATAAAAATAAAAAAAAAGAAGCAAGAATGTACATGTGTATACATGACGATACATTGTGTATATTAAGGATATATGCGTATACACATGTGTATAGGGGTACAGGCAGGTGTATATGCATGTATACGTAGGTTAGCTTAAGTTAGTTTGTAAGTTTTATTTTAATGTAGATTGTAAGTTAGCTAGTAAATTTTAATATAAACCGTTCAGTCATTAAATTTTTAAAAGTTTTCTTAATAGTAAGTCGTCCTTTTTAAATTCTCATTTATATTTTACTCCGTAAGATTAGGTCGAAAGACAGAATAAACTTAAGTTTAGCTTAGAGTGTCCGCCTAGGGCCAGTAAGTTAGAAGTAGTAACAATGTACGTACAACTAGTTTTAGGCATATTATAGTATATAAGTTGTTATTAATTCCACAATAAAAATGAATTTAAAATGAAATGAATGACGAAACAGTTTGAAGCTGCCCATATGGACTGCTTGTCAGATTCGGGTCATGGCGGGTATTTCGCCTAAAAAACAGGAAAAAAAAAACAAATCCCCGCTTATGAGATAACTTGTGAAGCGAGCGGTACTCTCAAGGTAGCTGACGAATAAATTGTGTGGCAGAAGGGTACCACCCAAATCACAAGTATTGAATAAGAATGTAAAAGCACTCATCTCTCTCGAAGGAGTTTCTTTCATTCCAATACATTTCTATAACTTCAAGCTAGTAACGAAGAATGGTTAGCAATCAGATTGTACAACATTGCACAACGGCATTGAAGAACACGGGAATGTAAACACAATTACTTTCTTTTTAACATGTAGCAATTCACGTATGAGCTATTAAATTAAGAACTCGCAGCCTTTTGATCAACACTCGTACAGAAGTGAAGCTATTAGCGCAAAATTGGCGTAATCCACAAATTACGAAAGTTACCAAAATAACAGGTTTTTAGGCAATCATAGCCTTCTAGGGACAATCAGCATAATTAAAATGCGAGACTTTTGAGATGATAGCGTCAATTGCAGTGGCATTGTTAATCAAAAGGCTGCGAGTTCTTACTTCTTGGTTTACAAGTTCTTACATGAATTACTCTCAGCTTTTCTTTCTTAAATCACAGATAATGAGATACTCAGATGAATCATTCATGTGGGAAGAAGTGTTCCACATCTATAAAATTGAATGTTTGTTTCTTTGTCAGTCTGTGAACCATACCAACCTTTTGAGACAAGTGCCGACATACTGTTGCTCCACACACCATTGAATTTGGATTGTTCCCTCTAGCTCCACAAGTCTCTTCAATGATGACAGTGTGGCACATGTCCACGTGAGTTTTAAGCTCAAATCATCATCATGATGCCTATTAAAACTCCAATTGGGCCTTCTTCGCCGTGTTGATTTACAATCCGGTGTCGACCTGGAGCTGACAAGTCCCTTCAGCGAGCTGTCTTCCGTTTTCCACATCATGTCACTCATATGCGTCAGCTCAACTGATGGCGTCATCTGTTGCCTTGTCCCACTGACTCCTCGATCTTCCCGAAGCAAATTTCCCTAGAAGAGCGTGAAAGTTTACGACTCCAGACCTCAGTTTCACATACCTAAAATATGATTTGCCCTCGAAAGCTTCTTGGGAAATAAGAAGCGGTTGTTGGTCAAGTTATACGTTTCTTTCGCATCTATTATACATCTCGAAAAATAAAAACTAATAAGCTATCACATGCCTTAATGCGGTCGACTGTAAGCAGAGACGGCTAGTGATTCTGCTAATAGGCTCATAAAATCCCCCAAATTGAGTTCACATACTCGGTGGCACTTAAATTAGTCTAAGAGAGTTATGCTAAGAATATGCACAAATGTGGTCAAACGACCGGAATATGTCGCTTCTAAAACTCGTTTTATGGGCGAACAGCTTTTGGTCATAAAACGATTAATGACAGAAGGACCGTAACGAAGGATATCAAATGTATTAATGCCCCCGGAATGTGTGTGTGCGTAGGGTACTCGTAAGAACGACGGCAATTGCTGTGTATACAAAATCAGCCATCACTCCATTCATCAATGATAATGTATTGCATTGTGATACAAAAGCAAGCTTGTTCCCCGTCCAAAGGGCGCTAGGGCACAGCCGTCCGTAAATATTGCAAGAGTGTAGTAAATCCGAACGTCTTTGCTTGATGCATAGTAAATATTTGATTGTCGCAGCAATTATTCACGAACACTCCGTTTGCACACAGTCGGCACGATGAATAACTGAATTAAAAGAAAATCAGAATCAGTCGATGCCTTCGTTGGGTTCGTTTCAAGTTTGATTGAGTCTATGTTCGGAGTGTCACCCGTCCTCATTCCGTTTACGTCGGCACAAGATCAAAGATTCCCCAAAAGGGATTCGTTTGTATTTTCTATTATTTGACTGGTGATTGAAACTGCATGAGACGCTGAGCGAAATCGACGAGAAAGTTGGTAGACTCCTTTGAGAAAGTTACTCTTTGTCTGACGGTGTGTAAGGTGGCCTTTGAGGCAACTCAATTCTTTCTAGACATCTGAAGCGTCCTTTGCATGCAATAAGGACGCTTACAACTCACACAATCCCATTGTATGGTCCCCCTTACAGAATGAATTATTGAATAAGTTCGATGGGGTGATTGGGCTGACTTCGTCTGTAGACGTTCCTAGAGAAGGTGAACGCTTGGGAGTGGAATTTTATGAGTTCTTTAATTTTGAAAAGGGGAGAGATATGAACGGGATTTTAACGTTCTGCTGCGTAAAAGTCAGAGATGCAAAAGCTCAAGTCTATCAACTCGGGCAGCACAGGACCTCTTCCCTCTTTTCCCAAAAAAAGATGTTCAGTGGAGCTACCTACATTGACCACGACAGACTTAATTACTAATGGAAGCTGGGCACAAGAGAATATGTACTGACATGTCATTTGACTTTTGTATCAACCAACAAATGGACGACCTTGCGAAAAATGTATCGGAGTTGGGAGAATCTCGGGCAATCACTTACGCATTCACGTTTAGCTCTATAAGAAGAAAACAGGAAGCCGTGCCCCTCCATGGACCTGGAACTTGATGGCTCAGTTTGGGAATTTGAGAAATAGCAAGGGTCATGTGGACGTTGATGAACAAAAAAAAAATCAACGTCACTGATGATCATCTTTAATCGCAAGCCAGTGCACGGAGTCCTTACCGGGCATTGCGCCGTACAGTGGTCCAGCAGTGGAAATAAATACCCGAAGTGACATATTTTTCCCTGCCAAATGGTTTATGTTTTTTGATTCTACAAATATGAGAACCTAGAAAGCCAAAATTTTGTTGACTTTGGATCATCCGTTTAGCTGTACCGTTAGCTCAAAGTTGGGACTTAGAAAACTACAAAAATTGACGTATTTTTTAAGCAAATTTGATGTGCCATATTTCCTAAAACTATGTATATTGGAAACTAAAATAAATTTTTTTTCAAAAGGTCATACATCTTGCTTTCAAACTGCGTTTTCAGTTTTTCCATATTGCTTTCCAATTTCTCAAACCAGGCTTTTAAGTAAAGGCACATTTTGAGAGGGGCATTTCAATGTTTGATGGACTATAACAAAAATGCTCCAAGAGTCTCCAACGGGAGACTAACTTTTTCTGAAAGCTAAAAGTATTGTCTATCGATGCTGAAAAAACTAAAGATCACTTTTGATCACTTTGGGAGTACGAGGCATTTAAGCGGAGCAATGTCGTGCATTTTTCGGCATTTTCAAACGATTTCCCTTGCAATGCATGTATTGTGCAAACGCTATGCGAGATGCCGAGGATGTTTTTATTTTATGTGAATTAGAATTCTTTGGGTCATTAAATTGTTATAATTATGAAACTACTTACTTTTATCTTGTTTTGTTTGCGTTGTCATAAATGCATGTCGCAATGGGGCAAAAAAGGGCGGTAATGAGCGCGTTATTGGCGAATATATATTTCTGACTTTGAGGCATCGGGAATTAGCTCATGCTTCCGAAAATATTGAAGATTTCAATTGGGAAGATGACGTTTTACTTTATATAGATATCGAAAATACTTCAAAAATTGCAGTTGCAGTTGCATTTCAGCATTTGTTGTGCAAATAGATGTGCAACTCATAGAAAGATTCAGTGTTATCCTGGAAACAATATGCAGCAATTTTTGGATTGACCCCGACAATTTTGGAGCTTATGCTAATTTTCTCGTTCGGCAACAAATAAAGATGGTATTCATCAAATGTTGGTATCATCTGATCCCTGGATTGCGTATTTAAGGCCTGAACCAAAAACAAAAGATTCGCTGCCACTTAGTACTAAAGCGCAAGCCTTATTATACTGAATTGCTTAGTTTCTTTAATTCCAAATAAAGTGTACGTTACCAAGACTTGTAAAATTGAATTTATATATATAAATAGTGATTACATGTTTGCTTTGAGTCCCAATTTCGAGTCATCGACAATAATAAATAATTATTGCGACAGAAATTAATACACAAAGATAGGCGCTGCAGAAATAGGGAAATAGAATAGATATATCCCACATCTGGTCTGCGAATCCGCAGAACAGCCCAAAAGAAGGCAAGTTCTTCTCCATAGACATTGAGGACTTGGGCGGTGGAGACAACATATTAGTCTAAGCGAAGCACTGCCGTAAAGTGGTGAGGCCGTAAGGGCTTTCATTTAATACAACTGGGTTAATCATTCAAATCCCTCGAACGAATCAGTCAAGTATTAGTTAAAAAAATATTTGGTCATTTCAATCCATCGTTCATTTCAATCATCGGTCATTCAAAGATGGAGACCAATATGTTGCATTCAATCAGGAGTACAGATAGCAACCAAAATGGTTTCACCCAATCGATCGTTGTTTGAACAACGGATACAGATGCGTTGGAAGGGTATAAGAAATCACTAATATGCTACAAGATTGTTTGTATGCCCATACACCAAAAATGTTCTCGGCCATACAAATAATTTTCACTACATACATAAACAAGATTAACTAAACATAGTATAATATATGTATGTATGAGGACTCGAACAGTGTGTATTAATAGCTGTGTGTTTTTGCAAGTGTATATACGCTTAAATTTCAATTTCCATGTAAAATGCACAAAAACAACAAATCCTATATCCGCTTAAGTTACTCATCATCTATCGCCGCTTAAGAAATAAGGGCGGATAAAAACAGTGCCTCCAAACATTATTTTCTGTGTGTTCATTCCTGAAGTTATTCATTCATTGCTTAGGTTGCTGTATGTGGCTTACATTTGCACGTGTGGTTGATGTATTAGATAATTTTTAATTGTTTTGGCATCCATAAGTATGCACTTTTTGTTTGTATACCCAGAGTGTCTCTGCTATACATTCCATTAAGGTTTCGTAAAGGATTCTTTTCATTTAGTGAACTATTTTTTTATTTTATAATTATCAATTGTTTTTGCTTCTAAGGTGATGGTCACGCTACACAGTCACAAAACGAAGATTGTGACCATCAAAGATCAACCATCACTTTCCACGAATACACCCCTGACTGCTTAGCAAATGTCTTAAATGTCGTCGGTGCTGCCAAGATTTTATCATGAATCATTGAGCGCCGATGATCGTTTTTTTTTGCACTTCGAAATTAGGCGTACATACGCTTCCAAAAATACACAGCTAATGTATGCATGCCCTTTAGCCCTTTCTTGAACAAATTTATAGAGAGAGAATGGAATTGCGACACAAGTATACTACTACTACTATACATCGAATGAAGGACGGTACGACGAAAGGAAATCTTCTCGCTCACTTGGCTCGGAACTATATGAACGAACGAAACAATTAAATAAGAGCGATCGAATCAAATGATCGACAGAAACGAATATAACGAACGAAATGATTGGTTTGTAGTTGTGTGATTGCAATCTCCAATACTTTGGAGTGAATGGGTCAAAAGGTCAAAACGAACGAATCGATCACTGACACAGCTCTACGATGTACTCACCTACCTACCAACGTAACTCTTGTGCGACAAAGCCAAACAAATGTGACATATTAGAATTTTAAATAATGATTTCATTCACAATGATTTATTTAAACTCTCTTATAATAATCAATTGACTCAGCGAATTGTGCAGTGAAAGCGGTAACTCCTTAGAAACTCTCTTATCTGTGAAGATTGTTACAGGCAAAGACTATAATATAATATGGGTGTCGCTACAGTCCGAGGCGTACCTGGGCCTAGCTTCTCAGCAACCACTCGTGTTGTGCGTGCTATTGTTCTTTCACGAGTGGAAGGGACCTACAGTTAAATGCCGACTCCGAACGGCCAAGTTTGAGAAGCTTTTTCTTGACAGGAAATACTCTTTGAGCATTGTCAGTGACTCGAAAGAGGTGCAGCCGTGAAATATGAAAGGTGGTAAGTTCGGGTATCGAACCTGGCACCCCCTGCGTAGGAGTCGACGCACTAACCCACTACGCCACGGGCAAAGATTATCGATCTATTTTTTGAAAAGTATCATGTTTAGAAACAGTATGATCTTAAGCAATTAAGGCTTATGTTAGTGTGGTTGGTAACTCGATCTCGATATGTGGTATTTTGTTTTTAACACTTTTCCGAGCTCCCGGTCTTCTTGCACTCCAAACTGAGGAAACTGCAACTGCTCACTTAGCATGCCCGTTGCTGTTAAGAATATTTAAACAAACCAAAACACTCGAAACTTCCAATGCAAAATCCAAAGACAGCTTCAGTGTTTCACAATGAAGAAATGCGTCTGAAATTAAAAACCAATCTCACACAACTATCTCTTCCCTCTTTAGTTTTTATAATTCATATTGAAATCCTTTTTGCGGAGATGTGAGTAAAAATGATGCCTCCACCATCTGGGGAGTGTTCGTCAGTTGACAATTGCATAAAGCACTGAATTAAGGTAAACAAGATGCTCAACATGCGCCTTCATTTTACAGAAACTGGTGACCCTAATAATAAATATGTGTCGGATTTGGGACCATTTTTAAACAAACTCAAAATTATCGGAAAAAATTAAATCAATGTTAAGCATAGTTTTAAAACTCATCATTTCTTTAAAATTCTATATCGATTAAAATTGCACGATTTCTTTATAATTGCATAAATAAAATTGTTCTCAATATAAATTACGATGCAGATTTGTATTGTTATGTTAAATTATTTTTTTAACTATGACCGGTGACCGGTGATGATTCTGCAAGAAGCTGGAAATTGAACACAATTCTTTACGAATTCAAAGCAACATGGAAATTCTATAAAATATTAATGGCGCCCAATGCAAGGAGAGAAGCTAGGTTACGTTAGTATGATTGCCACCACTGTAGCAGTTGTGGCCCACTTAGATCCTGGTTGCATCCTTTGTGCTGTCACTACCCGGTGCTTTCCACCGGCTCCTCTTTAAGGGACTATACAATATAAATAAACTTAGAGACTACCTACCCTTTGCTATTCCAGTGGCCTACTTTGACAAGTCCACTCCTGTGCTGATTAACAGCCAATTAGTTTTCTTGATAAACTTGGCTATGTCTTGTATCTTTAAGTGTGACATTTCCTCTAGGTTACTGAAAAATTAGTTCCTA
This sequence comes from Eristalis intricaria, assembly GCA_964034865.1. Lineage (NCBI taxonomy): Eukaryota > Metazoa > Arthropoda > Insecta > Diptera > Syrphidae > Eristalis > Eristalis intricaria. The sequence continues at coordinate 80,641,482 of OZ035874.1, forward strand.
GTATATCTTTTCTGGTTTTTGCAAGGGCGCGACAAGTGCCGAAGCGTATTTTTTTCCACCTTCTCGTCTCTACAGCTTCTGCAGTAATCGTTGTGGGAGGCTCCCATTCTTCTGGCATGAATACCGAGAAGGCAGTGGCCGGTGATAATGCCCACTAAGTTCTTTATTACATTCCTGTTTAGTTTTAGGAGTGTATTTGTTTTGTTTGGATTTAGTGAGGGCCAAATGAGCCTGGAAGTCCTGTATCTAATTCCATCCATCTCCGATTAGAGGAGTCGAAGGCATGTGTAAGTAACATGGTGCTTATTACTTGGAGTGAGGGATATGGGGTGTCCTGATTATTTGCCAGTGGCAGTCCCAACCCTAATCTTGCTAACTCGTCGGCCCTTTCGTTGTCTGGGAAACCACTATGCTCAGGTACCCAGAATAGGGTTAGGTTGCATCTAACCGCTATCTCCCTAAGAGATACACGGCAAAGTTTTATCATCTTCGATTTAATTGATGGTGTATCCAGAGCCGTTATGACCGCCTGACTATCTATGTAAATGGCGATAGATAGCCCGTCTATCGGGTTGCCTGGAATACACTACAATGGTTGGCAGTTAAAGAGACGGGGAAAAGGATATGTCCGGCGAATACTCCTAGTCCGGTGTCCTGGTCTGCTTTGAGCCATCTGTGTAGATTGCCAGGTAGCCTGGTTTTCTTACCCGATCTTTTCTCCCAATCTTCTCTGTCTGGGATAATTTGTTGGAACCCAAACTGGAAGTCTTAGGCGAGTGTTGAATAATCTGTATGCGTTGGTAGCCTCGCATTTCTGATTACCTCTGTATGACCTAATCTGTGTGAATTGCATCAGCGGTTGCACTCCCGTAGCTGCCTAACGCTGCCTTGGTGGCTACCAGCTTCCCATAGATGTTCATGGGAAGAAGCTGTAGCAATCTTTCCACGTCGGCTGTGGAGGTGGATCGCAATGCATGCAGATACACGTTGATCTTTGAATTTATAATAATAATAATATAATAATATGGATGGCGCGACAGTCCGAGGCGGACCTGGGCCCCGTGTTGTGCGTGCTATTGTTCTTTCACTAGTGGAAGGGACCTATAGTTTAAAGCCGACTCCGAACGGCGAATTTGAGAAGCTTTTTCTAGACAGAAAATACTCTTTGAGCATTGTCAGTGACTTGAAAGAGGTGGAGCCGTGAAATATGAAAGGTGGTAAATTCGGGTATCGAACCTGGCACCCTCTGCGTAGGAGTCGACGCACTTACCCACTATGTCACGGCGACCCACATGATCTTTCTTCTCATGGGTCTAACAACAGCCGTATCCAGTGAGCCATTCCAAGGATTCTCTTACATGTGTAAACAGTTGCCGCCGCCTTCTTGATACGTTCCTTAATGTTTGGTTTCCAGCTTAACTAGCTGTCTAAGATTACTCCAAAGTATTTGGCATGACTAGTGAAGCTGAGTTCCTTTTTCTTCAGCTTAGGGGGATCTATCGGTGGTATAGGCTAACAACACAATACTTACTTAAATTAAAAGTCGCGCAACTGAACTGAAAAGTGGCGATAAGACCGGCATACGGAAACACCAAAGTGGGGCCTGTAGCGAATTCGTATGGCATATTTTTCATACCAACTAAATGATCTGGCGATTCATTGGTTTCTGCGAAAGTGGCATTGCAGCTACTGTGTCGGTCTTGTGGCTGACATGTGGTTTTACATACGCACTGTCCCTGACATGCTCGAATCCTCTCTGGGAGCTGCCAAGAGGAAAGTGTCGACGTTTGGAGCCCTGAACGTTTTCACATCCAAAATATTTGGCGCATGTCTTGCGTCAATGAGTACGTGGTCGATTTTGGTGGTGGTTCGACTATCCGGAGATCGCCAGGTTGCTCTGTGATTGCATATTACATCATTTCGCAAAGTCAGTGTATCGGAAGGAAGCCGATATCTTTTGTCGTGTCGTGAAAACTGTGCTTTCCGGTAAAAGATGTTGTTCTTATAGATTCGGGCATTCAAGTAGGCGCCTTAGGCTCCGTCCAAAACGTCGTAACTAGCCCTCTTTGGCAGAGTCTTCAGCCTCCTCAGATCACAGCCATTCACTTGTCGGTTTAAAATGGATAACCTCCGACTTTAACCGTATTAAATATTGGAGGTGAGTAAGCTCTGTGATCCTACGTCTTGTGAACGAGATATTTGCCAAATACAGACAGTAATAACACTGATGTGCATTGGCGGTAAGAACAGCAGTGTGGATTATACAGCGGCGTGATTTATCTCCATATCCAGGACAGACAGAATCCAATTCATGTGGCTGGGCATCTTACAGCCGTTGATGTTGAATTCGATTGTTAATTTTAAACTATTGGGGAACGTTTTATGGAATTTGGTTGTAATTTGAAAATTTGTCCTGTTTTCCATCTTGTTTTGAAAGAAGGGTCGTTTCTTCGTGTCAACCCTTCTTTCAAGGCATCCACAAGACCATCAGTCAATTTTTACTTCTTTTCGTTGATTTTCTCTCCATTCCTTCAGTTTGCTTATACACAACAAATGTTCTTTAATTTCCTTCTTTTTTAAGTGCCTCCTATAACACCCCCGAGCTCCAATACTTCAAAGCCTGTTGACTTTTGTTGAGTACTCTGACCCGACATTACTCTCCCTCCCCACACTAGACTTCACTTAAAAATGACCAGTATTTGCGTTTCTTCCTCAAATCGTTGCATCCCTGCCGCATCGTAAAGGTGTTCGCTCCCACCAAAAACTCGATTAAGCCAAAAACGTGTCGGCCGTCAAACGCAAGCCTTCCGCCCGCTGTTAGTTCGGATGTGAAAACACAACTTGACTCACTGAACGACCCCCTCGAATGCAACCCTGTCATAAAAACAAACCCTATTTTAAACTTGCTTAACCCTTCTCCTTTTTTTTTCCTTCCAGGGACCGCATTACCACGAGCTGACAGGACCTTTCGGATACCACATCACTCGTTGCCGTCTAAACTTGTAAGTAGTTCAGGAATTGCAGACATTTCTCCCGGAGCAGAACATTCCGAAAAAGCATTTACCGAAATTGGTTAACGTAAAACAGAAACCCATGTAATTAAAGACGATTAATTAGGGGGCCAACCGTCCTTGCGTCCTTGGGAGCATGCTTAACCCTTTCGCCGGGTCAGAGGCCGCCACGCACAACGCAACGCAGCCGGGAAAACCGTAATGCCATGAAAATGCTAATTAGCCGTATTCACTTGACAAAGCTAAACATCGGCGACGACCGTCCGCCACGTCCTCGGCGCGTCGACTCGCGTCGCAAGAAAATTCCCAAGCGTGTGGGTGTCGTGCCTTGGGAACGTCCGCGAATGGTCAGAGTGTTGGGTCGGCTTATATTTTTTGTTCCCCTGTTAAATTTCGTGTAATTGGCTTAATAACTTTTTAATGAGAACGCAGGCAAAGTACGTTAAGCAGCAAGTGGATTTCGGGCGAGTCGGGACGCCACCGGAAGCAGCAAGGTGATAAATGAATGAAATAAAGGAACAAATAAATCTTATTTACGAAAAAAGTTGATTCCACCTTTCAGCCTGACGGAGGCGACATTGCGATGGCTTCTTTTGCCGTCCATCCCCTGTGGAAAGTTTTTCATTTTTTCTTTTAGATTTTTTTTTCCCTTCGGAATATTCTTTCATTTGTCACTTCGGTCGCCTTGTGCTCTGATCGCCGAGAGGCGGGTGCCCTGGTGTGGGAGAAATTTATTTAATTTCTAAAAAAGTTTTCAATTTGCTTTATTTGCGAGATTTTGTGAAGGCGAGGTGCTGCTACGACGTTTTCAAGTGTTTTTTTCCCACTTTTCATGCTTATCCTTGACTGACATGTTGATGTGTTGTAATTCGTGCACGTCGCCGTCGTCGTGACAGCTTAGAAGCTGTGAAAGGAAAAAAACAAAAACAAAGATTGCTAACTGTTCTTAATGAAATGGAACTCGATGTTGAATTTCGTTTTAATTATTCAAATGTCCTTCCCCGAATCGTTTTGTGTTTGGGTTGGGGGAAGGGGTAAATCGTTTTTGCATTTGCCCACGGAATGTGACCTTTCTCCAGTGACATCGCATTAAGTTGACGAGGATGCCAGGGAACGGAATTGAGGCCACGGAGTGGGTTGTTTGATCCCATCACTGGGTACGTTTGTAATGTATATGAATCTGAAGTTATTTGTTCTATGGGAGTGGATTTCGGAGAGGGGTTGAATGGTTTTGAGAGCGAAAGTGAGGTCAAGTGTGGATTATTGAGTCGTATCCGAATTAGGGGTTATTTTTGCTGGGACACCTTGTACGTAATTACTTACATCAGGAGATGATTGAACATGGAGATTTCGAAGGAAAACAAACGAATTTAAGTCTCATGAGTCATGGCATTGTGATCGAACAAAGGATGGTTTGTATTGACAAGCCTTACAAGTGCGTTTAAGTTCGATACGGAAACCAGGAAAGATTATTTTGACTATAAACAAATCCAAGAATGATCAATGAAACCATCATCATCATCTTCTGACCAGCATGATCCACTAAAGGGATCCAGGCAACTTGATCCTCCGCAATCGACTCTAACTCATCAGGGGTTATGCCCAAGCGTAACCAGACGAGCCTATGGACTTGGTCCAACCGTCTCATCGTGGGTCTGCCAAGTGGTCGCCTTCCTGATGGAATCGCATTCAAGGCGAGCCCAGAAGTCGTGATGGTGGGGACATTCGTTCTACGTGACCAATCAATGAAACTAACACAATAAAAAATAAATAAAATTACCCTAGCTAGTGACTAGTATCTAGTAGGTAGTGGCTAGTAGCAAGTTGTTGGTGGTTAGTGAAGGTACTAATGGCTAGTGGAAAGTAGCTAATGTCAATTTGCTAACGACTAGTGGCTAGTTTCGCAATGCTGAATAGTAGCTAGTAGGTTCTGGGTTATGACTGATGCCTAGTGGCTGGTGCCTAGAGGCTAGTGACTAGTGGTTTGTAGCTTGTGGCTTGTGGCTGGCTAGTGGATAGCTAGTGGATAGTGGCCATTGGTTAGTGGTAATTGTGTAATGGATAGTGGCTATTGGGTAATGGCTGGTGGTGTGTGGCTAGTTGATGGTTGCTATTGGCTTGTGGTAAAAGGCTCGAGGCTTGTGGCTTATGGCTATAATGTAGTAGCAATTGACTTATGTCTGTCTGCTAACGACAATTGGCTAGTTGGTCATTGCTAGTTGCTACTGGATAGCATCTGGCAGGTTGTCGGCAAGTAGCTAGTGGATACTGGCAACTGGCTAGTGGCTAATGTCTAGTGACTAATGGCTAATGGTTTGTGGCTAGTTGCTGAGGTTGATGGCTGGTGGCTATGGCTAGTGGCGTATAGCTAGTGCTTGGTGGCTCATAGCTCATGGCTAGTTGTATCAAATAATTAAAATACAAACAAACAGAAAATATATTGTGTATTATAGTGGCTATTGAATAATGGTGTCTAGAGGCCTATGGCTAGTGGCTAGTGGATGGCTAGTGGATACTGGCAACTGGCTAGTGGCTAATGTCTAGTGACTAATGGCTAATGGTTTCTGGCTAGTTGATGGCTGGTGGCTACTGGCTAGTGGCGTATAGCTAGTGCTTGGTGGCTCCATGAGCTATGAGCCAGCTAGTGCTTGGTGGCTCATAGCTCATTGCTAGTTGTATCAAATAAATAAAATACAAACAAACAGATAATATATTGTGTATTATAGTGGCTATTGAATAATGGTGTCTAGAGGCTTATGGCTAGTGGCTAGTGGATGGCTAGTGGATACTGGCAACTGGCTAGTGGCTAATGTCTAGTGACTAATGGCTAATGGTTTGTGGCTAGTTGCTGAGGTTGATGGCTGGTGGCTAGTGGCGTATAGATAGTACTTGGTGGCTCATAGCTCATGGCTAGTTGTATAAAATAAATAAAATAAAAACAAACAGATAATATATTGTGTATTATAGTGGCTATTGAATAATGGTGTCTAGAGGCCTATGGCTAGTGGCTATTGGATGGCTAGTGGATACTGGCAACTGGCTAGTGGCTAATGTCTAGTGACTAATGGCTAATGGTTTGTGGCTAGTTGCTGAGGTTGATGGCTGGTGGCTAGTGGGTAGTGGCGTATAGCTAGTGCTTGGTGGCTCATAGCTCATGGCTAGTTGTATCAAATAAATAAAATACAAACAAACAGATAATATATTGTGTATTATAGTGGCTACTGAATAATGGTGTCTAGAGGCCTATGGCTAGTGGCTAGGGGCTAGTGTCAAATAAATAATTTAATAATTTATTCATTAGATCCACTTTCTGTCCTTTGCAGTCTATTAACAAACTATGTGGCTAGTGCTAAACATTTTTCAGTACCATTCTGCTGACCAGGTACATACCAGATACAACCTCCCTGCATTATCCTCGTTGTCTTACGGTGAACCGCACATGCAGGGTTTCGTGTCAGTAGCACTGGATGACTAAACAGTCAATCTTGAACGGAGATGGTTTTACACACTTACTTATCTGGCTGGCGACCGATTAAGGATACGATCTTGAGCCTGCCTTTGGTCTTTGACGGCTTCGATCGGCGGGATACTTCTAATCAGCATGACCAAGTTGTCTTGCGTCCGCCATGATTTGTTTCAGAGATTTTGGTCATCCTCTCCTTCTCGAACGAGGAAGATAGGATTTGATGATTCACTCAATTGGAAAATTTGTGTCCATCCGCTCTGATTAGTTGACGAAAGTTTGCCTTCTGGACTACCTATTCCAAGTCTTCGTTCTTATCGTAGACCTCGCAGTTTTGTTTTCACCTCTACGGCAAATCTTTCTTTCCGATTCTACGTCGTTTCTTCACCAAGATTTCATTTATGAAGTTTATGTTTACTCCATAGCAGGCATTCTCCCTTAATACTTGTTGCTGCCAAATGATTCCCCCGCAATGGACTCTGAATTGAGCAATAACAAAAATCAAAGCTTCAGTCCAGATCAATACCAACACCACCACTACTATTATGCTCACATCGCATCCGTGACGTTATTGCAAATATAAGGATGTTGAGCAATTAAAAGTAATTTATTCGACTGAGTTATTTCATCAGAAAATATTCATCCACCATCAGATGTAGCCCTTGTGAAGCGAACATTTTTGCTGCATTTCATGTGCTCCCTGAAAGGCATTCACAGTAAATTGGAAAGCATCGCAAACTCATATTCTTCCCTAAATGGTGTGATTATTCGTCCAACACGAATTGTTAAGTGATTTCATTAAAATCGCAGGAAGTGTTTACGGATGGTTGCGCGTATCTCAAAGTTCAGTATAAAAGTATAATTTGTATAACATTTCCAACAGAAACTCTTTAACAGGCATCTGCTAATTGTAAAAAAACTCATTGAACTGAACAAGCTTTGGCAACATTTGTGACGTGATTTCCAATTTGGCGGCTCCTTATGCGGATCAGTTTTGCAGTTGATAGTTAAACGGACCTGTTACTTCGAATATCAAAGCCGGCTTTCCTATATTTATTGAAGCATCAGCGCTGGTGGAGACTTATTTGTATGTAATCACCAGTGAAATTGCAGTCTCTTGGGTAACTACTTCCTATCTGCTAAACCAGAGGATATCTTATATCTATATATCTATGGGTGCGAGATGCATCTCGTCATTTGTTCACGTCCTTGCTGATTCTGTATCAGACGTAAAAGAATATTTGGTATACAGTGCACAGCAGTATCGTTGACTTCTTGACTTGCGTCGAAGAGAGGAAGCACACTTACACTGTAGGCTTTTGTGGAATGACCCATTATTATACCGGTAAGTTGTCTGCAGTATTTTCTTTGTTATCTCTTCACATAACAAGAAAGCCGCTCATTTCTTGTTGGCGTTAGGGACAACTCACTTGTTTTGTCTTCTTCCGATTGTACTCTACAGAGGCCCAACTATCGATGGAAACTCTGAAAAATTACGCAGATACTTGCAGTGCAGGTGCAGGCCCCGAGACTATCTCCTCTGATCGTTGCAGAGGACAGTTCATCGGTGTTATCATTTCTTGCAATCCTGGTGATGGCGACCCCGGACTTTAGACTGCCAAAGATATGGTCTTCAAATCCGGGCTTCATCTTGATGATTGGACGCATCGTCCCGTCAATGGAAGGCAGTTGTAGCTCAGGTTCAGACCTTCCATTGTTCGCTGGCCTGAAAAGCAAGTAAGTGAGGGCAGATACATATGCTTTCCTCAACTATTCTGGAAGTGGTTAAAAGTTGAGCCTTGTCTTAAGCTGACAGCCAAGACAAATACTTCGCCCTTTCCACCTTTCTTCACAACAAATTTCGCGATCACTCGTTTCGATTAGGTTTCCCCTTCGAAAATCGACGCAAATTATCTGACGAGCTGTGCAGTCTGTTGTTGTCGCCCTCCACGAAAGCGCCAGCGTTGGATCCTTCATTGGCATTGTAGGCATCCGTAAAGATTCAATTATAGTTCTCAGATTCCGACGGGAGGCAGTCCTTAGTGCAGCGAGAATCGATTTTTTTTTAGATCAGGGCTCAAGGTCGTTGAAGCATAGACCCCTTTTTTTATAAAAAGTACAGGCTTTTAGGACATTAGGTGCCAAAAGACATTTAGAAGACGTTATAGCTTATGCAATAAAACTTCGAGTCAACATAAATCGTTGTACAGGGAAATGTGAGTACAGAGCGTCTAGTACTTTGATACAGAAAAGAGACAGGTCACCCGAAAAACTCAGCAAAGGTTCTGTTAGAACACCAACAAATCAGAGTCGCTATCAACTAGAACTGACCTAATTAGAAAACCGCCAACTAATTAACATTCTAAGAGTAGTGAATCACCACTCCCATAATTAAATATTTATATAAATTCCGTAGACAAACACAGGTCGGGCTGTGTTTCTGGAATCTCACCAAAAGGTTATATAACTTAATTGGGAAAGAATAGGCACAAGTGCATCGGCCAAAAAACGATTGTAAAGTTCAGTCAAAGCGTTGATATAGATTATTAATTACTAAAGAATTTTCTAAATTGATTTATCTCTGAATTGCTATACATCAAGTATATTTCACGAAAAGTATTTCGGATATCTACAGGATGGTGTTTAAAAATATACGTTATATTTAATTAGAGTAAGTCCGGCAAATATAATTCACTCTTCACATTTTTCGAAATAAAACCATCAAAACATTCAATTTACCTTCACACTTACGTGTCATAAACATTTTTAAAACAAAATAAGAAAAAATATATTGACAAAACTAAAGTAACCTCATATTGCGTTTTCAGAAAACTTGCGGCTAATTTGGCCTACCTGGTGTTAAATATGGACTGGTAATGATTTTTTAGTTTAACTGCACCAAAACTCAAATACATTGTTGTTCATTTCTTGTACAGTCTTTTTGTACCCACGTTGAGAATATAACTTATTTGTGCGCAAGCTGGCGCAGTAGATGCAGCTGGAAAAAATCATGTGGCAAATATGGGCTATTAGGCGATATTGCAGGCACATGGGGTACGCACACAATGTTGTTTTTTTTTTTTTTACTATTTAACATTAAAAAGATATCATGATATCAACAATCAGTCTTTGTGAAAACACTTATTAAAACATACCAAGAAATTACAATGGAAACAGAATAAACACAAATATACTCATATGTTCCACATTTTTCGCACTAGGCCAACGACGATTGGTTCAGCTGAACCGATTTTAATAAGTTTGTTGTGAAATTAAGCTTAACTCTGTGCGTTTCCGCTTTTAAGAAATATAAGCGAGGGCCATCTTACCGCACTTACCATATATGTTATGTTTTTAAACACATGTACACATCCTCACAAAATTATTCATACAAAGACTAATATTTTCTATGTACAACTTAAAAAGTAACTGTTTTTTTTGCATTATACATCTGCTCTATATATTCAATAGTCATATTCAAGGTTCAAACTGATGCAATCAACCCTAAGGTTATTTTTTTCGACTTCTCCGAATACGGCAAGAGGAAAGCAGACACAAAATTATCCGCACAAACTCAAGCTTTGTGTTATAATAACCGCTCATTCTGTGGAATGCTGTGATCGAGGCAACAAGCAGAAGAATAGAGGATATTTCTGAGAAAATAAAATAAAAAAGAAACGAAAAAAGAGCAAAATGGGACGAAAAAAATCGGAAACTTCTATAGAAGGGCGAAAGGTTATTTTAAAGTTAGTTTGCGAAGGCAAAACGTACCGAGAGACTGGTGATCTGTCTGTTGGAAGAAGTAGTTAGGGATGTTGGCCATAAGTTCAGAAATGAGGGTGGTTTAGAAAATAAGAAAGGTAGGGGTCGAAAAAAAATATTATCGGAGGCAAATGAGAGGCATATTGTCAAGAAAATCAAGAAAAACCCTAAGGCGCCAGTAAAATTATTGACCGCAGAGATGTCAAGAATCATTAAAAAACCACTCACTGTCGAAACATTAAGACGGTCAAATAATTTTAACGGTAGAGTTGCACGTCGCAAACCCTTTATTTCCAAAGTTAACAAAGAAAAAAGCCTCGCGTTCGCCAAAGAGTATGTTAACAAGACTCTAGACTTTTGGAACATGGTTATTTTTAGTGAAGAAAGCAAGTTTAACTTGTTTGGCAATGACGGACAGCAAAGGGTTTGGCGAAAACCAAATACTGAGCTGAATGAAGCTAATCTTCAAGCGACGGTGAAACATGGCGGTGGTAATATCATGATGTGGGGGTGCATGTCTGAGCGGGGGAATGGTCAAATGCAGTTCATTGACTATAGATGAACCAATATGACTACCTCGACATCCTTAAAAGAAATTTGCAACAAAGCGCTACTAAAATGGGTCTAGGGTCAAATTATGTCTTTCAACAAGACAACGACCCAAAGCACACTGCTCACAAAGTCAAAATGTGGCTGCTTTTCAATGATCGCTCGCGGCTCAAAACGCCTCCACAGTCACCCGACATCAACCCCATTGAACATTTGTGGGCTGAGCTTGAAAAAAATATTCGAAATCGAGTCATCAGCAGCAAAGCTTCTTTTAAAGAAGCTCTATAACGAGAATGGGAACTTTTATAGGGCAAGATTTTTGCAAGAAACTTGTCGGGAGTATGTCAAACCGACTAAGAGCCGTTATTAATGCTAAGGGTGGTGCAACTAGATACTGATGTGCCACTCACCTACTTTATTTTATGCATTTTTTCATATTTTTATTTTTGTGCGAATAATTTTGTGCTACGTTTAATTGAAGTCAGTTTGTTTATTTTCGTTTTTGCCTACTTGGATTTATTAATATTTGATTTTTTTGTACTAATTTTTAATCTTTTACTAATTCTAATTTTATTGAATTCATTTTTCACGACTAAGCTAGTGGAATTTAGCTTATTTCGTTAAATGAAGTCTTGTGCAAATAATTTTGTGAGGATGTGTATACCGCTTAGCTGAATCCATGTGCAATTTAGATTTCCAAAAATCATGTGAACGATAGTTAATTTACTAAAATTAAAAATTCATGTGAAATTAAATCGCAAAGTGCATGCCATCTACTAATAACAGAGCGCTCTGTATGTTAATATGTCACAGCTATACCGAATGTGGTCGATGAAAAACCCTGGAAACAAACGTGGTTCATTAGCGGAGTGGGTTGGCGCGTTGTTCGCTATTCTGCAGGTAGTGCGTTCGAATCCGGCTGGAAGCAGTTGTTTTTTTCTTTTTTATACGCAATAAAACTTTTTTTCTTCGTTGTTTTGTTTGAATAAACATTTGATATTCTTTTTTCCTAATGCCCAGTCTTCCAGTGCAAGTTTAAGCTCCACATTCGGTTCAACGTGAGTTTTGTTCCCTTGAACTGAGTTAAACGCGAGTGTACTCCCGTTTGAAACTCAAACACTCACACACCAACACAGCATTATTATTGTTCCTCTCTTTTGAGAGAGAGAGAAAGAAAGCAATTTGTTCTCAATAGAATTGATGTTCGACAATGGAATCCATTCCTTCCTCATTTTTCCTTCTATTTACTTCTTTTCGACATTGGATGAAAAATTCTTTGTCCCTCTTTATGCACAGTGACTAGGTAGTACCCGGTTGGTTGGTTGCCCGGTTTTGTTCCTTCAACTGGTACTTTACCTGCATTATTACGGCACTTTTTAATTTAAAACAATAATAAGACTGCTCGAACCAGAACTCAGAGAAGAATTTGAATTTTCTTTTGCCATTGACGCCTATCCCAATCTCTCATTCACATCTCTACTCAAATTCGTTGACTGTGTGCATACATGTTGAAGTTTGAATTATCAATGTGTGCTGCAGCAAAACGGACGGAAATTAGGGTTTTTTCTCAACCATTTACACACAACGTGGAGGGACATCAAGCGATTCATAAAAAAAAAGTTCTTGGAAATCCCATCTATGTACCTGCGCGCGATGTTCACTTGTTGTGCAAATTGAAGTCAAACTTCGTGAACCATGAAAAAATTAGCTTATCTTGGTCACATTATGTAATTAGTCTAGCGGCTAATCCGTTCAGAAGTCCAGTATTCACAATTTCAGCAAAATTGAATGATTTGTGTGTAGCTGTGTACATGCATAGATAGTTTGGGTATGACAAAATAAGAAAAGTGCGAAAATGTTTATTGTTTCCTTTTCGTTTGGTGACTCAGGAAGTCGTTCGTGTATGTTCGATTGAGACGTAGAAAAAAATGAATGGTTGCACCAAAGCAAAATATGAAAAATGTGTGTGTGTACATATGGAAGTTACAACACACTGGGGGATGGTTGATATCCACGACTACGCAACTTGAAATGGTTTCATACCGGATTGATGCAACCACCATTATCTTGAGAATTGTATTCCCCTATTTATAAAAAATGATCGTAACTTCCGAACCGTATGTCGTACCGACTTAAAAATTGTCACAGCATCTAAATTTTAGCATGATTTTTGTTGAAACTTTCAGAGCTCTGCGACGTGTAGTTTCGGAGCCTTTCCCGGTTGGACACACAAACTATCTGCTTTAGAGTTAAGACTATTTGCTTTAACTGGTCGGACTCAGGGATGGATTGTCTAAAGTGATTGGTATGTTTGTTATCTATGTTTGTTATGCATCTCACTTTCGCGATAATACCACGAGTTCGCTACAAAGGTTCCAAAGGACCAAAGGGTCTTAAAACTTCAAAGAACTGCTGCATAATACAATCCAATACGAATTGCAGCAAGTACACGAACCAGTTGAAAGGGCTGCCATTTTTAGTTCGATCGCATTACACAAACGAAGTTCAATTCAACTGAAGTTCAGACTTCACTGTGAATATATAACAGTCAGAGTTATGATTGGTTGGCACGAAGGTCGAGGGTCATGATTAGTAGCTAGAATTATCCCAAGCATTTCTTAAGAAGATATGAACTGCCCGTAATTTTTGCTATAAAATTCGATCTTGCGATGGCATATGGAATTCTCTTCTAATCCGATGGATGGTCATCGATGTTAAAGATCATATATCTAAAAAATAAAGTGCTATGAAGATATGTATATATGTGTATTCGAATGTGACCGAAAAAAATCCTTGACAGATTTCAGGTCCGTTGTCTCGGTGGATTGGTGCGTTGTACATGCCTTTCCTGTGTTCAAATCTGGCTCGAGATACTCTTTTTTTGCGTGGGCAATACCAATTTTTTAATTTGAACAAACAATACAAGTTTGAATAAGCAATTCATATTCCGAGTATTACAATTCGTTTTCCGGAGTATTCTATTTGCAATGCATGTAATGAAAATTATACTTAATAAGAGTAAATATAATAATATTGGTGGTGCGACAGTCCGAGGCGGACCTGGGCCTATCTTCTCAGTACTTCCACGAGTGGAAGGGACCTACAGTTTAATGCCGACTCCACACGGCGAAGTTGAGAAGCTTTTTCTAGACAAGAATTCTCTTTGAGCATTGTCAGTGACTCGAAGAGATGAAGCCGTGAATTGTGAAAGTTGGTAGGTTGGAGATTCGACACCCTCTGCGTAGGACGGCGACTGACTACTAGTCAACTGATAAACCCATAACGTATATATTTTTCCGCGGTTCCTAGGTAAATTTTGGATCTATCTAAAGCTAGCAAAGTTATCTGTCGGTCGCCATGAGCACCTTACTTGCACCACATCTGTTTTAACGAGTCGTTTCCACGTGCTGGATGGTCTGCGGCGTGCTCATCCGCCTTGCGAATTCCAATCTAAAGCTCCTCTTGTGATGTCCGCGGTTCCTAGGTAAATTTTGGATCTATCTAAAGCTAGCAAAGTTATCTGTCGGTCGCCATGAGCACCTTACTTGCACCACATCTGTTTTAACGAGTCGTTTCCACGTGCTGGATGGTCTGCGGCGTGCTCATCCGCCTTGCGAATTCCAATCTAAAGCTCCTCTTGTGATGTCAACATGGAGTGTGTCCACTTCCATTTGCGGCGACGAATTTCCAGGCGAATGGGTACCTGTCCCGTCGACTCCCAGAGGTCATCTTTTGTGATCGTTTAGGGCCAGAAAACGCAAACGATCTTTCGGAGGCTCCGATTGATTGTGTTTCTAGCGGGGTCGCGTTACAAGTTTCGCAGCTATACTTGCAATCGACAGAACTGATTCAAAAATCTTAGATTCTTCTTCCTCTTGCGTTTGTTTATTCCAGATGATCTGCACACTCTGTCCAGCATACAGAAGGCGATGCGATTGGGTTCCGTGTATCGACGGCTGACCCACCATTTTTAGAACTGATGCTGCCAAAACAACAGAACTCGTCCACTGCTTCGACGTTAGAGCCGCAATCAGCAAGTTTTGAGCGACGTTGGTGTTATAACATATTTTCATGTAAGTCGCGGATCCTCGTCAAACTAGACTCTATTTTATAGCCTTACTATATCATTTGGCAATGATCAGTGGCATTTAATTCGTTTCCAAAGTACAGAATCAAGCATACGTAAGAAATAGCCAAACAGAAACATCAACATTTATGGGATTTGCAGGCAAAGACGAGACCTCTTAGGGTTCAAAACGGAAATTGCCTATCTTCACAGTGATGGAAACTATCTATCATCATAACTAATCACAATCAATCTCCTTGAAGCACATGCCCTATCTCAAAGCAAATACATGAACATATACCGAAACCAGTTTGAACTTGAAGCCTGTCAACAATCAGTGCGACAATACTGATTATTCAAATTCTATTGCTTACGCTCCTAGTCAATTAATCTCAAAATTGGATACTCAATGTTCAACTCGGTGACTTATTCTAAGTGCCCGAGTGACAAATTAAATCATTTCAATCAATGGCAACGTAATCATTCAGTTCGGACCGAGAGCAGTGCATAATAGTCCGCTTCCTGTCTGATAACATGAATGAACTCGACCGAACGGGAGAGAGAATTCCTCATTTCTAATTGAAATCCACCCCAGCAACCAGGAGGAGGTTAAAAAGTATTCCCCAGCGCCGGCACCCCACACAAACCATTCGCATTCGGATTACACAACAATAGACCTCAGCGGGCTTGGAAGGACTATTCACTCGACGGCGGCGGCACAATGGGAGGCACATAACGCTTAAAGCAATTGCCCATTTCAATTGTCACCTAAAGGGAATAAGAGACGCTTGCCTGCTATATTTTGCCTTCACTCCTCTCGGCAGCCATCTTCTCTGCTCGCCTGCCGGTCGGTGTGACACTTGAAACGTCGACTTTCCATTCACTTCGCTGCCATTCAAATCGGAGAATGGCAAAAGCAGAGAAAATGTGAAGTGAAATTAACTAAGACACCTTCTATCTTTTCTGCTGTGTACTGTTCGTCATCGCTTTCTCCCTCCCCATCCCTAGGAGGAGGCGGGTGGCAGGACTCCTAGCAAAATAGAAACAATAAAATCTAAACTTTATTTCGTAGAGTCTTTTGTTTTGTGTGCGCTCGAAGGACAAGTCCAAGTGAAATCACAGCACTTCGAGGAAAATAAAATAAAATGAGGACAAAGAGGAAAACAAAATATTTTATATATTCGCAGAGTTTATCCTTGTCTAGGAGTGGGTGTTGCTGGTGGGGCCGAAGAGGAAATAATGGCTTCTTGCGCTTAGTTCTTTAGTCATTGCCGAGGCACCATTTCAAGGCTGCGCCGCGTGGTTGACAAGGGATCCCCCACTCTGGCTGTGTATTTGACGGGATGACATTTCGCCTTGGAGAGTTGCCAGTCAATTAAAAAAGTTTTTGTTAATTTTTTTGTTTCTCCCCTCCGTCCTTATCGCCGGCCAAGTCTCTTGAACATATCTTCTCGGGAGATTACAGAAATTAATGCACGCATAATGGAGCCAGCGTAGTAGCTCAGCCGAGATGTGTGCGAAAAAAGTTTTGTCGCCTCGAAATGCGTCCGTGATGGTGGACGGTTCAGTTGATGGAAGGGAATGACGACAAGGCTTGGGTGGTTAAAGAGACAAACGATGGACACTTTTGTGACAGCGGGGATTATGGTTATCTTAATGGGGACTCTGCCAAATGACGTGGACCATGTTTCCTTGAATGCGATTTTAGGCGGACACATTTGCTTGGGCGGCTGAGATGGAGGCGCAGCCTGTATTCTATGGGCTACTCAAGTAATCAAGTGGAATGTTGAAAAGTTTTGACTTTCTTTCTGTTCCGGGGAATGAGGGTGTTGCTTTTATTTCCATCATTGGAGTGTCGTAGACTATTGCTATTGAACGTTTATCTTAATAAAGGGGATGAGGAAGCATGTTTTTTGGAAGAAACAATTCAATCCAAGACTTAAACAAAATAAGAATAGTCAGAGTACCGATACCAGGCCTAAGCAAATGACGCGCCAATTTCTTGTAGTACAAGAACACGTTAGGAGTTAAGAGAGTGGTCTGCTTAGTTCTTATTTGTTACTTATTTTAAAAATGGATAATCGAAAAAGGCTTTTCGTATTTTCATGTTAGTATGTCATACCATATGGTGTTTGAAAGGTGACTTTTTAAGCTTCATTTAACCAAAAAAAATGTTCAAAAATTAGTGAAAATAAAGAAGAAATTCGCTATATTTTGAAATTTTTGTATAAAAAGGGGAAGAATCACACGCCAGCCACCAATTAAATTTGTGAAGTTTACGGAAACGATGCTGTATCAGTTCGTGTGGTACAACAATGGTTCGCTCGCTTCCGTTCTGGAAATTTCGATGTGAAAGATGCAACTCACTCTGGTCGACCTATTAGTTGAAAAAGTCGATGAAATTATGGAAAAGATTGACCAGGACCGTCACATAAGCAGCCATGACATCTTCAAGGAACTACACATTCATTATGAATGGTTTTGAACCATTTAAAAAGGCTGGCTACAAAAAGAAGCTCGATATTCGGGTTCTACATGAATTGTCTGTGCAACATTTAATGGACCGAATTAACATCTGCGATTCTGTGCTGAAACGAAATGAAATCGAACCATTGATGAAGCGAATGGTAACAGGAGACGAAAAGTGGATCAAGTACGACAATAATGTGCGAAAAAGATCATAATGCAAGTGTGGTGAAGCTCAAAAAATGGTCGCAAAGCCAGGATTGACGCCTCGAAAGATTATGGAAAGCGATTGGAAAGGAATCATCAATTATGAGCTGCTCCAGCCTGGTCGAACGATTGATTCTACACTTTACTGTCAACAACTGATGAGATTGAAGCTAGTAATCGGACAGAAAGGGCTTCGATTTCCATCAGGACAACACTAGACCATACACATCTTTGATGACTCGGCAAAAACTGGGAGAGCTTGGCTGGGAAGTTTTGATGCATCCCCAATATAGCCCTGACCTTCCACCATTGGACTACCATTTGTTTCGGTCAATGCAGAACTCCCTTAATGGAGTAAAGTTGGCTTCAAAAGAAGCCTGTGAAAATTACTTGTCGCAGCTTTTCACCGAGAAACTACAAAAGTTTTACACTGATGGAATAATGTCTCTAGCGGAAAAATGGCAAAAGGTGGTCGACCAAAATGGTATAAATTTGGTTCAATAAAGTTCATTATAAATATAAAATAAAATGGTTTGAAGTTTGATTAGAAATACGAAACGACTTTTTCGACTACCTTATATATAGTAGAATCATAGAAATATTTTTTTTTTCTTGGGGTGGTGTGAATCTTCAATTAGACACTATGATAGCCGTGTATTCATAGTAGTGTCAGATTGTTACTGACGAAACACACCCTTCCCTTTGTCTTTGTTGTTTACTACAACAAGATTTCCCTATCTAGAATTTTTAACTTCATTATTTTTAAGCGTGAGGCAGGCAGATTTTCGATAGAATCACCTGCTGTAACAGTTTATAGCGGTCTGTACTCAATGCGCTAAATCGATGACCAAGACTTCGATGGTTTCATTCGTTGGAGACGGCGCACGAGGCTTCTCATGTCCATTCTTAACTTTCTCACGAAGCTTTTTCTTTTTTCGTCGACGGATGCGATCCATATATCTCTTCGTATATCATTCAGAGATAACCTATAATAGAGATATCCAACTTCTACCTCCCTTACCCCTTGATTTCATCTGACAGCGTTTTTTATACGCTTTTTGTCCCCTGTCTGTGAATAAGTGTGAGCTCTTGAGAACAGCTGTTTTTTCTGCTCGTTATTTGAACGTTTTTTCAAATTTCGGCGTTCAATTTTCAACACAGTATGGAGGGGTAAACGAACGAACAAAACTTAGGTTCATGAAGTCGATTCAATAAAACATTGAGCAATTTACAATCTGAAATACTTGGACATAATTAATGAATGCACAACATTGTGTAAATTTTTTCATATGATTTCATATGTTCAGTTAACCAATAATAAAAATATTATTGAAGTGTGAATCACAAATAAGATGTTCTGACAACCATTTTTTAGCATTAGTAAAAGTTGCAATATCTTGCCATTGTTCTTATCAAATTGTTTAAATTGAATTCTTGAGTTTTTCAGAATTCATGATTTAAGCGTATAAAGCGGGCTTCATTTTTTGAGTTAATCTGTCAGGTATTGGTGTGGTATATGTGGAGGTGAATCGAGAGCGAACGTTATCCGCGAAGATAATGGTTGGTATTTGTAATGCTTGCATCAATAAAGTCTAAGTATTAGCCTATTCAATTAAGATTGGGCAGTGTGTAATTGCACGTTATTCATGGGGTCTGTTAGCAAATAAAAGAGAATCTATCAAATACTTCACTACTTCAAATCAAATCGAAAGGACCAGTATCTTCTCTCGTTTTTTGTATTTTCCCAGACAGGATCGATCCCAGAAGGGTTCGACGCCACGGCCACGGCCACTGCCACCACAGTCCTCTTCACTTAAAAATACAAAATCCCTGACTTCAATCGCCTCAATATGTGGGACACCTTTAAAGCTCAAAATTCCTTGATCTTCCACGAAGAAACTGGCTTCAATGGGTCTTATGTCGTATCCTTGGTTTTATATTCAAAAGGGCACAAAATGTTGTTGCTTTCTTTTGGCCTTCTGCTGAAAAATTCCCACTCACAAGAGCCCAATTTCAAGACAGGATCCGTTGACTGAAATGCATATCGATACACCCTAATTGAAATCCAATCCCATTGCCATCCCTTATTCCTCAAGGATGACAAGAAGGAATTACACCCTACTTACAGTGGTACATTGGAATGCACGAGCATATTTGCAATATTCATTACGAACCGCGCTCCTCTCTCGGTTGACAATCCGAAATTCATTCGGCAGAAAAGAACAACAGACTGAATCGGAAGAACACAAAATGCAAACCAAATGAAGACGATATTATTGAAATTCTTAGCTGTCTTCCTGCATTACAACCCCACGTCAGTTGCCCTCTGTGTTTTCTCATAATTTGCGTTTTGACTCCGATCCAAAGGAGACTATTCCGGGAAGACAATGTAGAAGAAAATAAGCAACAAATACTTGAGCGAAACGCTTTACCCCCCCGCACCTGACCTTGTCTGTGAGCAAACATTCGTTACGAATTCTTATGTTCCTTCCGTTATTATTTGATTTGTTTCCTAGTAAAAGACACACAAATCTGCATGAATTTTCGAAAATAAAATTATGTAAGGGATTAGATTTTATCTCAATTGGGTGCGCTCAAAGGACGATCTTGGGAAATTCTTTGTTTCGGGATAAATGTAACTTGTGGCAAATTTGGGAAAGTTTTCGCAACCTTGATTTTTGAACTGGAGAAATTAGAATCATATTTGTTCATTGTTTTTGTGTATTCTTTAATGGGCAGGGAGTTCTTTAAGGTTCCTGAGCGAACTCTAGATGGACTTTTCTAAGTGGGACAAGGTGGCGTAGTGGGTCGATGCCTCGACTCCTATGCAGACTTAACATTCATAATTTACGGCTCCACCTTGTTAAAGTTACTGACAATACTCAAAGAGTACACCTGGGTAGAATAAGTTTAATTGGACGTACAGCACGAGTGGTTGGAGTACAAGCTAGACCCAAGGTCAATTCGGACTGTAGACCAACCACAAATATCTGGGGGTCATGAGCTTACTATCATTTTTGTGAAATCACTGGAAAGGTTAATTTGTATCCTCTTCAATTGTAAGACTGGTCACACGTGGCTCAAAACATTACGATCAAAGCTTGGAGGAATTAAAAGCCATGAGCAAACTCAACAAATGACAGCCTAGTAGAGGTCCGACGTAAAATCGTTGCTGTTTCGGTTTGTTGAAGCAACTTGTTCAAGACTTCTGACTCGAAGGACAGACGTCAGTCCGAGTCGAAAGCTGGACGATAACCAAAACAGCGCAGCTTCCGATAGAAAAATTCTTCGTCGAATAAACGATCCTGTCGGCGACGAAGGATAAGACGCAACATCGAACTCAATGAGCTGTACCAAGATGTCGATCGCAAAAATCAGTTGACTACACAGTGTCGGCCATACCGATCCTTCCATACTCCAATTAAGTGGATCTGGGCAAATCTGACCTCTCTGAAATTCGCAGGCCTGTAAGTGGGAGAATTTACTGAGTTATTGTTCATAAGACTTGTGAGCTAGGTCCAAAATGATAATACTCTGGGTACTGCTCCTTTACATCAGTATTTTTCTCGGCCGATCTAGATAATGAGTTTCGATTTTGGCATCAACTGCACTTTTTTTTCTACCTGCGCGATCAATTTCTATCCCACTTGAGTAAGAAAAAGTGAACAAAGCTTAACGAACCCCTATTCCAATATGAGGTTAAATTTACTTGCCTAAAGGGCGATTAATTTCAGTCCCCTTCAAACAAGAAAAAGTGAACAAAACTTAACGAAACAAGACCCCAATACGAGGTGTATTTTACGTACCTACGGAGCGACATGTTTCAGTATTACTCAAGGAAGGAAAATTTAACGAAACGAGACTTCAATCTGAGGTGCCTCAGGAACGATTGATTTCAGTTCCCCTTGAACAAGAAAAAGTGAACGAAACTTAACGAAACGAGACCCCGTATAAGGATAAAACTCTGCGTACTGCTCCTTTACAATTTACGTACATACGGAGCGACTTATTTCAGTATCACTCAAGTATGGAAAATTTAACGAAACTTAACGAAACGAGACATCAATCTGAGGTGCCTCAAGAACGGTTGATTTCAGCTCCCCTTGAACAAGAAAAAGTGAACGAAACAATTCCAATATGATCCGCTGATTTGCTTACCTAAGGAGTAACTTATTTCAGTTCCATCTGAAGTCTCCTTACAACCATTTTCGTAAAGATTTCGTAAGAATTGCCACTTGTTATGCAATTATAGGCAAATTGGCTAATCTTCGTTCAGTTTTAACATAGTCTTTACTTAAGTCAACCCATGACTGAACATAGTCTTTACTTAAGTCACCAATGCAGTAGTGCTCTGTTGTTAATTACCAATAAGACTTTGGATCTCATAGCCCTCATCATCGAAAGCGGAGTGATTAACATCTACTCCCAAAATGTAATATAACACAGCGCCGTTTGTTAAAAGTAATGATTCAAGTCAACTATCCAGTCCATTTATTACCAAAAACCACTTGCTCCGATTGGGTTTCCTGTTGTCTACCCCAGACTTGGCATCATGATCGGTTTATGCGTGCTCTCTAAGTGGTCATAAAGTTGGCAGAGAGAGATTCGTAATTTTTGTTCCTTCACAAAACAGAATATCTAAATTGAGTGCATTTCCATTTGCATCTTTGAAATTCCCTTTGGCCAAGTACGCTCCCTTGGACTCATTTGAAGGATTCATGACGACGTCCGAATGTAAGTGATGCACATGGATAAGGGCAGATTTTGAATTTGCCTGCATCCATACGATTAAATGACTGCCGGCCGACTCACCTTACGGACCATGAATTATCCAAGTCGAAATTGAATTATAAGCTCAAATTGCTGCCCGTCTCTCGATTTCAATAAAAGAAACCATTCGGAAGTCCATTTGCCGGTACTGCTCAAATATTATTACTTATCGGCATAAACTTTTCAATCTTCGAATACTCGAGTCAAAGCTCCCTCCGAGTCTGAGAGCACAGTCCCTAATTAAATTCATGTGACTTCTGACTGGTGCTGGCAAACGAAAAAGGCAGCAGCAGTAGCCTCCCCTTTAGGACCAAGCCCATTTAGGCAAATAAATAACATTTTCGTTTATTGCTGTTCATTGAGCTGCCCGAATAGACGTTTAAGTCTTCAATTATTCTTATCTCAAGGACAATAAATCTTCAACGACTTGTCGTAAATTAAATGACAGTAATTTTGCTTAAAGCAAAAGATGTGCATACAAAATGCCTTCCCGCTGCGGGCGGAGAGAGGTGGGCGAGGATGGAGAACAAGAGAGAAATAGATACAAAATAAAACTGTCGAATGAAAAATGCGAAATATCCTTTTTTTTTTACAATCACTTCCTGTCAATCCATTAATTTTAACACAAATGACTGTCTCCAGTTTGAAAAGGATTCCCGGCACGAAATGACAGCCAAAGCGAACGGATATCTGGGAAGCATCTCAATCTTCGGGACGAGAACAATAAAATAAGGAATTGATCCACTTAAAATGTGTTTATTCAGACATCCAAGCCGGGCAGATCTTCAACGGATAAAAATAAGGCTCATTAACGTAGTGGAAGTAGTTCTGTATCAGCGGGAACTGTATGAAGTGACTGATGTTAGTTCCTCGCTTAACTAGAAGAGTGTGTCGTTAAAGTACTTTCTGAAATGTCGTAATTAGTGCAGTCAGTTGAGTTGAGACTTTACAGTTCTTTGGAAGCTGTTGAGATGCTTTTTGAAATTAGTTCAATTTGATCCTTTCCCATGGAGACAATGACTCCTGGCACTGGGCCAATGTGATGTCTGACTCATAATGAGTTAAGCGAAGAGTTTGACGATACAATTGCTGTGAGTGGAATGAGTGGGAGGAGTGGTAGCAATCAACAAGGTTTATTGTTTCTTTGTGCGAATGAGAATCATCGAATGAGGGTGTATGGGACGCGTTAACAAGTCGTTGTCTTGAATGTGATTCCGTATTGTAATGATTGTTTGAAAAGCATCAGCATCCTTAAACGGACGAACTTCTGTACGGTTGCCATATCCATCAATAGGTTAGGTAGAGTGGCTGGCTGCTGATAGCAGTCTCACTTACGTACATGTATAAACATTTTACCACACCACGTTGATTGACTATCTCCTAAGCCTGGAATCATTTGGTGCTTGTGACTTAGCTTTTTAGTTGGCTTATAGCTGGATGAAATAGAATACAACTAGGTGTGAGGACATACGGCTATCCCGAGCACCGTATGAGCGGAGGAGGTGGCTTAAGATTTCTGCCTCCTCTTCATCTATGCAGCTCCTGCAAAAATCAATGACTCGGTGCATTCATCCTTCAGGCGTTAACTGCTAATTGAGCAGTCCGTTATGAAGGTTTGATTCGTCGAAATAAGCTAGAAGAGATTATTGATATTAAAAACTCTATGTGACCAAATTAATCGTGCAATATACAGTCAGTGTAAAAAGTCTACGTACATTATCACCCTTCCTAGAAAAGTAGCTAAAACGCTTATACTTTTATCGAAAGCAATAATTTTTGTATAATGGAATTATTAAAATTATTAAAATTATTCTAATTCTCCACATACGGGAACTCAACAGATTGAAAATCAATTCTTGGAAAATACCACTGAAAATGCCGCTCAAAAAGTCTGCGTACATTTATGTATTATTTTCGGATGAAAGCAAATTTTTCATATTTGTATTAAATGGGCGCGATATTGTGTGGAGGAAACCAGCAACTGAATGGTATAAACAAAACCTATTGCCAACAGTTAAGCATGGCGGTGGCGGGGTCATGGTATGGGAGTGTATGGCAGCAAATGCAGTTGGGAACTTGGAATTTATTGAAAGTACAATGGATAGATTTGAGATAGTGGAAACGTGCCGCACACGATGTACATATGTGCTCGGCCCACAAATCGTTCGTCTGAACCTGTTGTAAAATACTGAGCTTACTGTTTCTAAGATGACCATATCATGACCGAAAGCCATGCATTCAGCTTGGGGTATATACTCAGTCATGGAAAAAGGTAAAGTAGGACCAAGAATAGGCCCATGCGGTACTCCATTTGCAAGATAGAATAATCTATTAATGATGTAACATTCTTTAGAAGAAATCGAACTAAGCTTGTTAAATTATTATTGTTAATTTTATTTTATTTTTCTAAATGAAATGATGCCCTTGATAGAAACTGAAAACCTACAGCTCCCTCGAATGCTTAATTATTGCTGGGACTGCACTTATTATTTCGGCAGGTTTTTAAGGAACGATTGCTGTTGTTTCCCTGCTGTTTCCCTGTTGGACAATGGTCATTTCCCTGCTGGTGGTGGGAAAGAGTGACGTGAAATAACGCCGAGCGAAATAATGTTCGGTTTTATTTCACTTTGCTAAAGTGACAGCTGAGCCGGTCTTATTTCACTTTTAATTTATAAAGAAATTCAGATATAGACAGTTAAAATTATAGTACAAGGGTGGCCCGCTTTGGGATTAAGGGATTTAAACCCTTTTTCCGTAGGCGTCAAGTCCCGCTCACGCAACTCCGCTGATCTGCTCAGGGTGGGTGCATTTCGTAGATTCGTCGAAGTCCCCGGGAACTAAGACCCGCAAACTTCGGCAAAGTAGTTAGTTCTCATACAAGGTGGAAATTAAATCACATGTGGGTTTTAGAGGGTAACTCGAAATGTGCAATAAATTCCCACTTTTAAAGTGCTGAATGAAATAACGTTAAATCTTAAATTTAGCTTGTAAGAAAGTCTGATGTGTTTGAAGTACGAGGTGGGTGGCTTCGCTCGCTAAAAGGATGTTAACCCTTTTTTCAGGAGGCTTGAGACTGCTCACGCGGCCTCGCCGATCAGCTAAGGGTATGTGTACTTGTTGCTTGTTACAGACAGATTCCGTAGACTCAGCAAACCGGAGATGAACGGAATTAGATACATGTAGGACTTCGAGTCTTATTTGGCCCTCACTAAATCCAAACAAAACAAATACACTCCCACAACTAAGCAGGAATGCAATAAGGAACGTAGTGGGCATTATTACCGATCACTGCCTCCTCGTTATCCATGCCAGAAGAATGTTAGTCCCCCACAACGATTACTGCAGAAGCTGTAGAGACGAGAAGGTGAAAAAAATACACTTCATTTCCTCGGCACTTGTCCAGCCCTTGCAAAACCTAGAGCAGATATACTAGGCAACTACATTTTCAGTAGCTTAGAGGAAATGTCACATTTGAGGATACAAGACATAGCCAAGCTTATCAAGAAAACTAATTGGCTGTGAATCAGCACAGGAGTGGACTTGTCAAAGTAGGCCACTAGACTACCATTACGCAGTCTCTATGTTTATTTAATTTTCGTTAGTGTAGTCCCTTTTTAAAACGAGCCGTTGGAAAGCACCGGGTAGCGATAGCACAAAGGATCCAACCAGGATCTAAGTGGGCCACAACTCCTGCAGTAGTGGTAATCGGCCAAACCTAACCTAACCTAAGGTTATGTCAGAAACTGTCAGCAAGATGCCTGGAGCCGAATTAACAAACATCGCCTGTTTTTGAGACTTTAAAAATGAAATAAAGCCAACATTTAAAAATTAGGCCTTATTTCGTTTTAAAAACTTTGGCTTTATTATCGTTTTGTATAATTTAAAGTTAATTTCTTCTTTTATGATATTTTCATTATTTTTATTGACTGCTAAAAATATTATACAGCTCCAGGATCAGACTTTCTTATAGGCTAAATCCCAATTTTAGCCTTATTTATTTTTAGCCACGAAGCTTTACAAGTCGTAATTTATTTCACATATAGAAAGAACTAAAACCACAGGCTTGTTTTTTTTTTAGTTATATTCTTACCTTGTTTGGGTACCAGAAATTAAGTATTACAGAGATGCCCGACTTCTACCTCTCTTGCCCTTTAAGATTTTTTAATTTTTTTTTATAACGTGTTCATAAACCAAATTAACCAATCAGAGGACGGCATTTACGTTATTTCGTGAATAACTGTCAAAAATTCATAAATATCCGTAAAAAAGGCACTCAAATTCGTTGATGGACTAGGGGGCAATCAGGTGTGATGTCGGCTATCTCTGTAATACTTCATTTCTGATGGGTTTGTTTAATGCAAACCAAGCCCCTTAGTGGACGTAGTTGGCGTTGACTTAGTTACCTGCACCCTTTTCGTCTGACAGGCGCCTATAGCCACAGTTCTTCCAACAAGTACGGTTGACTGTGCAAATTCTATTGCCTTCACTCTGAATTCGGCATTATATCACAAGTCAAGTTCTGCATTATTTCACTTTATGAAAACGAATAAACGCCGAATTTCCATGTTCGGTCCGTGGGAAATTTGCTGGTACGTCAAATTGACAGTTGTGCGTGTTGGAATCAGCGGCGGCTGCCTGTGCTCCTGTCCGGTGAAATACAGTTTTGCGTGAATTTATATCAAGCTTATCTACCTTTTCAATTTCATAACTTACTCTGTGAACCCTTGATATTAATGAACCTCCTACAATGAGAATTTTTTACTTATGGGCGTCCATAAATGCACACTATAGTCATGTAAAATGGTTAGACATTCCAGATGAGGATAGATTTCCACTTTGGATACCTCACTATACCATCCTCGGGACATCGCTCTTCATTTCATCAATCTCTCTTCGAGAATAGTAATCACTAATCAACATTATATTTATTACACGTTTAGTACCAATTGCAAATAGCGAACACGCTAGAAAAACCAGGCGCATATCACTTCTTCCAAGTTGACAGGCATTACCTTTGTATTTCAATGCGACAAAGCAGCCTTTATTCGTTCATACGATTGAATACATGACGGGCAAGTAATTTGACCTAATCTTAAATTTTAAGGTTTATATAGCTTAATCAGGCTAAGCAGGACAGCACATGGAACACTCATTCGTGTTATTACTGGACAGTGTTAGGAAACAATTGTCCATTTCGTCGCTCTTCATTCTTCGAAAACTTAGCCACGCCAAGTTCTCATCTCAGACGCCCGATTGATAGAACAATCTTGATGTTGGGAACTATATCCTTATACGACTTGTAGTTCTATGCTTAACCATAAATGCTCTACCCACAACTAACTGTGCAATGAATCTTTATTCCAATAATGATTCAAACCATGCCCCCCCCTGTGAACTCCTTCAGGAACTAACAACTTCACAAACCAATCAACTTTGGTCGTAAAAATCGGGGATAAAAGCACATTTCATTTATTGAATGCCAGCTCTCAAGTTTCAATATTAGCCCATAACTCCACGTCACAAGCAAAGGAAAAAAAATCTATCTGCAACAATGGGATGAGCTTTGCGAAATAAAAGAAGCCATACACACAATTTGGCTCATTGCCCCGAGGGGCCACGTAACACATCACCCACTTAAGCCAACTGACATCATCGCACACATCATATGGCGCATTTGTTTTATGGATTCTCCCATCTCGACTTGAACCTCATAGCAGGGCGAACAACTTTCCCTACTTCAGCCGATTATTCCCCGTGGTATTGTTAAATAATTAAACTTTTAAACGTTTTATTTTGCCCAACGGCTACCCGAGCATTGCGGCCCAGATCCAAGGCACTGATTTGAATACTTTTATTCGAGTTTAGCACATCTCTGATTCGGATTTTCATTTACATTTTATGGCTGCCGGATGTGATGTACAACCCCTTGCCTTGTCGCAGCATCTTTTCCGTCTTCCTATCTTTTCGGCTGTTTTTTTTGTGTACTTTTTTTCACTTAACCTCCGCCGATGATGATGATGGAAAAAGTTGCCCCTTCAATTTGCAACTATCAGTTGGGGGCCATTCCGGGTATTCCCGGGGCTCTCTTTCAGGTCATAAAACTGTCTGTCTGCAAGCCAAACCAGAGGTCGGACAGGAAAAAAAAATTCGAAAAATTATTTTTTTTTTTCGACGAAAAGTTTCAATAACTTCGACATGCTACATGTGACAAGGGGGAACAATAAAAAAAGTTTCCTTCTCCGTATTTTCGGGAGTTATTTGGTCTGGAGTGTGGCCTGGGGGCCGCTGGCAGAGGGAGCACACTTCAAGCGAACTCCAACAGAAACCTATTCAAAGTCTAGGGTGGACATTCGTGTTAGTTTTGTATGGGAGTGGGTGAGATTTACAGGAGCTGACGTTGGGCTGTGAAGGCTGCATGGAGATTTAAGGGAGCACTTTCCACTTGATTTGGATTTGAATTGATTGCATGAGATGATGTTACATGATGTGTTCGTGCGTCGTAGGCCGTGGAGGGGCTTTGAAGTGGCCATCAGCTGAGTAGCTTTCTGTGTTGTTCCAGAAGTACACGATAAACATAAGCCCTTGATCGGAATATATGCAATCTTTTGTGACAGTTCCCTATGATAGAGATTAATGAAATGGGGACTCCTGGCTTTTGGGTTCACTCCACTTGGCTTAGAGGAAGGGGTTCTCATGGATCTGCCGATTTTTGGATTTCAGCTTAGGTTGCAACCGTTTTCTGTGACTCAATTGAGCCTTCTTAGTGTACTATCTTACATGTAGGGATAAGTTAATGCTCGTAGAGGTGAGTTAAGAGACACGTTGAACTATATCGATTTGTCGACTGATAAGGTCTAGAGGTCCGCCTTAGGATGAACTTGGTAACTTTCTTATTAGAACTAAAGGGTGTCACGCCAATTCTGACCACCGAAACAAGAGAGTACCAGGAAATGTTTCATACAGTAATTCAATTGTTGAATCTCTCCACGGTTGATGAATTTATTCTTCCAACCTCTATCATTATTTTCCAATAATGAAGACACATTGTTGTATCGTGTGATCTTCCATTTTTAGTAACCCTAAACTAAAGGGTTTTCCAATAAGGACTTGACAACTTTTTACTTAAATAAGACTCAAACCATTTGAGATATATATCAAAACCTTTGTCATCGGCTTGAACTCGACTTCGTTCATATGGCCACCGCGGGCACGTTTGCAGCAGTCGATTCGTTGGATCCAATTTTCAACGACTGGACCACGCATTTCGGCAGAGACAGCCGCTATTTCGCGTTCAATGTTGGATCTGAGTTCTTAAAACGTCGTCGGCTTGTTGGCGTAAGCCAATGCCCTAACGTAGCCCCACAGAAATTAGTCAAGCGGAGTTAAATCGCACAAACGAATGAACGAGGCGGCCAATCGACTGGCCCATTTCTTAGATATCACGTTCACCATACTTAACCTTCAATAAATGGATCTTTACTTGTGCTGTGTATCTTATGGCATCGACCTGTTAAAACTACATGTCGTCCAAGTACATATCTTCCAATTCGGGCCAAAAATAATCGGTAATCATGGCGCAATAATGCTGACGATTCACAGTTCAAACGATTCACTTTATTTGGATGAAGTGATGATTTATGACAGGTGGATTTTGGCGCGACCCGTAACGCATATTTTGCTTATTGATGAAACCATTATGCCAAAAATGAGCTTCCTCGAAAATGATAGTAAGCGCTGTTAAAGTTGCGGTCACCGATTCCAAATGTCGGTAGAAAATGTTTATAATTTGCAAGCGTTTACCGCGATGCAAATGTTAAGTTTACTGAATGAATTGGTGACAATTTGTTTATTAGTGAAAGAGTGCGTTCACAAATTAAATTCAAAGTTTTCAAGTCCTTATTGAAACCTTTACAATATGGCAGTTTTTTTTTTTTGTGTTTCTAGCAACTTTCAGCACAAATATCTCAAAATCCAAATCTTTAGTTAGGTTAGAATCAATTTCCGGCTCTTTCTGTTTCTTCATGTTGCGCTGCACAATAGAACCATCAGCTAGCTGGCACCGAATCTTCCTAGTTGTGTTGATGCAAGACGTGACAGTCGTTTGATAGGTCAGCAATTTTTTTTCCTACATAAATACAACAATTTCCTTGCTATTCATGTCAGTGCTTTTCATTAACAAACTACCGTCAAGACTTAGGTTGCATGCTGCTCCGCTTGACAGCGATTGAGAGCACACAACTTTGTGGCGCTTATGATAGCATTAATGTGTAATAAGCCGATCGAAAAACTTGATAACCGTCCTAGTCATGTCAAGACGCATTAGCAGTTGAAAGTTAGTGCGAACGTTCATGAGTATTTGAGTATGAAAAAGTTATATACCATCGCCATCTCTCGATGGACCAAGCTGACTTTATACAAGACCTTGATCATCCCAGTCCTGCTGTACGGCGCGGAGGAATGGACAATCTCAAAAGCGGATGAGGAAGTCCTTGGTATCTTCGAAAGAAACGCTCTGCGTGCGATCTTTGGTCCTGATTGCGTTGACGGTTTCTGGAGGAGAAGATTCAACCACGAACCGGACGGGCTGTACAGCGCCATGAGTCTAGTCAGGCGTCTTCGAATCCAACGCCTAAGATGGCTAGGCCATGTAGAGCGTATGGACAACTCAGCTCCGGCCCGAAGAGTCTTCGACTCCGAACCCGTGGGACAACGCAACAGAGGACGCCCGCGTTTAAGGTGGCGCACCCAGGTGGAGAAGGACCTCAACCAACTTGGCGTGCGACACTGGAGACAGCTAGCCAGAGACCGTGCTTGCTGGAGAGGCTGGTTGGTTGAGGCCCAGGTCCACCCCCAGTCTGGTTTATGCTCTCAAAGAGATAAGTTGTGGTGTATAAGAGTGCTCTAATAATTACTAGTGTTATCTTGTGTTCTTTTAAAATGGAGGAACAATCGCGAGTGTTATACAATAAACTCATTTTCAATGAGACAAGTAAATTAATAAATGCCTCACCAGGCTCAAAGTTCTTATTAATGGAAAGAAGTGACAATAACCTAAATATGGAAAAAGTGTCTCCATTCCTATTGAGAAAAGTAATTGCTGTAGTTTGTGGTGAAGCGTTCAAGTGTGCCAAGCTAAGAAACGGTACTGTACTCATTTACACAAAAGACAAAGAACAAGCCACAAAACTTATTAAACTAAAAAATCTGGATAGTAATATAAATATTAACATCAAGGAACATCCCACGCTTAATAATGCAAAAGGTGTTATTTACTGCCCAGACTTGAACTACATGGAAAAAGACTACATTCTGCAAAATTTAAGTGATCAAAATGTTGTGGACATAAAGCGAATGAAAGTTAAAAACAAGACGACGGGTGTTTTAGAGGATAGTAGTTTATACACTGTTATTTTTAGTACTTCAAATATCCCGGACTCGATTGACATAGGCTACATAAAAGCGAAAGTAAGACCTTATATCCCTTTTCCGCTCAGGTGCATGAATTGTCTGCGCTTTGGACATTTCTCGGTAGTTTGCAAATCCACAAAAAAATGCTCTAACTGTTCCGAAAAGTACCACCTGAACGACAGAGAAGAAAAGTGTAAAAAAGAAAGCAAATGTGTTAACTGTTTCGGCTGCCATCACACTTTCTCACGACTGTGCCCGCTCTTCATCAAAGAGAAAGAAATTCAGCGCATAAGAGTTTTGGAAAAAGTTGACATAAGAGAAGCTGATAAACGATACCGGGAGAGAAATCCTCTCTTTCTTACTCGACCGTCGACATCAAATTCTTCTACTGAGAACAAGACTTCGAACAATGGACATAAAATCCTGAACACAGTCCAACACATGATGCCACAGGAAATCTTCTTACCACCAACTACGACTAAAGATATCTCTATTAACACGTCAACAGCGTCTAAAAGACCGATTAAGTCATCAGATGATTCTTCGGACTTACCCACCAATAAAGTATTATCCACCGATCAAGGTACAATTCAAATATTTTCAACAAAATTATCAAATAGAGCAAAACGTAACATTAAAAATAAAAACAAAAAACATATTCTTAACGATAACTGCAGTGTCTCTAGTGACTTACATTCCGAATCAGAACTAATATGAATAATCTAAATATAATTCAATGGAATTGTGATGGCTTCTACAGTCATTTTGATGAATTTAAGCTTCTTACAAGCAAATATAAACCTTTGGTATGTTGTATTCAGGAAACAAAATTTAAATTTAATCACAAGCCAAAATTTAAAAACTATAAAACTTTTTATAAAAACTTTCATTCAAACACGATCTCTCAAAATGGTGTTGCCGTATTAGTTCAAGACTCTTTTTGTTGTGAAGAATTAGATTTGCAAACCAATCTTCAAGCTGTAGCTGTACGTTTGTTTTTTCCAACTAAATTTATTGTTTGTTGCATTTATATGCCTGGTTCGGAAAACTACTTAGCCTCTGATATTGAAAATATAATTGGCCAATTTGATTGCCCCTTTATATTCTTGGGAGATTTTAATGCCCACAACAATTTATGGGGATCTGACAAAATTGATAAGCGAGGAAAAATGATTGAAGATGTGTTGAACCATAATCAGTTAAGCCTTTTAAACAATGGAGACCCCACACATTTTAGCTTAGCCTATAAAACTTATAGCTGCATTGACCTAACAATTGTATCACCTTCTTTAGAATATCACTTTGGCTGGTTTGTATGTAATGATTTGCACAGTAGCGATCATTTCCCTATAATAATTCCTGTAATCAATAGTAATATTGAACATTTAAAACGTAAACAATTTTTAGTCAAGAAAGCCAATTGGGACTCTTTTAGAGAAAGTTTGTCATTGGATCCAACGACCATTGATTTCGAAGATATTGACCAATATGAACATTTTATACGCAATAGAATTCTTGAAGCAGCTTATAAATCCATTCCAATAACTCCTGACCATATTGCTAAAAACAAATACGTTCCTTGGTGGAACGGTGAAATCAAAATTCTCTTACAAAACCGAAGGAAATTACTTAGAAAATTCAATAGAAGCTTAAGCTTAGTAGACTTTAAAAATTTTATATCAGCCAAATACAAAGCAAGAAAAATGATTCGTGTGTATAAGAAAAAATCATGGGAGGAATACATAAACACAATATCTAGCCGTACACCATCTTCAGAAGTTTTCAGAAAGATAAGAAACATGAATGGGATCAGAAAAGCTACACAAATAACATCAATCTATTCAAACACAGAACTATTAACCAATAAAAAAGATATTGCAGAAGAATTTTCTAAAATTTTTACCAAGAACTCCAGCTCACATAACTACAACTCTGATTTCCAAACCCACAAAGTATTTGCAGAAGGAGTTGCTCTCAATATTTCCTCAAACCAGATAGATATTTGCAACGTTCCCTTTTCCTACCTCGAACTTCAAAACACTATTTCTGAATGCAGCGGATCTTCTGCAGGTCCTGACATGATTCATTATGATATGATTAAGAACATGGGTATTGCGGATCTTCCCCATTTGCTTAATTTTTACAACACAATTTTTCGTACTGGCTCTTTTCCGAAAATGTGGAGGAAAGCTTTATTAATACCCATACTTAAGATAGGAAAAGACCCACTGAACACAAATAATTATAGGCCTATTTCCCTAACAAATGTCCTCTGCAAAGTTTTGGAAAGAATCATCAATAAAAGGCTTCAATGGTTCCTTGAAAGTAATTATTTAATTAATAATTTTCAATCTGGTTTCCGTAAGCACAGAAGCACCATCGATAATCTCCTCTTTCTAGAATCTGAAATTATGGAAGCTTTCTCTTCTAAAAAATCCACCATGGCTATATTCTTTGATATGGAAAAAGCTTATGATACTGTATGGAGAAGAAATGTTGTAGAGGAACTTATTCGAATGGGACTAAGAGGAAATATAGTGCAATTCGTAAATAATTTCCTTACAGAAAGATGCTTCCAAGTTGTAATTGATGATTGCTTCTCAACTGAAAAAGTTCTTGAAAATGGCATTCCTCAAGGATCAATTATAAGTGTAACACTCTTCCTAATTGCTGTTAATGGTCTCTTCTCCCGAATTCGAAATCCTGTAAAATTTGCTATGTATGCTGACGATCTAGTAGTTTTCAGCTCTTCAAGTAATGTAAATACTTTACAAAATAAACTGCAAACATGTCTTGGAACATTAAACAATTGGTGCGATACAAAAGGATTTAGTTTTTCAAAGGAAAAAACCGTTGCCATGCTCTTTACTCGAAAGCGAAAAGTAATAACACCTCCTGATCTCCTTTTAAATGGAACTAAGTTAAGATTTGTTAAATCACATAAATTTCTAGGAATGACATTTGATTCTAAATTAAAGTGGTCTCAACATATAACAGAAATTAAGGCAAAGGCATCCCAAAAACTAAGTCTTTTAAAGATTCTTTCAAATAAAAATTATGGATCTGACCGACAACTCTTACTAAGAATACATAACATGATAATACTACCCATTATAGACTATGGCAGCATTATATACCTCTCCGCTAAGAAGTCTATACTTAAATCACTTGACTCTGTTCACAATGCTGGTGTAAGAATCAGTACAGGTGCTTTTCGAACCAGCCCAATTAATAGTTTAATGGTTGAAGCAGGACAACGCCCACTAGAATATAGAAGACTGGAACAAGAACTTCTATGTTATGTCAAAATTTGTTCTTTTAAATTCCACCCTGTGGTCGATAAAATGCAAAACGAGGAATTGTTCAATAAGCTTAAAGCTCGTCCACTTAATTACCAGCCAGCATATGTTCGACTTAAAGTGAGCTATCAACAAACCATCAATCAAGATATACTTTTCAACAAGCAAAAGACTCAAATTTCTCCCCCTTGGCTTTCGACTTTCTTTAAAATTGACACAACCCTTACAAAATTCAAAAAAAATGAAACACATCCTCAGCAATTTAAATCGCTTTTTCTTGAAATGTGTAGTTCCAAATATCTCGATTATGAACAAATATTTACTGACGGATCAATTATTAACTTTGAGACAGGCTGTGCATTCAAACATAAATCTGTGGAAAGGAAATTCCACGTGAAAAAGTTTTCAAACATTTGTACTGCAGAACTTTACGCGATTCAAATGGCTGTAGATTATGCTATTTCAACTAATCATTCAAACTTCTTAATCTGTACTGATTCATTAAGTTCTATCCAAATTTTGAAAAAAATGTACAGCAGCCATCCTATTGCTTACAAAATTAAGGAACTCATGTATCAATCCCCAAAAAACTTTGTTTTTTTCTGGATTCCCAGCCATATGAACATTGGATACAACAATAGGGCTGATGATCTAGCAAAAACTGCAATTTTTGAAACTTTCGATGAATCTTTTTTGTTTTTCTATAGAGATCTAAAGGAAATGATAAAATTTACCGTGAATGATAAATGGAAACATAAATGGGAAAATGTACCCCTTTCAAACAAACTTCGATCTTTAAAAGCAACAACTGAAGAATGGTTTGCTACCCACTACTTTAAGAGAAGAGATTCTATAGTATTAACAAGATTAAGAATAGGGCATACCTTTTTAACACATAACTTTTTAATAAATAAAAATGACCCAGTGTACTGTCCGTGTAGTAATATACTTTCAATTAAACACATTTTTACTGAATGTCCTGAGTACATCAACCAAAGGAACCTTTTCAAAATATTTAATTTTGAAGTAATTGGCTCTGAAAATGTAAATGATATTGAAAACGTCCTAGAATTTATGAAAGCTATACAGTTATATAATAAAATATAAAACAGAAATCAATTTCATTTATTTTTTAAAGTTTCTTTTATAAGGATCATTTCCAAGACACTACCTTAATATTATTATAAATATATCTTGCTTCCTTTTTAGTTTTATTAATTGAAATTGTTATAATGAAACAAACTATGTTATAAGATAATTGAAATTGTGAAACTAATTTTTAAGTTTTTTATGTATATGTGACTAATGTATATAATCAAATGAAATATGGCCTTAAAACCTTTAAGCGTTGGAGGCCAAATAAAAATCATTTCCATTTCCAGGTCCACCCCGGACTGTAGCGCCAAATGAAGAAGAAGACGACTGAGTATCCCCCGTAACTATTTCTGTAGATGTTGCATTAACCCATTTAGGACGAGGACTATTTACTGGGAATTTTTGGGAAAACAATTTCAGAGGTGAATGCTAACAACCTTAGCAGACACTTCTGATAACTTTTTTATTTGGCCCACTGATCATTCAGCCGTGGGTCGCCGTGGCGTAGTGGGTTAGTGCGTTGACTCCTACGCAGAGGGTGCCTGGTTCGATACCCGAATTTACCACCTTTCATGTTTCACGGCTCCACCTCTTCAAAGAGTATTTCCCGTCTAGAAAAAGCTTCTCAAGTTCGCCGTTCGGAGTCGGCATTAAACTGTAGGTCCCTTCCAGTCGTGAGAGAACAATAGCACGCACAACACGAGTGGTTGCTGAGAAGCTAGGCCCAGGTCCCCCTCGGACTGTAGCACCACCGATATTATATATCATTTAGCCGATCGAGCATGTTACCATATGGTCACCGTCGTCCATACCGCATATATATGCGATTTAGAAATAAAAAAGCAATTTGCGAAGTAAAATATTTATTGGTTTGCTAGAATTAGATGATAACGCTCTAAACATGGTGGGCAAAGGCTCACAACACACTTTTTACAAAGTAAGCGAGTCGTGGCCTTGCAAAATTGGTAGGCGCACCTCCGACG
Source organism: Eristalis intricaria (assembly GCA_964034865.1). Classification (NCBI taxonomy): domain Eukaryota; kingdom Metazoa; phylum Arthropoda; class Insecta; order Diptera; family Syrphidae; genus Eristalis; species Eristalis intricaria. Next base: position 80,678,561 of record OZ035874.1, read on the forward strand.
TGTTGCAGAAGGTCCCACATAATGACTCAATCCGTCGAATCTCAACATCTGAAATATTATAGTTTTTCTCAGCCTTCTGAATGCGCGTAAGATCGGCACACTTGTTGCAGTAGGGCGTTGCAATATTTCTTCGAAATTGTTTATGGGAACGGTTTCGTCCACCTTTCCTATGGAGGATCCACGCATTCTGAATACCTGCATTAATAAAATAAGTAAAAATGGACCACCACCATTTCTTCTTCCGGGTAGGTATACGAAAATATGATATGTTTTGGTCCATCCTATCGGTTCCCACATAGCTTTATTATATTCTTTCAAGACGTATGGTCTAGAAACGGTGACGTGGGTGAACGTCTCACGTGAATAACGTTTTGGCTACTCCGACAGGATTTGCTCCAAATATGGTCGATGCAACACACACCACATAACTATCCCTCCATTTGGTAATTGAAATGTCCAACTTCGAAATAGTCTTCCAGTAGAAATTTTCACATTTTGTCCTTAGGATTCAAGGATGTAGGAGAAGCAAAATGAATACATTTTGAGATTGTGGTAAAGCGATCACGGGTCATTGCCGATGCTATCATCTGATTATACAAGTCACCGTCATTGCACCAATATGACTTCGTGTCTCCAACTTGCGAATATCCGGTCACTAACATTATACCAATTAAAATCCTCAATTCAATTGGAGTTATCTCTGGATTGCAATTTTTCTGAAGAATTCCATATTCATTGCTTTTTTCGGCGATCAGTTGCAACATCTCATCGTCGAAAAATCGTTCGAACTTATCCCAGGCAGAAAGTCTGCAATCTCTATAATCTGGAGCTGGACATATTGGTTTAGTAGCTCCTTTGGTATCAGCTTCCCATTGAAATGCATCGCTCAAATGTGGTATTTTTTTTTTTTTTTGAACTTTGCTTGAAGAGATGTCAGTTGACACATTTTCGTTTATTTCACCAATGAATTCTGCAGATGTGCCAGGCTCCGCTAAAACCGTCGGAACGCATTCCAACCTCTTCAAACGCTTGGGTTGAGGAGCTTCCAACACTTCCGCTTTCTCTAACATCTTAACCTATAGAACAATGCCATTTTACTATGCATCATATTTTAAAGTTGCTCTGCTTCTCACATTTGAAATAACATCAGAGATATCCTCATAGGCACTAAGGTTCGGGAGGTTATCATCATCTTCGCATTTCTCATTTTGTACGGTGAAGATCATCACCGGTACCTGCTGCATCTTCTCCAGACAATGTGCCCGAATCCGGCATCTCTATAAAGAGTGTGCTTGGAAAAATATTGTCGTCAACATCTGAATTCACTTAATCCTCCAAATACTCCAGTGCATCATCGGTAGTTTTTAAGTCTATTATAATTCTCACAGCAAGAAAAGAGATAATACATTGTGCATTAAAGCCAACGATAGGAAAATATATTTAAAAAAAAAAAGCTGAACAAAAATGAAAAATGCGGTATGTGCGACTGTGACCATGTGGTAACAGCTAGATTTAAACCAAGATACCAATATATCCGACTCATCGACAAAAGTTATAAAATATGTTTTCTTATATTTTGATGTTCTGTGAAAATGACCAAAGGCACGAATCGCAAACAAAATCGTTATTCTGGCAAGTATGGACATTCATACCTAAAGAGACGCTCCATTTCACCGTTTCTTTAATGTTCTATGTCTAACAACATGCGAATACGTTTCAGATTATATCTCAGCAGATAAGTCAACGCATACTCAGTTGCCTAAATAATAGAAAGTGGCGATATATCCTTACAACTGTTTAATAAGTAGCGGTAAGTGGAACACTACCAGTGTGACCGTATGGTAACAGTCGTCCTAAATGGGTTAAGACGAGGCACAAACCATTACACAACTTCTTTGAATTACAGTACCCTCTCATATCGCTGATTTAGTCACTTAGACCACCTATATTATAAGTAACATCGGCATTAGTCATCTTTGCCGCTTTCTTAAAAGCTCCAGCATTTCTCCGCTTCTGAAAAAAGGAGACCCTCTAAACTGTGAAAATTACAGAAGGACAAGTCTCCTGAAGTCTTCTTTTCTATCGTCTCGTGGCGCCTGAAACCCTACGTCAACAGCCTGATCAATATCAGTGCGGGTTCAGGCCAACGAAATCCATTGTTGACCAAATATTCACATTACGGCAGATCTTGGAAAAGACCTACGAGTTCCAAATCGATACTCACCATCCATTTATCAACTTTAAGGCCGCGTATTATAGTATTTATAGAGACGAGGTGTACAGCGCATTGTCTAGTTTTGGCATCACTGCAAAACCGGTCAGTCTTTGCAGAAGGACTATGGAGAATGACCGTTGCTTTTTTAGATTTTACTGAGACTTGAGGTGTTGTAAATTCCAATCCAGACGGGAACCCAAACTTACAATTTTTCTTCAAAACATCTTTTGAGGCGCATTACGTGATGCTTGTTTTCCCCTTGGCTTGCAACTCCTGCGGCAACCGTTCTATCTGTTGCCACCATTATAGCTGACCTTTAACGCGAAAGACACGACCGTTGGGCATTGCGCGGCTCCTTCAGGCGGCAATTTGACGCAGAGTTCCTCTCGAGATTCGCATACATTGATTGTCTTAACTTCGCCCCTCCGGAGTTTGGTAAGCACATTAAGGGCCGAGCAAAGAGGGTTTCAGATGCTTAATCATTTAAAACTCAAGCAAAGTTGTAATTATTTACCTTGTGCTAATGATAAAAATCAAGTGGAGGAACATTTTTATAGCAGTCCCTCCGCCGTAGCCGCCGCCATTGCCACCATCGCACCCACTTTGCTCTCGAATGAATTACAAGCAATCACAGCTCCTCGCACTGAGTCTCTCGCTCGTGTGGCCCTCGTGCAGAAGGCACTTAAGTGAACAAACTTTTGAATAACATTGTGCTATTTGCACCGCCCTTAGCCGAGTTAAACGACCCTTTAAAGGATTTTTCATTCAACTTATTTCACATTCACCCCCCACGCTTCGTCCGTGAGCCAGTGTACGATGTTGTTTCAAGCTGAATTTCATTCGCCTCCCCTATCTCACCCTTCACTCTGTTGCTGCCGCTGCAGGAGGAAGGATCATTACTGAGTTAGAGCGCAGGAGACCGTGCTATGCCATGCGGCAGAAAATAAGCAAACATTTGTTCAACTGAAAACATCATTTCAGCCAAAGTCAATAGTTTTCTTCTTACTTCAGCACAAGGGGGTGGCACAACACCCCTGGTCCCCACCCGTCCTCGTACGACTGGCAAAGACCGGCAGCAGAGTTATTCTTGAAAATCATCTAAAAATATGAAAAAAAACAGGGGTTGGGAGGGAGAAAAAACAAAATTTTCAATGATAACATCACGCGAAGTAAACGTGCTTACCGGTTCTTTTGCGAGCTATGCCAAAAGATCTACGAGGTAAAACAAGACTTTTCATATCCTGTCGGGAATGCACATTAAATGGAGACACAGGGGGTGTCCTCCGTGGGTTGGGGAATATAGACTGAAACACATTTTGCGGATTGCCAGAATATTTGTCTGTAAATAAAGCGCAGAGGAAAAAAAAAAAAACAAATTTTCCTCCTGCGTCATTCCCATCCTTCGTCGTGGTTGGATGGCTCGACGTCGTCGTCGTGTACTCTCTCGGGTTCGTTGGTGTAGAAAATTAATGATTTTTTTTTTCTGTTCTTGTTTTTTGCCTTCCGAGAGCGAGAGAGAGTTTATCCCTTTGAGATGCGCTGCTGCTCATCTTCAATGCCAGAAAACTGGGTCTGAGTCTGAGGGAGGGATAGAGTTGGTGTGTATCTAGGACTAGGCCCACACAGTATTGACGTGCGTTTGGGATTAGATGAAAAAGTGCTGCTGTTAGAATAAAATTAAAGCCCTCAATGGGTGTGTGATCTTTTCTGGAAATAAATTCAACAGTAATCGAGTTGTAAATGCGGTTGTGGCGCATTGTGGGGATTGAAAAGACCATCAGACGCATTCAGACTTCAATTGAAATGGATTAGCTTGTCATGAGTGGACACAGAGAAAGGCTTGCTGAAGATTATGCGAACGTGTCTCACATGACACTGAAGAAGGCGATTTTCCTCTGCAAGTGCACGTTCAACAGGAGGAGATGGGGTTTCAGCTAAATTGGATTGGCACAAAGCTGGCGGCGCTTTGAAGATTATAACAAATTAGAACGAAGGGACTGCATGTGGAGGGCTTGGGAGAAAACGTTCAATGACACCTGACGATTCACTCGTGCGACGGCTGCCTGGAGTAGAGAGATTGTCATTGAGATTTTATTGAGAGCGACAAAGATATTCACCCAGAAAGGAGTCTAAGAACCAATTTCGTCTAGGGAGCAGATTCCTTAGGCCGCTTACAAACATGAAACTTTTGTCGGTGATTTATCCGTCTTATCGGCAAGGGAGGTGAGACGTGATAGGGGTAGCCCGCGTCTTCTGTCCTCGGGGTTTGCTTTCGGATTTTCCATTCTCTTTTATCTCTCTCCGTTTTTTCTTTGAGTTGCTTTATTCTTCTGTTCTCAATGTTGGGTATTGCAAGCATGCTGTACATGTGTGAGAAAGAGATGACGCATGTGTGAGAGAGGGTGGGAAACAGAAAGAGTTCAGAATTGAGATCCCAATTGCAGAGACTGAAAGATTACCTGTGTGAAAGTGGCTAGAGATCACAAAAGGGAATTTGAAAAAGATCAACTAAGGGTTCATCAGCACACAAGAACACTTGGAAAAAAATATGGAGACCTCTGACATTGAGCACTCTCTCTTGAACTGGAATAACTGGGCTCGTCCTTGTTTTGCCAGACCTAGTTTGTTTCGAAGTTGGTCGATAAGACTTATCAACTTGTGATGCCCCGAATGGTGCAATAAAGTGCAGTAGTAGGAGATAATCCGTAGTGGGTATCCATCAGGGAAGCCTACATGTCGCATGAGTGTGTACGGCATCTGTTCAGGTGCAGTTGCGGTTGCATATTCAGCGAAACTGTTGATTTGCTCTTCTTCTTCTGTCTTGTCAACCAGAATGAATACGGAAAGCTATAGCCGAAGTCTATACCTGAGAGTTTTTGGAAATCGCTCTTAAAAGCCGCCGAGGATTCAACGTGGCAGGTGGATCCAATCTTAGGGATGATTGTGGGTGAGGATCGACTAGAATTGAACCATGTAATATCCTAGAATAGGTCAGCTGTAAAACATCTAAGAGTGATAAGGTTTGGTCCTAGTTCTTTGGTTTTTCTTTTTCTTCTTGGTGTTTGGGGTCGAACTGGCCCCACCCAACAAGACTCTTCTAATAGTGTGATTTCAGCAAGCTGCCTCAGGTTTCACACGCCAAGTTGGTTATGGCACTTCTCAAATTGGGTGCGCCGCCTAAGACGCGAGCTTCGTCTGACACGTTGTTCTACAGGTTCTGAGTAGATCGAAGTTGTCCATGCGCTCTATATGGCCCAGTATGCGTTGGATCCGTTCACTCCAGTTAGGCGACAGCCCATACAGTTCGTGTTTGAATATTCTTCTCCAATAACCATCAACACAAATAGGTACAAGGATCGCAAGCAGAACTCTTTCTTGCAGAGATCAAGGATTCTTCATTCGCTTTTCAGATTTTCCATGCCTCCGCGAGGAGGTCCAGGTCCAGGTCTTATAGAAAGTCAGCTTGGTCCTTCGAAAGCCGGCTCTATTACTTAATTGCTTCTTGAGCCCATCGAAACAGAGTTTGGTGAGAGTTTCTCTGCATTTGATCTCGGTACTGTTTACTGCGGGCGGAGATAGATGAAGTCCTTGACTACCTCGAAGTTATAGCTGCCTATTGTGACGCTCTGTCCAAGAAGTCAATGTTGTATGGCTTATTCGAAAATTCTTTGCTTGTTTTTTTTAGCCGCTTCGATCTCAATGGCAGCGAACGCCTCATTGGCGGTTGGCTGTGTTCTGTCAATCATGTCATTGTCATCGCTGTTTACCAATATCTATACGGACTAGTATTGACATCTGAGTTTTGCATAATCCCAAGAATGATGAGTTCCTTAACTCACATGACAGTGCGGAGCCTTAAAAAAGACAAAAACGAAAATTCTTCGGCGGTGTATTGCACAACCTGACGAGGAAGGCAGGTATGTCAAAACTAGACATGGGGTTTCCGCTGACCATATCTTACGGATTCCGTGCCACCTTGATCTCGTTGGAATATGGTCGGAGAAAAACATGTCTGATCTAGAGTTTTGCCAAACAAGTCCGACGACGGAACGGACATGGAACTTTTTTATCGCCGGAACTGCGATAAATGTCCATGCAACTATGCAGTCCCCAGAACTATGTAGGTCCATTCACGTGTATGCGGAAAGATTCATGTTTGCGGAGCTTTATAGTTCCATATGACATCTTTTGTACGTAGGGAGTAAGCGTGGATATTCCACACATCAAAATTTGTTGATGATAAAACTGGGAGCATACCTATACATATAAAAACGTTGTTAAACTACATAATATAATGATATAATATAATATGTGTGGCGCTACAGTTCGTGGAACTACATACTACAAAGATATTCTGTCAACGGCAACACTGACGTCGATGGTCCAACACCCATGATGACAAGGTCAAGGCAGTTCGCGCTAAACCATCGTACCAATCTTGTCGTTTGTCTTCGTGTTAAACTCAATGTTCGTTCGTATAGTAATAAATGTTGAAGTAAAGTTTCGGTCATTTTATTTAGTCTGACAATTCGAACTATATGTAGGTGCGAAAATCGCCTTCCTTGGAATATGAATGCATGCGTGAGTGTTTTACATCTCCTCGGACATGTCGGAACTATGGCATATGTTTAACAAAAATTTTCGAAATGATTGGAACTAGTTCTGATAGTGGACATAGGTGCAGGAACTATGCAGGTCAGGAACTATCCAGTCCAGTCCAGTCTGGTCCAAATTGAATCTCAATATCGTTTGTGTAGTCGGCAAGAATGAAGAGCCTTTCGAATTCCCCAAGGGAGGTGACATTTTTCTGTCTGGCGTAGGATTATGTCAATGTGGCCAATGCCGGACTCTTAGACTTCGAAAGATCTTGACTAATCCTAAAGAAATCTTTATCGAGAGAAGATGTTGACACCGCCATTTTGAATTCGAATTTTCTTTCCAAACTAGTTGTTATAGGCATAGTTTCACTTCAGAAAGGTTTTCGCAGATGCTGCCTGTCGAGTTCCGTGTTAGTGTGGCTCCTCCCATTCAGATACTGGGCGTGATAGTAGCGTGTCAGCATATCACTAACTCATTCGAAGGTTCGAGTCCAGTTCGGGCTAGATCTTGTTTTTTTTCTTGCAAGCAATATTCCTTCCGGGAACGTACTGGAATGGGTAATCGGTAGCTTAGTTGGAGACTTAGGAGAAAATACGGGGATTAATCTCAGCTAATATCTAGGATGGCGGGTTGGGAGAAAGTAGGGATTGATTGAGGAGGGCAGTTGATGGAGAGCGAGATCACAGGTTAGACGTTTGGTGCGTGGTGTTGAAGTGACCTTTGGAGCGTAAAGGGAAAACGCCTGATCGGAAAACGGTTTACGGTCGCTGTGCGAACGAACAAAGGAAGTGATTACAAAATAGATTTATATATATAAAATATATATATACACAAATTAGCATCGGGTCAGTGATTTCGGCAAACTGGTTGTGTCGGTTTTTTTTCCTTTTCCCTTTCCGGTGGAAAGCTAAGATAGTTTTCCTAGACGAGGAATACAATAAACGGAGAAACATTGAAAACCCAAGAAAAAAAAAAACGAAGTACCGGACCACAGAACGCGAACGCGTGTGTACGCCAAAGTCGGAGCATATAGCTGCATCCAAACGTGCGTCCAAGTGTAAAATCCAAGTGCGAATTGTGAGCGCGGCGGGATTCGTCAAAGCCGCACCACATTGAAAACCCGGTTATCGACTTTCGTAAGTGATACCTGTGGGAGAGTTCCTGTACATACGTGTTAGTTGCAAGTGCATCCACGTGGGAGATCACCAGTCAGCCGAAACAGCGGAACCAGCTGCCGTATAGAGCGATGCAGGGAGTCACCTACTAACCTTTCTTTTCGTAATTCGTTAATAGCCATTGATCCGTAACACTCTTGATAGTGTATGTGTTTGTTAACTCCTCCCCTCTGGAGCGTCGTTAAGCCGTATTCTTGTATTTATTATGTATATGTATATGTATTCACAATATTTTGTATTAGATTAAGCTGCAAGAATTATCACACTAGTTCTGTAATTTAGGGAACTTAAATTTTGGTTGTGGGTGTAGCCGAGCGCGCTAAAGCGCTGATTTGTAAGGGTAAGAGGTCGGATCCGAACTTTTACGCCAAGGTTCGAACCCACTTGGTGAAGCTTTTATTCTTTTTTTTTTTTTTTATTTTTTTTTTTGGTACTTTATGAATTATTTGGATTGTCTTGAATTTTAGCGAGTATAATTTGATAATTTGAATTGGAATTTTGTTAATTGTATAATTAGCGAAGTGTAAATAAAAGGATCTGTTGAATGATCCTTGAATTTCGAGGAAGTTGGTGGTTTCCTTGTGTCGGTTATCGGTCGCCCAGGGGGACGTAGCTGCTGCAGCTGGGTGAACTGCCAAGGTAAGGTGGTAGAGTCAAGCGGGCTTTGTAGCTCGTCGCGGTTCGACGCTATAAGGCTTTCGAGGCATAGGGCTAATCGCGTGGCGCCCATTAATTTTTTTTTATTATTTCTTGACCCACGGCTATTACTCCATCGACAAGTCGGCAACCCTTGTCCTCGATACCGCGGAGGAGAAAACGACGGTAACATAGTGCAAGATCAACGTGTAGAACTTTGTCAGTGAGACAATAGGTCGGTCAAGGTGCCAAGAAAATTAATGCCGGTCAAGTGCCATTTGCAACTGATACAATATAGTCGACTCCACGGCGCGGCGTTATCAAAAATTGGGCATTACTTAGACCACACTACAGGGAATTTTGTGAAAGGATCGTGGATTGCAGGCTTACAAGATGAAGTTGATTCTAGAAGTCAAGTCACTCGATCGACTGGAGAACGATGGTTTTAGCAACGCGGTCCAATAAGCCAGACAGCGGGTGTAACATTTGACTTTATGGAAACTGAATTCTAAAAAATGATCCTGTCGGCCGCCTATATCATGTGATTTAACACTTTTAGATTATGGAATTGACCGAAGGAATATTATCTGAACTGAACTTGAATGGGGAGGGTTATTCTTCGATGGTGTGGTTACGTAGCACGAATGTCTCCATAATCATGACTCGGTATGCGAACGCTTGGTATAGCCAGGACGGTTGTTTTGACCAAGTCAAAGAACTTGGGCGATTGGCGGAAGACCGAGTTGCCTATCTTGCGTGCTTTGGCTATTTAAGTGGATCATGGTCAGTTAACATTGTTTCATCAGGCTTTTTGAAGTTGAAATATTGGACCGCAAAAGTGGACCAATGGTGTCCCAAAACAAGACCCTAGAAGTCTGATTTGGTAAACAGACGGATCAAAGATGAATTCTGGGATGGGGGCAGGAGTCTTTGGACCCAACATAAGGATTTCCGTACCAATGGGGTCTAGTCCTACAGTGTTCCAACCCGAAATCCGTGCCATCGAGATCTGCGACAGACAGTATCAGATATTCTCAGGTAGTCTAGCAGCACTAAAAATACTTTCGTCCAATCTAATTGACTCCAAAACAGTCAAGTGCTGCTTTGCAATCCATTGCCTTACACAACAAAGTGAAACTTGGCTGTCTCCCTGGAAGAATTGTAAGCGAGCTCGTGGGAGCTTGGTTAGAATCTGCGTTCATCGGTGCAGAACCGTACTACAATGCCAATTAGACAGCAGCTACAACCTTGACTTACGAATGGGAAAACAAATTACGAATAGAGCAGTGGACATATGGTCATAGTCTTAGACAGTCCAAGAGATTAATCAGCCCCTTATTCGTATAAGGAAATAGGCCATCTTAATAAGGATAGCTTAAGATTGCTTACAAGCTTTCTTGCCGGCCACTGCGGCCTGAAACCTGATAACCTTAACAAACTAAACCTGTGTCAAGACACGGTTTGTCGGCTTTGCCTCGAAGACGATGAGACTTGCGAGCACATCTTGTGTGAATTTCCGGCAATAATCTGGTTAAGGAAATGTATCTTCCCTAGGGAGATACTCACTTCAGTGGAATTAAAAAAAGATTCACTATCTTTCATGAGAGAAGTGGTATGTTTTTTGATTTAACTCCAACCCATTGATGCAATAGATCTACCCTTGTAGCGGTGTCGTTGCCTACATGGCGTGGGTTGTACAAGAGGAAAAAAACGGATAGTGCATGCCACTGATGATGAGATACTATTTTTCTATAGGGCTACGTTTAAACATTGTGTGTGGACTTCTCCTTTCAACCAAGGTCTATCCGGAGCGTCCACTTGAAATAAACGAAGCACTAAGCGCACATATGCTTTCTAACTCTTGGAAACAAAGCCTACTAGAATTTACTTTAAAAAATTTCTTGAAACTGACTCCTCAAAAGCTGCCCCAATGGACAGAGTAGATACATCTCTTCCTTGCACGTGGGTCTGATGATGATGAGCTAGTCCGTCCACCCACATACATCGCAAGCAACACACAATTGTGCGCATTGAGTTCCGCCATCCAGTCATGTCGGAAGTGGGTTTGAAATTTCCATTCATCATCCGCAGCAAACGATAAAGATTTGCCTCTCATAATCATCTTCATTTTGAAGGAACCTTGTCAGAATTTCCTTCGCATTCACTGACAAGGATTACCATTCCAAAGTCAACGGAAGCTCAAAAATTCCTTGCGCAAGGCCTTGCCAATCATTCATCTGTCATCTCAATAACAAAACTTCTCCACCAACGCAAAGCGGATTCCTTCGCCTTTTTTCCAGAAGAATGCCGCCGCCGCCACCGCCACCGCCGCCACCGACAACGACGACGATGTTGTTGTACCCCCACCACATTGCCCTCGACAACTTATAAAATTGAATTACGAGTATTGTATGTATTTGCGTCCGCCACTGCTCAACTGGCTCGGCTTTGTTTTTAACTTTTCAAGGGAATAGGGGGATGAACAAGGACATCGTAGTCTGTCTGCTTGCGTTTTCCTATTCAAAGTACGGGGCACAAGGGAATAGAAATCCTTTATATTTTTTTGTGGGTGGGTGCGCTATCCTTCGTTGCTCCTTGTTTATTTATGCCAAGGCGCCAGTTTTATTCTTTTTAATAATTCCCAGTTGTTGATGCTCTATGGGCCAAAAATCAAGTCCATTCGACGTCAGGATTTAGTGTCACAGGCGCACACACGCGCGCACATGGGGATGTGTTTATGTTCCTTATGGGTGAGGAGATACTTTTCGAAATGAACGCAAATGCCATTTGGAGAGAAGAGGATTTGATATCGCCACCCCGATCGTCCCAACGGAGGGATGGATATTTAGTAGTCCACATTTGAGATTTCTTTCTGCCGGTCGAATGTCCTTGTTCTTATCGACAGCATGTCCTTGTGTGTACATACATTTAAGGAGCTCTGTGTTTTTTTTTTTATTTTCGCATGACATAGGATTGGGGGGAGCAAACACTCGCTGAACTGCTGAGTTGGCCCATGAGAGAATTGAAAGGATATGAAAACTGTGATGGCGTTCAGTCTGATCTGGACATAATGCACACTAATGGTACTTACACACACACAAACAAGGGATGGATGGTTGGAGGGGGGCACTGATTACTTGGAAAGGTCACACTTGTGTTCTGGATCTCCGAACGACACCGTGACCATGGGAATGAGTCGTCTCTCTCTCCGTCATTTCGAAGGACGACGGAGAACATTCATTTGGTTGCTAATTTATACGAGCGGATAAAGTTCGCTTAATTTGTTCGTTTTATTTAATAAACAAGGCGTGCTTTTATGGTGCCATGGCTGCATCCGCATGCTCATTATTTCACTTAAATGAGTTAAAGCTAATTCCCCGACTGCTTATTGCTGAAATGTGGAACTTTGTGTATGGACGTTGATTGCGGACTCATTTGGATGTTTCTGAGATTATGGCGTCAATGGCAATGAGGCTGCGAGGGTGGAATGGAATGGAGGTTCACTGGAGTGATCAGTTTGGATGTTTTCTTGTGTCTCTATGGGTTTCCGTTCTGTTTTTGGAGGGATTTATGTCGAAGCTTAGCGCTGTCGGGATTGATTTTTATTCATTTCTCTCTTTTCAATGTTTTTCTTTTTCAAATAACAAGAGCAGAACAAAGAAATGTTTGAGATGAATTTAATCTTAACCGAAGGACAAGAATTCACTGGAAATGTTCATGATGACATTATCACCGCAGGCGCTGTCGTTATCCTTTTCATCTTGTAACAGTTTAACGAGGAAAGTGTCTGAATAAGATGAAAGAAATGAGCGCCTCGCGATTGTCCTCCCACTTAACAACGGCCTTTAAACTCACACGCCTAACTACCAACCCAAAGATTACCTCTGCGTTAGATTAGGACACTTCCCTGTGCCCTGGCTGTCGCGCTTGCTGGCTTTGATTGGCCAGAAAGTTGATATGTACTTATAGTTAAGAGAGTTATAAAAATAATAATACCGAGGTAGAGAAGGACCTAGCTTTTGCAGCAACCGTTCTATGCCGTGTGGATGAGAATAGTTAATTAAGAATAATCGATACAGCAAATTTGATACATAATAAATACTCTCCTCGGTTTCGTTGTGTTTCGTTCACTTTTTCTTTGTTAAGTATCGCTCCCACTTGAATTGTCCCCTAGCTTACGTACCTACAAAACCGTTCGTTATGACATATGCTTAATTTCCCAAAACCAACTATAATAATGTCAGGACTTTCACTATGCTTCTAGTTACGTTCGTTAAGTTCTGACATACCTACAGAAGCTTCAGGTTATTTATGTGAATTTCAGAAGAGTCTTAAGATAATTTAATTGCTGCCCTTTAATGATTGTTGTATTTTGCAATTACTTTTTTAGAATTGGGACCATTAAAAACACTTCAAGGAGTTTCGTTAAGTTTCGTTAACTTTTTAAATTCTGCGCAGTGCCGCGGGCATACATCTACCGTCACGAAAATTTATTTTATGACTACAGGAGTTGGTTTTTTGATCCACGCAGGAGTCAGTTAGTCATACAGTACATTCTTGACTATCGCAACGAATAGAAACTGGGGTAGCTGCAAATATGTAGGTAGGTTCTGTTTATTTGAAAAGTTGCGATTAAGATTTGAACAAAGATAAAAAATTAAACTTAGCTACTCGGAAATTCGAGGAGTTGCCTGAATCGGGTGTTGCGTTTATCGAGAACGAACTGTATTTATTTTAAAAAAGTAACGTTGTCTCGAATGGAATGTGTTACCAAACAATGTTAGAACGTGGACAACTTTATTTGAAGAAAAAGGACGCATATGAAATTAGTGAAAAACGTGTTGAAATATTTCATAAATAAACGAATTTCAAAGAAAAGCCAAAGTTGCAGACTTTTAGGAATGCGTTCCCTTGATTAAAATAAAAATGATAGAGACGGATGGTAGGTCTGAGCCTGAGATATGCATTTCGGCCACTTTTCAAACGTGGCCATTCGAAGTCGGCATAAAACTCTAGATCTCGTCCATTCGTGAGGGAAAAATATCACGCACAACAGGAGTGGTTGCTAAGAAGCTAGGCCTGGAACTGTCTGGGCTGTAGCGTGTTTGCGTCCACGATAATTTTCATCTTCTTCTCGAAGTCCTTCATAGCTGAAACATTGCCAATGTGCTCTGAATGGCGAAGATCCAGTATAGTGGATTGATATTCGACTTTGGACTACATTCACAACTAAGTGCAGCTCTAAGAGTTCGCGATTATGTCCTTAACTCCATTATCTTTTCTCGACCACATATTTCTAGCGGAGGCTTCAAGAGTCAGATCTGCTGATTGACACATTGTTCAGCTTTCGAATCCGTACAATGGAGCTGGCCGAATAAATGGTCCCGCTTAGTCCAACATGTTGAATCCATTGTTGTCTTGAGGACTACTATGAGAACCTTTTTTTTATTTCTACTAAAACCGTCCGGTTCATTTAATAACTTTTATTTAATTCTATACCGCTTCCAGCACTAAGTAATTGCTTTCCTACAGCTGACCTGTCTCAGAGATAATATTTGTAAGATTATGTTCCTTCCTCAAATCTGCAGCTTCTGAAAAAATCATTGTACGGTATGTTTAGTCGCATTGAATGTGTTCCTGTGACAGTGCCCATTCGCATTTGGATGCCAGACCACGTTCGCCAAGGATATTTCACTAACGATCTGTCTGCATAACCTGACCAGTTTCGACGTCAAGGTTACCGATACAATGCGTTGTATTGCCGCTTGGCTGTAAGAATAGATGGAGATTGATTTGCAGCCGTCTCTTAGTGCCAGCGATTTCTCGAATGGGTATTAAAAGATCTCTTCTCCTGCGAAAGACTGAGATGCGATCATTTTTTTGGGACTAAAAATCTACTCACAAAAAAGGCGGTGGAAGTGTGGACCGGCACCGCAACCCAAGCGATAGTTATATTTACGATATTTGATTGGGTATGTTTCTCTTATAAACTTGAGTACTACTCAATGCATCCTGCAGTACCGCATGTTCATACTGACCTAGCAGAGGCGGTGGTATGTGCGGCCGCTTATGAAGAAGAACAACACCGCATATTAGTTGCGGTGTATGCGATGTAATTTTGTATGTTGTCCTCAAGCACAATAGTTTTTTTTTTTGCTTAGTTAATTAACTAACTCAAATAATTAAGTAATGCCTCCTACATTTCATCTTACTTAAGTATGGTAAGTACGGATGCTCTATGGTAGTCTAGTTAGAATTCAAACCTCCGAAGTGCCGAGTTATCTGATTACCTTGACGAATTAAAGAAAATCTTAATCCGTAATCCATGTACTACATGGTTTTCAAAAAGGCAGTTTCACACTACTGCTTTAAGTTCAACATTTTTAACATCAACACCTGTCGTTGTACAATCTATAAGCTCTACCCTCATGTTGCAGCACGATACAGTCAGCTTCAAAAGTGAATGTAAAGCATATATATAAATATTTAATTCAAACGGAACCCCAAAGAAAAATGAAACTTAAATACTGGTTTTTAAAGCAATTAGTTCAGAAGTTAAAACAAAAATATTTGTCATGGTTGAATGACTCGCTCGTTGTGCCTGTAGATCGATTCGAAATTCGAAGAAACATCTTTACTTTACACACCGAACTTTTTTTTCTATTTTTTATTTGCTTACACTCCGTTCACTTCGAAATGTAAAATTGTGAATTCTTCAGACATTGATTCTTACATTCAGAAGAGAAAAGGAGCAGGACTTAACATAAGACTTAGATCAACATCCATAATTGGAACATAATCGATGACTTTGGTCTTCTGTAGCGCCCTTAATCTTATGCACAGCAACATTACATGAGTCTGTAGACTTTGTTGAACCGCCCCCCATACAATTCACCTTAATATCACGGGAGTACTTAGGCTTGGGAGCATGTTCGGACAACCACAGAAACTGCCAAGTAAAGTCTAGACCGACTGTCGATTTTAGGTCAGCAGTTACATGCACCAAATTGGTTCACGTCCTACCCGTTTATTAATCCCATTATACTCTCTTTGATGGTCTTTCGATGTGATGATAAGTCAAGTTGGTCGTATTGGAGCCCACAAGACACGCAGCGTGGGAGTTGACGTTGATGCCCACTTCTCCGCGTCTGTCACTTAGCGAGACTGTCACTCTGGTGCGACTTCACTAAGAAAATGTTATCGATCACTATCAACTTCGAACAAATGACATTCAAGCCGACGTGAATCAAAAAAAGCAGCCAGTAATTTATGCAGTTGAGAAGCTCCCGTGCCAATCTGTTATGTTGCCTAGCAACTGAGCTAGGAGCCCATTTTCAATCTGCCTTCGGTCTCTGTACTCAGTCTCTCCTTTCGATTGTTATTCAATATCCCCAGCATTGCACACTCACAACACTATTATTTTCCACACACGAGACATTACACAACGTACAAGTACGTCTTTAAATGAAATGACAGAACAAATCCATTTCCCTTCAGACGAAACTACGCCCTCTTATATCATCTTGCAGTGGCATGCATGTCCTCCTCTGAAGCTGACAGTATCTGCATGCATTTTGAAGAGCATTTGAATGTGCCAAAGACATTCTGGTGCAGAATATTTTAGCATGCAATGTCAATAAACTCCGCCAGCAGGAGGGTGGATGGGGCACCCTCAACCCTCCACCCTCCACCCTCCACCCCCCAAGCACTCCAAGCGACGTCAGCATGCAAAGTGTTGCATTAGATATTAAACGTGTGCAAAATCACCGTCGGATTCCTTCCCGAGAAGCACGTTTCACGTCCACCACGTGACAGTGACTAGGCAGTAAATTAAAATATTAGTCAGGAACACCAGCTCCTTAGACGCGAAACACAGACGCCCCCTTCTGCCTCCTTTCAAGGGCATTTTTGCATTAACTTTACACGTTGCGATGTTTTTCTCCCCTTCATTCGCAGCCCTTATTAAATTAGATGCACCGGCGGCGGCGGCGACGGCTACGGTTACGGCACCATCCGGAAGATTTTTCTTGGTGTAAAAACAGCACACGCCATAAGTACTTGCAAGCTCTTGGCGCGGAACCAGTCTGCAGGTTGGTCGTCCACTCAAGGATCGAAACGCCAGCGAGGGGAAAAGGAGAATCAACCCTAGACTGTGCGGCAGCAGACAGACATCTTGAGTAAGCATAATGCAACACAATGTGAATTCATTGTATTGTCCTGGCAACGTTTTAGTCATCACCAGCGCTGTCAGCTTACCAGCATCCAAGCAACCGCGCGACCACCCAACAAACCGACACCCGACCATTCAATTATCATAACGAATGAGCCTAACGCGACGTGTGTTAGACGACATGCATAATGCATCTGTCGTGTGCAGCTCCTTGCGTGGCTTGTGCTTATTTCAAGATGCGGCGACGTAAAGTAGAATGTACACCAGTCGGTGGCAAGTGGCGACGAGCAGCACTTTCTTCCTTCTCCTTAAAGTAGATGGATGCAGAATCCATGCAGCAGCGCGTCGCGGTCTTTTTTCCTCCGACCTCCCAGTCGCGTTGTCGTCATTTTTATGCTTTTCAGGAGGAAGGCCAACATTAATAAGGAAACATCCTCGACAGAGAGTCCCATCCTTCCTCGGGGGTCTTTGTGAAGATTGTCCCTCCGTATGTTTGAGAGGAGTTTTCCGTTGCAAGCTCAGAATGAATGCGAAGCATTCCGTGGTACTTGTACTTTTGATATTTTTCTTGTATTTTCAGTTTTATTTTTCGGTTTGACGGTCCTTGCATGCTGAACTGCTTCCCCCGGAGCCTCGAGGTTACGTGCAATTTTGTATCATTTCATTGCTCATCGTGCACCCCGAGTAAGGGATGAAATGTTTATTCTGTTTGAACTTATGCAACCCCATCCCCCTTCGCCCGACCGAGTGATGTGGGCGAGAAGGAAAACAATTTTCACAGTTTACCTCTCTTTGCGCAGATGTCGGCAGCTAATGTGTGGAGTAGTCGCACTTAACCCCTTCAGTTGTGTGCCTTGTGGCATCCTCTATTCTGTTTCCTTTTATGCATTTTCCTGGTCTTCATGTAAGCGTAAGTAAAAGTGCAGTGCCCCGTCGCCAATGCACGTCGACTCGGAACAACCGGAAGCGAACTCAGTCACTGAGGCGGTGCAAAACGTAGGAAAAAGTTCGCCGGGAAGCCCCTCTCTCTCTCCCATCTCACAGAGAGCATAACTCGCAGGACGATGATTTTAATGGATGATGTAAGGAAATAATGGGCGCCATTTTTGTCTTGTGCCCCCACCCGTCTAACCACCGCTCTCTGGTTGCTGAGTTCGGTCACAAAGGGACCTGAAATGAAAAAGGATTTCATCCCCTCCTCGTTGCTGCGTCGTCGTCGTCGTCATCGTCTGCCTTCCTTTTATTTCATTTTCACGGAACTATTTTTCCATGGTTAGTTATTTTGCTTGAGTTCTCCTATTTACCCAACCCAACGTCTCTGGCGTGGCAGTTGTGGCCTTTAGTCCTTGCTCCTCGGAGCGTGGAGTAAACTTTGAAGGGAGTCCTTTCTCCCTTTTTTTTTTTTTTTGATTTGTCCCTACGTTTTCTTTTCAGTTGTATTTGTTGGCTCCCTCCCTCGTCGTCATCCGGTTGTCTGGCAGAGAGATGAGAAACTAAGTGTGGACAAATTTCTAGTTCCCCAGCCTCTGGTAGGATAATGAGAGCGGGTACCAGTCGCCACCGCCGCCTACATGGACGACGGGAGCACCAGCAGAGTGGCCCGGGCAGTCTGTTGTCGTTGGTTTCTTTTGGGGTTAGTTTACGGCATTTAAGGCAACCACTTTTCTCTTTCGTCCTGTTGTGCAGTCCTGTTTACTATGTTGCTCCTGTTGTTGGTGTTGTTCTTCCGTATACCTTGTGGATTGGAGGTTTCCACTGAAAGAGTGTATGTGCAGGATTTCTGCAAAAAGAAAAACACAAACGAAAAAAAATCACGTGCGATGGGAAAATATTTGCAGTATTTCCTTTGTGGAGAAGAATTTCCTACTTGCTTCTGACGATAGGTGTGCCCTGTGCTGCACTTTGCCTAGGCTCTACTCTTGGAAAGATTTTTCGAAAGGAAGTCCATTGTTTGAACTGAGCTTACGGATGTAGTTGACTTTGTTTGTTGTTGTCGTCGTCATCGTCGTCTGTGACGTTGAATATCACAGAGAACCCTGTGTTGTGGCGGCATAACCGACCTGTTCGTCGTCGTTGTCGCTCGGATTAAGGAGGAGGGCTAATAATCTACTTGAAATGTTTCTGGTGAGACTAGGTGCTCTTTGAAAAAGGTTTATCTTTGTGAAATGTTTGAAAGGGTTTATTTCGCTGTGACCAACATTAGTTCATGCACCGAATGGGTGCATAAATGCCTCATAGCATGTCGTTTACCGAGTGGCTAAGAGCATGTTTGGAATAAGTTAATTTCTCTGTAAAAATTTAATCGTCTAATTTGGTTGCCTTTTGGTATTTAGGAGGATAATGGCTCACAAGAGTGGTAAGCCTGTTTGATTTTTCAGTGACTTTCTGTTCCTTCGTGAAGTTCCTTTAAATGTAGCACACTGTTTCCGTTAACTACCATCACAGTAGTCTATTATTAACCCCGGTGAACAGCCTGCATCATTTACAGCCATTGGTAGCAGACAAGTTCATGAATTGTAAACTGGATAAATACCACGAGGACTGCACCATTAATTTCTTTACCGTACTTTTGAGCAAAAAATCACTAACTGCTACTTTTCGCTGTGATTGAAAATCGCATTTGCAGCATGTGATCGAGTAATTCGTAATTTCTAAAGTAAATCGTAACTTGAAATCACACTTTCGGTTGCAAGTTTCTATTTTTGAGCAATGTATTCGCAATTTTGAACCATACTCACGCCGCACCTATTAATTTTGCGCAATCCCATACGCATTTTGATTCACACAAACGATTGCCTGCTTAACCCCATGAAGTGTGGCAGATGCGAATGATGTGGCGTTGTGGTTGTGATGCCGAACTTTCAGCCATTCAGGCTAAGGAATAGATGCCATCACGACGCAGATCAACGAAATTGGACGTTCCGAGAATTAAGCTACGTGAGGTGGTCTCCGTACATCCGAGTGGACTTAGCAAATTTTACACGAAATTTGGAGATGAAAGAAGTCGTTCAAGTTGTTAGTGCCGCAATTGATCCAACCCGTAAGCGGAATCATTTGACTACTACAATTGAGTGCACAACGAATTGCTGTCTCATTCCGCCGATTCTCTGGACTAACTCCGTTCCGTCCTTTCAAACCTGAAGAAGTGGCTGGAAAGTGGATGTTTCTTCGAATGAAACAAATGCCTATTTTGATGGTCTTAACCGATCTTAAAGGAGACTATGATGAGAAATAGGACGCTTATTTGCCGAAAAAATGTTCACTGACCTCCTTCTTACCTTTGGAAAAAATCGAAGTCCGCAAAAAAGGTAGGGGAGATGGAGGTACAAGTAACACTTTTTGAAAAATCTATGCTTCGCGTAGATAATACAGCTAAACAGTTCTTGCAATTAAGAACGCATGTTTCTACAGTTTAATTATTCGTCAAAAAATATGTTATATATTGGCTAAATATGTTCAACAATTTTGAGAAACAAAATGCTCCTGCTGACATGCACCATGAACGGGGCAGGTTGTTACGTAGGCTGGGGTACGTTGTAACAAGAATTGAAAAGTTAATATAACGATTTTTTTAATTACTATCTTCTATGTATACAAAAATTGAGCATCAAATGTTCTATCGCCGATTCACGCCTTAACGCATTAACCGATTGCAACTAAATTTTCACACATTCTTTGGTACTGGTCTTTTTATGGTTTGTGTGCAGTTTGGTAAAAAACGGTAATCGTATGTGTGTGTTGTGCTTGCGTGAAGAAACACGTAACTTTCAGTACGTTGTGCGTTTTATCCACACATTGCCAGTATTTTTTGTGTCGCTATATGTACAGATACGTCACAAGCAGAAATGAAGTATTACAGAGATGTCCGACTTCTACCTCTCTTTCCCTTTAACATTTTTGACAACTGTTTTTTATGTCGTTTTCGCAAACTAAATTGACCAATCAGAGAACGGCATTCACGTTATTTCGTGAATAAAAAATAAAAATTCATGATTGTATACAGTCGAATTTTACAACTCGAATGAAATTGATTGGCAATAGCCCCAAGACTGAAATGAACATGTTATTTGATACTCGAACTTCGATTACTCGACGTCTTGATAACTCAAACAGATTATTTGGCGTCACCTTCGATAAGTCGAATTGTGAAGAGAAATTCCCAAATTCTGCGTATTCTACAAGTTCGTTATATAAGGCAACACTTTCGGGGCACTGTGTTTGTATGTTCATCTGGCCTAGTATAAACAAAATCCGGGTTTCGATGAATATTCTGAGAGGATGAAATTGCCTTGATTTTGAGAAGTTGAGAAGTTGAGAAGTCAAGTTTTCACGGGATACCATGATTTTTTCGAGTTAAAGGGAGTTGAACTAAGAGAGGATGTACCTATCTGTACGGAAAGTTGAGGCGAAAAATTTCGAGTTAAATAGAAACAAGAAAAGAGCCTTAGGTTAGGTTACATTTGGGCGATTGCCACAACTGTAGCAGTTGTGGCCCACTTATATCTTGGTTGGATCCTTTGTGCTATCACTACGCGCTGCTTTCCACCGGCTCCTTTTAAAAAGGGACTACACTAACGAAAATGAAATAAACTTAGAGACTGCCTAATGTTATTCTAGAAGATTACTTTGACAAGTCCACTCTTGTGCTGATTTACAGCCAATTAGTTTTCCTGATAAAATTGGCTATGTCTTGTATCTTTAAATGTGACATTTCCTCTAGGTTTCTAAAAAAGTAGTTGCCTAGGATATCTATTCTAGTTTTTGGCAAGGGCTGGAAAAGTGCCGAGCAGATGCAGCGTATTTTCATCTCTTCAGCTTCTGCAGTAGTCTTTGTAGGGGGGCTCTCATTCTTCTGGCATGGATAGAGAGAAGCTAGTGGCCGGTGATAACGCCCACTACGTTCCGTATTACGTTCCTGTTTAGTTTTAGGAGTGTATGTGTTTTGTTTGGATTTAGTGAGGGCGAAATGAGCCTCGAAGTCCTGCATGTATCTAATTCCATCCAACTCCGAATAGCGGAGTCGACTGCATCTGTAAGTAACATCGTATTTATTACTTGGAGTGAGGGATATGGGGTGTCCTGATTATTTGCTTTTACTCCTCGGCCCTTTCGTTGCGATGGAAAACCACTATGCTCAGGTACCCAGCATAGGGTTAGGTTGCATCTAACCGCTATCTCCCTAAGAGACAGACGGCAAAGTTTTACCATCATCGGTTTAATTGATGGTGTATCCAGAGCCCTTATGGCCGCTTGATTATCTATGTAAATGGCAATAGATAGTCCGTCTATCGGGTTGCCTGGAATACACTACAATGGTTGGGCAGTCAAAGAGACGGGGAAAATGATATGTCCGGCGAATACTCCTAGTCCGGTGCCATCTTCTACTCTGAGCCATCTGTGTAGATTGCCAGGTAGCCTGGTTTTCGTACCAATTGTTTTTCTCAATCTTCTCAATCTGGGATGATTTGTTTGAACCCAAACTGTCAAAGTCTAAGGCGGGTGTTGAATAATCTGTATGCGTTGGTAGCCTCGCCTTTCTAATTATTTCTGTATGACCTAAGCTATGTGAACTGCTCCAGCGGTTGCACTCCCGTAGCCTTAGGGAGAGTTCGACTTAGGGAGTCGACTGTATTTGTGTGAATCCGATTTTGTTTAGATCGACAAAAATGATGACAGCGGCAGTGATTGTTTTTTTGAAGATGATTTGATTCAAATACCTTCAATCGAGTTGGTTGCAAATGCATTACTCATTTTGCGTTTATATTGAAATACTCACTTATGTGTCTCATAACAGTTTAGTAAATATTTACATATCTCAATTTTCTATTTAATTTGATAACTCTCTTGATAATTCGAATTTTGTAAGTACTCAAATTCGTCGTTGGGCTATGCGGCAATCAGCTATGAATTCTGTAATACTTCATTTCTGGTCACAAGTTTTCAAAAAAGCGATTCGCAGTTTCTTTAATTTTTAGTGCGCCAAGATATGATATGAAAATAAGTTTTTATATATTCGAATTGCTGCTGTCAATGTTAGTAAACCGAGTGTTTTTCATTTTTATATTAAAGTTATCGGCCTAGCGAAGTAGGAACAGGGTCTGTTAGTTAATTTATAAAATATTAAAAGATAACGAAATATGTACATCATCCCATTCGTTGTTAATGCATATATATAAACGTATGTATAATTTTGTGTGGAGTGTGCCCAGCTGGTAAATTTTTAGAAAATAGTTAGCAACAGATGGGGCACAAAGATTCCTCATCGTCGTCCTAGGTTGAAGAGCTCTCTTCCACATCTTAGTGTTTGTTGTGTTTTTTTTCTAAATGTGTATCCATCTCTGGCGTATTGGTTTATATAGCTGATTTTCTCGATTTCCTAGCAATTTCCTTCTTTCTTTGTTCCGCCTTCGAAAAAGCCTTACTTCCTAAGGATTGGAGAAGATAATTAAAGCCCTTTAATGTTGCTCATATTCATAGCAAGCTTTTAAAAAGACCAACGGGGTAGGTTGTAACACATAATAGCACACCTCGGGAAAATGTTACAACTTGCCGCAGCGTGGAAGATTACACAGCAATCTAAATTTACAAGAAATCTCCAGCTCACACAAAATACATCTACCCACAATTAAAACCAAAATACTACACCATGGTAAGAAACAACAATCAGCACTCTACAGCACTCTTTCGTTTGGGAGGGCTACCAAAAATACAAAAAAATATAAAAAAGGTGCAAACCTGAATTTTTTGGGTTCCAATCGCAGATCTTCCCTTTACATTTTTATTTTTAGGTGTTGTTGATTCTGAAAGGAACACTGTTTCTTGGCTGTTACTTAATATCCCTTCCCGTTACAATTATCCCCACCCTCCCGTATCCTCGTGAAGATCCGATGGCAGGTTAGTTCTCAGAAACACTGCCTATTTTGGTTTGTTCAGTCAATGTGGGTAAAATTTGAATTGAAACCAGACACCTAGTATAAAAGTTGCAGTTTTTGGCTTGAGTTAACTTGCAAAGGATCTCTTGTGTTTCTACTGTAGTGATGATAAGCCGAAGGCTATACTCAGTGAAAATTTAAACATCTAATGAGTGAAAACTATTTACCACGACAATGCCGAGAACCCTGAGGACTGACCTATGTTTTGAGAAAGTTAGATGGACTAATCCTTTGATGTGCGCTGAGCCTGGTGTTTCCAAGTCCAAGCTGAGCCTGTTGTTTTCAGAAGGACGGTACACACGCTACACAGCACAACCAATCGACGAACCAATTGAGAAATGAGTTCGGTGACCGATTGTTCTCTCGTGAGTAAGTCAAATTATAGGCTCGGGAATTAAAACCAAGTCTCACATGCCTACTATGTCATGATGCGCTTAGTTGAATGAATCTTACCATCTTCTACTTGCTCCCAAAGAAAATATACTACCAACCACAACCAAACAAATGTGACACAAAACGCCAATGTCAGTGTCATAAATGACAACTATCCTATGACATCCCGTATCACAATCAACCGCTTATCCCCGTGAATACAGAAGGGATCCTGTCGGAAAAAATCCCACCACTTCTTGCTCTCGGCAGTTTGAAGTGCACGGATTATTGGGCTGTTGACCCTCCAAACAGTGCTCGTTAGCCGGTGGAAAGCCAAAAATTCCCATATCTCTGGAATTCATTATTTCCGAATACTTTCGCTCCACAGACAGTTGAACTGGCGGCGGCGACTGAGTCTATCCACTCAAAGGGTCATCACAGATCCATCCAGAGGGCATTGCCAAAAATGCACACAACCTGTCTGTGTTTGCATGCACTCCGGGCCAATAGACTGCCGAGAGGGTTCCTCGAAAAGGACAAACGCCGCGCTGCCATCGAGTGAATGTTTCAGTGTCTGCGTTTGATTTGTGACCTGCTATCGTTTCGAATTCGCAATCCTCTCCGGTGAGGCAAGCCCAGGCGTTTCTCCGATTTTATTGAACGTTTGTCTGCTATTCCACTCCATTCCGTCGTTCACCTTCGCAAGGGCACCTGTGTGTGACGTATTTTTTTTTTTGCGAATGTGTTGCAATTCGTTGGCGTTTTTTTGCCTGTAACCTGCATCTGACAGCTTCATATCCGATAGCGAGCTATCGTAACGTGCTTCAAAGCCTTCCTGCTACATGTGTAGCACACACACACACACACGTCCTGCCTTGTCCTAGGTGTGGCTGGGACAAAGTGTGCACAGCAACAATGGACGCTTTCACATCGGAATAATATTTATTTCATATTATGTGTGTCCAACGAGCCATTTGTCGCGCTCACATCCTCGGATGTTGTGATTTTCAGAAAACGCGCGGACGGGCGAACGCTGGCAAATTAATTATTCGCTATTTTTTGTGCGCTCCCATGGGTCGCACAAGTGCAGAATCAAATTGCAATTTATGACCAAAAAACATTGGCCTACAAATTCGTTTGTCTGTAAAGAATTCAGTTTTTTGCTTTACACCTTTTCCACGATAATTGGTAGTTTTTCTGTAACTATATTTCCTTTGGTCGGGTGTGGAATCGATTTTATTAGATTTTTTTTTGTTCGTTGCGTTCTTTGTGTGTTCGTTTTGCACTCGTGCAGTTGCACCTAAACTTGGTTAGGTGAAAAGTAAAAGTTTTAATTGAACTTCCGCATGAAATACTCCTTTCATTGGGGGTAATCTGCTTTTGGCGTTTTGTTCTCCCTAGTTGTTTCAGTATTTGTTTTTCGTTTGCGTTGGGGAGGGAGATGTAATATTCAACAAATCAAATGGGGGGCGTATTTGTTTGAATTCTACTGAGGGTTAGGATAGGTTTGAGTGGCGGCCTTAGCCTGGAAAGCACCAACGGGGGTGTGTGGTGATACTGATTAGAGCTTGTAACCACGACGCTCAGTGTGGTAGAATGTGAATTCAGGCAACTTCGTTGGATGTGGATTAACTAGTCAACTCTTCTAACCAAATTCTGCGCTAAATGGCATTTAACGAAGGAATCTGTTGTAGCCCATTCTTCATGTATTGTGGCTAGAGACCTGCATTTGAACAATTCATTCTTGTTGAAGTATGTATCGGTTATAAGAAAGTCGTATACAAGAAAGAATCGCTTATAAGAAATGCGAGCTACTGCACCGTATACTACCTCATACATCTTCATGCTAAAAAGAACGTGTACCTAAACGGAAAGAACTAATAAACTAAATTTTCGCATGCATCAAAGTCTTTAGATGTTGACTTTTATAAGAAATGTTTTACCAGAGTTTACACAAGTCCATTGTGAACAGCTCTATGCAAATGTCAGTAAGATTTCATGAGGATGAGGCACACAATGAATTTTGCGGGGCTATTATGGATGAGCAAGGCTGAAAGGATTATGGGCAAATCGCCTAATCTGACTTATACCTGAAACAGAGTAGCTTTACCTCCTGGCCTAAGATTTCTAATCCCTGATAGTGACGTTCGTTGCGTTCGTTGTAGGAATATATAAGTTCTCTAGATCGTCTTAAGTCTGTGATTTTTTACTAATGCCGACGTAATACAGTCGAATCTCGATAATTCGAAAAGGCAAGGTGTTACCGTCGAAATCCCCGAGATCGATTGGGGTTTGGCGGAAGAACGCCAGCCACTCAGTGAAGAATGGCCGTGAGTTAAGATGGTAAGCTTGGGCGCCACGCAGTTGCCCTTCACGCTTCTTACCTCCTCGACAGGGGGACCAAAAAAAAAAAAACAAAAGAATACACCCGTTATTCAAAGCGTCACCGCCAGGTTTCGAACCTACGTGGCCGCTGCCCGAAAGAACCCTCGCGGCTTGTTCTTAACAATTCGGCCAACCGACCTATTGGAAGACCTACTCGACAAAAAGGTAGATAAATACACTTTACTACACGACAAATCAAATAATGTAATTACAAAAAAAAAATTAAATAAAATAAACAGAGTGTACTTCTTTCCCCCAAAAAAAAAATTAGAAGATACAAATTAAAAAAAAAAAAATGAAAAAGAAGGTAATAATTATACCAAACCAAAAAAAGTAGTCAAAAGAAACAAGACAAAAAAAATAGAATGAGTCTCCTTCCCCCGTGTGGGAGAAGTCACCTGTCCTCATCCTGTCCTCGTCGTTCAGCTCGGCTTCTTCTTCAACGTGCGTTCACTTCTCGGTTTTTCGCGCAAGCAAGGTGCCTGTTATTTCCACACATAAATTAGATAACAACTGCACATAGTGTTCCATGATCTTCACTATACTTTGAGATTTTCATCAATGACACTGAAATTCGTTATCTCTTCGGTTTACACTCTTTTAAATTCAGTTCTGGTCGCGTTTCTCTATCTTAATTTTTCACTATTTTTTTATGATTTTTGTATTCCGCTTGTAAGCAACAATGCAATTTTTGTATGTAATTTTCTAGATCTTTTCACCTCACTCTGTCATCTTTCAGGACTAGGCGTACATCTAATTTTCCCTATTTCCTGTTACCGAACAGATCACTCTTCCACTGGTTTCTTTTCTGGCAGTTTTCCTCTTTGGGCTTGCGAATACTATCCGATTTCGGGACACTTTACCGGCGTTGCTCGGTCAAAAACACTTCCCCGAAACCCAGAAAACGCTCGGAAGCTAGTCACAAAAAAAAAATAAACGAGGGGAAACAAATCCCTGCACGAAATCCCGTCTTCCTACTCCCTTTCTTATTTTATTTCTCTTCTTTTTTTGATTTAATTCCACGGCCAACCTACCGAGAACTCACGCGTCCGAACCCAACCATCGCTACTTATCAACTGCCTTTAAATCACGCTCAAACCCGCCTACATCCCAATGCCACCCACGCCATCCCGATCCGATGCTCGATCCCTCCTTCACCTTGCGAGACGAACGCCTGTTGGACCGATCACCCGATCAACTAGTCCGCTAACTTCTCATCACGCTACACTAAGAACTACTAGTGTGATCCTGGAAAGGGGGGAAGCCGAGGAAACACCAACAGGTTCACAATAGAAAGGGAAGAGAAAAAAAAAACAGAGGCCCTGCGGCGATATCGAACCGGACACCCCTGATAGTGGAAACGACCACCCACACCTGGCGCACACAAAATGTCCTCGAATATGACGACGTCATGATCAATGCCCCACACGCCCACCTACCATGACGAATCTGTAGCATATTTCTTGGTGAAAACCTTTCAACAGTCGGAACCCATAATAAAGTGAACATCATTTTTTACGAACTACGGTGGGTTACGAATTGCTGAGATATCGATTTAGCGAGTTGGGCATTTGCATTTCACATGATTTTCCAATTCATATTGTTTAACCTTATGAATAGTAATCTTTCTTTGTAGTATATTGTAGAGTGTTGATGGTTCAATTTCGAATTGTTTTGCCACAAAGCATAACGGACACAATTGCTGGCACCACTAAGTAAATTTTGTTTAAAATTAAAATTTGTTAAAAAATGTTTTTACTTAGAAATATTTTTAACCTCGTATTTTATTACTAAAAAATACATAAAAATAGGTTGCCAAAAAAAAAGCTTACCAAACACTACAGTTATTGACACTCGACCACAATTGTCGGTAACCACAGAATATACAACTATTGTCATCCTTGAATTTAAAGAATACAATATTTTCTGTTCTACAATATATCAGTTACGCTGCTTTCAGCATATTTTCAATTAAATTAAATTAATTAAAAAATAACTATAATTATTGTCAGTCCCAAAAGTATATTTATTAGCAGTGGGAAGAGTTGAAGTTCGATAGAACCAATTATTGGCACCCGGGCGCTACTAATACAAGACCTACTTTTATCGGAACCAACCATTGGCACCCATTTTTTCTAATAATCATTTAATTTAATTGGGAAAATTTAAATTCGAATAATTTATTATATTCTTATATTAAAAAAACAAAAATTGTTAATAAAACAAATATAGGATTGACTTCCTTTTAGTTTGTTAGTTAAAGATGAATACTTTACATGCCGATTGGCTTCCTTTACATTTAATTATAATAAAATATATTATATGTAAAATAAAAATATTATTAAATATAAAATAAATTATATCCACTCATTACAATGTTATTATGATTAACTCACACGAATACTAGCTTACACAATTATAAAATAATCCCCAGATAATTGGCGCCCGCTTAATTGCGTTCCCCGTTTAACTAATCGAAAAACTAAGCAAAAAAAAAATGCTATAAGAAATGTACACAACTTTTCCCGTTTAAATGCGCACCCTCTGAACTGTCCTACCCGTTTAATTGGATTGAATAGAGTTAAGTTTTTCATAAAACTGAATATAAAATCTCTTGGATAATTGAACACACACAATAAGAAATAAATTTTTGTGGTTTCAGCTTAAATAAATTCAAGCAGAGTTGAAAATTGTCAAATTGACATGTGGTTACGGCTTAAAAAATCCAAAAGTGAATTATCGAATTTGAATCAAAAAGCGGATTGAGCTGAATAATAACTTGTTTGGATGAATAATTAAGAATGTACATATATCATACCTTGCATGTATTAGACCAACAAAAAAGCAAAGGTTGCGAATAATGGCTGAAACTACGGAAAACAACAAAAGTGGATTGTGTGCCAAATATGGATGCAGCAGGTCGACGCTGAATCGGATTATACACAATGAAGATACCATACTTGAGAAGTCGAAGACTTTTAATCAAGCAAACGATTCAGACGTGAAGCTTTTCAGTGGAAGGCGCTCTTACAGTTTAGATTAACCAAATAAGGTTGTCTGGAGCTATAGTTTCTTCAAATATTGGAGAATGCAAAATAGTTTTTTTTTTTAATTCTTAAAATCGGCTTTATTGTGTTTTACACGTTAATAAAGCATGGTTTCCTTTATTGCGTCTTGGAAGCAATTAACGTGGTTCTTTTAATTGCGTTCCAAAGTTAAGTGCGCCTAGAAACATGAATTTTAGCAAACGCATGTAACCGGGGATTGCTGTATTAACCGGCCACTTTGAATTTTGTTTGTGAGCTGCCCCGATGCTAGCTCTCGTCGTTGTTTTGTTCGTTTGGATGTCGATTTAAGTGTGTGTATGTTCGTTCGTTTGGTTAACTGTGCTAGGGTGATATATGGTTGTTGGTTTAGGTATTGTCCCTATCGTTCAAATTTATATTGATAACAAATCTGTCGTCCTTAGCAAGAATACAAACGATTTAGCAAATTTTTTCAATTTTCAGAACGTGTTGAGACCTTCACTGCTGACTGACTAAAGAGGTAGCATTTGTTAAAACAAAGATGCACAGTTGTGACGAATAAGTCTTTATTAAAGAAATTGAATTGGCTTGCCTGGATAAATAGTTTTTGAAGGTATCGCTTAAGAATGAAATGATGCCGACTTCAATGGTTCATATCAGTTGCTGTAATTATGTCTCGTTTTTGAGAATTGATGATATGAGTACGCTCGCTTGACATTATAATAATATAATATAGGTGGCGCTACAGCCCCAGCAACCTCTCGTGTTGTACGAGCTACTGTTTTCCAAGTTTGACATTGTTACACTTTAATACTCACTTACTTATTCGGCCAATGATCCTGGGGGGTCAGAGCCTGAATTGAAGTTACCTTCCATCGTTGACGGTCCTAAGCACGCTGATTCCAGTTATCAAGGCCCAAGCTGCCTTGCATCCGCGATTACTTGGTTTTTATACCGGAGAATCGGTTTTCGTCGCCTTCTTGAACGCATGCTCTCGGACTCGTAGACCCGTTGATGTTCATGCGATCGATGTGGCCGAGCCAGTGCAGTCGACGGATTTTGCCTTCCGGAATACATACACATCGTGGTACAACTCCGACATAGAATTTGTATTTCGAATGCTTTAAGAATCGGCTACGCAGTTTTGCTTATCGTCCAGCTTTCGGCTCCATATAGCAAGCAAAATAAGAGTTTTGTAGAGCATAATTTTGGTCCTTCGATGCAGGAGTTTTGAGCCCAGTTGTTTTGATAAGCCGAAATAACAGCGGTTGCCAAGGGCGATCCTGTGACGGATCTCCACTGTGCTGTCGTTCGTGGAGCTAACATTTGCCCCGAGTAAGACAAACTCCTTTGCTACCTCGGAATTGTAGCTGTGGATGGTGATGTTTTGGCCAAAGTGGAATGTGATGCAAAGTTTCTTGCTCTACAGTATATATTTTTGATTGTCCTCATTGATCGTGACACCAGTTCGTTTCGCATGTTCCTCAATCTCCACAAAAGCTTCCACAACGGCACTTTGGGAATGCAAGACGATGTCAATTTCATCTACGTACCCCAACAGTTGGACTGACAAGAAGGTGCAAGATAGTGCCTTCCGTGTTTAGAGCTGCCACCCGCAGTATCTTCTCTAGTACCATATTGAAGAAATCAACGACAGCGCATCTCCTTGCCGAAAGCCGGCGCAGGTTTCAAACGGCTCGGAATTCCTTGAGCCGAACTGCACGGCACGTTACAATTAAATGCTACACCTTAATGCTTTGAATGAAAGATGTGAAGTAAGAAACCAGTAAAGACAACAAGATCGCCTACGTTAACGGTAGGCTCCGGCACATAGAATACTTTACTTGTGTAGCGTCAGAGCATACGTACACGGTGAAGTATCTGGCGCATGGGATTGACACAATGAATACTTCAACGCACAGCTGATTTCATTTGACAGTTTAAAGTTTAAAGTTTGAAAATTAAAGTTGTGCACAGTTGCACAGTTAAAGTATGTATTTTAGTATAAATACTCATCAATATTTTTATAAATTTTGAACGTTGCTTCAACGAGAACCAACTCCCAAGCTTTAACATAAAATTCGAATTCTCTTGAAATGTCACAATGTGAGGGTTGTCAACGCTGAAGGAGAGAGAAAAGTACAAAGTTGATTAACTATACCCGTCGCCTGAGCGCCAGCGTTGGTCTATGTGTCACCTCTCATAAGAACCCATGTATTTTAGGTATCTGTCAAAGAATTGCTGACGCTCAGGCATGTAAAGTACTCTATGTGCAAGTCTTAAAACGGAAAAGGTTATTTCTGGTTATTTCTGGTTTAAAAACGAATCACGATTTATAAGAGTTTTTTTTGCTCGTTGCATTGCAAATAAAATACGAAATAACGAGGAGAGCAAAATATCCTTACGAATAAGCGAGGATTTTTCAAGAGACTAGCATTTTTTACGAATTATTCAGGTTTCGATTTATCGGGGTGGGTATGAATTATCGCTATTCGACTTAATTTTCTTCATGGTCATTGAATTGCATGCGTTGTAAGACGACAGCAGCTCTACGCAGGGCCTAGCTTCTACATCAACTACTCGTGTTGTACGTGCTATTGTTCACTCGCGGGGGGGACCTACAGTTTTATGCCCACTCCGTTCAGCCAAGTTTGAGAAGTGGTTTCTAGATAAAGTGGATTCTCGCTAAGTGGAAACTCGAACATATTCGCTATATTTTACATACATTTTCCTCAATTTTCCATACAAAAACCTCGCTCTATGTCATACTCTCTTTAACTCGAACAAAAATTGGTATCATGTTTACTCGACCACTGTAGAATTTAGTCCTTGAGCATTGTCAGTGACTCGAAAGAGGACAGTGAAAATTCGATCCAGGCAACGAAGTTAAGTTGCGTAGAGGACGTCGCATGTACGCTGCGGCCACCACAAAACGGCCAGTTTCCATACAGTTCAATGAATTTTTTCACTTATTTACCTTATTCCGTAGATTTTTAATTCTCTAATAACAATAATTTCCCTTTTTTTTTCATTTCAGGTGCATCGTCGGATATCTGTGCAATTCCCAGTAAGGTGAGCATAACATTCCACAATTAAATATGCTATCCGAGAATCTCTCATTCAACCTCACACTGGTTCCCCCCGGTTATGCATAACGACCTTCCACCAGTGCAGTGGTGCATGCAAAAAAAACCCCAAAACTTTCCGAGGAATGCGGCATATCCGCTAAGTGACTGCAAATAAAATGCCCCCTACAAAATTATCATGGCCAACGAGAATGTCAGCACAATTAGGGCGCCATCCATCGACTGGAATTGAATGGGACAAAGGCCTGTCCCCCCTCAACGTTGAGTACACTCCTATTTTTAGTGTGTAATTAAAAGCTCTTGTTCGACATTGAATTTCATGTCCTGTGCGCATGTTGGCCGCTGTAATAGGCTCCTCGACGAACTTCAGCGATTTTTGAAAAATTAATTTCCTGTTCCCTGCTGCCTGTTCCTGTCACCTCTGCATCGTTGTTTTGTGTCAAATCCATTGGTTTCCTCGCCAGCATCGGCCATATTCCCCATCAATCTAATCTGATGGAGGCTTATGCTCGAAATTGACATTTCTCGTTATACGATGCTGCCGTGCGGCCGCCCGACAAGATCCGCTTGTGCGCGGCCGGGGATAGGGTCGGCGCTGTTGTTGTTCGTGGTGTTTGTTTTCTTGCAACCGCCTCAATCGAGAGTGGTTTTATTAATTTCAGTCTTGTTCCCTACCCTCTTCCACGCGACCTAGTCGTTCACGTTATCGACCTCCTCCTGCAGGATGTCATGTGATTTTTGTCACAGCGTCCATTTGAAAACGATACGTTCTCGGGCCGACAGTCAACACAGAGCATGGGCTTTGCATTTTCGATTGGTCAGTCAGGACACGTGGGTGCGTGATATTGTCCTCGCATATCTGTGCATGGCTGTTGACACAACCCGGAGAGCAGGAAACACATGTGACAGGTGATTGGTATCGGCGATGTGAAACGAAATGCGGCATATTTCGAGTAAACACCCACATGAATGTGTGCATTTAGATCTGTCACGATTCACTGAACCCCATGGCGTTTCGGAATATCCTATCTCTCTCCCTCTCATCCTCTGCAAGGATGCGGACAACTAACCCACTAAGGGTGTTTACAGAAAATAAATTGGTCAACAATTTCCCAACCCGTATGGTTAAGTGCCCTCGAAAGAAATGCTGTTCAGTGTGTCGCATCGCGTGACTTTCATACGGACCCTGTGCACGTAAGTACATGTGTTGTGATGAGTTAATTGCCACTTACAGAGCTTAATTGCTCGTAGGCTTCTACGCTTTGCCTGCTGGCTGAAAACTAAACAATAAATTACGCCAGCTTGATGAAGGCAATCAGTTCCACGACAACAGGGTTCCTGCGTCGTGTGACCTATAATTTCGAAAATTCAAATCCCTGCGTGTGTGTTTTTCTATAAAATGTGTGTCATTATTATTTCACTCATTAACCCGGCTCATGTGTGGAACAGGCGCCATGCCACCCACCTGGCGTTTCACTGCAACGGTGGTTTTGTAACCAACTTGATAGCCACTTTGAATGGATTGCCACAGCACGATGGAAAGGAGCCTTGAGACAAGGTTGAAGAAACAGTTGGAACGTTGATACTCGATCGGGAATCAAAAAAGTCATCCTTTTGCTAGTCTGCGTGACAGACGATACCGAATATGCATGGGAGATGGTGGCTAAAAGAATTTAAATTCTATGGAAATGTGGTAAATCAATGTATTGGATTGCAGGACAACTTCGGGACCTTTGGCGGTAGGAGCCTCGGTCTAAAGGTAGACAGCTATTGTGTTCGATTAACTTTTAGTGGACTAGCATGTTGAGGATACTGCAACAGCAATGAAATTCATGTACAAGATTGACACACACTATTCTCTTTGCATAAGATCTAGAATAGTGTCTGAGGTTAAATTTGATGCGTCCTGCTTTCTTCACATTTGTAGTTATCCAATGGCTCTTTGTACATGAACCCATTTAACAATTAAAAAGCAAGAGAAACACTTTATTTCAGATTAAATAATTCGCCGGGCTTTTGTGGAAACCCTTTGCAATGTCAGATGGATGCACGTGAGGGATGTTATGTCTGCATATGCTAATTTAATTAAAAACATTTTTCATAAGACCTGAAGACCTGACTTAATTATTTCTGGATAAGCGACGAGTAGTTTCACCAATTTGCGAAAATAAAAAGGAAAATACCATGACGATTTCATGGCTTCAACATCTTATGTAGTCGCTCTTCGTAATCCAATTCTGTACATTTACTGCGGTGAGATGAAATGAATGTCAAGATAATGGCTAGTTCGTCCTCTGGCTTTACTTTATTACGTAAATCTTGGAATTTGTAGAGCAAAATTGCACTTTGTTAGATTTGAGGGGGTTGCCAAGTGCCCTCCTCCAATTCATGCATCATAGTGTACCACAGGAATTAAATCTTAGACCACTACTTTTTACAAAAGTTGGAAATTCGGTACATTATTGATTGATTGCGGCTTTTTTTCTATATTTAATTTTCGTTATGTGGCAACTGTAAAAAAAAAAAACGAATTACAGGTACAATAGAGACAATTTAAGTGTGAAGGTTTAGAAATAAATTGATACATTGATTAATGATTATTCTTGTTATCTTTGTTGTCGTTTACTAGAAAATTCTTCTTCTTCTTCTTCTTATGGTGGCGCTACAGTCCGGGGTAGACCTGGGCCTCAACCAGTAAGCCTCTCCAGCCGGCACGATCTTTAGCCAGCTGTCTCCAACTGTGCACACCAAGTCTATTGAGATCCTTCTCCACCTGGGTGCGCCATTGGTTCCGTGGGCGTCCTCTGTTGCGTTGTCCCTCTGGTTCGGAGTCGAAGACTCTTCTGGCTGGAGCAGTGCTGTCCATGCGCTCTACTTGGCCCAGCCATCTTAGGCGTTGAATCCGTAGACGCCTGACTGGACTCATGCTGTACGTGGTTTCATCTTCTTCCGCAATAACCATCAACGCAGACAGGACCAAAGATTGAACGCAGAACTTTTCTCTCGAAAAGACCAAGTGCTTCTTCATCCACTTTTGAGATTGTCCGTACCTCCGCACCATAGAGCAGGACAGGGATGATCAAGGAGTTATATAATGTTAGCTTGGTCCTTCGAGAGAGAGCTCTACTCGTCAATTGCCTCTTGATCCCGGTGTAAACCCACATTGTCCTAGAGTTCAGTTAATAAATCACTTGGTCTATTTCTATCGTTTAATTTGTTTATTCAAGAGCACTTATAAGCACTAGTATACAACTCGCCTACTCTCGCTCGACTGACTCAACTGCAACTAGGCACACACGCACGCGCATTGTACTTGCCCTGCAGGTCTCCACAAGCCCAAAGAAACAACGATTGGCAAGAGATAATTCTGCGTTTAATCTCGGTACTGGTGCTGTTCGTACTGTTCACTTGCGAGCCGAGATAGACGCAGTCCTTCACTATCGAAGTTATAGCTGCCAATTGTGACGTTTTGGCCAAGTCATCGATGTTGTGCGTCCTTTCTCGATGACAATATATACTTCGTTTTGCTTTCGTTCACCGCTAAGCCCATTTTGGCCGCCTCCGCTTCAATACCAGCAAACGCTTCATTGACGGCTCGTTATGTTCTGCCGATCACGTCTATGTCATCCGCGTATGCTAGTAGTTGTACGGAATTTTGGAAGATCGTGCCTCTTGTGTTAGCGTGTGAGTTCTTCTCAAGAATAATGTTGGAAAAGTCAAATGACAGCTAGTCGCCTTGTCTAAAATCTTTTTGACATTGAAAGTCTCGGTGAGTTCTTTGTCGACCTTGATGGAGCAGCGAGAATTTTCCATCGTCATCCTGGACAACCTGACGAGTTTGGCAGGAATGTCAAAACGAGACATGCCGTTGTATAGCTTGTCCCTATTGTCAGGCTAAATAAAACGACCGAAACTTTACTTCACCATTTATTACTATGCGAACAAACATTGAGTTTAACATGGAGACAAACGGCACGATTGGTACGATGGTTCAGCGCGGACTACCTTGACCTTGTCATCATTGGTGTTAGACCATCGACGTCAGTGTTGCCGTTGACACTATGCATGCTGTCATATGCAGTCTTGAGGTCGACGAATAGGTGGTGGGTGTCGATCTGCATCTCTTGGGTCTTTTCCAGGATCTGCCGTAATATGAAGATTTGGTCGATGGTGGACTTCACCGGCCTGAAACCGCACTGATAAGGACCTATCAGATTGTTGACGAATGGTTTCAGGCACTCACACAAAACGGCAGAGAGGATCTTATAGGCGATGTTGAGGAGACTTATCCCTAGGTAGTTGGCACTGTTGAAGGGGTCTCCTTTCTTGTGGTTCGGACAAACGATACTGAGATTCCACTCGTCGGGCATGCTTTCCTCCGACCATATCTTACAGATGAGTTGGTGCATGTACCTTACCAGCTCATCTCCAGCTGCCTTAAACAGTTCCGCAGACAGTCCGTCTGCATCAGCAGCTTTATTCGACTTTAGTCTCGATATAGCTATCTTGACTTCGTCTAGGTCGAGGGATCATCGTCAATTGCGTTGAATAGAACATTCTGCCTGACAGCGGTATTGGAGTATTCCTCGCCGTTTAACAGTCTACAGAAATGATCTTTGCAGATTCTCAGTATCCACTGCGAATCTACTACGAGTAGTCCTATTGCGTCACGACAGGCTTCTGTCCGAATTTTGTATCCATTGGATAGTTGTCTTACCCGTTGGTAGAACTTTCGGACATAATTTCTACCGTAACACCTCTCCATTTCCTCGATCGCGCGCTCTTTCTTTTTCTTTTTGAGAAGCCGGTGCTCCTCCCTTCTTTTAGGTTCGTAGAGCTCACGAACCACTCTCGTCCTTCTATCCATCGGCGCCTTGCATGCTGCTTGCTTCGCTGATTGTGTCTACCTGCACTCGTTGTCAAAGCAGGGTTTTTTGTTTGGGTGGAGTTATAAAACCCAGCACATCAGATGCAGCTTCTCTGATGGCGTTTTGACAACGGTTCCATTGTTCGTCGATTGTTTCGCTTGGCAGGGTTGGACTCTCTAAGAGCTTTATGGAGCAATTATTATAATGGGTAGTCAAATATGTGTTTTCGTATTTCTAATCAAACTTTTTTCACAGACAATTCATGTTGTACCCAAACATCGAGCTTCTTTTTGCAGTCAGCCTTTCTAAATGGTTCAATACCGTTTGATGATGACTATTTAGTTCCTTGGCGATGTCATGGCTGCTTATGTGACGGTCCTGGTCAATCTTTTCC
The DNA here is from genome assembly GCA_964034865.1 of Eristalis intricaria. NCBI lineage: Eukaryota > Metazoa > Arthropoda > Insecta > Diptera > Syrphidae > Eristalis > Eristalis intricaria. Next base: position 80,716,419 of record OZ035874.1, read on the forward strand.
ATACTTTGATCGACTTTTTCACCGATAGGTCGACCATAGCGAGGTGCATCTTTCACATCGAAAATTTTCCAGAGCGAAAGCTAGCGAACCATTGTTGTGCTACACGAACTGATACAGCATCGTCTCCGTAAACTTCACAAATTTCATTGGTGGCTTGCGTGGCATTCTTCTCATTTTTATACAAAAATTTCAAAATATAGCGAATTTCTTCATTATTTTCACTCATTTTTGAACAGCTGTAACTTTTTTTCAAATTCTCCGAATTTAATTATTTTTTTGGTTAAATGAAGCAACTTTCCAACACCATATGGTATGACACAATGTGATTCGTAGCACTGGAGATAGATAACTCCAACGACATCTATTTACAAAATACGAAAAGACTTTTCCGACTACCCATTATATATATATGATAATAGTAATTATAGTATGTATGTAATTATTATAACTTACCTTCTTGTGCATTCACCAGCACACTTAGGCCATATTGGTCCATTGTGATACGCACAGCCAGACTACTACCACTGATTGCCTACTCCAGTGATTATTTTATTTAATTTGATCCCAACGGCAAATCGTGACTGGACCAGATTTTAAAACCAGATACAAAAGCTTATTAACTTTGCTTTCACTGGGATACGAACCGAGGACTCCGCTAACCAGGGGCAGCCACTCTACAAACTGCGCCATCCAATCGAATTTTTGGTTCGTAACGCTCTGCACATTTAGCAAGCTGTATTTTAGCTTGAAATTCCTTTTTCTTGGTATCATACTTTGTCTTGTACAGTTTCAGAAATCTATAAATGGTACGAAGACGAAGAAGACCATAATGTCGCTCAGAGTACCAACATCATAAGTGATGACGAAAGCGACTGCCGAAAGAAAAAATTAAATGTAAGTGAAGCCATTTCCATTTTTACCAAGTGCTTGTAAAAAGGGCGGTATGAGAGCCCATTCCATTTACGTTCCATTTTTGAAAGAGAGCTCAAACCCAATCCGATACCTGATACGAATTGTTACACTTTGTTTATTAATTTTTGATTTGGTGCGAATGAAAAGGATACCTCCATACAGACCATCCTTCTTTCGAAAAGGAAACCCTCATACCTCCATACAGACCATCCTTCTTTCGAGTTTGTCTTCACTTGTTCGGCCGCTATCTCAAAGCACACAAAACTACCTTAGGGATAAATATTGGCTAACTGTACACCTAAAATAACGTTCTATAATACCCAAACATTGTGCAAAATACCCTTCTACTCAAAAATGTACCCCGCTGCATTCCAAACAGCTGATATTCTTCAAAATCCCTTCAAATCAACCAGCACTGTCCCACCCCTTAAACTAACCTTTTACGGCAATGACGACATTCCTTAATAATCGAGCTGAATATTTCCCTTTGTGCATTTCCATATTTCTTCCGCAATCAACGCACCGCAACGCTGCGTTGTCGGACGATATTATCGATCCACAATCCTGAATCCAATTTAAAGAGACATGGCACCACCCTACACACACGCACTCATCGCATTCCTCTGTGATCCTATCGCCATTCCCGCCACCGTCCACGCTGCCCACACAAATATGCATAATCGTTTCGAAAATATCCCTGACTGCACGCAATCAACACTTCTGCCATTTTTATGTCAACAATTTCCAAATAGTTCTCGTAATTCACGACTGCGACTGTATGAAATTTAATTTCGAACCGTACATCCGCCCCCCGAACGCAAATAGTCGCCCTTCGTTCGTCATTTCCTCGTGTGTCTGGCTACATTTTGTTTCTCAGAACCCACTTCCGTTTCGTTTAGAGCAGCAGACTTGGTGGGGGAGAGGGATTTCTGGGGCACAGATAAATCTCCGATAAACACTTGCAGGACATTGCAGGACATAATCCGGCAGAATTCCCCCCGAAAACTCATTTCCACAAGATAGCACACACATCGGTTGACGACGGCGACCATGGAGGGTGGTGAGACGACTGCTGGGCCAGGTTGTGACGTCTCTGCGTGTAAGAATTGGTAATTTGTATGCAAAAGTCCTCTTTACGACGCACTATTTCGAATCCTTCTCATCTCGGTGCCATCAGCATGTGCGGCCAGAAGCTGCTGTTATTTCCATTCTCCACTCCTGGCTTAGTGGGCTCAACGCAAACGTATGCCGGGGTGTGAGTGTGTGTGCTTATGCCTCAGGTCCCTTCGACACGCATTCACACACAAGTGCTAATGAAGCCGGCCCTGTCCCACATCCGTGCCCGTGTGCGTGTGTATTTTGCTGTCCAATTGTAATAATTTTCGCTCGGTACGAGCGTATGCTCGAGATGATCTCACCATTTTGTCGGTGAGTACGTTTCGTGCGAAGGAAGTAAAGCCTCGCCAAGAGCCCGGGGGTTTATGTGGCACAGGTTGTCAGCTGCCTTGCTTAGGCGTGCACTTTTCTTGAGTGCAAATTCCTGCATAGACATGCAGTTTTCCGGTGGTTGGGGCGGTAACAGCATCCCGGTAAGCCCAATTTATTCCCTCGCAACAGCTGCATTATGGATTCAGAAATATTTCAGATGGCGGGCGGAAGTCGGTGAGTGCCTGGAGGACGTGCTGGAGTAGAAGCGTTTTTGGGTGGCCCTGGAGAGTCGTTAAATATGAAGGAGCTACTGTGGCCTTAATTACCTCCTATTTTACTGTGCTGTTGCACTAAGTAGTGTGCGCAGCAGTAATTTGCTCGCACAAGGCCTTTCAAATACGACGGCTTCTTGGGATCTAAAAGGGATTACGATCACGGCGAAGATGGAAATGCGACGAGTGTTGTGAGGCCGGGGAATATGGAAATGGATTCTGTAGAGCTGGGTGTCTCGGTGCCGTTAGTTCGAATGAAGTGCGTTCTTAATTAATTTCATGCGTGGGAGCTGTGAACACGGAAAACGCTTGACGTGTGCGTGACTTGATGATGAATGAAATGCCTTTTCGAATTCGGCTAATTAATTACTTTTTTCGAACAAACTAACGATGATTGAAAGACGAAGAGAAATGGCTGTAGCGAAACATATGGCGAGTGTGAACACCTGAAGAACTTTCCCAATGGGTGGAGGTTTATGAATAACCTAATCATTTGTCATTTTATGTTTCAACTTAAGAGATAAATTCTCGGTTTTTGGGGAACCAGAAGGACACACAGAATGTCAATTCTTGGGGTGATTGCGTCCAACGTTGGGTGCCAACTTTGGGAGGGACAATACCAACTTAAGAAATTCTGAAGGGTTTCAGTAGGAATATTTGAAGTTCTCTTATATTTGTGTGTCTGCTTATATTTCTGTCTTGCAGCAGTTGGGTTTTAATCCAAGTTAATTTTAATAGGACATGCCTGTGGGTATTAAATAAGTTAAGTAGAAATTGTAATTTTAAACGCACAATAAATTCGCTGGCATTTTCTTGATAAACTACATATCTAACGTAAAACGAATTTTTCTAATCGGGCTACTTGCTCCTGAGAAAAAGGGAAACAAACAAACAAAATCCACAGCTACGATCGACACTGCAGATGCACTAATGCCTTTAGGATCCTTTCTCTTAGACCGGAAAACAAATTAGGCTCTCAAGGTGATCAGTGTCGACCCCTACACAACTTACCCTCACTGCTGGGTTTCGATTCCTGGCCGGTACGACCGAAAATAAATTTCACGGTCTCATCTCTGACTAGTCACTGACAATCCTCACAGAGTAAGATTTGTCTAGCAAACCTTCTCAAACTTGGCTGTTTGGAGTCGGCATAAAACTATAGGTGCCTTCCAGTCGTGAGAGAGCAATAGCAAGCCCAACTGGTCTTCTACGGGCTATAGCAACACCGGTATTATTAAGAATATCCGACCAGAAAATCGGAACAGTCAACAAACTGTACTATGCTGACGATTGTTTTGCCCCAAATTAAACTATGGATTATTCTAAACTCCCACGCACTTGCAAAACATGCATCATGAAAGCATAATGTTTGAATGTCGAGTGACTCGTAAGTGGCGAACTAGCATCGAAACATTGCTTGAAGTATTAACCCACATGCTCTTACCTCATAGTCGCAGATAAACGTTGCTCAGCTGACATTGATCTCCGCCATTTTATGACCTGATACAGTATTCCTGGTTCAATTTATTGAAGCAATTCATCAAAGCCCCACCCATATTTTTATTATTTCCTAATTAATCTTTTCGGACTCGACTCAATTTTTTTTTTTTAGATTATAAACGCAACAAAATGGCCCCAACGCAACACTTTCCCGTGAAATCCGTTTGTATATACCGTTTTGAATTGTCTTGACTGAATTGCCCTAGTCTCCGTTTTCTCTAATTCCGTGATCACACAAATTGGCTGGAGTTTATCGTTACCAAATGACAGTCAATTAGTCTTGAGCAGAAAATCAATAACTGCTAATTTTTCACAGTGACCGAAAAATCGTAATCGCAGTCTGTGATCGCTGGAGATTTGAACTGCGATTACTTTCGAAACTGGCTGCAAGCTACTACTTTTCACAACACCATTCGAATTTTGATTCACACAAACGGCATGATTAGCGCCATGAATCGTGGCCGGCGGGTGTGAATGAAATGGCGGGTGTGTATAAGATCTGAGTAAGGTATGACGAGGGTTGTCCTCATCTTTTTTATTGTGGTACAGGGGGATTATCCCTCGCTTTTTGTATAAGATAATAGTAGTTGTCGAGAAAGGACACCACGGTTTGATGTCGGAAAGCTACAATCGCAACGGACTGCTAGGATCTTTGCTGATCGAGTCTCCCGGAATCTCTCTCTAAGTTCGTCGCCACCTGCGCAAACAATCGAAGAAGATTGGAGGCGTTGTCAAGAAGCCATCAAAGATGCTGCCACTGATGTGCTGTTTTTTACGGCACCACCTAGAAAAAACCCATGGTTTGACAACGAGTGTAGGCTGGCACATGCAGCGAAGCTGGAAGCCTACAAAGCAACGCTGCAACGAACGACGAGAGCTGTTCGTGAGCTCTACGAACAGAGACGAAGGGATGAGATCCGGCTTCTCAGAAGAAAGAAGAAAAAGCACGAGAAGGGCGCGATCGAGGAGATGGAGAGGTGCTACGGTAGGAAAGATGTCCGAAAGTTTTACCAGAGGGTGAAACAGTTATCCAGTGGATATAAGGTTCGGACAGAAGCCTGCCGGGACGAGAATGGACAACTAGTAGTAGAGTCGCAATCGATACTGAGAATTTGGAAGAACCACTTCTGCAGACTGCTAAACGGCGATGATGACACCAACACCGCTGATGGACGAGAATTCCGTCCCCCGACTTAGACGAGGTCAAGATAGCAATATCAAGACTGAAGTCTAACAAAGCTGCCGGTGCGGACGGACTGTCCGCTGAAATCTTTAAGGCAGCTGGAGATGATCTGGTTGGGCGTATGCACCAGCTCATCTGTCAGATATGGTCGGAGGAGAGCATGCCCGATGAGTGGAATTTCAGTATCGTTTGCCCGATCCATAAGAAAGGAGACCCCTTTGACTGCGCCAACTATAGAGGGATAAGTCTCCTGAACATCGCATACAAGATCTTCTCTGCCGTTTTGTGTACTCGCCAGAAACCGTTTATAATCTGATAGGTCAGTGTGGCTTCAGGCCAGGGAAGTCCACCATCGACCAGATTTTCACACTACGGCAGATCCTGGAAAAGACCCAAGAAATGCAAATCGACACCCACCACCTTCGTCGATTTCAAGGCCGCATATGACAGCGTGCATAGGAACGAGCTATACAACGCCATGTCTAGTTTTGACATTCCTGCCAACCTTGTCAGGTTGTGTAGAATGACGATGGAGAATTCTCGCTGCTCCATCAAAGTCGGTAACGAACTCACCGAGACCTTCAATGTCAAAAAAGGATTTAGACAAGGTGACGCGCTGCCATGTGATTTCTTTAACATCATCCTGGAGAAGTACGTGCAAGACTCACACGCCAACACTAGAGGCACGATCTTCCGGAAGTCCGTACAACTGCTAGCATACGCGGATGACATTGACGTGATTGGCAGAACACAGCGAGCCGTCAATGAGGCGTTTGCTGGCATTGAGGCGGAGGCGGCTAAAATGGGTCTAGCGGTGAATGAGGGCAAAACGAAGTATATGCTGTCATCAAGAAAGGACACACAACATCGACGTCTTGAACAGAGCGTCACAATGGGCAGCTATAACTTCGAGGTAGTCAAGGACTTCGTCTACCTCGGCTCCGCTGTAAACAGTACAAACAACATCAGTACCGAGATCAAACGCAGAGTAACTCTTGCCAACCGCTGTTTCTATGGGCTCAAGAGGCAATTGAGTAGTAGAGCCATCTCTCGAAGGACCAAGCTGACCTTATACAAGACCTTGATCATTCCAGTCCTGCTGTACGGCGCGGAGGCATGGACAATCTCAAAAGCGGATGAGGAAATCCTTGGTATTTTCGAGAGAAAAGCTCTGTGTGCGATCTTTGGTCCTGTTTGCGTTGACGGTTTCTGGAGGAGAAGATTCAACCACGAACTGTACGGGCTGTACAGCGACATGAGTCTAGTCAGGCGTCTTCGGCTCCAACGCCTTAGATGGCTAGGCCATGTAGAGCTTATGGATAACTCAGCTCCGGCCTGGAGAGTCTTCGACTCCGAACCCTATTTTTTAATATTTAGCCAAACTTTCTTTACTTGGCAAGCCTAGGTTGGCAAAATACAATTGATGTTAACTATCTTGTTTGTACTGTCACGCTACTAAGAAATTGCTCTGTATATTCTTAACTAGTTCAGAACATTATTTGTCAATTTCCGAGCTCCATTTTGTGCTCCTCCATATTCCTGAGTATTTGTTGTGGCCGTGGCGTTGTGGGTGTATGCGGCGACCCCTACCCAACTTGACCTCGCTGCATGGGTTCCATTCCCGGCCGGTAAGACAAAATGGTTATACAAATGCTTATAATGGCCCTGGTCTATGCTTAAAGAGTAATAACTGTCAAGAAAAATGTTCTCAATGTTGGCCGCTCGGAATCCGCATAAAACTGTAGGTCCCTCTCTCTCAAGAGAGAACCCTGGCTCTCTACAGGCTGTAGCGTCACCTAGGTCATGTAGAGCGTATGGACAACTCAGCGCCCGCCCGAAAAATCTTCGATTCCGAACCAGTGGGTCAACGTGGCAGAGGACGCCCGCGTTTAAGGTGGCGCACCCAGGTGCAGAAGGACCTCAACCAACTTGGCGTGCGACAATGGAGACAGCTAGCCAGAGACCGTGCTAGCTGGAGAGGCTTGTTGGTTGAGGCCCAGGTCCACCCCGGACTGTAGCGCTAAATGAAGAAGAAGAAGAATAGTAGTTGTTTGAATTAGGTTTTTCAGAAATATGTCTTCGTAATCCTCGGTTCCTCTCAGGCTATTCTCTATGTATAATTTCCAAACTGAACTGTACTGAACTGGGCTAATTCAAAGGCCTTTCCGAGATTTTGTATCTACCAGTACACTTTCTGGAACATACTGCCGTTAGCCGACACATGCTAACGGTGGTGTGGGCCTTTTTATTTTAACAGCTTGTACAACAACCATTCCGGAATCGTCTTGAACAATTCCTACACATTGCGATTTCTCGCTTGGTTCATGTCCATCATCCCAATCTATAAATGCCACAATTTGACTGAGGTAGGTCTGTGGATTCGAACGACGGAGGGCAGCACACAACGAACATGAGTTGCTGAGGTTTTGAGATCTCATAATGTTTCGGGTGTGAATAGCGAAAAGTCCGACTGTATGTGTTCGTATTTTAATACTCTCTCCGGACTGTGGAAAGAGGTGTACGGACTGCTGAAGTGCCCGTACTAACGATTGTCCGAACTACCGAGGCTGTACTGTATATATGTATATTATTAATACAATTCAGAGCGATTGACTTAGGAGAGTGATATTTGATGTGAATTGTGATGTGTTTGTGAAACCTTAAAAAAAGGTCCAATTCACAACTTAAAATCGCAGTTTAAAATCACTGTGATTAAAAAATCAGAGCCACAGTTATGCCTGCGAATATAATCGCGAGTGTTAATGAAAACCGTTATATGTCCATTGATTGCTGTTCGCAGCAATGGCTTCCGCTGTCCTTCAATAATTTTGACCGACGTGTGGTTCCCGTAATATGTAGCTACATGCCACACAACAAGCGTTTCGAGGGAGCAATTGCGAAATGAGTTCGGTAAGGAATTTATCATACGATACACAATGTAGAATAAGAATACTCAAAGAAATGAGAAGAAAGAAAACTTACTCAAAAATTGATACGATTTTCCCAGAGGAGCTCTGCACTTTTCGCTTCACTTGCCTACGAAACTTGCATTCGATGCGACGGAATACTGCGAAATTTGATTCGATAGAGCCTTATGTGCCAAATTAACGTTTGTACATATTGCCTGCCTGCATATGAACGAATGAACTGCGATATTAACTGAAACGAACAATTCCCAGATGGAAGAATTGATGGTTTCGTTGATGCCGACACGTTTACAAATTCAATTGTGTATTACCACCTGCTCCCTAAACTCAAGCCCATATCAGAGTACCTGTCAGAGGTTCTCCATGTCGTGTGTTTGTTCAATTAGAGACAATGCTCTCCAGAGGCAAGATTCGATCTTCCCTTGACTGTATCTAACTTTTCAACAACAACGAGTCTCACTCGTTAAAGCATTGAAGGTCAAAACGCCTCTTTCAATTCCTTTTAAGACCGAAATTAGTCCGCCCTTAATCCACAAACTCCATTCATTGCCAGATCTCCATCGGATTCTCCTTCATGTGCGTGTGTGTGTGTGGCGCACACTAACAACAGCAATTCCATGGCATATATCCTTAAAATAAAAATAAAAATAAAAACGAAGAATCATGCGCCATTATTCGTTGTGTCATAGAAGTACTAAACAGCAATAAACAGTAACAGCCTAACAACAAGAGGAATTGATTGTAATCCCATTACCGCTAGGGCGATGTTTGCGCAAAACAACCAGCCCACGCACGAGGACACAGCAGCCCACCACCACCGCCCACCGCCAACACACAGAATCACACATGGGATGCGAATTGAATTTCATCTCATTTCAAGATAACTAAAAAGCTGCACACATAATTCCGACATCCTCATCCGCAGCCCCATCCTTTGCTGGTGAACCCGAGGAGAGAGGCGAACTTTCCATAAAAGACACGAGTCATAGCCGACACATCCTCTTTGGCACATGCTCCTCTCATATTTGTCTCAAATATTTTATGTTTATCCTGTTAAACATCTCCTCTGCCTATGTGTGTGTGTGTGTTTGTGGAATCATATTTTGCCCGTTAACATTGTTCGTTGTTGTTGCCAGTTTCCCCCCGAAAAACGAACCAATCTAACTTTCGAATTTATTTGTCTAAAACCTTACAAAAGAGGAGAAGATACAGGAAAAGTGTTTCCTCTATTTTTATCTCGTCGGAGGCCTGTGACGTTAGCCTGCCTCTTCTAATCATATCGCCTAACAAGCCAGACAATCAACGAATACTAAAGTGTAAGGATTTTGGGGATGCTTTGCAAGAGAGAGAGAGAGAAAGCCAGAAAACCAAAATTGGAAAATACACAACACAAAGGCCTACTTACCACCAACCGACGAAGGGGCGCTTGTTCCCGAAGAAGGGATGGTGTTCGAGGAGGCCTCTCCAAATTGAATGAAGGCGAACATGGGAACTGCTTAGAATTCATGAAAAGGATTTACTTAATTAAGGGCATTCAATTGTGTTTTTGAATTAAGTTTGAATCCTGATTAAATGTGATTATATTTTGAAGGCTTTTTGTGTCACTGAGTGCTGTTCGAAAGACTGTTCAGGAGAAGGGGTGTTTAGGGGATAAAAGTGTTTTCGAGGGAATGGTCTTGAAGCATTCTTCGTTCTTTTCGGAAGTGAGCTATTTGCGGGGAGACTTCCCTGGCAACTGAAAGTGTGATGATGAAGAGGATTTCAGATGAAATGCCCCCCTCAGTGGGATTTAGCTTCTGCGGCGAGATGATGTGACATACGTTGGGGTTGGCTGGAATATGTTAACCAGCCATGTTCATCTTATCTGAGGATCAAGCAAAGCGGATGCATAGAAGATGTCAAGTGACGCGCACATCAAACTTGTACAGGCGGTTTACTGACAGACGTAGTGAGGAAGTTAGGACACTGAAATCGCTAATTAAGAACATTCAGACATTAATTGCCCAGAATTACAGACTTTCTGTTAATTATTACTGGAATGATAAGATTCGGGCTGTTAGATCTAACAACCCGAGCATGTTCCCGCAAATAAACAAATTCTTCCGTAGCAAAAATAGCGATCTTCCGTGTCTTAAACTTCCCAGAACGACGGACAACGAACGTATACTGACTACAGCAGGTATCACTCCAGATAATGCCGTACTCGCCGATAACTTCTTTGTGGTCGAAGATCCGCAAGAAAAAATGGAGGTACTAGGCGCGGTCTTCCAAGAAGTGTACAAGGTGAATGAGAGCGTTCGCCCGAACCACGATTTGGATAACCGCGTACTGGCTAGCAACTCTCAACTTCGAGAAGACATGCAACAATGGCGATCTGAGAACACTGGCTTTGTCGTGTTCAATGATGATAACATGGCAGATAATGCCATCGCCGACGAAGGGGTTTCAACCCCCGTTCATATCGAAGACAGAACTCCAAGCGGTCTTCGAATCATTAAAGAAGAAAAAGTCTGTTGGAATCGACGGGATCTCCAACATTGTGCTAAGACACCTCCCCCTGGAAGTGGTTAACATGTACACAATCCTGTTTAACAATGCTTTGAATAATGCACATTATCCAGAGCATTGGAAAACTGCGATTGTGCAACCCATATCCAAGAAAGGAAAAGATTCTTCGAATCCTTGCAACCTCCGGTCAATAAGTCTCCTTCCGAATATCAGCAAGGTATTCGAGAAGGTGATCAATAGAACTCTGATCAACTGGACTAAGGACAAAAATATAATTCCGGATAACCAATTCGGTTTCAAAGCGGGGCATGACACTATTCATGCTGCGTCGAAACTGGTGTCGGATATCCAATGGAACAAGAGCCAGAAACAATGTACGGGTGCCTGCTTGATTGACCTGGAGAAGGCCTTTGACACCGTATGGTTAGAAGGTCTTTTTTACAAGCTCAATCGGCTAGGCATAAGCAAACACTGCTGTACCTACTGTGTAACATGCTTACCGGTAGACGGTTCGTAGTCAAGAATGGCAACGTGACCTCGACAGGTATATTCCAAGTTAAAAATGGTCTCCAACAGGGTGCCGTTAATTCGCCGATCCTGTTCAACATTTACTTGAGCGATCTGTTAAGTTCTCTTCCTCATGCAATTGCGTATGCCGATGACTTGATCATGTACAGATCAGGCAAAAAGATCGAGGAAATCACTACCCTCACGCAGGGTGACTTCGATTCATTCATGAGAAGTTGCGATGACTGGAAGTTGAGTATCAACTTCCAGAAGTCGGAAACCATTCTGTTTAGGACGCCGTAGTATAAGGCCTCGGCGGACACGAAAAAGAATTGGCGAAAGTTCTCAATCGTTGGACGACACGGGAAACCACTGGCGCAAAGGACTGTAGTCAGATACCTCGGGATCTGGCTAGACCAGTATCTATATTTTAATAAACATGTAGATGCTGCTCTGGCCAGGGCCCGAGGTGCTTTTGCCCTTGCAAAGAGACTGTTTTACAACAGCCAACTCGATGCGAGGGTGAAAGGTCATCTGCTACCCTCATTCGGCCAATGCTGACCTATGGGTGTCCCGTGTGGTTCAACGTGAGTGCAAGCTTAATGGAAAAGATTCGGTTGTTCGAGAGGGCTTGTCTTAGGGCTTGCCTTCGCCTGTATCGAACTCCAGAGTCCCAGTACATAAAATACTATTCCAATGAGGTCTTATACAACAGGGCAAACCTGATAAGAGTGGACAATTTCCTGTTGAAGTTGGTTCGAGGTCACACTGCTAGAGCGATGTGATCTTCCAATAACTTGATCTCAGGGGCTTACTACCCCAATCCCCAATACCACGAAAGGGTAAGTCACAACGGCTTCGTCCCCCCAGAAGCCTTTCTCCATTTAGACAAAAACGGGCTGTTACAAAATATAAATGCGGTACCGCTCATCTTCCACATAGCCCGTTCAACTGTGGATGGGCGACTCAACCACGACCGCTCCGTCGCACAACGAGCTGAGGAGGGTCTCCTCCGCTTCAGTACGGCGGTATCAAGGAGAGATGTTCTGGATGTTGCATCGCAACATCGAAAATTCTGGTGGCTGGGGAGAGAGGGAACTCCCTCGTCGAACCCTTTAGACCCGGGGTAGAAAGGGTAGCGCGTTCCCCCTTATGGGGAGCAGTCGGTCTCTGTCTTGCAGCGGAATAGATGAAAATCTATAAGCTGCAACTTATGGCCGACCTACATAGCCTAAGGTAGTTTTTAAGGTGGTTGTAAGATATAAATAAGAAAAAAAAAAATATTAGTATTCACATGGGTACACCACTGTGTATCTATGTGTATACATTGTATATATTACGTACATATATATACATATGTCTATGCATTCATATATACATATGTATATGTATGTAGTTTAGCTTAAGTTAGTTTAAGTTAATTTTAAGGTAGTGTGTAAGTTAGGTTATAAGTTTTAAGTAAATCCTGTTCAGTCATTAAGTTTTTTTTCTCAATTTTTCTTAATAATAAGTCGTACAGATCATGAAACTATTCTTTAAATGCATGGAGTTTTAGTTTAAGTCGAAAGACATAGGATAAGATTAAGTTTAGCTTAGAGTGCCCGCCTAGGGCCAGTAAGTTATATATATAGTAATTCTGTTCGTTCAACTAGTTTTAAGCATTTT